>CM076578.1:618005040-619407142 GCA_034641835.2 Pinus albicaulis | reverse complement strand
AAATTTCATTTGAAAATTAATCTCAAAACCTCTAAAAACAATGAAAATTAAGCCCAAAACTTCTAAAAAAAAATACCTTCAAACCAAAAATGTCTTTTGGAAATTAAGCCCAAAAACCTCTAAAAACAAAATACATCCAGAAAAACGTGATTTTCAAATTAAGCCCAAAAATTCTAAAAACAAAATAGTTTAAAAAAAAAACCAATTAAAATTAAGCCCAAAACTTCTAAAAACAAAATACCTTAAAAAAAAAATGAAAATTAAGACCAAAACCTCTAAAAACAAAATACCTTAAGAAAAAATGAAGCCCAAAAAAAATCCAAAAAATGTATCACATATGGTGGTCTGGATGCAGGTGTTAATGACAAACTTTCAAATCTGGAGACAATATCTTCAAGTTCAAGCGGAATGTCTTCAACTTCCTTAAGAGTATCAATCATCAACCTTCAAATTTATAATGCACTAAAATTTCAACAAATTTTAATTGCATTAAACCCCCTTCATGATCTTCCCATAATTTTAACCCAACTTGAAAAACATTAAAGCCTTTTCTATTTTCCAATGATGGAAAACAAACCTTAGCAAAGTATCATATTTCCCTTCTTATATCAACAGATTCAAATCTTAAAAAAAAACATTTACATTAAGCCAATGTAAAGTCTTCATATAAATGACGGAAGCTATATAAAATGCAACAATATTGAAAATTTCATCGAATGAATATTTGGTGAGTTGAATGGATGGATTTTAAAACAACATTAAACCTTTTTCATGTTATTATCACATCCAATCTTATTGTTAAACACCACGCATCTAAAAATGCAATATCCACAGATCATCAAATTTTCATTCGATGGCCGTTAGATTAATTTGAATATGGACAGTCATCTAAAATATTTAAATCAAACCTATAAAGTATCGAGTCTGGCTGGAATATTAAACTCCATGAAAATTTATTTGTGATTTTCGTTGGATCATGATTGACGCTACGATATTCGTTTGATTCTACTTAAATTCCTTTGCGAATTTTTTTTGTTCTCCGTTTCTTATTACATCAATTCCCATTGTGGAATTCCTCCAATCTAACACTCCTTTGAAATTTTTATTTCAGTAAAATGGCAGTAATTTGATATTAGAAACTTTGCATATCATAATAGATAGAGATAAATCAATATATTTATATGCCGGAATAACTCACGTAAATCTTAAATGCTAACATAATTCAGTTTGTAATACGTCCTCATATAATTCTAAGATATAGAGAACCCAATTACCCAAGTTTAAACTGGAATCAACTAAACTTAATAGTAATTTGAAATAAACATTCCATATTTGAAAATTATGCTAACATTCACACAGCTATAGAGGAGATGTGATTTTTCTTCTATTTAATTGATATTTCCATCAAATCCTCCTCTCTCGATTACATTGTTGCTTACAATATATATAATGTTTACGTAATCCTTTCAAATCGATTCTTTAGAATAAGTTTTTTCCCAATCTTGGATAAAATCCTATTCCATAATATTTTCCTAAAAATCCTAAATTAAAAAACTAAATACATTGAATCAAATACAAATAATACAATCCCTAAATATCGGTGAAATCCTATCTACTAAAACAATAAATAGCAGGCTAAAGGATCCCACTCCTTTGCTCGTAATTTTTTTGTGTATTTTTGGAATAAAATTTGAATTTTTTGTCCCCGAGCCTCATGCTCCTAGATCAGCCTCCTAAGGAAAAAATTCTTCATGGGCTCCTGTCCATGATCTCTTCTACATAACTGCCCAATTTCTGTAGCATGGTATCTATTATCCAAGTAGCTTCCGCAACTGGTTGATCTTTCCACTTGATCAAATACTCAAAGTATTCCCATCCTCTTGTATTTTTAGACAATATTTGCTCTAAAATCTTCTCTCGCTGAAATATTTTTGTTGTGGGTAACTATTTCAATCAATCAATCTCTTGTTTTCTTTTAGTTGTATCGTTTGCCTCTTCATCCTCATACCTGTAAAAGTCAGCAACATTGAAAATTGGAGATATTCCAATGTCAGGGGGTAATTCAATTTCATATGAATATGCAGAAAATTTTCTCAATACTCTGCATGGTCCAATTTTTTTAAATTTGAATTTATTGTACACCCTTTTTGGAAATCTTTCCTTCCTCGGGTGTGCTAGAACCAAATCTCCAACCACAAATTTAACTTTCCTTTTCTTCAAATTTGCTCTTCTTTTGTATTGGATGTTGTGTCCTGTAACTTTTGTTTTACCTGTTCATGCATTACTCAAATTTCTGAAGCAAACTCTTCTCCATCAACACTTCTCATCTCTTCTTTTCCCAAATTCCTTAATTCATACACTCCTCTTGGGTGCATTTCATAAACTATATGGAATGGACTCTGTCCTTTACTCCTGTTAGGAGAGTCATTATAAACATATTCAGCCTATGCCAAAATTTGATCCCATGATTTAGGATGTTCACCTGCAAGACTTCTCAAAAGATTACCCAAGCTTATGATCACCACCTAATTCTGTCTATTAGTCTGAGGTTGAAAAGCTGAGTTGAAACTTAGTTTAGTACCAAGATTTTTCCACAATGTCCTCTAGAAGTGACCAACAAATCTGGTGTCCCTATATGAGACAATGCTTTTAGGTAACCCATGCAACCTTACAATCTCTTTGAAAAACAAATTAGCAATATGAATAGCATCACTAGTTTTATAACATGGAATAAAATGTGCCATTTTAGAAAATCTGTCAACTACAACATAGATTGCATCATTCCCTCTTTGTGTTTTCGATAAACCCAAAACAAAATCCATACTTACCATATCCCAAGGTCTATCTGGAATTGGTAATGGAACATACAAACCTCTGTTCTAACTTCCTCCTTTTACATACTGCCAAACTTTACAATTTCGCACAAACTTCTCTACTTCATTTCTCATCTTTGGCCAAAAATAAAAATAACTCAGTTGTTCATAAGTTTTTTCTGCACCAAAATGTCCACCAATTCCACCACTGTGTTTCTCCTTAATTAAATTTTCTCTCATAGAATAATTTGGTATGCACAGCTGACTTCTTTTAAAAAATAAACCTTCTTTCAAGAAAAAATCTAGCCACTTACTTTTATCCAACAAAACAAGATTACTGCATGCTTCAAGTGCCTCTTTAAAATCCAAATTTGTTTTATACAATTCTTTAAGAAAATCAAAACCCAAAACTTTAATTTGACTTTCTTGAACTAATTTTTTTTTTTACTTAAGGCATCTGCTACTTTTTTTGCTTGGCCAGTTATGTCTTTCAATATGAAATTGAAACTATGAAGATACTCTACGCATTTTGCATGTTTATGATTTAGTTTTGGCTGCTACATAATGTACTGTAATGCATGATTGTATGAATAAAGCACAATATTATTTAGACATCAAGTAATGTCTCCACTTGTTTAATGCATGTACAAATGCATAAAATTCCTTGTCATAAGAGGAATATTTTCTTCTTATATCATTCAGTTTCACTGAAATAAGCTACAGGTCTGTCGTCTTGATTGAGCACGACTCCAATAGCTTCTCCACTAGCATCATATTTCACTTGAAAAGGTTTGTTAAAATCAAGAAAAACTAAAATGGGCTTTGATGTTATCTTTCTTTTCAATAATTGAAAATTTTTCTCTACTTCATCAGTCCATTTAAATGGTTGTTTATCCTTCTTTATAGCTTCAATAATAGGAGCATTGATCTTACTAAAATTCCTTATGAATTTTCTATAAAAAATAGCAAGAACATGGAAACTTATTACCTCAAAAACACTCTTGGGCAAAGGCCATTCTATGATTGCCTTTACCTTTCTCGGTCCTTCTTTAGTCCATCAGCAGAAACAAAAAATCCTAAGTATACCAATTCTTCCTTCATGAATAAACACTTTTTAAAATTTACCAGTAACTTTTCCTGATGCAACTTCCTTAAGAAATAATTTAGATGTCTTAAGTGTTGTTCTTTAGACTTATTGTAAATTAACATATCATCCAGATATATTATTACAAATTTACCAATAAATTCCTTTAACACTTCATTCATAAGCCTCATAAATGTACTAGGAGCATTTGATAATCCAAACGGCATTACCATCCATTCATACAACCCTTCATTTTTTATAAAAGTTGTTTTCCATTCATCCCCTTCCCTTATCCTAATTTGATGATAGCCACTCTTTAAATCCAGATTTGTAAAATATCTTGCCCCACTTAAACAATCCATCAAATATTTAATTATGGGTAACGAAAATCTATACCTGATTGTTATTTTATTGATTTCTCTTGAATCAGTGCACATTCTCCAGCCTCCATATTTTTTTGGACTCAACACTATCGGAAATGCACAAAGACTCAAAATTTCTCTGATCAATTCTTTATCCGATAGCTCCTGCACCTTCTTTTGGATTTCTTCATTTTCTGTAGGAGTCATCCTCTATGCTGCTTTATTTTGAAAATTTTCTCTAGAAATCAAATCTATATGATGGATTATTTTTCTAATAGGTGGTAATTCATCCGAAAAATCATCTACAATGATATCACAATAATTTTCCAGCAAATCTTGAATTTCAATTGGCAAATCAAAAATTTTAGTGGAAGTAATTACTACCTTGGGTTTGCAAATTAATGCAAAATTTACCTCATCATCTTCAATTTTCTACAGATATTATTTTCCACTCAAGAACAAAGATTTCGGATCAGATCTTATTTTTGATGCATCTTCTTCTTCTATCTGCAATAATCTATGATTGACACCATCTTTACAAAACTTGTATGTGTTCTTCTTCTCATCATGCATAGCTCCTCTTTCATACTGCCAATGTCTACCTAGCAATATGTGGCATACGTCCATAGGCATCACATCACACATAATCTTATCTTTGTAGCTGCCCAATTGGAATTCCACTTCACTTTATTCATTCACTAACATTTGATGTCCTTTCTGAAGCCATGACACCTTGTAAGGTGTTGGATGTTTCTTTGTCTTCAATTTCAATTTCTCCACCACTTCGGTAGAAACCAAATTATCAGTGTTGCCACTATCAATTACCATTTGACAGCATTTTCTTTGAACTTTGAACACATTTCTAAACAAATTTTTCCTATGTGTTGGTTCAACAACTTCCTTTAATGATTTTATTAGAAATTTCTTCACTACCAAAGATTCTCCCTTCTCTTGTGTCTTTTCTGCTTCTAGCACTTTTGTTTCTTCTGGCATTTTTGTTGCTTCGTATTCATTCTGAGCAATAATTACATTTCTTTTATTTTTCCCCACATTATCTGGACATTCATAAGCTCTATTTCCAATCTTTTTTTATCTATAACATCTTATTTCTCTTGCTCTACTTCTGCCTCCTCTTCCTCTAGAAAAAATCCTTTTGCCACTTGCATCACCTTTTGTGTCTGTATGCTACTTGAGCTTCTGCTAGCTCCTTCTCTCGGTGCTATAGATCTTCATCTACCACCTTGACTTCCCTTTCCTTAGAAAGTACCGCTACTTATGGCAGATTGTTCTCTTATGAGTTTTTCTTCAGCCTTCAAGGCCATTTGATAACCCTCTTCCACTATTTTAGGAGACAACAGACTTATCTCATCTTGGATCTCCATTCTGAGACCATTTATATATCTTACAATCTTTTCTACTATATCTTCAATTTTTCCTGCTCTTATGCTCACTTTGTAAAATTCCTCTGTGTATTCTTTGACTGTCATTGACCTCTGTCTAAGATTCTACATTTGTGTAAATAATGAAATCTGATAATCACTTGGCAAAAACTTACCTCTCAGCTTTTCCACCATCCTGTTCTAATGATTTATTATTTACTTACAATCTCTCCTTATTTCTACCTGCACTCCATCTCACCAAAGCGCTGCATGACCTCTCAATTTTGTGACAACAAACTTCACTCATTTTCCTTCATCCATTTCTTCATAATCGAATAACTTATCTATGTCATTTACCCAATCTATCAACTCTTCTCGGTTTAAGCTTCCTTAAAAACCAAAACTTGAAGTCTAGGTTTAGATGTGGATCCCAACACTGATTTAAAAATTGTCATTTTAGGAGTAACTTCTACAAGTTCTCCCTCTTCTGCAGATTCAACTTCAGGTTCACTGACATCTGCAGCATCTACATCTATTTGATTTCCCATTTCCATTTCTTCTAAACTAGCTTGCATCTGTTTCATAACCTCCATCACCTCAACATTTGCAACTGGTCTTCCTCCTCTTCAACCAACACCACCTCCTCGTCAAACTCTATAAGCCATGTTGGATTTCTTCTCCTATTTTCTGAGATATTTCTCAGTGTCTAAATGCTGCTCTGATACCACCAATGGTGGTCTAGATGCAGGTATTAATGACAAACTTTCAAATCTCAAGACAATGTCTTCAAGTTCGGGCGGAATTTCTTCAACTTCCTTAAGAGTATCAATCATGAACGTTTAAATTTATAACACAACTTTATAATGCATTAAAATTTCAACAAATTTTAATTGCAGTAAACTCCCTTCATAATATTCCCATAATTTTAACCCAACTTGAAAAACATTAAAACCTTTTCTATTTCCAATGATGGAAAACAAGCCTTATCAAAGTATCATATTTCCCTTCTTATATCAACGGAGTGAAACCTTTAAAAAAAACCCTTTACATTAATCCAATGTAAAGTCTTCATATAAATGACGACAGTTATATAAAATGCAACAATATTGAAAATTTCACCGAATTAATATTTGGTGAGTCAAATGGATGGATTTTAAAACAACATTAAAACTTTTTCATGTTATTATCGCATCCAATCTTATTGTTAAACACCACGCATACAAAAATGCAATATCCACAGATCATCAGATTTTCATTTGATGGTAGTCGGATTAATTTGAATATGGATAGTCATCTAAAATATTTAAATCAAACCTATAAAGTATCGGGTCTAGTTGTAAGATTAAACTCCATTCAAATTTATTTGCGATTACCGTTGGATCACGATTGATGCTGCGATAGCCGTTCGATTATACTTAAATTCCTATGTGTATTTTTTCTGTTCTCTATTTCTTATTATGTTAATTCCCATTATGGAATTTCTCCAATATAACACTCCTTTGAAATTTCGATTTCAATCAAATAGCAGTAATTTGATATTAGAAACTTCGCAGATTAGAATAGACAAAGATAAATCAATATATGTATATGTCACAAGAGCTCACGTAAATCTTAAATTATAACATAATTCAATTTGTAACATGTCCTCGTATAATTCTAAGATACAGAGAACCCAATTACCCAAGTTTAAACTAGAATCAACTAAACTTAATAATAATTCGAAATAAACATCCAGCTTTTGAAAATTATGCTAACATTCTCATAGCTACAGAGGAGATGTGATTTTTCTTTTATTCAATTGATATTTCCATCAAAATCCTCCTCTCCTGATTACATTGTTGCTTAAAATATATATAATGTTTACATAATCCTTTCAAACCGATTCTTCAGAATCGGTTTTTGCCCAATCTCGGATAAAATCCTATTACATAAGATTTGCCTAAAAATCTTAAATTAAAAACTAAATACATTGAATCAAATACAAATAATACAATCCCTAAATATCAATGAAATCCTATCTACTAAAACAGTAAATCGCAGGCTAAAGGATCCCACTCCTTTGCCTGTAAATTTTTGTTGTATTTTTGGAATAAAAATTGAAGTTTTATCCCCGAGCCTCATGCTCCTGCATCAACATACCTCCTAGAAATTTCCTTTGTATGTACCTCCAAGAAAAGTCCTTAAACCCAAAACAATCCTTTGCAATTTTGTCCTTTGAATGTATCTCCAAGGAAATTCCTTAAGCCAAAAACAGTCCTTTGCAAAAATGTCCTTTGAATGTACCCCCAAGAAAATTCCTTAAATCCAAAACAATCCTTTTCAAAAACAAACCATTGCAAAATCAGACGAAATGAAGAAATGTGCAAAATTATGAGAAAATAATGAATACTTTTATGTCAATTTATATTGCTGTGAAATGCTTTTTTTGGAGGGGCTTCATTGTATTTTCTGGCCGACGAGAAGTCAAGTAAATGTTCGGTCGAACTTTTGTATCGTTAGACTTGATGGGCCGTCGGTGCAAAAAACAATTCGGCCGAACTTTTTTACAAGTTCAGCTGAACTAACACGTATGCAATTTCACAAAGCCAAGCTATGAATACATATCTTCAACTTTGTACCCCTTACTTTTATTATTGTACCCCTGTAACCCCCATATTGTTATTATTGTGCCCTTAAATTATTACTGCTAGGTCGGCTAGGATTACGTTGTGGCCCCATGGACTCCTATATATAGGAAGGAGGTTTTTTAATTTGTATCATCCAAGAATTATTTGTTCATGTAATGTATTGGAGGTTTCCCCCTCGAAGTGGCTTATTTCTAAGGCATTTATATCTCTTTTCTTCTCTTTTTGAAGTTGGTTTCACAACATTAAACTCCATCAAACATTCCAAATTAGCTATCGGAACAAAGACAATCATTTTCAGAATTCAATCTACTTTCAAGAAATATAACTTTTATGGAATTTCATAAATATTTTCCAATTTTAATTAATTTTGTAATAAAATGGGTGCAAACACTAAAGGTCATTATGGTTCAGTGGAATCAATATTTTGTATCTTCCAAAATACACCGTAAAAAAATTGAAAAAATTATGGTACATTACATTGGTCCATCATCTGTAAGGGATAGTTTTTAGATTTTTAGTTTATAACTTATATTTTGAGAAATTTCATGCATTGCGAAACATATTCAAAATATGTAGTTTTTTCATATTGGATCAGTTCAAAATTTTTAGTAATTATGATATCCATTAGTTGGTTTTGTAAATATAACGAAACTGAAGTAGACTCTGTCTATAGTGTTGTAACATATTTTTTTTCTCAAAAACACAAAGTTTCAAAGAATACACCAGTGCGTATTAATAAGAATTCTTATGAATCCTTTGATTGTTAAAAAACACACATTCAAAGAAACACTAAGTTGACATATACAATGTGTATAAAAAATTTCCAAAAGATAAGTAATAGAAAGCTGATAAAATTTTTGACAACTTTAATTTTTATCACAAAATGAAATTCTAAAACACAAAACTATTTTGGCTTGAAGAAAGTTGAAGAACAAAAAAGACAATTTTTTCCTCAAAAAAGGGAAAAAAGTGTTACCCAACTTCACATTTTCGAGGGTATCTCATACGAGAGAAAAGGATAGTGGAGGTGGGGATCTCTGCTCCCCAACGAAAGTCTTGTCAGACAGTGATGATCCCTAAAGCCAAGTGGGAGCCAAGTCAAAGTTCACCTAGACCTTTCGATAAATTTATGAGTTAAAATGGAAATCCAAAAATTCATTTGAAAACTATTTTTACAGCTTATGGGAATAATTTAAAGTTTTGAAACACCAAATCAGTATGAGTAGGTGTTCTACCTAGGCACGAGTGTCATTTGGTATATTACAAGTTGAATTGTGTATGTCGCAAGGTGGGAAGGTGGCCTAGACTTGGCTTGGAAGAGGGGTTGTTGGCTGTGGGACCCTAGTGTAGGAGAACAACTTTGTGTGGTGTGGAGTAGCAATACATGGCTTGATCCTCTGTCGAAATATTTAGGACCTAGTTATAAATCTCCTCGTTGATGGGTAAGCGGTTTTCCTTTTATCCCTCTCTACATGGATTCTATAACTAATTAGGTGTGAGGGTGGAAAATTACTTGCCTCGTTGTGCTTTATATTAGTGGTATCTTTGATAATTTCATGAAGGAAATCATTCCCTGTATGTTTTTATTTGTTTTGGTCCTTCATGGTTGTATTATTTTAAAGTACACTAGATGTACCATGTTGTATTATTGTGTGTTTCAATGATGACATCACTATCGATTAGTGTGGGAGGTAGAACATTGAAAAATGTCTCATGTTTTGGGAGGGCCTCTTTTGGAGATTTTTTGGTATATTTTATCTGATAAAGGGGTATATTCCTTTCATCATTTAGCTAGGGAGCTTGAAATCATTTTCCAAGGTTCCCAAGGATTCATTCTATTTTATTACTCTTGCAGGCTAGTTATGAGAGCCATGCACAAAAGAAGGGTCATTCCTAGCATAGTAGGGCTTTATGAGGAGAAGGAGATGGGTGATATGGAATGATGGGAGTTTGGGAATCTGAGTGGGTTTCAAAGGTGGTATTTGACGGTGATTTAGTCCAGGAAATTCTACTCTCGCCAATATAGTTCATATTAGACAAGGATTTGAATCGTCTCTTGGGTATGCCTATGGGAGGTTTGTGTTAGCTAAAATAATGTTTGAAAGTAGTAAAGTGCACAACATCCATGATTAGATAAAAAAAAATTAAAACAATACTCCACATAGAAAATATATTTGTGGCCATCCATCCAGTGTAAAAAATGTTTATTGAAAAAAATGACCAGAATCAGCATTCAAGAGATGACCCAGTTAGAGCCCCAAGTTAGACACTTTTCAATTTGGATTGGTTGTTACGAGTAGTTTTATTGGCTCCAATTACCCCTTTCTTTTACATTGAATAAAAATGTATCTAATTACTTATCAATAGAAAGAGGAATATAAGATCTACCCTCTTGCATAGATCTTACAAGAAATCAATGCTTAAGATAAAACAAGGGACCAGCCAAGCCACTCTAGAATTTTCTCCTTCATAATGGTATTTATTAAAATGTAATTTAATTATTTATAAAACCAAATATACTATAGGATGCAAGATGCAAAAAGGAAATCTAATATATCTTATCTCAATTAGGATAAGACATATCTCTCATCCAAATCCACATCAAGATGGATTGATCTAGATTTATGCAGGAGCGCAAAAAAATAAACATATAACCATAAATAAAAAGATGAAGCATAAAAATCACTTCATTTCATTAATATCAAAGAATTGAGATTTGCTTACAGACATAATACAAATAAACTAGCTAGGGCGTTGGTAGTTATCTCTCAGAAGAGATTTGGTGGCTACAGGCCTTTGAATTGAGTTATAATGAGGCTCGATGGCCTATTTATTATTTAGAAACAATGAAAAACCATAAACATCCAAAACCATAACCCTAGGAGATGAAGCGCCAAAAATATGGCCCCTGTTTGGGTAAATTGGTGTTTCAACTTCCTAGGGACGTAACTTTGGCATACGATCTTCGTTTGACACGAATCATACCTTGTTAGAAAGATCTATCCAAGGAATACAAATTTTGAGTGAGAAACATAGATCTATGGACTCATGTTGCTCCCGGTTTTCCCAAAAAATGTCATTTAGGGCCTCAAAACGGCTCCGGAAGTTCAAGACCCGAAAAACTGCTAAAAATATTAAGTTGTGCCGAAACTGAAAAACTAAAAGAGACAATGGTGGGGCCCCAAGTGGAATAGGAGGGTCACCACCAATATCCACCTGGATCATTCCTCCCCCCTTAGGAAGAAATGGTCCCCATTGCATTAAGTTTCTCCATGAGATGAGGAAACTTCTACTGAACTTGGTCCCTGGTGAACCACTTTCCTTGGTGCAGGATTTGGCTAGCTTTGACAACCTGATATAGTTGGATCTTTTGTTGGTGAGTGTTATTGATTTTCATGTCGATGATACAATATGTGGTGGCTTGTTCCATGCAATCTGGGTTTAACTCTGTTGGTCTCAGTTGTTCTACAATGTTAGAGGTGTCCAGTAGAGGTGGGAAGTAAGGACGAAGGAGGTCCACATTCAATACTAGGTGCAGACCAAGGAATGGTGGAATACTGAGCTCAAGGGCATTGTTCCCTACAACCTTGGTGATGGTGTACGGCCCGTATCAGAGTGGGCGAAGCTTGCGGTGGGGTCTAGTGCATCGCTCCTTCGGCAAATGTAGCCACACTTTTTTTCCCACCTAAGAGTTGTGTGGCACCGAATTTTGATCATGGCGTTACTTGTACTTAGCATTAGCTTTGTCCAATATGTCATGAAACTGTTGGCAGATGTGTTGGATGCGCTCGATGAAGCTATTTTATTTTTCGAATTCCGACTAGACATGAGCCGAATCGGCCTGAGTAGCCACAAATGGCATGGCTACGTCAATGGGACATAATGGCTAGAATCTCAAGCCCACTTGAAAGGGGTTGTGGTCGATTGAGCTGAAGAGAGCTCGGTTATAACTATGTTGTACATAGGGAAGGCTCTCGTCCCATGTGCGTGGATTCTTGGAATTGTACATGCGCAGAATGTGTACAATCATTTTGTTGACGAGCTCTGTCTTGCCATATGTTTGGGGATGGAAAGTTGTGGAATTGGTGATCTTGGTGTCTAGCATTGACCAGAGGCCAAACAAAAATTTGCTGAGGAACCTGCTATCCCGATCTGATATGATAGACTGTGGGATCTCAAAGTGCACCCACACTCGTTCAAAGAAGAGTTTAGCAGTGGCTTCTGCTGTGATATTCTTCTTGCAGGCCGCCATAATGGCCATCTTTGAGAATCTGTTGATGACCATGAAAACACAGTCATTTCCATGCTTAGTAGAAGGCAGCCCCGACATGTAATCCATGGAGATGGATTCCCAAGGTCGACTAGGGGTAGGTAGCAGAGTATATAGGCCTTACTTCTTGATGGTCGGTCTGGCAATGGCACAAGTAGTGCAGGATCTGATGTGCTTACCGACATCCTTTCGAAGTTTCGGCCAATAGAAATACTTTTTTAGTACTGCTACTATTTTATTGACCCCGAAATGCCCAGGAACTCGAATGTAGTGTGCTTCCCATAACATCTTGGCACGCTCGCTTGAAGGATTCACACAAAGGTGTCCCAAGTGACATAAAAGTGCATCCTGGAGGTGAAAATCTGGAACTTGCATACCCCCCAAGAGTGCCTTGTATGTGTGGCCGAATTCTTGGTCGCTCTCATAGAGAAGTGGCCTATCAGAAGTCTCGTGCCCACAAGAGTTGAGAATGGTGGTGAGCGCCACGATCAGTGGTCGGCTGAGATAGTCTGCAACATTATTGGTGCTACCCTTCTTGTACTTGATGTTTAAATTAAACTGTTGCAGATATGTGGACCACTTCTGATGGTGATCATTCTGCAACTTCCCTTGTGTTTGTATGAACTGTAGGGGCCGGTGGTCTATGTGGATGGTTGTTTCTTTCCCCAAAATGTAATGCTTCAATTGTCAAAAAGCTCACACAATGGACTACATTTCTTTTCATAAGTGGGGTACTTGCGAACTGTGTCAGACAATGTCTGATTGTGATATGCCACTGGATGTCCCTGTTGAGAAATAACTACCCCAATAGCATAGTCAAAGGCATCTATCTTGATATCAAATGGTTGTTGCAAGTCTGGTAATGTGAGCACTGGAGTAGAACAAAGGCAATTTTTCAATTCCGTAAACGCCTCTTTTTGAGATTCCAACCAAAAGAATTTTGCTCTCTCTCCTCCCTTGGTGACTTGGCTCAAGGGCCAAGTGATATTGAGAGAATCCCAACACTAACCTATGGTAGAAATTAGCAAGACCCAGAAAGCTGCGAAGCTTTGTTATAGTGGTTGGGGCTAGCCAATCCCGAATGACTTAGATCTTTGTTGGATCCACATGTACCCCCTTTCATCAATAATGTATCCCAGATATTGAACATGGATCATGCCAAAAGTGCACTTCTCCAAATTGGCACACAACTTGTGTTGCCGCAGTGTTTGGAGGACTTGTCAGATGTGGTGGAGGTTCTCTTCCCAAGTCTCGCTGAAGATCAGAATGTCATCTAAGTACACCACTACAAATGAGATGGTGAATGGTTGCAAGATGTCGTCCATCAACCTCATGAAGGTTGCGGGAGCATTCGTCAACCCAAAAGGCATGACCAGCTATTGACGGGAAAATATGTCCGGCCAACAGTAGGGGATCTCCCCGGTAGAAAGTCCCAATTAGACTTTGAACCGTTTGAAATAGGGATCCCGTCCGGGGTGTGGGTCCGGCTACCGCTTAAATGACTTTCTCTTTGGTCTCGAAGAACCTGATTAAATCTGCAGACATACACTCATTCACATGATACAGAATACATGACTGATGTGTCAAACCGATATATAACACTGTGCGTAGCAAGGTAATGAACAAAATGCATACGCCCAGGAAGTTTCGTTAGCAACACATCTATGGGGTAATGCATGCAAGATAATCTGACCACTAAAGAAACAGTTCTTTGTGGCAAGGATGTCCCTTAACTTTCCAAAAGATGCAACGAAATGCTAATAAAATAGTTCATTAACATTCATTATAAGAACAAACGATAAACTTGAGCATCATCAAGCACAATCACAGATAGCATATGGAGTACGAATGATACTATTAAAAACACAACTTCATTAATCATACGATATTTTGAAACTATACGCAGAATACACATAGTTTTGTCATAGCTAAACACATCATCCAACAAAGGGGTTTTAACAAGTATCTGAATTACATATGAGCAAGAGTATGACCCTTCAATTACAATGAAATATTGCTCTTCAGTCCACCAAAGAGAAGCCATTAACTATGTACCCCGCAGGCGTATTTATAGATTCAAGAAACGCCCTTTGGGCCTTCCGACGCTTTGACTTCCCGATGGTTCAGCTGCCCTGCGACCTTGGACGAACATGCGACCTGCGACCTGCGGCAGTGATTGCGACTTGCGACTTAGGTGCAGGTGTGACTTGCAACATGGGTGCAGGTGCGACTTGCGACCTGGGGACGGTCACGACCTGCGACCGAAAGAACTCAGCTATGGAGATGGTCGTGTGATTGAGAGATCTGGAGCGTCGATCTTCTTCCCCTTGAGGAAATCTTGCCAGGTCTGGTAATCCGCTGCTATAGGGGAGACTAGAGGGATTTCCTATTTTAATCGATGCATACATTCCAAGGCATTCAGTATCAGAGTTTCTTTCTTCTGGGAGATCTAGATTGAGAGGGAGGCAAGCTTGGTATAGATTTGTACTGGAGTGACAAGCAACCGACTTAGGTTCTCTTGTGATGCCTCAAATTCTGGTGCGGCAGCAGCTTGTCTCACGGGTTGTAGAAAAGACTGAATTTCCTGATCTACTTTCTCCCAGTCTTTAGTTTCGTCCAGTGCCCCTAACGACGGAATGTGATGAAGAGTGTTCATGGAGTCTATACCATTGATCAGATGATTATATGCAGACATCACTTTGTCCAAATCTTTGGCCAGCTTGTCTTTGGACTGCATCTTCATCTGGATTTGTACTTTGGCGTCTTGTGTGTGACTCCAATCCTTCCTAGGCACATTTTCGGGAGCTTGATGGTATTGCGATGTCCAATTTATCATTCTGTCCAAAGCTACCGAGGCCTCCTTGAGCTGCTCATGCTTCTCCTTGGTTTCCGCTCGTGCCTCTGCCAATGGGGCCACTGTTTGTTTTAGGGTGAGCATTTCTCTATATACTTGCCTCATGGTCATTTCCAATACATCACATTATTTCATGACTGCCAGTGGGACCTCACTGACTTGGGAAGGCTTACTTTGGAGCTGTCGCACTTCACTTTCCAGTACTGATTTCTCCTGTTCCGCTGCTTTTAGCCTGTTTTGTAGAGAAATAATCTCCCTGCTCATTCTAGTGACATTCTCCTCCGTGGTCGCGGAAAAAGCGGTACCTCCTGATGCTATCATTACAGGGTTAGTCCTTGTATCCAGGACTATGTCCTTTTCAGTGGCGACCATAGATATAGCAGGATGGCTTTGCGCCAAGGATTTTCTTTTCTCTTGCCGTATTTTGAAAGAGAATTGGTCAAATGTCAATCTAGTCAGGTCGAAGACCTCCTCTTCTTGCTCCCCGGGGAAGTCGTCACCAGAGAGGATACTTCTCGCGCTACTCGGAGGAATCTCCAGGGGAGATATGTCGATGTCCTCTATTAGTTCATCCTCTTCATCCTGTCTTTGTCCTTTTCTTTCTTCCTTTTGCCAGCGCTCGGCTTCCGCCTTGTCATGTTCCTCCTTTTTCTTGCGTTCTGTCTCTGCCTCTGCTTCTCTTTCAGCTTTTCTTTTTCGCTCTGCTGCGGCAGCTTGGTCTGCCTTCTTTTGACGTTCGGCTTTGTCAAGTTCTTCCTTAAGTGCTTGTTCTGCCACCGCTTGTGCTTCCTTTTCATGTCTTTCCTTTTCCTCGGCCTGTTTCCTTTTCCGCTCTATCTTTGCATCTTTTCTACGTTTCTCTTCATCCTCCCTTATTTTATTTTCATCTTCCTTCTTGTCTTGGGCCTCTGCTCCTCTTAGCTGATCCGAGGTGTCAGGCCCCGTACTGGTTCGGATTTTCTTATCCCTGGAGGAAGAAGAGCCTCCTAGTTTGTGGCTCCTGTCTTCTAAATTTTGGTGATCTTCTTCTTCTCGGTCAGAGTCAATCCCCGGAGCTAGTTTCCTGTCTACGTTGTACCAGTTTCTTTTCTCATCCTCCGCCGGGCGTTCGACATGCTGATAGCTCCATTTAAACTTGGCCCTCTTACAGTGCTCTGAAACTATCTTGACCGGGTCATATGTTCGGTATTCCAGACTTCTAAAGTGATAACCTTTTATCTCTTCCCCTTGAGCCCCTACTTCTCTGGAGTCCTTGACTGTATAAGCACCGATGGTGAGGGGCAGAGCGGGCCAAGGTTTCTTCTTTCCTTTGGAAAGGACATTGGAGAAACCCGAGGTCATCTGGAAACATACCTCCTGCATAAGCACCTTATCGGTAATAAACCTAGGCAGAGCATGTGGTGCTTTGAATGTGCCAAATACTCGGATGATTGTATATTCAACGAACGGAAACCAGTGCGCCACCTGACCTAGTGTCTCCATCGCTCGCCAAGACATGCAGGGGGTGTCTTGACCAAATAGCTTCCCGTAAAGGGCGGGAATGAATATCTGAGAGATTTGCTCAATATCTGACTTGTACCTGGATTCCCAGAATACCTTGGTCTGTAAATGGATTGCTTGGGTCTGTGCGGAGTCCTAGTTATGTGGCCATCCCTCAAAATGCAGTTGGGCACAGACAGCATCTAATAGATACGAAGCCATATAAAATTCTGACGGCGTTCCTTCATCTAGAGCTAGAGCCGAAGCCAAATTCGTTTGCATTGAGCCCATTAGTATACCAGCCCAGTTGAAACGAGTGTCGTGCACCGTTACATATTCCATTATAGTTTCCCATGCGCCGTTGAAGGTGGTGGCGTCCGGCCGTCCGTACAATCTGCAAAGCATGGCTGCCACTAGTTTATACACTTTCCTCAGACCGGCCACCGGGTACTCCTGGTCTTTCTTAACTTTAAATTTGTTCAGTTCCACCCACCATTTCCTGATTGTATCGACCACAGGTACTTCATGGGCAGAAGCCCATCTCGGGGTGAAGTTTTCCTCTGGTTGGGGTAGCGAGTAGTAAACCTGGGCTTCTGAGCCCTCCAACGTTGCGAAAGCTTTACCTTCGCAATCTCGGATTACGAACCTCCGGGGATCCGTTTTCTATATGATCCAGTCTAATATTTCTGGGCACGGGAAGATGGCTGGATGTGCCCCTGTTAGATGTAATTTGGATCTCTTGACCTTTAGGTATACTTCCCGGTCCGGGAGATCTTCTGGAAACTCATCTTCTGGTATAGCGAACTCGTGGTATACTTCATACCATCTCAGGCTGTCCCCTTTTGCGAAGGTGCAAAGGGTATCTCTGTGTATTGGTGGAGGAGATGTTTGCACTTCTGTGTATGACTCTTCTTCCACCACCTGCTTGATTTTCTTTCGGGACACTGGGGGCGCCATGTCGCTAGAGTCAGAGAGGACCGGTATCGTGTCTGTTTCAAATTCACCTGTTGGATTCAGGAAAGAATCCCAGGATGAGAAAGACATAATGATAATGAGCTAAATACAGTCTATACATGCAGAATTCAATTAACTGTTCTCTTGGGGTCGCAGGGTCGCTGATTTAGAAGAAGAACTCAGATGCGACCTTGCGACCTCGTGACCAGGTCGCAGGGTCGCAAGGGTCGCTAACCCTCCCAACAGAAGATCGCGCGACTTTGCGACCTTGCGACTAGGTCGCTGGGTCGTAGGTCGCGCAAGGGCCTGCCGGGGTTTTCGAACGCGCGAGGCTTGGGGTTTATTTCTTTCTCAACGGGAAGCATACAAGGCTGGAAGGGGTCCAGGCTGAGGATAGGACGAAGCCATGAGGGGCTGGACAAGAGAATGTGACCTTGGGGTTTATGGTGACAACAGGAGAACAAAACAACATAGAAAACTCAACAGAAAAGCCCCACAGCCTCCCCAGCAGGTATTTAAGACAATGGGGAGGCCAGATCTGGGCAAGAAATGCTCATGAAGGAAACACAGAGAGGAAATAGCAACTTACCCGGAAGAAAATGCGCCAGCCGACCTGTCAGAGCACTTTCTAAATTTTCGCCGCGAGTGATAAATGTGACCTAGCGACCTGCCCTTTTAAAAAGGGGTCGCACGTGCGAGCACTTAATGAGGTCGCAAGTTGGTAGAGTGCGACCTTGCGACCTGGCGACCCTAAGGTCGCAGGGTCGCAAGGTCGCTGAGTCGCAAATTTATCCAATTACTTTTTCTTGCGACCTAGCGACCTTAAGGTTGCGGGGTCGCACAGGTCGCATGAGTCGCAAATTCTTTAATTCCGAACCATGCGACCTGGTGACCTTAAGGTCGCGGGGTCACACAGGTCGCATGGGTCGCAACTCCTGTAATTCCGAACCATGCGACCTTGCGACCTGGCAACCTTAGGGTCGCGGGGTCGCATAGGTCGCAGGGGTCACAATTGTTTTGAAAGTATGGTTTCACGACTTAGCGACTTGCCCTTCAAAACTTTCACTTAGCATTTTTCCTTTTAGTTTCAAAGGGGCTCCAAAAATTTAGAAGTGAGTGCTATTATTTCTTGTATTTTTGGAGGGTGTTGTAGGGGCTACAACACCAGCCATTCGAAAAGTGCTTCCTTGGCTTTGAAGGCAATCTTCCACACATCGTAGGGTTCAATTGGTACTTGGTGATACCCAGACTTCAAGTCGATCTTGTTGAAATATTTCACCCCTTTGAGCTGGTCCAGAAGGTCATCAATCTGTGGGATTGGGTACCTATTTTAGACAGTGATCTTGTTCAGTGCTCGATAGTCAATACAGAGTCTCCACATCCCATCCTTCTTCTATACCAACACAATCAGGCTCCCACAAGGCGATGAACTTGGTCGGATGTGACCTTTCTACAGTAGCTCCTCAATTTGCCTCTTGATTTCATCAGTCTCCAGAATAGAGAGCTGATAGATCAGTCCATTAGGTAGCAGCGCACCTAGGTTCAGATCAATTGGGCGCTTGACCTACAGTGCAGAGGAACCCCTGTGGGTGAGGTTAAGATGTCCTCATACTCCTCCACAACCTTGTCCATTTTTTGTTGTCGTGCAGACGAGCCCTGTCTGGAGGTCGTGGCCATAGTATTCTTCTTGCCCTGGGGGTGGATCATCAGGAAAACAAATTTCTTGGTTTGGGAAATGAGCTTACTAAATTATTTTGCAAGAACGAAAGAGATATTGGCAGGAGGTGTTACCTCTGGTATCATGGATAACTTATTTCCCAAAGTAACAATAATAGCACGAGGCCGAGACTCATACATAGCATGATGCTTCCACAAGTATGGTTGTCCTAATAATACATCAGAAAAATCAATAGGAGCAATGTCACATAATACCTCATTCATGAAGGGCTTGATACTATAGGGAAGGCGGCACTACTAGCTGATGTGGAGATCTCTTCCTTGGTGAAGCCACCTGATGGTGTATGGATGTGGGTGATCTGTGGTCGGAAAGCCAAATAAATTCATGGCATCTGCTGAAATGAGGTTATTTCGGCTCCCATTGTCAACAATGAACTATAACCGGGAACACTTTACCCACATCTGGGAGTGAAAGAGACATTCTTCCTCCTCTGGATCTTTCGGTTCCTCCTACTGGATCTTCTCAGTGGCAACAGTGGCGTTGGGCTCCGCATCAATAATCTGTTTCCCTTTTTCATTCCACTTGTCAAGTTTCGATTCAGAGTTAGAGCATGCATCTGACTCAGAAGCCCTCATTTCAGCCACTAGTGATTGCTTGGCCCGACACTCACTTGTGTTGTGAGTGGAGCTCTTATGGAAGTCACACCACTTTCCCATGTCCTTCTTTGGCTTTGCGGGGTTGTTCTTTTCTTGTGGCTTCGACAGGTTGTCTTGAGACACCATGCCTTAGCTCTATCCTTTATTCTGCAGTTTGGGAGCACCTTTCCCTTTCTTTTGATTCGTAGAGCCAAAGTATTGCTTCTTCTTTTTGAATTTCTGCTCAATATTGGCAGCATACCAGTATGTTGTACCAAGCGAGGACATGTCGAGGAACTCCATTTCCTCCTAAATGTATCTGTGCAGACAACTGCGATACTTTAGCACCAGATGTTTCTATGAATCTTTGATACCCAACCTTTTGCGCAAAGTATGGAATAGACTTGTCAACTCATGCACATCCTGATCCCTTTGTTATCACAGTGTGGTCCATTGTATGTAATTTTCCTCATAGCTTCCCACAGGATAATACGATTCCTTGATGGCATCTTGGAAAGAATTCCAAGTTGGTACGGTCAAGAACAAAGAGGGTTCTGTCTCGTCCTTGTTCTCACAGTTGGTTTCCCACCAGTCCTTGACATGGGGGGTAGCTTTAAGGAGTGCAAAAATAATCTTCTCTCGGTCAGAAAAGTCACGAACCAAGAAATATCCTTCTAATAAATTCAACCATCTATATACGACATATGCATTTATTTGACCCTCAAATATGGGAATGTCAAAATTTATTTGTACATTAAAAGGAGTCACACCTCCAGAGTGGCTGTTGGATGTAGATGCGCCGCCGGTGGGCAGCCGTTGGAGGATCTGGGTAAAGTTATCCATCATTGCCTTCCTTTTTTTTAGAGGGCCTCCTCGAGAATTATTTTGATAGGATCCCCTACTCCCTCATCTTTCTTTTCATCCCCCATGGGAATCTGTTGGGGTTTGCGAGGCCGATCTTGCAAATGTTCCACCAGATCGAGCCTTAACTCCTTATACCCTGACCTCGTTGAGGACATGCAAAGAAGGATCGAGAAAAAACAGACCGCCCTGATACCACTGATCCAGATTTATGTAGGAATGCAAAAGAAAAAACATATAACCATAAATACAAAGATGCAGCTGAAAAATCATTTCATTTCATTAATATCAAAGAACAAAAATTTTATTATAGACAAAATGGAAATAAACTAGCTAGGGCACTGGTAGCTATCTCTGAGAAGAGATGTGGCAGCTAAAGGCCTCTAAACTGAGTTATAATGAGGCTCGATGGCCTATTTATTATTAGAAACAATGGAAAACCATAAACATCCAAAACCCTAACCCTAGGATATGAATCGCCAAAAATATGGGCCCCGTTTGGGTAAATTGGTGTTTTAACTTCCTGGGGATGTAACTTTGACATACGATCTTCATTTGACGGGAATCATACCTCGTTAGAAAGATCTATCTAAGGACTAAAAATTTTGATTGAGCAACATCGGTCCATGGACCCACCAATGTTGCTCCCAGTTTTCCCAAAAAACATCGTTTAGGGCCTCAAAACGGCTCCGGAAGTTCAGGACCTGAAAAACTGCTAAAAATAGTAAGTTGTGCCGAAACTGAAAAACTGAAAGAGACAATGGTGGGGCCCCAAGTGGAATAGGTAGTGATCACCAATATCCACTTGGATCATGGATTAAAAGAATGAGGATTTAACATGTTTTGTATGATAAATATGAAGTTGTTGAAGAAGTTATAACAACCAACATTTTAATTTCCATACATGATTGTTTTTAGAGATTTAAAACAATGAGAGGTAAGTTGATAGAAAATCCATTGAATTGGATAAATAGTTCATATAATTCAATGACAGTTAAATTTATTTTAAATGCCAAATTTATGAGTAAATAGTTACAAAAAAGTTTCATTAAAACATAAGAATAAATTGCGTAATCGACAACATATCATTGCAACTAAATGAACATGTAGCTCATCATGTAAAAAACAAGTCTCGGATCCAAAAAAGGTGAAAAATATGGAACAAATGACATATATATATATATATATATATATATATATATATATATAGTTGCAAACAACATGATTTTCATTAAAAAATAAAATTATTTGAATGCAAATAATACCTAAAACCCATTGGTGTGTTTTATAATGAATCTTCTAAAAAAAATCACAAAAAATTGAGCTCTGGTACTAAATAAAATATCTACAATAGTGCAATATCTCCTTGAAGAAAAATATTGGATATTGTAAAAAATATTACCCAAGAGTCATGTATGAGTATTCTTCTCTATCTTCTTCTCTATCTGTAGCAAAGATCCCAGTCACAGAATTTCTAGTAGTCTCTACAAATGAAATTCCAAAATAAAGCACAAAGTATTAATTTCTTGTTACAAATCTATATCCTTCAATTTATTGATTTCTAGGCATAGTAAATATTCTAATTTGCTTGATTTAAAGCATCAAAATTACTATCCATGATTTTATCTTTCTAACTTTCTAATGAGCCATCCTAGATCTGGTTTTCTTGAGTAAAACTTAAAATAGAGTCTTCTAAAGTATGGGTTCCAAATTAATTAATTTTTAGAAAAAAATCACAATGTTAGACCATTTTATTTTAGTTTTAGTTTTTTTCATATAAAATTTCAAAAAAAATATTTAAATAAAAAAATAATAAAAAGTAGACTTTTATATATATATATATATATATATATATATATATATATATATATATATATATATATTTCACGTTTGAAAACATAAGAAGCATGAAGAAGAATTGGTTTGAGAGGTTACATAAAAACGGTACCCATCATCTTATCATTTAAATTAACCTATTATCTCAATAGCAGAACATCAAACTTTTACCTTCCATCAAGAAATTATGTGAAGCTTAATTGTGTATAGTTTGACTAGGCATGGACCTAGGAGCCAGTAGTATATATCTATATATAGATAGAAAAGTGGCGGTCCCCTAAAGATAGATTCATTTTAGTATTCCGAAACGTCGCCTTAAAAACTCCTCAATAAGTTATTGCACGGTATTACAAAGCTATTCCACATGTATGGACTGTATATTAAATATTATATTATATTAACATTTGAAATTATATATATATATATATATATATATATATATATATATATATATATATATATATATATATATATAATTTTTGAACTGAGTGGTTTTGTAATAAAAATTATAAAATATATAATTAATCTAGTAAATTAATTTAATTAAAAATTTGTTTAAATAATTAAAAATAATTACAAATTAATTGTCATTAATTAACTAAATTAATTTAATTAAATAAAAAAAAATTAATTAATTAAAACTATTTTAACTAAATAGATTAAAATTAATTTTCTTTACAAATTATAGGAAACTAATAAAATACAAATTTTAAAATATAAATCTTAAAAATTGAATAAAATTTTGAGTAAAGGTTATTTTGAAATAGTACATTCAAACTCAACAAAATTAGAGGTGTTGGGAAGTTGTCAGCGAACCACATGCTATGAAATCATTAAAATAAAAATTCAAACAAATTGAATTTTTTTTCAAAATAAACAAAATTAGACAAAATAAAAGTGATTTATCCAAAATTTAAATTAGAAGTGTTGGGAAGTTGTTAGCGAACCACATGCTATGAAATCACTAAAATAAAAATTCAAGCAAATTGATTTTTTTTTCAAAATAAACAAAATTAGAAAAAATAAAAGTGATTTATCCAAAATTTACATGGAAGGTCCCCATATCTCTTGAAAAGAGAAATATGGGGGTGTGGTGGCAATAATTGTTTCAAAGATGCACATGCATATTGTTGGTTATCTCTACTAAGTTATCATTAATTTGATTTGAACTCATGTATTTCCATTGTAATCTCTTTTGATCTCTTACCATTTGCATTAGGATGCATATGCTAAGCAATGTTTACACCCACATAGAGAAGGATTTGCTAGTATCTTTTACATAATACTTGCATAGTTCCATTCCACTAACTTTGAATATAGATGTATGTGATTATTTTAATCATTCTCTAGAGATAATATTACTTTCCTAAATGAACTTTTTTTTTGCGCCTCTCGGCGCAATCTACAACCGAGTATGACACCGATCTGCAAGGATGTCACATCCTCAAACAAAAATTTTTTTTTTGGTTAATGTTGGCTTAAATCTTGAATGTAAAAATTGAGTATGTCATGTCGTAAAAAATTAATAAAAATAATTTTCACTGATGTCGACCAAAACATTAACTTGAATCCTAAATCATATATAACTTGATTCTTTATATTATATATAAATTTTTTGATACAATTTCTCTCCTATTTAAAAATAAACGTAATTATTTTTATCTATAAACATGATATAAATTTAAAATGTAAAGAGATTTAGGTATGGTAAATAAATAAACCAGAGGTATGGTAAAAAAAATAAAAACCTCTTTTTATACTTACTCCAAAGGTATGGTAAATAAATAAAACCTCTTCTTATATTTACTCCATAAACCTCTTTATATTTACAAAAACTCAAAAAAGAGGTTTTATTTAGGTGAAGCCTATAGGCCAAATACCACGGTACAAGTTATTATTAATACCATCTGCCAAATACCATATTTATAAAAGAGGTATGGTAAATAAATAAATAAATACAAAAGAGGTATAAAGAGACATGATAAATATATAAAAAACATATCAAATATAATTATAAATCAACATCTAATCACATGCCAAGCCTATGGGCCAAATACCATGGTAAATAGAAGAGGTAAGATAAATAAATTTTCTAATACCATGCAAAAAAAAAACATTATTGGCCCTCATATTAATGTTAATATTATTAGTAATATTAAATCTAATACTCATATTAATATTATTAAATTTAATAACTTTGGATTAATACAATATTAAATTTGCTATACTATAATATACATTAATATATCATGATATATATTAACTCTAGATATATATGGGAGGGAAGAACTAAGACATAGAGTGATAGAGGTGGAGAGCTAGCGGGCGTGACAAGGGAGAGATGAGGATAAAATCAAGGAAAGGAGAGAGGAGGAATGAAGAGAGAGATAGAGGGAGAGGGGTGAGAGAGGGAGGGAAGGGTAAGAGAGGGAGAGCGAGACATAAAGATGGAGGGGGGGAAAAGGAGGAGAGAGGGAGGGAGATAGTGAGAGGATTGGAGGGAAGAGAGAGAAAGAGAGAGAGAGAGAGAGAGAGAGAGAGAGGACTTGAGAGAGAGGAGAAGAGAGGAAATGATAGAGAGATGGATTTGGAGGGGGATAGAGGGAGGGAATAAGAAAACGATAGAGAGTGAGAAGTGGAGACAGAGAGGAAGTGAAAAGGGAGATATTGAGAGAGAGTTTGTATATTTAGGGGTTAAATAAAGAGAAAAAAAAGGAGAGATGGAGAGAAGCGGGGGAAGAAGGAGAGAGAAGGGGAAAGGGAGGGATGTAGTAACATAGTTTGAGAGAGAGAGAGAGTGATGGGATAATATAGAGGATTAGAGGGAATAGAGAGAGAGAGAGATAGAGAGAGAGAGGAAGGATGAGATAGAGGACTTGAGAGAGAGGAAGAGAGTGATGGGGGAAGAGAGAGTATTGGAGGGAAAAGAGAGAGGGAGAGAGATAGATATGGGGGAAGAGAGAGGGAGGTAGGAGAGGAAGGGAGAGAGAGGTAGGAAGGGAGACAGAGGGAAGAATAAATGCATAGAGAGTGAGCAATGGAGAGAGAGAGGGAGTGACAAGGGAGAAATAGAGTGTGTGTGTGTTAATGTTTGGGTGTGAGATAAAGAGAAAACTATTTAGAGATGGAGGAAATGGGGGGAGAAAGATAGAGGGAGGGATATAGTAAGAGAGTTGGAGGGTGAAGAGAGAGAGAGAGAGAGAGAGAGAGAGAGGGGGGGGGGAGAGAGGAGAAGGAAAAGAGAGAGGATGTGAGAGAGTGGAGAGACAGAGGGAAAGAGAGATGGAGTTGGAGGGGGGGAGAGGGAAGACAACTTCTTAAACTGGATGCATTGATTTTAGTGTGGATGGTGATGTCTAATCCTATTTGATTTCCTACACTATATGCATTGATTTTATTGTAGATGTTGAGAGAGAGAGAGAGTGATGGGGGAAGAAAGAGGATTGGAGAGAGAGAGAGAGAGAGAGAGAGCAATGGGGGAAGAAAGAGGATTGGATGGAAAAGAGAGAGAGAGAGAGAGAGAGAGAGAGAGAGAGAGAGAGAGGGGGGGGGGGGAATTAGATGGCAAAGAGAGAGAGAGAGAGAGAGAGAGAGAGAGAGAGAGAGAGAGAGAGGAAAATATAGAGGAAGGACAAAAGAGAGGAAGGACAAGATAGAGGAATTTAGAGAAAGGAAGGGAGTGATGGGGGAAGAGAGAAAATTGGAGGGAAAAGAGAGAGAGAGAGAGAGAGAGAGAGGGAGATAGAAGGAGATAGGGAGGGATATAGAGATAGAGTTGGAGGGGGGGAGAGGGAGGTAAGAAGAAATACATAGAGAGTGATAAGTGGAGAGAGAGATGGAGTGACAAGGGAGAGATGGAGAGATTTTTTTTGAGTGAGATAATGAGATAAAGAAGGAGACATAGAGAGAAAGGAGGAGAGAAGGAGAGAGGTAGGGATATATTAATAGGGTTTGAGGGTGAAGAGAGGGAGAGATAGAGAGGTGGGAGAGAAATGGAGAGAGAGAAAGGAAGAGGGAGGATGCGAGAGACTGGAGAGAGGGAGGGAAAGAGAGATTTAGTTGGAGGGGGGGGAGAGAGGGAAGAATATTTCTTACACTAGATGAAGTGATTTCAATGTAGATGGTGATTTCTAATCATATTTTATTTCTTGTACTAGATGCATTGATTTTAGTGTAGGTATTGATTTCTAATTATATTTAATTTCTTGCACTAGAAGCATTGATTTCAATGTAGATGATTTATAATCCTATATTATTTCTCGCACCAAATGCATTGATTTCAGTGTAGATGGTGATTTCTTATCATATTTGATTGCTTGCACTAGGTGCATTAATTTCAGTGTAGATGTTGATTTCTAATTATATTTGACTGCTTGCACTAGATGCATTGATTTCAATGTAGATGATTTCTGATCCTATTTGATTGCTTGCACTAAATGCATTGATTTCAATGTAGATGTTGATTTCTAATCATGTTTGATTGCTTGCACTAGATGCATTGATTTTAGTGTAGATGTTGGTTTCTATTCTTATTTTCTTACTTGCACTAGATGCATTGATTTCAGTGTAGATTTTGATTTCTAATCCTATTTGATTACCTACATTAGATGCATTTATTTCAGTGTAGATGTTGTTTTCGAACCTTATTTGATTGTTTGCATTAGATGCATTGATTTCAGTGTTGACATTCATTTATGATTTGATGTAATTGGATGTATGATGGTACATTAACTAAATATTTAAATGGTTTATGATTTCAACTATCCTTTTCATATAATCGATATGAAAAGATGAAAAAACTAACAAGGGTGACAATAAGAATATTAGAAGGAAATAATTTGAGATTGATGGTAATGAATATTATTTGTAATTGACTACATTCTTATTATTCACATTTTCTATAATTCAACATATTATACTATCACTTTGCATTCAAAATTTGTATTTCATCATTTTTTATCATTGAAGTTATTAACGGTATCTATCATCTCAAAAAAATGCTAAAATTTTAAAATTAAAATGGCCACATAAATATGAGACATATTTAGCATATATAAAACAATTATATTTATATTAGATGTATTTACATATTATTGACAAAATTAATTATATGTTCGATAGATTTTCCTTAGCCGCACACATGTGAAACCAACCTAGATCCATCTTAACTCAGGATCTATCAAGGACCAAGAGGGATCAAATATCTCGAGTTGCAAACCTTTCCTCATGTTTTGTACTCGAAATTGAGGTTTGCACATTGATAAATTTGATTCCTCTCGACACTTGATAAATTCAAAGTTAATATGGATCTACGCTAGTCATAAAACAATATTTTTTTTTGTTGTCACAACCATGTAAAAGACCCTGTGAATTTATAACTCTTTTTTTGCTCATTAAACCCTAAAGAAAACACTCGTACACTATACTATTAATAGCAAAATTCAGTAATAATGAGGATCTGTACTACCACCGGATTTTTCCAATATAGTTATATAGGAATGTTATATGAAAAAGGAAAAATTATATTAACTCATCCCTAACGTGATCTTGTCGTTTAAAAAGAATGTTCTAACGACACAAACGTTATCTTATTTAAAAAAAATGTTCTAACGAAACAAAGGTGAAGAACGTACGCTTTTCAAATTAGTCATATACGAGCTTATTTACGTTTATTCCCGGAAATGTTCCAGAAGCTTTACTATCGCATGAGACTTTGAATTAATTGTGTTAGAGTCCATTTCACGAAAATGCATCTTAACTTCAGGTGAAAGGAAAAGTTTCATGATAAGATGGAAATTTGTAGTTTGCACGATTATTATAAAACGTAGAGCGAGGACATAGGGTTTCCGCTTGAGATTTCGCCGTATCTAGTGCTTGAGCTTTTGCAATGAGGATTGGCTACAATAACGTATATAATTAAGAAAATTACGCACTGAAACTACCAAAGCTGCTATAAAAGCCATACTCTGCTACTTCAAACATGCAACTCCCTTATTTTTCCTTTTCAGTTCTTTCTTTCCATTCTCAATTCATTTCGAGTAAGGGAAAAACAAATCATTTGGTTGAAGATGAGAAAGGCTGTAGGAATGCTTTTCATATTTATGGTCAGTGCTGCAACCACCATGCTCATGCCAGTCCTCTCTTGTGACTCCTCGTGCTATAACACCTCCTAGCATCCCTTCGGGCAGACCTTCTAGTGTCCCGGGCACGGGCAGTAGTCCCCCACATGGCGGTTCCACCGAGGAAGCTCATCATGTCCATGTATTGAAAGTGGGTGCGTGCGTTGATTTGTTGGGAGGATTGGCGCACTTAGGCGTTGGCGACCCTGCTGCTGCCCACTCATACAAGGCGTTGCGGAGTGGGAGGCAGCGCTGTGCTTATGTACAACTATCTGCCTCAAGCTACTCAACCTCAATATCATCCTTCCATTGGCTCTGGAGCTTTTTGTTCAATGTGGCCTTAACCCTCCTCCCCGATTCACATGCCCACCTCTCAATTAGGAAGGGGAATTGCATGCCATGAAGGCGAATTGTCATGCCATGCATTTGTTTCATTTAAACATTCAATTTCCTTCGGTTTAGTCTCAAATGTATATCCACACTAATTATGGATTGGGCCCATGTGAAAAGTTTTGACAGTAACCAGACCGATGTATTTTGGCTCACAGATTAAATAAAATACGTGCCTGCGTTTTGTTATTTTTGTTTCTATAAGAAAGACGACCAATGATTTCCTTCCTTGGTTCTATGTGATGAGCACAGCAATGTAGAACATCGTTGATAATAATATTTTATCGCACATGTACTCATTTTTCTTTATGGTACCATTGTTAATAGCAATTTGAAATTTAACAGACATATTAAAGTTAATGTTTATTATTAACGAATAATATTGTTATTAGTTTAAAATTTTAATACTATTGTTTATATATTTTGAATATATTTATTTTTTTATTTCAAGAATCTATTTCCTCTACAAGAATCTTTGTACACAAACAAAGATACATGCAAACTAAAGTGTTCAGTACATGATCGATGGTGTCAATGATCCTCAACAAGCGTGGCGTCAATGATCCTCAAGCGCTAATATTTCCATATCGAGGCTTCAAAAGAACACTATGACTATTAGTAAAATATCGATGGAAATATTACGGAACAAAAACTTATGCGAGATAAAGTTAAATCTTAGAATGTGCACATATATATTCATTCTAGTTTTAATAATCGGAGTCCAAAGTTTGACCAACATAATATCGCTAATCTCCTGCATGCTGCAGGTTTCTTCCATCCTCGCTTGCTATCGAATATTATACAATCTTCCTCTTGTAATGCCAACAAGACATCCTGGCTGCAACTTTCTTCCATCCTCGCTTGCTGTCGAATATTATCCTCTGTGTTACAAACACAAGCCATCGATGGGAATGTATGAAAGGATTATATGGAAGGACTTCAGCAAAAAAGGATTGCATGAAATTCGAAATGCCGCAATGGATGGCCGATCCAAACGCATTTAGTGAGTTTTATTTAAAGAGATTATAAAAGTATGATATATAATCAAGATTATTTTTGCTTTGTTTTGAATCATAAATAAAAATATTTTAGTATGAATGTTTAGTAACTTAATTTATTTTATGTTTTAAAAAATAAAGTAATTAAAAAAATAAAAAAAAATTAATACTAGTTTAATTTATGGAGCAAAGCTGCACATTCTACAATATTTTCTAAGAGATATGTCTAACTCCCTCAACCATTATTTATTTTAAAATAAAATAAAATATTATTTTAAACTAAAAACAATACCTTTTTAATAAAAACAAAAAGTATTTTGTGTTTTCTATCTTATCAATTTGCCATCCATTAGAAATGGGGAAGTACTTTGTGTTTCTCAGTTTTTCATCTCAACTAGAAAAAAAACAAATAATTGTAATTATTATTATTATTATTTTTTTTAATGGCTATGGCATTTATGGTATCTATATTTAACATTTTGGCCTCTTTTTATTATTTTTGTATCTAGGAAATATTTGTTGGAATTTTCAATTTACTAGTGTACACAATTCAAGTGGATTTTCGTGGGTTTTTAATCTATTTGTGCATTCGAAAATGAAATGACTCATTATATATATATATATATATATATATATATATAATGTTTCTATTAATCAAGTGTCTTGAGTTTAGAGTTGATTTGAATTTTTTTTTTCACATAATATCTCAACCTCAATATCCATGTTTGGAATTAGTGGGATCTATATAAATGTACTATGTTTATGCTTGAATTATAAGAAATAGTTTCTGTGTATGAAATATATTATCTTTATCCGTATTAGAGACCGTCTGGCTGGCAAGGCCCAAGTTCATCATGGTCGTGGGGTTTACACAAAGTGGAGAATATATATACCTATTTATTACTAGTGAAAGATAAGTTTTTTTCCCACAAATTAATTTGTGAGAAGAGGAGATGAAATTGAAGGTTTTATCCATGACTACCAACAAACGTGATACAAATTCTTTGGTAAATCAAGTCGAAAATGTAAAGAGATAAGAAATGATAAAATATGATGGATTTCATTCATTAATAAAAAATGGATAAGCTCTACAATGGAGAGACTGAACCGGGAGAATCCGACTCTGCAGAAAGCTCTACATTCTCAATACAAATCAACCAATATATAGCATACATATATGTAGGGAAGTTAGAACTATACATTAAGAAATATAAACTAATTCCTATCCTAAGGTTCTATGAACCAACTCTCACAAATTAAGGATTATCCATTATCTTTTAACACTCCCCTTAATGAAAAAGGTGTTCACAAATATACCTAACATCTCCGTAAACCTTTCAAATTTAATTTTTCCAAGAGGCTTAGTGAAAATGTAAGCAACATTATCACAATTTTTACAATATACAAGATGGATTTCCTTAGATTGAACTTTCTCCGTGACAAAGTGGAATTGTGTATGAATGTGCTAAGTGTTCTCATGGAACACTAAATTATTAGCCAGTTTGATTGAGCTTTGGTTATCACAACTGATAGTTGCTGCATCTTTTTGTGCTTCCCCGATATCCTAGAGAAGTCTCCCCAACCAAACTTCCTCACATGTTGCTACGCACATAGATTTACTCCGCTTCCACTGAAGACAACAAAACTGTGTTCTACTTCTTACTGCTCCATGCAATAACCTCGGATCAAATGCTAAATGCATAGCCTATTATGGATCTTCTGTCGTCTACATTTCTAGCCTAGTCAGAATCTGTAAACCCTGTCAATCTAATATCAGAAGAATCAGCATAAATAATACCATAATATATGGTTCCTTGTAGATACCTTAGAACGCCTTTCGCTGCAATCGAGTGACTCTCAAGTGGCTTAGACATGAATTGACTTAGCACACTAATTGCATAAGCCAAATCTGGTCTCATAGTGGTTAAGTAGATTAAAATCCCAACCAATTATCGATAGAGTGTTGCATCTGCCTCTTTAGATTCATCCTCTCTCTTAAGTTCAGTGTTCTGTTGTAATGGTACTGATGTAGCCATACACTGATCCATCTTGAATCTTTCCAGTAGACCCCTCACATAATTACCCTGGGATAAAAAAAAATTCCTGAATCCCTCCAAATCTCAAGACCCAAAAAATATCTTAGTTCACCAAGGTCTTTCATTTCGAAAACTTGTGACATTTACTTCTTGATTTCTTTGATTAGATCAACAATATCTCCTATGATAATTAAATCATCTACATACAAGGAAATCAACACTACACACCCCTTTTAGGGTTTTTCTTACTTCTATTGTAACTTTGTTGTAGAAAGAATGAATCTATCTTTTCATAACATGACCTAGGTGCTTATTTTAGTCCATATAAAGTTTTCTTTAATCTGCAGACTAAATGTTCCTTCCCTTTCTAGAAAAACCCCTCAGGTTGCTCTAGGTAAACCTCCTCTTTCAAATCCCAATTCAAAATGCACACTTTACATTTAGTTGGTAAATCATCCATTGTTTTCTAGTAGTGAAATAAATCGTCATTCTTATAGTATTTATTTTAGCTACGGGGGTGAAGGTTTCCTCATAATCAATACCTTATTTTTGTGAATACCCCTTTGCTACCAATATAGCTTTTATCATTAAACTTGGGTTTATACAACCATTTGCAACCTATGGTTTGTTTCCCTTCAAGTAGTTCATCTAGCTCCCAAGTGCTGTTTTTGAGAATAGATTCATATTCCTCTTCCATAGCTTCTTTCCATTCACTACATTTATTGGCTTCTCTAAAACTAGAAGGTTCTACAAAATTCATCATACTAGTTATAAAGGCATTTTTCCTATATCTAGCAGGAAATTGAGTCTACCTACCTGATCTTCTGAGCATTGGTTTCACTTCCAACCTCCTCTGAATTTCCTTTCAAGGAATTGGCTCAGTTCCTGTACTTGAGATTTCTGCTTCTGCCTTTTTATTCTTTGCATGGTTTTCATTTTCTTCTTCACTTCCTTCCACCAACAAAGGAATATCCCATTCCTCATTTCTTTTATCAGATTCATTGTCAACCTTCTCATGGAACATGAAATCTCTACTCAAAAAAAAATTGTGAGTAGAGGGATTAAACAATATGTACGCTTTAAATTGTGAACAATACCCTACAAAGGTGCATATGATGGCTTTTGAATCTAATTTTCTTCTGTATTCGTTTTGGATATGGAAAAAGCCTTCAGACCCAAATACTCTCAAATGTTTTAATGTAGGCTTGAATCCATACAATGCTCGAAAATGATTTTTAAACTTGATACATTTTGTAGGACTCCTATTTTTCAAATAAATTGTAGTATTAAACGCTTCAGCCCAAGAACCATTTGAAATATCCTTACCTTTCAACATGCTCCGATCACACTCCACCAATTTTATGTTCTTCCTTTCCGCTACTCTATTCTGCTATGGGGTATGGGGTATTGTGAATTGTTGTAACATTGCATGGTCTTTAAAATTCTTTGGAAGTTTAGCCTTCGTGTATTCTCACCCTTGATCAGAGCATAGAATCTTTATATACTTCCCTATTTGCTTTTCCATCATAGTTCTGAACTTCTTAAAGTATTCAAATGTATGGCTTTTCTTGCTAAGGAAATATACCCAAGAAAACTTTGTGAAGTCATCAACAAGCAGTAGAAAATACATTGTACCTCCTAATGACTTTGTTTGCATCGGTCCACATAGGTCAGTATGGACTAATTCAAGTGTGTCTCTATTTTTATTTTCTACTCAAACTGGGGATTCTTTTCTATGCATATTTCCTAATGCACAAGCTTCACAGTCATTGTGCACTTGTTTTAAAGCAGGAACAACTCTTACCATTTCCTTTTTCTGAAGTAACAGCAGATCGTTGAAGTTGATATGACCAAGTTTCTAGTGCCATATATCTTCTGTAGTCAAACTCGATGATGTCAAATCCTGATGTGGTGTTGTCCTCACATTTAATTTATACATACCTCCCATTAGAATTCCTGAAGGAATAATATTCATAGGATCTAACAAATATTTAATATAACAATTAGATTTAAATATTTCTACCTTGAGATTATGATATGCAATCATGGATATAGAAATCAGATTCTTTGTAACTCTAGGTACATACTCACATTTTGAATGTGTATGTTAGCACCATCAGGCAAGATAACAATAATTTTCATGTACCAATTGAAATCTTTGAACCATTTTCTGTTCCCTCTCATGTTTGTGGATGCTCCCAAATCCACATACCATATGTCTGCTTCGATATTTTCATAAGTGTCAACCATGAACAAACTAAAATCCTCAACATGGTCTTCATATTTGAAATGAACTGCATGTCTTTTATGTCTCTATTGTCCTTCATCAAATTTATTTTTCCTGCAATGCTTAGCAATATGACCGATTTCACCCCAATAGAAACATGTTAATACAGAGTCGTTTCTATTCATATACATAACTTGAGATTGATTTGGTCTTTCTATGGATTTCCTCCATTTTGATGTGATGAATTTCCTATTTCTTTGAAGGATTTCTTCTTTTCCATTAACGCAATATCTGCAGTAGGGGTTTTTAGAGTTGACAATGCTTCTTCTTATTGCATTAATTTTCACAGAAGTTCTTCAAACTTTGCGGATTTATCCCTCGCAGTTATCCAAGTGATGAAGATTTGGTAATATTTAGTCATACTATTCATGGTAATCATGAACAAATCTGTGTCTACAATTTTCTCACTGCTATATGTCAATTTTTTCTTTAGATCTTTGATCCGTGATATGAAAGCAACAATTGTTTCCTTCTCCTCCATATTTATGGAGAGGATGTTTCTCTTCAAAAATAGGAGATGATTTGTATTCCTGATCTCATACAAATCCTTCAACACCATCCAAATGTTGCTTGCAAATTTGCATTCTCTGATATGCGGTATGATGCAGTCTTTCATTAACATATTAAACGTTATATTTTCAATTATCTCTCTGTTCTCCTAGTCTTGAATCATTATGGCTAAAATGGCTCCTACTGCTGGCTTTGGCTCATTCCCATTTGCAATCATCCAGGCACTCTCTGCTTCTAGCACAGTCTGCATCTGAACTTCCAATTTGAGTAATTGGAACCATCAAGCTTGTTTCTCTTGTTCAAGTATGCTTCGATTATTTGATTTTTCATCTCGACAATTCTATAAAAACTTCAGGTAACTGACAGGAAAAAAAAATGTATCTACCCCAGATCCTCACAGAAAGCAATATAACAATATAGATCTACTTGATTTGTGATCAATCCAGCAGGATGCTTTTGCACACTACACCATGGGCTCTCAGCCTCTCTTCCAAGACCTCCTTTGTTTCTCAGGATGAGCTCTTTGGATCCACCATAGAGCTTTCTACAATAAGGGCTCTCTGACTCCTCTGCACCAAGCTTACACCAGCAGCAAATCTGCTTCATATATCTTCCTTCATCGGTGAGTTGACATGGGAAGTAGATCTCCTTTCAGATCTCTTGATTCTTCGGCGAGCTTTCATCGGCCATAAATTTGTGTCATATCTCTTCCCTCATCGGTAAACTTTTATTGACAGTAGATCTCATATCTCTTCCCTTCATCGGTGGGAAAACACTGGCATAGATCTGTTTCATATCTCCTCTCTCCTCGCATTGGCGTGCTTACTGACCCAATATCTGTGTTAATCGAATCAAGAATGAAACCATATAAGGTTCTTCCTTAGTGGCGCGGTTCTCCCGCATATATTGGTGCTTATCGACATGGATAAAATCTACATTATCACACTGATCAGAATGATTCCTTGTCCAAAAAACGTGTTGATACAATTAGTTCCTGAAAAAAATTACTCAGTCATCGGGGACTTCTCCTATACCACCTGGATACTAATAGGGATCACAAAAATCCAGCAATGATTCAACAATTAAGCTCTGATACCATGAAAAAATATGATGGATTGAATTCATTAATAAAAAACTAGTCACATCTACAATGGAGAGATTGAACCAGGAGAGTCTGACTCTGCAGAACTCTCTACATTATCAATACAACTCAACCAATATATAGCATACATAGATATAGGGAAGTTAGAACCATACGCTAAGAAATATAAAATAATTCCTATCATAAGGTTCCTTGAACGAACTCACACAAATTAAGGATTCTTCATTATCTTTTAACAAGAAGGACCAGTGAAAATAGAATGGTAGGAATGTATTATTTAAAGGACCTTAAATTGAACGTTTTATCGTTGAATTTTGGAAAAAATTACACAAATGATTTGTTCATTGAATTCATAATTGTTAAGAGCTGAGCAAGACCAGTAAAAAAAAAGAGTAAGTCACATTGTTGTTATTGCTATGTGCTTCACATAGTAGGAGCATAAATCAATTAAGGTGTAATCTCCATCTTTGCATGGTATATTTTCATTCTCTAGATCTTGAGGAAGCCTTTTTTGACAATGAATGTGATCTTCCACTAACATGCAATGTTGATGGGATTGGGGCCCAAAGGGGAGGAAAATCTGTTATATATTGTTGACCAAAATAATGATTAAGAGGTGAGAATTTGTTCAAGAAGCATATGGAAATATTTGTGCTTCTTAGCACCATGGTGTATGTTATTCATTATGAATACATTACAAGTTAATCATTCATTAGTTCAACACCCATTCCAACATATAAAGAGTTCGTCCTCAAACTTCATGAGGGTAAATAATTAGTGATCAGAGTGTGTAATTGTGATGGTTATTAGAGTTTTTTAGATGTGATGTGGTTCAAATATAAAGAAACAAATATAGTTATATTACTAAAAAGAAATCTATATTGGAAATATGTAGAATTAATGAAGCATTTCAAAGATATTTGTACTTATTTTGTAAAATTTTATGTGACGAAGAAACAATAATAGAATAGAGTAACATAATATTATTTGGTTTTTCTTGATATATATGGTTCAACAAGAACATTTTTAATTTGATTAATTTTATAGTTTCTTACAATGCTCATCGTTTGTGTAAATATAGGCACATTTGCTACAAGTTATTTTGTGTTTTTTTATGTTTTTTTAAGAGGCCAAGTTATATTATTGAAATTTGAATACATTTTAATATTTAAACAATCTGACATAACTAGTAAATATAACGCTATCTATATAACATATGGGAGCATGTCCATAGGAAAGTTCAATTACTTGACTAATCTTTCTAACACATACAGTGAGGTATGAAATTTTGGAAAATGAAGTATTTCAATATTGTTAATCATTACAAATATGCGAATGATGGCTAGAAATATTTTTATCTTAAATGGGTCATTTGGTAATAAAGAAGATTTGGTGGAGAAAGAGCGCAATCCAGATTCTAGATTAGGTATAAACATTAGTGAAGACCATACATACCAAACAATTGTGACTTGAATGTGAATTATAGGTGCTTGATGTATTCTTTTATTGTAATCATTAAAGGGAAGTATTGGAGATAATTCTTCCACTAACGTAGTGTGTTAAGTCTAGAGTTGATTTGGAATCTTGTTGAGAGAATATATCAAGATCCATAACCATGATTCGATTAGTGGGACCTCATACCAACTATTTGAACATATTATACTTGATCTTGAAATATAGGAAATAGTTTTGATCTATGAAATTATATATATAATTTGTGGAAGTGAAAATATTTTAGGTTTTGCACTCTAAAAAGGGTGCTCACCTAAAAATATACAATTCCTTTATGAACTGATAAATCTATAATGGTATATACATATCATCGTTTTGGTTTTATAGTTTCAACCTATAGATTACAATAGCTCTACTTCACCCTTGGTTTTTCATATATTTTTTCAATATCCCTCCATTTTCAGAATACTCTTATCATAAGACCGAATTTCATTGGATATAATGGTGGAAAAGACATGAAAAATATCATGTAAACAAATATTTATTAATAAATAAATAAATGCAATCTATGTACTTGGAAATGAGACACCTAAAAATGAGACTCTTGGAAAATAAAATCTCATTGGTAAATTAGATTGGATATTTTTTTTATGATAAGACTTATAGATAAAATTATAGATTAGAGTAATGGATGGGAGAGAAATATCCATTAAGTTTCTTACCTTGAGAAATATTCTAATCTTTGGAAAAAAACATAAAAGCACAGCGGGAGAGAAAAGAAAGATTTTATTGGAAAAGCCTAGGAAAGTGGATAAAAAGGCCCAAAAAAGTGTGACACTGCTAAAGGAAATGTAATCATGAATGGAAGGTATTAAATAACCTTGGAGGAAACCAACAGAGGAAGTTGATTCCTGGGAAATACTCTCAACTCTGGGTTGAAATGGAGGAAATCATTTCTAGGTTGTGTGGTGGTGTTCAATTTCCAAGTGACTCCTTATCAACCATTATTGTTTAAATTTATTGTGTTATGTCTTTCCATATTATGTTTTACGTACATTAAAAGTAGATATATATGTCATTTTATCATTTATAAATTGAACATATATAACAAGATATGGTATTTATAAATGGAAATTTCAAAGAATTTAATGTGAATATGTATGATGATACTGAAATTGTTAAAGGTTGACTTTCTCACGATTATGTTAAGCTTAATATCGATATACATTAAAATTTTGTAACACCCTCTTCCCACATCTACCGAAGTCACTGGCCAACTGGGGTAAACATGTGACGAGAGGCTACTAATATGATATTCAACCTCCTAGATCACCTTAAAGAAGTGGAACCAATAGAAACACCAAAAACACACCTTACACTGCATCATTAAAATCCCGAGGAGGTACTCAAGCTTGCAGGGCATTGTTCCCTTAGGAGGATTTTGTAACTTATCTTGTTTTGATAAGTTAGAAGTTATAAAAGAAAAATAAAACAAAATAAAAAAATAAAAAAGTCAGGAAGTGAAAATAGAAGAAAAGAAATAGATAAAAAATGTTAGGACATGAAAAATAGAAGAAAATAAATACATAAAAAATGTCAAAAAGTGAAAATTGAACAAAATAAAAGGAAAAGAAATAAATAAAAATATAAATATAGCACATCAAAATGCTTCTTAAAAAATTAAATAGTGATATATATGGTGTTTCTAGTCTAAATGCCACTACAAATATGATTCAAGTTTTAAATCATTATTATTTTGATTTTCAATAAAGTGTTAACCATACATTTTGATATGGTTAATAAAAAAATTGTAATAAAGTGATAATTGATTTGAATATTTGTACGCAATCCATAAAGTGATAGCAAGATCGGACGCAGGAGATGTGGCCCACCACGATTGATGGCATCCATGATTCTCCACTCCCCCCGAACCCATCTGAAAATTATCTGACGGCCGGGGGTCTGGGTAGGCTATCTCCGAAAACCTACCTTTCGAAACATGACTTCTTTCTGTTAAATCCGCACCCCCATCTCTGGTTCCACTTACCACATACACCCCCTTTCAGGTTCTCCGCAAAACAACTCTTCCCTTTATGTTGACCATTACACCACTCACTTCTGCTGCTCCATCGTGACCCTCCATGTCATTTTACATACCAATGACCAATTTCCAATTTTTCTTAATTTATTAATTATAGAATACCCATTATAATATCCCAATTTCACTGTTACAAATGCTTATCCAACATTAATTCTACTCTCGCCCCTTAAACAAACTTTCATCACGAATAAAGTGTCAAAATTTAAATCCTTTTTTTGAATTCAATGGTGAATTTTTTTCTAATTACCCTAATATATGAAGAGTTTCGGAACTCTTTCAAAGACCAAAGCATTGCAGAAATATCCCATACAGTTGCAGGGCCACCAAAATCTTCATTGAAACACCCAAGTACTATTTAACTAGGTATTTACAGCAATTCCTCCCCTTTTTATTTCAAATATGGCTCCTAGCAATAAAATTGTCCCTCAGGATAACCCAATTCTACCTCAAGTTGTAGATTTGAACCACCAACCGCCAGTTGACAACTTTACCAAATTTTAGAGACCAAGTGTGAATTCGACCTATACGAACTTCACAATTAGCTCCATCAAAAATATTTGGATAATGGTGAGGACCTAGGATTATGGGACTCCACCCTACCTTAGTAAATTTTTCCCCAGACCAAATATTTTCCCGAATTCATCACATAATGCCAATATTTCTATTTACCCACCGAAAGAAATGTAGTGGCACAAAATGATGAAATTATATTTGCCATTAATGGCCACTCTATTTCTAAAATGCTCCAGATTAAAAATGTCAATCCTGAGAAACCCTTTCACCCCTATTCCCTCATGGAAATTTATAACCAATTTGAATTCCCTCAAAGAGCTAAAGTTTTTGAAACTTTCTTTCTTGATAATTCCCAATTGCCTAAGACAAACCCTCCCTATCCAGTTTCCATTTTTCCTGAGAAAAATAAGCCAACTGCTTCTATAATTTCTTGCATACTAGGTTATTATTCAAACAAATGGATAGATGAAAAAATATTTTTTTTCCTTTTCATATTATAAAATGGTGAAAAAACACCCATTGTTTTCTATTATAGTGAGCTTTTATCAGAAATGATTGATGAGAAATTCATGAAATTTTCAAGTGAATGAGGTTTCAGATACTCATCCATCATATTCTATCTATTCATTTATAATCAGTCAAAAATATTTCCCTTTCAACTACAGAAGAATGACATCCAAGGGAACCCTTACTCAGTTATTCACTAGACCTCTTGGTCACAAAGAATAACGCAAAGTTTTCATTGAGTCAATTTGTGGATCAATTCTTACGTGTAGCAACCACTTTGTTGAACAACAATGAAGAACCGAGGATAGACCTAGAAATCAAAGAATTTTATATTTAAGTGATCAAACAAATAAGGGATATTAGTATTTATACCAAAGCTATACATAAATTGGGATATATGGCTGTGAATTGGCCCCTTACAAAATCCCCAAATATGTACCTATTAGAATATTTTATTTGTAATTCGTCAAAAAAATGATGAACCTGGAACAAGTACACTTTTAGGAAACGAAGAAAATGACTCAGTTTAATATAAAAATACAAGTTAGTACTTTCACTTGTAATGCAAGGATAGCAGTGCAAGAAGCAGACATTATCTTAAAGAACATGAATTTTAAGCACAACTTTACCTAGTCCTATGATCCTTTTGGAATAATTTCAAAAATGACAAAAAAAAACAGAAGTATGCTCCCTATATTCATACTCCTAGACCAAAAAATTATCAGTTTATAAATCTCGAAGAGTGGTAGGAAAATGCTTTGAAAGAGGAACAAGAGCAGATTTGATCTACTTCACGGATTCTAATAGTTCAAGAAAAGGGAGATAAAAGACCAAGGGAAACCATCTCCCCTTTACTATCAGAAATTCCAGCTAAGGATTTTATTGTGTATAATAAAAAGCAGACGAAAATAAATGTGGAGCATGAATAGCAAGAGATTACATAACAATTGCATCAAATTGTTCTTACGGGAACATGTAATCCCTCAGTCTTAGGGAGGGAAGACAATATTCCACCATCCGCAATGACTCGAGTAAATAGAATGCCATCATTCACATTGATTTCATCACCAGCAAGGGAATTGGGACAAATAAATAAGAAGGAACCAAGTATATTTTATGTCTACATTTCCACAATTTTGGAAGCAAACATCAACTTCCCAACATATACTTCTATCAAATTTTGATTCATAAGAAGGAAGGATGCAAATTCCTTCTTAGAACCCAAGGTTCCTTAGCCTCAGAAAAAAAATTATTATAAGAAATCAATTTTCTCCTTTGATCCAAAACCCATTCACCCCATAGATTGCATGGATCTACATGAACAATCGGGTGAAATGATCTTCAACACTTTAACTAATTCTGCTATGATGACTGCTAAAATTCAGAATTTTGTGCAGAAAATCCAAAAACAAATAAATTTAGAGAACATTTATTCTCTAGCTAAAGAAACAAATATTATGTATTTAGTTGATATGGTAATTAAATTGAGATATCATTCCAGTAATATTAAAGTAGCTAAAGAAGTTATCAAAACAAAGAATGAAGATATAACATCTTTAAGGAAACAACTAAAGCTCCCATCAACTGAAGATCCAAAAACTAAAGAATTGGGGGAGTTAGATAAATAAAAATAATATTTGTTAAAAAAAATCATTGAACAAAATAACCAAATATAGAAAATGTAAAGGGATGTTGAAAAAATCCTCAAAATAAAAGGAGAAAAAGACTATCTTAGTACAATCCATTCAATTAGTTTTTGTTCCAATAGTAGGTACAACAATAGGGGATGCATCTGTGTCAACAACAGCCACAACATCAACTTCAACAATAGTCACAAGGATAGTTTCATCAATAGAAACAAAGTCCAACACTAAACCAATATTTCTGACTAAATCAATGAATGATTTAGTTACTAAATGTAAAGACATTGAAAAACTTACACATAAATTAGATAAGTTACAATAACAAAAGATTAAGAAAAATGGTGCTTGTCTGGTAGAATTACAGAAAACTCTCAAGCTTTCCTAAAGGATACAATATTTATAAAATCAAAATATTATGGAAGACATGGTAGCACAATCTAAGGAGAATATTTTGATTGAAATAGATAAAGAAATAACTAAGATACAACCATCCATTGAGATTATATTTTAACAAGATAGACTACTAATGAAATCAAAAACTCTAATTGAAGATCTATTAGCCATAATAAAATTCCTAAACTCAAAATCTAGAGAGGAATTAGAAGAATTGGTCATTGAAGGCAGAACAAACACTATTCTAGAAGTGAATAATGTTATCACCAAGAAAACGTTAATGTTACAATTAGAAAATAAGTGTGACAAACTGTAGAATATGGTACAAACGTTCCATAAGAACTTTAATGTCTTGTATCAAAAGGATATCTGTGGACTACAAGGAATGGGATATGAATTAATTCAACCGGAAGATTATCAGAGAAACACTACAAGGAAAAGACCCTCTAGCGGAGGTTATAAAGGAGGTTTTTAGTGTTGTAAAATTGGTCAAAATTGTCTAAAAAACATATGCTACCACATTTGTTCTTGGTAACAGAGGTTTTGGTGGAGCTTTTAATAGAAATTCAACACAACTAAAAAAAAATGGGTGGCCGAAGGTTATTACGGATGTTTTTCATCGGTGCTCTTATCAGGTTTTAACGCACCGGTGCATATCGGTAGACAGCGCACCGGGGCGGTTGAAGGAGAATGTACCAGGCCATTAAGGAAAACAACAACATCGAGCCTGGTGTTGGTGATACAATGCATGGGGCCATTCTAATTGGTCTTGGGATTTGAGCGGTGCCCATACGTCGTATAAGCGCACCGGTGCATGTATCTTTATGAGGCACCAGTCCTCCATATCACATAAAGGAACTGAGATTTATAATTGGTATCAGTATTTGTGCAGTGCACATGGCATCTATAAATGCATCATTTCTTATAGATACATAAACACCCAAGTGCGCAGTATCACACAAACACACCAATGTTTATAACTAGAATCGGTATTAATGCGGTGCTCATAGAATCATAAATGCACCGGTGCGTATAGACACATAAACACACCGGTTTTCATTTTTTTTTTTTTTAGAAACATCCACCTCTAACAGTCCAATTAATTTGATTGTTATAAATTCATTATTCATCAAAACTCGACACATATTATAACAATATTCATATTAATTACATTTTTATTAATGCATTTGAATGTGTTTTTTGGATTAATTTGTTATATCATATCAGAATTATTGTTGTTTTTTTAAATTCATTATTCATCAAAAGTCGACACTTATATATAATCTTATAACAATATTCATATGAATTAAATTTTTATTAGTGCATTTGAGAACGACAATGGAGAACACAATAGAATAAATTAAAAAATATTTTATGATTATATATATATATATATATATATATATATATATATATATATATATATATATATATATATATATATATATATTTATATATATATATATATATATATATATTATATATATATATATATAAATCTTTTCTATTACAAAATGGGATATTATTGGCATCCTCTGTCTGTTGGGACACTATGTCCATTACATTAAACAAAATGTCTGATTTCACAAACAAATATTTGAAAAAATACAACGTCTTGCTTTGATATTCAAACATATTGATCATCATTCTTTGCTAGAACTGTTGTCACTGCTTGACTACTTCCATGACTTGGATTATTTGGAGGAATGTTTTTTTCATTCTGTTGATTGTTTTCTTTTTCTTCACTTTCTATATCTAAAACTTTATATAAAAATAGCTGAAAATGAGTGAATATACATTGATGAAATAATGAAAAGAAATTCAATGATAAATAATAATACCATCAATTATAAAAATTGAAAAGAAAAATGGCGTACCATAGCAACAATTGACTCTACAGAACTCTACACATTCTTTCAAAACCATGTATATACCATCTTTTGCAAAATTACTATCTTATTTTAGAAATGATTCCACTTTTTGTTTCTCTTCATAAAGTTTTATACCACCCATAAAAAAAAATCATATATTTAATATAAAATATAACGTTACATTAATATTACCTAAACCGAGGAGATATTAAAACAGAATCGATAGATGCTTACAAATTCCGATTAAATTGATGGCACAATATACTCTAACCCATATTTTACGCAATTTAAATCACTTAGGTGATCAGGTTCTTATTTAATGTTCTTTTTCATTTATGACATTGTCTTTTCTTTTGTAAAAAAACTTAAAATATACGAAAATGAAATCTAGTTAAGTTGTTATAAGGAAGTAACAATTACTCACAAACTTAGAGATCAACCATCTTCTTCCTTGTCGTCTTATTTTATGTGCTAAATGGGTTCCAATTTCTTTTCTTTTCTGCAAGAAAATTCTTGAAAATTAATATTTAATGCTGAATTTTTTATTTATTGTACCTAATGATCTAAAAATTCAATGATTACATATTACATTTGAAGCACATTGTTTTATTTGTTCCACTAGATCCCTCAAACTTTTGTAAAAGTTTTCCCCCCTTTCATTAACTTCCAACACCACTCCACATGAGCCAAAGAGAAATTCATTTTCATTTACATGTTCTCTTTTTTTTTCTTTTCTTAGAACAACATTCCTTTTATGAGTTTTTGGTCCCTTTAGAACATTAAACAAATGTGAATTAGTAGATTGTTTGACACATGTTATCTAATAATTTTAAGTATATTATTAATGATAATTAGAAAAATAAACTCATATTGGATCGATAGTATTGTTTCATTCACTTGATTTATCTTTTTGCAATTTTTCCATTAAACGTTTACGCTCTTCTTGTCGTAGATAAAAAATAATCATATCGAGCTTCGTGATTTTTTGGCTCTGCATGATACAAAGTAAACAATACATATTAGTTAAAGTTACATATAGTTCAAAAATAATATTTTTTATAAAGAATTTGCAAAGAACTTGCCTTTTTTTCTTTTCTTCATGTGTTAATAGTATTTTTGTTACTTGATATCTTGTTATTTATTTATTCATCAATCTGAAACCTGTAGCATATCATTCATTAATATATTTATAAATCAATTCTAAACATTTTAGGTAGAAAATAAATTTCGAGACACCGGTGCACCTTTCATAAAAGCTGCATCATCACCGGTGTGTGGATATATTAACAATGCACCACTAAATAGTATAATACACTATACGGTGCATTCAGTATTATAAATGCACTGAAAAAATACTGTAATAGACCTAACGGTGTGTGGGGTATTATAAACGCACCGCAAAAATGGTGTAATACACCGTACAGTGCTTTCCTAGTTAAAGAGAGCACCGATGCCCTATTTCAGATTTGGTGCATGGATTTTAAAAAAATGTTTTCAATTTTTTACGACACATAACTTGCACGGTGCACTGTAATAATACATAGTACTGGTGCGGTGGCATATGCAAGGCGCACCAATAAAGAAAAATCCATTTTTTCAAAAATTCACGCAATGGCCGAATGGATTGGGATCCGACTATGAAAATTGTCCTGTGGGTTGGACGCCAATCTAAAATGAAAAACCCTAATTCTGAAATCACAGAAACAGGGAGAAGAAAGGGAAAAAACAAAAAAATGAAGGGTTTAGGATAAAAATGGATAAAACTGCAAGAAAAAATAAAAAACTGTAGAAAAAAGTAAAGATAAAAGAACTAAATTTAATCACGAAATGGTTTGAAATTCTACGATAAAGGGCTTGAATCACCAGAGTTTTCGTTTCTGATTGTCTGAATACTTCTGTTCGAATGTACTTCACCATCCACAGTGCCCTCGTGCTCTCTTGCTCTAGGTCTATCTCCTGCAAAAATCCGACTAATTTTTTTTAGCAAAAATAGTGAAATAATGAAAAGTGTTTATTATTTAAAGAATTATTTTACCAAATTAGATTTTCAAAAATATTTTGCCACCCATTTTTCAAATTGCCGCTCTATTTTTAACTTAAACAAAATAGAGTTGTTTTTTTTTTATTTGTGTTTATTTGTTTTCGATTCACGGAAATGTGGCGCACCAGTGCGTTGTATTAATACAACACACTGGGGTCTATTAGGATGATAAGCGCACACTTAAAATTACATTTAGTACAAATACAAATACAATTTTACAATTTTACATAGAATTAAAATTTAAATTACAATTAAATTCATGACATAATATTTAATAAGTATCATGGTCATTTAATACTATTAAATTAGTTAATAAACACCATCATGATCATGATAACAATCGTACAAACATCATATTCGACTAATAAACACATTAAATTAACATAAAATTAACATTATATATTAACATCATCACAACACAAACATCAAATATACATCTCAATATAATGTCAAATAACTCATGTGCCTATCACATATACACATCTATCTGCAAGCTAAACATTAAATGAACATATCTAACATGACTAACAATATGCGCCACATCATGATGATCATCAACATGAAAATTAAGTACAACTGCAACATGAACATAAAATACATGGACCATATATATATATATATATATATATATATATATATATATATATATAACTGAATAATGTTAAAAATATACAACTGTAATATAAATGTCATGGATCAGGCGCTGGTGGTAGTATAACAACATCAATAACACTAGAAAAAGTGGATGTGGCCTTCTCAGTAAAGCTGGGTGCAGGCTCGACAGTCGATGGTCGACTAGCCTTCTCATGATCATGATGATCACTAGTACTGATGGATGCATCTGCTCATGGTAGTACAACATGATCAATATGAGGCACAGTAGTATTGGAGGCATGCTCAGTCAAAAGTACTACAGCCTCGGTAGTTGATGGTCTAGCCTGCCCATGATGATCGTGACTAGTACTCATGATGGATGTTGCAGGCTACTAACTAGACGTGGCCGATGGTCCACCCTTATCTCCATGATGACTATTGTCAGATGCTGCCAGTGAAACCTCATGCTGATCATCAGGCACACCGCAAGGTTAACGATCATGAGATGCATCTGAGTCGCTGCTAGCAAACTATCCATCACGTGCCACAACTCGACTACGCCTATAGCTACGGACAATCCTCCTCAATCGCGTAACAACTGTCGTAGCTCCTATGACATGCTGAATCAGGCCATACATGTCACGTGACATGCCTCTCCACATCCGTAATAGTCTATCATCGCCCTGTATCTCTATGTAATGAGTGGGCCTGATGCCCGCATCTGAAATCAATACACAGAGTTGGCTGCCCAAGTCCATCTGGTATCTGATCTCAGGTCGACCACACCTAGAAAAAGGCTGTACTAGTGCACCATGAGGCACAGGATCAGCATGTCTCTCTGTTATGCCACTGGCCTCATCCTTTGGCGCATCAGCCATCTCCTGATCGTAATCATCAGGATCGACACCTAGATCGTGTGGTGGATCTGGAATCTCATCACCAGCAAAAGATCCAATGTCTGCAAAATATATACAAGTACACAGCAATACTTAGACAATTTCATTACACAATTTAATAAAAGCAAGTTAAAGAACATGTTAGAATAAATAAAAATAAAACATTAATATTACCTCTATCATATAGCGGCTCATCAGGAGTGAATAGGATGTTGGGACACCCTCGCAAATCTAGTCCAACATAATGACATGGGACCATAATGAAGGGATCCATCCCGCCAACACTGGCTAGTAAGTCCAGTGAATCATGTGATATCCTCGCTGGAAACATAGTGTCTCCCCTCTTGGGCATCATCTGCCCCCACATGCAAATCTGGGCCTCAAACATCGGCCTACGAGGCTGTCAAACAAAACTAGGTCTCATCTCTAGAAACCTTTCAAAAAATAAACAAAATAGCTCTGAAGCAAAAGCGAAGTTGACCCTCCCTTGTGCATGAGCATGACATCTATCTAAGGCTGTACAAAACTTTCGCAAAAAAATGGCAGACCACCTCACAAGTCATGGCTACTCTACTAAAGAATCAACATAATATAAAAGTGAGCAACTAATGCATTGCCCGTCATTGGTGTTGTGTGAAATGATCGAAGTGATAATACAGAGGCACTACACATCCTTTCTACCAAAAGCACCTATACGTAACGGACCTCCAGGTACCTGAAACTCTGAAGGAGGAAGTACATGTGCTCCAATGTATCTCTGGGAGTAAACTGACTGACTCCCTGCTACAAAACCAGTTGGCACATCTGGGAATGAGGTAAAATCCACCCGTCTTCTCGATAGTCCTGTAATAAAATAAATTTCCTCCTCAGTAAGTGTGTACCACTAGTCAGGACCAACCTGAAAATCCTTTCGATGGACATTCCACCTACCGATAAGATGTCTCAAAAGCACACTATGGGCCTTTAGGCTAGAAATAGCCTCCTCGCAGAACTTGAGGAGGCCTACCTGCATAGGGATCTCCTAGGTATTTGTAGTAATAGGGCGAGGGCATCCATCTCTCTCCCTCTCTCTCGCCTCCCATTGGCGAATCATGTCATATTGTTCTACTTGTTATTGCTGTTGTTGCTCCTATTCTCTTTGAATCATTTCCATATTAAATAATTTTTTTTTATTAAAACACAAATGTATTTATAAATATAAATATATAATTTTAAAAAAAAAAAAAACAAACATACAAGTTGGTGCTCCATAAAAATAGTCACGTACCGGTGTTGGTGCATCCTAATATTTTAGCGTACTATCCCCAAGGCCCCTAATGAAACAGATCGCACCAGATTCGGTGCAGATGTGTATTTTTCAGGTATCGTGCACTGTATATAATTTAGAATAGTAGTGCGTTGACTGAAATATACGCCCCGACGCATATAGTCGTGTGAGCGCACTGACTTCATGACAATGACATAGTTGACGGTGTGGTATTTTACCCGGCCTCACCATTGACCCTCTCGAAATGCAAAATGCGGTGCGCTGACATAAACCAGGGCGGAAAATGAAGTCAACACACTTCACTGTGATTTCCGAGGTCAACAGTGCGCCTGGATAAATGAGCGCACCACCTTTTTTATTTTTTATTTTTAGTTTAAAATTATTCGGAGCACCTTCTGGCACCGCCCCAAAAACGGTGCGGTTACGATTAGCACCGGTAGCAGTGCTGCCTGTAAATTTTACAGGCAACACCACTATCCAGTGCGAGCCGAACAGCTCGAGCGCACCGCGCGAATTTTTTTTTTCTTTTTTCTTTTTTAATGGTTATTTTTAAGTTTATTTCAATTTCTAATCCGCTAAAAGGCTTAATTACAGAAAAAATAGAAAAATACTTGTACATTTCACCGCCCAGGAGGCATATTGGCTATAAAATTTGGAAAATAAAATTTTCCCACTACTTTTCAAAATGCAAGCTGGAGATTGGTGGCCAATGCAGAGCAGCAGTGCATGCAATGGGTGCAATGAGAGCACCGATGTCAGGGCAGCTCAGAAATAAGGAAATAGCACTGGGGCTTGAGAGTTCTAGAGCACTCAGGAAAGTGAATAATGAAGTTTGTTGGCTGTAATTTTTTTTTAATTAACCCTATTTCTATGCGCGAGGTTTTATAAGCGCACCGGTGTTGTTAAATAAAATAACATCATGCAGTATAAATTTTGGCACGTTGTTTATAACGCGCCGGGGCATTTCCCTTACCGTGCACCTGGATGTTTCAATTTCGGTGTGAAAATTTGATGATGCACTAGGGAGGCGTAATGGTAAAGCACCGATGTGTAATAGTTGCAAAGCACCATTATTTTGGCTTTAATTTCTTTTTTTATATAATTATATTCCAGTGCGTGCAGTATCTGGCACACCGGTGCCCTTAGAGTAGAACTCACCAGCTCGTTTCTGTTATGTCACAGTGTTTTATTATGCACCAGCGTGGAAGAGTATTGATGCCTCAGTGTGTTACAGTAATTGGACGCCCTGGTTTGCGCATGTTGTCCGATGTGCCAATGTTTGGTGTGCACTGGTGCATTCTATGGTATTGTGCACACCGGTAATTGATAGCTGAAGAGCACTGGAAAATTGAAAAATCCGTGTTTTTTGTTGTAAATATTTTTGTAATTTAACCCTTTACCGGTGCGTGTTGTTTATAGCCGCACTGGTATTGTTTGCTACAAACGCACTGGTCGGTTTGTATTTTGGCGCGTTTTTTAGGATGTACCGGTGTGGTTCCTCACTACCGCACTGGGTGGTTTCAGTGTCGGCGTTGTGTTTTATAATGAACTGTCGCGGACGATTTGTGAGGCACCGATGCTCTATTATATTATGACACATCGGGTGGGTGTGTACGGAGTGCACGGTGTCTGGTGTGCCATCGATTTTTTCGGCACCGGTGTTTTCTTTTTTTGAGAGCATCCGTGCAAGTTTTAATAATAAGATCACCGATAGGAAAACATACGCAAAACCCTCCGCCCGCCAGCCTCCTCTACTAACCTCCTCTAGAGATGGATGTATGGGGTATTTTTCATTTTGGTTCCTCAAAAACATTGTCTATAGGGTCTTTTCCTTGTAGTGAAAGTTATGTAACATTGCGAGAGACAACAAAGTTTTCAAATATTGCAAGAACAATCATAGGGAAAACATTTATGGAAGGGATCAACTATGATTTTTTGATCATAAATGAAGTACCTCAATTGTTTCTTACCAAGTCAACTTTCAAAATATACACATAAATATATGAGCTCTATCACAATTCAAATTTATTTTCACTACCAGATGAAAAGAAAATGGAAAAACTGTGTGACTTACACGGATGACTAGTCAGCAGGTATCTAAAGCAGATTCAACAACAAGACTATTATTTTCTAGATCCAGTCAGAACGATGAATCCTTGATTATAGAGCCAAAAACTTATTTAGTTTGACTTTACTATATATTTTCATTTTTTATATATAAATAGTTCTAGATATTCTCAAACTGATCTAGATATTTGGATCTAGATATTTTTGAGAAATTTGTATAAATAATTTCAAAAAAAAATTGTAAAGGGTTGAACCCTTGGGATCAGTTTCTAAAGAAGAATTGTAATAAATCTGAGCTAGATTTTTATGAATGAAAGGCTTTTGAATTTATTTCAAAGCCATATGTCGTCTTTTTAGTTCCTCTCATGTTATCATTTCATTTTATTGTATCTTAATGTATGTAAGTTTTTACAAAGAAATCAGGTAAAATAATTTCGAGTATCGACTTATTTTAAATCGCCTATGAAATTATAAACGATTACACAGATTAGTTTATAGAACTATTTGTCTCAATAACTCCTCGACATTAATAAATTATCACTTATTTGTGAAACTAATTGCATTTTTTTTTTTGTAAACACTTTTTACTTTCATCTATCTGTACGATGAAATTAATTTTATGTTTGAATATTCTAGATATCATAAATTCTTATAATTCCACCTTCCAACCATTTTAAAAATCTAAATTATTGTAAAGAGATAAATATCATAGCTTTTCTTCATATCTAAGTTTATTTAAGGTTGAACACTTGTTTCTTTACAAGTTCAAAACATTGGTCATCCAAAAAAATTTAAGCAACAAAATACTTTATATGCTCTAGCATAATTAATTAACCAATAATTATCTCAGATGAACAACATCAAATTTGAGTCATTATCGGCGATTGGAAGTTAAATAATTTTCCCTGGGACAATGATTAATCTCTCCCTTTAAGGTGAATAAAGGGTTAGTTGGTTAAAATGTTTCACCTGCCGACTTCACATAATAAACATGGCTTCATCAAGGCATATCAGATCTCACTCATATCCTCATCTCCATTCTCCTTTGTCATATCTAGAGAAGCTGGTGAAATTTTCCTCTTTGAGTTGAAAACTAGAAGCCTAAAATTCAACCTATGCTTCATTTCAACAAGAGATAATTTCGAAAACTGATCCTTTTATCCCTATATCAATTCCCCTTAATATATCATGTTTACCACCTAAAACGATAGATATGTTATCTAAGGGTGTTAATTTTCAATATGCTCTTCTTTTTCATCAATTAGAGTAATATCAAATCCCTAAAAATGTTTCACAATCTCTAAAATATGAAGCAGATTTAGAAGTTGAATTACCTAAAATAAAACCCACTAATTTCATCTCCTCTGGTGGTGACATTTTTCCATCTACTTTTGAGAAACCTAAAGATGTTCGTTCTATACATACCGTTCCTTTGTTTGAAGGTGATCAAAATTTTGACCCACATCTTCAAAAATTAGAATTTAGTCACCTTTCACTAAAGGATATAGTGGTTCTATCCATCATCTTAAAGGTAGGAAACCTACTCCTCCAAATTAAATTTCATAATTTTCTAAAACACCTTCACCAAATACAATGGTTTGTATTCAACCAATCATTTAAGAATGTTATGCAACATTGGTCCTTCATAATATATTAAAATATTTTCCAGATGGATATTTAAAACGTTTGCCCAGATTTAATGTGGAAACAAGGTTGTCTACAGAAGATCATGTAGCTTCTTTCTTAGATGTTTCTGATAACATGAATATTAAGCATGAATATGTCTATACAAGACTGTTTGTACAATATATGGAGTGTAATATCAAGATATGGTTTAGACAGTTAACAAAAAAACTCCATTTGAAATTGGAATGAATTAATTACTATATTTAACACTCAATGGGGAGTGAAAAGAGATAATGTTTATTTCTTAATACAATTTGATGATTTATTCAAGAACCCTCAAGAACCTGTATCAGATTTCATGAAAAGCTTTCATAAAAATTATAATAATATGTCTCCCGATTGTAAACCTCCAGTTTCAGCAGCAAAGTTCGGACTTTCAAAATATTTTGATGATTATTTTTTTGTCATGTTGAGGGAAACGTCTCTTACCCTAGCATACATGCAAACAAATGCTATTGATATTGAATAAAATATTTCCGTATCTAATAAAATTAAATCAAATGTTGAAAAGGTTGAAAAGAAAATTAAAATTAAAGAAGAAAGTACTTTGTCTCAAGAAGTAAGGATGAAGATCATAAGATTGATGAAATCACTTATTTATTAAGAAATATTCCTAATATAATTTCTAAAATTGAAGCCCACCCTATATTAGATCAACCAACTGCTAATAAAATTCAAACTCAGTATAGAAGACCTCCTCAAACTCAAATTTTACAGAGGCCTAACGAGAAAGGATGTAATAATGATTTTCATATTTATGGTTAGTGCTACAACCACCATGCCCATGATAGTCCTCTCTTCTGACTCTCTCCTCTTGCAACACCTCCTAGCATCCCGGGCACCACCAATAGCCCCCCACATGGCAATTCGGGTTGACCTCCTAGCAGCCCGGGCATCGATAGGAGGCCCCCATGTGGTAATTCGGGCGGAGGAAGCTCATCATGTCCTTTGGATGGATTGTAACTAGGTGTGTGTGTTTATTTTTTGGGAGAATGGGTGCACTTAGGCATTGGAAACCCTGTTGTCAACCAATGCTTCCCACTGATACAAGGCGTTGCGGAGTTGCAGGCCGCAATGTGCTTATGTACAACAATTAGCCACAAGCTACTCAACCTGAATGTCATCCTTCCATTGGCTCTAGATATTTTTGTTCAATGTGGCCTTAACCCTCCTCCTGGATTCACATTCCCACTTCTCAAACTCAATTAGGATGGCGAATTTCATGCCATGTCATACCATGCATTTTTTCATGCCATGAATACCCTGGTCTGAACTAGTGTTGTCCAGTGTTGGCGGGCATTTTGTAGTTGGAGGTAGCGCTATGCTTATGTACAACTATCTGCCTCAATATACTCAACCTCAATGTCATACTTCCACTCGCTTTAGAGCTTTTTGTTCAATGTGGCCTTAACCCTCTCCCCAAATTCACATGCCTGCCTCTCAATCTCAATTAGGAAGGAGAATTGCATGTGATTCCATGCATTTGTTTCATGCCATGAAGCCTAATTCTCATGCCATGCATTTGTTTCATTTAAACCTTCAATTTCCTTTGGTTTAGTGTAAATCGTTGTCCACATAGATTATAGATTGGGTTCAACTGAAACATTGTGACAATAACATAACCGATGTATTTTGGTTCATATATTAAATAGAATATGTGCGTGTGTTTTGTTATTTTGTTTGTATAAGAAAGGTGACTAGTGATTTCCTTCCTTAGTTTTATGTGACAAGCAGAGCAATGTAGAACATCATTAATAATAATATTTTATCTCATCTTTTACACGTCCATTAAATTATAAACTAACGTCCATTAAATTATAAACTATAACTATAATCAGATGTACCCATTTGTCTTTATGAGACCATGGTTAATCGCAATTTAAAACTTAACATACATATTTAACTTAACATACATATTTACCTATGTTTATTATTAACTAATAATATTGTTATTAATGTTGAATATATTTGTTTTTTATTTCAGCCAGTTTCCTTCCACAAGTCTCTTGGTGTACATAAGACGATACATTCCAAATAATGTTTTCAGTACCAAAGTCCTTAGTACGTGATTGTGGTGTCAATGATCCTCAAATATTCATATTTCATGAGTGCAGAAAATGTAGCTTTGAGTTCTAAGAAAATTTGTGAAAGTTGAAATATTATATATATAATTAATTAATTAATTTATGGAAGTGAAAATCTTTTAGGTTTAGGTTTTTCACTTTAAAAATGATATTTAATTAAATCAATGATACATCTATAATGGTATATAAGTATATGGTTTTGGTTTCATAGTTTCTACCTAAATATTCCAATGGCTCAACTCCACCCTTGAGTTTTCATATATTTAAGAGCAAATTAAACATTCCTATTAAGAAATTAAGAAATTGTATGTGAAGCAATATATTTTAATATTATAATATATATTTATTTGTGACATTTATTTGTGTGATTGTTTATTTGATTTTTTATTATATATATATATAATTACATTGTGTATTTTATCTATTTTCACTTTAATAAAAATCATATAACAATTTAAATAAGTTTATTTCGACAAATTCCAGCCAGCCAACATCCAACTATTTATCCAGCTAAATCCAACGATTTTTGTGTTGGACACTGCTATTAACCATTCTCTTATCAGAAATGGATGGATTCATTGTTTTAGCAAACAAGAAGCTAAATGCACCTTAATACTATGTATCTTATATAAATTAAAAATTGTGATATTAATTATGATTATAGAGTTGAAATGATGATATTAATTCTTATTATATTATTTCGTATCTTAGTAATGATAATGTCTATTAATTTCATTGAAAATAAAAATGTTATAAAGTGGTATTAAGGTTTGTTGAATATCTCATTATATTTACTAAAATATCACTTGTGTATGTTAAGTTGGAAAGGGTTAGATAATGGATTAAATTGTTTTTACTATATTGATTAATTTATTTTTATTATATTGAATAAGTATATATTACTATTAGTTATTATTGAAATATCTAAAATATTTAATTTTTAATTTATTAAGATAAACAAAATTTAGATAATATTGTTTTGAATGAGTCATAGAAATGAATGGTTATGTGTATGTGAAAGATATCGGCACATAAGCACCAAAATCTCAACCAATTTCATAAGAAATGCCTTAGCATGTGGTTAATTTATAGACAACATAAGGAAAATAATTATAAAAGGCATAAAACCTCACATTTTCATGACTCAATAAATATAAAAGATAAAAATGAAACATCAAATAATATTGGGACCCTAAATAATTTGAAGGGTAAATTGAACATCAAACTCATCAAGGAGCAATTGAATATTCTTATTGAGTTAGATCATGAGCACAACAAAATATCCTTCAACATCATAGAAATAAAAGATGATGAAATGCTACCACTCATTTAAAGGAGTTAAAAAATAAATAGTAAATTGAGTTTATTTGTTTGATATAACCTAAGATGTTGAAAAATAATTTAATCACGTTAAATAAGATATAACAACCATAAATATTGAATATCCTTAAAAATATTATAGATTCATAAATATTATAAGTTAAGACAAGAGTACCAACTTTTGTTTAGGAATTTTGTATGGTAAAATAAAATAAGAAGGAATAATAATAGGTAATAATTATGAATGGAAATCTGTTATTATGGATAGATACTAAAGAAGATATAAAAATAAGATTTTGGACATTTTATATATATTTTTGGATATATTATACAATTTCATATAACATTGAATCTTATGTAAAAAACAAGAGACCATGAAGAATATAGGATCCCTAGAATAGAAGTGTAATTATATGGAAACATGTTATTTGATGAATGAAAACAGGTAAAATATGATCAAGCATAAAAAATTAACTTGGAGAGTCTAATTATTACTTTGATTTTCACAAATTTCTGGCCTTAAAAAAACAATCTCTTCTTACGATGACCATTAAAAAATGTGAAGAAATTGCATCTTTAATAAAATTTACATATGCCCAAGATTATCAGTGTTATTAAATCTAGCCTAAGGCAAGAAACAATCCAATTAAAAAAAAAATACTTACCAGAAAAGTAAAGTTTTCTTGTTCAAGATTGAAAATTCTTTAGAACCTTCATATTTTTACTTTCAATAATTATGCCAACATGAAAATATTCTTGAATGTATATTTCTATGTGTTTCATCTTCTGAAAACCTTGTTTGCAAATTTTATATTTTGTCTACTCCATGAGTTCCCCATGGCAATAGAATTTACGAAACTTACAAACATATCTCATGGGATACATAGTGAAAAAATAAAGGTTTGCAGCACAATACTCAAAAGTCTACATAATAAAATCCAAAAATCATTTTCCATCCATAGAATCAAAATCAATTTCATATATCATACAATATAAACTAAATAAAATGAAACATGGGATTAAAAAAAGAAGACATCAAATTTCCAAGTGGTAAGTAGTCATATGGGGCAGACAAATGGAAAGAGATAATTAGGAAGCTAGGTGACGATGTGGAGTGATGTGGCTCCAACATCATCACAGGAGGAACTTCCTCAGAAGCATCTCATGAACCATCTCACAAATAACTTCTACAATTATATTGTTCGGGATGAGGTAAAGGGTATAAGATGATGGGGATTGTCTAAACCAAACTATGAAATATAAGATCATTTATTGTGATTCTGTAGATGATACCTTCCAGAAAGAAACTCATAAAAATATTTTGCAATTCCTCCAAGATTAATTATTCATGGTACAGACAATGTTATAATAAAGGGTTTGTTAATAGACATAAAAAGTTCTATTATGGAGGAACTTCCCTAGAGAAAACTAGTGGGAAGACTCGTGAATATGCTCCAAATTTATTTCATCCAAGGCTCTGGAATTATATCATTTATGGAAAATAATGTGGAATTTAACCTTGGAATCAAAATTTCCAACAATATTGAATCAGGAAAGATTTTGCAAATGTCTCAGAGGATCAATTGAGTGATGATTTCTTAGGGCATACATGGTGATGTAGAATTAACAACATTTGATATTAAAATTTTGGTTCTAACCCAATGTATTTTAAAATAAAGGTTTTAAGGATGTATTTGAATGAAGATCAAGCAATTATCTAGATTATTTGGAGAACTGGTGACTTTCTATTGCGATTTTTCTGTCAATTTCATTGTTGTAATCTTTTCTTGCCCCAATTTATTTGGTTATAGACATATCCTACAACTCATCAGATGAGTTATTTTTTAGCAGTGACAAGATTCTTTATTTTCTTTATTAATTTTCCATAATTTCTTCCCAAAGTTGAGCTCCACTAATAGAGATAAGAGAAAAAAAAATATAAAAAATTGTTAAAACTAAAATTATGAAACAATTGAGTGCTTCTAGGTTTTTACAGGTCAAAGCACTCATTGAGTGCTTCTAGGTTTGTCAAAAATTCATTGAGTCATTTTCATGGATGTATGACCCATTCGGGCATGTTAAATATTGTAAGTAAAAATTATTTGAGTCAAAAGACCCTCCAAGGCCATGTCAAATGTTCAACCATCAAGTCAAGCTCATGGATCAACAAGTCGACCTAAGAAAAATTCAATTCAACCTCAAAGTATGTGTCAAGATGTATATATATATATATATAGTCACTGACCTTATTTTAATAGCACTCAGTCTCACACACAAGTTAAATGATAAGGAGAAGAAGAAGATAGGATAGGAGAAAAAGTAGAGTTATTTTGTACTCTTTGTAACGTCTCTTCCTTTCTACCACGATTTTTTTTTTTTTTTCTATGCGTCTTGGCCATAGTTGTTTAGTTTTACTTTCAACTTCGTCAACTTATAATCTGACCTGGAATAGGGTTCCTATTCCTTTTAATACTCTTGTAAGGAAATTTTTATTTCTCTCCTTCACACAATATTGGAGGCTTATGTTAACCACATATATTTTTATATGACCCTTATACAATAATAATATGGTCGCATTTATTCCAACATTTTTCTATCTATGAATAAATCTACCCATACCATTCTATCTATTCAATACATTGAATTCAATCTATGAATATATCTACCCATACCATTCGATCTATTCAATACATTGAATTCAATAACGTTGTTCACATAACACTACCTACATGTTGATGTACAGTAGTAACCTCTTATGGGTTTTACATTGGTATATGATTTGTTGATCTTTAGCCTTTGTATATTCCATGATTTAACTTTGTTTGTCATTTCACTTTACTCAACACATCGAATGGTTATTTTTATTTACAACTTATGTCACGTATTTGAATTGGTTTTAGTTTTGCAGCCACTATTCCAATGTGAATGAGATTTACCATCATATCATAGATTTCTCACGTACAGTTCAATTTATGGTGATTTCACTGTGGAGATAGGCGTATTAAATTTCAATGCATGCATTTTATCTCGTTGGAAATTTTGGCTCAACGTAGTCGGCCACTTCAACCCCTATCAGAATTCCCACGTCATCCTTTTCAATGGTACTTGGTTGATTTATCCCATTGTTTTGGATTTTGTTGCATTCACACACAAGATTGTATGCATCTATTCTTCACTTATAAATGCCACGCCAGAGTACTCTTTCATTCATGCCGGCCCTACGACATTAGTGAAGGTACTATGGAGTCGATTTCGTAGATCTATGTATTTATGTGCTGGATGGTAAGTATTAATTTCCAATATCACCCACTCGATCCCTGTATAGACCATTGATCTGGGGCCACTTTGATGATGGAGATCGATCCTGTCCATTAGGTTTTATCCGTGTTTGGATTGGAGATAATTGTATAAATCTCTGTGTTATTGTCAAGTGGTTCTTTCGCTCCCAGTTATTCTGGTTGTATTCCAGTGTCGAGACCCTGCATGTAGGAGAACGAGGCATCGGCTCGCTCAGACCTCGGTTGTATCGATCTCGACATCGCATTTACAGTTCAGGTATGAGCTTCTACGCATGTCACTAACCTACTGTATGCTTACGCCTTGAATACTATGTCTGGATATGTTTATTTTTCCATGGTGCTACGTTCTGTTAATAGGGCTAGAGCTGGGTTTAATTAGCTCTAAACATTTTTTTCATATACAATCTCATTTACTGTCGAGAACTCATTTCGAGACTGCTGGACAAATATCTCGTGGAGATTTCTCAGTCAGGGTATATTAATTCTTTTGATTATCTCAATCTCCCTTTTTACATTTCGTATAGTCTTCTAAGGATGTAAGACGTGAATACTCTATCGTTCTTGACAGGAGTTTACTCCTCATCACCTTTGGTGAATTTACGCATGGCGTGCGAATGAGGGATGTCTTGATTTTGTTCGTTTCTTCTACAGTAAGCAATTCATAGCCCAGTACAGAAATCGATTTGATTTTATCACTCGACTCTTGGCTTTCTCGTTCATATTTGAGCTTCCTAGGTTTCAAATTTTCTTTAATATTGTTCAATTATCTCTATTTCAGGTCGTTTTTATAAAAAGAGGGATTCCTCGTCTGTCAGGTAATCCCTTTATTATTTTTGTTTGTATTATACTTCACTTGAATTAATCGATATGTATATTCATTGTTTTCTTGTTTTATACAGGTAATCCAAATTCCATACCAATTTCTTCTCAGGGATACCTTGACAGGGATGTCTCATTCGTTTTAATTTCGCTTCACCTTTCAATTTCAGGTCGGTATCAAAAGCATCTGGGTCGAAATGTAACTAGACTCGCATATCATTATTGTACATAGTTTTTGTCCAGACCATTCGGTCTTACCTTCGTAATTTCTCTATTCGAAATTGTAAAAGAATGATTTCATTGAACCAGGTCTGTGTTACTAAGACTCTATTGATATGGTCACTACGACCTCCTAAATTTAATACGTTATCTGGGGACATGCTTATCATAATTTATTTTCGTTGTTTACACAACTTTACCTATGGATTTCATACATATACATATATATTCTCTTCCTGTTTGATAAGGATAGAGTTATGTTACTCTCTGGTGATTTCAGATATCTAGTGTATATTGATACTCATGATGAGAATTTTATTCCTGCTACATCTATCTGTTTCCCTTTGCTAGACAGAACTGATAATTTTACTAATCTTATATTGTATTTATGCTTCCTGTACTAATTTCTTACAACAGTAGGTAATTATTCATTTCACCAGGGTATTTACCTCTTAAATAAATTTTTGGGGCTTGAGATCTAGCTTATGTAGTTATATGTATTTATCTACTCCAATAACATACCTTTTCCCTTGTCTCTTGACTTAAATTTTGCAGGTATTACTTATTGGATAACTAATAATAGGTTCTAGAAATATATTGCTTGATTTTCTCATATTTTCAGTAGGTTTTATTCTCTAGCTTATACTTCCACTAGCATTATTAATTCTCATTTTTTGATAGATCTGATAAACTGTTAATTTCTACCTTTCTCAGCTTATATAGTTAGGAGGCCTTTATATAAATTCCCATGCAATTCTTATTTTTCCAATAAGTATTCAATTTTGATCATTCCTTGGTAAAGGATGTTAGTCACAGTTTCATACATAACTCTCATTTCACAATTATGTACAAGTTTGGCAATTGTGTTTAGTTCTATTTCATTGCTATTTAAAGATTTCCATGGTACTAAAGTATGTTTCCTTCTATTATGTCCTCATTACAGAATAGATATTTATAAATAGTCATGCAATACTGTTTTGGAAATCTATGTCTCTGTACCTCACTTAGTTACTTCAGAAATCTATAGTTCTACTCTGTATGTACTTTATTCCTCCTACCCACAGGTTTATGGGTTTTCCATAATGTTGACTAAATTAATTCTATTTTTCACAGAAACATATTAAAGTTACATAATTATAAATTATGAGGTAACATAATCTCTAGATTTAAACCAGGAACTGGTTTAGAGTTTCTGGCCGGTTTTTCCTCATTTTTCTGGTTCCTACAACCATGTAGGACTGATAGAATTTAATTATTCTACCATTCTGTAAATGTACGGAACACCAGGACAAACAAAACATTACAAGAATTATACAGCTATAGTAATTAACCTTTACACTTAACAACAATTAATTTTAATAATTCATAACACTTTGTACATACCACTTTGGTACTTGACCAGTCCTCCCAACCGTAGAGTCCCTCTATCTCCTAGACTCACCCCCAGCTGAGATCACTTCCATTCCAGACCAACCTCTAATCTGTTTAGGAATAGCTTAGTTAAGCTTTTGCTCCCCAAAGCCTGTTTCTAATTCTGCTTCCAGAATATCAGGATGCTTTTCTTCCTGTTTTCCCAGGCTTCCCTATTTAGGGACTTTTAAAGCTTCTTTCTGGTTTTCCCAGCTTTTTACCTCTTCCCAACTACTCTCCACATCATTGGGGAAACTAGATTTTCCTCAAAATATAATTTGGAAATAAATTCTTTCAAGGATTTTTGAAATATTTTTGGGGAAAGTATTTTCCTTTATCCATCCTCATGGATTTAGCAAGTGATCTCATAATTCTCATTTTGGTCAATCTGCACAGAATTATTTTATTCATTTTTTCAAAATTAAATATTTAATTACATCCACAAAATACTTATCCATTGGGGTCCACTCCCCTTTGGATTAAAGTTCAAATGTCTAACTTTGACAGAACATAGAACTAGGGGTGTTACATATTCCCCCTCTGAAAACAAACACCGTCCTTAGTGTTGATATTTAACTACTAGAGTTCATTTTTTTCAAACAAAAATGGATATTTTTCGATCATTTCAGCTTCTCTTTCCCAGGTAGCTTCTTTAGCAGTAAAGTGCTTCCACTGCACTTTTACTCTTGCTACTGTTCGATTCCTCAATTCAATTTCTTCCCGCTCCAATATTTGAAGCGGCTCTAGAAGGAACTCCCCTTCTGGTTCCACCTGTATCACATTCCAATCAACAATGTGAGAAGCATCATGTATATATATTTTCAATAATGAAACATGAAACACATCATGAACTTTAACATACGGCGGTAAGGCCAGCTTATAAGCCATTGGTCCCACCCTTTCTAACACTTCAAAAGGCCCACAATATCTAGGAGCCAATTTTGCACAACTCCTAGCATAAAGTGTGCTCTTTTTCTTTTTAATATGAAAATACACATGCTCCTCCACTTTAAATTCTCGATGTACCCTCTTCTTATCAGCATAGTTTTTCTGGCGATCTTGTGTTGTCTTGATGTTTCTCTGTATTTGTTTAAAAATTCTTTCCATCTCTTGTAAGGCATCTGGTCCCAAAATTAGTTTATCCTCCGGTTGGCTCCAACTCAAAGGGGTATGACATTTTCTTCCATCGAGTGCTTCAAACGGACTCATTTTGATGGAGGATTGATAGCTGTTATTATTGGAAAATTCAGCTAAATGTAAGTAGTCTTCCCACTTTGATAGTCTATCCATCACATACATTCTCAGCATATCTTCAAAGATCTGATTAGTTCTCTCTGTTTGACCATCTGTCTGAGGGTGATAGGCAGTGCTAGAATTCAACTTAGTACCCATCCCTCCAAATAGACCCTTCCAAAATGCTGCGGTGAACTTAGCATCTCTATCAGAAACAATCATCTTTCAGACCCCATGTAACCTTACTATCTCTTTTAGGAACACTTCTGCGACTTTGGCTGTCACAAAAGTAGACTTTACAGGTATAAAGTGTGCATCTTTTGTTAAAGTATCTACTACTACCATAACTGAGTCATGTTGGTACTTGGTTCTGGGTAATCCTGTTATGAAATCCATAGAAATGGTATCCCATTTCCATTCTGCAATTGGCAAAGGATTTAGAAGACCAACAGGATGTTGATGTTCAACTTTAACTAGTTGGCACTCCATGCATCTAGCTAAATATTCTGCTACATCTCTTTTCATTCCTAGCCAAAACAACTTCTTTTTCAAAGTTGTTAACATTTTCTGATATCCAGGATGCCCTGGATACGACTGTTTGTGATATTCATCTAGAATCTCTCTTTTAAAAGACTCCACATTGGGAACATATAATATGTTTTTATAGAAGATCAATCCTTTCTGGTTTTGATTGTACTCAACCATCTCCTTTTTTAGTGTTTTCACCTGTAGATTCTCATAATTGGGATCCTAGTATGCTACCTGTTTCACTAGATCTTCTAACTCCAATTTTACACTACTTCCAATGTTGTTTATGTGTTGGCAAGAATTTCTGCTCAAAGCATCAACAATTTTATTTTCTTTCCCTCTGATATGTTTTATGTCCATATCAAATTCACTCAGAAAATACATCCATCTGGCTTGTCGAGCATTCAAATCAGTTTGGGAAAAGATGTATTTAAGACTAATATGATCAGTCATCAATGTAAATTTCTTTCCAAGCAGATAGTGTCGCAACATCTTCAAGGCATGAATTACAGCATCCAACTCTAAATCATATGCACTATAGTTATGTTCATTTGTCTTAACTTTCCTAGATTCATATGCAATCACTGAATTTTCTTGTAAAAGGACTCGTCCCAACCCCTCTCTACAGGCATCTGTACATACAACAAATTATTTATCAGGATATGCAATCTTCAGTATAGGGGTTGTAGTGAGTTTTAGTTTTAATTGGTCAAAACTGTTTTGGCATTTTTCCTTCCACTCAAATTTGACACCCTTCTTGTGTAGTGATGTTATGAGATATGCTATGGCAGAAAATCTCTCCACAAATTTGCGATAATAACCTGCAATCCCCATGAATGATCTTATTGTTGAAACATCAGTTGGAACAGGCCATTCTTTAATAGCCTTTATCTTTTTAGGGTCAACAACCAACCCTTGTTCAGAAATAATATGTCCCGAGTATTGGATCTTGTCCTTATAAAATTCACATTTGCTAAATTTTGCATACAACTGGTTTTCTTTCAGAGTTTGCAACACTATCCTCAAGTGTTCTTTGTGCTCCTCCTCACTTTTTGAATAAAATAAAATATCATCTATCAACACAAGTACAAATTTATCCAAGTACTTGTTTAACACACTATTCATTAGGCACATAAAGGTGGCAGGGGCATTTGTCAACCTGAAAGGTAGGACTACAAATTCGTAGTGACCATACCTAGTTCGAAAAGTTGTTTTACTGATGTCTTCCTCATTAATTCTGAGCTGGTGATAACCAGTCCTTAAGTCAATCTTCGAAAATACTGAAGCTCCTCTCACTTGATAGAAAAGATCATCAATTCTGGGCAGAGGGTATTTGTTTTTAATTTTCAACTTATTCAGCTGACGATAATCAATGCACATTCTAAAGGTTCCATCCTTATTTTTCACAAATACTACCGGTGCTCTCCAAGGAGACACACTCGGTCGGATATAGCCTTTATCCAACAATTCCCGCAGGTGCATTTTCAGTTCCATGAGTTCCGGGGGGGCTCATTCGATAATGGGCTCGGGAAATAGGTGTTTCTCCCAGCACCAAATCGATTGAAAATTCAATCTCTCTTTTGGGGGGAAGATAAGGAATCCCATTTGAAAAAACTTCCTTAAACTCTCTCACTACTGGCAAAGTATCGAGCATATTTTCTTCAGGTTGCTGTTCTAATTCTTCAACATGTACTCCATAAATTTGATATCCTTTCCTAGCTGTTCTTTTTAATTGCAGTGTTCATATTTGTCTTACAGAGATGGGTTTTGGTTTTCCCTTGAGCAAAAAAGGTTTCCCTTGTTCATCTATGCAATGCAGAGTTTTATCCCAACAATTCATCATCGTCTTTTTCTTTTCCAGCCAGTCCATTCCTATCAACAAGTCATACGAACCTAATGGCAGAATGTTTAGATTTACTTCTGTCTGAAAATCATTTAATTTAATTACTGTTTGGGGTAATTTATGTGTTACCTTTCTCTTGGTTCCAATGGCTAACTGGACCAGCCAAACTGCTGAAATTTTTCAGTTTTGAGATTGCATTTTTCTACAATTTTTGGACTAATATAACTCAAAGAAGCACCTGGATCAATTAAAACTGTAACAGATTTGTCAGAAATATTACCTTCCATCTCAACCATGGTAGCTTGGTGTTCTGCTTGTCAATTCTCCAAGGTTGCACTAATAGTGGGTATACTTCTTGCTATGTCATTTACTGTGGTGGCTTCTCGATCTCTCATAATCATCTGAATATTTCGGTGGGGACAATCCCTCAAGAGATGAGGTTCCCCACATCCCCAGCATTTCAAGGGTTCCGTCATTTTAACTGTGCTTTCTTTCTTATTGTCTCCATCTATTTGTTTTGAACCCACTTGGGACTGAGCAGTTTGACTTTCTTTGGGTTTGTTAAATTTCTTCCGCTGATGATCCCTGCCAAAGTTCTTCAAATAAGCTGGTTTTTGTTTCTTCCCTTTGAATTCACTCTTATTTACCCAGCTTTTTCCATGTTCATTTTTTCCTCTGAACTGCTGGTAACATAATCTAGCTTTTCTCGCCGCTTCATCCATGGTTTTTAGATTATCAAACTCTATTTTCTCCTTGTATACAATAGGCAAACAATTCAAAAACCTTTGCACCTTTGCCTTCTCTTCATGAATGTAAGGGAAATATCTCAACAGATTTGTAAACTTAGTGAAAAAATCATCAATACTAAGTTTTCCCAGTCTAAGCTCATGAAATTCCTTTGCTTTATCATCATAATAACGTTCATTTAAATAGACGTTTTTAAACTTAACCTAGAAATATTCCCAAGTAACTGTCTTTTCATCAATGGCATGAACCATTTTCGTCTACTCCCACTACAAGGTAGCCTTACCTTGTAGCTGTTAGACACCTAATCTGGCTTTCAGATTGCTTTCATATTCATAAACTTGGAAATATTTAATCATGTTCAACAACCAGGCTTCAACATCTTCCTCCTTTTCCCCATCATAGGAGGTAGGTTTGATCTTTTGGAATTCCCCCTGTAATTCTATTTTTTTCTTATATTTATGCCTAAAAGCATCGTCTTCCTCAGACTCATCATTATTCCTCTTTCCAGAACCTTCACCTTCTTGGCTGTTCTGCGAAGTTAGTTCTCTGATGAGCTTTTCCTACTCCTCACTAGCTAATGACAATCTGTCATTCTGGCTTCTTAACTGTGCAACATAGCCATCACTGGAGAGTTGGGATCTGGTGTATTATCTTCATCACGTAGATCAACATAAATTTCATCATTTCCAGCCATTGGAATTGTTTGTTTTAGCACCACACTGTACACTAAACAACATAGATCAGTAATAATAATAAAAAAATTATAAAGAATAAATACGATGAGCACATAACAACAGCGAGCACAACAAAAATAGCCCAGTGTTATGTAACATGAGCTCTGATACCATTTGTAATGTCTCTTCCTTTCCACCACAATATTTTTTATTTTTATTTTTTTAATTTTTTAATTTTTGTGCCTCTTGGCCACAGTCGTTTAGTTTTACTTTCAACTTTGTCAACTTATAATCTGACTTGGAATACGGTTCCTATTCCCTTTAATACTATTGTAAGGAAATTTTTATTGCTCTCCTTCACACAATATTGGAGGCTTATTTTAACCACATATATTTTTATATGATCCTTATACAATAATATTTTATTCCCTTACCATTGCTATATGGTCGCATTTATTCCAACATTTTTCTATCTATTAATATATCTACCCATACCATTCGATCTATTCAATACATTGAATTCAATAACATTGTTCACATAACACTACCTACACGTTGACGTACAGTAGTAACCTCTTATGGGTTTTATGTTGGTATATGAATTGTTGATCTTTAGCCTTTGTATATTCCATGATTTAACTTTGTTTGTCATTTCACTTTACTCAACGCATCGAATGGTTATTTTTATTTATGAATTATGTCACGTATTTGAATTGGTTTTATTTTTGTGGCCACTATTCCAATGTGAATGAGAGTTACCATCATATCATAGATTTCTCACGTACAGTTCAGTTTATGGTGATTTCACTGTGGAGATAGGCGTATTAACTTTCAATGCATGCATTTCGTCTCGTTGGAAATTTTTTCTCAACGTAGTCGGCCACTTCAACCCCTATCAAACTTCCCACGTCATCTTTTTCAATGGTACTTGGTTGATTTATCCCATTGTTTTGGCTTTCGTTGCATTCACACGTAGGATTGTATGCATCTATTCTTCACTTATAAACGCCATGCCAGAGTACTCTTTCATTCATGCCAGCCCTACGACATTAGTGAAGGTACTGTGGAGTAGATTTCGTAGATCTATGTATTTATGTGCTGGACGATAGGTATTAATTTCCAATATCACCCACTCGATCCCTGTATAGACCATTGATCTGGGGCCACTTGGACGATGGAGATCGAACCTGTCCATTAGGGTTTGTCAGTGTTTGGATTGGAGATAACTGTATAAATCTCTGTGTTATTTTCAAGTGGTTCTTTCGCTCCCAGTTATTCTGGTTGTATTCCAGTGTCGAGACCTTGCACGTAGGAGAACGAGGCATCGGCTCGCTCAGACCTCGGTTGTATTTATCTCGACATCGTATTTACACTTCAGGTATGAGCTTCTATGCATGTCAGTAACCTACTGTATGCTTACGCCCTGAATAATATGTCTGGATATGTTTATTTTTCCATGGCGCTATGCTTTGTTAATAGGGCTAGAGCTGGGGTTAATTAACTATAAATAAAAAAATTCATATACAGTCTCGTTTATTGTCGAGAACTCATTTCGAGACTGCTGGACAAATCTCTCGTGGATATTTCTCAGTCCGAGTATATTAATTCTTTTTTTTATCCCAATCTCCCTTTTTACATTTCATATAGCCTTCTGAGGATGTAAGACGTGAATACTCTATCGTTCTTGACATGATTTTACTCCTCATCATCTTTGGTGAATTTACGCATGGCGTGCGAATGAGGGATGGCTTGATTTTGTTCATTTCTTCTACAGTAAGCAGTTCATAACCCAGTACAGAAACAGATTCGGTTTTATCACTCGACTCCTGGCTTTTCCGTTCTTAGTTGAGCTTCCTGGGTTTCGAATTTTCTTTAATATTGTTCAATTATCTCTGTTTCAGGTCATTTTTATAAAAAGAGGGATTCCTCATCTGTCAGGTTATCCCTTTATTATTTTTGTTTGTATTATACTTCACCTCAATTAATCGATATCTATATTCATCGTTTTCTTATATTATACAAGTAATCCGAATTCCATACCAATTTCTTCTCAGGGATACCTTGACAGGGATGTCTCATTCGTTTTAATTTCGCTTCACCTTTCCCTTTCAGGTCGGTATCAAAAGAATCTGGGTCGAAATGTAACCAGACTCGCATATCATTATTGTACATAGTTTTTTTCCAGACCATTAGGTCTTACCTTTGTAATTTCTCTATTCGATATTGTAAAAGAATGATTTCATTGAACCAGGTCTGTGTTACTAAGACTCTGTTGATATGGTCACTGCGACCTCCTAAATTTAATAAGTTATCTGGGGACATGCTTATCATAATTTATTTTCGTTGTTTGCACAACTTTACCTATGGATTTCATATATATATACATATATATTCTCTTCCTGTTTGATAAGGACAGAGTTATGTTACTCTTTGGTGATTTCAGATATCTAGTTTATATTGATACTCATGATGAGAATTTTATTCCTATTACATCTGTTTGTTTCCCTTTGCCAGACAGAAATGATAATTTTACTAATCTTATATTTTATTTCTTCTTCCTGTACTAATTTCTTACAGCAGTAGGTAATTATTTATTTCACCAGAGTACTTACCTCTTAAATAAATTTTTGGGGCTTGAGATCTGCCTTACGTAGTTATATGTATTTATCTACTCCAGTAACATACCTTTTCCCCTATCTCTTGACTTAAATTTTGTAGATATTACTTATTGGATAACTAATAATAGGTTCTGGAAATCTATTGTTTGATTTTCTCATATGTTCAGTAGGTTTTATTCTCTAGCTAATACTACCACTAGCATTATTAATTCTCATTTTTTGATAGATCTGATAAACTGTTAATTTCTACCTTTCCCAGCTTATATAGTTAGCAGGCCTTTATATAAATTCCCATGCAATTCTTATTTTTCCAACAGGTATTCAATTTTGATCATTCCTTGGTAAAGGATGTTAGTCACAGTTTCATACATAACTCTTAGCTCATAGTTATGTACAAGTTTGGCAATTGTGTTTAGTTCTATTTCATTGCTATTTAAAGATTTCCATGGTACTAAAGTATGTTTCCTTCCATTTTGTCCTCATTATAGAATAGATGTTTATAAATAATCATGCAATACTGTTTTGGAAATCTATGTCTCTGTACCTCACTTAGTTACTTCAGAAATCTATAGTTCTGCTCTGTATTTACTTAATTCCTCCTGCCCACAGGTTTATGGGTTTTCCATAGTGTTGACTGAATTAATTCTATTTTTCACAGAAATGGATTAAAGTTACATAATTATAAATTATGAGGTAACATAATCTCGAGATTTAAACCAAGAACTGGTTTAGAGTTTCTGGATGGTTTTTCCTCATTTTTCTAGTTCCTACAACCATGTAGGACTGATAGAATTTAATTATTCTACCATTCTGTAAATGTAGGGAACACCAGCACAAACAAAACATTGCAATAATTATACAGCTACAGTCATTAACCTTTACACTTAACAACAATTAATTTTAATAATTCATAACACTGTGTGCATACCACTTTGGTACTTGACTAGTCCTCCCAACCGTAGAGTCCCTCTATCTCCTAGAATCACCCCCGAGCTGAGATCACTTCCATTCCAGACCAACCTCTAATTTGTTTAGGAATAGCTTAGTTAAGCTTTTGCTCCCCAAAGCCTGTTTCTAATTCTACGTCCAGAATATCAGGATTATTTTCTTCCTGTTTTCCTAGGCTTCCATATTTAGGGACTTTTAAAGCTTCTTTCTGCTTTTCCCAGCTTTTTACCTCTTCCCAACTACTCTCCACATCATTGGGGAAACTAGATTTACCTCAAAATCTAATTTGGAAATAAATTCTTTCAAGGATTTTTGAAAGATTTTTGGGGAAAGTATTTTCCTTTATCCATCCTCATGGATTTAGCAAGTGATCTCATAATTCTCATTTTGGTCAATCTGCACAGAATTATTTTATTCATTTTTTCAAAATTAAATATTTAATTACATCCACAAAATACTTATCCATTGCGGTCCACTCCCCTTTGGATTAAAGTTCAAATGTCTAACTTTGACAGAACATAAAACTAGGGGTGTTACACTCTTTCTCTCCACACGTGTGAAAAAATTAGGGCACATGTTATCACAGTAAAACCAAGTTGCAGAAGTGAACTTTTAGGTCATCAACAAGAACTATTTTGGAAGTAGACTTATCTAGGAGAAATAATATACCGAAGTGAAGAAGAGAAGAGTAGGAATACACCATTATGAAAGGACTAGGGTTTTTGAAGTTCCAATTTCAGGGCAAGTCGAATTTTTTTCTTCTAGGCATGTGAATATTCTTTTTATTTAGGCAAGACGAATTTGTAGTTTATGGGAAAGTCAAACCAAAAGTTTCTGGGAAAATCGAAGTTGCAGTTGGAGTTGTTGATTAGCTCAAAATTGGTGGAAGCAGAAACTGTTCCAAGAGAGAGCATTGATTTGGTGTTCAAGGGTTTCTTGGTCAAGGGTATAGGTCTCAAAATTTTTCCTTTGAAGATTCTATAAGAAGAAGAATTTTGTGGATTTTCCTCTAAATATTGAAAAGGTTTTCTCCATCGGTGATCACTTATAACTTTTGTCCTTTGTCCCACTATTATTTATGTTTTGTTGAAGATTTCAACAAGAAAGAGTGAAGTTGGAATCTGGAAACAACATCCATGATCCTAATGAAAATTAAGCACCTACACTAGGGTGGGGTCCACATAGGTTATTTTTTTGTGTGTGTATATTTATAGCACATGTCTATTTATAGATGTATGTCTATTTTTATTATCCTTAATTTATATGGACATTATACTATAATCTATTCTCAACGAGGACTTGAAAATAGTTAACTAAAGTGGAAAATCAGTTAGCTAAGTGAATTTCGAGTTAAGTGGTTGGTTGGTGGGACATACAGGTTGAATTTAGTTGTAACATAGTGATTCTAGTTGTAACAAAGTTGGAAGTGTAGTGGTGCATTAGTTAATGCAAGTTGTACATCAGTTTAACTCAGTTAAGTGAGTTAAAGTCAGTTGTGCTAGTTTTAACTGCAGATACACTAGTAAGAGATCAAGTGAATTAAATATTAATTCATTCAAATGTAGTGATCTCACATGAAACTGATGTTTTTACTATTATTAACTGCATGCATGTCAGTTCCAGTGGAGAATCAGTTGAGATGTAGGTGAAAGGGAAGTGTAACTATTAGTTGTGATATTAGTAGGCTACCCAGGTGTAGTTAAAACACCATAGGATTCCCATGGTATGCAACGCAGTTGAGGAAGAATGAAATTATTTGTGATTAAGAAGCGCATTCATGAAGAACTGCGTGAGAAAGGTAGGTTTTCTGGAGACAGTAAATTAACTAAGGGATTTGCCAAATTTTGTATGACAGTGTGAGACAACTAGCTGATGTATTCAGAACTCTTGTGAGAAGAGTTTTGTACGTAATTGTTTCATGGTTCCTTATAGAATGTACAATATATGATAGAGGGGTTTTGAGCAGTAAGCTTTCCCCGGTAATATCTGGTGTTGTGGTTTTGATCTATTCTTCTTTGCTTCATGTGATTAGAAATTGTGTTGTTTTTAATTCCGCAAAATATTTGTTGAAGCGATTCAGTATTTAACTTTAGTAAATTGTTAGATCAGGTGTATCCAACATATACATGCATATGTTATAATTTCTACATGGTATCGGAGCTGTGTTATAAATTTTCTACATGGTATGAGAACAAGAGTTATTTGGGTGTGCGAGTTTGCAATAATATCTTAATATTTTGATGCAAAATTTTCAGAAAAAAATAGCATATTTGGATTCCTTGTAAAAAATACCAAATTTTTAAAAAAAATGGTCGAATCAGAGCTCGGATGAGGGAGATACCATCGATTTAAAACCAACTCTTTTGTTATAAAATTTTCCGACGACGGGACAATTACAATGTGCATGAGCCCAGAATCTACATGCACTGAGGTACAAGATGCATGCAAAGGTTTGTGGAGAAAATCATAGGTTAGTAAATTGGTGGTTGAGAGGGAGCCTCTCAACATGTATCTTGAGAAGCAGTCTTAGAAGGTTGGGCAGTAGCCACAACTAAAGATGCAAAATAATCTCTATATATTTGATGTAGATGTGATTTCTACAGATCTTCCTACCATTGGGAAGTGTGAGAAATCCATGTAATTGACCCTTGAGAGGGATCTTTATTTTCATGCAGGTAAGAGTAAACCTGAAGATTTGGAGCAGCCACATGTGGAGGATCATGGAGTGGGAGAAACCACTCATGCAAAGATATTTTGAGGCAGTTGGGCAGAGGGAGTGCATGGAGCTATAGCATGAGGTCAGAGGTGGGGTGACATGCATGAATAATCCCAAGAAGAAATTTTTGGCAGGATTCATTAAGATGGTGTGGATCTTATCAATCGAACTTGGCTACTACGAACCAATAGAGCAGAGGTAGCAGGGTCAGTTGGATTTATGCAAACAGATGTCATGAGGACATGAAATAAAAGTGACAGTCTCGGATATTGGAGCGTATATCACAGTTGGAAGCAAGTCCAGAGTGCATGGATGCAGGTGTTAGTAGCGCAGAGGATCTAGTAGACATTTGTAGTAGCTAGCAGCAATTTAAAAGACTTTGATGATAGATGCATTAAAATGATTCATTTGTTTTGAGGCTATTCAATTTCAGAAGTATTCCATACAAAGGTTGCAAGTGTGAGAAACACTAGAGAAGTGCTGCATGGCACATGCAAAGGTTGCATGGCACATGTATGGAGTTGCATGTCACATGCATGGAGTTACATTTCGCATGCATGGACATTCCTTTCTTGTTGAGAGGGAGTGTTGAAGTTTGCAACAAGAAACAATGAAATTGGCATCTGGAAAAAACACCCATGATCCTAGTGAAAATTAAGCACTTACACTAGGGTGGGGCCCACACATGCTATTTTTAGGTGTCTATCTATTTATAGTGCATGTCTATTTATAAATGCATGCATATTTATAGGTGCATATATATTTTTACTATCCATTAATTTAGATGGACATTAAACTATAATCTATTCTAGTCATGGACTTGAAAATAGTTAACTTAAGTGGAAAATCAGTTAGCTAAGTGAATTTCGAGTTAAGTGGTTGGTTGGTGGGACATGCACATTGACTTTAGTTGTAACAGAGTGATTCTAGTTGTAAAATATTTGGAAGTGCAGTGGTGCATTATTTAATTAAATTTATAAATCAGTTTAACTCTATTAAGTGAGTTAAAGTCAGTTGTGCTAGTTGTAACTGTAGATACACTAGTGAGAGATCAAGGGAATTAAATATTAATTAATTCACATGTAGTGATCTCACATGCAATTGATGTTTTTACAATTATTAACTGCATGCATGTCAGTTCCAGTGGAGACCCAGTTGAGATGTAGGTGAAAGGGAAGCGTAAGTATGAGTTGTGATATTAGCAGGCTACCCATGTGTAGTTAAAACACTGCAGGATTCCCATGATACTCAACGCAGTCGAGGAAGGCTGAAATTATTTGTGATTAAGAAGTGCATTCATCAGGAACTGCTTAAGGAAGGTTTTTTGGAGATAGTAAATTGGCTAAGGGATTTTCCAATTTTTGTATGACAGTGTCAAACAATTAGTTGATGTACTGAGAGATCTTGTGAGAAGATTTTTGTATGTAATTGTCTCATGATTCCTTGTGTAATATAAAATATATGATAGAGGGGTTTTGAGCAGTAAGATTTCCTCGAGAGTATCTAATGTTGTGGTTTTGATCTATTCTTCTTTGCTTCATGTGATTGGAAATTGTGTTGTTTTTAATTCCGCAAAATATTTGAAGAAGTGATTCAGTATTTAACTTTAGTAAATTGTTAGATCGGGTGAATCCAAGATATACATCCATATTGTATAATTTCTACATGTTTTGATATATGTTTTATGAGGATAACATAATAATAATCGATCTGAAGAAGAATTTTATCAACAAATGTTAAAAACATTCATAAGCAGTTATCATAAGTATTGAGAAATCACCTATATTGTTACCACTAGATTTCTCAACATGGGATTCATGGAAGGCCAATAGATTTTAGATGGATTTATATCTAATCATGAACTGATACACTCTTTGAAAAAAAAGAAGAATCCAGACATGGTCACTAAGCTTGGCCTTTCTAAAACTTACGATTGGCTTAATTGGATATGACTACTCAGTGTATTGGCTATATATAAACTCTTATCAGTCTAGTTTTGTTGAATCTAATCCCTAACATCTATCCCATTTTTTCCAATATTGGTCAATGGTTCTCCCTCCAGAGAATTTAGGAGCTCACGTGGCTTAAATAAAGGGGACCCCCTCTCCCCTTTCCTATTCATTTTTTTGGAAGAATTTTTGGGCCACTATGTTAAAGCATCTTTCAAGAAACGATGATCAAAATTTATGCATATTTACGATTAAGAGTTTCCATTAACAAAAAAAAAATTGGATGAGAATATGATGTTCAAAGAACCATCATTTCAAGAGTATTGAGTGATAAAGAGGATTTGATGACTTTCAAGAGGCCTTGGGCACTCTGATATGTGGAGATAAGTCACACATTAATTTTCAAGATAAAATTTATAATTGAAAACCATATTACGAGAATGATGGGATTATAGATAATTTCCCTTCCAGTTGTTGGGTCATAAAGGTGACTGTTACAGACAACCTCAATGCTTCTCATTCAATTATCAACCCAGGGCAAGTCTTGTTATTTCAAGAGTGTGAGCACCGTATATGCAAGTGATATCAAAGTACAACTACTCTAAATTATCATAAGGAAGACTATCTAATTCTCGAAGTTCAATCAATTCGAAGTGAAAAGGGACTATAAAATTATTTTGACTATTATATCGAAGTAAGTACATAAAAGAAAAATGTACGATTGAACAACATACCGTGATGAGTTGAACAACAAGCTTAACAAATTGAACAACAGTTGAAGAAATTGAACAACAATTGTTTATCTAAATTTTTCAATGGAATTCTCCTTTAAATTATGAAAGGACATCTCTCTGAATCAAACAACGACTAGGAACTTTTAAATATTAATAAAGAGATCCAATCCTTAACTATGTACAACATTTCACAACAGTCATGCTAAAACTAAGGAAACACATATAAAGCATCAGGAAATGATGAAAGCATCTAAACAATTAAGAGAATATTTACTCTGAGAAAGAAATCACGATTGAAGAACTATTCGAATGAAAAAGAAAGTTGGAGCATATTATGTTCACAGTTTAAACAATTAATCGATATCTCATGAAATACATTAGACGAATGAAATGCAAGTTCTGCAATTGAACGTATAGCACAGAGATTTAGCAAAGAAACTCCTAGGGCTAGGCCCAAAGCCTCCAGAAGTATACTTCTACAAAAAACTCAGAGATTGATAATCAAAAATTCCAAAACCCTTACTAAGCTAAAAGTTAATACATTGATATAACTGGACAAATTTGTATCGATACATCTATTACAGAATAAAATCTCTATTCTGATCTCCCCATATTTTTCATCTTTGGCCTTTTTAAAGGTGAATTCAATAGTGGTAACGGTCTTCTCCATACGGGATCCTATTTCTCGTGGTTATTTTTGGAGTTCTTCAGACGTGGAGGTGCCTTTCCCTCTTCTGCCTGCCCATGGGAGTCATCATGATCCTGTTAGTCTCTCCTTGTCATCTGTCTTCCCATTATCATCAGTTTGGCTACTTTGTTTCCATATAAGTAAAGATATAACAAGTCAATTTCCCGTTGTTACACATCCCTTTTACCGTTAGTTCATTTTTCCCAGACTTTACATTAATTTTCCTTTCCTTTGTTGTTAAGATGAGAAAAAAATCGTAAAGGTGCATAAGAATTTGTGGTAAAGGTAGGGTGAAAACATACCTTATTATTGGCCCAACATACTCCCCAGGTTACCTATTTGCAGGCCCTCATGCAAACAAATGATTGAGGTGTAACTGGGTCAGATAATATTTAGGGTAGGCTTCTTCTTTATAGGATCTAAAGCCATTTTTATGTCTTATATTCGCAAACACAAATTTTGTGTGCCCCTCTGGCAGCTCGTAATCATGATCATAACCCTTAGGGAGTTACCAAATAAGAGGGAATCTATACATCCATCCTATCCATGTAGGGGTCATGTTGAATATTAGATTGTTTTATAAAAGGAATCTGGAGGCAACTACGTTAAAGTTCCTGTAGCGGAATGGCTCTCTATTCTTCACATTATTCGTGAAGGCCATCCACCTCTATTTTGATGTTACCAGAGTTTCTTCCTCAATGTCTTCGTAATACTCCCGCCCATGTTGTGTAATGTTCTTATGGATAAGCCCCAATTTATTCCTTAGTCCCTTTCTCTACATGAAATTCTTATGTTGGGTGGATACATGCATGGGTCTAGTAGGCTCTCCTCTAACCCACAACTCTAGGCCATGCTCCCTCTTCTAGAAAATTTTGTAGGCTTTAGCCCATCGCATGTGGTTCTTGGAAAAATAGAGGAAAGCTTAGAACTAAATATCTCCTATAAAGGGGTTGTGATTACTGTCCCTGTCCTCCTCTAGAGAGAATTTGTTCATGTATAATTCACACAAAAGGTATTGGACCTGCTCATTTTGTTCATTGCAGCAATGGAAGAATTCCTCAATGGTTTTAAAAGTCCTGGGATTCCCTATCCTGACAGCTTAATCTTCAATAATAGATATCGTTCTACTAAAAATAGGGCATAGTTGGTGGCTTGTTCCACCTGATCCTATGCTTTATTTAAATTTGTCATTTCTTCTCTAAGTTGAGAAAATGTCTCATCCTCTGTTGTGGAAAGGTATTTTAATTTCTTCAATAATTCCTGGTGTTCTTGTGTGGGAACTACTTTATTTTTTCATTGTGCCAATTCATGCTATGTTTGAATTAATTCATTATGCAATTTTTGTTGGAATATTGTCATTGATGGAAAAGGATGTGGCAAAGCACTTGGCAAAGGCATGGGCAATGAAGAAGAACAACAGAATTGCAGAGATCAATGATCAGCAGGATCAACAACAAAGAACAGAGGAAGAATGCATTTACAGTGACAAGCAGTGAATTGAAGGAGAATTGTCTAAAAACAGGGTTGATTTGATTGAACGGATATCAGAACCTCTGCGAAAGTTAATTCATGTATAAATATTAAATATAATTCTGATGGAGGAGAAAGAACATCAGTGTATGGTTGAGTTTCTGTGATACTCTGTTAAGGTGGAAATACCCAGAGCAATTGGGGTATTGATTGGTTCAATTCTCGTACGAAATTCCCTACAACCCTGTGTGATGATCTATGGTTAGTTTCGTGCTGTTGTGTATGATATCGGGTTGCTAAGGTCACGGCACAGTGAAGTGAATCTTCATAATGGAGGGATTAATGGTGCTCTGGTTCTGTAAGCTGTTCGAGGAACCAATACGATCGACAGTGGAGTTATACGCCTCTGCCGTTGTGTAAGTATGGAAGGTCTACGAGTCTCGGCGTTGAACCTAGAGTATGAATAAATCGATTATATAAAGAAAACATTGAAGCGGAGTTTTAATCGTTTAAACAATAAGTCTGATGGAACCATGTGCTAAGACGGAACCGTGACCGAGAGGAACAGTGATGGCGATGTGGAGCGAAACCGTGGTCTTTTCCGCACCACCTTTAAACAATACGCGGTATTTTCTAGTTAGGGAGCGATTCCGTATAGGTGTTGACACGCGTCCCTACAAAACCGCCAAGCGCACGATAACTATCGTCCATTGCACGTTAACAATCGACCCAGGATGGCCAGTGAAATTTCTTATGCGTCGTCGATCTGTAAAGAAGCCATCAGACGGTGATCACTTGATGAAGAAGTGTGGACGATAATGAAGATTCATGATGAATAACACAAGTACGACATGCCATCGCGCGTTATTGCTCGTGCAAGTTGCCTAAGCGATATCCGTCGATCTTGGGGGTTCGCGATCTAACGGTGATCAAGCAATGGACCTATGCGAAGTTTAGTTTGGTACGAAGGGGCGCATATGTGGGCCGGGGGTCAAATTTTTATTAATTTTAAACCATTCGAAAGCATTGAATTTTTATATAAAGCCCAGATTAAAAGTTCATTGAATTTTTAATTAAGTGCGGGGGCACCAGCCAAAATTTTCATTCGTACCGCAAGAACCCCTGCAGTGACGTAATGATGACTATGCAATATTTGTTTATCAATTGATAAATAAATTAATAAAGAAATAAAAAACCCCGAGGGCCAAACTATTGGAAATATTGTAAAAGGAATACCATTTGCGGTTGCAATGGTTTTTGTCTCATGGTTTTAATAAAGGTGAGAACTATATAAATGAAAAAGATTATTATTCCAAAAGGGCGTGCAAGGTTTGATAATGAAGGAATTCCTCTAAGGAATATCTGTATGGACAGAAGACTTTCTTAATTGATGATTTTGAGTCCATGATGCGCCCATCGAGATATTGATCTAAAGATGATGAGTCTTGAGATTATTCAACAGAAGAAACGATGAAGAGCTAGCGCATGTGTGCTGAAGAACACATATGGATCCGGTTGGAATTCATGAAGACTAATATACATAGAAGGATACACGCGATGATGAATTCATATATTCTCTGAAGTCTGGATCACTTATGATGTTTAGGGTACAGTGGTCTGCAGTGAGTCTGAGGGTTGAAGCCTTCAGTTTGGAAGTAGAAATTTTCTGCCAGTAGAAACGTGTGTTATATTCAGGGGGTTGAAGCTCCCTTCCAGGAGAGGCTGGTAAACGAGAGAAGGTTATAGCCTTCCGTAGGTGGGTGCTTTCGTGCTGGTTTAAGTCTGCACCAGCATATATTGTAAGAATTTTTCTCTATAATAAAATATTGAAGACTAAGATTGCAGCAGTGGTGGTTTTCTCCCGAATTGGGTTTCCACCTTAAATCCTGGTGTCCATATGTGTAGTTCATGTTTGAAGGTTTGTTCTGTTACTTCTTTTCATGCTTGATAAAGGCATAATTAGATATATGGACATACGTGTTGGATGCAATACTGTAACATATGGTTTTAAGAGAAAAGAAAGAAATTTTTTTCAGCCTTAAATACTGATTCACCCCCCCCTCTCAGTATTTTTTTCAACAATTAGTATCAGAGCAGGTCCTTCTGAAAAACCTTAGTCGCTAGAAGGAAGATCAAGCAAGATGAGAAATCAAGATGGAATAGCATCTATCAAGCCTCCGCTCTTTAATGGAAAAAATTTAATCTTCTGGAAAACAAGGATGAGATCCTATCTTCAGTCTCTGGGAGCAGAGGTATGGGCAATTGTTGAACAATGATATCAATATCTAGCTGCACTACCAACAGATCCAATGGAAAGAAAGAATTATGAAACAAATGCAAAGGCAGTCAATGCTCTATTGGGAACTCTAATTGAATCAGAATTTGTCAAAGTCATGCAGCTGAATACAGCAAAGGAAATATGGGACAAAATCATTCTAAGCTATGAAGGTGATGCAAAGGTAAAAAGTGCTAAACTTCAAGCTCTCAGAATCCAATATGAGAATCTTAAAATGCTTAATGAAGAAAGCATTGCAAATTTCTTTCTATGTATTGATGATATTGTAAATTGCATGAGAAATCTGGGAGAAAAAATTACCGAATCCATTTTGGTTGAGAAAATTTTAAGATCTCTAACAGCAAAATTCGAGTCAAAAGTTTCAGCTCTTGAATAAAAGCAGGATCTTCAAAATCTTACTGTGGTACAACTTCGTGGCATTCTAACCGCATATGAAATGAGAAGAGGAGGACCATCTAAAGTCAAAGAAGCGGTCTTTAGAACTTCTACAAAAGGAAAGGAAGTACAAATAACAGAAGGATCACGATATATATCAGAAGAAGATGAGATAAACTTCGTAAAGAAACTTCAACTTGGTACAGGACGATTCAGAGGTAAGCTTCCTTTCAAATGTTTTGATTGTGGAAGAGTTGGTCATTATGCTGCTAAGTGTCCTTATAAAGAAACACATAAAAAGGGGAAGGAAGTAGCAAGAAGGAATAAGAATCATTTTAGCTCTAAAAATAGTTTCTATATTCATGAAGATAGTGATGGGTTATCTGATAGTAAGGAAAAATGTGAACAAGATCTGAGACTTCTCATGGCATTTGAAAAAGAATCTAGAGAAGAAAAGGATACTTTTGTGGATGCTCTAGAAGACAATGATTTTCTTAATGAAAACAATAAACTCAAAATTTGCGTAGAAGAGAGAAAAATAATCATAGAAACTCTAAAAAATCAGCTTGAAGATAAAGAGAAACATAATGAGAAATTAGAATGTGAAGTAGTAGATCTAAGAAAAGAACTTGAGAAAGTAAAGACTCTGAATCTTAGATTTGATAAAGGGTCTAAAACCTTAGATGAGATTATCAAGGTACAACGTTCTCCTCGTATAAAGACAGGTCTTGGACATATTGGAGAATCTTCTTAGGCTTCAGCACCAATTATCTAAAAGCAGTTACAGCTGGTTTACAACATGCTGCCACTCAGCAAGGGAATAAAGAATATTTACAGGTAAAGCATGATCATTTCAATTCAAGGAACACTAACAGGAATGTCTTTCAAAGAAACGCCAAACAACAGATAAATTCATATAGAATATCTTATGATCACAAAAATTTATTCTTCAATGGACAATGTTTCTCATGTCACAATTTTGGTCATAAAGCTATTCAATGTGTAGCATATAAAACTATTATGACAAGAGAAGCAAGAAAGAAAAGGATTGATGTTGAAGAAAAGAAGAATACTTATAACAACTTTTCTCCTCTTCAAAATGAAGTTGAATGCACTTATTGCAATAACTTTGGCCATGAAGAATCTGAATGCAGGAGCAAAGTTCAGCCAAAAGAACATGTTCCTTCAAGCTCCAATGTATGGAAAAAGAAGGAGTTACAGGTTGAAAATTGTGGCATAGTGTTATTTGCAGAAGATGAAGAAAACCAATGCTACATTGATAGTGGATGCTCAAGACACATGACAGGTGATAAAGACAAACTTCTTGCATATAGTGCTCTAGAAAAAGAGAAGAATGTTACATTTGGAAATGATACTCCTGCAGTAATTAAAGGTAAAGGGTCTGTTTTCCTAAAAGATAAGGTGAAAGCTAATGAAGTCATGTATGTGGATGGATTAAAGCATAACTTAAGTGTAAGTCAAATGTTTGATCAAGGAACTGAAGTTGTCTTTAGTTCAAAAGAATGTGTGGTACGTGATCTTGATACAGGTAAAGCAATTATAAAAGGAAAAAGAACTCCAAACAGCCTGTATATATTGAAGAACCCCAAAGAACAATGTTATTTGAATAAATCTTTAGAAAATTGGCTATGGCATAGAAGGTTGGGGCATCTGAGCTTCTCTCAAATCAACAAATCAAGCAGACTTAAAGTTGTTCGTGATCTTCCCAATATTACTCTACCTGAAAATATCATATGCAAATCTTGCCAATTCGGTAAGCAAACCAGGGTACAATTTAATGCCAAGAAAGGATCATCAAGTAAGCCTCTTGAACTCATTCATACTGACATATGTGGACCTATGAGGAAAAATTCACCCCGTGGTGAAGAATACTATATCTTATTCATTGATGATTTCTCTAGAATGTGTTGGATTGGGCTGCTTAAACACAAAGATGAAGCATTTGAGAAATTTCAGATTTTCAAAGCACTAGTGGAAAATGAATTAGAATTAAAAATCAAGTGTCTTAGATCTAATTGAGGAGGAGAATATACATCCAAATAATTTCTTGAATTATGTGAACAACACGGCATAAAAAGACAGTTCTCTATAGCTGGAACTCCACAACAGAATGGTGTTGCAGAGAGAATGAACAGAACTATTCAGCAAATGGCTAGAGCTATGCTTGATGATTTCGGAACACCTGACACGTTTTGGGGAGATGCAGCACATACCGCAGCAAACATTCTCAACAAAGCACATGTTCGTGTAGATAGTGATAAAACTCCATATGAACTCTGGTATGGTAATCCTCCCACTATAAAGCATTTTAGAATTTTTGGGAGAAAATGCTTTATCAAGAATAATGATGAAAAACTTGGCAAGTTTGAACACATAGCTGATGAGGGAATATTTCTTGGTTACTCCTCTAGGAGTAAGGCATATAAATGTTACAATAAAATTATTCTAAATATTGTTGAATGTATTGATGTTGTTATTGATGAGTCTCCTGCAACCCCAAAAGAAGAAAAGCAAACAACAGATGAAGATGATGAGGACACGTATCCTTTTACATCAAACAGAAATGATACAAACAGTGAACCGAGTGAAGAACCTGAAGAGGAGCTGTCTGAAAAGTCTCCATCTAGATACGTTCAAAAGAATCATCCAGAATCTCAAATTTTGGGAGAAAAGGAATCAGGTGTACAAACAAGAAGGACTCTTGTGGGAGCTTCAAGAAATCTGGCATTTTTGTCCACTGTTGAACCTCACAGTGTTATTCAACCTAGCAAAGATGAATGTTGGATTCAAGCCATGAATGAAGAGCTTGATCAAATTGAAAATAATCACACTTGGGAGTTAGTACCAAAGCCTCATGACAAAAATGTCATTGGAACTAAATGGATATTCAAAAACAAGTTAAATGAGAATGGGGATGTTATAAGAAATAAATCTAGACTTGTGTGCAAAGGGTATGCTCAACAAGAAGGTATAGACTTTGAAGAAAATTTTGCTCCTGTAGCCAGACTCGAAGCCATAAGAATGTTTCTTGCATTTTCAAGCTTCCAACAAATCAAAGTTTATCAAATGGATGTTAAATCTGCTTTTCTCAATGGTGATCTAGAAGAAGAAGTTTATATAGAACAACCAGAAGGATTCATATTGGGAAATGATGAAAAACTTGTTTGTAGACTTAAAAAGGCTCTATATGGTCTCAAACAAGCTCCAAGGGCATGGTACTATCGTCTTGACAAATATCTTCATCAACAAGGATTTTCAAAAGGGTCTGCTGATAGCAACTTGTACACAAAAACTGAAAATGAAAAACTTTTGATTGTAGTTGTATATGTTGATGATATCATTTTTGGAAGTAATAAAGAGTCTATGAGTCAGAAATTTGCTTTTAATATGCAGCAAGAATTTGAAATGTATTTACTTGGGGAACTAACATTATTTCTTGGCTTGCAAGTGCAACAAGCAACAGATGGTATATTCTTATCACAAGCAAAGTATCTCAAGCAAATCCTGAAGAAGTACGGCATGGAAGATTGCAAACATGTAAGTACACCAACAATAACCGGATGCAATATTAGTTCTAATGATGATTCCCCCACCGTAAATCAACCAGAATACAGATCTATGATAGGAAGTCTACTTTATCTCACTGGGACAAGACCAGACATCATGCATGCAGTTGGGATTGTTGGACGATTTCAAGCCAATCCAAAAGAGTCTCATCTTCAGGCTGCGAAAAGAATATTCAAATATCTACAGGGAACTCAAGACTTTGGACTATGGTATCCAAAGAATGCTGATCTTACTCTTCATGCATACACTGATGCAGATTGGGCTGGAAGTGTTGATGATCGAAAAAGCACTAGTGGTGGTGCATTCTTTATGGGGCCTCGGTTAGTATCTTGGTTCAGCAAGAAGCAAAGCTCCATTGCCTTATCTACAGCAGAAGCGGAATATGTGGCTGCAGCATCATGTTGCACTCAACTTCTTTGGATGATGCAAACCCTACAAGATTTTCAAATCAAATGTTCACCCCCTATCTCCATTATGAGTGATAATACAAGTGCCATCAGTATCTCAAAGAATCTTGTGATGCATTCCAAGACCAAGCACATTCCCATCAAATATCACTTCTTACGAGAACAAGTGCTTGAGCAAAAGGTGAAATTAGAATATGTTTCCTCCAAAGAACAAGTTGCTGATATATTTACCAAACCTCTACCCAGGGAAACATTCAAATATCTCAGACAAAAACTGGGAGTAGTCTCTTCCATGCAGAGGATCAGGTCTACTTAATTATAGAATACTAAATTGGTTGTGAGGTGCTGTTAGGCATCTCTGAATGCACAGGCTCAGGGGGAGCATTGGTCATGTGAAAAGGAAGAATTGTTGGTCATATTATGTTTGAAGATGCAGCATGATCTCAGGGGGAGCATGGGACTGTCGGTTCAATGGTTCTTGATCAAACTCTTTGCCATTTATTTCAAAGGGGGAGGAAAAGCAACAAAGGGCGTCTATAAGGTTGAAGACTATTGCCATCAATGCCAAAGGGGGATATTTTTGGAATATTGTCATTGATGGAAAAGGATGTGGAAAAGGACTTGGAAAATGCATGGGCAATGAAGAAGAACAACAGAATTTCATAGATGAACAATCAGCAGGATCAGCAGCAAAGAACAGAGGAAGAATGCATTTACAGTGACAAGCAGTGAATTGAAGGAGAATTGTCTAAAAACAGGGTTTATTTGATTGAACGAATATCAGAACCTCTGGGAAATTTAATTCATGTATAAATATTAAATATAATTCTGATGGAGGAGAAATAACATTAGTGTATGGTTGAGTTTCTGTAATACCCCCAATTTGTGTGTTGAATTTTTAAAAGATAGACATTTGAACTTTAATCCTAAGGGGGTGGACCCCAAGGGATAAGTATGATGTGAATGTAATTGCATATTTTATTTGAGGAAATAAATAAAATGATTGTGCATTTTGACCAAAAAGAGAATTTGAGATCACTTGCCAAATCCATGAGGATGGATAAGGCAACAAATCCCCAAAAATATTTCAAAAATCAGCAGAAAGAATTAAGTTAAGTTTAGGAGGAATCTAAATTTCCCCAATGAAAGAGGAGTAGTTGGGGAGAAATTAAATAAAAGGCTGGAAAAATGAGGAAAAGCATAAACTTGACTTTAAAGATCCCAAAATGGGAAACTGGAAGCTAAACGAGGAAGAAAGCATCCTCCTGTGCAGGCCTTGGAGAATTAGAAAACATGCTTTGGGAATATGAGCTTAAATAAAGTGCTCCTAGAGCGAGATCGAGAGGTTGATTCGGTTGGAGGAGGTGATCTCGGCCCCTAGGTGAGTCTGGGAGATAAAGAGGACTCTAAGGTTGGGAGGTTGGTCAATTGCAATAGTGGTATGTTACTGTAGTTTCTGTTCATTCTGATGTATTATGGTATGAATTAGCTACATATAAAAATTTAAGAGAATTTGTATGTTTGATTTTGGTACTACATTTAACAGAGTCCATCATAAGGCATTCACCTTCCAGATATTGTTTAGTTGTAGACCAGAAATCCATGGAGTAGAAACCCCAGAAACTCTAAACCAAGGTTGGTTTAAATCTGAAGTTACTTGGTCCCCATAGAAAAAAAAAATATTATTTTGCTTCTTGAAGATACAAACGGGATATTTTATGCTTTTATATATGCTAGAAAAATATTATAGCAGAACTGAAGTATACATTATACATAAACAAAAAAAAAAGAAAAAAGTAAGATATTAGAATATGACATTCAAAAGTGTGCTAGAAAAGAGTAATTCTATTCTATATGATTTTTATAACATTTATAAGGGTATAGATTGCACCTATAAATCTATCCTTTCCCTTGAAACGCCCGAATCATAGCAAAATACTTGACTTATAATTAATGTCCTCTAGTCAAGTACTATTAACTACATATTAGTATACCTCAAAAGAAAAGTAGAATTTAAGAGTATGCATTATAGAACATGTATTTTTAAATTCTTATTAAACCCCAAAGCAAATCTTCACTAGAGAAGGGTTATAGTACTCATAGCAATTATAGAGCATGTTGTATTTTAATTTTATCCCTAACCCTTGAAATAAATGGTATGGCTATAGATAAAATCTATGATTAATGAATATTATCAAATGAATATTGCATACATGTATAGGCATTTAACAAAAACATATATATATTAACCAGTATCAAAATCTAGTGCGAGTAGGTATTTTTAAGATCGACTATAAGTGAAATATATACAAAAACGAAACATATATGGTAAAAGAGAAATAGGAATACGAAAACATATAAAACCCTTATATGTTAAAAAGGAACCATAAATACGCTCCTTATATCTATATATATCATATATGACACAAGGCAAAAATAAACACGAACCATACATTTATATGTGTGTATAATATATGTCCCGAAGGAAAAGTAAATATGAATCAATGGTATTAAAGGTAAGGTATATGAATGATTAAACGAATGCCTAGTCAAACCACAAAAATAGAGGGTGAGTAATTTAAAACCAAAACGTCATACGTCGTTGACTTCTGCCAAAACAAGTCCCTCGGACTATAACGATGTGCGCGAACCCAGCCATTGAGATCTGTTAATACGTAATGAAGCGAACAAGGAGGAACGATATAACGACAATACAATGCATTATAACTGTCTCTAACCATAAGCGGTACAAGACCGCGCGGAGATTTACACAGTTCTAACAGAACGCTATTACGAGACCGCGTGTAATATAGATAAATGGTTGTCTATATGCTTCACACGGTATATTAACTTAAATGCAAATCAATTGGGTTTCATGGCTAACTGAATACAAAATTCTTACCTCAATCGTGAAGGACGCTGCCATTATTAAACACATCTAAACACATAGTTAAATCGCGTCAGTGCAAACATAAAAACCACTGGGAGGGCGAGCGTGATGCATTAGCCGACCTGCCAGAAAAAAAAACGAGACAAATTAAAATGTAGGGACGCATACCACAGAAAAATAGGGAAATGCATACGCTGTGTCAAGAAATGAAATAGCCCAGGTATTAAGTCTGGACGCGAAGGAATCCAGCTAACCAGCTAGGGTTTACAGCTGCACAGTTATGAAATTTGGAGAAACACAAGCCACCGTGAATGGATAAATTAAACGTCGCGTTCCAAATTCGAAGATTAATAAACACCGAGAACCGGCTTGGTCTCTCGTCTGGGAGGTCGATGCGTTGCCCTCTCTACAAAATACAAATCTGGAAAGAATTAAATACGGCATACCCTACTAAACCACGAATAAACCAAACAATTCTACGTCGTAAGGGAGATAACAGCAATACAGAATTGCGGGAAAAAAAAAATGAAACCCCTGTATGGAGTTCGACCACAACCCAGTAACGATGAGGAGAAGCCACAACTGAACCCTGTCATACTCTTAACCACCCGCGAAGAAAGCTGGAAAATGCCACAACTCTGCACTCAGGAATAAGAGGAAAGATCGGATGAACCCAAACTGCGCCGGAGCTTCAACTTAAAAGAAACTCCTGCAACCCTAATCCCACTATTCCAGAAAGATCCGAAAATCCCTAGGTTGAGTGCGGAAGGGCGGCTACGTCGATAGGGCTTGTACTCAATGACATTAAGACGCGCGGTGGGGGGGTATGGAGAAGCTACGCCTGCCTGCTTAGAAATAGAGTACCAACCCTCGGATTTTAATTGTCCAAGGCAGAACTCGGCTCTCACGGTACCTGTGTGAGTCGACATGTCAATTAGCAGAGCTATCCGTCCAACTCATGCTAGGTCTGAGACTAGATGCGCCGGCGGTCGGTACTCGCTTCCCTGGATCAATACGCCAACTCTGTCTGCAGATAGAAGTTCACACGTTAACCATAGTTTAACATGTATTCGACGCTCCAACCACAGTACGCATGAGCTAGCCAAATGCCTGCGGTGGTGCAGAACCGTAATCATGAAAAAAAACAAACCGGATGAAGGTTGCACCAGATTGAATGTGATTTCTTCGTCGCCGATCTGCATAAGTATGAACAAATAATAACTTAGTTATGCCGTGGAAAAAAATCCGGCCAATACTTGCAATTGGGCACGTAGGGTTAGAGAAATCCAGCACATCATGACTCGCAGCGTAAACCTAAATATAAAATTTTAATCATATTCCCAAGCGCTCAAGTCGTGATTGAATAGGCTTGCGCGAATGTAATTATAACTACGTGAAAACCTATACGGATTTAGCCGAAAGGAGGGTATGTAAAAGGGAGATCGCTTTGAGAGTTCAGTGATTTTCCACGCGTAGCTTTATACGGATTACATGATTGTATATTCATAAGGATCCAATGAAAAGGGTAACGGAGTTAATTTAATTATATGTAATGGATATATTGGCGCTTCCCAAGTCCTTATGCTAAAAGGTTGGACCTATGTATATATTATATATATAAGTATAGGTGCCATATATATGTATATACACATATGCTTATTAAATTAATATGGCCAAAGGCTATATATATGCAAGTAATATCCATGATAGATATATAAATATAATGATCTCTACACATACATATAACCTCTACACATACCTATATATGTGGATTAAGGATATTAGCTCCATATAAATGTGGATACATAGATATAGGTGGAATTCAAAAATATATGAGTGAATGTATAAGGCTTTAGGAGAGGCTATTGAAAAGGTATGGGAGAACCACATCTCTTAATATTATAAAGGGATATATATATATATATATATATATAAGGTTGAAAGGAATGTAGGTGGAGTGTTCAATGTTTTATGAAGATGGAAATGCGAGATGATCAAGGGAAATTATATTAAAAGGGAAGTAAAGTTAAAATTCTGAACTCATTATTTCAATAATTTTGTGAATAGAGGGGAAACCCCAGTGTATTCAAAAGAAAAAAGAAAAAAAATTCCTTAAACTGGAGGTGTTACAAATGGTATCGGAGCACCAGTTACAACAATTTGGCGCGGTCAATTTGTGCTCACTGCGTATTACATATTTTGGTTTTCTGAAATTTTATAAAATTGTGCTAATTTTGTGTTGTAAGTGTGTACAGTTGAAATGGCTGAAGGTGAAGGAATTTATGTGGATCTGCGTGATGAGTTTGCTACTCCAGATCCCAATGCCCCGGTAATGGCTATGTTGCACAGGTTGCAACGAGAATTGGCTGAACTAAGAAGCCAGAATGACATGTTGTCATCAGCCAGTAAGGAGCAAGAAAAGCTCATCAGAGAACTAACTTCCCGGAACAGCCAGGAAGGCGAAGGTTCCGGAAAGAGAAAGATGGATGAATCTGATGATGATGATGCTGCTAGACAGCAGCATAAACAGAAAAGAGAATTGCAGGGAGAATTTAGAAAGATCAAACCTCCCTCCTATGATGGGGAGAAGGAAGAGGATGCTGAAGCTTGGTTGCTGAACATGATCAAGTATTTTCAAGTATATGAATATGAGAGCAATCTGAAGGCCAGATTAGCTGTGTATCAGCTACAAGGAAAGGCTACACTATGGTGGGAAGAGACAAAAATGGTGCATGCCATTGATGAAAAGACAGTTACTTGGGAAGACTTTCAGGCTAAGTTCAAGAATCGTTATTTGAACGAACGATATTATGATGACAAAGCAAAAGAATTCCATGAACTTAGACTAGGACAGCTCACTATCGATGAGTTTGTCACTAAGTTTACCAATTTGCTGAGATATGTCCCTTACATTAGGGAAGAAAAAGCAAAGGTTCAAAGGTTTTTAAATTGCCTTCCTACTGAGTACAAGGAGAAAATTGAGTTTGACAACCCAAAGACAATGGATGAAGCTGTTAGAAAAGCAAGATTATGCTATCAGCAGTTTAAAGGCAAAGCTGAACAGGGGAAGAGCTGGCTGAACAAGGGTGAGTTCAAAGGTAAAAGACCAAAACCAACATATCTAAGAAATTTTGGTAGAGATCATCAACGGAAAAAATTCAATAAACCAAAAGAAAGTCAGACTGCTCAATCCCAAGTGGTTTCAAAACCAGTAGAAGGGAACAATAAAAAGGAAGGGACAGTCAGAATGAAGGAACCTTTGAAGTGTTGGGGTTGTGGAGAACCCCATATGATGAGGGATTGCCCCCATAGAAATATTCCTATGATCAGCAGAGAGCGAGAGGCAACAACAGTCAATGACATAGCCAGAAGCATACCAACTATCAGTGCAGCCTTGGAAAATTGGCAAGCAGAATATCAAGCCACCATGGTGGAAATGGATGGTAAGATTTCTGACATACCTATTACTGTTTTGATTGATCCAGGTGCTTCTTTGAGTTACATTAGTCCTGAAATTGTAGAAAAATGTAACATTAAACCTGAAAAGTTTCAGCAGTCATGGTTGGTACAGCTAGCCACTGGAACTAAGAGAAAAGTCACACATAAATTGCCCAAAACAGCAATACAATTGAATGGCTCTACAACAGAAGTAAATTTGAACATATTGCCCTTAGGATCCTATGATCTACTGATAGGAATGGACTGGCTGGAAAAGAGGAAAGCCCTGATGAACTGCTCGGATAAAACCCTGCATTGTGTAGATGAAGAAGGGAAACCTTTTACACTAAAAGGGAAACCAAAATCCATTTCAGTAAGACAAATATCAGCCTTACAATTGAAAAGAACAGCTAGAAAAGGATACCAATTCTATGCAGTGCATGTAGAAGAAATAGAACAGAAAACTGAGGAAGAGTTACTGGATGCTATACCAGTCATCAGAGAATTTAAGGAAGTCTTTCCCAAGGAAATCCCTCATCTTCCCCCCAAAAGAGAGATTGACTTTTCTATAGATCTGGTGCCGGGAGCCACACCTGTTTCCCGAGCCCCCTATCAGATGAGTCCGCCAGAACTGATGGAGCTGAAGATGCAGCTGCAAGAATTATTGGATAAGGGTTACATTAGACCAAGTGTGTCTCCATGGGGAGCACCTATTTTATTTGTTAAAAAGAAGGATGGAACTTTTAGGATGTGCATTGATTATCGTCAACTGAACAAGTTGACCATTAAGAATAGATATCCACTTCCTAGAATTGATGATTTGTTTGATCAAGTGAGAGGGGCCTCAGTCTTTTCCAAGATAGACCTAAGGACTGGCTATCACCAGCTTAGAATTAAAGAAGAAGACATCAACAAAACAGCATTTCAAACCAGGTACGGGCATTACGAATTTGTAGTCCTACCTTTTGGATTGACTAATTCCCCTGCTACATTTATGTGCCTGATGAACATCGTGTTGAATAAGTATTTGGAAAAATTTGTTCTTGTGTTCATAGATGATATCCTAGTTTACTCCAAAAATTAGGAAGAACATAAGGAACACCTGAGAATAGTGTTGCAAACTCTGAAAGAAAATCAACTATATGCCAAGTTCAGTAAATGTGAATCTTATAAAGATAAAATTCAATATTTGGGTCATATTATTTCTGAAAAAGGGCTTGCAGTTGACCCTGAAAAGATAAAAGCAATTAAGGAATGGCCAGTCCCAACTGATGTTTCAGCAGTAAGGTCATTCATGGGGATGGCAGGCTACTATCGTAGTTTTGTGGAAATATTTTCTTCCATAGCACATCCCATCACTTCATTGCAAAGAAAGGGTGTCAAGTTTGTGTGGACTGAAAAATGTCAAAACAGTTTCGAGCAGTTAAAACAAAAACTTATTTCAGCCCCTATATTAAAAATTATTGATCCTGATAAAGAGTTTGTTGTATGTACAAATGCTTGCAGAGAAGGGCTAGGAGGAGTCCTGTTGCAGGAAAATTCAGTCATTGCCTATGAATCTAGGAAACTGAAAATACATGAATAGAATTATAGTGCATATGATTTGGAATTTGCAGCTATTATCCATGCTCTAAAAATGTGGAGGCATTATCTTCTGGGGAAGAAATTCACATTGATGACTGATCATATTAGTCTTAAATATTTCTTTTCTCAAACTGATCTGAATGCAAGGCAAGCTAGATGGCTGTCCTTTTTAAGTGAATTTGATATGGACATAAAACATATCAAGGGGAAAGAAAATAAAGTTGCTGATGCCTTAAGTAGGAATGCTTGTCGACATTTAAACAACACTGGGAGTAGTGTCCAGATGGAGATAGAGGAATTGGTAGGAAAAGCAGCAAATCAAGATCCCAACTATGAAGCACTCTTGGTGAAATTACAGAAAAAGATAAAACTGATTTCACAAAAAACCAAAGAGGGCTACTATATTACAAAAACAGGTTGTATATTCCGGATATAGAGTCATTGAAAAGAGAAATTCTAGATGAATATCACAAACAACCCTATGCAGGACATCCAGGATACCAAAAGATGTTAACAGCCTTGAAGAAGAAGTTGTTTTGGCCAGGAATGAAGAGAGATGTGGCAGAGTATCTAAGTAGGTGTATGGAGTGTCAACTAGTCAAGGTTGAGCACCAACATCCAGTAGGTCTTCTAAACCCTTTGCCAATTGCAGAATGGAAATGGGACACAGTTTCCATGGATTTTATAACAGGATTTCCCAAAAACAAATATCAACATGATTCTGTAATGGTAGTAGTAGACACTCTCACAAAAGCTGCTCACTTTATACCAGTAAAGTCTACCTTTGGAACAGCTCAAGTAGCAAATGTTTTCCTAAAGGGTATAGTAAGGCTTCATGGAGTTCCCAAGGTGATTGTCTCAGATCGAGATGCTAAGTTTACAACAACTTTTTGGAAGGGATTGTTTGCAGGAATGGGTACTAAGCTGAATTTTAGTACTACCTATCACCCTCAAACTGATGGGCAAACAGAAAGGACAAATCAAATTTTAGAAGATATGTTGAGAATGTATGTGATGGATAGGCCATCAAAATGGGAAGAGTATCTGCATTTAGCTGAGTTTGCCTATAATAATAGTTACCAATCCTCTATTAAGATGAGTCCATTTGAGGCACTCTATGGGAGAAAGTGCCGTACTCCCTTGAGCTGGAGTCAACCCGAGGATAAACTGGTGTTGGGACCAGATGCACTACAAGAGATGGAAAAAATTGTCAAGCAAATACAAAGAAATATCAAGACAACACAAGATCGCCAGAAAAGCCATGCTGATAAAAAAAGAGTGCACCGAGAATTCAAAGTGGGGGATCATGTGTATTTACGCATCAAACCCAAAAAGAGCACACTTTATGCTGGAAGTTGTGCAAAACTTGCACCTAGATATTGTGGGCCTTTTGAAGTGTTAGAAAGGGTGGGACCAGTGGCTTACAAGCTGGCCTTACCACCCCATGTTAGAGTGCATGATGTGTTTCATATTTCATTATTGAAAAGATATGTACATGATGCTTCTCACATAGTTGATTGGAATGTTGTACAGGTGGAACCAGAAGGGGAGTTTCTGCCAGAACCGCTTCAAATACTGGAGTGGAAAGAAATTGAATTGAGAAACAGAACAGTGGCCAGAGTAAAAGTGCAGTGGAAGCACTTTACTGCTGAAGAAGCTACCTGGGAAAGGGAAGCTGAAATGATGGAGAAATATCCATTTTTGTTTAAGTGAACTCTAGTAGTTGAATAACAACACCGAGGACGGTGTTTATTTTCAGAGGGGGAATATGTAATACCCCCAATGTGTGTGTTGAATTTTTAAAAGATAGACATTTGAACTTTAATCCTAAGGGGGTGGACCCCAAGGGATAAGTATGATGTCAATGTAATTGCACATTTTATTTGAGGAAATAAATAAAATGATTGTGCATTTTTACCAAAAAGAGAATTTAAGATCACTTGCCAAATCCATGAGGATGGATAAGGCAACAAATCCAAAAATCTTTCAAAAATCCTTGAAAGAAATTAAGTTAGATTTGAGGAGGAATCTAAATTTCCCCAATGAAGAGGAGTAGTTGGGAAGAGGTAAAGAAAAGCTGGAAAAGCTGAGGAAAAGCATAAAACAGCTTTAAAGAATCCCAAAATGGGAAGCCTAGGATAAACAGGAAAGAAAGCATCCTGCTATTCTGGACGCAGAATTAGAAACATGCTTTGGGGAATATGAGCTTAAATAAGCTGCTCCTAGGCAGATCAGAGGTTGATCTGTTGGAGGAGGTGATCTCAGCTCGGGGGTGAGTCCTGGGAGATAAAGAGGACTCTAAGGTTGGGAGGTTGGTCAATTGCAATAGTGGTATGTTACTGTAGTTTCTGTTCATTCTGATGTATTATGGTATGAATTAGCTACATATAAAAATTTAAGAGAATTTGTATGTTTGATCTTGGTACTACATTTAACAGAGTCCATCATAAGGCATTCACCTTCCAGATACTGTTTAGTTGTAGACCAGAAATCCATGGAGTAGAAACCCCAGAAACTCTAAACCAAGGTTGGTTTAAATCTGAAGTTACTTGGTCCCCATAGAAAAAAAAAATATTATTTTGCTTCTTGAAGATACAAACGGGATATTTTATGCTTTTATATATGCTAGAAAAATATTATAGCAGAACTGAAGTATACATGATACATAAACAAAAAAAAAAAGAAAAAAGTAAGATATTAGAATATGACATTCAAAATTGTGCTAGAAAAGAGTAATTCTATTCTATATGATTTTTATAACATTTATAAGGGTATAGATTGCACCTCTAAATCTATCCTTGCCCTTGAAACACCCGAATCATAGCAAAATACTTGACTTATAATTAATGTCCTCTAGTCAAGTACTATTAACTACATATTAGTATACCTCAAAAGAAAAGTAGAATTTAAGAGTATGCATTATAGAACATGTATTTTTAAATTCTTATTAAACCCCAAAGCAAATCTTCACTAGAGAAGGGTTATAGTACTCATAGCAATTATAGAGCATGTTGTATTTTAATTTTATCCCTAACCCTTGAAATAAATGGTATGGCTATAGATAAAATCTATGATTAATGAATATTATCAAATGAATATTGCATACATGTATAGGCATTTAACAAAAACATATATATATATTAACCAGTATCAAAATCTAGTGCGAGTAGGTCTTTTTAAGATCGACTATAAGTGAAATATATACAAAAACGAAACATATATGGTAAAAGAGAAATAGGAATACGAAAACATATAAAACCCTTATATGTTAAAAAGGAACCATAAATACGCTCCTTATATCTATATATATCATATATGACACAAGGCAAAAATAAACACGAACCATACATTTGTATGTGTGTATAATATATGTCCCGAAGGAAAAGTAAATATGAATCAACGGTGTTAAAGGTAAGGTATATGAATGATTAAACGAATGCCTAGTCAAACCACAGAAATAGAGGGTGAGTAATTTAAAACCAAAACGTCATACGTCGTTAACTTCTGCCAAAACAAGTCCCTCGGACTATAACGATGTGCGCGAACCCGGCCATTGAGATCTGTTAATACGTAATCAAGCGAACAAGGAGGAATGATATAACGACAATACAATGCATTATAACTGTCTCTAACCATAAGCGGTACAAGACCGCATGGAGATTTACACAGTTCTAACAGAACGCTATTACGAGACCGCGTGTAATATAGATAAATGGCTGTCTATATGCTTCACACGGTATATTAACTTAAATGCAAAGCAATTGGGTTTCATGGCTAACTGAATACAAAATTCTTACCTCAGTCGTGAAGAACGCTGCCATTATTAAGCACATCTAAACATAGAGTTAAATCGCGTCAGTGCAAACATAAAAACCACTGGGAGGGCGAGCGTGATGCATTAGCCGACCTGCCAGAAAAGCAAACGAGACAAATTAAAATGTAGGGACGCATACCACAGAAAAATAGGGAAATGCATACACTGTGTCAAGAAATGAAATAGCCCAGGTATTAAGTCTGGACGCGAAGGAATCCAGCTAACCAGCTAGGGTTTACAGCTGAACAGTTATGAAATTTGGAGAAACACAAGCCACCGTGAATGGATAAATTGAACGTCGCGTTGCAAATTCGAAGCTTAATAAACGCCGAGAACCAGCTTGGTCTCTCGTCTGGGAGGTCGATGCGTTGCCCTCTCTACAAAATACAAATCTGGAAAGAATTAAATACGGCATACCCTACTAAACCACGAATAAACCAAACAATTCTACGTCGTAAGGGAGATAACAGCAATACAGAATTGCGGGAAAAAAAAAATGAAACCCCTGTATGGAGTTCGACCACAACCCAGTAACGATGAGGAGAAGCCACAACTGAACCCTGTCATACTCTTAACCACCCACGAAGAAAGCTGGAAAATGCCACAACTCTGCACTCAGGAATAAGAGGAAAGATCGGATGAACCCAAACTGCGCTGGAGCTTCAACTTAAAAGAAACTCCTGCAACCCTAATCCCACTATTCCAGAAAGATCCGAAAATCCCCAGGTTGAGTGCGGAAGGGCGGCTACGTCGATAGGGCTCGTACTCAACGACATTAAGACGCGCGGTGGGGGGGTATGGAGAAGCTACGCCTGCATGCTTAGAAATAGAGTACCAACCCTCGGATTTTAATTGTCCAAGGCAGAACTCGGCTCTCACGGTACCTGGGTGAGTCGACATGTCAATTAGCAGAGCTATCCGTCCAACTCATGCTAGGTCTGAGACTAGACGCACCGGCGGTCGGTACTCGCCTCCCTGGATAAATACGCCAACTCTGTTTGCAGATAGAAGTTCACACGTTAACCATAGTTTAACGTGTATTCTATGCTCTAGACACAGTACGCGTGAGCTAGCCAAATGTCTGCGGTGGTGCAGAACCGTAATCATGAAAAAAAACAAACCGGACGAAGGTTGCACCAGATTGAATGTGATTTCTTCGTTGCCGATCTGCATAAGTATGAACAAATAATAACTCAGTTATGTCGTGGAAAAAAATCCGGCCAATACTTGCAATTGGGCACGTAGGGTTAGAGAAATCTAGCACATCATGACTCGCAGCGTAAACCTAAATATAAAATTTTAATCATATTCCCAAGCGCTCAAGTCGTGATTGAATAGGCTTGCACGAATGTAATTATAACTACGTGAAAACCTATACGGATTTAGCCGAAAGGAGGGTATGTAAAAGGGAGATCGCTTTGAGAGTTCAGTGATTTTCCACGCGTAGCTTTATACGCATTACATGATTGTATATTCGTAAGGATCCAATGAAAATGGTAACGGAGTTGATTTAATTATATGTAATGGATATATTGGCGCTTCCCAAGTCCTTATGCTAAAAGGTTGGACCTATGTATATGTTATATATATAAGTATAGGTGCCATATATATGTATATACACATATGCTTATTAAATTAATATGGCCAAAGGCTATATATATGCAAGTAATATCCGTGATATATATATAAATATAATGACCTCTACACATACATATAACCTCTACACATACCTATATATGTGGATTAAGGATATTAGCTCCATATAAATGTGGATACATAGATATAGGTGGAATTCAAAAATATATGAGTGAATGTATAAGGCTTTAGGAGAGGCTATTGAAAAGGTATGGGAGAACCACATCTCTTAATATTATAAAGGGATATATATATATGTATATATATAAGGTTGAAAGGAATGTAGGTAAAGTGTTCAATGTTTTATGTAGATGGAAATGCGAGATGATCAAAGGAAATTATATTAAAAGGGAAGTAAAGTTAAAATTCGGAACTCATTATTTCAATAAATTTGTGAATAGAGGGGAAACCCCAGTGTATTCAAAAGAAAAAAAAAAAAAAAAAAAATTCCTTAAACTGGAGTTGTTACAGATTTAATAATTGTTGTGCGGAAAAAAGGTGCAAAGGGATCAAGTTATGATTTTACTGTCTGGAAATCAATTGTGTTACATGCATTACACATTCATAGTGATCCATATTATCGTGGAGTTCAAGTTGATAATGATGTGCCAGAAATACACGAAATTGCAACGGATGTATACGCTATGATTAATGCTATTACTTCTTGAGAGAAATATAGTGACACTAAATTTGCAATGTTGGAAGGGAGGTCGAGGGATTGATGATGCATTAAATGGCTCACATACAACTTAAGGTGGATCCACCTTAACAAAGGGATGGATCTGATGAAGTTGGTTTTATTTTTTTTCAGTGTAAGCACACCTGATTATTAAAAATGTATTAATATGATGATTTCTAATCCTCTTTATTTCATACACTAGATGCATTGATATAAGTGTAGATGTTGGTTTCAAATCCTATTTTATTACTTCCTTTAGATCCATTGATTTCAATATAGATTTTGATTTCTAATCTTATTTGATTACACGCATTAGATGCATTGATCTTGATGCAGATATTATTTTGTAAACTTATTTTATTGTTTGCATTAGGTAGAATTTATTCAGTGTAGGCGTTGATTTGTTGGTTGATGTACATTGATGGTACATTAATTTTAAGTGATTGGATTAAGATTGTGTATGTTTAGAGTGTAAGCACACAAAATTATTAACTATATGCATTAATATTTCATGTTATAGTAAATCAACCTATTAATATTGAAGAAAAAGTACAATGTGATCTTAAATCTGATAGTTCAAGCTAAATATTTTAAATGTTTATTATTTCAATTATCAACTTTCATATATTGATATGAAAAGATGACAAACTAACAAGGGTGACAATAGGAATAGAAAAGAAAATAATTTTGGGAGTTCATGATCACAATGAAGACTACTTGTGATGACTACATTCTTATTATTTTCATATTCTATCATTCAACACTATTACATTGTCACTTTGCATTCAAAAAATTATTTCATCATTAAATTTATTAACAAAAAAATGTTTATCTCTAAAAAATAGTGGCAAGAAAATTTTAATTAAAATGACGAGATAAATATCGAACATATTTACAGCATATATAAAATTATTCTATTTATATTATTTGTATTTATACACTATTGATAAATTAATCATATTTTGGATAGATTTTCTTGTACACGTAAAACCGGCCTAGATCCATCTGCTTTCTGGAATACAATAAACAGCAAAGGTCAGAATCCTCTCTCGAAGAATGTGGCTACCCTGCTCAAGTTTTGCCAAAAAACAGGTTTTCACTTCTGAGATTTGATCCCCTCTGGCAGTAGATCAGTTAGATGGATCTAGGCTGAATCCATCTTAACTCTTGGATCTATACGAGAAACCTTGAGAGGGATCAAATCTCTAGGCGAGGATAGATCACAGTAAAGTTAGTTTATTTTCTTGAGTAAATTCTGTTGCATGAAGATGTAAACGAGAAGGAAGTCATCATAGATTTTCGGCCGATAACCTTATGAATCGAGAACAGCACAAATATTCTTGCGAGCTCACAAGTCGAAGAGATGTTGATAGCACGTGCAAGTCAATTTTGCAAGTTATGCACTCAATAGGTGGACAATAAAAATATATAGAACACACCATTATTTTCTAAGAGGTTAGAAATCTTGCCATGAAGTTACTCGACATATTAAAGACTTGGATTTTGATAATTTTTGTGCGGAAAAAGAGTGCAAAGGAATCAGAGTTATGATTTTACTATGAAGAAATAAATTGTGTCGTGCATTACACTATAAGATTATCCATATTGTCGTGGAGTTCAAGATTCAGTAATGATGCATAGAAATACTGAAATTATGAGATGTATCACATATGATTAATGCTATTACCTTGCCTGGAGAAAGAATGGTATTATTTGAATTTGCAATGTTGGAAGGGGTTCCAAGGATTGATGATGCATTAGATGGCTTACTTACAACTTCATTTTGCATCAGCTTCCAAATGCTACACGAGAGATTGATATTGTTGTGATTAGGTAAACAACCCTAATGCGAGAGGAACAACCTAATACGAGAGGAAGTGCTTAGTTTTCTGGAATTGGCTCATCTCAATCAATAGGTATAACCTTGTGGGATTATTTGATATGGAATTTCCCTCATTTTTCCCAAAAGGTGAAACAGATTGGTTGCAAGCACATGAGACATGTCCATCTTCATGAGTATGCAAAGCATCTTCTTCGATATCGTGATAACAGGTTTGGAAGGCACCCACGATTTAGATACTCTTTACTCAATATCATCATGAGACATCGTGCTCAAGCTTCGTCTGTAGTATTTGTGAAGAAAAATATGACGGGTTACCAACAACAATGATTTATGAGAACATTTAAAAAATATTCCAAATTCACTGATTGGAGAAGGATTGATGCGACTTGACGCGCATTCAAGAAACACGTGCATATTGAATAAGTGTCGTGTTGAGCTATCGGAACATGGATCAAAAAATTGGAGTCCTACAATATTCTTTTACATTAAGTAGAAATAGAGATATACAGCAAATTTACATAAATTAATGTGATTATCTGAGATCAGGGAAGCGAAAATGGAGATGTCAAAATATGAAATTGACCATCCTCATATTGTAGCACATTATATGCACTTAAGACATACAATGTTTCAAGATGAAATTTTCGACGTTATCATCAAGCTATATTGTGGTGTCACTATGAGTGGCAACATCGTGGTCTCTACATGTGCATGGATTTATGTGGATAAAAAAAATGCTCCTAACATGGACATGACGCCTGAATTAGGATGATCAATTTTGATTGAATTTGAAAAAGAATATTTTGATGATAATGACACATGCAAATGAATCACGTGATCGTATCAAAGAAATATTCAATTTAGACACAATATTGATGATCATCCTTGCCTAAAGGACACACAACAAATATTTCAGTCGATCCTATGATTAATTATGAAGAACTTCTTAATTGTGTTGAGCTTCACATCACTTGCAATGAGAGATCATGCCTTTGAAGAAGACGGAAGATTATTTATGTACATATAAGGCACCTTGGGATTTATGTGAAAGAGTCAAACTTTATGTCGATGAGAATGGAGAAAGTATGAACCAAGGCGAAATGATGATATATTGAATACACACAATCGTGAAACATTGATGATGTGGAGGCTCAATATTGATTGGCAACAGTTCTTTCAAAACCCGTTGTCATTAATTACATAGGAAAATATCACAACCAAACTGCGAAAAAGGATTAGAAACATTCCACCATGTATGTTACCTGCGTGTTTCTTCTATTTAAATCAAAATGAACCCGGCAACATGTGCATATAAGAGTTTATTGTGTGAAACTATTATTGACGAGGATATATGTGCACAAGAGACATGTCATTTGTATTTTAGAACTCCTCTTTGTAGAATGTAATCATCGATTTGTGGTTGAATGTTGGTAGGAAAGTTTTCAAACAGAGTACGATTGAAACTATGATGTCGATAATAATAATTCCCTTATTGATTCATATACCAAAGCGACACGCCCATATTGAGCACCTTGCATTGATAGATGTTGCAAAATCATGGTCATATGATAAACGTCGACATGGGAGAAATGGTTAGAATGGAAGAATGGAAAGCTATTGTGGTAGCTATAATTCATGCCTAATTCACTGATTAGAGATGACAACTTTATACAGGCCCCATTGATGTAATTATTATTGTACAAGGCCTTTCGTGATTTCCATAGAGATATATGTCGAGGAGATAGATAGAATAGTCAATAATTGGGAAAATTTTCAATATAATCCATCGCATATTGATCACAATCCATTACCATGATGAATCAGTAGAATCTAAAGGAGAAGAAGTTGAAACCCTTGAGATTCTAGGAGGAATGAGGTAGAATAATTTAATAGTTATATGAATAGAAATATATAAATTACAACGAATTTGAGATGCTAGGACACATAGATCGTGATCGTGCACATAATTACAACACACATTATTTTGATGAAGTGACTTCCAATACAGTGCTATTCTGTTTTCATATCGGAAGCGAAAGTTGAATTTATCCTAAATATAACCAACATGCAAAGTCTTATTCCATTGAAAGTTTGGGGTTAAATAATAGCATTTGATATTGTCCTTGAACATAATAGATTAGCGATTGATCAACTACTTATGATAATCAAAGACTGCTGCAGGTACGGGAAAGTCTTATTTGATCGGAGCTATTAAAAATGCCTTGAAGCCGAGTCATTTCTGAAGAGAGTCCATTACTTCTTTTAGCTCCTACGGGGTTGCGGCTTTCAACACACTCAAAGAAGAATTCTTGTCAATACTAAATTCCAATCAAAGACATACTCACCTTTGAAAGGATCAAGTTTAATGACCCTAAAAAAATATTTGAAGCATGTGAAGTATATCTTGATGAAATGAGTTTCATTGGAAGAAATTTGTTGCAAAACATTGATAAGAGACTTCGACAAGCTTTCCCAAAAAATGAGAATCTTATTTTTGGTGGGAGATGGTCTATATTGGTCGATGATTTGAGACAATTGGCTCTGTTATAGATAAACCTATATATGCATGTGAAGGTATTGCAAAAGAATTATGGAACTCATTCAAAACAATTGTGACCCTTGACTCCGTCTGTTCGACAAGATGGAAAAAGAAATCAACAGAAATATATTTTCGTCTTTTATTAATAGTACAAGGGATTCAAAACCAACTTGGAAAATTTGGAAAGCACTTATGACTCGTACAAATACATGCTTGGATCCTTCCCACAAATGAGTCCTTTGATAATGAAATACATTTGTTTTGCGACAAATGATGATGTAAAATTTCTATCATAATAAGCTTTGTTTAAGGAGGCTAAATTGTCTAAAAGTTCTATGACTAGTGTTGCTACAAGGTAAAAAGGAAATTCCATGAAGAAATATATGGCAAATAGGGCAGATGAAGAAATAAATGTTGTATTTAGACTCAGTGATGCTTACATCAAACATATGGACAAATCTAGGACTTGTAAATGAGTGGTCACGATTATGAAAAATTGTGTATAAACTTTGAAAAATCACCCCCAGAACCATACATATTTTAGTAAGATTTGATAATTATATGGGAGTGCCATGGGATGACTCATCCCCTCAAATAGTTCCTATTACACCTATTGAAGAGGTAGTATAAAACAACTTCTTTTAGAAGACTTGCTTGGGCTTAACAATCAATGCATCCTGAGATTGACTTTACTGGAGAAAGCTACTATTAATATTGGGAAGAAGAGAGACGGGGTATGATGTTCACTGCCAATATCTCGAGTTAAAGATATGAGTGGCATATGATTTCAAACTCCCTTTTCATACTGATCCATGCAAAGATGGAAAAAGTAGCGAGGTGTGGCTATAAGAAAAGCGAGAAGAAGAAGAGGTGAGATCAATCACATTGTAAACTATTTTTTGATTTACTATATTCTTATCCCAGATGTTCGATCAGTAAATACTCTAACATTGCATTTTCAATCATAATATATAATCTTATACATATTAAAATTTTTTAATATGAGCGCATTAGGTAACTAATAAAATTTTAAAATTAAAAATAATAATAATAATAATTATTTAGCATATATAAAATTATTATATTTATATTATACGTATTTACATATTATTGATAAAATTAATGAAATGTTCGATAGATTTTCCTTGGCCGCACACAGTAATATATTAGATCCATCATACTCCCACTTGGATCTAAATGGCAGAAATTATCACATCTCGGTGCAAACCTTTCCTCATGTTTTTTTCAACAGAAAAAGAGGTTTGACCTGAGAGATTTGATCCCTCTCGGCTTAATAGTTCTAGTTAAAGATGGATCTAAACTATTAATTAGTAATAATTGTGCTAAGAAGCATACGTTGTACTAAAATTTTAATATTTTGTGACTAGTCAATTCACATAAAATATAAATAAAATAAAATAAAATAAAAAAATTAATGTAATTTAATATAAATATTTTAATTTTATAAAAAAAACCATGGTATTAAACTATGAGTATTAATAATAATTATTGACTTATGTAATTTATGTAAAATGTAGTTTATTTAAAGACGAAAACTAGATAATTAAAATAAAACAAATGTATAAATTTTATATGATTTAATGCGGCATTGTTATTGATATGTGTAAATTATTGCGGGTTAGGAAAAGACTCGTCATTAACGCGAGGACATCACAGAAAAGTCTTGCGGGGATACGCTGTAGACACCAATGAGTCGGCTTCAGTCACACAAATATGCAAAGTCTAAATTAACAATCCATGTCTTTAGATCTTATTATTTCTAATCTTTATGGTAAGATGTATTAATTATATTTACAGAAGTGATTTTGTCAGCAATATCCCAGGTCAGGAGGACATGCAAAGCAACGAAAGATTTTCTTGAGAACGGATTCACTAGTGTTGCCGAAAAGAGCTTACATTGTGGAATTAAATAATTGTTAGGTGAAGTTAGGGTGGAGGAACCGCTTAGCGCGTTCCCTGAAATAGTCTGATGGGCGGGTATCGTGGTGGTTGGGAAGCCAGCTTGACTCCTACCACACTATCGATGCTACAATATAAAGAATTAGGTGCGAGGAGAAATATCTACGAGCTACATTCACATGTGATTTTTCAGGTGGATGAATGCGGTTGTGGTGGTTCAATGGTGGCTTGGTACCACATTTCTACGAGATAGGGCACCCGAATTCGAGAACAAAACACGAGGCATAGCAGCATTAACGTTGCCGGCTAATTAGACCACTGGTGTGTGCAAATTACCTGCAAGGTGAAATACACATCTATAGTTGTTTTAATTTGCTTAGTTTATGTTTGAAGTATTGGCTTTATCCTAAGTTTCGATTTTTAAGTACATCTAGTTTGTTTTAATTTGCTTAGTTTGTGTTTTGGAGTGTTAAGCTTTATATAAGTTTTATCTTTTTTTTTTTTTTCAAAGTGTTAGTTTCATGTTTTAGGGTTTTATACGTGCTTTTAAGTTAATATTTTAATATTCATCTATTATAATTTAGATTATTAGTTTTCATATATATTCAGTAATGTGTACAAGAGAAGCCTTAAATCAGACGGTTACAAGAAGTGATGAAGTAGCTTTTATTCATGAGGGTTGGGGTTATAACCTAAGTAGAAAAAAGCGAAAAATATGTACATATATATACATTAGAAAAAATGAAAAATAATACATATATATACATCATGAAAAGCTGAAAAATAATACATATATACATTAAAATTTAAATGTGTTTGTACTTTTACCTTTCTTTTTGTACCTTTCCGCCATTAAAGTTTGAACAGCGGAACTAATGTGAATTTCTTCTAGGCTTTAAAGTTTTAGAATATATTTTTTTATTTGAGTTTGTGACTTTTTAAATATAAACTCTTGCTATATTCTTTTATTTTTGATAGTGTTATTTTCTATTGATGTGGTCTTGTTCTCTTGTGTTAGATATTATTTTACTCGTGGAATATGATGATTAAGTTTAAGGTGTGTGTTTTCACTGTGCACAGTGAGAGGATATTTTATAGTTGTGCTTTTCTTGATGAGTGTTGGCTATGAGAAGTCTACAATAATCTTTTTTATTTGTGTGTTATTCATTTGTTTTGGGGATCATTTTACCTTTGCTAATAGATGTATTTACAAATTTTTGTTTATTTTGTAAAAGTGTATTTTATTGTTAATAAGGTATTTGAAAATTTCTATGTTTTAGCCCAGTGGAACAAATAAACCTTTGTTGAGATCTATTTCTGCCTGATTTATCAAAGTAAATAGCTCTTTTCTTTGTTATTTCAAGATCTCTTTTTCTTATTATTCCAAGATCGGTATTTTTTCATTTTCCAAAGTTGTTTTTTTTTATTTATTGAGAACCTTATGATTTTCAGAAAGTAAGGAGTGATTTAGAGCTCTGCCAAAATAACATTGTTGAAACAACCATTTTGCTGCATCTCAAGTAATGATGGTGGCTTCAGAGATACCATCTTTTTGATTTGTGTCTCTCCTTTTCTTCTGGGATCATTTTTTTTGCTTTGTATATGTATTTTAATCTCTTGTTGTAGTATTAATAGTATTTTCATACTATGCTACATAATCTAGCCATCCTTTAATTTTTATATTCATTGATGTGATTAAGTCGGCCTTTGTGAGATCTATTCTACACAAATTCTATCAGAGTATTTCAGATGTTGATGTTTTGTTTTTTGATTATTTTTATTTAGTTTAGAACCTTCTCTTTTAAAAGGAAGGGTAGTTTAAACCTTACCCAAACCAACATTGTTGCAACAACCATTTTTGTAGCATCAAAGTATGGAAAGCATGGGGAGCGTCATTGTTGAACCTGTTTATGACATCATTGTATGGAAACCATGGGGTGATGAAAGGCCTAACTCTTCCCCAAATTAAAATAGAATCATTGTAATACTTTCTCATGATCTTCTCTCTCACCTATCAATTTAACTATAAAAGAAAAATTGGAAATCTATTTTTTACTAATATTGATAGTATTAAAATGATAAATAATTTATTATGATCTTTGATATTTAATTTTTTTTTAAAACCTGCTAAACTTAGTTGTGGAAGCCAATGAAATCCTCATCACTTATTGTTATTTTCCAATGTGAATTTATTTGATCATTTGTGGAGCAAAACCACCCTACCAAAATTACCCTTTGTGATTGGTTAGGGGGAAAGAGTTTTCACTCTTCTGAGATGTTTTTGGATCTTGAGTCATTAGCTTGTTCCTTACTTCCTTTAAAATAGGCTCTTACACAAGTACTTTTTACTTTTAGATCCAACTTCATACAATAATACATTTTTAGTTAATAAATTGAATTTTCAAGGTAAATATATTTTAATTTATATTAATATAAAAATTGATTTAAAACAATATTAATAAAGGTATTTGAAAATAAGTGAAATTTATAAAAATATCTTCTTTAATAATGAAAGAAAATTTCAATTAAGGATCTCTAATAAAGATATTTAGAAATAATATTTTAGCGAATCATACTGACTTTTCTTTGTGTCAATGAAAGCATGTATATATACTAATATTATTTAATATACCATAGGATAATTATAAATAGTGTTGTATTCAATATATTGATAAAAATTTAAAAATTGTATTAATAATAAAAGGTTTTCACATGTAGTCATCATTTTATGGGTGTCTCATTATGCCAATAAGAGTCTTTAGAGGTATCTCGGATCACTAATGCTACTCTTGGAGAGCACTGCAGTTCCTAGGGTTTGTGCTCTCCGGCGTTGGTGCTCTCGTTCTTGTCGCTTGCTCGGCACTCTTCGTCTCGGTCGGCTTCACGAATCTTTCCGTCGATCGTGCGAATGTCGGCCTCTCTCGGAGAGATTGGGTAATACCCCCTCCTCCTTACTTTCTTTCAAATGCGTGATGTCAAATTTTCACGATAACGGTGTGCCGGGGATGCGGAGGCTTGTCACGACGGTGAACACTCTGAGAAAATATTCTAATGCTAATACCAAATTGGATGCCCTTGGAAGCGAAAATCTTAGACGGACGCAGAGAGCAGAAAAAAGCCTTGCTCTCTGCCACTTGTATTCCTAAAGGCGCGGAGAATAGGTCCGTCCTCTTCCCGATCCATAGTATCAATGGACATATACGGTACATGAAGGATCACGCCCTCATCGGGAAATTCATAGGTCTTTGACGGCCCGAAACTGGGGATGGGTAATATCCAAATGGAAGCCTAAGGGTCAAGTCACCCTATAGTTAGGGCCCAAAGGATTTTTCATTGCCATTTTCCTTTGCCTTGAGGATAAGAATCGGATCTTTGAAGGAGGCCCCTACTTTTTTTTCAACTTCAGTGGACTCTACCATCATGAGGCGGATTGAAAGATTTCATCGAGACAAAGAAGATTTCAGTTGGGCTCCGATGGATAAGAATGTATTCCCTGCCTTTGGAATGCGGGATGAAGAAAATACGTAGGACTGACATGTGTTCTCGGAGAATTTATAAAGGTTGCGAGAGAAGAAACGAAACTCCGGCGCTACACCTCCTATGATAGAATATGTGTTTACATGCATCTTGCAAATCCTCTCCTGATTCGGAAAGTTTGTTCACGATGACTTTGAATGGATCGGACGCTGATTATGCGCACGTCCCATTCCGCTACGAGAAAATGCCATGAGCATGGCCACCTTTCGAATTCCCTCGAAGACTAGGAAACCCATTCCCCACCCTAACTACGCTGGTAAGGATGCGGACGGCTTTACCAGTCTCACTCCGAGGAAAGAGGCATTCCAAAAAATATCCTATCATCTCCTATCGCCCCCAACATATCCAATCCCAACAGCAGTTTTGAGTTTCTTGCTCCTCCTCGATCATACAACTCATCGGACGGCGAAATATTTCTAGCCCTTACGGACACTCCTGCCACAATCTCCAAAGCCCCCTCTAGCCTCACAGATAAACCAAAAATCCTCTTGCCTCTTCTTATTTGAAAACCTAATCAAGCCCACCACTCCGGCCTCTACGCTCATGGACTTGGATTTTGTGTCAAAGCTTCAGCCCCCTTGGTCGGAGGCAATATTTGAGATGTTCCCACTCTTATGGAGGATGAAGCTGTCAATGCCGACATAGTGGAGCTTGATATTCTAGCTCCCGGAGGAAGCATGCCATCGAAGGAGTACAAAAACATTAAGCCCATCAAATAGATAAATTGTAAGTTGTACTCTCTAGTACTGCTGTGAAACTCCCTAGGCATTCAGCGAGGAGGACCATGGGGCAATGGAAAATCCTTGAAAGTTAAAAAAAATGAGGAAGGAAGACTACTTTGTAGAGAACTATCATTTAGGAGAAATACGCAGGTGAAATCAGTGGAATTCCCAGTTGACAAAGTTCTACAACGCTCTCACTTCAGTTCCTCATGACGCTCATCTCGTGGAATGTGAGAGGCTCAATAGCCCTCAAAGCACATAATGATTAAAAATATGATTGACTTCACAAACCCTAAATGATCTTCCTTAGGAAGCGAAATGCAATAGCAAAACACTTGAGCTCATTATGGCCCAAGCATGGGCTAATAGTCGCTTTCAGTTTAGGTGGATGCTTCGAGTCTTGGAGGATTGGCTATTATTTAGGATCCCCAAATCCTCTCTTTGTATGACTTTCACGCATCCACTTCGTATTCAAGCAATTTGCATACGGCCAGGGTACCAATATCCATGGTCACTAGCAATGTTTATTTCCTTGAAGACACCCACCGAGAAATTATATTTGCTCAATACCATTACAGATCTAAAATCTGAGGCGTTTTCCACTATGGTTTTGTGGGGGGACTTCAATATGACAACCAATCTTGAAGAAAGATCGAGGAGAGAAGCAGGTAGAAGGGGATTGTAGGTTTTAGATTTCATTTCAATAAATCAAGCATGTTAGATCTACAAACCTCGATGGCACATTCATTTGGACCAACAAATTCGGTGGGCCACATTTTATTCTTCCAGTTTGGATAAATTTCTCATGACAGAAAATGCTATTCATCTTGGAGGATTTTTCACTCATCCATTCTTCCCACAGGCGGATCGGACCATTGGCCCATCCTCCGCAATGAGTCGCGTCCGGGAGCACATTTACAACGGAGCCATTTGAATTTGAGTCCTTTTGGTTCTCCCACGCTGGTTCAAAGACTTTGTTATCCAATGCACAGATTTCCTTTGTTCCGATGGAGGTTCAAAAATGTTTCAATTCCATAGCTTAGAAATCTCAAGCACTCTCAAACAACGGGAATAAATCTCAATTTGGCAACATTTCGTAACAAGAGAAGAGCTAGAGCTTCAAATGAACCTTCTTCGGCGAAAATCATCATTGAAGGCAGAACAAAGGACTATGAAAAACAGAAACAACTCTCCTCACAAAAATTGACAAGAAGCGAGCCTTGAAAAGAGACTCTCTGGTGACGAAATCTCGAATCGGATAGCCTCAAGATGGTGAGAAAAACACAAGTTTTTCCATGGAATCCCACTATACAACGAAGGATTCATAATCACATTGCCTTTCTCAACGGCGGTTAGGGAACATGTTTAGAAATGCACGAGGATATTGAAAAAGAGCTCGGAAAATTATTTCAAAAGCATTACGCCGGGAAGCCGAGCTGATACGTCAGCCAAGCTATTCACTCTATAACTCAACATATTCCCTAAAATCATAACAAAGGATCATAATGCAATACTTCTCCGGCCCAGAGTTCACGCTTCACGGGTCAGAAAAAGCCATCGCTTAACTCAAGGATGGGAAGGTGCCGAGCCGGATGGATTCCATGACCAACTTTTTTCACGCATTTTGGGAGCTTATGGTAGAAGTTTGGGCTTTAGTGGAAGAATTCAAGTACCCAGGATAAATACAGGCCCATAGCGCTTTGCGATGTTATTTATAAGCTGATCTCCAAAGTCATTGCGAGCAGAGGCTTAAGCCTCTCCTCCCACTCCTTATCTCGCGGAAAAGCAGGATATCTTAGAGGGTCATCAAATCTTGGATGGCATAATCCTATCGCATGAGATAATTCATTCTCTTAAAATCCTCAAGAAACCAGGTGTCTTCTTAAACTTGATTTATCAAGTTTTGACAAATTAAGCTGGGCTTACATCAAACAAATCCTTCGGCTTTTGGTTTCAATGCTACTTGGATTGGATGGGTTATGAGCCTCTCTTCTCATTTATATCCTGGTATTGGCTCTCCTCTCCTTAGTTCCAATCTTCTCAGGAATTCATCAAGGGGCCCTTTATCTCCTCCTTTTTACGCTGCTCATGGCTGAAGGCCTTAGTAGACTCATTCATCTATCTTTCCTCCTCTCTAGGTTCTATTAAGGTATCTCTCTCTCCCTGCTTGACTCCCCCCATTGCTCATCAACAATTTGTGGATGATAACTTGCTCTTTGGCCATCATGCATTGCAAGAAGCCCGATCCCTCAAATATTTTCTTGACACCTTCTCGAGGCTTCTATCACAACCATCAATGCTAAATCCCACATCTTCTTTTCAATACCCCTCATCTCTCCAACAAAATATCTTTACCCAGAATCTTAGGATTCTTAATTGATGTTCTTCCTTCTAAATATCTTGCAGGGCTCAGAGTAGTTGCTTTAATAAGCATGCCTCTTGGAGATCCCTCTTGGATAAAATGAAGGCTACCTATCCTCCTAGACTTATCGATCTCTCAATTTTCAGCACATAGTTATCCTAATCAAATTTGTTCTTCTAGCTATGCCACTTTATCTATTCTCCATTTTGGCGGCTCCTATGGGTGTTGAAGAAAATTCGCAACCTTGGAGAATTCCTCACGGGGTTTCCTTGAGCCTCAACATAAAATGGGCTGCGGTCAAGTGGACGAAGTTTGTACTCCTAAAAATACGGGGGGATTGGGATTACGAGATCCCGCTTCCACGGCAATCTTACTATGGGGGCTTGTATACGGTGGAGTTGAGTCTGTAAAACTCACATCCCTTGGGCACGTCTTTGGCGAGGTCAAGTATGCTCCGGGCAACTCCCAAGTTGATCTCATCGTTAGCTCACAAGCTCTTGGCTCCGTGATATGGAATGCGGAAAAACTTCATGGAGCCTTCATTCAAACACGTAGTTTAAATCCTTCGGGGGAATAGAAAACTGATTTTGGGGAGGATTCTTGGCAACGATTGCCAAAACTCTCCTCTCTCTTCCAAAAACCTCTGTGGAAAAACAATCTTTGGAATTCGTCCCCAAACATGTTAATCATTTCACAGCAACCCAATTCTTCCCATGGTCATTAGGTTTGGAAACCAACGCTTATCTGGCAAGAAGATTGGTAGGGGGAAACCTTTGGTGACATTGATTAGGAGCTATGTCTTAGAAGGATTAAGGTCTAGAATCAAGGCGACAAGTTAAGATGGGGATACATACTTATCAGGAAGTAACTTCTCTACTCAAGAAGCTTATAAGATTACTCTTCTACTAGAAGTAGGGAACGGCAAGATCGCATTTGGGCTCAAATCTTGGAAATACCTAATACACAGCCAAAAATATCCACCTTCCTTTTGGCTCCTCACAATGAGGTAAAATTCTTACTTGGGACAATCTCTTAAAAGAGGTTTTATTGGACCCTCAAGATGCCCCAATTGTAAGTACGAAGGTAGAAAATTTACGAGCACCTTACACAAAGTTCTGTTCTCTAGTTAATTATCTTTGGGATAATTCACCTTTTATGGAAGCCCAAAGACGTCTTGTTGAGGACATCAATAATACTATCAAAAGATGGCCTTCTTGATTCGATGTCTCTTGCTCAATTCCATTTGGAACTTATTTCCGGGATTCATCCTCTTTTGGGCCATATGGAAGGAGCGTAATCATAGAACTTTCAAGGATGTTGTCACTGCGAATGCCATTATACGGTCCAATCTCAAAGCAAGTCGCAGAAAATTTGGCTCTTACCAACAGCAGCTTCGTACATGCGAGTCCTTGCCTTGAATGTCTCATCTGGAAGAGATGGAACCATGATCCTCCACTCCACTAATCGGCAATCCCGAGAATACCTTGAAGCATTGGATTCCTCTTTCTTGATCGCCTCCCATGCCTCGGACTTTCAAAATGAATTTGATGGCGCGGCTAAAGGAAATCGGGTCCTCCTAGCTTTGAAGGCATTTTTAGGAATCATGGAAGAGTCTGGCTCACATCTATTTCGGCTCTCTTGGTCGTGACTCCAACAATCTTTGTAGAAATTGAAGGCTTATGGCGGGGATTATGTATAGCGAGAGAAAGAACTTCTTCCCTCTAGGATTGAAGAGGGGACTCATGATTCTTATTGAAGAAACAATCGTCTCACTCTCGGCTTTTCGACTTCAACATTGCTTCAAGTTGGAGACTTCAAAGCGGTGGAACTTATTGAAAATTCGCTCAAGATGCCTAAAGATATATCCTTCAAGCATATCGGACGTACAACCAACAAAGTTGACGTCGTTTGGATAATAAGGTGCTCTTGAGACTATTCCTTTCTACGAAGGCCTACTACAACATTCCAATGATGCACGGCTCATTCGAGGAGTGCACATCTTGGCGCAGGCCTCCAAATCCTGGATGCGAGGGTGGTCTTCATGCTTAACGAGATGGCAAGGATGGGTCAACGCGTGGGGTTCTACCATTGCCAACTTCCCTTGTGTCCTTTGCGATATTCACTTAATTAAATTTGCTACGTACGGGGCATTAATGTGGCACACTCCTCTAGAACCGCGCTCAATCCTCGGAGATATGGCTTCTGCAGGATGCTTCGGTGCTGATTCTTGCCCCTTAGCTCATGCTATGCTTACGTGGTCTCTGAGCAAGGTCTAGGACCATCACGGGCGCGAGTGTTGTCTTTCTTCTTTGTGTTAATCTTGCACCTAGATTGCCTTGTTCACTTCCTCCTTTTACTCTCGAGAGCTCTAGCTGCACTTGTCTCTCCCCACATGGAGATTGATTCTCATCGGACTTTGGACCTCGATCTCGGTGATCACTGCTCTTCAATATTAGCCTCTCATCATAATTCCATGTTGCGTTTGAGACACAAGATGCGATGCCCAACGTGGCTCGGCAAGTAGTGGTCCCTCTCATTCCCTCCTCCTCCTCACCTAGCTCTTCCTCTCCCAGCCTTGATTTCATGAGGGGTCGTTATCCACGAGACCCGCGGTGGTAGAGCCATCGATGGGGGCGTGGGATTGTTTTTTGCACGTAGAAACCTTTCAGTCTTCTCTAAGTCGGTAGCATAGAGCTCACTTTCGCTTCCCTTGCTTGCTCAATATTCCTACGTCCTTGCTACCATTACCATTGACTTCAAGAAAGAGCTACCTGCGCTAAGATTTCCGACTCTCCTCCCGGTTCACATTTGTCACCCGTTCGGCCCTACATTCTCCTCCCTAATTACGATGAGAGCCGGATGCTCGGCGGGGGCAGGTTCCTCACGGGACCCCTTCATGGCTAATGTTGAGCGTTTTCAAAGAGGGTGATTCATTTGTTCGGTCAACCTAGGATAAAGCGGATTCTTCTAAACGGGCTATTAGGATGATAATGTTCTTCAATGCGGGACGGAGGACAAACACGACGCTCATGCTTTCCTATGGTCGGTCGCCTCCTTCTTCTCAGGTAATTAATGGCCTTCCTTCATTCGAGCTTGTTTTGGGTGCTCTCTATGCTAGGCACGGCTATTTGGTGTTCGTCTTGACACGGCTTAGATGGCTCTACTTCTGTCTTTTTGAATGCGGTTTCCCCTTCGTGGGTAGAAAATTGCTAAAAAAAAAAAAAACGTATGGAAATTTGCTATGTTTACATTTACGATGCCAAATGCGCATGGGTATATCTTGATCGGTTACTCGAGCCGTTCCTCTATGAGGTGCCTTTTTTTGCTTAGATGCCTATCTGCGATTGAGTATTGTAACCTTTTCTCGGCACTATGTGTTTTTGACAAACAGTGGTTGTACAGAATGCCCATATCTTGAGCAGAATATCGAGGCCTCGACCTCCATGTAATCTTTTTTGTATATTAATAGATTAAACTTACTCAAAAAAATAAAAGTCTTTAGAGAGTGAATGGTTTTCTGTATATGTGATAGGATTCTACAAGATGTCATTGGTTGCCTACACTATAATATCCATTAAAAATAATTGTCCACGAAATTAATGAAATAGGAGTCAATATATTATTTTTATTTAGCAATATATCTAATTTTTAATTCTAGTTGTTTGGTCAATAATTTGTTTTCATTCAAGTTTACAATTAAAAAATTTATTATATTATATATTATTATAATTAGTATATATATTTTAATCATTCTTAAAATTTAATAATAAATCTACACTAATTAAATAATGAAATGATAATTTTTTTAATTATGCCTTTATTTTGAATATATAATTTTTCGGTGATATAAAGTAAGGTTAGGAGTAAAGTATTATTTTACCATGAGTATTGATATTTTGATTATAAATTTGTTATATAATAAATATAAATTAATGTACATTTATTTATAATTATTGAATATTTGTATTTGTAATTTATATAGTAAGTGGTCATATTTGAGGATTATATAGAATTTTGATGAAGATATTTCATCATTTCAATGATAATTTTGATTGAAAAAATGAGTTTAAGTTGGGAAAAGTATGTTTGTGAATATCTCATTCTGAATTTCAACTGGAAAGACAATTTTACAAACTCAACAATTCAAAACTACAATTTTACAAATTTTAATGGAATTAGAAAAAAATTGGCTTGAGAAAATCAAAGCTAAAAAGGCCAGAAACTAGTTTCTTTGAAGCATATTGCAACTCGGATCTCCCACATACCCTCTTTATAGAAGCCACTTTTTAAAATGTGTTCGGTTATTCATGTTAAATAGTTTTTATTTTCTATACATGTACCAACCAAAAACAACAGAAAACCACAAATGTAACATATCTCTAAAACATCATCTAGTCCTTACATTTTATTGCTTTTGCTCCCTTAATTTATTAAAACTGTTGAATACTTGAACTTCTTCATGAAAAGGAGAGGAACATTTTCATGAATTATACTTCTATATATATTATGATATTAATCATCATTATGGATGCTAAACTTAAGTGATTTAGTTCATATCCATACTTATGTTTACTAGTGATTAGTTATTTTTGAGATTTTAGTACATAATCTAATTTTGTTCGTTGTTATTTTGTTATTTTATTTTAGAACACGGGGTTGGATGCTTCTTTGCTCCTTGTAATTGAGTGTGATACATGCATTAGAATCCTATAAGCGGCATTTATAGGTTACTTCCTTTCATTAATGGAAGATGGAGCTCCAAAGTAGAATGCATGGCAAGGTACGGAAGAGATAATTTTAAGGTTTTGGTTGGGATGCCACTTAATACTCCACGGTGAGGATGAGGAGGATCGTGATCGGCAGGAGTTAGTTTTGTGAAAACGATATATGATTACGCAATAGATTCATGGAGAGAGTTGATAAATTATTGTTTACATCACTTCAAAATATTATAGTTGATACTCATGGAATCTATTACGGAGGTGCCATGTATTGGCCATGTATTGGCTATTAGAGCTACTCGAGAATCTAATCGTTTTACGGGTTAGGAGCCGAAAAGATGGGAAATACTTGAAATGGAGAAACCACAATGTGCTCATCCATTGGGCTTGGTGGTTTGCAAAGGAACAAGTGTTAATGGCTGGAGAAAAGGACAAAGTGATAATTATTTGGAAGTTAACCAATCAAAACTTCAACTTGATCAATCTCATAAAAAGAAAGGTGAATGGATGGAGATTTCTAGATCTGCGAGGAAATATTCAACCCGATTCAATACGGTGCAATGGCAATACATAGTGCATGTATCCCCGGCGGTAGTGATATTGTGTGGTTTGAGAAAAATTGCTCGAAATTTTCAGAGTGACATTTAATGTGAACACTAGCTCCTGGGGTAGGTCTAATGACATTCATGTCATTTAGGTATATGTGTTTACAACTACGGATACGGTTTATGTCTCTTTTTTATGAGATTGTTTTTTAGAATTTTTATGTCACAATTTTTTATGAAATTGTTTCACCAGAAAATTGATACTTGATATTTTAAATGTTATAGCTCCGGTAAAATTAAATTTATCTTGATACTTGAAAAATATTATATAAATCTAATGAATAGGTATACTTTTTCATGAGTTATTTTTGTATAAATTGTAAATAAATATGTATATTTCTCCATGAGTTATTTTTATATAAATTTTAAATAGGAATATATATGGTTTTTAAATTTATTTTATTTTTATAAATTTAAATATTTATTTAAATAATTATTTTTATTGTGTATTTGAATATATTATAAATGGGAATTTTTTATTAAATTATGGAATTAGTAGAATTATGTTTATTTATTTAGCTTGTGAAGAGGAAATGGAAGGATAGCCATGATTTTTAGGTTCTAAAACTATACACGGAGAGAAATAGCTTATTTTAAATGTAAGTGGAACCCTTTTACATTGCAAATAGTAGGTCTATTCAAGTATTTACCAAACAACTTTTATTTTTTTAGATGTGGTAAAATCATTAAAAGTTAAGCTAACACATCTTATAATAATTTAAATTTTAAATTGCACACATTTGATATATTGCAAAGAAATATAAATAAAAATACATTTAAGCTAACACATCTTATAATAACTTAAATTTTAAAGTGTATACATTAAATATATTGCAAATAAATATAAATAGAAATATAGCAAATTTGTGAACTTAGAAAACAACTAACTCATAGATAACAAAAGACAAAGTAACAAAGAAAAAAAACCTAAAATCATAATGTACAAAGAGCAATAAAAATGCTAGTGGGAACAACTTATTAAATCATTTGATAGATGAATGTAATAACTTCAGAATTTAGAGGGCTAATAATTTATTGAGCTCACTTCCAAAGTCGTCGGAGAATCTCAGAACTTCTGAAAGAATATTGATCATGGGATAGGTTCAATTATGTTCTTGGCATTAGGTAAATGATTTACAACCTCATATTCAATTTGAAATGTATTCTTATAGGATGCATTCTTATAAGATTTAACTTTAGACCTCAATAAATAAATAAATTCAATAAATAAATTTCTTATTATAGTTCTATGAGGTGATCAAATTTAGTAGATTTATATGGGTCATTCACTCAATAAATTCTTGAATAAATTCTTTTTTAATTTATGGACTTAGTGATAAAGTTTCATAGTTTTATATAAATTAACAAATGATCATCACTTTTAGAGAATTTTATATAAGAAATTTCTTATATAATATTACTTATTACATTTTTTAATTTTTGAAATGTAACATATAAGTAACTTAAAAAACTAAAATTATAATGTACAAAGAGAAATAAAAATGCTAGTAGGGACAATTTATTAAATTATTTGATAGATGAATTTAGTAACCCAATTTAGAGAGCTAATAATTGATTAGGCTCAAAATTGATTGGGAGAATCCTAGGACTATGAAGAATATTGGAAGTCATGGGATAGGTTGATTAAGTTCTTAGCATTTAGGTTGGTGAGTTTATAACCTCATATTTAATTTGAAATGTGTTTCTTATATGATGAATTCTTATAGATTTAACTTTAGACCTCAATAAATCAATAAATTCAATAAATAAATAAAGTCAATAAATAAGTTTCTTATTATAGTTCTCGGGGTGATCAAATTTAGTATATTTATATGGGTCATTCGCACAAATAAATTCTTGAATAAATTCTTTTTTAATTTATGGACTTAGTGATAAAGTTTCATAGTTTATATAGGAAATTAACACATGATCATCCTTTTGGAAAATTAATGAGAAATATAGGAGGACATATTGTTTTCAATATTACAAGTGAGTATACCCACTTCTCCATGGAGCTTGCCCGAAAATTTGAATAAAACTTCAAAATCAATAGTATTAATTTATGTTTCATACTATTAATTTAATGTATCAAGATATTTTAGTCAATAAAAAATTAGTTAAAACTTTTAAAACTAAATATATTAATTTGACTGTCATTATGGGTCTATCATCATCCATATTATGCTCCCTAAGAGGTAAAAATACTCATGTTCTGAACCAAAGTCTTGGAAACTCGAGAAAAGATGTTTAAAACCTTTAAAATAATACTCATGCGCTTTATGACTACACATGTGTTGATACTTCTTATTAGTCATGGCGATCGCGGCTCTGTCGCCACCAAAGCTGCAGCACCCACAGCCAAAAAAAGAGTAAACACGAAAATGTTACTTCCTATAAGCCTATTTGGTCGAATATTCTCCCAACTTGAAGCCTCTAGAGTCGTGTCGATTCGAGATATATCCCTCTACTCATGGAGCTTATCCCTTGGCTAAGAGTCCATTCATTTGAGGTGTTATCACCCATTAAATTATTAAACATTTCTTGATAGGGTCATATAGGTCACTCACCAAATGGATAAGGTCTCCTAAGCCATTTCATGGTGGTATAGGAAAAATTTGCATTTTAAGCCTATAATACGTTTTGACATCCACCTTCATTTATGCCATTTCATGTCAAATAGGTCCCGTACCATGTCAGTTGTCATTCCCATGAATTCAAACTCAAAAGGATGAATCTACCAATTTTCAAATTTTTCGTAGCGTCTTACACGGGAAAACAACGAGGAAAATGCTAAAGCAATAATAATTTTGTAGCGAATATGAGGATTTCTCTATTTTTTGACTTTTGAGTAGTCAACTTCAAGGGCAATTTCTAGGCAAACAAAGAAGTATTTTAAGAAACTGAGAGAGGTTATTGTCAATAAAATATCAAATAAAATTAACCTCGTTTACTTTTCTCAAAAGTGCTACAAATTAGGATATACAGGGATATCTTTCGGACCTATTTTTTATAAAATAGAATTTTCTTTCTTTATACATGTTTTTGAAATGCAGATTCTTGATAGCTAAAGATGGTATCTAAAAAAACAAGAGAGTTTTCTTCTTAAAAACGTATTAGTATACAAAAAATTCCTCCAGTTTTGAAAAATCTATCAAGGACTCAGAAATATGAGTTCATTTCTAAACCCAAATTACGCATTTTACGAAATTTCGTAGGTATGGAGCTTGAAGCGGCCTTCTAAAAATTCTTGTAGGTGATTTTTCTTTAAAATCTAGTTTTGAAATGTTTTATGGGGGAGATAAATGTTGTGGTATCATGACATAATGAGTGTTGGAACAATAAAGTGAGAAGATTGATGGAAAAACCATTTTCTCATGCTACTAAAACTCTCGACTGGCTTAGCCTAATGACTCTCTGTTTTCGCGAGAAAGGAGCTTTGGGTTGTATTTTGTTATCTTGAAAGTGTTTTAAAAGGTCATATAGCCACATGTAAAGGTCATATATGATATGGAGGAATTTTTCTTTTCAAGTTTGGTCTTCAACAAAGTTGTCAACTCATGAGTTCATCATGGAGGCATTATCATGTGTGATGGCAGCAACTCCTTAAAAGTAGGAAGACATGTTTCATGAAGCCCTCTAACATTTTTAAAGGCTCATGGTAGTATAAATTCAGCATGATTGGAAAATGTGTTTTAAAGCAGGCGCTTCTGAAAAGTTGCTACTAAACTACGCTACGAAAATTCTGTGTACATGATTGTTTTAGTAGTCAACTTAAAGTTTGATTTTAGACAAATGAAAATGTATTTTGGAAATATGAAATAATTTTCTTTGGCAAGGGTAAAGATCTACAAAAACCTCTCTCATTTTTTGCAAATCCATGAGTTTGGAAATTATATACTCATCGTGGAAGCTTGTTTTTTAGAATTTTCATTGACAGTTTGTGAAAAAAATTGCCAAATTCGAATTAGGAGATCAGCTCAACAATAATACATGGCATAATGACACATCAACACTCTAGTACCTCAGAAAATTAGTTGGTTGAAGTTGATAAGGGTTACTAAATTGATTTTTGAACTATTAATAGAAAGAGTCCTTTTTAACTATTCAAACTATTATGAAAATGAGATATATCCCTAGGAAGTCTGATAATGGAATCATTTTTGAAATATCTCTTTGAGGTGGGAATTTGAACCTAGAAAGGTGGAAAAACATTTGTATGAGTCCTCACTCTATAAATTAGATAGTTTTAGAGTTAGAAAGGGTTGGAAGATGTTACTTGTGACTACTACTATTGTAAATTGTTCGATCGGTAATGGAGAAGTAATTCGTTTATTGGGATTTCTCTTTCTTTAAGATTCATTTGATGTTTTTATGAAGATCTTATTATGTATCTTGCTACTTTATTTCAATATATTAATGTTTGAATACTAATTTGTGCTTCTCATGCTCTAACTTCCTTTAAGCATTAAACTATTATATCTTCCTCAATATGCAGCATATTATCTTAATGTTCATTACTAAATTCATGTTTATCACGCTCTCATTTCCTTTGAAAATTTATCTATTGAGTAAATTTTGTGTGTGTGTTGTCCTTTCATTTAAATATCTACATGCCTCAACTTCCATAAGGAGAGCCATTGTTATTGGGTTTCATAGCGATCCATACGCCCAATGGTAGTAAGCTTCTACATTTTCTTTTTGCAATCATATACAATCAAGTAATTATCATGAGTTAGCCATATAATAGAGTTTTCATTGCAAACCATTTCCTTAGTTTGAAGTCCTCTCATAGTGATGAGGCTAATCTTCGGTCAACTTTAGTTTGAAATAGTTACTCCAAGTTGACCATTGCGATGGCCGACGGAGTTTCAATTTGGTGATAACGGGAGGATCTCATCCATTTCTTCATGGATGCAGAAACTTCCTTAACCACTCTATAAATTGTGCTGAAGTTTTAGGTTTGGGGGTATAGTTAGATCTGCAGTTGAGTAGGTACTAAGTAGTGGTGAGTTCATAATAGATTTTCGAATTAGGGGTACTACACGGTTGTATTAGAGAATCACACCTTTATGCACAAAACTTCATGTTTGGTAATTCTAGAAGCGAGGATTGTAAAACCAAAGAAAATGATTGCTTGTGATTTCCATGGGAGAAATATGTACAATATCAAGGCTCATGTTGTAATTTACCTCTTTTTATTTCGATAATACTTATGGATCTCTTTTTCTCTTTTTCTTGCTTCTAAATTCATTGAAATAGCGTCAATACTTAAGGTTTTCTTGAACACTAAGTTGAACTAGTATTTATGATTATTATATCTGTAAGTGCTTTGATCCTTTTCATTTTTTGTGATTGCGGAGTTCATCTTAGCATTGAAGTATTGCTTTGGGTGAAAGGTAAAATGCTACATCAAACGTCTCGATTGAAAGGTAGGAGCATATCCTCCTCATTTCAAAGTTATAATAATCTAAAATGAAAATAGTTTAAGAGAAAGGGGCATTCAAATGCTTGTTTGTTTGGGGTACTAGGGAGATCAATGTTACATGCACCCAGAGGGATTAATCCACAAAACAAATTGGTGAATCCACTAGGGAAGACAAGTTTAGTTTTCTTTTGTTCTATTTGGTTTGATATTCTAGCTTTCCTAGTTTAAATTTTACGTAATGGTTGGGTATATGAAATCCTAGACTATACGAGTTAGAAAGCATTAAATTTATTTCTTTAAAATTTTCTCTTCCATTTTGTGTGGTTTTCTATGCAAAACATAGCGGCCAACATGCACAAATTTCCGGTATAGTTCGTGCGCATGTGCATTGGTTTACTGCTTGAAAGTTGCGCACCCACTTGGGAAATTTTGAAAAAATAGATATTTTCTCCTCCAAAGTGACATAACCAAATTTTAAAGTTTAGCCTGATGTATACAAGCTATCCCAGTCTTCTATTAAGTCCTCCTTAACACCTTACAATCTTTTTTATAAATCATCATTTTTACATAATTAGGTTAGGGTTTGCCTAGGTTTGCTATTGCTATTTTTGGAAGATAGATTCATTTTGGAAAAGATCACTAGTTTTATTTATTGTCTTCTTGACCACCAATATTATTTACCATCATACCTGTTTGAAATTATTTTTTTCTTACTTGATTGCAACGGAAAAGCATATCATTGAAGTGTGATTTGTCTCAAACTAGTCTTTCATGATTTCATTTCTTCCCTGGTTATCGTGGAAACAATTTTAGTTTGCTTACAGGCAGGTGAAATAATTAAAATACACTCATAAGGTATCTTAGATTCTTAGGATTGATAATTATAAATTTTTATTTTCTTTGATTTTCTATACTTTTTTAGGGTTTTTAGAATTTTCTTTCTTTTGAAAATTGTTTGTTCATGAAATTGTAGCTTTTTTGGCTTTATAATCAGCGAAATGTTTCTGTCACAAAAGAGATATTGGTCATGATTGGAAATGAAATAGTTTTCTTGATGAAAAATAAATCTTATTTGAAGTTTTGTGGAAGCTTATTTTTGAGTTCAAAAGTCCTTCAACTTTACCTTAAATGGAAATTCATCGAAATAAAGAGTTGCATTACAAAGAATATACATGTTTGATAAGGATGCTGGATGTGATAGGTTTAAAATAGGCATTATAGCCAAGGGTGACTGATAAATAATGATGGAGATTCTTGTCACACCTCCGGTTTGGGGGAATTTTTTTTTTTTCTTTACGCAACATAGATGTTCATATGTAACTGATCATCTACCTTGGAGTGTTAAATCCTCTATTAATTATATGTCAATTACATCCATTAACAATTTACTCTCCCCCTACAACCTTACACATATAGCTATCTGTCAATCTATATATGTTTTCACACTTACATAGTTCCTTTATATTATCCCTCTTGCCAATATACTACTTGCATGTCTCCACATTAATGTATAATTTTATTATACATATAGATATATCCCCTCTATATCTATATACCTAATGAAATAATTCTACCACCTTTTATTTCATATAACAATTTTATTCCATATAGGTATATATATTTGCATGGCCTCTATATATATATATTGAGCCCTCACATATATATATATAAATATATATATACCTATATGCTTTTATAATAAGAAGGGATAATTTCTTTTTTCTTTAATTCTTATTATAATACCTCCTAATGATAGGGAATAAATATTACCATCCTAAGTTAATGCTTTCACCCCTACTCATATATTGATTTATTCGTTATAATTCATACCTATGTATAGGTATCGGCATACCTACATATTTATCTATAGCTAGAAAGTATTATTAACATAATCCTATGCGTGTAATACTCGGTATGCCTTGCAATTTAGACCGTTAAATGTATACATAGTGTGTGAACGTTGGTGCCAGTATCTTTTTGTCCCGAAATCGGACCAAGGCTTTGGAGTATAATAATTGATTCGGCAAATTCGTGTACCTTTTTACTCGCCGCCTAAACATGCATTGTTTTGATACAGGCGTGGTATTAAAATATTTTACAACCTACGTTTGGAATTTAACATGTTAATACGCGTTAATATGAAGGTAGATATTTATTTGATGCGGTAATTTGCTTGTTCTTCGGGGGCAGGAACTTCAAAGGTTGAAATGAAATTTCGCGAGCGTACTCGGCAATTATCCTGGAATAATTTTGACGGGAAAATCCATGAATCGATGTGGGGTTAAAGTAGTATGGAGACGTAGTTGCCTGCAGCAAGGTTATTATTCTTATTCTGGAGACTAACCTATTCGATTTCGGTATTCGCCGAATGGCCGTCATCCAGTCGGCTTAGGTTACCTCTATCTTGATCGTGTGGAGAATACTCGTCGATGCGTCGCTCATGGCTTCCGGACGTGCGGGGAGATCACCCTCGGTCGGCAACGTCGAGGGTTCATTAGTAAAAATGCAATGATATATAATTTACCTGCTAGAATTCACGCCTCCGGTTCGCGTATCTTATGTGGATTACGCTAATCGGATATAATTTTACGGAGGGTGTTTACTTACGCCTTGGAGCGGGACGTTCAGGCCGGGCGGAATACCCCATCCATTGTCCTTACCTACTTAATGACTCGCCTTGAAGGGACCATTTCGGCGGCTCCGTGCAGACGCCTCGATTCCCCCTATAACCGGTCGGTGTAATGAAATTTTCTGACTCTTTCGATGCGAGACTCCATACCTCTTTGTCTCGAGGATTATGGCTAAATCTTGAATCTGAGAATGGCGTGTATAGTTCTCATCTTCTTGGTTTGCGGCGTTTTAAATTGTCGATTAAGTTTTCTTTTCGGTTATTATGCTAATTCCCCCACATTTCCCCCCTTTGTACCTTATTTTATTGTTGGCATTCCTTTTCCGAGTCGACTAGGAGATGGACGGTGTGCAGGCGGAGTGTATGAGGTTGTAGAGACGAGTGTTGATCGGCATTTATCGGCGATTATTGCATATCCTCTCTTGCTCTCGGTCTATTAAATCTCCGGAAAACAAGCTATTCTCACGAAGCTTTTAAAATCTAGTCTGATAGCCTTTGTTAAGCCCATCTATGAGAGGGAGTAAATCCTATTTTCATCCCTCTGTTGAAATTTCAAGGAATTTTCGGGCGATACATTTTCATCGCAGCAAGTTTTCATATTATTATCTTGGGTGTCGAGGTTGGAACTCCGACATCTTGCCTATGTGGGACGCCCTACCTCTTCGTCTCTCTCGGTCAGGATTCTTGAATGTCGACCCTACCCTTGTCCTTTTTTTTTTTTTTCAGGGGTTGCGTATGGTTCAGATAAATCAACCTCCGTCGACTTTGCTATCGGCGAGTACGGGTTTGAGTTTTAATATGCTTATCTGCTACGTTTGACCCACCAAGATTTAACGGCGCTCCATCATCGTTCACGAGGATAACAGTAGATCTCCTTTACTAATATAGCTACATATCTTTTGAATTGGGAGTCGAAGGACTAAGTTAGATCTCTCGGCAGCCGGACACTGATTGTCAACTGATAATTCTATATAAATGTTTAAGTACCGGTTCATTTATGTTTATCCCTACGCATCCATGCGTCGAGGTTTGATTTGCATGTATAAAGTTTGTTGTGTTATTTATGATTACGAGCAGGGTTTTTCTCCGGCTGACTAATGCCACGGCGCGCACTCGTTTTTCTCTCACAGTTTGCCCGATTTGGTAGTGGGCTTTTATCTTGTGATCTGGATGAATGTATATATATACATCTTAACAAAGTTTTTCATTATGCGAAATATCAGCCCTGGCCTCTTGCTTCTTCAGTGCTATTATACCTACTGGGACCATGACCATATCTAAGTATTTGTTAGAAAGTAGGAGTAGATTTATAAATGTTTTACGTTGTGTAATTTAGATACATAGCGGCACATAGAAATGCAAATTGGAGTAGATTAAAATCGATTTTTAACTATACACGATTTTAACTTATTCGATGCCTATGTAACTATACGTATACCTTCGGCATATTGACATCCCTTTGTTTTCCTTAAATACTATCTATATGGTCGACGGATTAGGTTTTTGTTGAATTAATTTTCTTGAAGCACTTGTTCAAGATTTACACCTTCTCTTGTCCTAAAGTTTTCCATAGTCATTTGAAATAGTAGACTTCGCTTTGAGTTAGATATGCTTGTTATGAAAGGTTTCATCCCCATGAATTTCTCCTTTTCTTTTTTTGAATTTATTCCTCAATATATCATATAGTTAATTCATGAGATTATATAAGTAAATAATAAGGGTGTTGTAAATTCGAATGCCCATTTCTTAAAATCTTCCTATGATATATTTTAATGTGTTTAATTTCTTTCCTCTAATTGCTTGTGTATTAGAATTATTATCAAGATTAGAGTAATATTTTCCGACATGTTAATTTAAGCATCAAGATAGAAATATAGGTGAAATCATCAATTCTGCATATAATCCTTCGATGGGATATAATTACTCATTTGTTAGTACTATTAGAATAGTTAGAATATACATACATGAAGATTATATATTATAGATGTAGAGATATTCATATCACCCTGGTCTATTTGATTTCCCTGCCTTAAATATTTGTGCTACTACATACACTACCTTGATTAATTTACTATCTTGTTTCTTTTCAATACCCATAGTCATCATATCCGTTTGGGGTCTATGGGAGTTATAACAAATTTTAATCATCTAGGGGCCAAGTAACTTGAATCTAGACCAACTTGGTTTTAGAGATTCTAGAGTTCCTACTCTATAGATTTATACGGTCTACAACAAAACAAATGCGGAAGGGAATTACCTAATGACAGATACATTATTATAGTATCACTTTGTTTTTCGTCAATTAAAAAAAATCCATATGTAGCCAATTCACTCTGAAATCCAGCATAATATAATAGTTTAGAACATACCACAAAATGCACTTAAAAATGACCAACCTCCCAACCTTAGAATCCTCTTTATCTCCAGATTCTTGAGCGAATCCTCTAGCCTTGATCACTGTCAAATGCTAGGATGAAACTGTTAAGCTCATACCCCAAAGCATGTTTCTAATTCTGCGTCCGGAATAGCGGGATGCTTTCTTTCCCAATTTAGCCTAGGCTTCCCCTCTTGGGGTTCTTAACTGCTTCAGCTTTTCCTCAACTTTCAGCTTTTCTCACCTCTTCCCAACTCTCCTCTTCATTGGGAAATTTAGATTTCTCCTTAAATCTAAAATAAATTTCTTTCAAGGATTTTTGAAAGCTTTTTGGGGATTTGTTGCCCCTTATCATCCTCGTAGTTTTGGCAAGTGATCTCAATTCTCTTTTTAAGTCATAGGTCATACATAATATTTTATTTATTTTCATAATTACAAAAATTACCCACATCCACAATAATCATCCAGGGTCCACTCCCTTTGTAGTTTATGTTCAAATGTCTCATTTGAAAAGCATAGAACTTGGGGGTGGCCCTTATTCCCCTACGAAAATAAACACCGTCTGGTGTGGCAATATCTATAGTTGATTTTGAACATAATTATGAATGCTTTTCCATCTTAGAGTTATACGTTTGTGCCATGTAGCGTTTTTAGCGAGTAAAGTGCTCCCTTGCACCTTTACCGAACTCACTTGTTCACTTCGCCATTCCATTTCTTCTTGCTTTTCATCCTTGAGCTGACTCACGGAAGGAAATTCCTCTTGGTTCCACGGACCACATTCAAATCACTCATGTGAAGCATCATGTATTATAACGTTTCCTTTTCAACAAGGGAACATAAAATATATCAAATTTAATAAGCAATGGTAGGGCTAATGTATAAGCCATTAGTTTCCACGTGAGTACTCTCTGCCTCTACTATATTTGCGATGCCTTATGCGATTGAGTTTTCTTCCCTGCTTCACAGAAGTGTTATTATGGAAAGTCAGTCATTAAGTTTTTTTGGTTGAGTTCAACTTTTTTGGGATTTTCTAGGTGATTTATCTTCACCTTTTCCCTCTTTGTTTCTAGAGTGTACAATTTCTGTTACACACTTGGCCAAACAATTTACTGACAATTTTTTTTCATTAGTACTCATAAATGAATGAAAACAAGCTGGCCTCTATATGCCGCAGTATACTTACCCTTTTAAAGTTCATCATTTGTGCCAGTACCTTCTCCTTTAACTCCGTGAGTATAAAGTTGGAGAAATAACTGCGTATATAGAAGATATTATATTCATACAACTCAACAAGGTTAACATTATAACATATAACCCGGATCGCCTATATATTTATAATATTGCTGCAGAACACAACTTATACCCCACGTGCAATTTGTTCATTTTAATTTTATCCTCCAATTCCCCACAATATATATATATATTCCAATAAAAATTGAAACATATAAAATTTTCTTTATAAAGTTATTTGTTATATAAACCATTATATTTCTATTCTTAATTCCTTCCTCTTTCCATATATATATAGAACCACTCTATATACATATAGTCCACAATATATATATAATATAATTTCCATCATATATATATAAAATCCACATATATATATATATCACATTTATATATATATATATATAATCCAAAGAGTTACTTAATACTCCTTAATTTATTATTACTATACCTTTGCTTCAACTTACATTTTCTTTGTGATGGACTTATAAATTTTTTTAATTTGAATCAATACAAGGACAATTGAGAGGGTTTGACTATTGTTAAGTCAATAGACATAATAGGAATTCACATCTCTATTTCCAGCCAAGTAAGCGAATACCCAAATTACAAGATTTTCTATTAGAGAATAAATAAAATTTGCATAACTCTATGCATAACCTTTATTCATATAATTACCCCTTACACTATATTTCTAATTTTCATATATATATAATGCACAGGTCAAAATTTTCTTTTTATGAGTTGTATCCACTAGTTTCAAAACTACGTTACATAAATTTGGATCTCTGGTTTCTCCCATACCTAGTCCAAATACGGCTCATCCCTCTTTCTCAGTTTGCCATGTATGATTTCACATTATTTCCCTTTGTCTTCAATTTAGACTCAAGAAAATTATCTTCAAAAAAAAATTATAGTGTGAATACATGTTTCCTTTATAGTGATAAATATAATATCTATAATTTATCATATTCACAAGTATTAATGTAATAATGTCAAAACTGATTTTGATCTTGTTTCCCCTTTTCAAAGATTCATCGGCTTAAAATGGAAAAGATTTCATAAAATCATAAAAGTATTCAACTTTTTCTGGTCACTCAAAGAATTCCTTCTTTTCTATTGCATAAAATCATTCTATTTTTTTTTTTCCACAACAAGCAACCCTTAAATATTTCATGCTTTCTAACAAAAGCAACCATAAATCTACCAATTTTGAAATTATACTTTATTTCCATGAAAGAATATAAATGATTATAACTAAATAATTAGAGTCATTCTTCCACCATTACAGGAAATATTCTTCCTTAAGTAAGTCATCGGGGAAATTTTTCAATTTATCCCTTCTGCATTTAATTCTGCCTAATAACTCATGTAATGGACTACACAGTACTAAATCAACCATGTACTTCAATCCCTCCTTTTCTTTTTTTATGACGTGTCTGCCCCTTATTTATAGGATACGAAATTTCCACTACTCATATACTACTTACATCTCAAACATTGGGCAATATACCTCTCATGAGCATGTATATATATATCCACTAGGTTTGTATATATCATATATATTTCCAAACCTTATTGTATAAGTAACCATGGTGTTACCATATATATAACAAATTTAAAATAATCTCTTTTATTATTTCTATATAACTTTTCCAATTCTAGTTAATTTCCATAGGATAGATTTTCAATCTCAGTTTCCCCATACCACTTATTGAATTCACCAAAGTGGAATCAAATTAAAGTGCCACTTTACCAATCCTATGCATATATATATATATATATATATATATATATATATATATATATATATATATATATATATATATATATATATATATATATATATATATATATATATATTTATATATTTCTATATAAGTATATATATCCAATCTCATACCCATAGAAGTCTAAAATGCCTCTTTCTTAACTTCCACGTATATGTCATGGTTTTTATCTATGCACATATATATATAATTATGCATATATATGTAGGCCTATACCATTGGACTACTAACACTTTTTAAAGTGCGCTATACCACCTCCTCATATATATTAAGGTGTATATATTTATATATATCTACATGCATCGATATATACTATTCTCCCATAACAATTATAAAGTACAACACTATTCCCCATCTTAGACGTTTGTATGCCGACACATATATACTATAATTTGTGGTTGGAGAATATAATAACGTTTTGGTCTTTGCGTTCTATACGGCTGGCCAATCCTTTCATTAATTTAGGTTGACTTATTCATATCACTTCATTCATATAATCTACATATATATTGTCACATATATATATATTATATTAATATTCAATATCTACCCATCGAATATTCAATATTAATGTTAGAGTATTATAGTAATACCTTTTTTTTTTTTTTTTGAATTTCCCATATACTCCATACATATGCCTATGTATTAATATATACATAGAGTTAATATCCTTATATAAGAGTGTGTTTAAGTTCACTATATGGATCCATTTATCACATATGCTACTTGCATATGTAGTGCTGTTTTAATTTAAGGAGTATATGTATATAACGCACTTGGGTATACATAAAATATATATGAACTTAGAATCCTTTGTATAACATATTTTGTATACCTAATCCTTGGTAATATTAACTCAAGGATCATTATTCTATACATATATATATCGTATCTACATATATCTTATATATATGACCAACCCTTTTACATCATTGGTTGGAGTTTTTCTCTTTTACAACTGGATAACTTACTTACCCCTACACGTAAGGATAATAGGTTATGTATATATACTTCAATTCCCACTTATATATATATATATATATATGTATAGGTGAAATTTTTTTTTCCAGCTCTCATAATCATGTGACCAATAACCATATTGGGACATTTGAAAGAATAATTATATGATTATTACAATCCTAATTCTTAAGTTTGCGGTCCAATGAATGTGGTTCCATGCGTGTTATTTACGTCGGCTCCGCATGTACAATGCGGCAGCGACACAGTTCGGTTACTAATTTTCCGTTTGCCAAGTCACATTTGGCATCCGACATCTAATAGATACTCTTTTACGCAAACTTTATCATTAATGCCAGAATATCATTAATACATCTATATGAATAAATGTAAAGGCCATCATTTATATCTATGTGATTTGGCACTATTACTTTCGGTCATATATGCGTTCAATATTTGATTTATGACTTGACGTACCATAACTAGATATATGCTGTAAATTTCTCATTTCATACCACACATTATATCCAACACTTCATGCTACATTTTTCTCATCACTGCTTCCCCGCTTACCTTAACTTATCCCCTTCTCCCTTGTCCCAGAAGTTAGTTCTCAGTAACCTCTATACTCATAACACATTGTGATGACAACAAGTCATTACGGCTTCTCGGTTAGCCAACTCTCGTTGCATCGGTGCAACATAGCCGATGCCCGGGGCATTGGGATGCAGGTAGCAAATTCATTTTGCAGTCCACATAAAATCCTTCATAATGACCATTTCAACCGTATACACTTAATACAGTGTAACGTTGATAAACTTCGGAAAACAAAATAAATGTAATATATGATGAGCACAAAGCAGCCCAATTGGTTGTAACTAGTGCTCCGATACCATTGTCACACCTCTAGTTTGGGAAATTTTTTTTTTTCTTACATAACATAGATGTTCATATACATTGATCATCACCTTGGATATTTAAATCCTCTATTAATTATATATTAATTGTCCCATTAACAATTTACTCTCCCCCTACAACCTTACACATATAGCTATCTGTCAATCTATATATGTTTCACACTTACATAGTTCCTTTATATTATCCTACGCGATATACTACTTGCATGTCTCACATTAATGTATAATTTTATTATACATATAGATATATCCCTCTATATCTATATACCTAATGATAATTCACCCACCTTTTATTTCATATAACAATTTTATTCCATATAGGTATATATATTTTTAATATATATATATATATAGTGACCCCTCACATATATATATATATATATATAAATATATATATACCTATATACTTTTATAATAGAGGATAATTTCTTTTTTCCTTTAATTCTTATTATAATACCTCCACTAGCGTAGAATAAACCTTTACCATCCTAAGTTAATGCTTTCACCCTACTCATATATTGGTTATTCGTTATAATTCATACCTATGTATAGGTATCGGCATACCTACATATTTATCTATAAGCTAGAGAGAGTATTATTAACATAATCCTATGCGTGTAATACTCGGTATACCTTAGAATTTAAAATGATTAATGTATACATATGATAATGTAGACGTTTAGCCTTGTGATATCTTTTGTCCAATCGGACCAAGGCTTTGAGTATAATAATTGATTCGGCAAATTCGTGTACCTTTTACTTTTAAACGCGCCTAAACATGCATTGTTTTATTCGGGCGTGGTATTCCGATATTCTTTACAACCTCTGTTTGAATGTAACATGTTAATACTGGCACAATATGAAGGTAGATATTTATTCGATAAAGGTATTTGCACTTGTTCTTAGTGAGACTAAAGGTTGAAATGAAATTTGAGCGTACTCGACAATTATCACAGAATAATTTTGACGGGAAAATCCATAGATCGGTGGGGTTAAGTAGTATGGAGACGTAGTCTTACCTTAAGGTTATTATTCTTATTACGGAGACTAACCTCGGTTCCCGTGTCGCAGTCCCCGTCATCCCGGTCGGCCCAGGTTACCTCTGTCTTGATCGTGACGAGTACTCGTCGATGCGTCGCTGCCAGGAAACCCGGACCGGTGCGGAGATCACCCTGCGATCGACGCGTCGAGGGTTCGTGGTAAAAATGCAATAGATGTCCTGCGTTACTGCTCGGAGTGCGCCTGGGGTTTACGCGCGTATCACATGCGGATCACGCCTAATCGGATATATTTTACGGGTGTTGCACTACGCCTTGGAGGCGGGACGTTCGAGTAGGCGGAATACCCCATCCGTGTCCTTACCTCACTGGCTGACTCGCCTTGAAGGGACCATTTCAGCGGCTCCGGTACCAGGGAACGCCTCGATTCCCCCTATGACGGTCGGTGTAATGAAATTTCGTCTCCGATGGGACTCCGCCTGCCTCTTCGTCTCAGGATTATGGCTAAATACCGGGCTCTGAAATGGCGTGTATAGTTCCTCATCTTCTTGGTTTCTGCAGCGTTTTAAATCGTCTGATTAGGTTTTTCTTTTCGGTTATTACTGTTCCCCATTTCCCCACGTATATTATTTTATTGTTGGCCTTCACTTTCCGGAGGTCGTAGGAGATGGGCAGTGTGCGAGCGCTAGTGTATGAGGTTAACCGAGACGAGTGTTAGTCGGCATTTATCTGCCGTGTGCATATCACTCTCTTGCTCTCGGTCCCCGATTAGTATAGTCTGCAAGCTATTCTCACGAAGCTTTTAAATCTAGTCGTAGCCCTTTGTTCGCCCATACGCGAGAGGGACTAAAATCTATTTTCATCCCTCTGTTGAAACTCGGGAATTTTAGGCGATACATTTCATACGCAACAAGTTTCTCATTATCTCTGGGTTATTCGAGGTTGGGACTCCGATGCCTTGCTATCGGACGTCCTACCTCCTTCGAACCTTATATCGATTCGGTCTGGATATGCGACTACCCTTGTCCTTTTTTTTTTTCGGGGTTGCGTATGGTTCGAATAAATCAACCTCCGTCGACTTTACGCTGTCATTACATTCTGGGTTGAGTTTTAATATGTATCTTGCTACGTTTGACCCACCCAAGATTTAACGGCGCTCCATCTCATCATTCCTGAATCCTTATTGAATCTCACTTTACTAATATAGCTACATATCTTGAATTGGGAGTCGAAGGACTAAGTTAGATCTCTCGGCGGATGGTGTCCTTGTTAATTCTCATATAAATGTTTAAATGCAGTTTCATTTATGTTTATCCCTCTTGCATCCATGCGTCGGGGTTGATTTGCATGTATAAAGTTTGTTGTGGTATTTATGATTAAGACGGGGTTTTCTCCGTGACTAATACCACGGCGCGCGCATCGTTTTCTCAGGATTTGCCGATTCGGGCCGTGGAAAACATAGCAGTCTGGATGAATGTATATATATACATCTTAACGAGAGTTTTTCATTATACGAAATATCGACACCGCTCTTACATTATTTAATTGCTATTACCTACCGGTATATGACCATATCTAAGCGGCATTGTAAGTAGGGTAGATTTATAAATGTTTTACGTTTATTGTGTTAGACCACATAGCGGCTTTAGAAGTATAGAGTTGAATTGGTCAAAATCGATTTTTAACTATACACCGATTTTAACCATTCGATGCTATGTAACTATACGTATACCTTCGGCATGTTGACATCCCTTTGTTTCATGTCTATCTATATGAGTCGGCAGTTAGGTTTTATTGAATTAATTTTCTTGAAACGCGCATTCCAAGATTTACACATACTCTTGTCCTAAAATTTTTTCCATAGTGTTTTGAAATAGTAGACTTCGCTTTGAGTTAGATATGCTTGTTATGAAGGTTTCATGCAATTTCTCCTTTTCTTTTCTGAATTTATTCTCAATATATCATATAGTTAATTCATGAGATTATATAGGTAATATTAAGGGTGTTGTAAATTCGAATAACCCCTTTTTAACCCAAAATCTTCTTTATGATATATTTTATGTATTTAATTTCTTTCCTCTAATTGTTGTTTCGGGTATTATCAAGATTAGAGGTAATATTTTCTACGACATGTTAATTTAAGCATCAAGATAGAAATATAGGTGAAATCATCAATTCTACATATAATCAACTTCGATGGGATATAATTACTCATTTGTTAGTACTATTAGAATAGTTAGAATATATACATACATGAGATTTATAACGGTATAGATGTAGAATGTTCATATCACTATTCTATTTGTTCCTATCTTGTAATATTTGTGCTACTACATACACTACATTTTTAGTGTTACTATCTTTTGTTTTCTTTTGATACACATAGTCACATCATATACGTTTGGGGTCTATGGGGGGGGGTTATATGAAATTTTAATCATCTATAGAGACCGTAACTTCGGATCTAGACCAACTTGTTTTCGAGAGATTACGGAGTTCCTACTCTATAGATTTCTGGTCTACAACAAAATATAATCTGGAAGGGAATTACCTAATAGCCAGTTACGGTAAATGTAGTATCACTTTGTTTTTCGTCGATTAAAAAAAATCCATACAACAGCCAATTCATCTTTTGAAATCAAACATAGTATAATAGTTTAGTGCACCACAAAATACGCAAAGTAATAACCTCCAACCTTAGAATCCCTCTTTATCTCCCGGGATTCACCCAGAAGCGAGAGATCACCTCCTAGCACGGATCACCCCTAATCTTGTCACAGGATCAGCTCAGCCAAGCTCATACCCCAAAGCATGTTTCTAGTTACGCGTCCGAATAGCGGGATGCTTTCTTTCTGTGTTAGCCTAGGCTTCCCTCTTGGGGTTCCTTAAGGCTTGCTTTAGCTTTCCTCGGCTTTCCGACTTTTCTCACCTCTTCCCAACTACTCCTCTTCATTGGGAAATTTAGATTTCTCCTTAAATCCCTAATTTCTTTCAAGGATTTTTGAAAGCTTTTTGGGGATTTGTTGCCTTATCCATCCTCATGGATTTTGGCAAGTGATCTCAATTCTCTTTTGGTCATAGTGCATAAATAATATTTTATTTATTTTTCCATAATTAGTACCCCTCCCACAATAATCATTCTTGAGGTCCACTCCCTTTGGATTTATGTTCAAATGTCTCATTTGAAAAGCATAGAACTTGGGGGTGTTACAATTTTGTGGCCCAAGGTCGAGTATAAAAAGCGACTTGGCGGCAGGTCATAACTATTTATGATGGAAATCCCAGAGTGGTAGGATGTCGGGGTGAATATATATTGGTTATGAATATCATGGTTGATTATGTGTGAGGTGTGATACTCTATACAGGTGACCAAGGACTACCATGGGACAAAAAATGGATGGGTAGATAGGGGACACTTAATTGCACCATTTGCGGTCTTTGTACACTTGCAAAGAATGAATTAATAGGGTTTGGTTTATAAATAACACGAGAGGAGAGTGCCCCAAAAAATGAAAGTGTTCACTCACGCCGATGATGTGCGGATGGTTTTTTGCTGACCGTTATGCAGAATTATGAATTACGGATAAAACATGTCACCTAAATGCGGTGATATGAATTTGAAACAACAAATCAAATACTTTTTAGATACTTTCTCTAAGAGTAAATAGACACACAAAAAGATAGAGGAACTTACTTTTGATCCAAGTGTTCCCTATTCTCCTTCTATCGCCATTGTTGTAGCTTCCCGATCAACTTTGATAAATGACTAGTTCTATGATATAAACACTAAACAACAAAGAGATTGCAATATAAAGATGCCTATTTATCTTAATTAGTTAAGCGATTAAACATTAAACATATATATTAGTTAAAAATCCATGATATGAAAAAGTAGAAACATAAATAGATACATATATGGGAAAATGAACGCAATGTATGAATGGATAGAAGGGGAGGTTACAACCAACTTTTCGATTTGATGTCACTAGCTCTGACATCATCTCAACATCATCACAATAAACATCTACAAATGACATATCACTCCTATCACTCTAAATTGAGAATCCAACAACATTTATTTACTAAATTTCTTCCCTTCCACGACACTAGAATGTGCTCAATTTATAGGAAAGGCTGATGGTAAGTTTCTCAATGAATGAATTTATAATAATAAGGAAAAACATTTTCCCAAGCCAATGAGTGTTAGATGGATTTATGGATTCATTCACACATATGGACTCTTCTAGAGGCATTGGCTAATGGAGATTCGGAACAATGAGGTACTCCCCATTTGACCAACGCACTCTGAATAAGTTCTTTACGAGCACCCTTGAATGGAGATATTTGCATATGCAAAAATTAGTCACTTGAGCGCTGGTGAGATCATAAGTGATATAACATATACTTCCAAACCTTGGAAACCTTGCAATGGAAGTCATGGATGGTTTTTTCTTGTCTTAGGGCACATGTAAAAACTGAAATGATGAGATGATAGACCCTATTTCATTGTGGTCCTAGGGATGATGTCCGGTTTACTGAGTCATTGGGAATGATGCCCAAATTTAACTATAACATTTTGCCCTAAAGCATGAAGTAAGAATAATAACAATATTTTGAATGAGATGCTTTACGATGTGATGGGTTGGCAATGAAAGTGGCGACCCGCATCGATATTAAAATACATTACATCATGATATATCCTCTTGATCACAAATATTTGAGGTAAGGCATTCCCATGCTCGGCACATAAACTATCTAATAACAACAAGTGTACGAGAAAGTTGTTTACAGTGAATGTTTCGATATAGAAATGCCTATAGATATAAATGTATGTTTGGATGACGATCTATATGTGGAATCACATAATTACAAATGATGTATATAAAAATCTTAAAATTGTAGCGGACAATTTGAAACTAGATCGAATTGTCTTCTTATATCGTTCACTCAATTGTTTGGGTACAAGTATATATTGAATATATGATTTGTAGTTGAACATGGTAATACATCGTTTTATTACCGGTAATCATGTATTTTGCTAAATGCGAAGAGAACCACCATTGAAGTTAATGGATTTCAAGCCAGCTGCCAGTACATTTCATAAGGCATGAATATATGATTTAAGTATTATCACCAAAATCATACACGATTGGCTACGTCGGACAACTTCGGTGTAACTAACAAACCTACTTCTAACTTAAGCTTAGCCTCTTAACCCTGATCAAAGGCTCTCTCAAAGAGTTTATGATATTAGTTGTGAAGTAAAAATAGATGGCTAACTCTATGATTTATGTATTGTTTTTATATTTTTGAAAGTTGAAAAGATGAGAGGCTTGCTACCATTGGGTTAAGGATTTGGTAGCCGGGGATAAAGATGACAAAGGCTTTCCTTGTGGAAGGTTGAGGCTTGTTTTATATTTCATAGAAATAATAACACATTCGAGAAAATCCCAATAACTTGACGTTCAAAAGGAAGTCGAGCATGTGACACATGAATTACGAGTAATTAGACATCAAGGTATGGAAAGTAAAATACTCAATTCTCGCAATACTTAAAGGAAGAAAGCATGAAAAAATCATGGTCTGAGTAGCCAAGCATTGAACGTGGAAAAGAAACATCTCAAAAGATAGGATAGAAACTCATTTAATCATAGTTAAATACTTAAATGAAGTTAGAGCATGAAAAATCGTGAATCTGATATGGCTCCATTAAGAAATTGGGAAGAAAACATTTCAAAAGATAGGAAAACAACTCATTGAAATATAATAAGAATCTCGAATTGAAGAAAAAGTTGTATTGTTATTGTATATATCGAAACTCAAGATTTACAATAAAATAGTACGATACAGTCATATTTCCAACCCTTCATACATCGGTACTCACTACTTATAGGCATCTAACCTTTACATCAATCTTCCAAGTGGCTAGATCATTAAACTCTATTACGACATCAAATCTAACCACTAACTAGATATTTAAAACTGAGAAATGACACCTTTCGAATTAGGAGTTAGAGTCCTACTATGACTCAAACACATACTTATTACATTTTTAATCTAAATATGATCCAAATATTCCTTGAAAGGAATCATGTCTTTCACCCATACGCTAAAAAAAACATTAATACTCCATTGTCTTCATGAAGCTAGCTCTACCTACTATTCAAAGACGTCGAGTTTGATGATATGGTAGCATAGTGAGATGGTATCTTCGAGTAACCTCTACTGCTAACAAAATATCTTAACTTAGCAATATTCGATTTAATCACCGTTTTATCATTTCCACGATACTCTTTATCATTCCTTATGGAGAACATATTTTACATAGTCATTTACCCATCACCTTCTTCCAAAAATTGACCTTGATATCCAAACAGAGTTTTGAGCTACTTTCATAGCGAATTTAGTAGAAATAATAAAAGGTCATACGAGATAATATTATGCTATTCTTGACCATTGGAGGGTGTTAAGTGATCGAAAAATTTAAATACAAGCCTCAAAAGTTCCTCAACCACCAATCGGTTTACGTGTCTTAAAACCAAAAAATTTTCGAAATTCCACGGCTTAAAAAATTGGACTTTGTCTAGCATGCCTTTACTTAGTGCCTAATTACTCGGAGACTTGAAAAATTTAGGATCTGAGCTCTTAAAAACTCCCATGAATATACACACGCATGTAAGTATGATAATATAAAGACAAAAGGTCTATTATTCATTGTTACCTTCTTATTTACCGGCTGAGTTTCTTCATGAGAAACTTTGATAGTTTTCCATAGTTCCTCTTTCCAAACCTTTCTTCTCTAATTTTGTCTTCATCATCTCCATATTTACTTTCAACTCTTTGAATTGTCTGCGAAGACTTTTACTCTCTGCTGTAGCCATAAATTCCTCTGCCTTGTGTGTGTCATCATGATGCGTAAAAATTTGTGATTTCTTCAATAATTTTTTGGCTTCTTTTCAATGGTTTTTCAAAATGAGTAACCTAATCGTCTTTCTTTTCCACGTCATATATCATTTTCTATTTCTTGTATCTTTCCAACTCTTTCTCTATTTAGAAAGCTCTTCCCTAGCTTCTTTTAATTTGTTCTTCAAGAAACTCTTTTTGAGTTTGCTCTATGATTTTTTCATTTTCCTTTCTCGTTTGACATTTCTTCCTTATCTTTAAACGTCCTTTAAATTGCCTCAGAATCCTTGAATATTTCTTTAATATTGACCTTTATTTTTCTTTAGTAACATAAATGTAATTAGGAATATATAACTATCACTTCTTACCTTTGCTTTCCTTTTTTCTTTATCTTTCCTCTACTACTTATTTCCAAGTTTGTGATAGTGTCGAGAAATTTGTGATCTAGTAAAAGGCTTTCTAGGTTTAAAAAGAAAACTGAATCCTCGATGAAAAATATAATTTCTTGGCAATGGCCCTTCCCTTTAATCTTGGATCCTTCTCTACCTCGGCTCCTTTCACTACGAGGTTCACACCAATGTCTATAGCCTATAAGATGTCTTCAAGCACACCTTTACCTCCAATAGTTTCCTTTGTGCTTCCTTTAGACCTTTTTGATGTAGGTTTAGTCTTGCTATTTATGACATGTTTTTAGCATGCTTATTAGTTGGTTGATGTGGTGCCGCCTCTTGGATAAAATTAGCTTCTACCTCACATCCTTTTTGTAGCTTTTAAACCCTTCTTGTTGATTCTCTTCTATACGTAGTAGTATTCAACTCTTGCCTAGGAAAAGATTTTTGAGTTTAGAGGATTTCCTTGGGGATAAAACATCTATTTCATACCACATTCATAAACAAAAAAGAAAGATCTTGATGTCTATCTAGTTTATTTAATTCTTTTAGTACTAGTAGGATTTCCTTGGGGATAAAACATCCATTTCATACCCCATTCTACTGTAAGAAAGATGCCAGTGTCTATCTAGTTTATTTTAATTCTTTTAGTACTAGTAATTTCATCAATCCATGGTGAAATATGAAAGTTTCGCTTCTTTAAGGTCTACCTTGCACTTTATCTGCCATTTTTCCAAGGCTTAGAAAGGTAAAGGAATATCTATCGAAGCTTTTTTCCCCTTAAAATTAAGCAACAACTTGAAGTGATACATGTAGATTTTACAAAATCTTCCTTCTGAGGTAAAGTATTTCTATATATTTATTAAATAAATTAGAGTCTTATCTTTAAGCAAGTTAACGAATCCCTATAGTCATATTTATCCCTACATGTTTAGGCTTTAGATAATCATCAAAACTCTTTAAATCGAACTTTGTAGGTTAAACCATTCTTCTCCCATCCTGAGGATCCCACATTTGGCAATGCTCGGTAGCTTGGCACATAAAAATCCAACCTTTGTAGATGTTCCTTTGAAATTGATGCAGATCATGATACATGTTTCTAATGACTTGCAAATTTTGACGAACTAAATGCGGCCTTTTCTTGTAAAATTTCTACAAAATTTGGATCTTCCATGATTAATCTTGGACTTGTAGGTTTGTACCTGAATAGTAGGCCTCCATTATTTTCTTTCTTTATTGTAGCCATTTCTTCTTGTTTTCTGTCCGTGGCCTTCTCTAAGATATTTACACATTCGGTAGGAAATCTTTAATGACAATGGTACATTATGGTAAAGAGAATGCATTGTAATGAAGGTTTCAGGAAATGAAAATGACGACAAGCTTCTTTGGTAGCATCTTACAGAGTGGAAAAGTAAGCGTGAAGAATGAAGGATTGATTTTAAAAAATGAGATGATATTTATTAAGAAAATGAATTAGTTGATGCCAAAACATGCCTAAGACTTTCAATGATAACCCTAAATACACAGCTGACATGACAGCAGAAACCATAAAGTTTAACAACTCATCATTATACGAGAAAACCATTATAGGATGACACGCTTTCGTAGTGCATTTAGCCTTACAAGTGTTAGTTTCGCTACAAAATTGCTAGGTGTTTCACATATGAAAATCTATTAATTTTGTACCAAAATCCTTGTGGTGAGATTTTTGAAATACGGCGATTTGAATATTAGGTTGATTTAAAGTACCTATTTCAGATTTTTTCATTTTGATATGACTTGAGATCATTCCCTAACAACTTAAAAATCTTGCAGCTTACACTAATCACAGAATTTATCATTTCATGATGGTATGCTTCTAACCAATATAAATACAAACTTGACACATTTCAAGTTATGATTTTGAAGAAAATTTAGGGTGTAATCTTATAATGTTTCAGACGCCAAACAAAATATTTTGGTCAAAAGTCCGAAAGCAGGATCTTGTCGATCTTGCCTCATGGTGATGGAAAATGATGTTTCTAGTAAAACTTCTGGATGATTATTTGACGTCGATAGGAAGTTACTTTATTGCGGAAATAGGAGTTACTAATTTGAGACAAAATGTGACTTCATATAGCGATCTTCGAGGAGGTATTTGTCATGAGAATGAAGGTTTATGAGTATTACGAAGATAGTATGCACTAGATGACTTTTCTTGAACATATCAATGACAGCGAGATGGAGGTTACCAACGCGTGACCCAAAACCAAACAGAAAATTCCATGATGAGCCATAAGTATGAATGAGCTCGAGGAAATATTAACCAACCCAAAAAGTAATTGATGGAGTGAAGTGTATGTCATGCTCAAGAAGCTGACTGCTATAGTAAAAAAAAAGACCACTTTCCCAAATTTTCCCAGGTCATTTGTCGACCAATACCTCTTGTTTTTTAACAAGATTGAGGAGGATAACATATTCTTGATCTATAATTAAACCCTTTGGGTGAATAATGTATAAAGCTATTTAAGGAATTTGTGAGTCTAGATATGAATGAAACTTGATTCTTTCCATGATCAAAACACCCGTCACTATTTTATGTTTTAACGAGCACTGACAACGGTGAAAAAAAAGTCCTTTTTCATATTTAGAGTTTGAAAAAGGAAAAAAGTAAACTCCATAGGTAATTTTTAGTAAAGTTGTCGATCGGATACGAGAAAGTGTAAAATAATATACGAGAGAACCTCTAGTCATGTTCTACTAAGGCATTCCTTTTCGTGAATAATCTATCTTGGTCCGGAAAAGGGTCAAAGTTATACCAAGTAGATATCAATTCATTAACTTTTACGAGCTCAAAAAGACGGGTGCTCAAAAATATTTTCATATTATTAGAGTCTAAAATCAAGAAGACATGAGGAGTTCCATTTTCGTTGTTATCAAAGATCGAAAAAGAGAAGATAAAAGTGCTAAAGTCCTCTTTCATTTTTATCAAGCTCACAAGAAATAAGGATAAGTATGCTTTGTGGTCAGATCATTCTTCAAATAAGTATTACTTGCGACCAATCTTCTCATAATTTACCAGAGCTATTAAGAACAGCATCAAATGGATTACCAAATACATTTTTCATGATAAAAATGAATAAAATTGTAGTCACAGCAATAAATATGATTTTCAAATAATTAAATGATATATAAAGATTGTACTAATCATTTTTTACCATTTGAAAGTTACCATTTTCATTTTGGAGCTCTAAACTGTTTTTGCCCAGAACTTTAGTTGTTGATTGCGATCGGTCTGTGGATGGGTTTCATTCATTTGGTCAAGTTGGTGCCATAGACCCCTATTTCTTTCAATATTCATTTCTGCAAATTTTTGATTTGGGCTATATGGTAAATTATTTTTCTAGAAATGTATACCCTTAGGCATCGAAAATTTGCGTTGGGCTCTGCACTCAAAATGAGGCCTAGGTGCATATGAAATGCACTTTCTATTGACCAAAGCTGATTTGTGCATTGATATTTGTGTTGCGGTAATTCAAAGAGCCATGTCTTCTCATAATAATGAGATGGAAAACAACTTTTGAAGAAATATTGTGACGAACAAAGAGAAGATCAAAGAAAAGGATAAAATTGAAGAGCAAGAGAAACACATAGAACATATCAAAAGAGAATATGCAAGAACACATCGACAAAGAGGGCGAGAAATGGCCCCTAACGAGACAACAAGAGAGAAGAGCACGTCGAAGATAATATCAAAAAAATTATCGCCATAGAAAGAAATTAGAAATGAAAGTTGAAGAACATGAAGAACAAAGGATAAAGCATAATGAAAAAGCACGAGAATATCGAAAAAGAAAGGGACAAGAAATTTCAAGCTATAGAACAACGAAGAAGAGAGAAGAGCACGCAAAGAGAATATCAAAGAGAATATCGAGAAAAGAAAGATACAACAAATAATAGAAGAAAAATTTGGAACAAGGAGGAAATGGACAAGATAACCCAAAGGAAATAACACCTACAAAACATGAAGAAAATAGAAAATGGAAAAGTGAAAAAAAAAGATCATATCGACAAAGAAAACAATATCTAAACAACTCCCCAGCACATGGTATAGGACGAGAAAAATCCTATGAAAGAAACATGTTTAAAACATATTGATTCCCAACATCAACATGAAAGTTTTGTTGATATGGATATTTCACATTGAAAATTTCGTGATAGGAATGATTGATTGGCTTATGTTCAAATATGTCATGTGTTAACAGACTCATATTCTAGAATTCAGTACACATACGACAAACATAGGTACAATGTGCATGAGATGTGGCAACGAGAGGAAGTCATCATAGATTTCAGCCAATTACCATATGAATCCTAGGAGAACAACCTAATGTTCTTGTAGAACGGACAAGTCGAAGAGATGTTGATAGCATGTGCAAGTCAATTTTGTGAGTTATGCACTCAATAGGTGGACAATACAAATATGAAGGACACACACCATTATTATTCACAAGATATTACTTAATATTGCCATGAAGTTACCTCGACATATCAATGACTTGGATTTGAAGAGAATTGTTGTGCGGAAAAAAGGTGCAAAGGGATCAAGTTATGAAATTAATCGGGAAATAAGTGTATTACGTGCATTACACTATAATATTCATAATGATCCATATTATTGTGGAGTTCAAGTTGATAATGATGCACTTCAGAAATACTGAAATTGCAGAGATGTATCACATATGATTAATGTTATTACTTTGCCATAGAAAGATAGTGACAATTTGAATTTGCAATGTTGGAAGGGTTTCCGAGGGGATTGACGATGCATTAGATGGCTCACATACAACTTAAGGTGGATCCACCTTAACTCTGGATGGATCTGTGAAGTTGGTTTATTTTTTCGAGTGTAAGCACACACAATTATTAACAATGTACATTAATATGATGATTTCTAATCCTATTTTATTTCTTACACTAGATCCCGTGATATAAGTGTAGATGTTGGTTTCTAAATCCTATTTTATTACTTACACTAGATCCATTGATTTCAATATAGATGTTGATTTCCTAATCTTATTTGATTACTGCATTAGATGCATTGATCTTAGTGCTCAGATGTTGTTTTGTAAAAACTTATTTTATTTTTTGCATTAGGTGCATTGATTTCGATTAATAATGATTTCTGATTTGATGTACATTGATGGTACATTAATTTTAAAGTGATTGGATTAAGATTGTACATTGATTTCGGTGTAAGCACACAAAATTATTAACAATGTAAATTAATATTTGTGTTATGACAAATCAACCTATTAATATTGAAGAGCAAAAGAACCAATGCATGATGTTTAGTACAATAGTTCAAGCTAAATATTTAAATGGTTTATTATTTCAATTGTCCTTTTCATACAATGATATGAAAAGATGAAAAAACTAACAAAGGAGTGACAATAGGAATGAAAATAATTTGAGATTGATCACAACGAAGACTATTTGTAATTGACTACATTCTTACTATTTTCATTTTCTATCATTCAACACTATTACATTGTCACTTTGCATTCAAAAATTATTTCATCATTAAATTTATTAAAAATATTTATCATCTCAAAAAAATGAGGTAACTAAGAAAATTTTAAAATTAAAATGACCCCGGAATAAATATCATACATATTTAGCATATATAATTATTTTATTTATATTATCTGTGTTACATACCTTGATAAAATTAAATATATTTTCGATAGATTTTCATGGCCGCACAGTGACAATGCTCGGTCCATCTTAACTCTGGATCTATCAAGCGCCAGAGGATAAACCCTCTCGGGTGCAAACCTTTCCTCAAGTTTTGCACTCAAGAAATAGGTTTTACCTCCGGAGATTTGATCCCTCTCGGCGCTTGATAGATCCGGGATAAAATGGATCTAAGTGAATCCATCTTAACTCTAGATCTATCAAACAGCGAGAGGGATCAAATCTCTAGCTGAGGATAGATCACAATGAAGTTGGTCTATTTTTCTTAGGTACAATGTGCATGAGATGTAAACGAGAAGGAAGTCATCATATATTTTCGGTAGATAACCATATGAATCCGGGAGAAAAACCTAATGTTCTTGCGGAAGCTCACACAAGTCGGGAAGAGATGTTGATAGCACGTGCAAGTCAATTTTATAGGTTATGCACTCAATAGGTGGACAATACAAATATAGAGGACACACCATTAGTATTCCACAAGAGGTTAGCAATCTTGCCATGAAGTTACCTCGGCATATTAAATACTTGGATTTGATACTTTTTGTGCGGAAAAAGGTGCAAAGGAATCGAAGTTATGATTTTCTTGTCAAATAAATTCAGCATTACGTGCATTACTATAAGATTCATAATTATCCATATTATCGTGGAGGTTCAAGTTGATAATGATGCACTTCAAAATGCAATTGCAACGAGATGTATCACATATGATTAATGCTATTACCTTGCCGAGAGAAAGATAGTGACGCTGAATTTCCAATGTTGGAAGGGGTTCCAGGATTGATGATGCATTAGATGGCTTACATACAACTTCATTTGCATCAAAGCTTCCAAATGCTACACGAGGGTGATATTATTTGACGGTGGGTAAACAACCTAATAGGAGAGGAACAACCTAATACAAGGGAAGTGCTTCTTTTTCACGGAATTGGCTCATCTTGATAAATGAGTATAACAACGTAGGATTATTTGATATGGAATTTCCCTCATTTTTCCCAAAAGGTGAAGCATATTGGTTGCAAGCCGTGAGAGACATGTCCATCTTCATGAGTACAAACATCTTCTTCGATATGTTGATATGAGTTTTGGAAGGCACCCACGATTTAGATACTTTTTACTCAATATCATCATGAGACATCACATGCTCAAGTTTCGTTTACGTGTTGAAGAAAAATATGTGGTTACCAATAGCAATGGAGGACTCGAGAAACATTTACAAAATATTCCAGATTCACGAATTGGAGAAAGATTGATGCGACTTGGCATTGTACTAAGAGGCACACGTGCATATTGGAATAAGTGTCGTGCTGAGCTATCGGACATGGATCAACAAATTGGGAGTCCTACAATATTCTTTACATTAAGTGCGACACATATGCAATGGCTAGATTTACATAAATTAATGCCAGGTACATGTCCTAGAGATCCAGGGGAAGCAAGGAAATGAAGACGTCAAAATGTAATTGATAATCCTGACATTGTAGCACATTATATGCACTTAATACATACAATGTTTCGAGATGAAATTTTCGAACGTTATCATCAAGCTACAGATTATTGGTGTCGCTATGAGTGGCAACATCGTGGGTCTCCACATGTGCATGGATTTCTATGGATAAAAAATGCTCCTAACATAGACATATTGAATTGGGATGATCCAATGGAAGTTAGATTTGCAAAATAATATTTTGATGAATTTGTACATGCAATGAATCCACGTGATCGACATCAAAGAAATATTCAAGTTAGACACAATATTGATGGTCATCCTTGCTTAAAGGACACAAGACAAATATTTCAGTCTGATCCTATGATTAATTATGAATAAATTCTTAATTGTGTTGAGCGTCACATAACTTGCAATGAGAGATCATGCCTTCGAAAGAAGGCAAGAAGATTGTTATGTAGATATAAGGCGCCATGGGATTTATGTGATGAGAATGATGAGAATGGAGAAAAAAAGTATGAACCGAGACGAAATGATGATAGATTGAATACACACAATCGTGAAACATTGATGATGTGGAAGGCTAATATTGATTGGCAACCAGTTCTTTCAAAGCGTCTTGTCATTAATTACATAGCAAAATATGCAGCAAAATATGAAAAAGGATCAGAAACATTCCATAATATGTTGATGCGTGTTTCTTCTATTCAAAATACAAATGAACCAGCAACATGTGCATACAGGAGTTTGTTGTGTGAAACTATTATTGAAAGGGATATATGTGCACAAGAGACATGTCATTTGCTTCTAGAACTCCCTCTTTTTGAATGTAGTTGTCGATTTGTGGTTCTAAATGTTGGTAGGAAAGTTCTCAAACAAGTACAGATTGAAACATATGATGCCGATAATGATAATTCCCTTATTAATGCATATACCAAGCGACCTGCCTATATTGAGCACCTTGCATTGATAGATGTTGCAAAATAATGGTCATATGATAAAGGTCGACGTGCGGAGAAATGGTTAGACTGGAAGAATGGAGCTATTGTACGTGTGCTTCCTCGATTTAACTCAGTTTCTGATCGAGGATATGACAAGTTTGTAGAATTTTGCTGGTCTGAGTTAGTATTGTACAAGGCCTTTCGTGATTTCCATAGAGATATAGGTCGAGGAGATGATGAGATAGTCAATAATTGGGAAAATTTTCAATATAATCCATGGCATATTGATCACAATCCATTACCACCCATTGATCAAGTAGAATCTGAAGGAGAAGAAGTTCAGAAACCACGAAGTTCAGAAACCACCTACAGATTCTAGTGAGAATGAGTGGGAGATAATTTTTGGATTGTATGAGAAGAAGTATATAAATTACAATGAATTTGAGATGCTGGGACGCATAGATCGTGATCGTGCACATAATTAGAACACACATTTTGTTGATGAAGCGACTTCCAATCATCCTATTCATTTCATATAGGAAAAGTGAAAGTTGAATTTAATCTGTGCTAACCAAAATGCAAAGTCAATTACAAACTCAACAATTCAAAACTACAATTTTACAAATTTTTAATGGAATTGGAAAAAAATTGAGTAGAAAATCAGGCTAAAAAAAGCGAGAAACTAGTTTATTTAGACTATATTGCAGCTCAGATCTCCCACTTACCCTCTTTATAGAAACCAATTTTTAAAATGTGTTATCAGTTATTCATATTAAATAGTTTTTATTTTCTATACATGTAGCAACCAAAAATAACAGAAAACCACAAATGTAACATATCTCTAAAACATCATCTAGTCCTGTTTATTGCTTTTGCTCCCTTACATAATTTAATCCAAATTGTACAAGACTGAATACTTGAACTTGCTGCAAAGGAGAGGAACATTTTCATGAATTATACTTCTATATATATTCTCAATCAATGTGTTCATATGCATGCTAAACTTAAGTGATTTGAGTTCATATCCATACTTATGTTTACTCGTGATTAGTTATTTTTGAAGTTTAGTACATAATCTAATTTTGTTCGTTGTTATTTGGTTCTATTTTATTTTACAACACAAGTTGGATGCTTTCTGATCATGTATGGTGAGTGTATTATGCATTAAGAATCCTATAACTGGCATTTAGAGGACACTTCCTTTCATTAATGGAAGATGGAGCTCCAAATTGAAATGCATTGCAAGGTACGGAAGAGATAATTTTAAGGTTTTGTTTGGGATGCCACTTAATACTCACAGTGAGCATGAGGAGGATCATGATTGTGATCGAGAGGGAGTTAGTTTTGTGAAAACAGTGATATATGATTCTGCAATAGATTCATGGAGAGAGTTGATAAATTGTTGTTTACATCCCCTTCAAAATATTAGAGTAATTCATACTCATGGAATCTATTACAGAGGTGCCATGTATTGGCTATTAGAGGCTACTCAGAATCTAATCTTTTTCTGGGTTAGGAACGAAAGATGGGAAATACTTGAAATGCAAAAACCACAATGTGCTCATCCATTGGGCTTGGTGGTTTGCAAGGAACAAGTGTTAATGGCTGGAGAAAAGGACAAAGTGATAATTATTTGGAAGTTAACCAATCAAAACTCGACTGATCAATATCATAAAAATAAAGGTGAATGGATGGAGATTTCTAGATCTACTGAGGAAATATTCAACCAGATTCAATACGGTGAAATGGAAATACATAGTGCATGTATCCCCAGCGGTGGTGATATTGTGTTTTTTGAAAATTTGCTCAACAAGACCTCGGTGACATTTAATGTGAACACTAGCTCCTGGGGTAGGTCCAATGACATTCATGTCATTTAGGTATATGTGTTTACAACTCCAGATACATTTTGTAATGCTCTTTTTTATGAGATTGTTTTTTTAGAATTTTGTAATGCAATTTTTTTTATGAAATTGTTTTTTAGAAAATTGACACTTGATATTTTAAATGTTAAAGCTCCAATAAAATTAAAATTTATTTTGATATCTGAAAAAGCAGGAAAATAAAGTTTATGTAATATACAATAAATATTTTTTTTGTTAAAATAATCAATATTCATAAATTTATATGACAATTTTTTCATTAAATCTTGGTGAAGTTTTATAGGTAAATTTCAACAAAATAGTGGATAAATAATGGTGTATTTGAGATGTGTAATCACATAGTGGTAAAATTATGAAAAAAATGTAGAAAAACATATTATATAAAATCTTACAAATGAATAGGTATACTTTTTTCATGAGTTATTTTTGTATAAATTGTAAATAAATATGTATATTTCTCCATGAGTTATTTTTATATAAATTTTAAATAGGAATGTATATGGTTTTAAATTTATTTTATTTTTTTATAAATTTAAATATTTATTCAAATAATTATTTTTTATTGTGTATTTGAATATATTATAAATGGATTTTTTTATTAAATTATGGAATTAAGTAGAATTATGTTTATTATATTTAGCTTGTGAAGAGGAAATGGAAGGCTAGCCATGATTTTTTAGGTTCTAAAACTATAGAAGGAGAGAAATAGCTTATTTTAAATGTAAGTGGAACCCTTTTACATTAAAAATAGTAGGTCTATTCAATTATTTACCAAACAACTTTTATTTTTTTAGATGTCATAAAATCATTAAAAATTTAAGCTAACACATCTTATAATAATTTAAATTTTAAATTGCATACATTTGATATATTGCAAAGAAATATAAATAAAAATACATTGAAGCTAACACATCTTATAATAACTTAAATTTTAAAGTGTATACATTAAATATATTGCAAAGAAATATAAATAGAAATATAGCAAATTTGTGAAGGAACTTAGAAAACAACTAACTCATAGATAACAAAAGACAAAGTAAAAAAAAAAAAAGCCTAAAATCATAATGTACAAAGAGCAATAAAAATGCTAGTTGGAACAAATTATTAAATCATTTGATAGATGAATGTAATAACCCAATTTAGAGGGCTAATAATTGATTAGGCTCTTAAAAATTGAGTGGGAGAATCCTAGAACTATGAAGAATATTGGAAGTCATGGGATAGGTTCAATTATGTTCTTGGCATTTAGGTAAATGATTTTACAACCTCATATTAAATTTGAAATGTATTCTTATAGGATGCATTCTTATAAGATTTAACTTTATACCTCAATAAATAAATTTCTTATTATAGTTCTAGGGGGTGATCAAATTTATTAGATTTATATGGGTCATTCACTCAATAAATTCTTGAATAAATTCTTTTTTAATTTATGGACTTAGTGATAAAGTTTCATAGTTTAATATAGGAAATTAACAAATGATCATCCTTTTAGAGAATTTTATATAAGAATTTTTTTATATAAGATTGCTATTTTTTTTTTAATTTTTGAAATGTGTTCTCATAGTAACTTAAAAAAACTAAAATCATAATGTAAAAAGAGCAATAAAAATTCTAGTAGGGACAATTTATTAAATTATTTGATAGATGAATGTAATAACCCAATTTATAGAGCTAATAATTAATTGATTAGGGTCTTAAAAATTGAGTGGGAGAATCCTAGGACTATGAAGAATATTGGAAGTCATGGGATAGGTTCAATTAAGTTCTTAGCATTTAGGTAGGTGAGTTTACAACCTCATATTCAATTTGAAATGTGTTCTTATACGATGAATTCTTATAAGATTTAACTTTAGACCTCAATAAATCAATAAATTCAATAAATAAATAAAGTCAGTAAATAAGTTTCTTATTATAGTTCTTGGGGGTGATCAAATTTAGTAGATTTATATGGGTCATTCACTCAATAAATTCTTGAATAAATTCTTTTTTAATTTATGGACTTAGTGATAAAGTTTCATAGTTTTATATAGGAAATTAACACATTATCATCCTTTTGGAAAAATTAATGAGAAATATAGAAGGACATATTGTTTGCAATATTACAAGTGAGTATGCCCACTTCTCCATGGAGCTTGCCGGAAAATTTTAGATAAAACTTCAAAATAAATAGTATTAATTTATGTTTCATACTATTAATTTAATATATCATGATATTTTAGTTAATAAAAAATTAGTTAAAATTTTTAAAACTAAATATATTAATTTTATATGAAAAGGAACTTGATGTGAGACCTGATTATGTGGAATAAGTGGAATTTGGATGTATCACACAAAAAAAAAAGGAGAAGTGCATGACTCACCTTGTCGCAAGAGCCATGAAAGAAAGGAAGGATGGAGGTGGAAGGTTGAATTTGCTTCTTAGACATGAAGTTGAGATTTATACTAGATATCTCCACGAGGATGATGTTGTGGAGAGGGGAGGCCTAATTTCTTCTCCTAATGCAAGACAAGGAAAGGATTATGTAGGTAGAGACCTAGTTGGAATTGTGGAATATTAAAGATATGCTATAAGCATGTATTATTTCCAATTGACAAGGGAGAAGATTGGAAATATTGGATGTACTCACGAGGAGATTGATGATGTGCATTATTACTTGAGGACTTGAATTCAATCTGATACCTGGGTGGATGAGAGCTAGGGAGGAAACTTCCCAGCCCTTACTTTATAGTAGACCTTTGGAGGTGGGTGTGTGTAATGCCTTGATGACATTGGAAGGATTGCACCACCCTCACAAAGGGGCCTTTGGGGAAAGGCCCCACACATTGATGGGTGATGCTTCGATGGATGGAGTCAGCCAACCAGGTCAAGCGGGTTCAAATCCTGTTGGATCTGCATAGTAGTTAGCACACCGTTGGGCGAGGTCTGGGTTACCTGCAACCCTCACCCTTTGATGTTTTAATATGTATCATTTATGGTTGGTGGTGTCCCACCTATATCAATATATATATATATATATATATATATATATATATATAAGTGGTTAAAAAAGCCATCAGCCAAATTTGGGGTCAACCGTAAAATTAAATAGGCGACAAATTCTCTCATTCCTGTGGTCAGAATCCTTGCGCGGATAAGTTCAAAATTGTTGCCTCCTCAATGGCTACCACTAGACCTAGTTTTCCAAAATATGAATTTCCATAACTTTGATATACGAACTTGGATTGAGGTGTCATTCCTATCATTTGAAATCTTGCAACAAGATATTAAATCTAACCCTGGTTCCACTTCAATCCAGTGAATTCTATTTTTAAGCTCTTCCAAAGCCACTTATGAATTCTAAACATTTCTAGAGCCACCTTAATCATTCCAACCCACTAATGAGATTTTGGGCCACCAAAAAATTTATTAGTTAATTTCCAAGTGAGGGAATTCCTCTCTCACTTTCTCTTTTTCAATCCAACGAGCCTTACTTCCTTGAAACCAATACAAAGGTACTCCAAGCCTCGCCATCATGAAGTCCTAGTCTTCTTGTCAAGAACTAAATCTTGAGGTAGCTTCTCCAATTAGTCAGGTGAAAATTCGTGCACTGTAGGAACATGTCCAACCACTTCAGAGTCTATGATCAAAGTATTAGACGTCATTTTGTCACCATGAAATTTGATTGTCATTATGGGTCTATCATCATGCATATTATGCTCCCTTAGAGGTAAAAAATACTCATGTTCCTGAACCAAGTCTTGGAAACTCGAGAAAAGTTGTTTAAAACCTTTAAAATATTACCTGTGCACTTTTTGTGACCATTACCTACACATGCGATGATACTTCTTCTATTAGCCGTGGCGATCGCCGCTCTGTTCACCACCAAAAACTGTGCACCCTCATAAAAAGGAAGTAAACACGAAAATGTTACTACTATAAGCCTATTTGGTCATATATTCTCCCAACTTGAAGTCTCTAGAGTCGTGTCAGTTCGAGATATATCCCTCTACTCATGGAGCTTATCCCTTGGCTAAAATTCCATTCATTTGAGGTGTTATCACCCATTAAACTGTTAAAAATTTCTTGATAGGGTCATATAGGTCACTCACCAAATGGATAAGGTCTCCTAAGCCATTTCATGGTGGTATAGGAAAAAAATTGCATTTTTAATCTTATACTACGTTTTGACATCACCTTCATTTATGCCATTTCATGTCAAATCAGTCCCATACCATGTCAGTTGTCATTCCCCATGAATTCAAACTAAAAAGGATGAATCTACCAATTTTTCAAATTTTCGTAGCGTCTTACATAGGAAAACAACAAAAAATGCTACGAAAACACCTAATAATTTTGTAGCGAATATGAGGATTTCTTTATTTTTTGACTTTTGAGTAGTCAACTTCAAGGGAAATTTCTAGGCAAACAGAGAAGTATTTTAAGAAAATGAGAGAGGTTATTTTCAATAACATATCAAATAACATTAACCGCTTTTACTTTTCTCAAAAGTGCTACAAATTAGGAGATACAGGGATATCTTTCGGACCTATTTTTCAGAAAATAGAATTTTCCTGCTTTATACATGTTTTTGAAATGCAGATTCTTGATAGCTGAAGATGGTATCTAAAAAAAAAAGAGAGTTTTTTTCTTAAAAAAGTATTGATATACAAAAATCTCCTCTATTTTTGAAAAATCTAACAAGGACTCAGAAATATGAGTTCATTTCTAAACCCAAATTCTGCATTTTTTAGGAAATTTCGTAGCGTGCTTCAGGCTTGAAGCCAGAAAAACACTACAAAAATTCTTGTAGGTGTTTTTTTGCTTTAAAATCCAGTTTTGGCATGTTTTATGGGGGGAGATTGATTTTTTCAAGGTATCATGACATAATGAAGGTGTTGGAACAACAAATAAGTAAAGAAGATTGATGGAAAAGCCATTTTTCCCATGCTACTAAAACTCTCGACGAAATTGCCTAGTGACACTCTGTTTTTGCAGAAATGAGCTTTGGGTTGTACTTTTTTATCTTGAAAGTTTTTTAAAAGGTCATATAGCCACATGTAAAGGTCAAATATAGTCAGAGGAATTTTTCTTTTCCAAGTTTGGTCTTCGACAAAGTTATCCGACTCATCAGTTCATCATGGAGGCATTATCATGTGTGATGGCAGCAGCTCCTTAAAAGTAGGAAGAAATGTTTCATGAAGCCCTCCTAACATTTTTTAAAGGCTCATGGTAGCAGAAATTTAAGTTGATTGGAAAAAGTGCTTAAAACAAAGGCGCTACGAAAAGTTGCTACTAAACTACGCTACGAAAACTTTTGTACATGATTGTTTTAGTAGTCTACTTAAAGTTTGATTTTAGACCAAATTAAAATGTATTTTGGAAATATGAAAGAGTTTTTTCTTCGGCACGAGGCCATCTACAAAAACCTCTCTCATTTTTTGCAAATCCATCAAGGTTTGGAAATTATATACTCAGCGTGGAAGCCTGTTTTTTAGAATTTTCATTGACCAGATTTGTGAAAAAATTGTAAAATTCGACTTAGAGGAGATCCAGCTCAACATCCACGTGGCATAATGACGCATCAGCACTCTAGTACACTCAGAAAATTAGTTGGTTGAAGTTGATAAGGGTTATTAAATTTATTTTTTGAACTATTAATGAAAGAAGAGTCCTTTTTGTATTCAAACTTTGCAAAACAGATATATCCCTAGGAAGTCTCCAAGTAATGGAATAATTTTTGAAGTAGGTCTTTGAGGTGGGAATTCGAAGCTATAAAGGTGGAAAAACATTTGTATGAGTCCTCACTCTATAAATTAGATAGTTTTAGAGTTACAAAGGGTTGGAAGATGTTACTTGTGACTACTACTATTGTAAATTGTTCTGATGAGTAATAGACAGTCACTGTGGGATTTCTCTTTCACCTGAGATTCATTTGATGTTTTTATGAAGCTTGTCTTATGTATCTTGCTACTTTATTTCAATATATTAATGCTTGAATACTCAGAATTCGTGCTTCTCATGCTCTGACTTTCTTTAAGCATTAAACTATTGTATATCTTTCTCAATATCCCGCTTTCAATATCTTAATGTTCATTACTTAGAATTCATGTTTCTCATGCTCTCATTTCCTTTGAACATCTATCTATTCAGTAAATTTTGTGTGTGTTGTTCTCTCATTTAAATATCTACATGCCTCAACTTCCATAAGGAGAGCCATTTTTATTGAGTTCCGTAGCACTCACTCCATAAGCCCAATGGTAGTAAACCTTCTGCATTTTCCACCTGCAATCATATACAATCAAGTCATTATCATAGAGTTAGCCATATAATAGAGTTTTCATTACAAACCATTTCATAGGTTGAGAGATCCCTCTCATACTGATGAGGCTAATCTTTAGTCAAAAGCTAGTTTGAAATAGTTACTCCAAGTTGACCATTGCAGCAGCCCAACGGGACTCAATTTGGTGATAACGGGAGGATCTCATCCTTTTCTTCATGGATCTGAAACTTCCTTAACCACTCTATAAATTGAGCTGAAGTTTTAGGTTTGAGCGTATAGGTAGATACTGATTTGAGTAGGTACTCGTAGTGGTGAGTTCATAGTAGATTTCGAATTAGAAAGTTCTCGTTGTACATTGAAGATCACACCTTTACGCACAAGACTTCATGCTGGTAATTCTAGAGAGACAGGATTGTAAAAACAAAGAAAATGATGGCGCAGACACATGGGAGAAATCTGTACAATATCAAGGCTCATGTTGTAAGTTATCTCTTTTTTATTTCTGATAATACTTATGGATCTCTTTTTCTCTTTTTCTTGTTTCTAAATTCATTGAAATGACGTAAATACTTAGATTTCTTGAACACTAAGTTGAACTACTATTTACGATTATTATATACTGTAGGTGCTTTAATCCTTTGCATTTTTTGTGATTGCAGGTTCATCTTAGCATTGAAGGATTTCTTTGGAGTGAAAGGTAAAATGCTACATCAAACATCTCGATTGAAAGGTAGGAGCATAACCTCCTCATTTCTAAGTTATAATAATCTAAAATGAAAATAGTTTAGAGAAAGGGGCATTCAAATGCTTATTTATTTGGGGTACTAAGGAGATCAATGTTGTCTGCAAGAGGGATTAATCCACAAAACAAATTGGTGAATCCACTCGGGAAGACAAGTTTAGTTTTCTTTTTTTATATTTGGTGTAACATTATAGATTTCCTATTTGATATTTTCTAAGTGTGGTTGGGTATATGAAATCCTATATTATCTGAGTTAGAAAGCATTAAATTTATTTCTTCTAAATTTTCTCTTCCCTGCGTGGTTTTCTATGCAAAACATAGCGGCAACCTGCACAAATTTCCAGTATAGTTCAGTGCACATGCGCATTGGTTTGCACTAAGAATTTGCGCACCCACTCGGAAGTTTAGAAAAAATGAATATTTTCTCTTCCAAAGTGACATAACCAAATTTTTAAAGTTTAACCTGCTGTATACAAGCTATCAGAGTCTTTTTATTAACTCCTCCTTAACAACTTACAATCTTGTTTTATAAATCATCATTTTTACATAATTAGGTTAGGGTTTGCCCTGGTTTGCTATTGCTATTTTTGGAAGATAGATTCATTCGGAAAAGATCACTGGTTTTCTGTTATTGTCTTCTTAAGCCACCAATATTATCACCAGCCTTACCTGTTTGAGTATTTTTTTCTTACTTGATTGCAAAGAGGAAAAGCTTCTAGATCACTGAAGTGTGATTTGTCTCAAGCTAGTCTTTCATGATTCCATTCCTGCTAGTTCAAGTGTAAGCAATTTTAGTTTTTTTACAACTAAGTGAAATCATTAAAAGACACTCATAGGTATCTTATTTAGGATTGATAATTATAAATTTTATTTTATTTGATTTTTTCTATACTTTTTAGGGTTTTTAGAAGTTTCTTTCTTTTGAAAATTGTTTGTTCATCAAAATTTTAGCTTTTTGGCTTTATAATCAACGAAATGTTTCATCACAAAAGAGATATTGGTCTTGCTTGGAAATGAAATTGTTTTTTTGATGAAAAATAAATCTTATTTGAAGTTTTAGGAAGCTTGTACTTTTTGAGTTCAAAAGTCCTTCAACTTTACCTTAAATGGAAATTCATCGAAATAAAGAGTTGCATTACAAAGAATATACATTTTTGATAAGGATCCTAGATATGATAGGTTTAACATAGGCATTATGGCAAGGGGTGACTGAAAAATAATGATGGAGATTCTATGGCCCAAGGTCGAAGTATAAAAAGCAGCTTGGTGACAGTCATAACTATTTATGATGGGGAAATCCCAAGAGTCGGTAGGATGTCCAGGGTGGGTATATATTGGTTATGAATGTCATGGTTGCTTATGTGTGAGGGTGTGATACTCCAACCAAGGGTGACTAGGGACTACTACCATGGGAGAAAAAATGGATGGGTGAATGGGGGACATAGTGCACCATTTGCGGTCTTTGTACACTTACCAAAAGAATGAATTAATAGGGTTTGGTTTATGCAAAACACAGAGGTAGGTGCCCCAAAAAATGAAAGTTTTCACTCACTGATGATGTGCGGAAGGTGTTTTTTAGACCGTTATGCAGAATTATGAATTACGGATAAAACATGTTCCCTAAATGTGGTGATATAGATTTAGAACAACAAATCAAATACTTTTAAGATACTTTCTATAAGATTAAATAGACACACAAAAAGATAGAGGAACTTACTTGTGATCCAAGTGTTTCCTATTCTCCTTCTGTCGCTCTTGTTGTAGCTTCCAATCCAACTTCGATCGACAGACTAGTTCCTGCAAGTATAAACACTAAACAACAAAGAGATTGCAATATAAAGATGCCTATTTATCTTAATTAGTTAAACTGATTAAACATTAAACATATATATTAGTTGACAATCCATCATATGAAAAGTAGAAACATAAACAGATACATATATGGGGAAATGATCAACAATCTTTATTAATGGATAGAAGGGGGAGGTTACAACCAGCTGCCGATTTGATGTCATTAGCTCCAGTAGCATCTCAACATCATCACAATAAACATATCACCAGCAACATATCACTCCTATCACTCTCTAAATTGAGAATCCAACAACGTTTATTTACTAAATTTCTTCCTTCCCTAACACTAGAATCTGTGCTCAATTTATAGGGAAACTGATGGTAGTTTCTCAATGAGTGACTTTCTAATAATAGGAAACACATTTTCCCAAGCTCATAAGTGTTAGACAGACACATGGATTCAAAGTTTGACACATATCATAGAAGCTTATACTAATCATGAAATTTATCATTTCATGATGGTATGCTTCTAACCAATCTAAATACAAACTTGACACATTTCAAGTTATGATTTTGAAAATTTAGGATGTGATAATATAATGTCAAATGCCAAACAAAATATTTCAGTCAAAATTCTGGAAGCGAGGATCTTGTCGATGCTGCCTCATGGTACTAGAAGATGATGCTTCTAAGTAAACTTCATGGATGATGATTTGACGTCGATAGGAAGTTACTTTATTGTGAAATGGGAGTTATTGATTTCAGAGACAAAATTTGACTTGATATAGCAATTTTTAGGGATGAATGTCATGAGAATGAAGGTTTATGAGTATTACAAAAGCTGAGTATTCACTAGATGACTTCTCTTGAACATATCGATGACACTGAGATGAGTTGGCAGCAGTGACCCAAAACCAAACTGAAGGTATGATGAGCCATAGGTATGAATGAACCGTCAAGAATATTACCCAACCCAAACAGTCACGATGATGGAGTGAAGTGTCATGCTCAAGAGCGACCTGCTACAGTAAAAGAAAATTTCATTTTCCCAAATTTTCCCCGGTCATTTGTCGACCAATACCTCTTTCTTTTTTAACAAGCTTGAGGAGGATAACATATTATTGATCTATAATTAAACCCTTCGGGTGAATAATGTATCGCTATTTAATAATTTAACGAGTCTAGCGATGAATGAAACTTGATTCTTGCCATGATCGAAAAGCCCTTCGCTATTTTATGTTTTAACGAGCCTAATGACAGTGACAAACAGGTCCTTTTTCATATTTAGAGAGTTTGAAAAAGAGGAAAAAATAAAACTCCATAGGTAATTTTTTGTAAAGTTGTCGATCATATCCGAGAAAGTGTAAAATAATATCTGAGAGAACCTCCTAGTCATGTTCGACTAAGGCATTCCTTTTTCGTGAATAATCTATCTTAGTCCGGAAAAGGGTCAAACTTATACCAAGTAGATATCAATTCATTAACTTTTACGAGCTCAAAAAGACAAGTGCCCAAAAATATTTTCATATTATCAGAGTCTAAAAGAGCTAAAAGAAGACATGAGGGGTTCCATTTTCGTTGTTATCAAAGATCAAAAAAGAGATAAAAGTGCTTAAAGTCCTCTTTCATTTTTATCAAAGCTCTGAAAATACGGATAAAAGTATGCTTTGTGGTCAAATCATTCTTGAAATAAATGTGCAAACCTATTCAGAACAACATCAAATGGATTAAAAATACATGTTTCATGATAAAAAATGAATAAAATTGTAGTCACAGCAATAAATATGATTTTTCAAATAATTAAATGACTAATTAAAATATTTTTACTATTCATTTTTACCATTTGAAAGTTACCATTTTCATTTTGGAGCTCTAAACCTGTTTTTGCCCCCAAACTTTAGCTGTTGATTGCGATCAATTCTGTGGATGGGTTTCATAGTCGTTTCATCCAAGTTGGTGCCATAGACCCCCTATTTCTTTCAATAGTCATTTCATTGCAAATTTTTATGGATTTGGGGCCCTTAGGGTAAATTATTTTTCTAGAGAGACTAACGCACCCTTAGGCATTGAAAACTGCATTGGAATGCACTCAAAATGAAGCCTAGGTACACATGCAATGCACTTTCTATTGACCAAAACTGATTTGTGCATTGATATTTCTGTTGCAGTAATTCAAACAGCCATGTCTTCTCATAATAATGAGATGGAGGAAAATAACTTTGAAGAAATGTGTGACGAACAAAGAGAAGATCAAATAAAGGAGAAAAGTGAAGAACAAAGAGAAAAACATAGAACATATCAAAGAGAATATGCAATAACATATCGACAAAGAAAGAAGAAAGAAATTAAAACTATAGAAAAACAAGAAGAGAGAAGAACACGTCAAAGAGAATATCAAAAAAATTATCAACATAGAAAGAAATTAGAAACGAGTGTTGAAGAACGTGAAGAACAAAGGATAAAGAATAATGAAAAAGCACGAGAATATCGAAAAAGAAAGGAAGAAGAAATTTCATCTGCAGAACAAGAAGAAGAGAGAACAACACGCAAAAGAGAATATCAAAGAGAATATCGAAAAAGAAAGACACAACAAATAATAGAAGAAAATACAGAACAAAGAGGAAATGGACAAGATAACCCAAAGGAAATAACACTTGAAAAACATAAAGAACATAGAAAACGGAAAAGTGAACAAAAAATATCATATCAACAAAGAAAACAATATCTGAACAACTCATACATGGTATAGGAAGAAGAGGAAAATACTATGAAAGAAACATGTTTAAAACATATTGATTCCCAACATCAACATGAAAGTTTTGTTGATATGAATATTTCACATAAAAAATTTCGTGATAGGATTGATTGATTGGCTGATGTTCAAATATGTCATGTCTGTGAAGAGTCGTATTCTAGAATTCAAGTACATACGACAAACATAGGTACAATGTTCATGAGATATAAACGAGAAGGAAGTCATCATATATTTTCAGCCGATAACCATATGATTCTAGGAGAACAACCTAATGTTCTTGCAGAGCTCAGACAAGTCGAAGAGATGTTGATAGCACATGCGAGTCCAATTTTGCAGGTTATGCACTTCATAGGTGGAAAATACAAATATAGAGGACACACCATTAGTTTTCCACAAGGGGTTAGCAATCTTGCCATGAAGTTACCTCGACATATTAAAGACTTGGATTTGATAATTGTTGTGCGGAAAAAAGGTGCAAAGGGATCAAGTTATGATTTTACTGTTAGGAAATTAATTGTATTACGTGCATTACACTATAAGATTCATAATGATCCATATTATCGTGGAGTTCAAGTTGATAATGATGCACTTGAAGAAATACCTGAAATTGCAACAGATGTATCACATATGATTAATGCTATTACTTTGCCAGAGAAAGACAGTGACACTGAATTTGCAATGTTGGAAGGGGTTCCAGGGATTGACGATGCATTAGATGGATCACATACAACTTAAGGTGGATCCACCTTAACTCTAGATGGATCACAATGAAGTTGGTTTATTTTTCAGTGTAAGCACACACAATTATTAACAATGTACATTAATATGATGATTTCTAATCCTATTTTATTTCTTACACTAGATGCATTGATATAAGAGTAGATGTTGGCTTCAAATCCTATTTTATTACTTGCACTAGATCCATTGATTTCAGTATAGATGTTGATTTCTAATCTTATTTGATTACGTGCATTAGATGCATTGATCTTAGTGTAGCTGTTGTTTTGTAAAGTTATTTGATTGTTTGCATTAGGTGCATTGATTTCAGTGTAGACGTTGATTTCTGATTTGATGTACATTGATGGTACATTAATTTTAAAGTGATTGGATTAAGATTGTGCATTGATTTCAGTGTAAGCACACAAAATTATTAACAATGTACATTAATATTTGTGTTATAGTAAATCAACCTATTAATATTGAAGAGAAAGAGAGACAATGTATGATGTTTAGTACAATAGTTCAAGCTAAATATTTAAATGGTTTATTATTTCAATTGTCCTTTTCATATAATTGATATGAAAAGATGAAAAAACTAACAAGGGTGACAATAGGAATAGAAAAAGAAAATATTTTGAGATTGATCACAACGAAGACTACTTGTAATTGAGTACATTCTTATTATTTTCATTTTCTATCATTCAACACTATTACATTGTCACTTTGCATTCAAAAAATTATTTCATCATTAAATTTATTAACAATATTTATCATCTCAAAAAAATGAGGTAACTAAGAAAATTTTAAAATTAAAATGACTAGATAAATATCAGACATATTTAGCATATATAAAATTATTCTATTTATATTATCTGTATTTACATACTATTGATAAAATTAATCATATTTTCAATAGATTTTCCTTGGCCGCACACGACTGAAAGCAGCCTAAATCCATCTTAACTTTGGATCTATCAAGCGCCGAGAGGGATCAAATCTCTCGAGGTGCAAACCTTTCCTCAAGTTTTGCACTCAAAAAAATAGGTTTGCACCTCTAGAGATTTGATCCCTCTCGGCGCTTGATAGATCCAGAGTTAAGATGGATCTAGGCTGGATCCATCTTAACTCTCAATCTATCAAGCGCTGAGAGGAATCAAATCTCTAGCTGAGGATAGATCACAATGAAGTTGGTTTATTTTTCTTAGGTACAATGTGCATGAGATGTAAACGAGAAGGAAGTCATCATAGATTTTCAGCCGATAACCATATGAATCCAAGAGAACAACCTAATGTTCTTGCAGAGCTCACACAAGTCGAAGAGATTGTGATAGCACGTGCAAGTCCAATTTTGTAGGTTATGCACTCAATAGGTGGACAATACAAATACAGAGGACACACCATTAGTTTTCCACAAGAGGTTAGCAATCTTGCCATGAAGTTACCTCGACATATTAAAGACTTGGATTTGATAATTGTTTTGCGGAAAAAAGGTGCAAAGGGATCAAGTTATGATTTTACTGTCAGGAAATAAATTGTATTACGTGCATTACACTATAAGATTGATAATGATCCATATTATCGTGGAGTTCAAGTTGATAATGATGCACTTCAAGAAATACCTGAAATTGCAACAGATGTATCACATATGATTAATGCTATTACTTTTCTAGAGAAAGATAGTGACACTGAATTTGCAATGTTGGAAGGGGTTCCAAGGATTGACGATGCTAGAGAAAGATAGTGACACTGAATTTGCAATGTTGGAAGGGGTTCCAAGGATTGACGATGCATTAGATGGCTTACATACAACTTCATTTGCATCAAAGATTCCAAATGCTACTTGAGATATTGATATTGTTCGACAGTGGGTAAACAACCCTAATGCAGAGGAACAACCTAATACAAAGGAAGTACTTAGCTGGCCTAGAATTGGCTCATCTCCAATCAATGAGTATAACACTGTGGGATTATTTGATATGGCATTTTCATCATTGTTCCCAAAAGGTGAAGCAGATTGGTTGCAAGCACGTGAGAGACATGTCCATCTTCATGAGTATGCAAAGCATCTTCTTCGATATCGTGATACCAAGTTTGGAAGGCACCCACGATTTAGATACTTTTTACTCAATATCATCATGAGACATCATGCTCAAGCTTTTTCTGCAGTATTTGTGAAGAAAAATATGACAGATTTACCAACAACAATGGAGGAGTTACGAGAACATTTACAAAATATTCCAAATTCACGAATTGGAGAAAGATTGATGCGACTTGGCACTGTACTAAGAGGCACACGTGCATATTGGAATAAGTGTCATGCTGAGCTATCGGACATGGATCAACAAATTGGGAGTCCTAAAATATTCTTTACATTAAGTGCCGTAGATATGACATGGCCAGATTTACATAAATTAATGCCAGGTGTTGTATCAAATCAGCCCCCCCATTTGAATCTTGGCCATAGTCTCTTTTCCTCTTTCATCGCTGCCCCTTCCCCACATCAGAAATGCATCGAAAAAGGGCTAAAGTCCACTTTTTAAAGATTATATAAGGTTTGGACCCTTTTCCTCCTAGCTCTGCGCTTCCCTTTGCATATAACCAAGCACTGCCCCTTTGAGCGTTTATCGCAGATCTCATAATTGCGCCATCGCATGTCTGCCTCATCACAAAAGCGCAGTTTCTCTCGCGTGTTATTCCCCATCATCGCATTTTTCACTTTTGCGATCTGCGCTCGCCATGTCCATCGCACGGCGCAAAGCACGATATTTTGGCTATTCTATTCTTCTTCCATCGCATTCTCTCCTCTTGCGATCCTGCGATATGCGCTCCGGGTCCCACCTCTAGAGCCTTCATTCCACTGTCTTGTCACGTCCTTCCTTTGTAACCCCTCCAAAACTTAATCTGCTGAAGTTTCGTACCACCAGCGCCCGTCCGCCGTTTTTCGTTCTGTGCCTATATGTCATTCATGTTTTCTCCATTGTTCACATATTCTGATTACGTGTCACGCCTCTGCGTTTTCGTTTGAAATCTCCTCCCTGCGTCATTCTATCATCCTCTCATGTCTATGCCACCACTTCTATTAGTCTCGCTTTGTCCACTTTCTCTGTCATCAGTTTTATTCAACAGGCTTTGGTTCTTGTAGGAACTTGTGGTGAGAACAAAATTAGCGGAAAGGATCCGTAAGTCACTATGATGTGACCTCCATTAAAGAAAGGCACTTCGATCTATGGAACTCTCCAGAGAAAAATTAAAAGGAATGCATTTGGACAGATGAAAACATTAATGCAGCGGCAGATTATTAATGAAGAAGCAATGAATTCAGGGTCTAGCTCGAAAGAGATTCCAAATTTAGATTCGAGAACTAAAGATCGAAAGTACCATGCATGAAAGCAAGCACCTCAAGGTTTTGTTGCCGCAGATCTTCCTCCTCCAGAAAAAGGCTGAATTTTCACATATTTTATTATTTATGTCTTATGTATAGATGTATTTTCATTTCCAGCATTCATTTCAGAAATAAATTGTAAAGTACAGACAATTATGTTCAGTCGTTTCATAGTGTGGGCGTGAATGTTTTCCGCCATTTGATTCAAAATAAGTTAATAAATTTTCTCCATCTACCTCTTCCTCTAGAATTCTCCATCTCTTCTATAAATGCTGAAAGAAAAGACATTGTAAGGGTTCCGGATTTCTATCAGCAAACTGTGTAGCGAGAAGGCTTCTGTATACATTCTATGACATCTCTGTATGAAGTTTCAGAGCCCGTAGGGTCTCACTGAGGAGGGGTTATAACTGTATTGAGGATTCCGGTCTTTGGTATTTCAGAGTATGTAATTTCTCTTACGTGTTAATACATTATCTCATTTCATGAAATTTATCTTTTTGTATCATGTTCTAGAATGCGAGTGGCTCTAGTTTGCAGTAAGGATTCATCTTAAGTGGTGCCCTTTCTAGAATTATTCAAGTGCTTTAAATAGGCCTAGTCATGATATACTGTTCCATGTTCACTCTTTTCATACATTCTGCTATATTAGTTGCTTGAGGTGGGTGCTTTTAAAATGCCATTGTCATATAAGGATTCGTAAATTGGTGCGCCCTTATATGGTTCTGTTGTGTATCTGGGTATCAGTCTCACGCGAGCTAATATCTTCTTATATTTCCTCACTGCACTTACTTCCTGATATTTGATTTCTGTGATATACTATTTGAATTGGCCCTCTTTACAGTAAGCGGTCTCTTAACTGTCTGATGTCTTTATACTGGAGTTTCACATAATGTTCCTACATTATTCTTATCCTTGTATCAGCTTCTGAGAGAGATTGGTCCCATTCAAATATAATTTCCTTGTTCAAAACAAGAGATAGTAAGCGAGTTCTTGGACTGACAACCCAAACTATAAAGGGCTCCTTGCTATATTAAGATGTCCTAGGCACTGGTCTAGGGAAACTCTAGGCTGTCTCTAGGAGGGTGACAAAATCATCCACAACATCTTTCTGGCGTCGTTGTCGGGGACACGAATTCAAGAATATTTGTTTCCCTGGGTCCGACATCTCATATTCACTCTCTAATCAGGTGAGCACAGAGAGGTGAAGAGTTGTAGATTTCTCACCTTCGCGACTCCACTGGTCTTTATTTGATAAATTTTATTGGAAGTCCTGGCTTCCCGGAAGCCCCATTTGAGGTCAGATACCTCACAGCCGAAAACACCCGTGTCCGACCCGGAGAAGATCTTTCATAAAAGAGGTTGGAAAGAGAAGAAGTCAGTTCGTTCTGAAAACCCTAAATATTTCGTTGAAGATCATCCACCCTCTTCTTCTCAAGAAGTTAGAACAGAAAAACCTGAATTTTACTCAGAGACTCCACGTAGAGGAAATACCTGGATTGAAGGAGAATCTCATCCTGCTTTCGAGGCTGAGGAAATTAAAGAGGTCACAGAAATAGCTGTTGTTAATCGTGAGTTATTCTCATTTACACCTCAAGCTTCTGTGCAATATATTCCCATTGTTAAACATACTCCGCTTCCTCCTACTCCTCTCCCTTTATCTATACCTCAAATTGTTGTGCAACCCCCGCCTCCCCCAATGGCCAATGTTCCCGCTTTCCTATTAAATAAATACGCTCCTCTAGCCTTTCCCCAAGTGCTAAATGATATGCCACAAGATTACTTGAAGATTTTGCCAAGATTTAATGGTGAAAATGAAGTTGATGCTCAGAAGCACCTCGAGACCTTCTGCTCTTTTGCAGAGAACTTAAATGTTGAACATCTGGATGTGGTCCTGAGGTTATTCGTGCAATCCTTGGAAGGTGAAGCCCAAAAATGGTTCAAGACATTGGCAAACTATTCAATCACCACCTGGGACCAGATGGAGAATGTTTTTCTTAGGAAGTGGGGAGAAAAGAAAGACCAAGGGCAGTGCCTCGTTGAATTCAATACGCTAAAGAAGAAACACAATGAGGGAGTGGCAGAATTTATCAAAAGGTTTAATAAATTATATCTGAACCTTCCTGCCGATATGAAACCCCAACAAGCTACTGCCAAAGTTGTCTTCATAGCAGCTTTTGATTCTGATTTTGGTTTCTCTCTGCGGGAAAGAATGCCTGTCACCTTGGATGATGCTCAGACAGATGCTCTAGAGTTGGAGGAAAATTTTGCTGCCACTGGGAAGTTAAAAGGAAAAATTGAACAGGAAACTAGAAGAAAAGGCAAAGAAGAGGTTTCTACCTCTAATCAAGAAAAGGATTCAGATAAAATGGATGAGATAAGCAAGATGATAAAGAAGATGGTCAAGATAGAACTGGAAGCTAAGAATGCAGCTGCCAAGAACTATTATAATGCTCCCAACAGAGGATATAATCCTCAGTACAGAAAGCCTCCATTGCAGATATTGCCGAGGGAAGCGAAAGAACAGCAAGACCAGGTGCCTCATCCTTTGTACCTTGAAGGGCCAGCAGATGACCCCACTGGAGATACAGCTCATGGATTAGAAGATTCAAATCTAGCTTTTTCAAATAATGATGATATGGAGTGCCCCCTGCAAGAAGAAGATGAAGAAGCAGAGATTGACCATTACTGCAAACAATTTGCTGATTTCATGGAAGCATAATTCAACGTCAAATATGATCTCAGATCCGCAAGGAAGAGGACCAGAACTCAGGAGCAAGAAGAAGAACCACCTCGAGAGGAAACATCTGCTCAGAAGGAATCAGCAACAAAGAAGAATGCGGAAAAAGGTAAGAATCTTCTGAATACCCCCTTGCAGTTTAATGATCAGGTTCCTTCTTCTTCCAAAGTAGTCAGTCCTCCTAATACTGAGCCGGTTTCAAAAGAAGTTAAGTCTTTAGCTGAGAATAAGGAGTCAAAAGAAATGGTGATAGAAAAGCCCTCATCTGCTTTCAACTTTCAAAAGGAACTCGAGAAAATTAAGATTCCTGTCCCACTGACTGAATTATTGAAGCAGCTTGTATATCAGTCTCAAGTTACTTCCTTTATGCTTCCTCCTGGAATACCAATTGTACCTGATAGCTTAAATCTTCAAGAAGAAAGACCCATGGTAGTCTTTGGCCCACATGTTGAGGAGATAGACCCTTCTACTCCTCCCTTTTACGTATCCCTAGTTATACATGACCTGCTATTACACAACTGTATGTTAGATTCTGGGGCTTCCCATAATCTTATGCCTTTGTCTGTCATGGAGCAACTAGGGCTGCAAATTACAAGACCATACAAAGATTTATATTCATTTGAATCAAAATGATTTAAATGCTTGGGAATGATTAAAGACTTAGTGGTCAATTTGGCTAAAATCCCAGCAAAAAGTGTGGTCATGGACATTGTGGTTGCTGATATCCCAGCTCGCTTTGGCATGCTCTTGTCAAGGTCATGGGGTACTAAGATTGGGGGGTCAATAAAACTGGATTTAACATATGCTACTGTCCCAGTCTTTGGGGGTCAAGAAAGGAGGTTATACAGGGAGACTAGATTTGTTAAGATGGTAACTAAGGCTGACTGCTCAGAGAACTCTCCAGTTTATAACAAAGAGGGAGACTTCTCATGTCTGATGTTAGAAGAAGACCAAAACTATGCACATGAGCCCCTTTTTGATCAAATCCAAGCTAAGCAGCCTAAGAATGATCGGGAATCAGAAATTTGGACTTTGCATTTTGATGGAGCTAATTCAAGGGAAGGAAATGGAGCTGGGGTCTTGTTGATTTCTCCCACAGGGAAATGGGTGCCACTATCCTTTAAACTAGAATATGAGGCTACAAACAATGTAGCTGAATATGAAGCATTATTATTGGGACTCCAGACAGCCAAGAATATGGGCATCCAGTGTTTAAAAGTGTTTGGAGACTCTGAGCTGGTCGTAAGGCAGATTAAAAATGAATGTCAAACCAAGCATCCACGGCTCAGGGCATATAGAAACGAAGTATGGGACATGATAGAAAATTTCTTATCAGCATTTAACATATAGTTCATGCCCCGGGAGCAAAACAGAATAGCAGACTCTCTCGCTGTAGCTGCCAGTACCTTTCATCCTCCCCAGAATCCACTCCTAAGATATGAAGTGGAGGTACAGTACAAACCATCCATTCCAGATAATATAAAGCATTGGCAGGTATTCGAAGATGATGAACAAATGAAAAGATTTATGGAGACTGTGGGAGAATTCTCCAATATGGAGATTGATGATAATGAGGAGGAAGAAGTTGAAAATATTGCAGAAAGTAAATGGGAAGAAAAGATAGCAGGAAATAGAGTGTTGCAGCTGAAAGGAAATGTTATACCTAAAGGTCTAGTGCCCCTAGAAAGATTATTTAATAAAAATGATGTACCTTTGCAGCCAAGTAAAGTAACAGAGGAAGATCAAGTGGAAGACTTGAATCTGGGTACTTATGCAGATCCTAAAATTATCAAATTATCCAAGAAAGTCCCAGAAGATTATAAAGAAAAATATTCGAAGTTGTTTCGATCTTACAAAGATGTATTTTCTTGGTCCTATGAGGACCTAAAAACTTTTGATGTAAATATTATACAGCATAAGATCCCATTGAGGGAGGATGCGAAGCCATACAAGCAGAAGCTCATGGAAATAAATCCTCTGCTACTTCTCTCAATTGAAAGAGAAATTAAGAAATTACTGAAGGCCAAGATAATTGTGCCATTAAGGTACTCAGAATGGATAGCGAACCTTGTTCCTGTTCGAAAGAAGAATGGAGAAATAAGGCTGTGTGTAGACTTCAGGAATTTGAATAGAGCATCATTGAAAGACAATTATCCACTGCCTAAAATGGACCACATCCTGCAGAAAGTAGTGGGAGCATCTAGAATGTCAATGATGGATGGATTTTCTGGTTACAATCAAGTAGTTGTGTTCCCAGAAGACCAAAAGAAGACTGCATTCACTACACCATGGGGAACCTTTATGTATGCCAGGATGCCATTCGGATTAATCAATGCAAGAGATACTTTTTAGAGGGAAATGGACATAGCCTTTGTAGGAGAACAGGACAAGTTTTTGGTAGTGTATCTTGATGATATCACAGTGTTTTCTAAGAATGATGATGAGCACATTGAGCATCTAAGAAGAACTTTTGAAAAATGCAGAAGGTATGGCCTTTCTCTTAACCCTCAAAAGTCTTTATTTGCATTAGATGAGGGAAAACTCTTAGGGCACATTGTAACAAAGGATGGTGTAAAGATTGACCCTAAGAGAGTTGAAGTGATAAACAACATTCCTCTGCCCAGGAATAAGAAGGAAGTACAGGTATTTTTAGGCCGAATTAATTTCTTGAGAAGATTTATTCCTAACTATGCAGAGATAGTTAGGCATATAACTAATATGTTGAAAAAGGAGAATGAAGTAAAATGGTCCCAGGAGTCTAGAGATGCATTCACAAGAATAAAACGAGCATTTTCTGAGGCTCCTGTGCTAGCAGGACCAGATTATAAAAAGCCATTTATGATTTTCTCATTTGCTTCCCCTCACACAATTGCTGGAGTGTTATTGCAGAAAAATGAAGAGGGATATGAACAACCTATAGCTTTCTTTAGTCAAGTACTTTATGATGCTGAATTGAGATATAATATATTGGAGAAGCAGGCATATGCCCTGGTAAAGTCCCTTAAAGCTTTTAGAGTTTATATTTTGCAATCCCACATTACTGCTTATGTCCCCACAACAGCAGTCAAAGATATTCTGGTTCAGGGAGACAGCGAAGGTAGAAGAGGAAGGTGGATTGCGAAAATTCAGGAATATGATTTGGACATAAGGCCTACTAAGTTAATCAAAGGACAGGGACTTGCCAAAATGTTATCTGAATCTAACAATCAAGCTTTGGGCATTAATCTATCCATGTTAGCAAATTAAGAATCGGGAAAAGAAGAGAAGCAGCAAGGACTAAAGACGGCTACGCAAAAGATACATGTGAAATATCTAATTAGTCCTTGGTATAAAGAAATAGCTGAATATCTTTTAACGCTCAGCTATCCTACAGATTGTGACAAGGTAAAATACAAAGCTGTAAGGATGAAATCTCAGAAATATGTAATTGCCAATGGACAGCTCTATTGGAGAGACCCTCTAGGCATATTACTTTTATGCCTCACAGAAAATGAAGTGAAAAATGTAATGACAGAATTTCATGAAGGAATATGTGGAGGAAATTACAGCTGGAGGGCTACAACACATAAAATCTTGAAGGCTGGTTTTTACTGGCCAAAACTGTACTCAGATACTTTTGCTAAGGTTAGGACATGTGATAAATGTCAGAGGTTTGCAGAGAGACAGAAATTTGCTGTTATGCCCCTGATTCCCATTCATGTAAATGAACCGTTTCAGAAATGGGGACTAGATTTCATAGGAGAAATACATCCCCCATCAAGTGGCCAGCATAGATGGATACTAACAGCCACGGACTACTTCACAAAATGGGTGGAAGCAATACCTACAAGAAACGCTACAGATGCTGTGATCATGAGGTTTATAGAGGATAATATCATATCCAGGTTCGGCTGTCCAGCCAGAATTGTAACTGACAATGCACAGGCTTTCAAGTCTGCCAGGTTTGTAAAGTTTTGTCAAAGGTATAATATTACATTGACTCACTCCACAGCATACTATCCACAAGGGAATGGATTAGCAAAATCCTCTAATAAAACCCTGGTTAGGGCCTTGAAGAAAACGATAGCTGAAAATTAGAAAAACTGGGACTCTCAATTAAAGTTTGCTCTATGGGCAAACAGGATAACCAGCAAAAGAGCAACAGGGAAGTCACCCTATGAGCTGGTGTATGGATGGGCTGCAGTGTTTCCTTTGCAATTAGCATTGCCAGTGGCACATTTTATGCAGGAGAACCAGGAAGAGCCAGATGACATGATCCGAACAATTAATCAGCTGGTAGAATTGGAAGAAACAAGGAACCAGGTAGATCAAAGATTGATAGAATACCAGAAAAAAATGAAGGATATTTTTGATCGCCATGCCAAGGATAGGAATTTCCAGATAGGAGACCTGGTTCTCAGGTGGGATGTCTACAGAGCATAAAAGGGAAAGCATGCCAAGTTTGACCCGCTGTGGTTCGGCCCATTCAAGATAGTGAACCTAGGGAGAAATAATACTTTCATGTTAAAGAATTTACAGGGTGATCTGTTGGACGCTCCCGTGAATGGACAATTCCTAAAACACTACTCTCAGTATTGACTCAGGCAGATCAGGCTTGGTATATTTATGTATATAACATAAGCAAGTGTGATTCAATTTTGAAATGTAAATAATGTAAATAAGCTAATAAGTTTTGAAGAAAATGCAAAGGGGCCTGAGGTCTGCGAGTTCTCGGCATGCCCGAGGACGAACATGCTGTCCCCAGTTGGAGCCGATGTTGTATCAAATCAGGCCCCCCCCATTTGAATCGTGGCCATAGTCTCTTTTCCTCTTTCACCGCTGCCCCTTCCCCGCATCAGAAATGCATCGAAAAAGGGCTAAAGTTCACTTTTTAAAGATTATATAAGGTTTGGCCCCTTTTCCTCCTAGCTCTGCGCTTCCTTTTTCATATAACCAAGCGCTGCCCCTTTGAGCGTTTATCGCAGATCTCATAATTGCGCCATCGGATGTCCGCCTCATCGCAAAAGCGCAGTTTATCTCGCGTGTTATTCCCCATCATCGCATTTTTCACTTTTGCGATCTGCGCTCACCATGTCCATCGCACGGCACAAAGCGCGAAATTTTGGCTATTCTATTCTTCTTCCATCGCATTCTCTCCTCTTGCGATCCTGCGATATGCTCTCTGGGTCCCACCTCTAGAGCCTTCATTCTGCTGTCTTGTCACATCCTTCCTTTCTAACCCCTCCAAAAGTTAATCTGCTGAAGTTTCGTACCACCAGCGCCCGTCCGCCGTTTTTCGTTATGTGCCTATATGTCATTCATGTTTTCTCCATTGTTCACATATTCCGATTACGTGTCACGCCTCTGCGTTTTCGTTTGAAATCTCCTCCCCGCGTCATTCTATCATCCTCTCACGTCTATGCCACCACTTCTGTTAGTCTCGCTTTGTCCACTTTCTCTGTCATCAGTTTTATTCAACAGGCTTTGGTTTTTGCACGAACTTGTGGTGAGAACAAAATTAGCGGAAAGGATCCGGAAGTCACTATGATGTGACCTCCATTAAAGAAAGGCACTTCGATCTATGGAACTCTCCAGAGAAAAATCAAAAGGAACGCATTTGGACAGATGAAAACATTAATGCAGCGGCAGATTATTAATGAAGAAGCAATGAATTTAGGGTCCAGCTTGAAAGAGATTCCAAATTTAGATTCGAGAACTAAAGATAGAAAGTACCATGCATGAAAGCAGGTGCCTCAAGGTTTTGTTGCCGCAGATCTTCCTCCTCCAGAAAAAGGCTGAATGTTCACATATTTTATTATTTATGTCTTATGTATAGACGGATTTTCATTTCCAGCATTCATTTCAGAAATAAATTGTAAAGTACAAACAATTATGTTCAGTCATTTCATAGTGTGGGCGCGAATTTTTTCGGCCATTTGATTCAAAATAAGTTATTAAATGTTCTCCATCTACCTCTTCCTCTAAAATTCTCCATCTCTTCTATAAATGTTGAAAGAAAAGACATTGTAAGGGTTCCGGATTTCTATCAGCAAACTGTGCAGCGAGAAGGCTTCTGTATACATTCTGTGACATCTCTGTATGAAGTTTCAGAGCCCGTAGGGTCTCAGTGAGGAGGGGTTATAACTGTATTGAGGATTCCGGTCTTTGGTATTTCATAGTATGTAATTTCTCTTACGTGTTAATACATTATCTCATTTCATGCAATTTATCTTCTTGTATCATGTTCTAGAATGCGAGTGGCTCACTATTTTGCAGTAAGGATTCATCTTAAGTGGTGCCCTTTCTGGAATTAGTCAAGCGCTTTAAATAGGCCTAGTCATGAAGATCGGATTGTTGTGTTCACTCTTTTCATGCTACCCTTTATATTGATTTGCTTGAGGAGGGTGCTTTTAAACGCCATTGTCATATAAGGATTCATAAATTCGTGTGCCCTTATGGTTCTGTGTATCTAGGTATCGGTCTCCTTGACTAATATCTTCTTATATTTCCTCACGCATAACTACGTATTTGATTTACGCTTGATATACTATCTTCGTTAGCCCTCTTTACGGTAAGCGGTCTCTTAACCATACGATGTCTTTATACGGAGTTTCACATAATGTTCCTACATTATTCTTATCACTGTATCGACTTAAGAGAAATTGGTCCCATTCAAATATAATTCCTTGTTGAAACAAGAGATAGTAAGCGAGTTCTTGGACTGACAACCCAAACTATAAAGGGCTCCTTGCTATATTAAGATGTCCTAGGCACTGGTCTATGGCAACTCTAGGCTGTCTCTAGGAGGGTGACAAAATCATCCACAACACCAGGTACATATCCTAGAGATCCAGGGGAAGCGAGGAAATGGAGAGGTCAAAATGTAATTGATAATCCTCATATTGTAGCACATTATATGCACTTAAGACATACAATGTTTCGAGATGAAACTTTTGAATGTTATCATCAAGCTACAGATTATTGGTGTCGCTATGAGTGGCAACATCATGGGTCTCCACATGTGCATGGATTTCTATGGATAAAAAATGCTCCTAACATGGACATGTTGAATTGGGATGATCCAGTGCAAGTTAGATTTGCAAAAGTATATTTTGATGAATGTGTACATGCAATAAATCCACGTGATCGACATCAAAGAAATATTCAAGTTAGAGACAATATTGATGATCATCCTTTCTTAAAGGACACACGACAAATATTTCAGTTTGATCCTATGATTAATTATGAAGAACTTCTTAATTGTGTTGAGTGTCACATCACTTGCAATGAGAGATCATACCTTCGAAAGAAGGTAGGAAGATTGTTATGTAGATATAAGGCACCATGGGATTTATGTGAAGAGTCCAAACTTTATGTCGATGAGAGTGGAGAAAAAAAGTATGAACCGAGACGAAATGATGATAGATTGAATACAGACAATTGTGAAACATTGATGATGTGGAGGGCTAATATTGATTGGCAACCAATTATTTGAAAGTGCGTTGTCATTAATTACATAGAAAAATATGCAGCAAAATCTGAAAAAGGATAAAAAACATTCCATAATATGTTGATGTGTGTTTCTTCTATTCAAAATCCAAATTAACCAGCAACATGTGCGTACAAGAGTTTTTTGTGTGAAACTAGTATTGACAGGGATATATGTCCACAAGAGACATTTCATTTGCTTCTAGAAATCCCTCTTTCTGAATGTAGTCATCGATTTGTGGTTCTAAATGTTGGTAGAAAATTTTTCAAACAAGTACAGATTGAAACATATGATGTTGATAATGATAATTCCCTTATTGATGCATATACCAAGCGACCTCCCCATATTGAGCACCTTGCGTTGATAGATGTTGCAAAATCATGGTCATATGATAAACCTTGACGTCAGTAGAAATGGTTAGAATGGAAGAATGGAGCTATTGTACGTGTGCTTCCTCGATTTAACTCAGTTCCTGATCAAGGAGATGACAAGTTTGTAGAATTTTGTTGGTCCGAGTTAGTATTGTCAAGGCATTTTGTGATTTCCATAGAGATATAGGTCGAGGAGATGATGAGATAGTCAATAATTGGGAAAATTTTCAATATAATCCATGTCATATTGATAGCAATCCATTACCACCTGTTGATCAAGTAGAATCTGAAGGAGAATAAGTTCAGAAACCACCTACAGATTCTAGGGAGAATATATAAATTACAATGAATTTGAGATGCTGGGACGCATAGATCATGATCATGCACATAATTGGAACACACATTTTGTTGATGAAGTGACTTCCAATCGTGCTATTCATTTCATATCGGAAAAGCGAAAGTTGAATTTAATCTATGCTAACCAACATGCAAAGTCTTATTCCATTGAAAGTTTGGGGGTTAAGCAAAGAATAACATTTGATATTGTCCTTGAACATAATAGATTAGGGGTTGATCAACTACTTATGATAATCCAAGGCACTGCAGGTACAGGAAAGTCTTATTTGATCGGAGCTAGTAAAAATGCCGTTGAAGCCGAGTCATTTCCAGAGAAGAGTCCATTACTTCTTTTAGCTCCTATAGGGGTTGCATCTTTCAACATATCTGCAAGAAGAATTCATTCTGTACTTCAAATTCCAATCAAAGACATGTCACCTTTGAAAGGATCAACTTTACTGACCCTACAACAAGATTTGAAGCATGTGAAGTATATCTTGATAGATGAAATGAGTTTCATTGGAAGAAATTTGTTGCAAGACATTGATAAGAGACTTCGACAAGCTTTCCCATAAAATGAGAAGCTTATTTTTGGTGGGAGATCGATTATATTGGTCGGTGATTTGAGACAATTGCCTGCTGTTCTAGATAAACCTATATATGCATGTGAAGGTATTGCAAAATAATTATGGAACTCATTCACAACAATTGTGACCCTTGATACCGTGTTTCGACAAGATGGAAAAAGAAATCAACAAATATATTTTCTTCGTTTGTTAATGAAGGTAAGGGATTCAAAACCAACTATGGAAGACTAGAAAGCACTTATGACTCGTACAAATACATGCTTGGATCCTTCCACAAATGAGTCCTTTGATAAGGAAATACATTTTTTTGCAACAAATGATGATGTAGAACATCATAATAAGCTTTGTTTAAGAAGGCTAAATTGTCCCATTGTAGCGAGTGTTGCTACAAAAGTAAAAGGAAATTCCATGCAAATAGATGAGGATGAAATGGAACTTGAATTAATCACTGCAGTTGGAGCTTGAGTGATGCTTACATCAAACATATGGACTGATGCAGGACTTGTAAATGGTGCTCTTGGAATTGTAGAAAAAATTGTGTATAAACCTGGAAAATCACCCCGAGAAACACCCACATATGTTTTAGTAAGATTTGATAATTATATGGGAGTACCATGGGATGATTCATCCCCTCAAACAGTTCCTATTACACCTATTGAAAGAGGTAGTAGAAAACAACTTCCTTTGAAACTTGCTTAGGGCTTAACAATCCATAAATCACAAGGATTGACTTTGGAGAAAGCTACTATTAATATTGGGAAGAAAGAAAGACACGGTATCATGTTTACTGCAATATCTCAAGTTAAATATATGAATGGTATATGATTTCAAACTCCCTTTTCATATGATCAATATGCAAAGATGGAAAAAGTAGTAGGTGTGACTGCAAGAAAAGCAGAAGAAGAGAGATTGAGATCAATCACATTGTAAACTATTTTTTGATTGACTATATTCTTATTATTTGAATTTTCGATCATTCAATATTCTAACATTGCATTTTCAATCATAATATATAATCTTATACATATTAAATTTTTTTAATATGAGCGCATTAGGTAACTTATAAAATTTTAAAATTAAAATGACCAGAAAAATATCAGACATATTTAGCATATATAAAATTATTATATTTATATTATCTGTATTTACATATTATTGATAAAATTAATCAAATGTTCGATAGATTTTCCTTGGCCGCACACGATTGAAACGATTGAAACCAGCCTAGATCCATCTTAACTCTGGATCTATTAAGCCGAGAGGGATCAAATCTCTCGAGGTGCAAACCTTTCCTCAAGTTTTGCACTCAAAAAAAGAGGTTTGCACCTCGAGAGATTTGATCCCTCTCGACGCTTAATAGATCGATAGTTAAGATGGATCTAGGCTAGGCTGGTAATTATTGATAATTGTACTAGAAAGCACACGTTGTACTAAAATTTTTAATATTTTGACTAAGTCAAATTACATAAAAATATAAATAAAATAAAATAAAATAAAAAATTAATGTAATTTAATATAAATATTTTAATTTTATAAAAAAAAAAAACCATGGTATTGACTCATTGTATTGAGAAACAATGGTATTGACCCATGGTATTTATGTAAAATGTAGTCTATTTAAAAACCAAGAAATGAATAATTAAAAATAAAAACTAAGTAAATTTTATGATTTAAAGCAGCATTGCTATTGATATATTGGCAGACCAGTTAGCACAGGTCAGGGAAAAGACTCGTCATTAACCCAGGCCATCCCTGAAAAGTGTTGCAGGGATATGCTATGGAGGACTATGACGAGTGGGCTTCCATTACTGCAAAGTCTGCAAAATCTGCGATTAGCAATCCATCGTCTTCATATCCTTGTGTTTTAATCAACGTAGTGCCCGATATATTGGAGAAGATATTTCTAAGAGTGAGAAGATATTTCTAAGAGTGCCTGTGCAGCAATATCCCCAGATCAAGTTCCTTGGTTGGTATATCGAAGAGCACGTTGTGGAACGCGGAGAAATGATTGTTCCAGTGAAGTTAGGGTGGAGGAAAAGCTTAGCGCGTTACAGGAACAGATGCAGTGGTCGGGTTTTGTGGGGGTTGGGCTCGATGCTACAATATCAGAAAATTCGAGTTGAGAGGAAATGCAGAGACACCCGTTCCCTACCACGAGGGATTGCTTTGCCCGTGGATTGAATGCGGGATTTGGCACAGGTGGTTCGATGGTGGCTTCGTGCATACATTTTTGCGAGATAGGGCACCTGAATTCGAGAACAATACCGAAAGCCCTAGCCGTAGCCGTCGCACAGCTCGTCGACCCTGCAGTGTGTGCTCGAGTACAAGGTGAAGTACATCTACAGTTCTGTTTTAATTTTCTTAGTTTGTGTTTTGAAGTGTTAGCTTTATCTAAGTTTTGATTTTTAAGTACATCTACAGTTTAGTTTTAATTTGCTTAGTTTGTGTTTTGGAGTGTTAGCTTTATATAAGTTTTGTCTTTTATTTTTTTTTCAAAGTGTTAGTTTCATGTTTAGGGTTTATCTGGTCTTTTTTAAGTTAATATTTTTTTATTCATCTATTATCATTTAGATTATTAGTTTTGCATATATAAAATTCAATGTGTATTTAAGAGAACTGCCCAAATCCAGACGGTTACAAGAAGTGACGGAAGCAACTTTTTATTCATAGGGGCCGGGGTTTATAACCTAAGTGAAAAAATGAGAAAAATAATACATATATACATTATGAAAAACTGAGAAAAATAATACATATATACATTAAAAGTTAAGTAGTTGTTTGACTGTTTTTACTTGCTTTTCTTTTTGTGCCCTTTCAGCCATTGTTTTGAGTTTGGAGCAACTAGAACTAATGTGAATTTGCTAGGCTTCCCAAAGTTTTAGAATAGATTTTTTTTATTTGAGTCTCAGCTTTTTGAAATATAAACTCTTTTTATATTCTTTTTATTTTTTTGATAGTGTTATTTTTCTATTGATGTGGTGCATTGTTCTCTTGTATTTAGATGTTATTTTACTCATGGAATATGATGATTCAGTTTTGAGTGTGTGTTTTTCTTTTTCTTGTTTTGGATGGGAGGATCTTTTATGATTTATTTTTCTTGGTGAGTGCTGGCTATGAGAGGTCTACAATCTTTTTTTTATTTGTGTGTTATTCATTTGTTTTGGGGATCATTTTTGCCTGTGTAGATGTATTTTACAAATTTTTTGTTTGGTATTTGAAAGTGGTATTCTCATAATTCAATAAGGTCTTTTGAGAGATTTTTATGTTTTATTTGATGTGATTAGATAAGCCTTTGTTGAGATCTATTTCTACACAAATTTTATCCAAAGTAAATAGCTCTTTTTTTGTTATTTCAAGATCTCTTTCTTTATTATTTCAAGATCAATATTTTTTCATTTTCCAAAGTTATTTTTTATTTAGCTTAGTACCTTATGGTGCTAGAAAGTAAGGGGGTGATTTAGAAGCTCTACCCAAACCAACATTGTTGAAACAACCATTTTTGTAGCATCAAAGTATGGAAGTGGTGGCTATGAGAGGTCTACCATCTTTTTGATTTGTGTGTCATCTCCTTTTTCTTTCTTGGGATCATTTTTGCCTCTGTAGATGTGTTTCACAAATCTCTTGTTTGGTATTGAAAATAGTATTTTCATACTACTTTCATAATCTAATACCATCCTTTGAAAGATTTTTACATTCATTTGATGTGATTAGGTAAGCCTTTGTTGAGATCTATTTTACACAAATTCTATCCAAAGTATTTCAAGATCAGTATTTTTTATTTTTTCCAAGTTATTTTTTATTTAGTTTAGAACCTTCTCTTGCTACAAAGGAAGGGGGTGATTTAGAAGCCTTACCCAAACCAACATTGTTGGAACAACCATTTTTGTAGCATCAAAGTATGGAAAGCATGGGGCGATTTTGTTGGAACCACCATTTTTATGGCATCAATGCATGGAAACCATGGGGGTGATGAAGAGCCTAACTCTTCCCCAAATTAAAGCCCATCATTTAATACTTTCTCAAGTCTTCTTCACTATCAAATTTAACTATAAAAGAAAATTTGGAAATCTATTTTTATAATATTTATAGTAATAGTATTAAATTAAAATAATTTATTATGATCTTGGATATTTAGTGATTTTTTAGGAAAACCTAGCATAACTTAGTTGTCAAACCAATGATGTCATCACTTATTGTTATTTGCCAATGTAGATTTACTCATCATTGCTATTGGAGCAAAACCACCCTACCAAAATTACCCTTTGTGATTGGTTAGGGGGCAAGGTTTCACTCTTACAAGATGTTTTTGGATCTTGAATCATTAGCTTGTTTCCTTACTTCCCTTAAAATAGGCTCTTACACAATTACTTACACTTTTAGATCAACTTCATACAATAATACATTTTTAGTTAATAAATTGAATTTTCAAAATTAAATATATTTAATTTCTATTAATATAAAAATTAGTTTAAAAATAAAGATATTTGAAAATAAGTGAAATTTATGAAAAAATATCTTCTTTAACTTAATGAATGAAAATTTCAATTAAGGATCTCATAATAATAAAGATATTTGGGAATAATCTTTGCTTAGTCATACCATGACTTTTCTTTGTGTCAATGAAAGCATGTATACTAATAGCCTTTCCCAATATACCATACGATAATTATAAATAGTGTTTATTCTAATATATTATTAAAAATTAAAAAATTTGTATTAATAAGTGAATATAAAAGGTTTTCACATGGAGTCATCATTTTAATAGATTATACTCATTATGCCAATAAGAGTCTTTGGAGAGTGAATGGTTTTTCTTAAATTATATGTCAATAGGATTCTACAAGATGTCATTGGTTGCCCACACTATAATATCCATTAAAAATAATTGTCCACAGAATTAATGAAATAAGTCAATATATTATTTTTATTTAAATAAGTCAATATATTATTTTTATTTAGCAATATAATACAAAATTTTAATTCTAGTTGTTTGGTCAATAATTTGTTTTCATTCAAGTTTACAATTAAAAAATTTATTATATTATATATTATTTTTCCATTAGGTATATATATTTTAATAATTATTAAAATTTAATAATAAATCTACACTAATTAAATAATGAAATGATAATTTTTTTTAATTATGCCTTTATTTTGAATATAATTTTCAGTGATATAAAGTAAGGTTAAATTAAAATTATTATTTTGTATGAGTATTTATATTTTAATTATAAATTTTGAGTATATAATAAATATAAATTAATGTATATTTATTTATATTTATTGAATATTTGTATTTGTAATTTATATAGTAAGTGGTCATATTTGAGGATTATATAGAATTTTGGTGAGAATATTTCATCATTTCAATGATAATTTTGATTGAAAAAATGAGTTTAAGTTGGAAAAGCATGTTCGTGAATATCTCATTCTGAATTTCAATTTCTAGGAAAGACAATTTTACAAATTTTTAATCAAATTAGAAAAAAATTGAGCAGAAAATCAGGCTAAAAAAAGCCAGAAACTAGTTTCTTTAGACTATATTGCAACTTAGATCTCCCACTTACCCTCTTTATAGAAACCACTTTTTTAAAATGTGTTATCGTTATTCGTGTTAAATAGTTTTTATTTTCTATACTTGTACCAACCAAAAAAGTAAATAAGTAAACCATAAGTAAAACATCTTAGGGCATGTCTATTACTGACATTGCTTTTTGGTCCCATCAGAATAATTTAATCTAAGTGCTTTAAATGGAATATGAACACTGCAAAATTTATACAATAATTTATTTATATATATATTCTCAATCAATGTGTTCATATGCATGCTAAACTTAAGGTATTTGAGTTCATATCATACTTATGTTTACTCGTGATTAGTTATTTTTGAAGTTTAGTACATAATCTAATTTTATTCGTTGTTATTTGGTTCTATTTTATTTTACAACACAGGTTGGATGCTTGCTGCTGCATTAAGAATCTTATAACTGGCATTTATAGGACACTTCCTTTCATTAATGGAAGATGGAGCTCCAAACTGAAATGCATGGCAAGGTACGGAAGAGATAATTTTAAGGTTTTTGTTGGGATGCCACTTAATACTCACAGTGAGCATGAGGAGGATCAGGATCGTGATCGTGAGGGAGTTAGTTTTGTGAAAACAGTGATTCTGCAATAGATTCATGGAGAGAGTTGATAAATTGTTGTTTACATGGCCTTCAAAATATTAGAGTACTTCTAACTCATGGAATCTATTACAGAGGTGCCATGTATTGGCTATTAGAGGCTACTCAGAATCTAATCGTTTTCTGGGTTAGGAACGAAAGATGGGAAATACTTGAAATGCAGAAACCACAATGTGCTCATCCATTGGGCTTGGTGGTTTGCAAGGAACAAGTGTTAAGGCTGGAGAAAAGGACAAAGTGATAACTATTTGGAAGTTAACCAATCAAAACTCGCTTGATCAATCTCTTAAAAAGAAAGGTGAATGCATGGAGATTTCTAGATCTACTGAGAAAATATTAAACCAGATTCAATACCATGAAATGGTAATACATAGTGCATGTATCCCCAGCAGTGGTGATGAAAATTTGCTCAACAAGACCCCGGTGACATTTAATGTGAACACTAGCTCCTGGGGTAGGTCTAATGACATTCATGTCCTTTAGGTATATGTGTTTACAATTCCAGATACATTTTGTAATGCTCTTTTTATGAGATTGTTTCTTTAGAATTTTGTAATGCATTTTTTTTTTTATGAAATTGTTTTTTAGAAAATTAACACTTGATATTTTAAATGTTAAAGCTCCAATAAAATTAAAATTTATCTTGATACCTGAAAAAGCAGGAAAATAAAGTTTATGTAATATTCAATAAATAATTTTTTTATTAAAATAATCAATATTCATAAATTTATATGACAATTTTTTCATTAAATCTTGGTGAAGTTTTAAAGGTAAATTTCTACAAAATATTGGATAAATAATGGTGTATTTGAAATGTGTAATCACATAGTGGTAAAATTATGAAAAAAATTTAGAAAACCATATTATATAAAATCTTACAAATGAATAGGTATACTTTTTCATGAGTTATTTTTGTATAAATTGTAAATAAATATGTATATTTCTCCGTGAGTTATTTTTATATAAATTTTAAATAGGAATGTATATGTTTTTAAATTTTTTTTTTTTATTTATAAATTTAAATATTTATTCAAATAATTATTTTTTATTGTATATTTGAATATATTATAAATGGAATTTTTTATTAAATTATGGAATTAAGTACAATTATGTTTATTTATTTAGCTTGTGAAGAGGAAATGGAAGGATAGCCATGATTTTTTAGGTTCTAAAACTATACAAGGAGAGAAATAGCTTATTTTAAATGTAAGTGGAACCCTTTTACATTAAAAATAGTAGGTCTATTCAAGTATTTACCAAACAACTTTTATTTTTTTAGATGTGGTAAAATCATTAAAAATTTAAGCTAACACATCCTATAATAATTTAAATTTTAAATTGCATACGTTTGATATATTGCAAAGAAATATAAATAGAAATACATTTAAGCTAACACATCTTATAATAACTTAAATTTTAAAGTGTATACATTAAATATATTGCAAAGAAATATAAATAGAAATATAGCAAATTTGTGAAGGAACTTCTAAAACAACTAACTCATAGATAACAAAAGACAAAGTAACAAAAAAAAACTAAAATCATAATGTACAAAGAGCTATAAAAATGCTAGTGGGAACAACTTATTAAATCATTTGATAGATGAATGTAATAACCCAATTTAGAGGGCTAATAATTGATTAGGCTCTAAAAAATTGAGTGGGAGAATCCTAGAACTATGAAGAATATTGGAAGGCATGGGATAGGTTCAATTATGTTCTTGGCATTTAGGTAAATGATTTTGCAACCTCATATTCAATTTGAAATGTATTCTTATAGGATGCATTCTTATAATATTTAACTTTAGACCTCAATAAATAAATAAATTCAACAAATAAATTTCTTATTATAGTTCTAGTGGGTGATCAAATTTAGTACATTTATATGGGTCATTCACTCAATAAATTCTTTTTTAATTTATGGACTTAGTGATAAAGTTTCATAGTTTTATATAGGAAATTAACAAATGATCATCCTTTTAGAGAATTTTATATAAGAAATTTCTTATATAAGATTGCTAATTTTTTTTAAATTTTTGAAATGTGTTCTTATAGTAACTTAAAAAAAAACTAAAATCATAATGTACAAAGAGCAATAAAAATGCTAGTAGGGACAATTTATTAAATGATTTTATAGATGAATGTAATAACCCAATTTAGAGAGCTAATAATTGATTAGGCTCTTAAAAATTGAGTGGGAGAATCCTAGGACTATGAAGAATATTGGAAGTCATGGGATAGGTTCAATTAAGTTCTTAGCATTTAGGTAGGTGAGTTTACAACCTCATATTCAATTTAAAATGTGTTCTTATATGATGAATTCTTATAAGATTTAACTTTAGACCTCAATAAATCAATAAATTCAATAAATAAATAAAGTCAATAAATAAGTTTCTTATTATAGTTCTCGGGGGTGATCAAATTTAGTAGATTTATATGGGTCATTCACTCAATAAATTCTTGAATAAATTATTTTTTAATTTATGGACTTAGTGATAAAGTTTCATAGTTTTATATAGGAAATTAACACTTCATCATCCTTTTGGAAAAATTAATGAGAAATATAGGAGGACATATTGTTTGCAATATTACAAGTGAGTATGCCCACTTCTCCATGGAGCTTGCCGGAAAATTTTAGATAAAACTTCAAAATCAATAGTATTAATTTATGTTTCATACTATTAATTTAATGTATCATGATATTTTAGTTAATAAAAAATTAGTTAAAATTTTTAAAACTAAATATATTAATTTTATATGAAAAGGAACTTGATGTGAGACGTGATTATGTGGAATAAGTGGAATTTGGATGTATGACACAAAAAGAAAAAGGAGAAGTGCGTCACCTTGTTGCAAGAGCCATGAAAGAAAAGAAGGATGGAGGTGGAAGGTTGACTTTGCTTCTTAGACATGCAGTTAAGATTTCTACTAGATATCTCCACGAGGATGATGTTGTGGAGATGGGAGGCCTAATTTCGTCTCCTAATGCACGACAAGGAAAGGATTATGTAGGTAGAGACCTAGTTGCAATTGTGGAATATTGAAGATATGCTATAAGCATATATTATTTTCAATTGACAAGGGAGAAGCTTGGAAATATTGGATGTACTCACGAGGAGATTGATGATGTGCATTATTACTTGAGGACTCGAATTCAATCTGATACTTGGGTGGATGAGAGCTAGGGAGGAAACTTCCCAGCCCTTGCTTTATAGTAGACCTTTGGAGGTGGGTGTGTGTAGTGCCTTGATGACATGGGAAGGATTGCACCACCATCACAAACGGGCCTTTGGGGAAAGGCCCTACACATTCATGGGTGATGCTTCAATGGATAGAGTCAGCCCACCAGGTCAAGCGGGGGTTCAAATCCTCTTGGATCCGCATAGTAGTTAGCACACCATTGGGCGAGGTCTCGGTTACCTGTGACCCTCACCCTTTGTTTTTTTAATATGTATCATATATGTATCATTAGCCAAATTTGGGGTCAACCGTAAAATTAAATAGGTGACAAATTCTTTCATTCCTGTGGTCACAGTCCTTGCGTAGATAAGCTCCAAATTGTTTCCTCCTCAATGGCTACCACTAGACCTAGTTTTCCAAAATTTGACTTTCCATAACTTTGATATACGAACTTGGATTGAGGTTTCATTCGTGTCATTTGAAATCTTGCAACAATATATTCAATCTAACCCTAGTTCCACTTCAATCCAGTGAATTTTATTTTTAAGTTCTTCCAAAGCCACTTACGAATTCTGAGCATTTCTGGAGCCACCTTAATCATTCCAACCCACTAACGAGATTTTGGGCCTCCAAAAAATTTATTAGGTAATTTCCAAGTGAGGGAATTCCTCTCTCATTTTCTCTTTTTCAATCCAACGAGCCTTACTTCCTTGAAACCAATACAAAGGTACTCCATGCCTCCCCGTCATGATGTCCTAGTATTCTTGTCACGAATCAAATCCTGAGGTAGCTTCTCCAATTATTCAAGTGAAAATTTGTGCACTTTAGGAACATGTCCAACCACTTCGGAGTCTATGATCAAAGTGTTAGATGTCATTTTTTCACCATGTCATTTGACTGTCATTATGGGTCTATCATCATCCATATTATGTTCCCTTAGAGGTTAAAAATACTCATGTTCCTAAACCAAGTCTTGGAAACTCGAGAAAAGTTGTTTAATACCTTTAAAATATTAATTGTGCGCTTTTTGTGACTGCACATGCGATGATACTTCTTCTATTAGCCATGATGATCGCCGCTCTATTCGCCACCAAAAACTGCGCACCCCCATAAAAAGGAAGTAAACACAAAAATGTTACTTCTATAAGCCTATTTGGTCGAATATTCTCCCAACTTGAAGCCGCTAGAGTCGCGTCAGTTCAAGATATATCCCTCTACTCATGAAGCTTATCCCTTGGCTAAAAGTCCATTCATTTGAGGTGTTATCATCCATTATCTTGTTAAATATTTCTTGATAGGGTCATATGGGTCACTCACCAAATGGATAAGGTCTCCTAAGCCATTTCATGGTGGTATAGGAAAAAAATTGCATTTTTAAGCCTATACTATGTTTTGACATCACCTTCATTTATGCCATTTCATGTCAAATGAGTCCCATACCATGTCAGTTGTCATTCCCCATGAATTCAAACTCAAAAGGATGAATCTACCAATTTTTCAAATTTTCGTAGCGTCTTACACAGGAAAACAATAGAAACTTCTACGAAAACACCTAATAATTTTGTAGAGAATATGAGGATTTCTCTATTTTTTGACTTTTGAGTAGTCAAATTCAAGGGCAATTTCTAGGCAAACAGAGAAGTATTTTAAGAAAATGAGAGAGGTTATTGTCAATAACATATCAAATAACATTAGCCTCTTTTACGTTTCTCAAAAGTGCTACAAATTAGGAGATACAGGGATATCTTTCGGACCTATTTTTCAGAAAATAGAATTTTCCTGCTTTATATATGTTTTTGAAATGTCAATTCTTGATAGCTGAAGATGGTATATAAAAAAAAAAGAGAGTTTTCTTCTTAAAAACGTATTGATATACAAAAACCTCCTCCAGTTTTGAAAAATCTATCAAGGACTCGGAAATATGAGTTCATTTCTAAACCTAAATTCTGCATTTTTTAGGAAATTTCGTAGCGTGCTTCAGGCTTGAAGCCAGAAAAATGCTACAAAAATTCTTGTAGGTGATTTTTTGCTTTAAAATCCAGTTTTGACATGTTTTATGGGGTGATATCGATTTTTTCAAGGTATCATGACATAATGCAGGTGTTGGAACAACAAAGAAGTGAAGAAGATTGATGGAAAAGCCATTTTTCCCATGCTACTAAAACTCTCGACGAAACCGCCTAATGACACTATGTTTTTTTAGAAAGGAGCTTTAGGTTGTATTTTGTTATCTTGAAAGTGTTTTAAAAGGTCATATAGCCACATGTAAAGGTAAAATATAGTCAAAGGAATTTTTCTTTCCAAATTTTGGTCTTCGACAAAGTTATCCAACTCATCAGTTCATCATGGAGGCATTATCATGTGTGATGGTAGCAGCTCCTTAAAAGTAGGAAGACATGTTTCATGAGGCCCTCCTAATATTTTTTAAAGGCTCATGGTAGCAGAAATTAAATTTTATTGGAAAAATTGTTTAAAACAGAGGTGCTACAAAAAGTTGGTACTAAACTACGCTACGAAAATTTATGTACATGATTGTTTTAGTAGTCAACTTAAAGTTTGATTTTAGACCAAATGAAAATGTATTTTGGAAATATGAAAGAATTTTTTCTTCGGCACGGGGCCGTCTACAAAAACCTCTATCATTTTTTGAAAATCCATCAAGGTTTGGAAATTATATACTCATCGTGGAAGCCTGTTTTTTAGAATTTTCATTCACGATATTTGTGAAAAAATTGTAAAATTCGACTTAGAGGAGATCCAGCTCAACAGCCATGTGGCATAATGACACATCAGCACTCTAGTACACTCGGAAAATTAGTTGGTTGAATTTGATAAGGGTTATTAAATTGATTTTTTGAACTATTAATAAGAGAACAGTCCTTTTTGTATTCAAACTTTGCAAAACATATATATCCCTAGGAAGTCTCCAAGTAATGGAATCATTTTTGAAATAGGTCTTTGAGGTGAGAATTCGAAGCTAGAAATGTGGAAAAACATTTGTATGAGTCCTCACTCTATAAATTAGATATTTTTAGAGTTAGAAAGGGTTGGAAGATGTTACTTGTGACTACTACTATTGTAAATTGATCTTATCAGTAATAGACAGTCACTGTGGGATTTCTCTTTCACCTGAGATTCATTTGATGTTTTTATGAAACTTGTCTTATGTATCTTGCTACTTTATTTCAATATATTAATGTTTGAATACTCAGAATTCGTGCTTCGCATGCTCTGACTTCCTTTAAGCATTAAACTATTGTATATCTTCCTCAATATACTACTTTCAATATCTTAATTTTCATTACTCAGAATTCACGTTTCTCATGTTCTCATTTCCTTTGAACATTTATCTATTGAGTAAATTTTGTGTGTGTTGTCCTTTCATTTAAATATCTTCATGCCTCAACTTCCATAAGGAGAGCCATTGTTATTGAGTTCCCTAGCACTGACTCCATAAGCCCAATGGTAGTAAACCTTTTACATTTTCCACCTGCAATCATATACAATCAAGTCATTATCATAGAGTTAGCCATATAATAGAGTTTTCATTACAAACCATTTCATAGGTTGAGAGATCCCTCTCATAGTGATGAGGCTAATCTTCAGTCAAAAGCTGGTTTGAAATAGTTACTCCAAGTTGACCATTGCAGTAGCCCAACGGGACTCAATTTGGTGATAACGGGAGGATCTCATCCCTTTCTTCATGGATCCGAAACTTCCTTAACCACTTTATAAATTGAGCTGAAGTTTTAGGTTTGAGGGTATAGGTAGATACTGATTTGAGTAGGTACTCGTAGTGGTGAGTTAATAGTAGATTTCAAATTAGAATGTTCTGGTTGTACATTGAAGATCACACCTTTATGCACAAAACTTCATGCTGGTAATTCTAGAGAGACAGGATTGTCAAACCAAAGAAAATGATTGCGCAGACACATGGGAGATATCTCTACAATATCAAGGCTCATGTTGTAAGTTATCTATTTTTTATTTCTAATAATACTTATGGATCTCTTTTTCTCTTTTTCTTGTTTCTAAATTCATTGAAATGACGTCAATACTTAGATTTCTTGAACACTAAGTTGAACTAGTATTTATGATTATTATATACTGCAGGTGCTTTGATCCTTTGCATTTTTTGTGATTGCAGGTTCATCTTAGCATTGAAGGATTACTTTGGAGTGAAAGGTAAAATGCTACATCAAACATCTCGATTGAAAGGTAGGAGCATAACCTCCTCATTTCTAAGTTATAATAATCTAAAATGAAAATAGTTTAGAGAAAGGGGCATTCAAATGCTTGTTTGTTTGGGGTACTAGGGAGATCAATGTTGTCCACAAGAGGGATTAATCCACAAAAAAAAATTGGTGAATCCACTCGAGAAGACAAGTTTAGTTTTCTTTTGTTCTATTTTGTTTGACATTTTAGCTTTCCTAGTTTAAATTTTCTAAGTGTGGTTGGGTATATGAAATCCTAGATTATCTGAGTTAGAATGCATTAAATTTATTTCTTCTAAATTTTCTCTTCCCTGCGTGGTTTTCTATGCAAAACATAGCGGCAACCTACACAAATTTCTACTATAGCTCAGTGTGCATGCACATTGGTTTGCATTGAGAAGTTGCGCACCCACTGGGAAATTTTGAAAAAATGAATATTTTCTCTTCCAAAGTGACATAACCAAATTTTTAAAGTTTAACCTGATGTATACAAGCTATCAGAGTCTTTCTATTAACTCCTCCTTAACACCTTACAATCTTGTTTTATAAATCATCATTTTTACATAATTAGGTTAGGGTTTGCCGTGCTTTGCTATTGCTATTTTTGGAAGATAGATTCAATTGGAAAAGATCACTAGTTTTTTGTGATTGTCTTCTTGAGCCACCAATATTATTACCAGCCTTACCTGTTTGAGTATTTTTCTCTTACTTGATTGCAAAAAGGAAAAGCTTCTAGATCACTAAAGTGTGATTTGTCTCAAACTAGTCTTTCATGATTTCATTTCTGCTAGCTCAAGTGGAAAAAATTTTAGTTTGCTTAAAAGTAAGTGAAATCATTAAAAGACACTCATAGGTATCTTAGTTAGGATTGATAATTATAAATTTTATTTTCTTTGATTTTTTCTATACTTTTTAGGGTTTTTAGAAGTTTTTTTCTTTTGAAAATTGTTTGTTCATCAAAATTGTAGTTTTTTGGCTTTATAATCAACGAAATGTTTCATCACAAAAGAGATATTGGTCATTCTTGGAAAGGAAATTGTTTTCTTGATGAAAAATAAATCTTATTTGAAGTTTTAGGAAGCTTGTACTTTTTGAGTTCAAAAGTCCTTCAACTTTACCTTAAATGGAAATTCATCGAAATAAAGAGTTGCATTACAAAGAATATACATGTTTGATAGGGATCCTGGATGTGATAGGTTTAACATAGGAATTATGGCAAGGGGTGATTGAAAAATAATGATGGAGATTCTGTGGCCCAAGGTCGAAGTATAAAAAGAAGCTTGGCGACAGTCATAACTATTTATGATGGGGAAATCCCAGGAGTCGGTAGGATGTCCAGGGTGGGTATATATTGGTTATGAATGTCATGGTTGCTTATGTGTGAGGGTGTGATACTCCAACCAAGGGTGACCAGGGACTACTACCATGGGAGAAAAGATGGATGGGTGAATGGGGGACATAGTGCACCGTTTGTGGTCTTTTTGCACTTACCAAAAGAATGAATTAATATGGTTTGGTTTATACAAAACACAAAGGTGAGTGCCCCAAAAAATGAAAGTGTTCAATCACTGATGATGTGTGGAAGGTGTTTTGCTGACCGTTATGCAGAATTATGAATTACGGATAAAACATGTTCCCTAAATGTGGTGATATGCATTTAGAACAACAAATCAAATACTTTTTAGATACTCTCTCTAAGAGTAAATAGACACATAGAAAGATAGAGGAACTTACTTGTGATCCAAGAATTTCCTATTCTCCTTCTGTCGCTCTAGTTGTAGCTTCCAATCCAACTTTGATCGACAGACTAGTTCCTGCAAGTATAAACACTAAAAAACAAAAAGATTGCAATATAAAGATGCCTATTTATCTTAATTAGTTAAACTGATTAAACATGAAACATATATATTAGTTAACAATCCATCATATGAAAAGTAGAAACATAAACAGATACATATATGGGAAAATGAGTAGCAATCTTTATTAATGGATAGAAGGGGGAGGTTACAACCAGCTATCGATTTGATGTCACTAGCTCTAGCATCATCTCAACATCATCACAATAAACATCTCACCAGTAGCATATCACTCCTATCACTCTCTAACTTTAGAATCCAACAACGTTTATTTACTAAATTTCTTCCTTCCCTAACACTAGAATCTGTGCTCAATTTATAGGGAAAATGATGGTAGTTTCTCAATCAGTGACTTTCTAACAATAGGAAACACATTTTCCCAAGCTCATAGGTGTTAGAAAGACACATGGATTCAAATTTTGACACATATCGACTCTTCTAGAAGGCACTGGCCATGTGGAGATTCTTGAACAATGAGAATTTTTCTCCCATTTGACCAACGCACTCTTGAATGTTGAGATGTGCTTTACAGAGCACCCTTGAATGGAGATAGCTGCATATGTAAATAAATTAGTCCCTTGAGAGACTGCGTTGGTGAGATCATAAGTGATATAACATATACTTCAAACCTTGGAAAACTTGCAATGGAAGTCATGGATGGTTTTTTCTTGTCTTAGGGCATGTAGCAACTGAAATGATAGGGGATGATAGAACCTATTTCATTGGTCCTAGGGATGATGTCCATTTTTACTAGGTCATTGGGAATGATGCCCAAATTTAACTATAATAGCTGCCCCCTAAAGCATGAAGTAAGAATAATAACAATATTTTTTGAATGAGATGGTTTATGATGTGATGGGTTCGCACTAAAGAGGAGTGGCGACCCACATCGATATTACAATACATTACATCATGATATATCCTCTTGATCACAAATATTTGACGGAAGGCATTCCCATGCTCAGCACATAAACTATCTAATAACATGTACATTGTGTAGAAAGTTGTTTACATTGGAATTTTGCCTGATATAGAAATGCCTATAGATATAGGCCCATGTTTGGATGACGATCTGTATGTAAGGTCACCGTACAAATGATGTGTACAAAAATCCTGAAATTGTAGCGCAGATGGCTAAAACTAGATCTGGTGTCTTCTTATCTCGTTCACTCGATCGTTTGGGTACAAGTCTAGCCATGCGAATATATGATTTGTAGTTGAACATGGTAATACATCGTTTGATTACGAGCCAATCATGTGAGCTGTTAACAAATGCGAGAGAACCACCATTGAAGTTAATGGATTTCAAGGCACTGCAGTACATTTTGTAAGGCATGAATAGATGATTTAATGTGTTATCACCAAAATCATACCTGATTGGCTACTGATCAGACAACTTCAGTGTAACTATTTCAAACCACTTCGAACTGAAGCTTAGCCTCTTCAGTCTAAGAGGGATCTCTCGAGGGGGTTTATGATATTGGTTAATGATAAAAATAGATGGCTAACTCTATGATTTATGTATTGTTTTTATATGTTTGCTGGTTGAAAATATGAAGGCTTGCTACCATTGGGTTAAGGATTGAATGACAGGGATAAAGATGACAAAGGCTTTCCTTGTGGAAGTTGAGGCTTGTTTATATTTCATGTAAATAATAACACATTGAGGAAAATCCCAATAACTTGAGGTTCAAAGGAAGTCAGAGCATGTGACACATGAATTCTGAGTAATGAGACATCAAGGTATGGAAAGTAAAATACTCAATTCACCATAGCTTAATACTTAAAGGAAGCGAGAGCATGAACAATCATGAATTCTGAGTAATAAGCATGAAGACATTGGAAGAAAACATCTCAAAAGATAGGATAGAAACTCATTTAACCATGGCTTAGTACTTAAAGGAAGTCAGAGCATGAATAATCATGAATTCTGAGTAATAAGCATTAAGACTTTGGAAGAAAACATTCAAAATATAGGACATAAACTCATTGAAATATAATAAGAATCTCAGGTGAAGAAAAGATGTATTGTTATTGTATATATCAGAAACTCCAAATATTTACAATAAAATAGTCTGCGCTGATCATATTTCCAACCCTTCATACATCGAAGTACTCAGTACTTATAGGCATCTAGCCTTTACATCCAATCTGCCAAGTGGCTAGATCATTAAACTCTATTACTGACACCAAATCTAACCACTAACTAGATATTTAAAACTAGAACTGACACCTTTCTAATTAGGAGTTAGAGTCCTACTATGACTCAAACACCTATTTATTACATTTTAATCTAAATATGATCCAAATATTCCTTGAAAGGAATCATTTCTTTCACCCATACTGGCCACAAACAAAACATTAATACTCTGACTGTCTTCATGAAACTGCTCTACCTACTGTAAAGGAACTGTTAGTTTGATGATATGGTAGCATAGTGAGCTGGTATCTTCAAACTATATCCATAACAAAATATCTTCACTTAGAAATATTCTGATCTCATACACTTTATCATTGCCCTGATACTCTTATCATTCCTTATCGGGAATAGATTTTAAATAGTCATTTACCCATCACCTTCTTCCAAAAATTGACCTTGCTGTGAAAACAAAGTTTTGAGCTACTTTTATAGCGAAAAGGTTGTGATTTCTTCAACAATTTTTTGGCCTTTCCAATGGTTTTTTCAAAATGAGTAACCTAATCATTCACTTTCTTTTCCACCTCATATATCATTTTTCTATCTTTCTTGTATCTTTCCAGCTCTTTCTCTGTTTCAGAAAACTCTTCCCTAGCTTCTTTTAGCTGTTCTTCAAGAAACTCTTTTTCATTTTTATCTATGATTTTTTCCTTTCCCTTTCTCTGTTTGATTGTTTCTTCCTTATCTTTAAATTGTCCCTTTCGAAAATCTACCTCAAACTCCTTCTAAATATTTCTTTTAGATTGACCTTTCTTTTCTTTAGTAACCTTGTCTCAGTAGGAGATATAACTATGACTTCTTGCACCGCTTCCCTTTTTTATTTATCTTGCCTCTACTGCTTATTTCCAACTGTGATAGTCTCAGAAATTTTCGATCTAGTAAAAGGCTTTCTAGGTTTAAAAAGAAAACATGAATCCTCTGATGAAAAATCTAATTTCTTGGCCATAAGCCCCTTCCCTTTAATCTTGGATCCTTCTACCTCAGTTTCTTTCAATAAAGGGGTTTCTGTAATGTCTATAGCCCATAAGATGTCTTCAAGCCTACCTTTACCTCCAATAGTTTCCTTTGTGCTTCCTTTAAACCTTTTTGATGTAGGTTTAGTCTTGCTAATTATGACATGTTTTTTATCATACTTATTAGTTGGTTGATGTGGTGCCGCCTCTTGGATAAAATTAGCTTCTACCTCCACGTCTTTACCTGTAGCTTTTAAACTTTCTTGTTGATTCTCTTCTACTTCTGTAGTAGTATTCAGCTCTTGCCTAGGAGAAAGAGTTTTGAGTTTAGAGGCTTTCCTTGGGGATAAAACATCCATTTCATACCCATTCATAAACAAGAAAGATGCCCAGTGTCTGTCTAGTTTATTTAATTCTTCCAGTACTAGTAATTTCATCAATCCATGGTGAAAGATGGAAGTTTCGCTTCTTTCAGGTCTACCTTGCACTTTATCTGCCATTTTTCCAAGGCTTCTAAAAATTTAAAAAGGAATATCTATCAGCTTTTTTCCCATAAAATTAAGAAACAACTTGAAGTGATACATGTAGATTTTACAAAATCTTCCTTCACAGGTAAAGTATTTCTGTATGACTACCAATAAATTAGAGTAGTTATATTTAAGGCAAGTTCTGGGAATCCCTATAGTCATATTTATCCCTACATGTTCAGGCTTTAGATAATCATCACAACTCCTTAAATCAAACTTTGTAGCTTTAAACCATTCTTCTCCCATCCTAGGGATCCCTGTTGCTTGAGAAATGCTCTCAGACGAAGCTGGCACATAAAGAAATCCAACCTTTGTAGATGTTCCTTTTAAATTGAGTACAAAGTCTTGTGATACATGTTTCTAATGACCTTGCAACTTTTAACAAAACTGAATGCAGCCTTCTCTTGTAAGAATTTCTACAAAATTTGGATCTTCCATGATTAATCTTGGACTTGTAGGTTTGTACCTGAATAGTAGGCCTCCTTTATTTTCTTTCTTTGGTCTAGCCATTTCTTCTTGTTTTGCAGCGGTGGCCTTCTCTAGATATTTACGCCTGTTCACTAAAAGCCTTTAATGACAATGAGTTGTTATGGTAAAAGAGGACTGACATGACAGAGGGTTTCTAAGGGAAATGAAAATGACAGCAAGCTTCTTTGGTAGCATCTTACAAGAGTGGAAAATAAATCGTGAGGAATGAAGGATTGATTTTAAAAAATCAGATGAGATTTATTAAGAAAATGGTGGTTGATGCCAAAACATGCCTAAGACATTCAATGATAACCCTATTCTGACAGCATGACCTCGAAACCCTCAAATTTTAACAACTCATCATTATGCAGAAAACCATTATAGGATGACATGCTTTCGTAGTGAATTTAGCCTTACAAGTGTTAGCTTCGCTACAAACTTACTGGGTGTTTCCGCAACAAAATCTGTTAATTTTGTACCAAAATCACTGCGGACTGAGAATTTTTTTGACATGTGGCCAGATTTGAGATATTAGGTTGATTTAAAGTACCTATTTCAGATTTGTTCCTTTGATATGACTTGAGATCATTCCCTAACAACTTCAAAAATCATAGAAGCTTATACTAATCATGAAATTTATCGTTTCATGATGGTATGCTTCTAACCAATCTAAATAAAAACTTGACACATTTCAAGTTATGATTTTGAAAATTTACGGTGTGATAACATAATGTCAAACGCCAAACAAAATATTTCGGTCGAAAGTCCGAAAGTGAGGATCTTGTCGATGCTGCTTCATTGGAGTGGAAGATGATGTTTCTAAGTAAACTTCCTGGATGATGATTTGACGTCGATAGGAAGTTACTTTATTGCGAAATGGGAGTTACTGATTTCAGAGACAAAATGTGACTTGATATAGCAATTTTCAGGGATGACTGTCATGAGAATGAAGGTTTATGAGTATTACAGAAGATGAGTATTCACTAGATGACTTCTCTTGAACATATCGATGACAGTGAGATGAGATGGCAGCATTAACCCAAAACCAAGCTAAAGGTATGATGAGCCACAGGTATGAATGAAACATCGAGAATATTACCGAACCCAAACAGTCACGATGATGGAGTGAAGTGTCATGCTCAAGAGCGACCTGCTACAATAAAAAAAAAATTCACTTTCTCAAATTTTCCCCGGTCATTTGTCGACCAATACCTCTTTATTTTTTAACAAGCTTGAGGAGGATAACATATTCTTGATCTATAATTCAACCCTTCGGGTGAATAATGTATCGCTATTTAATAATTTAACGAGTCTAGCGATGAATGAAACTTGATTCTTGCCATGATCGAAAAGCCTGTTGCTATTTTATGTTTTAACGAGCCTAATGACAGTGACAAATAGGTCCTTTTTCATATTTATAGAGTTTGAAAAAGAGGAAAAAATAAAACTCCATAGGTAATTTTTCGTAAAGTTGTCGATCAATCTGAGAAAGTGTAAAATAATATCTGAGAGAACCTCCTAGTCATGTTCGACTAAGGCATTCCTTTTTCGTTAATAATTTATCTTAGTCTGGAAAAGGGTCAAACTTATACCAAGTAGATATCAATTCATTAACTTTTACAAGCTCAAAAAGACAAGTGCTCAAAAATATTTTCATATTATCAGAGTCTAAAAGAGCTAAAAGAAGACATGAGGGGTTCCATTTTCGTTGTTATCAAAGATCAAAAAAGAGGTAAAAGTGCTTCAAGTCCTCTTTCATTTTTATCGAAGCTCTAAAAGTAAGGATAAAATTATGCTTTGTGGTCAAATCATTCTTGAAATAAATGTGCACGACTAATCTTCTCATAATTTCCAAACCTATTCAGAACAACATCAAATGGATTAAAAATACATGTTTCTTGATAAAAAAATGAATAAAATTGTAGTCACGGCAATAAATATGATTTTCAAATAGTTAAATGACTAATTAAAATATTTTTACTATTCATTTTTAGCATTTGAAAGTTACCATTTTCATTTTGGAGCTCTAAACCTTTTTTTGCCACCGAACTTTTGCTGTTGATTGTGATCGATTCTGTGGATGCGTTTCATCACTGTTTGATCCAAGTTGGTGCCATAGACCCCCTATTGCTTTCAATATTCATTTTGTTGCAAATTTTTAGGGATTTGGGCCCCTTAGGGTAGATTATTTTTCTAGAGAGAGTAACGCACCCTTAGGCATCGAAAACTGCATTGGAATGCACTCAAAATGAGGTGTGAGTGCATATGCAATGCACTTTCTATTGACCAAAACTGATTTTTGCATTGATATCTGTGTTGCAGTAACTCAAACAGCCATGTCTTCTCATAATAATGAGATGGAGGAAAATAAATTTGAAGAAATGTGTGACGAAAAAGGAGAAGATCAAAGAAAGGAGAAAAGTGAAGAACAAAGAGAAAAATATAGAACATATCAAAGAGAATATGCAAGAACATATCGAAAAAGAAAGGAGCGAGAAATGAAAACTACAGAACAACAAGAAGAGAGAAGAGCATGCCAAAGAGAATATCAAAAAAATTATCGACATAGAAAGAAATTAGAAATGAAAGTTGAAGAACATGAAGAACAAAGGATAAAGCATAATGAAAAAGCACGAGAATATCGAAAAAGAAAGGCACAAGAAATTTCAACTGTAGAGCAACAAGAAGAGAGAAGAGCACGCAAAAGAGAATATCAAAGAGAATATCAAAAAAGGAAGATACAACAAATAATATAAGAAAATGCAGAACAAAGAGGAAATGGACAAGATAACCCAAAGGAAATAACACCTGAAAAACATGAAGAACAGAAAAAATAGAAAAGTGAACAAAAAATATCAAGATCGACAAAGAAAACAATATATAAACAACTCATACATGGTATGGACGAAGAGGAAAATCCTATGAAAGAAACATGTTTAAAACATATTGATTCCCAACATCAACATGAAAGTTTTGTTGATATGAATATTTCACATCGAAAATTTCGTGATAGGATTGATCGATTGGCTAAAGTTCAAATATTTCATGTGTGTGAAGAGTCATATTGTAGAATTCAAGTACATACGACAAACATAGGTACAATGTGCATGAGATGTAAACAAGAAGGAAGTCATCATAGATTTTCAACCGATAGGCATATGAATCCCGGAGAACAACCTAATGTTCTTGTAGAGGTTAGACAAGTCGAAGAGATGTTGATAGCACGTGCAAGTCCAATTTTGCAGGTTATGCACTCAATAGGTGGCCAATACAAATATAGAGGACACACCATTAGTTTTCCACAAGAGGTTAGAAATCTTTCCATGAAGTTACCTCGACATATTAAAGACTTGGATGTGATAATTGTTGTGCGGAAAAAATGTGCAAGGGATCAAGTTATGATTTTACTGTCAGGAAATAAATTGTATTACATGCATTACACTATAAGATTCATAATGATCCATATTATCATGGAGTTCAAGTTGATAATGATTCACTTCAATAAATACCTGAAATTGCAACAGATCTATCACATATGATTAATGCTATTACTATGCCAAAGAAAGATAGTGACACTGAATTTGCAATGTTGGAAGGGGTTCGAGGGATTGACGATGCATTAGATGGCTCACATACAACTTAAGGTGGATCCACCTTAACTCTGGATGGATCACAATAAAGTTGGTTTATTTTTCAGTGTAACCACACACAATTATTAACAATGTACATTAATATGATGATTTCTAATCCTATTTTATTTCTTACACTAGATGCATTGATATAAGTGTAGATGTTGGTTTCAAATCCTATTTTATTACTTGCACTAGATCCATTTATTTCAATATAGATGTTGATTTCTAATATTATTTGATTACCTGCATTAGATGCATTGATCTTAGTGTAGATGTTGTTTTGTAAACTTATTTGATTGTTTGCATTAGGTGCATTGATTTCAGTATAGACGTTGATTTCTCGTTTGATGTACATTGATGGTACATTAATTTTAAAGTGATTGGATTAAGATTGTGCATTGATTTCAGTGTAAGCACACAAAATTATTAACAATTTACATTAATATTTGTGTTATAGTAAATCAACCTATTAATATTGAAGAGCAAGAGAGACAATGTATGATGTTTAGTACAATAGTTCAAGCTAAATATTTAAATGGTTTATTATTTCAATTGTCCTTTTCATATAATCGATATGAAAAGATGACAAAACTAACAAGGGTGACAATAGGAATAGAAAAAGAAAATAATTTGAGATTGATCATAATGAAGACTATTTGTAATTTACTACATTCTTACTATTTTCATTTTCTATCATTCAACACTATTACATTGTCACTTTGCATTCAAAAAATTATTTCATCATTAAATTTATTAACAATATTTATTATCTCAAAAAAATGAGGTAACTAAGAAAATTTTAAAATTAAAATGACCAGATAAATATCAGACATATTTAGCATATATAAAATTATTCTATTTATATTATCTGTATTCACATACTATTTATATAATTAATCATATTTTCGATAGATTTTCCTTGGCCACACACAACTGAAACCAGCCTAGATCCATCTTAACTCTGGATCTATCAAGCGCCGAGAGGGATCAAATCTCTCGAGGTGCAAACCTTTCCTCAAGTTTTTCACTCAAAAAAATAGGTTTGCACCTTTAGAGATTTTATCCCTCTTGGCGCTTGATAGATCCAGAGTTAAGATGGAGCTAGGCTGGATCCATCTTAACTCTAGATCTATCAGGCATTGAGAGGGATAAAATCTCTAGCTGAGGATAGATCACAATGAAGTTGGTTTGTTTTTCTTAGGTACAATGTGCATGAGATGTAAACGAGAAGGAAGTCATCATAGATTTTCAGCCGATAACCATATGGATCCAGGAGAAAAACCTCATGTTCTTGCAGAGCTCACACAAGTCGAAGAGATGTTGATAGCACGTGCAAGTCCAATTTTGCAGGTTATGCACTCAATAGGTGGACAATACAAATATAGAGGACACACCATTAGTATTCCACAAGAGGTTAGCAATCTTGCCATGAAGTTACCTCGACATATTAAAGACTTGGATTTGATAATTGTTGTGTGGAAAAAAGGTGCAAAGGGATCAAGTTATGATTTTACTGTGAGGAAATAAATTGTATTACGTGCATTACACTATAAGATTCATAATGATCCATATTATTGTGGAGTTCAAGTTGATAATGATGCACTTCAAGAAATACCTGAAATTGCAACAGATGTATCACATATGATTAATGCTATTACTTTTCCAGAGAAAGATAGTGACACTGAATTTGCAATGTTGGAAGGGGTTCTAGGGATTGACGATGCATTAGATGGCTTACATACAACTTCATTTGCATCAAAGCTTCCAAATGCTACACGAGAGATTGATATTATTCGACAGTGGGTAAACAACCCTAATGCGAAGGAACAACCTAATACAGAGGAAGTTCGTAGTTGGCCTAGAATTGGCTCATCTCCAATCATTGAGTATAACACTATGGGATTATTTGATATGGAATTTTCATCATTGTTCCCAAAAGGTGAAGCAGATTGGTTGCAAGCACGTGAGAGACATGTCCATCTTCATGAGTATGCAAAGCATCTTCTTCGATATCGTGATAACAGGTTTGGAAGGCACCCACGATTTAGATACTTTTTACCCAATATCATCATGAGACATTGTGCTCAAGCTTTGTCTGCAGTATTTCTGAAGAAAAATATGACAGATTTACCAACAACAATGTTGGAGTTACGAGAACATTTACAAAATATTCCAGATTCACGAATTGGAGAAATATTGATGCGACTTGGCACTGTACTAAGAGGCACACGTGCATATTGGAATAAGTGTCGTGCTGAGCTATCGAATATGGATCAACAAACTGGGAGTCCTACAATATTCTTTACATTAAGTGCGGAAAATATGCAATGGCCAGATTTACATAAATTAATGCCAGGTACATATCGCACTCTAGGAAATTTAAACTTTACCTTTGTAGCTAACTTGTAAAACTTGTGATCAACGAAGTACAATCGCGCGCCATCGAGCATCGCACTTAAAAATTTAAAGTTGCAGGTGTTGATGGATATGTTATGAATTGTTGGAAATGTGATCTGCGATGCACTAAAAGTTGACAAGTGCGAAAAGGGTGGAAGGAAAGGAAAAAGGCCTTATGAAGGTTTATTTTTGGATTTTGGCCATTTATAAGGTTTAGGCGGCTCCTACCATATCGCATCTGTAACACCCCCAATTCATGTGATTGCATTTTAAAGTTAGATACTTGAACTTTACATCCTAAGGGGAGTGGACCCCAAAGGATAATTATTTTGTGAATGTAATTAAACATTTAATTGAAGAAATGAATAAATTATTGTGGTGCAGATTAACCAAAAATGAGATAATGAGATCACTTGCTAAATCTGTCAGGATGGATGAGGCAAATATTTCCCCACAACCTTTCAAAAATCCTTGAAAGACAGTAAGTTTTAAATTTAGATTTTTGAGGAAAAATCTGAATTTCCCCAATGATGAGGAAAGTAGTTGGGAAGAGGTAAAAAGCTCGAAAAGTTGAGGAAAAGCATAAAACAACTTTAAAGAATCCCTAAATTGGGAAGCGTAGGCAAACAGGAAGAAAAGCATCCTGAGATTCTGGACGCAGAATTAGAAACATGCTTTGGGGAACAATGCTTAAATAAGCTGCTCTTGTACAGATTAGGGGTTGATCTGTTTCAGGAGGTGATCTTAGCTCGGGGGTGAGTTCTGGGAGATAGAAGAACTCTAAGGTTGGGAGGTTGGTCTACTGCACGAGTGGTATGTCTCTGAGAAAAATTGTCTTCTTGTTTCTTATGGTATGAATTGGCTACATATAAAAACAAAAATTGTCTCTAAGATATTACATTTTATTAGTCTACATGTAACATAATTTAATCACCAGGCAGTAACCTGATCATTCTGTATAGTTGTAGAGGAATATCCTATAAAGTAGAATCCCACAGAATGTTTAAACCCAGAGCTGGTTTAAATCTGAGGATACCTTGTTCTTTCAGGAAACATTGTGAAATTGTTTTTAATCTGCTTCTGTTTCCTAGCATAATTTTTATTACAGCTACCATAGAGAGAAATTGAATTCACTGTAGCATACCGGAATAATAGCAGGATATGAGTTAAAATTTATACTATGTATGAAAGAACAGAGAGAGAGACTCAATAGACTGATCTCAGGTTCAACCAAATATTCTATTATAATTCCAGGAAATTAAATGGTCTAAAACAACAAGGTAGTACATAAGCTCACTTATTCTAGTGGAGGAAAGGAGTAGATATTTATAAATAAAAAACTTATCAGAGACAATGGCCTCATGGAACTATTCTAATATCATAGCACTGATAATGAATACATAGAGTGCAGAAATTATGATTAAGCAGTTCAGAAGCATATGAGCAAAGAGTAAATTATTTTCAACAGTATACACAGTAGCATTTATGTAACCACTATTTCCCTTGACTAAGAGGGAAAAGGGAATGAGTTCAAATCCTATTATCAACCCTTCAGAAACATCTACCACCCGACACCTAGGTAGACAAGAGCTGTAACTAGATACAAGAAAGTGAGGAGAAACTGGAGAATAGAAATATGCTTGTATAACTTTGGAAAATAGGAGAACATAATTTCTAGACTTTCATACATATTAACCATCTGCTTATAAATGAGAATGGACTTATAATTTCCTGCAAGCCTTTCATATGTCTAGAAAGACAAATGTAAAACAAGTTCAATGTAACCAGGAACAGAGGCAACTGTAATTATGATACAAATACTAGAGTGGAGATTTCTAACCGCAGAAAAGAGTGAATGAAGTACATCAGAAGAATAGATAAACATCACATATAACTACCTGTAAATTCTGATGCATGCAATTAAGAAATCTGGAATTGCATTAGCGTTACCGGAAAACAAATATGGTTCAGACGAGCCAACTAAACAAGCAAAATGCCATGGTATGAAATCATATGCACTATTCATACAGTCCATGTACATTTATACTGTGGCAGAGTATATTAAAATCGACCTAAGACAATAGGGAGTACATATCTATCCAAAATTATCGAAATACATGCTGAGCCTATTAGGCTAGGGTATAAAACTCACAACCCCTATCTCAACAGAACAAATTTAAACGAGCGCCATCCAAGAGTGACAACGATAACAAGAAGAAAACAACATCCCGACTCGGAGAGAGTCTCGTTTCTCAAGGAAAACTGCGCAACATCACACAAGAACAATGTTTCGACACCCACGAGACAACGCAACAGGAGAGGGGAAGTAACCCCATAGGTATACCAACCTGGATGGCCAAGAGACCAATGTTAGCATCCATAACGATTGGAAGGGTTACTATCTACCGTCATAAACATGCAAGAGCCCTTCGAATTACCTGTAGAAAACAAATTCAACCCAAAATGCGAATTAGCCATTTGTGCCATCGTGGGGAAATAAGTGACTGAAGAAAATAATTTTGGTATTAAAACCATTACCTGTGAAACACAAATCTCAGATGCGCCGAGCACTGAAATCGAACATTGAACAGAAAGGGATTAATAAAAATCACCCTCGAATATAATACGACGAAATCAACAATTATATGCGGAGATGGCATGAATAAGAACCCACCTCATAAGGCTCCATGGAACAGGAGACGTCCGCCTGAGAAGATGCGGCGCATGCTACACAGGAGGTATAAAACAAATTAGTCTAATTTTATAACATAGCCAGAGAAGGGTCGACGATAACCCTGAAGATAGAAACTAACCACACCTTGCGCTGAACGTATACCTTGCAAATCGAAAAAAAAAACCAGATGCATTCACCTTACTGATGATTGAATGTATATTCAGAGCAGGCATATGGCCTTTACAAACTACTTTCTGAATCATTCAAACCTGCAATAGAAATAAAATGCGTGTGGAGGTAATTACCTGACTTCGTGTTGGTGAACTAGAGGTGCCATAATTCTTCTCTGCAACGGAGAATCGAAAACCCTCGGTAGAAGTAGAATGGTGCAGATGCAGAGGAGCACCACAAACTAATGAACATGGAAAACCGACTTTACTCTACACTCAGAGCTTATATAATTCTTCGAAAAACCACCTGAACCCTAACTGAAATCGATCGCCATCGTCCACTTGGCAGGATCGGAGAAACTAAGCCACGGATCGATGGGTAGTAGTGGAGAGTTAAGACCATCGTACAATATTAATGGGTGTAGATCCGAATTGAATTCCATATGTCTTGTGCAGGTATTGGCGTGGGTGTTGTCCACCACATAGGCCAAACATGCCAGTGACGTGGATTCACCATGTAAGGAAACGAAAGAGTATAAAAACCATACAACACTCATTTAATTATCACAACGCCTGACGTGGATAAAAATCTCACCACGGTGATGCACAGAGAAACCCAAATCTGGGGTGATGATACGCTCTACGGGAAGAATGATCCCAATGCCCAATACCATATATTAAATTGATTTAAAATCTGATGTACCATGATGGGTGGTCATATCAATCCAGGCGTATATACATGTTAATGCCAAATGCATGGAAAAAGTCAATTCATAATAGTATGCACATCGAATTATATGAAAAATTGATAACCCCAAAGGCTATACCCATATACATAGCATAAACATCATAACGATGGCTAGTGGAAGGGTCAAAAGTGCCCTTGGGCAACGGCTCATACAAATCATGTTATATAATATATGTTCATGGTCCATATGGTTCACGTCTAGATTCAATAATTTCATAAATGAGATATGTGACCATTAAGTTAAGGGAGAGTGGCGAGGTTATGCGAGACCTGGGTAAGGAATAGAGTCCTATAAAATATCTCCCTACTTGGAATAAAAACAACATAAGGTAAGAGGTAGTGGTAGAGGGTTTTATTGCAACATGATGTGATGAAAACTATCATAGTGAAAAGATTGAAATGTCATAATAAACCTATGCTCAAAAGCCTGCACTCGCAAAGAAATTTTTTTTTTTGGGTGAAATTGGAGGTGTGAAAAATGGTATCAGAGCCCAAGTTATAAAAACTGGGCTGGTGACATTGTGCTCACGATTGCTGTGTACTCACTGTGTAATTTTATTTACCATAGCAAAAGTTTTGTTTTTGTTGTTTTTTTTTTTTTTTTTCTGTTCACTGACCTGTGCTATGTAGTGTACTGTGAGGTGATAGAATGGAAGAAGGTGGCGAAATTTATGTTGATCTGCGTGGTGAACCAGATCCCAATGCGGCCATGGTGGCTATGTTGCGAAATTTGCAACAATAATTGGCTGAGATAAAAAGCCAGAATGACAGATTGTCATTAGCCAGTGGGGAGCAGGAAAAGCTCATCAGGGAATTAACCTCACAGAACAGCCAAGAAGGCGAAGGTTCCGGAAAGAGGAAAAATGATGAATCTGATGAGGAAGATGCCATTCGACATCAGAATAAGCAGAAAAATGAATTACAAGGGGAATTCCGAAAAATAAAACCTCCCTCCTATGACGGGGAGAAGGAGGAAGATGCTGAAGCCTGGTTGCTGAATATGATTAAGTATTTCCAAGTTTATGAATATGAAAGCAATTTGAAGGCCAGATTAGCTGTCTACTAGCTACAAGGTAAGGCTATTTTGTGGTGGGAGGAGACAAAGATGGTGCATGCCATAGATGAAAAGTGTAACACCCCAATTCATGAGATTGCATTTTAAAGTTAGATACTTGAACTTTACATCCTAAGGGGAGTGGACCCCAAAGGATAATTATTTTGTGAATGTAATTAAACATTTAATTGAGGAAATGAATAAATTATTATGGTGCAAATTGACCAAAAATGAGATGATGATATCACTTGCTAAATCTGTGAGGATGGATGAAGCAAATATTTCCCCACAATCTTTCAGAAATCCTTGGAAGATAGTAAGTTTTAAATTTAGATTTTTGAAGAAAAATCTGAATTTCCCCAACGATGAGGAAAGTAATTGGGAAGAGGTAGAAAAAGTTGGAAAAGCTAAGGAAAGGCATAAAACAGCTTTAAAGAATCTCTAAGTGGGAAGCCTAGGAAAATAAGAAGAAAAGCATCCTGAGATTCTGGACGCAGAATTAGAGACATGCTTTGCGGAGCAATAGCTTAAATAAGATGCTCCTGTACATATTAGAGGTTAATCTGCTATAGGAGGTGATCTCAGCTCGGGGGTGAGTTCTGGGAGACAGAAGAACTCTAAGGTTGGGAGGTTGGTCTACTGCACGAGTGGTATGTCTCTGAGGAAATTTGTATTATTTTTTGTTATAGTGTGAATTGGCTACATATAAAAACAAAAATTATTTCTAAGTTAGTTCATATCTTTAGTCTACATTTAACAGAATGTAAGCACCAGGTAGTAACCTGATCACTCTGTATAGTTGTAGAGGAACATCCTGTACAGTAGGATTCCACAGAATGTTTAAACCCAGGGTGGGTCTAAATCTGAGGAAACCTTGTTCTTTCAGGAAACACTGTGGAATTGTGTTAATCTGCTTCTGTTTCTAAGCTTAATTTTTATTTCAACTATTATAGAGAGAAATGAAATTAACTATAGTACACTAGAACAATAGCATGATATTATTTACATCTTATAGTGTGTATGAAGAACAGAGGGAGAGACTCAATAGCCTGACATCAGCTTCAGCCAAATACTCCATTATAAATGCAGGAAATCAAATGATCTTAGACTATAAGGTAGTCCATAAGCCCTTACTCTAGTGCAGGAAGGTAGTAGATATTCATAAACAAATAAATAGGAAAAAGGACCAGACAATGGTCTCATGGATCTATTCTAACATTATATTACTGAGAAAGAATACATAGAATACATAAATTATGAGCAAGTAGTTGAGAAGCATAGGAGTAAGAAGTAAATAAATTGCAACATTATACACAATAGCATTTATTTAACCAATATTTCCTTGACTATGAGGAAGGTGAAAAGAGTTCAAATCCCATTACCAGCTCTTCAGAATCCAGCTACCATCATATACATAGGTAGATACGAGCTGTAACTAATTACAAGAAAATGAGAAGAAACTGGAGAATAGAATTATGCTTGCATACCTTTGAAGAATAAGCAATTATAAACTCTAGACTTTCATACATATAAATCATCTATTGATAAATAGGAATGGTCTCATAAATGTCCAGCAAGCTGTTCATATGTCTAGACAGTCAGGTATAAAACCAGTTCAGTGTAACCAGGAGCAGAGACAGCTGTAATTATGCTATAAATACCAAAGTATAGACTTTACACCGAAAGGAGTGAACAAAGCACATGAGAGGAATAGATAAATATCATATATAACTACCTATAAATCCTGATGTATGCAATTAAGAAATCTGGAATGTCAGTAGCATTTCCAGAAAACAAAATAAGTTCAGACGAGAAAATTAAACAAAGCCAAATGCCATGGTATGAAATTATATGCAATTTTTTATACAGTCCCTATACATTTAAAATTGTGGCAGAGTATATTAAAATTCAACCTAAGACAATAGGAAGTATATAATTGTCCAAAATTGCCAAAAGACATACTGAGCCTATTAGGCTGGGGTACATAAATCACAACACCCATCTCAACAGAACGAAATTGACAAGCACCATCCAAGGATGACAATGCTAACAAGAAGAAAACGAAAACCCTGACTCGGAGTGTGAGTCTCGTTTCCGTATGCAACCTTGCGCCACATCGCAAGAGAAGCATTGTTTCAATGCTTACGAGATAACGCATCAGGAGAGGAGAAGTAACCCCATACGGATACCGACCTGGAGGGCCAAGAGACTGAGGTTAGCATGCACATGATTGAAAGGGTCACTCCCTACTATCATAAGTACGCAGGAGTTCTCTGGATTTACCTGTAGAAGACAAGAACGACCCAAAACGCAAGTTAGTCATTGCACCATCGTAGAGAAATAAGTGCATAAATAAAATGAGCTCGATATTAAAACTATTACCTGTGGAATGCAAACCCTCAGACGCGTCGAGCCCTGTCCTCAACCATTCCACCGAGAGGGATTAATATAAGTTACCCTCGAAAATAAAACGATGAAACAAATAATAATATGCTGGAATGGCACAAATAAATCACATACCTCATATAGCTCCATGGAACTGGAGGCGTTCGCCTGAGGGGAGGCGACGCAGGCGACTCAAGAGGTATAGCATCAATCAGTCGCAATTTAAATATAACCAGAGAAGGGTGGAAGTTAACGCTGAAATTATAAACCAACTACACCATGCACTGAACGGAGACCTGGAACATCGAAAAACAAACCAGACGCATTCACCTTACTGATCATTCAATGTATATATATATATATTCAGTGCCAAGCGTATGGCCTCTGCAAACTAAGTATGAATCATTCACACCCGCAATAGAATTATGATGTGCGTGGGGGAATTACCTGTCTACGCATCGAGGAACGAGAGGCGCCATATCTTCTCTCGACAACGGAGAGTCGAAACCTTGGCAGAAGTGGAATGGCGTAGTCGCGGAGGAGGCCTGCAACTGATGAGCGCGGAAACCGTCTAAAATCCACACTCTGAACTTATATAAGCCTTCGTTAAACCACATGAACCCTAACTGAAAACGATCGCCATCGTCCACTTGGCAGCATCTGAACAGTTAAGCCACAGATCGAGGGATAGCCTGGGAGAGTTAATACCGTCGTATCAAAATTTACGAATGCAGATGAGAATTGAATGCTATATGTTCTGTGCAAGTATCGACGTGGGTGTTGATCACCATGTAGGCTGAGTATGCCAGCGACGTGGACTCACCACGTAAGCTAACGCAAGGGCATAACACGATACAACACTCAATTAATTAACTCAACGCCTGACATGGAAAAGAATTTCACCATGACGAAGCCATAGAAACCCGATCTGGAATTATAATGCGTGCTATGTGCAGATTTATACCCAAGGCCAGTACTATATATATATTAAATCGATTTAAAGTCTGAGGTACCAGGACGAGTGGTCATATCAACCCAAGCGCATGAGGAAAGTCCATTCATAGTAATATGCATTTCGAATTTTATGAGAAGGCTGTAACCATATATATAACGTAACGATGGCTATTCGAAAGGTTGAAAATGCCTTGGGCTACAACCCATACAACGCAACTTATATAACATATGCTCATAGTTCATATGGGTTACGATGGAGTTTAATAATTTCATAAATGGGATACATGACCATTAAACTAAAGGATAATGGCTATACGAGACCTGTGTAAAGATTAGGTTCGTATAAACCATCTCCCTAATTATAATAAAAATAACATAAGACGAGAGATAGTGACAGAGGGTATTATTGAACATGATGAAATGAAAACTATCATAGTGAAGGGATTGAGATGTCATAATAACCCTAGGCTCACTAGCTTGTATTTGCAAAGGAATTTTTATTTTTTTTGGGGTGAATTTGAAGGTGTGACAAATGGTATCAGAGCCCAAGTTATAAAACTGGGCTGGTGACTTTGTGCTCACGATTGCTATGTACTCACTTTGTAAATTTATTGCTGTAGAAAAAGTTTTGTTTTTGTTGTTTTGTTTTTTTCCTGTTCACTGACCTGTGCTATGTAATGTACAGTGAGGTGATAGAATGGAAGAAGGTGGTGGAATTTATGTATATCTGCAGGGTGAGCCAAATCTGAATGTAGCCATGATGGCTATGTTGCAAAAATTGCAACAAGAATTGGTTGAGATAAAAAGCCAGAATGACAGATTGTCATTAGCCAGTGAGGAGCAGGAAAAGCTCATCAGGGAATTAACCTCACGGAACAGCCAAGAAGGCGAAGGTTCCGGGAAGAGGAAAACCGATTAATCTGATGAGGAAGATGCTATTCGACATCAAAATAAGCAGAAAAAGGAATTACAAGGGGAATTCCAGAAAATCAAACCTCCCTCCTATGATGGGGAAAAGGAGGAGGATGCTGAAGCCTGGTTGCTGAATATGATTAAGTATTTCCAGGTTTATGAATATGAAAGCAATCTGAAGGCTAGATTAGCTGTCTACCAGCTACAAGGTAAGGCTACCTTGTGGTGGGAGGAGACAAAGATGGTGCATGCCATAGATGAAAAGACAGTTACTTGGGAAGATTTCCAGGCTAAATTCAATAATCGCTACTTGAATGAACGGTACTATGATGACAAAGCAAAATAATTTCATGAGCTTAGGTTGGGACAGCTCACTATCGATGAGTTTGTTACTAAATTTACCAATCTATTAAGATATGTACCTTACATAACGGAAGAAAAGGCAAAGGTACAGAGGTTTCTGAATTGTTTGCCTATGGTATACAAAGAGAAGATTGAGTTTGACAACCCAAAAAAAATGGACGAAGCTGTTAGGAAAGCCAGATTGTGTTACCAACAGTTCAAAGGAAAAACTGATCAAGGAAAAGGTTGGGTAAGTAAGAATGAATTCAAAGGGAGAAAACAGAAACCAACCTATTTGAAGAACTTTGGCAGAGATCATCAGCGGAAAAGATTTGGAAAACCCAAAGAAAGTCAAACTGCACAGTCTCAAGTGGCATCGAAACCAATAGAGGGAGACAGTAAAAAGGAAGGAACAGTCAGAATGAAGGAGCCCTTGAAATGTTGGGGTTGTGGAGAACCCCATCTTTTGAGGGACTGCCCCCATAGAAATTTTCATATGCTCATAAGGGATCGGGAAGCGACAACAGTAAAAGATATAACCAAAAACATACCAACCATAAGTGCAGCCCTAGAAAATCGGCAAGAAGAATATCAAGCAACCATGGTGGAAATGGAGGGTAAGATTTCTGACCTACCTGTTCCTGTTCTGATTGATCCAGGTGCTTCTTTGAGTTACATTAGTCCAAAGATTGTAGAAAAATGTAACTTAAAAACTGAGAAATTTCAACAGTCCTGGTTGGTACAGCTGGCCACTGGAACAAAAAGGAAGGTAACCCATAAACTGCCCAGAACAGAAATCCAATTAAATGAGTTTCGAACAGAAGTGAATTTGAACATTCTACCATTAGGGTCATATGATCTACTGATAGGAATGGACTGGCTGGAAAAGAAGAAAGCTTTGATGAATTGCTGTAATAAGACCTTGCATTGTGTAGATGAGGAAGGAAAAAATTTTATTCTCAAAGGGAGACCAAAACCAATTTCTGTCAGACAAATTTCAGCTTTGCAATTGAAAAGAACAGCTAGAAAAGGATATCAGGTTTATGCGGTGCATGTGGAAGAGACAGAACAGAAACTGAAGAAGAATTACTGGATACTGTACCAGTAATAAGAGAATTCAAGGAAGTTTTTCCAAAGGAAATCCCTCATCTTCCCCCCAAAAGAGAGATTGACTTCTCAATCGATCTGGTGCCAAGAGCAACACCTGTTTCACGAGCACCTTATCGAATGAGTCCTCCTGAACTTATAGAATTGAAGATGCAACTACAAGAACTGCTAGACAAAGGGTATATCATACCAAGTGTGTCTCCTTGGGGAGCACCAGTGCTGTTCGTGAAAAAGAAAGATGGAACTTTCAGGATGTGCATTGATTTGGGGAAACTCAATAAGTTGACCATTAAAAATAGATATCCTTTGCCTAGAATTGATGATCTTTTTGATCAGGTGAGAAGAGCTTCAGTATTCTCAAAAATTGATTTAAGAACTGGTTACCACCATCTCAGAATTAAAGAGGAAGACATCAGCAAAACAGCCTTTAGAACTAGGTATGGCCACTACGAATTTGTAGTTCTACCTTTTGGTTTGACAAACGCCCCTGCCACATTCATGTGCCTAATGAACAGTGTGTTAAACAAGTATTTGGATAAATTTGTCCTTGTGTTCATAGATGATATTTTAGTTACTCAAACAGTGAGGAGGAACACAAAGAACACCTGAGGATCGTGCTGCAAACTATAAAGGAAAATCAGCTATACGCTAAATTTAGCAAATGTGAGTTCTATAAGGACAAGATCCAATCCTTGGGTCATATTATTTCTGAACAAGGCCTTGCTGTTGATCCGGAAAAGATAAAGGCTATAAAAGAATGGCCAGTACCCTCTGATGTTTCAGCAGTTAGATCATTCAGATTTCCCACACACGTGCATTCGTTTTCTGATTCTTCGCTATAGCACATTTGAATACTTCCTTGGCGCAGGAAAGGTGTTTGTTTGAATGGACTCAAAAAATGCCACAAACATTTTGACTAATTAAAGCTGAAACTTACCAATACTCCCTATACCTCCAAGATTACAGATCCCATAAGGAATTTGTAATGATGCACAGAGAAGTATTGGAGGAGTTCTATAGAAAATTTTGATTAAGCCATGAATCCAGTAGGGGAACTAAGATACATGAACAGTAATTGTAGTGCCTATGATTTGTGGCAGCACTATTCATGCTTGATAATGTATACACTACCTTCAGCATTTACATTGACATCGATATATACAGTCTCAAATATTTCTTTTCTCAAACTGAATTGAATTCCAGACAGGCCAGATGGTTGTCCTTTTTAAGTGAGTTGGACATGGATATAAAACATATTAGAGGGAAGGAGAATAAAGTTGCTGATGCATTGAGCAGAAATGCTTGCTAGCATATCAATAATATTGGAAGTAGTGCTCAGATAGATATAGAAGAATTGGTGAATAAGGCAGCAAATCAAGACCCAAATTATGAAACACTTTTGGTAAAACTACAGAAAAAGGAGAAAACGGATTTTTCCCAAAACCAAAAAGGGCTGATTTGCTATAAGAACAGATTGTATATTCCCAATGTCGAGTCTTTAAAAAGAGAAATTCTGGATGAGTATCACAAAAAACCTTATGCAGGACACCCAGGGTATCAGAAAATGTTAACATCCCTGAAAAAGAAGTTGTTCTAGCCAGGAATGAAGAGAGAGGTAGCAAAATATTTAAGTAGATGCATGGAATGTCAATTAGTCATGACATCATCCGTCTATCTTCCGAACCCTTTTCCCATTGCACGGAAGTGACACCGTTTCTCCATGGACTTCATTACAAAGATTTACTTCCAAACCAAATACCAAAGACATTCTCAGAATATAGTATAGACACTTTAACCAAAGCTGCTCACTTTATACCAGTGAAATCTACCTTTCGAACAGCTCAAGTAGCAAATGTGTTTCTGAAGGAGATAGTAAAGCTCCATGGAGTTCCTAAGGTGATTGTGTTTAATAGGGATGCTAAGTTTCCCGTAGCCTTTTGGAAGGGGTTATTTGGAGGAATGGGCACTAAATTAAATTTTAGCACCGCCTACCACCCTCAGACTGATGGTCAAACGGAAAGAACAAATCAAATTTTGGAGGATATGCTGAGAATGTATGTGATGGATAGACCCTCAAAGTGGGAAGATTTCTTACATTTAGCTGAATTTGCCTATAATAACAGCTATCAATCCTCCATTAAAATGAGCCCGTTTGAGGCACTGTATGGAAGGAAGTGTCGTACCCCTTTGAGCTGGAGTCATCCAGAAGAGAAACTGATGTTGGGACCCGATGCTTTACAAGAAATGGAAGGAATTGTCAAACAGATACAAAAGAACATCAAGACAGCACAAGATCGCCACAAGAGTTATGCAGATAAGAAAAGAGTGCATAGAGAATTTAAAGTTGGGGAGCATGTATATTTGCGTATTAAACCCAAAAAGAGCACCCTTTATGCTGGGAGTTGTGCCAAATTATCCCCTCGATATTGTGGTCCCTTTGAAATATTAGAAAGGGTGCGACTAGTGGCTTACAAGCTAGCCTTACCACCCCATGTTAGAGTTCATCATGTATTTCATGTTTCATAGTTAAAAAGATATGTGCATGATGCTTCTCACATAGTTGATTGGAATGTTATACAGGTGGAACCAGAAGGGGGGTTTTTGCCAGAACTGCTTCAAATTTTGGAGCGGGAAGAAATTGAATTGAGAAGCAGAACAGTAGCCAGAGTAAAGTTGCAGTGGAAGCACTTTACTGCTGAAGAAGCTACCTGGGAACGAGAGACTGATATGATGGAAAAATATCCATTTTTATTTGCAAAATAAACTCTAGTAGTTGAACAATAACACCGAGGACGGTGTTTATTTTCAGAGGGGGAATATGTAACACCCCAATTCATGAGATTGCATTTTAAAGTTAGATACTTGAACTTTACATCCTAAGGGGAGTGGACCCCAAAGGATAATTATTTTGTGAATGTAATTAAACATTTAATTGAGGAAATGAATAAATTATTATGGTGCAAATTGACAAAAAATGAGATGATGAGATCACTTGCTAAATCTGTGAGGATGGATGAAGCAAATATTTCCCCACAATCTTTCAGAAATCCTTGGAAGATAGTAAGTTTTAAATTTAGATTTTTGAGGAAAAAACTGAATTTCCCCAATGATGAGGAAAGTAGTTGGGAAGAGGTAGAAAAATCTGGAAAAGTTGAGGAAAAGCATAAAACGGCTTTAAAGAATCCCTAAGTGGGAAGCCTAGGAAAACAGGAAGAAAAGCATCCTGAGATTCTGGACGCAGAATTAGAAACATGCTTTGGGGAACAATAGCTTAAATAAGTTGCTCCTGTACAGATTAGAGGTTAATCTGCTATAGGAGGTGATCTCAGCTCGGGGGTGAGTTCTGGGAGACATAAGAACTCTAAGGTTGGGAGGTTGGTCTACTGCACGAGTGGTATGTCTCTGAGGAAATTTGTATTATTGTTTGTTATAGTGTGAATTGGCTACATATAAAAACAAAAATTATTTCTAAGTTAGTTCATATCTTTAGTCTACATTTAACAGAATGTAAGCACCAGGTAGTAACTTGATCACTCTATATAGTTGTAGAGGAACATCTTGTAAAGTAGGATTCCACAGAATGTTTAAACCCAGGGTGGGTCTAAACCTGAGGAAACCTTGTTCTTTCAGGAAACACTGTGGAATTGTGTTAATCTGCTTCTGTTTCCAAGCCTAATTTTTATTTCAGCTATTATAGAGAGAAATGAAGTTAACTATAGTACACTAGAACAATAGCAGGATATCATTTACATCTTATACTGTGTATGAAGAACAGAGGGAGAGACTCAATAGCCTGACATCAGGTTCAGCCAAATACTCCATTATAATTGCAGGAAATCAAATGATCTTAGACTATAAGGTAGTCCATAAGCCCTTACTCTAGTGCAGGAAAGTAGTAGATATTCATAAACAAATAAATAGGAAAAAGGACCAGACAATGGTCTCATGGATTTATTCTAACATTATATTACTGAGAAAGAATACATAGAATACAAAAATTATGAGCAAGCAGTTGAGAAGCATAGGAGTAAGAAGTAAATAAATTGCAACATTATACACAGTAGCATTTATTTAACCAATATTTCCTTGACTATGAGGAAGGTGAAAAGAGTTCAAATCCCATTACCAGCTCTTCAGAATCCAGCTACCATCATATACATAGGTAGATACGAGCTGTAACTAATTACAAGAAAATGAGAAGAAACTGGAGAATAGAATTATGCTTGCATACCTTTGAAGAATAAGCAATTATAAACTCTAGACTTTCATACATATAAATCATCTATTGATAAATAAGAATGGTCTCATAAATGTCCAGCAAGCTGTTCATATGTCTAGACAGTCAGGTATAAAACCAGTTCAGTATAACTAGGAGCAGAGACAACTGTAATTATGCTATAAATACCAAAGTATAGACTTTACACCGAAAGGAGTGAAAAAAGCACATCAGAGGAATAGATAAATATCATATATAACTACCTATAAATCCTGATGTATGCAATTAAGAAATTTGGAATGTCAGTAGCATTTCCAGAAAACAAAATAAGTTCAAACGAGCAAATTAAACAAAGCCAAATGCCATGGTATGAAATTATATGCAATTTTTTTATACAGTCCCTGTACATTTAAAATTGTGCCAGAGTATATTAAAATTCAACCTAAGACAATAGGAAGTATATAATTGTCCAAAATTTCCAAAAGACATACTAAGCCTATTAGGCTGGGGTACATAAATCACAACCCCCATCTCAACAGAACGAAATTGACAAGCGCCATCCAAGGATGACAATGCTAACAAGAAGAAAACGAAAACCCTGACTCGGAGAGTGAGTCTCGTTTCCGTATGCAACCTTGCGCCACATCGTAAGAGAAGCATTGTTTCAATGCTTACGAGATAACGCATCAGGAGAGGAGAAGTAACCCCATACGGATACGGACCTGGAGGGCCAAGAGACCGAGGTTAGCGTGCACACGATTGAAAGGGTCACTCCCTACTATCATAAGTACGCAGGAGTTCTCTGGATTTACCTGTAGAAGACAAGAACGACCCAAAACGCAAGTTAGTCATTGCGCCATCGTAGAGAAATAAGTGCATAAATAAAATGAGCTCGATATTAAAACTATTACCTGTGGAATGCAAACCCTCAGACGCGTCGAGCCTTGTCCTCGACCATTCCACAGAGAGGGATTAATATAAGTCACCCTCGAGAATAAAACGACGAAACCAATAATAATATGCTGGAATGGCACAAATAAATAACATACCTCATATAGCTCCATGGAACAGGAGGCGTTCGCCTGAGGAGAGGCGACGCAGGCGACTCAAGAGGTATAGCATCAATCAGTCGCAATTTAAATATAACCAGAGAAGGGTTGAAGTTAACTCTAAAATTATAAACCAACTACACCATGCACTAAATGGAGACCTGGAACATCGAAAAACAAACCAGACGCATTCTCCTTATTGATCATTCGACGTATATATATAGATATTCAGAGCCAAGCTTATGGCCTCTGCAAACAAATAAAGAATCATTCACACCTGCAATAGAATTAAAATATGCGAGGGGGAATTACCTGACCGTGCATTGAGGAACGAGGAGCGCCATATTTTCTCTCCGCAACAGAGAATCGAAACCCTTAGCAGAAGTGGAATGGCACAGATGTGGAGGAGACCTGCAACTGATGCGCGCGGAAACCGACTAAACTCCACACTTTGAACTTATATAACCCTTCGTTAAACCACATGAACCCTAACTGAAAACGATCGCCATCGTCCACTTGGCAGCATCTGAACAGTTAAGCCACGGATCGAGGGATAGCCTGGGAGAGTTAATACCGTCGTATCAAAATTTATGGATGCAGATGAGAATTGAATGCTATATGTTCTGTGCAAGTATCGACCTGGGTTTTGATCACCACGTATGCTGAGTATGCCAGCTACGTGGACTCACCACGTAAGCCAACGAATGGGCATAAAACGATGCAACACTCCTTTAATCAACTCAACGCCTGACGTGGATAAGAGTTTCACCATGACGAAGCCATAGAACCCGATCTCGAATGATAATGTGCGCTATGTGCAGATTTATACCCAAGGCCAGTAATATATATATATTAAATCGATTTAAAGTCTGAGGTACCAGGACGAGTGGTCATATCAAACCAAGCGCATGAGGAAAGTCCATTCATAGTAATATGCATTTCGAATTTTATGAGAAGGCTATAACCATATATATAACGTAACGATGGCTATTCGAAAGGTTGAAAATGCCTTGGGCTACAACCCATACAACACAACTTATATAACATATGCGCATAGTTCATATGGGTTACGATGGAGTTTAATAATTTCATAAATGGGATACATGACCATTAAAATAAAGGAGAATGGCTATACGAGACCTGTGTAAAGATTAGGTTCGTATAAACCATCTCCCTAATTATAATAAAAAAAACATAAGACGAGAGATAGTGACAGAGGGTATTATTGAACATGATGAAATGAAAACTATCATAGTGAAGGGATTGAGATGTCATAATAACCCTAGGCTCACTAGCTTGTATTTGCAAAGGAATTTTTTTTTTTTTTTGGGTGAATTTGGAGGTGTGACAAATGGTATCAGAGCCCAAGTTATAAAACTGGGCTGGTGACTTTGTGCTCACGATTGCTGTGTACTCACTGTGTAAATTTATTGCTGTAGCAAAAGTTTTGTTTTGTTGTTTTGTTTTTTTTTCTGTTCACTGACCTGTGCTATGTAGTGTACAGTGAGGTGATAGAATGGAAGAAGGTGGTGGAATTTATGTAGATCTGCAGGGTGAGCCAGATCCCAATGCGGCCATGATGGCTATGTTGCAGAATTTGCAACAAGAATTGGCTGAGATAAAAAGCCAGAATGACAGATTGTCATTAGCCAGTGAGGAGCAGGAAAAGCTCATCAGGGAATTAACCTCACGGAACAGCCAAGAAGGCGAAGGTTCCGGAAAGAGGAAAACTGATGAATCTGATGAGGAAGATGCTATTCGACATCAGAATAAGCAGAAAAAGGAATTACAAGGGGAATTCCGAAAAATCAAACCTCCCTCCTATGATGGGGAAAAGGAGGAGGATGCTGAAGCCTGGTTGCTGAATATGATTAAGTATTTCCAAGTTTATGAATATGAAAGCAATCTGAAGGCCAGATTAGCTGTCTACCAGCTACAAGGTAAGGCTACCTTGTGGTGGGAGGAGACAAAGATGGTGCATGCCATAGATGAAAAGACAGTTACTTGGGAAGATTTCCAGGCAAAATTCAAGAATCGCTACTTGAATGAACGGTACTATGATGACAAAGCAAAAGAATTTCATGAGCTTAGATTGGGACAGCTCACTATCGATGAGTTTGTCACTAAATTTACCAATCTGTTAAGATGTGTACCTTACATAAGGGAAGAAAAGGCAAAGGTACAGAGGTTTCTGAATTGTTTGCCTATGATATACAAAGAGAAAATTGAGTTTGACAACCCAAAAACAATGGACGAAGTTGTTAGGAAAGCCAAATTGTGTTACCAACAGTTCAAAGGAAAAACTGATCAAGAAAAAAGTTGGGTAAGTAAGAATGAATTCAAAGGGAGAAAACCGAAACCAGCCTATTTGAAGAATTTTGGCAGAGATCATCAGCGGAAAAGATTTGGAAAACCCAAAGAAAGTCAAACTGCACAGTCTCAAGTGGCATCGAAACCAATAGAGGGAGACAGTAAAAAGGAGGGAACAGTCAGAATGAAGGAGCCTTGAAATGTTGGGGCTGTGGAGAACCCCATCTTTTGAGGGACTGCCCCCATAGAAATGTTCATATGCTCATGGGGGATCGGGAAGCGACAACAGTAAACGATATAGCCAGAAACATACGAACTATCAGTGCAGCCCTAGAAAATCGTCAAGCAGAACATCAAGCAACCATGGTGGAAATGGAGGGTAAGATTTCTGACCTACCTGTTTCTATTCTGATTGATCCAGGTGCTTCTTGGAGTTACATTAGTCCAAATATTGTAGAAAAATGTAACTTAAAAACTGAAAAATTTCAACAGTCATGGTTGGTACAGCTGGACACGGGAACAAAAAGAAAGGTAACCCATAAACTGCCCAGAACAAAAATCCAATTAAATGAGTTTCGAACAGAAGTGAATTTGAACATTCTACCATTAGGGTCATATGATTTATTGATAGGAATGGACTGGCTGGAAAAGAAGAAATCTTTGATGAATTTCTGGGATAAGACCTTGCATTGTGTAGATGAGGAAGGGAAAATTTTTATTCTCAAAGGGAAACCAAAACCAATTTCTGTCAGACAAATTTCAGCTTTGCAATTGAAAAGAACAGCTAGAAAAGGATATCAGGTTTATGCAGTGCATGTAGAAGAGACAGAACAGAAAACTGAAGAAGACTTATTGGATACTGTACGAGTAATAAAAGAATTCAAGGAAGTTTTTCCAAAGGAAATCCCTCATCTTCCCCCCAAAAGAGAGATTGACTTCTCAATCGATCTGGTGCAAGGAGCAACACCTGTTTCACGAGCACCTTATCGAATGAGTCCTCCTGAACTTATCGAATTGAAAATGCAACTGCAAGAACTGCTAGACAAAGGGTATATCAGACCAAGTGTGTCTCCTTGAGGAGCACCAGTGATGTTCGTGAAAAAGAAAGATGGAACTTTCAGGATGTGCATTGATTATAGGCAACTGAATAAGTTGACTATTAAAAATAGATATCCTTTGCCTAGAATTGATGATCTTTTTGATCAGGTGAGAGGAGCTTCAGTATTCTCCAAGATTGACTTAAGAACTGGTTACCACCACCTCAGAATTAAAGAGGAAGACATCAGCAAAACAGCCTTTAGAACCAGGTATGGCCACTACGAATTTGTAGTTCTACCTTTTGGTTTGACAAACGCCCCTGCCACATTCATGTGCCTAATGAACAGTGTGTTAAACAAGTATTTGGATAAATTTGTCCTTGTGTTCATAGATGATATTTTAGTTTACTCAAACAGTGAAGAGGAACACAAAGAACACCCGAGGATAGTGCTGCAAACTCTAAAGGAAAATCAACTATACGCTAAATTTAGCAAATGTGAGTTCTATAAGGACAAGATCCAATACTTGGGTCATATTATTTCTGAACAAGGCCTTGCTGTTGATCCGGAAAAGATAAAGGCTATAAAAGAATGGCCAGTACCCTCTGATGTTTCAGCAATTAGATCATTCATGGGGATTGCTGGCTATTATCGCAGATTCGTGGAGAGATTTTATGCCATAGCACATCCCATCACTTCCTTACAGAGGAAAGGTGTCAAGTTTGAATGGACTGAAAAATTCCAAAACAGTTTTGACCAATTAAAGCTGAAACTTACCACAGCCCCTATACTGAAGATTGCAGATCCTGATAAGGAATTTGTGGTATGTACGGATGCATGTAGAGAAGGATTGGGAGGAGTTCTTTTGCAGGAAAATTCAGTGATTGCCTATGAATCCAGGAAACTGAAGATACATGAACAGAATTATAGTGCCTATGATTTAGAGTTAGCAGCCATTATTCATGCTTTGAAAATGTGGCGGCACTATCTTCTTGGAAAAAAATTTACATTGATGACTGATCATATTAGTCTCAAATATTTATTTTCTCAAACTGAACTGAATTCCAGACAAGCCAGATGGCTGTCCTTTTTAAGTGAGTTTGACATGGACATAAGACATATTAGAGGGAAGGAAAATAAAGTTGTTGATGCATTGAGCAGAAATGCTTGTCAGCATATCAATAATATTGGAAGTAGTGCTTAGATAGATGTAGAAGAATTGGTGAGTAAGGCTACCAACCAAGACCCAAATTATGAAACACTTTTGGTGAAATTACAGAAAAAGGAGAAAACTGACTTTTCCCAAAACCAAAAAGGGCTGATTTGTTATAAGAACAGATTGTATATTCCCAATGTAGAGTCTTTAAAAAGAGAAATTCTGGATGAGTATCACAAACAACCTTATGCAGGACACCCAGGGTATCAGAAAATGTTAACAGCCTTGAAAAAGAAGTTGTTCTGGCCTGGAATGAAGAGAGAGGTAGCAGAATATTTAAGTAGATGCATGGAATGTCAATTAGTTAAGGTGGAACATCAGCATCCTGCCGGCCTTCTGAACCCTTTGCCCATTGCAGAATGGAAGTGGGACACCGTTTCCATGGACTTCATTACAGGATTACCCAAAACCAAATACCAGCATGATTTTGTAATGGTAGTGGTAGACACTTTAACCAAAGCTGCTCACTTTATACCAGTGAAATCTACCTTTGGAACAGCTCAAGTAGCGAATGTGTTCTTGAAGGAGATAGTAAGGCTCCATGGAGTTCCTAAGGTGATTGTGTCTGATAGGGATGCTAAGTTTACAATAGCCTTTTGGAAGGGGTTATTTGGAGGAATGGGCACTAAATTGAATTTTAGCACCGCCTACCACCCTCAGACTGATGGTCAAATGGAAAGAACAAATCAAATTTTGGAGGACATGCTGAGAATGTATGTAATGGATAGACCCTCAAAGTGGGAAGATTTCTTACATTTAGCTGAATTTGCCTATAATAACAGCTATCAATCCTCCATTAAAATGAGTCTGTTTGAGGTACTGTATGGAAGGAAGTGTCGTACCCCTTTGAGCTGGGGTCAGCCAGAAGACAAACTGATGTTGGGACCCGATGCTTTACAAGAAATGGAAGGAATTGTCAAACAGATACAAAAGAACATCAAGACAGCACAAGATCGCCAGAAGAGTTATGCAGATAAGAAAAGAGTGCATAGAGAATTTAAAGTTGGGGAGCATGTATATTTGCGTATTAAACCCAAAAAGAGCACCCTTTATGCTGGGAGTTGTGCAAAATTGGCCCCTCGATATTGTGGTCCCTTTGAAATATTAGAAAGGGTGGGACCAGTGGCTTACAAGCTGGCCTTACCACCCCATGTTAGAGTTCATGATGTATTTCATGTTTCATTGCTAAAAATATATGTGCATGATGCTTCTCACATAGTTGATTGGAATGTTGTACAGGTGGAACCAGAAGGGGAGTTTCTACCAAAACCGCTTCAAATATTGGAGCGGGAAGAAATTGAATTGAGAAGCAGAACAGTAGCCAGAGTAAAGGTGCAGTGGAAGCACTTTACTGCTGAAGAAGCTACTTGGGAATGAGAGACTAAAATGATGGAAAAATATCCATTTTTATTTGCAAAATAAACTCTAGTAGTTGAATAATAACACCGAGGACGGTGTTTATTTTCAGAGGGGGAATATGTAACACCCCCAATTCATGTGATTGCATTTTAAAGTTGGATACTTGAACTTTACATCCTAAAGGGAGTGGACCCCAAAGGATAATTATTTTGTGAATGTAATTAAACATTTGATTGAGGAAATGAATAAATTATTGTGGTGCAAATTGACCAAAAATGAGATGATGAGATCACTTGCTAAATCTGTGAGGATGGATGAGGCAAATATTTCCCCACAGTCTTTCAAAAATCCTTGGAAGATAGTAAGTTTTAAATTTATATTTTTGAGGAAAAATCCGAATTTCCCCAATGATGAGGAAAGTAGTTGGGAAGAGGTAAAAAGCTGGAAAAGCTGAGGAAAAGTATAAAACAGCTTTAAAGAATCCCTAAGTGGGAAGCCTAGGCAAACAGGAAGAAAAGCATCCTGAGATTCTGGACGCAGAATTAGAAACATGCTTTGGGGAACAATAGCTTAAATAAGCTGCTCTTGTACAGATTAGAGGTTAATCTGCTATAGGAGGTGATCTGAGCTCGGGGGTGAGTTCTGGGAGACAGAAGAACTCTAAGGTTGGGAGGTTGGTCTACCGCACGAGTGGTATGTCTCTGAGAAAATTTGTCTTATTGTTTGTTATAGTATGAATTGGCTACATATAAAAACAAAATTTATTTCTAAGTTAGTTCATATTTTTAGTCTACATTTAACAGAATGTAATCACCAGGTAATAACCTGATCATTCTGTATAGTTGTAGAGGAACATCCTGTAAAGTAGAATTCCACAGAGTGTTTAAACCCAGGGTGGGTCTAAATCTGAGGAAACCTTGTTCTTTCAGGAAACACTGTGGAATTGTGGTTAATCTGCTTCTGTTTCCAAGAAAAATTTGTATATCAGCTATCATAGAGGGAAATGGAATTAACTATAGTACACTAGAACAATAGCAGGATATTAGTTATAAATTGTACTGTCTATGAAAAGAACAGAGGGAGAGACTCAATAGACTGATCTCAGGTTCAGCCAAACACTCCATTATAATTCCAGAAAATCAAATGATTTTAGACAACAAGGAGGTCCATAAGCCCTTCTCTAGTGCAGGAAAGTAGTAGATGTTCATAAACAAATAAATACGAAAAGGACCAGACAATGGTCTCATGGATCTATTCTAATATCATAGTACTGAGAATGAATACATAAAGTGCAGACATTATGAGTAAGCAGTTGAGAAGCATAGGAGTATGAAGTAAATAAATTGCAACATTTTACACAGTAGCAATTATTAAACCAACTTTCTCTTGACTATGAGTAAGGTGAAAAGAGTTCAAAACCCATTACCAGCTCTTCAGAAACCAGCTACCATCAGACACACAGGTAGATATGAGCTGTAACTAATTGCAAGAAAATTAGAAGAAACTGGAGAATAGAACTATGCTTGCATACCTTTGAAAAATGAGAAATTATAAATTATAGACTTTCATACATAGAATTCATCTATTGATAAACAAGAACGGTCTCATAACTGACCAGCAAGCTGTTCATATGTCTAGACAGTCAGGCATAAAACCAGTTCAGTGTAACCAGGAGTAGAGGCAACTGTAATTATGCTATAAATACCAAAGTATGGAATTTACATGGAGAAGAGTGAACAAAGCACATCAGAGGAATAAATAAATATCATATCTAACAACCTGTAAATTCCGATGTATGCAATTAAGAAATCTGGAATGTCAGTAGCATGTCCAGAAAACAAAATAAGTTCAGACGAGCAAATTAAACAAAGCCAAATGCCATGGTATGGAATTATATGCATTATTTATACAGTCTCTGTACATTTAAAACTGTGGCGGAGTATATTAAAATCGACCTAAGACAATATGAAATATATATTTGTCCAAAATTTTCAAAAGGAATACTGAGCCTATTAGGCTGGGGTACATAAATCACAATCCCCATCTCAACAGAACGAAATTAGACAAGCACCGTCCAAGGATGACAACGCTAGCAAGAAGAAAAATGAAAACCCTGACTCGGAGAGTGAGTCTCGTTCTGTATGCGGCCTTGCGCAACATCACAAGAGAAGCGTTGTTCGACGCTCACAATATAACGTATACCGACCTGGAGGCAAGGAGACCGAGGTTAGAGTCCACACAAATTAAAGGGTCACCCTCTACTGTCCTAAGTACACAGGAGTCCTTTGGATTTACCTGTAGAAATCAAAAACGACCCAAAATGCCAGTTAGTGATTGCGCCATCGTAGATAAACGAGCACATAAATGAAATAAGCTCTGTGTTAAAACTATTACCTGTGGAATGTAAACCCTCAGACGCGTCGAGCCCTGTCCTCGACCATTCCACAGAGAGGGATTAATATAAGTTACCCTCAAGAATAAAACGATGAAACCAATAATTATATGCTAGAATGGCACGAATAATTAACATACCTCATATAGCTCCATGGAACAGGAGGCGTTCGCTTGAGGAGAGGCGACGCATGAGGTATCGTATCAATCAGTCGCAATTTAAATATAACCAGAGAGGGGTTGAAGTGAACTCTGAAATTTTCAACCAACTACACCATGCACTGAACGGAGACCTGGAATATCGAAAAACAAACCGAACGCATTGACCTTACTGATCATTGAATGTATATATATATAGAGATTCAGCGCCAAGCGTATGGCCTCTACAAACTAAGTATGAATCATTCACACCTGAAATAGAATTAAGATGTACATGGGAGTATTACCTGACTGCATATTGAGAAACGAGAGGCGTCATATTTTCTCGGCAACGGAGAGTCGAAACCCTCGGCCGAAGTGGAAGGGCGCAGTCGTGGAGGAGGTCTGCAAATGATGAGCGCGGAAACCGACTAAACTCCACCCTCTGAACTTATATAAGCCTTCGTCAAACCACATGAACCCTAACTGAAAACGATCGCGATCGTCCACTTGGCAGCATCTGAGCAGTTAAGCCACGGATCGAGGGGCAGCCTGGAGAGTTAATACCATCGTATCAAAATTTATGGAGGCTGATGAGAATTGAATTCTATACGTCCTGTGCCAGTGTCGGTGTGGGTGTTGATCACCACATAGGCAGAGGATTCCAGCTACGTGGACTCGCCACGTAAGCCAACGAATGGACATAAAACGATGCAACGCTCAGTTAATTTACTCAACGCCTGACGTGGGTAAGAATTTCACAATGACAAAGCCCATAGAAATCTGATCTGGAGTAATAATGCGCGCTATGTGCGGATCTATACCCAAGGCCAGTACTATATACACATTAAATCGAGTTAAAATATGAGGTACCCGGATGAGAAGTTATATCAAACCAGGCGCATGTACATGATCATACCAAGCGTATGAGGAAAGCCATTCATAATAATATGCATTCGAATTTTATGACAAGGGTATAAGCATATATATATATAACAAAAGCATCGTGGCTATGGCTATTCCAAAGGTTGAAAATGCCTTAGGCAACAACCCATATAACGAAATTTATATAACATATGCTCATAGTTCATATGGGTTACGTTTGAGTTTAATAATTTCATAAATGGGATACATGTCCATTAAGCTAAAGGAGAATGGCTATACGAGACCTGTGTAAAGATTAGGTTCGTATAAACCATCTCCCTAATTAAAATCAACATGACATAAGACAGGAAATAGTGACAGAGGGTATTATTGAACATGATGAAATGTAAACTACCATAGTGATGGGATTGAGATGTCATAATAACCCTAGGCTCACTAGCTTGCATTCGCAAAGGAATTTTTTTTTTTTTTGGGTGAAATCGGAGGTGTGACACAAGTGGCCTCAAAACAAATAGATGGAGACAGTAGGAAGGAGGGCACAGTGAAAATGAGAGAACCTCTGAAATGCTGGGGATGTGGAGAACCCCATATGTTGAGAGATTGTCCCCATCGAAACATTCAGATGATTATGAGAGATCGAGAAGCCACCACAGTAAATGACATAGCCAGAAATATACCAAATATCAGTGCAGCCTTGGAAAATCGACAAGCAGAACATCAAGCTACCATGGTGGAAATGGAGGGTAAGATTTCTGACCTATCTGTTACTGTTCTGATTGATCCGGGTGCTTCTTTGAGTTACATTAGTCCCGAAATTGTAGAAAAATGTAATCTTAAACCTGAAAAATTTCAACAGTCATGGTTGGTTCAGTTGGCCACTGGAAATAAGAGAAAGGTAACACATAAACTGCCCCGAACAGCAATCAAATTAAATAAATTTCAAACAAAAGTAAATTTGAACATTCTACCCTTAGGTTCATATGATCTACTGATAGGAATGGACTGGCTGGAAAAGAAGAAAGCTTTGATGAACTGCTGGGACAAGACCTTACATTGTGTATATGAAGAAGGGAAACCTTTTATCCTCAAGGGAAAACCAAAAACTATCTCGGTGAGACAAATATCAGCACTACAATTAAAAAGAATAGCTAGAAAAGGATATCAAGTTTATGCTGTGCATGTGGAAGAGATAGAACAGAAAACTGAAGAAAACCTACTGGATGTATTACCAGTGATAAGGAAATTTAAGGAAGTTTTTGCAGATGAGATCCCTCATCTTCCCCCCAAAAGAGAGATTGATTTTTCAATCGATCTGGTGCTGGGAGCAGTACCTGTTTCCCGAGCCCCTTATCGAATGAGTCCTCCTGAGCTTATGGAACTGAAAATGCAATTACAAGAAATGTTAGATAAAGGGTATATTAGACCGAGTGTTTCTCCTTGGGGAGCACCGGTGCTGTTTGTGAAAAAGAAATATGGAACTTTTCGGATGTGCGTTGATTATCGTCAATTGAACAAGTTGACCATTAAAAATAGATACCCTTTGCCTCGAATTGATGATATTTTTGATCAAGTGAGAGGAGCTTCAGTATTTTCGAAGATTGATCTAAGGACTGGTTATCACCAGCTTAGAATTAAAGAAGAAGACATCAGCAAAACAGCCTTTCGAACCAGGTATGGTCACTACGAATTTGTAGTCCTACCTTTTGGTTTGACAAATGCCCCTGCCACATTTATGTGCCTAATGAACAGTGTGTTAAACAAGTACTTGGATAAATTTTTCCTTGCGTTTATAGATGATATCTTAGTCTATTCAAAAAGTGAGGAGGAACATAAAGAACACTTGAGGATAGTATTGCAAACTCTGAAGGAAAACCAGCTATATGCCAAGTTTAGCAAATGTGAATTTTATAAAGATAAGATCCAATATTTGGGTCATATTATTTCTGAACAAGGCCTTGCTGTTGACCCTGAAACGATAAAGGCAATCAAAGAATGGCCTGTGCCAACTGATGTTTCAGTAGTGAGATCATTCATGGGGATTGCAGGCTATTATCGCAGATTTTTGGAGAGATTTTCTGCCATATAACATCCCATCACGTCATTACAAAGGAAAGGTGTCAAATTTGAGTGGACTAAAAAATGCCAAAACAATTTTGACCAACTAAAACTGAAACTTACTACAGCCCCTATACTGAAAATTGCAGATCCTGATAAATAATTTGTGGTATGTACGGATTCCTGTAGAGAGGGATAGGGAGGAGTTCTTTTGTAGGAAAATTCAGTTATTGCCTATGAATCTAGGAAACTGAAGATACATGAATAGAATTATATTGCCTATGATTTAGAATTAGCAGCTGTTATCCATGCTTTGAAAATGTGGCGGCACTATCTTCTTGGAAAAATATTTACATTGATGAATGATCATATTAGTCTCAAATATTTCTTTTCCCAAACTAATTTGAATGCTAGACAAGCCAGATGGCTGTCTTTTCTAAGTGAATTTGATATGGAAATAAAACATATCAGAGGGAAAGAAAATAAAATTGCTGATTCATTGAGCAGAAATGCTTGTCAGAATATCAATAGCATTAGAAGTAGTGCTCAGATTGAGGTAGAAGATTTGGTGAAAGAGGCAGCAAACCCAGATCCAAATTATGAAACACTCTTGGTGAAATTACAGAAAAAGGAGAAAACTGATTTCACTCAAAACCAAAAAGGGCTGATCTGCTATAAGAACAGATTGTATATTCCCAATGTAGAGTCCTTAAAAAGGGAAATTTTGGATGAATACCACAAACAGCCATATGCAGGACATCCAGGATATCAGAAAATGTTAACAGCCCTAAAAAGGAAGTTGTTCTGGCCAGGAATGAAGAAAGATGTAGCAGAATATTTAAGTAGATGCATGGAATGTCAACTAGTCAAAGTTGAGAATCAACATCCTGCTGGGCTTTTAAACCCTCTGCCGGTTGCAGAATGGAAATGGGACACAGTTTCCATGGATTTCATAACAGGATTACCCAAAACCAAACACCAACATGATTCAGTAATGGTAGTAGTAGACACTTTAACAAAAGCTGCACATTTTATACCAGTGAAATCTACTTTCGGAACAACTCAAGTAGCGAATGTGTTCTTAAAGGAGGTAGTAAGACTCCATTGGGTTCCAAAGGTGATTGTTTCTGACCGAGATGCTAAGTTTACAGCAGCTTTCTGGAAAGGGCTATTTGGAGGGATGGGTACTAAATTGAATTTTAGTACTCCTTACCACCCTCAGAAAGATGGTCAAACGGAAAGAACTAATCAAATTTTGGAGGACATGTTGAGAATGTATGTGATGGATAGACCATCAAAGTGGGAGGATTACTTGCATTTAGCTGAATTTTCCTATAATAACAACTACCAATCCTCCATCAAAATGAGTCCGTTCGAGGCACTGTGTGGAAGGAAGTGTCGTACCCCTTTGAGCTGGAGTCAGCCAGAAGATAAATTAATGTTGGGACCAGATGCTTTACAAGAGATGGAAATAATTGTCAAACAGATTCAAAGAAACATCAAGACAGCACAAGATTGCCAGAAGAACTATGCTGATAAGAAAAGAGTGCACCGAGAGTTTAAAGTGGGGGAGCATGTGTACTTGCGTATTAAACCCAAAAAGAGCACTCTTTATGCTGGAAGTTGTGCAAAACTGGCTCCTAGATATTGTGGTCCTTTTGAAGTATTAGAAAGGGTGGGACCAGTGGCTTACAAACTGGCCTTACCACCCCATGTTAGAGTTCATGATGTGTTTCATGTTTCGTTATTAAAAAAATATGTGCATGATGCTTCTCACATAGTTGATTGGAATGTTGTACAGGTGGAACCAGAAGGGGAGTTTCTGCCAGAAATGCTTCAAATATTGGAGCGGGAAGAAATTGAATTGAGAAACAGAACAGTAGCAAGAGTAAAGGTGCAGTGGAAGCACTTTACTGCTAAAGAAGCTACCTGGGAAAGAGAAGCTGCAATGATGGAAAGATATCCATTTTTGTTTGAAAAATGAACTCTAGTAGTTGAATAAAAACACCGAGGACGGTGTTTATTTTCAGAGGGGGAATATGTAACACCCCCAATTTATGTGTTTGAATTTCAAAGCTAGACATTTGAACTTTAATCCTAAGGGGAGTGGACCCAAAAGGATAAGTAATTTGTGAATGTAATTAAATATTTAATTTGAGGAAATGAATAAAATGAATTGTACAGATTGACCAAAATGAGATTTATGAGATCACTTGCTAAATTCATGAGGATGGATGAGGCAATTATTTCCCCATAATCTTTCAAAAATCCTTGAAAGAAATTAATTCTAATTTAGATTCTTGAGGAAGAATCTAAATTTCCCCAATGATAAGGAAAGTAGTTGGGAAGAGGTAAAAAGCTGGAAAAGCTGAGGAAAAGCATAAAACAACTTTAAAGAATCCCTAAAATGGGAAGCCTAGGCAAACAGGAGGAAAAGCATCCTGCTATTATGGACGCAGAATTAGAAACATGCTTTGGGGAAAAATAGCTTAAATAAGCTGCTCCTAAACATATTAGTGGTTGGTTTGTGGTGGAGGTGATCTCAGCTCGGGGGTGAGTTTTGGGAGACAGAAGGACTCTAAGGTTGGGAGGTTGGTCGACTGCATGAGTGGTATGCATTTAAATTTATTTGGTGTTTCTACTTCTGTGGTATGAATTGGCTACATATAATTGTTTGATTTTATGTTAAAATTTTAATGCTACATTCAACATAATTAATCATTAGGAATGTACCTTCATAATTCTGTATAGTTGTAGGCAAGAAAATCTGTAAAGTAGAATCCCACAGAAACTCTAAACCAAGGTTGGTTTAAATCTGGGGAAACATATTTCCTTCACAGATGATTCAACTGTAAGATAATATTAGTATGCAACTATGAGTATGATTAGTTAAATTGAGGAGACATTCTCTAAATTTTCTAAATTAATACTTAAGTTAAATGCTGGAGAATCTTAGTAATTCATAGTTCACCAAACTGTAACTTTAATCTGTCTCTGGAAGAATTGAAATAGTGAGAAAATGAATGTATGGAGTGCAGAAGTAATTATTTAGTTCAGTACTAGGAACAAATATTTACAATAAATTCAATCGCTGTGTATTGAATGAGAAAGACAAGATTTCATAGACTGACTTGAAGGTCAATATATCATTCATAAGAAAACAGAAGCCCAACGACAAGTTATGGCTATAGATAATAAATTTATTATACATTAGAAGGAAACAATATGCATTGAAATGAAAATTCTTATTAGTACATAAAGGAATCATCCCTACATTAGGGGATAATACTATTAGCTGAAAGAAGCCAAGTAAATAAGCACCACGCAGATTTACATCAGCTATAAGTATTATAGTCTATCAAATAAAAGGGTGTATAGTAGATTATTGTACATGCTATGATCTTTTAGACATAAGTATGGAATTAAATATTCATACAATACCTGTAAATAAATTTGGGCAAATTAGTAACCAAAGGTATAGAACAGAACTATTAATATTTTGTACCATTTCACCATAGAAGAAGAGACTGGGAGACTGTTACTATCAAAACTGCCAACTAGTGTGATTTGAGAATCACATACACAGATGTGGTACAAGAAAGCCTTCCTAATACAAGAATGATATAGACAGAACCATTTCTGAACACCATAATAAAAATGAGGAGTATAAGAATACAGGCAATTAGACTTCAACACTGAGAAAGAGCAGTACATTATCCATTAAAGTATTTCGAGGTTCATAAACGAATACATGATCTGAAAGTTACAAGACAATAAAATACACAGAAGGTGAATAAACTATTATCAGTAAGTAGTTAACCAGATTCAAGTCAAAAATAATAACAGAACCCATAAGATTTTAATGAGGGTATAACGACAGAAGTATATATATACAAAAATTGAAATGATTCCAAACCGTGTGGCCTGAGAACCATCTCAAAATACCACCGGAGTAGATATAAATAAGTATTCAGTGTCGAGACTTAATAGTCATAATTGTAAAAACTTGTACAACTTTATTAATACAAATTTTAAGATGTCTAACAAGTATTGTATAACCATACGGATTTCCTCTATCCAGTGTTCGGTGAATACCAACCTACAAGTGTGAAACGGAGCCAACGTTAATGTCAAAGGCAGCGACTACACACGGTGTCAATATAAGGGAGTAAGACGTAAGTCTTATGTTACCTGCAAGAGTCAAGAACCCCAAATTAATTATAATGCCAAACGTGATGAGGAGAAATAATATAAGCAAGGATAAAACGATGACTGGGAAAATGGTAGTACCTGGTAAGGGAGAGATTCCAATCCATCCATAGCCTGTAACGTATGAATAGGAAATTTTTATAAATAAATACAAATTTAAGGTTGATGTTCAAAAACGAATAACGAAACAATATTCCCAAACAGTATGAGTTTCGACCTACACAAGTCAAGAAAAGAAACGAACCAGAGCGTCGCTCTAGTGCCAGAGTAATAAACCCCGAGGAACCATCGATGAGTGTAAGGAGAGGATAACCTCTAAACCCAAGAGTAGTCGGTCAGAACGAGCTCTTGAGAATTCGCAGAAGCAAATTCCAATTGCATGGATTCAACACGCACCATCTAACGCCTGGAAAGCAAAACAACAAATTCTCTGCAAACTAGCATAGTAAAAAGGTGAGACGGGACGAAATCTCAACAAATTGTTAAATGCAAGTCAAACTGGAACAAAACGATGGCATATGGTTCATCTAAGTCCCATAATCGTAGCAAGGGCTCGAAAAAAAAGGGAGAATAAAATTAAATCAGAAGAATGAAACCATGTTAAACAGTAAGAACTGGACGATTTCACCCTACGACAATTTCATACCTGAAGTGGTCATGTTAGCGCGGAGATATGCCATAGACGGGGTTGAATTCCGTTCAGTGGTTATGCCACCAAGTTTTATGTGTCATGAAAAAACCAGAACGCGTAGAAATAAAAACAAAAAAAGAACCTTGAACAAATTAACATGTGAAATTATATCTGGATTGATCGATAAACCCTAAAGCCACAAATGAATCGGCGTCGTCCAACTGGCAAGATCTGATGGAAGAAGCCACGGATCGAAGTGTTAATGAGCCAAGTACCTCCTGCATTAAATATTTAACCTAACGGGTAATGCCATTGAATGTCAAGTTGGATTGGCAGTGTCGTAGCATTGCTTGGGCGACAAGGTAGGGTGACGGGAGTAACTCAGAGCGACGTGGAACGAATTCACGTGACCACAAATGGACAGAGACTCGTTACAATCTATGTGGTGAAAACTAAAATTTATGTGTGAGCTACGTGGAACGGAATTTCCGTCTCCAAATACATCTACGAGAAATCAACTCACAAACTCGTAATACGTGGAAGCCAACACACACACAAAATCAATTGGAGATAGAAACAAGTACGAGAGGACAATTAAGTCGACATGAATACTATGTACGCAGAGCTATAAACATAGGTCAAATTAATTTCGTCATGAGTTATACACCATCCACAAGTGAAGACGTGGAGTAATACATCTAGAAGTCTAAGTGTTTTCATATGGACCCATTGCCAAATACAAACGTGGTTAACATGTGAACCCAAATCGATTTCCATCTATGTCCCTTAGATATACGATTATGTCAAACATTTACAATCAAAAGTGGGACATATAAAGTGGGTGGATATATATATATATATATACAAACTCATTCGGTGTTATGATAATTATGGTTATGGGTGCTACAATTTTATTTAATTCCCATATGGGTTACAAGTCAAATGTATTCACGTGTAATGGGATATACTTGATACATGGGAATAATTCAAAATTGAGAAAACAATCCTGATCAGACCAGATCTGTAAGGTAATAGCATAATCCCTTGCTAGAATTTAACTTGAACAAATGAATGGAAAAAAAAAAAAATTGGGAAGTAAAATAGGAGGTGTGACACTTCTTATTGCTCTTCAACCGCTGGCTCTTCAAAGCCATCCTCAACAAGTTCCCGTAAGTCTTGGGAAGCAAACAGAGATCTCATAGTTATTGCCCAGTAGTCATAGTTTTTCCCATTAAATTGTGGGAGCTGAGTATTACCTATACCCATGCTAGTGCTGGCTCCAGCCATTCTTGCACTCTTAACTATGCTTCAAAATACTTGAATGTGTATTTAAAATAAACTTACTATTTTGCAAACAGTAACACAACTAAAACTGTCTTGAGAAATACCTTGGATTCTTCTTGACTGAGTCTTCACTCTGCTGGAGAAGCTACTGCAACAAGAAATCCTTCCTTCAGCTTCTTTGACACCTTCAAAGAGCCTGGACTAGCTCTGGTACCATGTTGGTATTTCTGAGAATTCCAGAACAATAAACAAAGAGAATAATACTCTCCTTCTTAACAAAGAGAATATAAAATTTTGCTTCACTTGGAGACATAGATTCAAACTTTAAAACTTCTATTCCATTAACCAAAAACTGTTACAAAATCTTCCTAACAGTTGAGGGATTACAAAAAAAAACTCAGACTCTGACTGATGCTTGGACACAGTGCACACTCTGTTCTGTGTATGAAAACAATACACTATGTTTTAAAAGACTCTGTCTCTATTCTTCAAAAATAACGCACTCTGTGCAATATTACAATACTCCGTCTCTTACAAAAATAACACTGCTGTGTAAAACAAAAATTACATTTACCTCACAGGATTTTTGAAATATATATGGCGCATCATATATTTCAAAAAAATAAAACTATAAAATAAATAAATTTTAAAAACTAAACTACAAAGACTATGGCCCACTGAGGCTCCATTACAAAATACGTGTATATGTTAATTAAAACAAGACTATAGATGAGATAATCCTATTCTAAAACTCTCGGGGCTCACTCTTTACATTGCACAAATGTTTTAATATATGTTTAAAACATATGTATAAAACATATAACCTGTCGCGCGATATTAAAACATTTAAAACAAAACATTACAAAAACTTTGCAAACATAACTTATCAAACTCCGTCACGCAATAAACCTCCAGACTTCAAATGACTTTAAACCAAAATACATCACGGGATTTCGCATCACAAACCTGCTGACGTCACAGAAGGTTTTCTGGGTGCGATATTTTATCAAATCCGGCCTATAAACCCATATCGGGTCCACCAGAGGGTTCTACGTACGGTGGGAATTTGTAACGCGAAAAACAAATCAAATCCGCCCTTATAACCCTTTTGGGTTCAGAACTTCAATCTGCGGACTGCCAAATAAAAATCCGAACGAATGGGCTACCTCCACGTGTTTGCTGACTGGTCTGTGGACGTGGCCACGGGGACCACTACACTTTAAACAATTCAAACTCCCGCGCACAAAAAAATAACGAATACTCTGTCCTTTAAATACAAACCCTGTTTTACGTAAAAAAATCTGATGCTCTGTTTTTTAATGTACAGAGGTTGTTTTTAAACTGTGAAAGAACTATTTTCACTGTACAGAGCAGGGGCATCTAATAAAAAAAATCAAAACGAGGTATACTGCTCATTAGTTTTAGCAAGCGGCTCTTTGACAGAGCCATTCAAACAGATCTGGAAAGTGGCTACAGTACTAGGCAGGTGAAATTAACCTTTCAACAATTGGCGTTTGTAAAAATACTGAAGAAGTTCGAGAAGGTGGTGTCTAATCCAAAAAATCATCGCATTTGCTATGGACAGTACCTTCACTAGAAAGTTTTATTACTAATGATTGAATGGTTTTGGGTAGGTCGCTGGAAAAAATGTGATGGATACGTACCTGAGAGTCATTGAAGCTTGTTATTTTTCTAGCTCTAACAAGGTCTTTGAAGAATTTTTTTATTGATTTTTTTAACAGGAACTTTGAATTCAGAACACCTAGATTTCTGTGCTTTAGTTCTGTTCGAAATATTCATAATTTACTTTGTTTGAAACAATGTTGCCAAAGGTTTTGAGCTTATCGGAGAAAGTAGAGGATCTGTTCACCAAGCGCTTCCTCAAAAACAACAGAAGAGAAGCATTGGTCCGTCTAATGCCTTCTTCCCAATTAGACTCCAAGAAGACGAATTTTAACTTAGGTACATATATTTACGTCAAATCTCTATTCACTGTTCCCAAATATAGGAATATTTATTACTATTTATTAAAATAATTTGAATTTATTAAATATAAATGAAAAAATATATATGTTAATCGGATGTAATTTAAATGTATATATTAATTGAGTTTATTTTAGGTGAATGAGTGAAATAATTGGCATCCTTCAGTTTTTTGAAAAAGGTAATTTATGTGATTCTTATTTGATGAGTATATAATATGTGTGAAAAAATGATTTTATTACTATGGTTAAATGGGTTTTTATATAAGGATAGAAAGTGCACTCAATATTTACAAAACCCAATGACTTAGAGAGAAAATAATAAACAACTCATACAAGTAGCTCTAATGCAACTAAATAACTATATGGCTAAACAACATGCACATACAAATTAATCTATGTGAAAATCAATTAGTGCACTCTATCTCAATTGAATCCTTGCTTTCCTCTTGAAAGTGAAAAAGAAAAAACCACCATGCATAATGCTTAAGACTATTGAAGATGAATATATATTCCAATGTATGATGATTTTGTATAAACAAAATATCCAAGTGCTAATGCTCCAAAATGTTGAAAAATAATAGTAGTGGAGATGTGAGGTTTATAAAACACTTTAGAGTAGAGAAGAATTGAGATTGAACTTCATCATTTTTTACTATGCAACTTGCAATATCTCTTGTTCTATAAAATCTTGTGTTATTATGGTTTGTTGGAAAAACTACTAAAATATGTGATTATGAGTGGGAATAACTACTAAAAGATGTGATCATTCTCATAATGTGGTATAGTTGTGGTACCCATTTTTTCTAAAGTTTTCCTAGGTGTTAGTAAGAAAGATAAATGAATGTGCAACATGGGTGTGGTATGAGCATTAGTGTTAAAGCCTTGATTGGTATGTATATGAAGTAATATAGATATGGATTTGGAAGAAGTAGGAAGAGTGGAGGCACAACACAAAAATATCTTTGGGCACATAAAAGTTAGAGGAAAGATGTTGGCAAGTCAATGGATGATCTCTAGGTCCATGTATCTAGGTGCTAAGCTCTCATGGTTGTTTGATAATAAATACATTAATGAGGTGTGATACATATGGATTCAAAAATGGAGGAGGAAAATTACAAGCAAGAGATAGTAGTACCTTAGGGATGGGTAATGCATGCATTGAAATAAATATATTGACATGTCAATGGGTGATGGATGTTTGTTTCAAGGTTAGACAAATTGTCGTAAGGTGAAGGTAACTTTGGAAAATGTTAGGTTAGCCAAAATATTTGTTGTGTTGCTGAATAAAGGTCAGAGTTAATAGTATTAGAGTGAGGGTGAGAATTGAATAGGGTCACTCTCAAACATAATATTTCTTCACAAAAGCACCAAGTAAACTAAATTAAATTTAAGAATAAAGGTATTTTAAGAGTCATTGATTTAAAATTATATGAAATAAATATTAAAATATTTAAAATATTGTTACACACCATACTTCGCAAATTGACAAAACTAGAATACTCAGACCTTAATTCTGACCTAAATACAAAATAAGGAAAAAAATCCCAAATATTAAGACAAAAAAAATTGCAACTAACTAATATAGGTTATAACAAGTTAAGAGAAGGTTGTATCAAGTTAACATTGAGACTACTGCCATGCAAGGATGATGACATATACATGGTGAAAAATGTGAAATATGCATTAACTTTATAGCTCGGCATGTTCATAAGGTCTCCCAACATTTAAAAACCATATTTACATAAAGAAATGAATAATTTTATATGTAGTAACTTGGTTCATAACCGAGGAAGCTGAAGGAATGTGTGAATGATATCGAATGAACTAAAATGAGTGATAGGATATTGTCCTATGCACAAAGAGATCACATGGATGCTGGCTCATTCACCTCTTAAATGAGAGCCATTAAAGTGGAAGGCCACTTGATAAATAAGAAATAACAAAAATGACAAAGCATTATGGAATATATCATGAAATCATGAGGGTAGTGAAGTGATGCGACAATAGAAATTATCCAGAGAAATGGTTATGAAGAAAAACATATCGTGATTACTATCGTAGATAAGAGTAGTCACAGAAAAAGGACTCCAATAATGTTAAGCAAGTAGGACTAGTGAAGTTTAAATGAATCTATTAATAAAGTAGGTATGAATAGAATAATCATAGTGAATGAGATTAAGACAGGACTAATGGGATCTATGATCTCATACAACATTCGAGCACATATTTGAGTTCATGTTTCAAGATCAGAGTAAACTTAAAAAATGGCCAAGATGATAATAAAACCTAGATGTTTCTTGGCCAACGTGAGCGCAATAGAATTGTGATTTTCATTGGAAGGAACTACACAAATAAAATAAATCGACTCAAAACCAATCCATGAAAACCTGATCTTTATACAATAACATGATCTATATGAGGTATTGGAATTAGGAGTATGTATTATGGACATACTAAATACTAATAGGAAAATAAAATCAAGATTATGTGAATGATGAATTCTTGTCACAGTGAGAAAACATATCCACCGAGAAATATTCCTAGGTAAAGTATGTTTCAAACATGGATGGAGAAAGGATGCAAGGAGCTAGGCCATATGATTGCTTTTCATGCTGATGTGAGATTCACGATTTTGATGATATCTATGTCAATACATGTATGTGATGAATGAAAGGCAATATTATAGGCACTGAGATGGATCAATTGGTGAAGAAATATGAGTCGAAAATTTTGGATGTCGATCTGTGTTTATGATTAAGGTTGAATTGGGATGAGAGAAATATCTTGGTTTTGTATTAGGTGCGAAATATTAATGTAGGAAGTTACAAACAGATAAAATAGTTACATAAATAATTTATACAATACTAAAAAGATATAATTGTGTTTTACGAATTCAAATTGATTGAATTATTTGAAATAGAAGAATAAATGGAGTAAAAATAGAGGAATAAATAGAGACAAAATCCTATGGGATATTATTCACAAGGATCTAAGGATACTAATAATAACCACATTATACAATTTTATCTCTTATATTCATCTTAATCTCTTTCCTAAATTTAGAGTTGAGATGCAACACATACAAACTAGTTAGAAACTAGGAAATTGTTAATAATTAAGACATTCCAAAAATCTCTTTAATTGCACCATTACTGTATCACAATATTTGAGATCAATTAATTTTTTTTTTATTTTTTTTTGTGAATTTGGTAGTACCTCACTATTTTCTATTTTCTATTTTCTATTTGGTAGTACCTCGTTTTTTAATTGAGATCAATTAAAAAACTTGTTTTAATTATACATAAAACTTATTATGAGCTCTATATTTTACAAATTTTTCAATTTTTTTTTTCCTTTTTTTGTCCAATCTTTATGTTCTACATACTTTTTCTGCGTCTTCAACTTTAACTTTACCGTACTCTTCTTCTTCAATATTTATTCAAATTGATTGTTGTCTTCATCTTGATATTGTTTCTCTTATGCACATTCTTTTATATCATGTATTGTTGATTTAACTTTTCTATCAACTCATATAAGATAAATAAAGAATATTACTCTCTACTAAAATTATGGCAGTTTTTTGTGCCCACTTTCATCTTCATCTTGATTGGGCTTTGCAAGCTACTTCTCAAGAAAAACTTATTTAGAGTAACAATCAAATTCAACATTTAATACTAGGTTATTCTCACATTTTGGAAATACTATGAAAGTAATTTCATTTTGAATTTCAATTTTATCATCATATCAGTCTTTACATAATGGGATTAACTTTCTCCACCATGTTCATGCTTGTCTCAGAGAAAGTGCAATGGATTTCTTTGTAGCTTTAGCAAAACTTTTCTTTCCATGTCTTGTATATATTCTTCTACTTATACAAGGTCTTCCAAATCATCTCGTATTATTTATCCAATTCTAAAACTCTTTTGTTACAATAATAAATTCATATATTGCAATGCTTTGTAATACAATTTGTTGCTAATAGGTGTTGTTCCCACTTTCATTATATTCCACCCTCAAAATATGTGAAAATTTTTTGGACTTTGTTGCTCATGCGATTTTCAAATACATTTTGGTGGCCAAATATAAGAGGAATTTTTGAAAAAATCCATACTAATGAAAAATAGAGAATATCACTAATCTATAATTACTCTGTATTTCATGTTTACCCTTTCTTTTTTTTTAACACATTCCAAAAATAATGTGGTCATCCATATCTATTACTCTCTCTTCATGTTTACCCTTTTTTTAAACACATGCCAACAATAATGTGGTCATCAATATATTTAACTATATACCATAATTATTTTCTCTTTCTTGTATTTTTTTTTTAACACATTCCCACAATAACTTGTTCATGGATTTTTGCAAATATAAACTTCAACACTTTTTTTTTTTAAATAAGTCGATAAAAAAATTAAAAAATATCTAATGGAGAATAAAAATAAATAAACACTATGTACTAAGAGGAGGAGAAACATAAAAAAAAACCTTAAAAACATATTAAAAAAGTCATAAAAATTAAAACTATGGGATAAGCCACCCTCAAGTTAAGTGTGCAATGGATCTACTCAAGAAATTGATTAAAAAAAATCTAGATAAAAGGGAGTAGAGATTTGAACCATTTGTTAGGAAAGGATGTAGGTATAAACTAAAAATTATAAATCTCCAAAAAATGTAGATATGAGCTAAAATGAGTAAATTTTCAAACAATAAAAAATGAAAAAAAATCTTAGATGTTAATTAGATTACCAAAAACATTCTCCCTACCAAAAACGCTTTGCCCATCTACATAACACTAATATTTAGTTTTTTATTAAATACATCTATTTTTTTTAAAAATTAATCACTCAAGCTTTAAGCTTTAATTTATTTTGTCCATTTAAATGGAAAAATGTCACATTTTTTTCAAAGAGAAGTGTAAAGTAAACCTCCTCTCTTTATACACTGACAATATGTTACGATTGTGTTAAATCATTTTAACAAATTTCCAAAGCGTATTATCAATTATCAATTGTTTGGATTTACCATGTTCTAACACATTCTGGGTTGAAAATCACATTCTTTATTGCAGGAATTTTCACTGGCTAGTCATGGAGTTTGCTTTTATCACTTATTCTTGTGCTTTTAACTCACTCTCAAATTGCAGACTACTTGGGAAGCCCAAAATTTGCAATAAGTGTATATCTAACCTTCAGGTACTATGACGTCAATAGACATCGTTATATATATTTTAACTTTTGCTTTTGTTTTGATCTTTTAATTTAGTTTCTATAATTTGTTTCTTTTAATATATTTTTAATTTGATTTGGTGTTTGATGTGTACAGCATGTTTGCCATGATAATTTTCCATCTTTATATATGGGGTCTCGATTTGTACCTTTGGAAGAGGATGAGAATCAACCATTCGTTTATATTTGCATTTGCAGTTAGTACAGAATTGAGAAGTCTCGAAGTTGTGCTTATCAGTACTGCTCTCACTGCAATTTTTATGACTTGTATACTTTTCCACCTTGTTTTGGTCACATCAAAATTTTCATTCTTTGCGAGAGAAGTGGAAATAATTCCAGTTACCATCTTATAGTAAGTATTAAGGATAGTTATTCTTTTAATTTCCCTCGGAATGAAAGCATTTATCATCTCTATATATTCTTTTTTAAAATAACAATCTGGACTCTTCCCTATTGTTTATTATTATTATTATTTTTAATTGCAGGCATTTTTGTTATTTGTAATCTCTCCTTTCAATATTTGTTGCAAAGACACGAGATATTATTTCATTCGAATCGTTTGGCATATGATTTGTTCCCCATTTTACAAGGTAACATCCATAAAACCGTATTTTTCCAATTTTAAAAAAATAATACTAATATAGATCTCCATAAATCTTTGTGAAATAAATCTTTGCTTTCACATATATAGATATATTTGTTTTAAAACAATATATTGATATAGATCTAAATCTGCTCTGAATAAACTATATATAGAGGCGTTGCTTCAAGGCATTTCTCAGAGAAGATCACAAAACAAAATGGTATTCGATTTTGTTTGAAGTTTTCAGTGGATTAAGAAATCTCCAAATCATCTTAAAATGGTGGAAACGTAATCAAAACCAAATAAAACCATGAAAAAAACCACAATTTCTGTTATCATATGTTTGGAATAAAGTGTATCTTACTTAATTGAGAACAATTATTTATATGCTTTTTATTATATTCAGACCATTGGCAATAACTTTTGTTTAACTTATCCTTTCAGACCATTGGCAATAACTTTTGTTTAACTTATCCTTTATTAGTTAAATAAATTTAAATTTTGTTTTGAAAAATATGGATTCGATTTAAAAACTTTGAAGTGGGTTTTTTATTTATACTTGCACAACTACATTATATTTACTAATGTGGTTGATATATCTCATAGACATATATAAAATAAATTTACAACCACATTCACCAATGTGGTTGATATACGCATATATCAATAAATATTATATATAATAATATTATTATATTAACTTCAAATATATATAATATATATTAATAATAATACTTATGAATATATCAAGTATGATTAAAATCACCAAAATATTTTATATATATTAATAATATTTATTGATATATTAATAATATTTATTAATATAATAATAATATTAATAATTATTGATATATTAATAATATTACAATATTTAATAATAATATATATAAATAATATATATAAATAATATTATAATATTATTAATAAATTTATAATATTTATTAATAATATATATTAATATATTAATAATATTAAACCCAAAAACATAAGAAAGTAATAAACTTTAAGAATTAATATACTAAACTCAAGAGAGTAATAAAGAATATGAAACAATATTTAAAAACAAAAAACCTAAGAGATTAATAAACCATAAAAATTAATATTTTAAACTGAAGATATTAATAAACCCAAGGGATAATTAATAATACAAAACCAATGTCATCGTAAACCAAAGGTTTAAATATTATAAACCAAAGGAATTGGTGAACTCAAGGGATAAATATTATAAACATAAGGGATCAATATTAAAAACACAAGAGATTAATAAATCGTAAGAATTGATATTTTAAACTAAAAAACCTAATAAATTAATAATCCATAAGAATTAGTATTTTAAACATAAGATATTAATAAACTAATGGGATTATTAACATTATAAACCAAAAGAACAAATAGACCCAAGGGTTTAATATTATAAACCAAAGGAATCAGCGAACCCAAGGGATAAATATTATAAACCTAACGGATGAATATTAAAAACAATAGAGATTAATAAACCCTAAGAATTAATATTTTAAACTAAAAAATCTAAGAAATTAACAAACCCTAAGAATTAATATTTTAAACTCAAGAGAGTAATAAACTGAATGTGTGATTAACATAATAAACCAAAAGAACTAATAAACCCAAGGGTTTAATATTATAAAGCAGAGGAATCGGTGAACCCAAGGGATAAATATTAAAAACCTAAGGGATCAATAAGGCTAAGGGAAATATTAAAAACAATAGAGATTAATAAAACCCAAGAGTTTAATATTATAAACCAAAGGAATTGCTGAACCGAAGGGAAAAACATTACCCAACAAATTATAAAGCAAAGGAATTGGTGAACCCAAGGGAATTGATTTAAACATTGAGACAATTGTTGTCACAATGCGACGTTGGACCAATTATGACCATGGTTGGGCATGGGTGATTTTCATATTGAGACAATATTTCTCAGAATGTGACATTTGATCATGGATGATATTGATCGATAATTCATATTATAAACCAAAAGAACTAATAAACCCAAGGGTTTAATATTATAAACCAGAGGAATTGGTGAACCCAAGGGAATTGATTTAAACCTTGAGACAATTGTTGTCATAATGCGACGTTGGACCAACTATGAGCATGGTTGGCCATGGGTGAATTTTATATTGAGACAATATTTCTCAGAATGTGACATTTGATTATGGATGACATTGATCAATTATTCATATTATAAACCAAAAGAACAAATAAACCCAAGGGTTTAATATTATAAACCAAAGGAATTGGTGAACCCAAGGGAAATCCATTACCCAACAAATTATAAACCAAGGGAATTGGTGAACCCAAGGGAATTGATTTAAACATTGAGACAATCGTTGTCAGAATGTGACGTTGGACCAACTATGACCATGGCTGGCCATGGGTGATTTTCATATTAAGACAATATTTGTCAGAATGTGACATTTGATCATGGATGAAATTGATCTATTATTCATATTATAAACCAAAAGAACTAATAAACCCAAGGGTTTAATATTATAAACTAAAGGAATTGGTGAACCCAAGGGAATTGATTTAAACGTTGAGACAATTTTTGTCACAATGCGACGTTGGACCAAATATGACCATGGTTGGCCATGGGTGATTTTTATATTGAGACAATATTTGCCAGAATGTGACATTTGATCATGGATGACATTGATCGATTATTCATATTATAAACCAAAAGAACTAATAAACCCAAGGGTTTAATATTATAAACCAGAGGAATTGGTGAACCTAAGGGAAAACCATTAGCCAACAAATTATAAACCAAAGAAATTAGTCAACCCAAGGGAATTGATTTAAACATTGAGACAATTGTTGTCACAATGCGACGTTGGACCAACTATGACCATGGTTGGCCATTGGTGATTTTCATATCGAGACAATATTTGTCAGAATGTAACATTTGATCATGGATGACATTGATCAATTATTCATATTATAAACCAAAAGAACTCATAAACCCAAGGGTTTAATATTATAAACCAAAGGAATTGGTGAACCCAAGGGAATTGATTTAAACATTGAGACAATTTTTTTCACAATGCGACGTTGGACCAACGATGACCATGGTTGGCCGTGGGTGATTTTCGTATTGAGACAATATTTGTCAAAATGTGACATATGAGCATGGATGACGTTGATCGATTATTCATATTATAAACCAAAAGAACTAATAAAACCAAGGGTTTACTATTATAAACCAAAGGAATTGGTGAAACCAAGGGAATTGATTTAAACATTGAGACAATTTTTGTCACAATGCGACGTTGGACCAACTATGACCATGGTTGGCCATGGGTGATTTTCATATTGAGACAATATTTATCAGAATGTGATATAAGATCATGGATGATGTTGATCGATTATTCATATTATAAACCAAAATAACTAATAAACCCAAGGGTTTAATATTATAAACCAAAGGAATTAGTGAACCCAAGGGAAAACCATTACCCAACAAATTATAAACGAAAGGAATTGGTGAACCCAAGTGAATTGATTTAAACATAGAGACAATTTTTGTGACAATGCAACGTTGGACCAACTATGACCATGGTTGGCCATGGGTGAATTTCATATTGAGACAATATTGGTCAGAATGTGACATATGATCATGGACGACGTTGATCGATTATTCAAATTATAAACCAAAAGAGATAATAAACCCAAGGGTTTAATATTATAAACCAAAGGAATTGATGAACCCAATGGAAAACCATTACCCAAAAAATTATAAACCAAAGGAATTGGTGAACCCAAGGGAATTGATTTAAACATCGAGACAACTTTTGTCACAATGCGACGTTGGACCAACTATGACCATGGTTGGCCATCGGTGATTTTCATATTGAGACAATATTTATCAGAATGTTACATTTGATCATGGATGACATTGATCGATTATTCGTATTATAAACCAAAAGAACTAATAAACCCAAGGGTTTAATATTATAAACCAAAGGAATTGGTGAACCCAAGGGAATTGATTTAAACATTGAGACAATTGTTGTCACAATGCGACGTTGGACCAACTACGACCATGGTTGGCCATGGGTGATTTTCATATTGAGACAATATTTGTCAGAATGTGACATTTGATCATGGATGACATTGATCGATTATTCATATTATAAAACAAAAGAACTAATAAACCCAAGGGTTTAATATTATAAACCAAAGGAATTGGTGAACCCAAGGGAATTGATTTAAACATCGAGACAATTTTTGTCACAATGCGACCTTGGACCAACTATGACCATGGTTGGCCATGGGTGATTTTCATATTGAGACAATATTTTAGAATGTGACATTTGATCATGGATGACATTGATCGATTATTCATATTATAAACCATAGAACTAGTAAAAACCCAAGGGTTTAATATTATAAACCAAGGAATTGGTGAACCCAAGGGAAAACCTTTACCAACAAATTATAAACGAAAATTGGGTGAACCCAAGGGAATTGATTTAAACATGAGATAATTGTTTATGCAATGATATTGAGACAGACCTTGTCAGAATGTGACATATGATCATGGATGACGTTGATCGATTATTCATATTATAAACCAAAAGAACTAATAAACCCAAGGGTTTAATATTATAAACCAAAGGAATTGGTGAACCCAAGGGAAAACCATTACCCAAAAAATTATAAACCAAAGGAATTGGTGAACCGAAGGGAATTGATTTAAACATTGAGATAATTGTTGTCACAATGATATTGAGACAATATTTGTCAGAATGTGACATTTGATCATGGATGACATTGATCAATTATTCATATTATAAACCAAAAGAACTAATAAACCCAAGGGTTTAATTTTATAAACCAAAGGAATTGGTGAACCCAAGGGAAAACCATTACCCAACAAACTATAAACCAAAAGAATTGGTGAACCCAAGGGAATTGATTTAAACAATGAGACAATTGTTGTCACAATGCGACGCTGGACCAACTATGACCATGGTTGGCCATGGGTGATTTTCATATCAACCATTGGGTTTATTTTATTGTTTATAATATTTATCTTAGGGTTTATATACTTTTTCTTTATAATACTAGTTCTTTGGGTTTAATATTATTCAACCATGGTCAACCATATTTTATCAAATCAATTGTGGTCAACCATGCTTATGCATGGTCAACCATGGTCAAACATCGCATTGTGACAAATATTGTCTCAATATGGAAATCAATCATCGTTTGAACCTTGGTCCAACGTCACAATATGACAAAGATTGTCTCAATATGATAATCATGGTCAATCATGGTCACACATGGTCAAGAATTGTTAACCATGTTTTATAAAGTTAAACATGGTCAACTGCGGTCAATCATAGTCAACCTTGTGTATGCATGGTCAACCATGTTTTATAGACTCAAACATGGTAAATCATTATCAACCTTGGTTATCCATGATCAATCTTGGTCAACCATGATTATCCATTGACAACCATATTTTATAAAGCCACACATGTTTTATTTTAAAATGATAATAATAATATTATTTATAATAATAATTTTAATTGTAATAGTTGTTTTTAATATTATTTTTTTAATTTATATTTAATATTATTATGAAATTATTTTTTTATAAATTAGATTAATTAATTGAATTAAGTATTCTATATTAAATTGAATCATTATTATTATGTTTAAAATATTAATTAATTAAAAGTATTATTAATAGTATTATTGTTACTATTATTATTTAATTAAATTATTGTATATTATTTAATTATTTAATAATTATTTAACATTTTAATCAATTAAAAGTTAATAATTTAAATAAAAGTAATATTAAAAATAAACTATTAGAATAAAATATGATCTCGAAAATGAATTATAAAACTCGTGGATGATATTGTTTTGTATGTGATTATTACCAAAAAGATTTTATTCATAAGTATTATTACTAAATAATTATTAATATTAAAAATATGGTTATTAATTAATATTATTGCTATTGTCAATGAATAATATTATTAAGTAATTAACAATAATAGTATTATATAATAATTAATAATATATTGAATTAAATAATATACCATAATTTAAAAATTATTCAATTAAATAATATACCATAACTTTTATTTTTATTATCATTATTATTATTATTATTATTATTATTATTATTTATGTAATATTATTATTATTATCATTAATAATAATAATAATAATAATAATTTATTAAATTAGTTATTTTTGTAATATTATTATTATTTATTTATTATATATTTATTATTATGAGTCATCTTCTGTACTGTAAATAAGGCGACAATCACGTATAGTTAAGTTGTTTGATACATACAGTAGTTAATCGTTCGTTGAATCTACAAGTATCCCTTCAGTAGCGGAAAACAAACTTCGCTATATATTGAATTTGAAAGTTCAATATACACCTGGATTGAAAGTACAATTTGATAAGTAGAGAGTTACGTACAGTTAATGGTTTGTTGAATCTAAAACTATCCTTTTACTGGCAGAGAACAAACTTATATATATATATATATATATATATATATATATATATATATATATATATATATATATATATATATATATATATATATATGGAATTTAAAAATTACACCACCTTAACGTTACAATTATCGCAGTTGAGTATTAAATAGAGTTAAGTCATTGCTTGATAATGACTTCACATACACTTCATGATAGGCTTCATTTGTCAATCTTAAATTTATCTAGAAGTATTGCTGCAATAGAGAAGATAGAATTATCCAACTCGAACCAATTTAATTTATCGATATAAAATTGTTTATATGTAAATGTTATTTAAGTTCATAAAAACATTTTTAATTATTTGCAATTGGTTAAAAATAAATTTTATATTTTAATTTTGTAATATAACTATAGTATTTTTTAACTATAGTCTTGTGTAATAGTCTTTTTTTATCCTCCATGCAAGTCTCCACGCGGTTGCCGTTTGATCTTTCTCTCTCCAGATTGGACAATGCTCGTTGATATCAAATTTTTTCAAAACCCGAAACTTAATGCATAAAATTCACACGATATTAGTGGTATTCTCCAAGTAACGTCTCCAAAAAGTATTGGATCACATTTTTTTGAAGTGGTTTTGTCCTGGGCCAAAAGCGATGCGACAAAGGTGGTATTGTTTCACAAAACCACCCCTGGTAAAGGAACAATGATTAACTCGTGACTCTAATTGCAGTTTAACACATTTCTTCACTTATTTCTTCGTGTTAAATCTGGGGTTAATTCCCAACAATACTGCTCCAAAACAATGTGCATTGATGTCGAATGTTCAACACGGAATGAGAATTCATGACTTGATTATTATTATTATGGTTCAGTGTTCATATGATATGAGTGTTCATGTGATATGGGTTAGCTCTATATTATTATTGGTCAATATTTTATTATTATGGTGGCAACATTTTATACGTTTCATTATTATTACAATGGTGACAACGTTATTATATGCAACATTAATTATAATGGTGGAAGCAACGTTACGGCATTGTTATGATCTTTATTGAATTTCATGGCAACCTTCATTATTCATTAAGGCTCCAATGCTCATTACGTATTAATGGTTCAACAATATTAATTCTCCAGCGAGTGAATGCCCCAACGTATTTCTCCAATGTATCCATACTCCAATGATGTTTTATGCTCTAATATTAAAATTATTACTCCAACATTTTATTCATACTCCGAAGTATTTCTCCAATCTATCCATACTCCAGCGTCATTATATATTAAAATTCTTAATTGCAATGGACTGCATTAACTGCACTGCATTTAATGGAATTCATTTAATGGAGTATGACTATGACTATTCCTGGTGAAATATGATAACTGAATTCTCCTTATCACTGCAATGGACTAGTTGACCATTTCCAGTAAAATGCGTGTGTTCATTCTGTACAAGGTATTCCACACGTTTCTTTTACACACGTATATGATAGTGTTCCCCTTCACTATTATACATCACCAAAACACATTAATATGTGTATTTCTGACTTTAACAAAAGGCCACACGCCCATCACATATCTAATTAATCTTTTTCCAGCGTAAACAAAGTGCACATAGCTCTGGTAACCCGCAAACCTTAGTTACGACAACGCTAATCCATATATATAAGCACGGGGCCCAGCGTTAACAGGCCATCCACATCCAACAGCAGCTAGCACATCGCATCGCTTTGGATGATCTGATGTCCCCAACTGAGTTTCACATTTTTTTCCCACAAGAGGTTAATGCATAAAAATAACGCGAAAGAGATGGTTTTCATAAACCTCCTGAGGCCTACGTGTCAATCAATGGGCAATATTGCATTGTTTTTATGAAAACAACTTTCCACTCCTTCGATCACGTGAATACCATTGTCTCTCTTCTCTGGTTTCAATGCTCCTGCAAGGTTCCATCCTCTTGGCTCGAGGTTCCGTAAAAAATGGTGTTAAATTTAAGAAACAATAAAATTTAAAGCTATAACAGCTATTATTAAAGTATTTATTTGAGGAGCTCTTTTTTACAAATTTGAAGTTTGTGGAGCACGTAATAAAGTGTAGCTTCGCAACCACAGGACATCGTATATAAATTTCCAGGCCACATCTGGTGGAAAGATCGGCGAAGTATGAAATTCTTGAGTAAATTTTAATACTTAGACAAACGCCTTTATATTCCTGACCTAAAACTAGAGTTTCTTCCGTAAATTGAAGAAATAAATTCAGGAAATCGTGGCGTAGTTTAGTAAGAATTATCGAATATTTTAAAGATGGCGTTAAATTTAAGAAACAACAAAATTTAAAGCTATAACAACTATTATTAAAGTGTTTATTTGAGGAGCTCTTTTTTACAAATTTAAAGTTTTTGGAGCATGTAATAAAGTGTAGCTTCGAAACCACAGGGCATCGTATATAAATTTCCAGACCGCATCTGGTGAAAAGATAGGAAAAGTATGAAATTCTTGAGTAAATTTTAATACTTAGACAAATGCCTTTATATTCCTGACCTAAAACCAGAGTTTCTTCTATAAATTGAAGAAATAAAGTCAGGAAATCGTGGCGCATTTTAGTAAGAACTAGCTTTACAGCATAATGCTGTCAAAGTTTTCAAAGTTAGCCTCCTCCTGGAAAATTTCCTGTCAAATTTAACAATTATACTGTTGGACCGCATTTTTTCAGCATTTGTCCACAGGAAAACATCAAATCTCCCAGGAGCTTCGAAAAATTATGCCGTATTCACTTAAATTTATTGAAGAATGAAATATAACATGAATCCAATAATCTTATTAATAATAACAGTTGATATTACCATGCGAATTGCGATTGTAATGGACATGCTCGAGACATTCTTTTGGTGATCATTCGAGGTCGAGGTGAGCAAACTATTTTCTTTGGCTTTGCTGACTTCTTCATTTCATTTTAACTGGAATTTGAGGCGGCCTGCGATAATTAACAAGTAGAGGATTGGAAGATTGTCGCATTCTGGAACGTTCTGATTCCTAGATGAATAAAAAATTCTACGTGAATAAAAAACAACGCATGTGTATTCGAAAGCTTACCATCCAGAGCGTGCATTCTACAGCCGTGAAGCTCCTCAAAAGGATTTCTTACTTCGATCCAACTAGCCACAGTCCTGGTTCTCTGCGTCCAAATGCGTCGGCTGCTCTAAACCAGGTGGCCTTATGGTCTGAAAGAAATTGAGCATTACGATGCCAACCATCACAGCAGATAAGTCAAACAACTCCGTGGAACCACTCTGTTGAAATGTTTAGGTGACGCTCTAGTTCACCTTCCTGTAATGGTTCCCTCTTGTGCGATAGCTCTGCAAAATTCGTTGCGTGTGGCACCGGGTGAAGATAATGGCCATTAAAGAAATCGTTGCGCGTGGCACGCTGCTCTCGTTGGAAGATGGATGGACATCGATATTTCTTGTTGTTTGCAGAGATGGCCGCCTCCATACAAATCCCATGATTAAACCTGAAACGTTAACCTAACCACATTCCATGCAGCTTCAACGATAGAAATTTCTCGCCCGAAATGTGTCCTTATTTCACTCTAATCCCTCATACTCTCATACGTGGAGATAAATAAGAGGAACAGTAAATTTTTAATGATCATTTGGTAAACGTGTCCTTATTTCGTTCTAATCCCTCATACTCTCATACATGGAGATAAATAAGAGGAACAATAAATTTTTAATGATCATTTGGTAAAACATAAATTACGCCGATAAGCGTAGCCCCCTATCGGAAATCGCTTCATTAGTGATTATGCTAATTAATATTTTTCATCCAATGGTCTAGATTGAAAGATGCTGGTATATTCTCATCGTCGCCACTCAATCAATGAATGAAATTAAAATCCATAACCTCCTCGCATGTCTAAATCAAGTGTTTAAACCCTACTTAAATTAATTTTTTAGTAGGTTTAAATCAAGGGTTTAAACACTTGATTTAGACATGCAAGGAGGTTATGACTTTTAATTTCATTCATTGATTGAGTGGCGACAACGAGAATATATCGACATATTTCAATCTAGACCATCGAATGAAAAATATTAATTAGCATAATCACTAATGAAACGATTTCCGATAGGGGGCTACGCCTATTGGCGTAATTAACAAGTTAGGTTTGCTGATTTTTTCTTGGCTGACCAATTAACTAGCCAGGTGCATAACTCTTTTCATAATATTTTCCCATTTGAAATACGAAAACCTACGCATGATAATGACTTCTTTTACTTCAAGGAATCCCATCTATTGTATACCACTTTGATTGCTGCAAATCACAGTGTTGCGAAGTGTTTCGAACATTTCGTGTTATTATGTAAGCTGCTACTACAGTGGTAGCTCAGAAGTATGTTCCACGAGCCATGTCATCCAGTATTTCAAACTCTTTATCGCAGTACTACCATATTGATGTAGATTGTTGCAGGTACGTACGTTATAGCCTTCTTTTCTACCTCATATTATCTAGATTTGTTTTAATTTGTAAATGTCAATACTTCAAATTTTAGTTTGTGATTTACAAAAGTTATCAATTTTTTTTGAGGCAGGGACGAAGTGCAACACTTTTTCAAAATAGTTTATATTTCTTTCTGGTTAATCTTCCTTGAATATGAAGTGAAGATGAAGGTTTGAATCAAATGTTTTAATGTCTATTATTTAAATTACACAACGACATGGTTTTGATTTAATATTATATTCATAAATCATTTCACTATTCCGTAAATTATATATATATATATATATATATATATATATATATATATATATATATATATATATATATATATATATATATATATATATATATATATATTAAAAAATTTAATTTAATTTTAGGTTAATATTATTTAATGGATGTAAAATAGTTTCTTTTATATGGACATGATTAGATCAAAATATGAAAGATAGTTAATCATGATTAATTAAGGTCATTGATGCTATATGATTCATTTAACTAGTTTGAATCCCATTTCTTCACCAGTGTGAGCATCCTTTGATGCAATGAGTACTAAGTGAAATATTCAAAAATCATAAAAAACTAGTGAGTTACTACCTATCATGGAAATGGTCATAGATGAATGACTTACTTAACCTAGTTGAATACCAAAAAAAGATATCTAATTGTAAAACATGTCAATTAAAGTAAACTGAAGTCAAACATAACTTGCTAATACCTGTCATGGAAATGGGCATAGACCAACCTATATCCATCTAACTTTGGATCTATCATGCGCCGAGAGGGATCAAATCTCTCGAGGTGCAAACCTTTTTTTTGAGTGCAAAAATTGAGGAAAGGTTTGCACCTCGAGAGATTTGATCCCTCTCAGTGCATGATAGATCCAGAGTTAGATGTATCTAGGCTGGTTCCAGTCAGAGGCATCAACGTCACATTTTTTAGATTATTAAAATTTTTTTATACTTTTGAGATGTAAGATGGATCTAGGCTGGTTTCAGTCGTGTGCTGCCAAGGAATATCTATCAAAGATATGATTAATTTTATCAGTAATATGTAAATATATCAAATATTAATATAATCATTTTAAATATGCTAAATATTTCTGAGATTAACTTGGTCATTTTAATTTTAAATTTTCTTAGTTACCTCAGTTCATTGAGATGATAATTATTGTTAATAACTATAATGATGAAAAATGATGAATTTTTTTTTTTAAATGCAAAGTGACAATAATAGTGTTGAAAGATAGAAAATGTGAATAATAAGAACGTACTCATGTTACAATCAATCTCAAACTATTTTCTTCTACTATTCTTATTTCCTCCCTTGTTAGTTTTGTTATCTTTTCATATCGATTATATGAAAAAGACAATTTAAATTGTAAACCATTTAAATCTTTAGCTCGATCTGTTATAGTAAACATGATACCTTGTCTCTCTTGCTCTCCAATATTAATAGCTTAAATTAATATAACACAAAAATCAAGCTACATTTTTAATAACTTTTTGTAGTTACACTAAAATCAATGCATATTGTTAATCCAGTCACTTTAATATTAATGTATTGTCATATATCCAATTACATCAAATCATAAATCAACATATACATTGAAATCAATGCATTTAATGCAAGCAATCAAATAAGATTAGAAAATAACTTCTACATTGAAATCAGTGCACCTAATGCAATCAATCAAATAAGATTAGAAACCAACATCTACACTGAAATCAATGCATTTACTCAAAGCAATTAAATAGGATTAGAAATCGCCATCTACACTAAAATCAATGCCTTTAGCGCAAATAATCAAATAGTATTAGGAATAATCTACATTGAAATCAATGCATCTAGTGCAAGAAATCAAATATAATTATAAATCGACGTCTAAACTGAAATCAACACATCCAGTGCAAGCAATCAAATAGTATTAGGAATCATCACCTACACTGAAATCAATGCATCTAGTGCAAGTAATCATATATCATTAGAAATAAATATCTACACTAAAATCAATGCATCTAGTGCAAATAATCAAATAGGATTATAAATCACCATCTCCACTTAAATCAATCCATCTAGTGCAAGAAATATTCTTCCCTCACTCCACCCTCCATCCATATCTATATCCCCATCCATCTTTTTTTTTTTGTCTCTATCTCACCCCCCTAAACACACACGCTCTCGCACTCCATATATATCAATCTCTTTATCAATCACCCTCTCTCCCCATCTCTCTCTTCTTCCCTCTCTTCCCCTTCTCTCGCTCTCCCCCACTAATATCTTTCTTTCCTCCTTTTGTCCTCTCTCTCTCTCTCTCTCCATCTTCCTTATCATTCACTCTCTCTCTCTCTAGGAACCAACATCTACACTGAAATCAATGCATTTACTCAAAGAAATCAAATAGGATTAGAAATCACCATCTACACTGAAATAAATGCATTTAGTGAAAAGAATCAAATAGGATTAGAAATCATCTACATTGAAATTAATTCATCTAGTGCAAGTAATCAGATATAATTATAAATCAACATCTAAATTGAAATCAACACATTCAGTGCAAGGAATCAAATTGGATTAGAAATCACCACCTACACTGAAATCAATGCATCTAGTGCAAGTAATCAAATATCATTAGAAATAAATATCTACACTAAAATCGGTACATCTAGTGCAAATAATCAAATAGGATTAGAAATCACCATCTCCACTTATATCAATCCATCTAGTGCGAGAAATATTCCTCCCTCTCTCCACCCTCCATCCATATCTATATCCCCCTCCATCTATTCTTTTTTGTCTCTCTATCTCACCCCCCTAAAAACGCGCTCTCGTACTCCATATATATCAATCTCTTTTTCAATCACCCCCTCTCTCCATCTCTCTCTTCTTCCCTCTCTTCACCTTCCATCTATATCTCTATCTTCCCCTTCTCTCCCTCTCCCCCATTAATATCTCTCTTTCCTCCTTTTGTCCTCTCTCCCTCTCTCTTCATCTTCCTTATCAATCTCTCTCTCTCTCTCTCTAGAAACCAACATCTACACTGAAATCAATGCATTTACTCAAATAAATCAAATAGGATTAGAAATCGCCATCTACACTGAAATCAATGCATTTAGTGCAAACAATCTAATAGTATTAGAAATCATCTACATTGAAACCAATTCATCTAGTGCAAGTAATCAAATATAATTATAAATCGACATCTAAATTGAAATCAACAAATTCGGTGCAAGCAATCAAATTGTATTAGAAATCACCACCTACACTGAAATCAATGCATCTAGTGCAAGTAATCAAATATCATTAGAAATAAATATCTACACTAAAATCGATGCATATAGTGCAAATAATCAAATAGGATTATAAATCACCATTTCCACTTATATCAATCCATCTAGTGTGAGAAATATTCTTCCCTCTCTCCACCCTCCATCCATATCTATATCCCCCTCCATCTCTTCTTTTCTGTCTCTCTATCTCACCCCCCTAAACACACACACTCTCGCAATCCATATATATCAATCTATTTGTCAATCCCCTCCTCTCCCCATCTCTCTCTTCTTCCCTCTCTTCACCTTCCATCTATATCTCTATCTTCGCCCTCTCTCCCTCTCTTTCCATCTTCCTTATCACTCACTCACTCTCTCTCTCTCTCCACCTTTCTCTCTCTATTTCTTTCTTCTTACCTATGTCCTCCTCCCCCTCCAAGTCCATCTCTCTTTCCCTCCCTCTCTCCACTCTTTCACATCCTCTCTCTTCCTTCCTCTCTTTCCCTTTCTCTCCCATCTCTCTCTCCCTCTCTCTCTCTCTTCACCCACAAACTATGTTACTATATCCCTCCCTCTCTCCTTATATCTTCTTCTCTCTCGCCTGTCTCTCTCTCTCTCTCTCTCTCTCTCTCTGTCTGTCTCTCTCGGGGGGGGGGGGGGGGGGGGGGGCCCCCCCCCCCCCCCCCGCCCCCGCCCCGGCCCCCCCATCTACATTCAAACATGTGTCGCTCTCTCTCTCCTTGTCTCGCCTTTTCTCTCTCTCTCCCGGCCCCCCCCTCTCTCACTCTCTCTCTCTCTCTTATTTCCTGCCTCATCTCTCGGCCTCCAACTCCCCATCCCCTCTCTTATGTCTGATCTCCCTCCTCTCCCTCCCTCTCTCTCTCCTACCACCAAGTCCTCTCTCTCGCCTTCCCACTCTCTCTCTCTCTCTCTCGTCTCTCTCTTCCTCGATCTCTCTCTCTCTCTCTCTCTCTCTCTCTCTCTCCCCATCTCTCTTCCTCCTCTCCCTCTCCTCTCTCTCTCGTCTTCCTCTCTCTCCCTTTCTCTCCCACCTCTCTCTCTCTCTTTTCCCTCCAATCCTCTCTCTTCCCCCATATCTCCCTCTCTCTCTCTAATCCTCTCTCTTCCCCCATCCCTTTCTTTCTCTCTCTCTTTCCACCCCTCTCTATCTCCAACTACATTACTATATCCCTCCCTCTCTCCTTCTCACTTCTTCTCTCCCCCCTTCTTTCCATACATCTTACTTTGTCTCTTTATCTCACCCCTAAACATACACACTCTCTCTCCATCTCTCCCTTATCACTCTCTCTCTCTATTTCTTCTTAGTTATGTAAACTAAGGAACATAAATATTCGTAAGAGTAAATATGAAAAGAGGTTTTATTTACTTACCATACATCTAGTTTATTTATATTTTTATTTATTTACCATACCCCTTTTCTTTACTATGGTATTTGGCCCATAGGCTTATTACATAATTATATTTTTATTTATAATCCTATTTGATATATTGTTATTTATTTACCTTACCTCTTTATGCCTCTTTTATATTTATTTATTTACCATACCTCTTTATATCTATTTTATATTTATTTATTTATTTATCATACTTTTTTATACCTCTTTTATATTTATTTATTTACCCATGGTATTTGGCCCATGGTATCAATATTAATTTGTCACATGGTATTCGTCCCATATGCTTCATATAAATAAAACCTCTTTTTAAAGTTTTTTTAAATATAAAAAGGTTTATGGAATAAATATAAAATTTTTATTTATTTATTTACCACACATCTAGTTTATATATTTTTTTATTTATTTACCATAGCTCTGGAGTAAGTATAAATTCATTTTACAAATATTTAATTAAAAGAAATATTAAAAGATTTTGGATTTTGATTTTTTGTGTTGAATTAAATCTTTTCCTTTGATTTAGGAAATGGTATTGACTTTAGTAAAGAGTAAAGATGTTTAAAATTTTACTTAATTTGGAAATTCAATGTGGTAATTTTTTTTTGTTAAAGGTAAATTTATGATCCATTCAAATTCACATATATAATTTACGATCCATTCAAATTATATAAATAATACATAATTGTATTAGAAATTGATATATGTTCTAGCACAATGTGATTTTTGTTTTTTATTTTATTTTTTAATTTAAAACTTAAGCCGGCACCCACCTAACATCGGGGTCATATTGGGGTGTAGATGCGCCTTTCGGCGAATGACTTACTTATCCCATTTGAATCCAAAAAATGATATCTAATTGTAAAACATGTCAATTAAAGTAAATTGAAGTCAAACATAACTTACTAATTTCAATATATAGTTAAAATTAGTAAATGGAAGTAAATAATCAACAAACTTGTTAATGATGACTAAAGCATGCTCAACCATGATCAAGTATATTTAAACATATTCAAACATGGTCAACCAAAGTCAACAGTGATTAATAAAAACTAATTATAATAAAAAAATATTTCAAGAAAGTTAACCATTATCAATTTTTTCTCTATCATAATCAACTATAATTACCCATTTATAATCATATTCAACCATACTCAAACATATCTCAACTATAATTTAATGATTTAGAGTAATGAAACATAATCTAAAATATTCAAACCATCATTTACCATAATCAACAATTAATAAACAATCACGACATCAAACATAATATATAATCATTTAACATAGTTAAATGATAGCTATTTATAATAAATTGAAATCCATTACTATCCAATAATCAATCATAATTAATCTTAATAAAATATAATTAATATAAATATTATAACATTGATAAACACTATTTATATTAATATTAATGCTATAAAACAAGCATACATTTACTTTTTAATTATTAGTAATCAAATAATTGTATTAATTTTATTTATATTAATATAAACATAAAAGATTTATATATTAGTTTATTAGGTGATAGTGTATGGTTAAGGGATTTTAAAAAATTTAACCATGTTAAGAGGAGCTATGGTCTAGACAAAGTGTGATCCCTGTGATTTTGATAGTTTAGATACTTTTAAATCTTAGTGTGATTTTTTGTGATTTTGATAAGTTAAATACTCTTGAATCCAAATTTCTCAAGCAAAAAATTAAATATAAAGTCATTTCAAAATTCATAAAACTTAATAAATTAAAAAAATAAATCATATAGCAATTTATAATATTATTTATTTAAAATTATTATTTTATAAAAAGGTTAATGGAAAAAACATATATATATTTTTTTCAGAAAGGCAAAAACATATATATATATATATAGGTTGTTAATTTACTTATTATTTTATTTTAGGATATAAAATCAAATTACTTATCGTATTAGTTTTACACTGCAATGTAATGTAATGTGGGAGGAGGTGCATATGACATGAAATCAGATTACTTACCATATACTTTTACAATTGATGACAGTGTGGGAGGAGGTGGCGCGATGATCCGAAAGATAGAAGACAGATTGCAAACGCTGGAAAGTATGTCTCTGCACTTACAGCAGTCCTGATAAGGCTTATATACGGGACAAATAAAACACAGTTATGCTTCATATTGTATATAGTATCTTCTACTATTGCCACTATCTAGTCCTGATAAGGCTTATATACGGGACAAATAAAACACAGTTATGCTTCATATTGTATATAGTATCTTCTACTATTGCCACTATCTATCAATTTTATTGGGACGTAGTAATGGATTGGGGTTTACTTCAACGGAAATCTGCGAACCCTTGGCTCAGAGATCAACTCATATTGAAGAACAAAGTGCCATATTTCGTGGCGATGGTAAAATAATGGCATTTCTTTGTCAATAGAAAATTAATTGCATTTCATATGAAGCTTAATTGTTCTTTTGGTAACCCTAAGTCACAAAATGAAGTTTTATTTTGCTGTGGGGATTGAAATCTTACATGCTGCTAACGCACTGCTTCGATTAGTTTGGATCTATTCACTGGTAAATGAAATCGTACGTTTTGAACCCTTTGATCACAAACACTTAGACTTAATTTTCGGGATGGTAGAAATCGCTCGCCGTGGCATGTGGAATTTTTTCAGGTTTGCAAGGTCCGGAAAGCTGCAGAACTGACATTATAGTAATTTGTTTTATTGAGAAAAACCATTGAAAGCTTATGGCTTCTTTTCCCCAAAAAATTGTGCAGACTGGAGAACGAGCACGTGAACAACGTGGGCAAAGTTCAGAGCAGTGAAAACGGTTCCATTGCCATTTAAAGACATTTATCAATAGGGCTGAATTTATTTGTACATTATTGTCAACAGAATTTTAATTTATCCATTGCGTTTGAAGGAATATTGATGGGAAGTGCCAAATTGGCCTTCAAACTCTCGTCAAAGGCATAAAAGAAATCATATTATGTTTTATAGGTTTTACGTTTTTTGATTGTATTTATGAAAAATAAATAATGCTATCTCTAGTCTCGATGTTTAAATCTTATATATATATGTATATATTCACTCTGTGATTTTTGTACATATTCATATTTTTTATAATGCTTTTAAAGCTATGTTACATATGTAACATATTTTAATGTGACATTATGTCTTGGAGTAAAAGTAAGATTCATATGTTAGGTGTTTTTGGGTAGATATTACTACATGATATGATTGTGAATCAGTGTAAAGAGTATATCTAAATTTGGAAAGTATAATTTGGAATTGTTTAAAATAGACTAAGATGAGTTTATTATTTGGTATGGTGCTATGTTAAGTATTTTAAACCTAATGTATTGATTTTAGTTCAAGATCGTTTTTTTGGAGTAAAGACTATATTTAAATTTGGAAAACATAATTTATATCTAAATTTGAAAAGTAGTAATCTCCTTATTTCCGTCTCTTATCATATACTGCATATCGGTAATTTTATCACATACTGTATATTGGTAATTTTCAAATGCCCCCTTATAATTATTCACACACAATTGGCCAATGCTCAATAAATTATGCTTTAATTTTGTAGTCTAATAAATGTCTTTAACACTTTTCATACCTTCTTTAATATGGAATTCCATATCATCACCATGTTTGATCTTGGATTTGAAATTCATTGTATTAAAGAACTATATATTTCTTCACATATGATTACAACAACCTAAGCCTAAATATTAAATATTAAACATCTTTAGTACCATTTTTATCTTTGTCATAAGAAGAAAATAATTTTTTTAGAAATGTCTCTTCACCCTCTTAAGCATAATCAATACTTTTGTTATTTTTCCCTTCTTTAAATCTATAATACCTTTCCAAGTGTGTATACCTATTATAATGATAAGATTGGATTTCTATTATTAAATATGTCTTTCCCTCTACTTCCTTTACTTCTTAAACCATTTGTTTCTATATTTCCTCTTTAATAATTATAATTTTTACCTTTAAGTTGGTCTCTTTTTTCCTTTTAGCTCTTTGAAATTTGTAATGTGGTGAAAAAATATCTCTCATCATTCTATCCAAATGAATTTCTTATTATTATTCATAAGAAATAAGCAATGCAATTAAGTAATCAAATTAAAGGGTAGATAAATCATTGTTTTCTTCAATAATTATGGCATCATGGTTCCACTTTGGTGTTAGATACCTCAAAAAAAATTTAATCACTCTATCATTGTACACATTTTCCCCATTTATTTCCTACATCTATTACTCACATACAATAGTCACTCATATTTTCAACTTCTTGAATATTCAAATTCTCAAATTGTCTTTGAAATGTTTGTAGTTTGACAATTTTGATTTGATCACTACTTTGATAACTAATTCTAAGTTGTCTTTTCACTTGAAATTATCGGAACTAGAATCTTATCTAGGGCTATTTGAATGTGAACTAAAGCTTGAGAATTCTTATTTTGAACCTACTTCTTAGTTTTTATATAATTGGTTCTAAGAGTATTACAATCAAGTGGCTCTTCATAACATGTTTCTAAAATTGAGACATTCCGGAGATCTCTAATAATTGGATAGCGAATTAGGAAAAATCGAGAATTGATGGCCTTCGCTAGGGTTTTGCTGGGCCTGGCTGCCAACGCCGAGCTTGCTACTGCCGCTACCCCGTTCGGCTCTACTGTAGCTATCATCACCATCGCATATCCAGGCGGTCCTAAGATCTCAACAGCCGTGGCTCCATGCGGCTCTGCATTCTCGAATTAACTCCAGCTCTAGGCTCCTCCCCTCCAGCTGGCCTCTAGCACTGTCCAGGATGACTGTCTAGGGCTCACACTAGTCAGCGCCGATGGCGATCTAGCAGCGATGGAGACAGCACAAGTTGTTGCCTCCTTCTGTGGCAAAGATGGGACCAGAGATGCCATCCCCGCACAAGTCAACAAAGCCCGCCAGACAAAGGAAGAAGGCTCAAGCACTCTCACAGCCTTGACCATTGCCGCATCCCTGCAGATGCCCGATCTCACCGATGGGCAGATCAGTTTGACGGGGATGCTATCGCCGATTGAAATCTCAGAGGGCTACGATCTTCATCCAGCCTCAATGAGCACCAAAAGCCTTGGAGATGCATGGATACAAGGATTATGCACAGTTCAACCAAAAATTCAAATTAGAGAGTAGAGTTTTTTAGATCACGCAACCTCAGCCTATCAGATCCAGATCTCTCTTCTCTCTGGTAGAACAATGATGCTCTAGGTGCATGCTACAGATCTAGTGCAGGACCTCCTGCTAGATCTTGAACTCAGGTTGGGGATCCCATTAGATCTCCAGAGATTGATATACGAAGGTAAACAACTCGAGGACCCTCTTCCCCTGTCCTATTACAATATTGAAAGAGATGCTTTAGTTATGCTCACCCACGTCTGAGAGGAGGAGCATCTGGGTAGACCTCCTAGGCTCCTTCTTTCTCCTATAGGGATGTGGTCCATGCACAGCCTACCAAGAAAACTGCCCAACCAGTTGAGGCACCCAAGCCTTTCGTGGTGGATAAAATGGAGGAAACTCCCTCCATTTAAATCACTAATCCTTCGCTGGATGATCAATATCAGACCTAGAAATAACCATTATCTGCAGATTTAATGGAATATGGCCTCGAACTGCAGATATATACCAATGGATCCGCTCCAAATGGACCAACAACAACAAGGTCTTTTTATGCTCGAAAGGCTTATTCATCATGGCATTTGCCTTCAACGAAGGCTATCAAAAAGCCTTAATGGGAGGCCCTTGGTTCTAGGGATCAGCCGGGATCTTCCTTACCCCTTGGTTCCCAGACTTTGACCCCTCTACAGCTGTCATCACCAAGCTTCCCATCTACGTTAGTCTTCCAAACCTCCCAGTGAAATTATGGCACTTCTCAATGTTCCAAGGAACTGGGGACACCTTGGACCGTTTCTTGGCTATGGACACCTCAAGGGGGGAGAAAGGAATATACACCTATGGCAGAATTTATGCAAAAATAGACATTAGCAAAGAGCTACCTGATCAGATCAACCTCAAAATTGGGGACTTCCATTGGACACAAATCTTGGACTATGAGAAAATAGCCTTCCAGTGCCGCCATTTCCATCAAACGGGGCACCTCCAGAACACATGTGCCACGTTCCTCTACAAGAAGAAGAATAGCATTCGCAAATCCAAATCCAAGAGCTAGAAACCATGTTATCCACCCCCCATGGATGACATAGGTTCCTTCAGCTTGGATGAGGAGGAAATTGAAGAAAAATTGGAGAATTTTGAGCAGCTGAAGGACATACCCTCAGCCAACCCTGAAGTTCCCTCTGCACCTCCGATCTCACAGAAATGCACTCATGAGTCTTCTTCCTCTGATTCATATAAGGAGACTCCTCCTTCAATGTAGAATAATCTACAATTGGTTCCTACCCAACCAAGTCACATCGAATGGGTCCAAGTCAGTAAGAAGAAAGGGAAACAATGTCATTTGGAAGCCTCTACCCATTCTGGGTAGATTCCTTGTCTTGCTCTCTAATTTCTGTTATTCTTGTTATCTTTTTCTTATTCCATGGCTGCTTGTTGGGACTACGGATTGATTGTTTATCATTTCTGGATCCCCTGCTCTCTAGCTTCGCTTTTTTGCAAGCTCAGATTGTAATCTATGCTTTTTATTAATAGATTCTGTCTTATTTAGAAGAAAAAAGGATCCCATGCTCTCCATCTTCACTTATTTGCAAGCTCAGATTGTACTCTATGATTTCTCTTAATAGATTCAGTCTTATTTAGAAAAAAAAACAAACATGTTTCTACAATATTCCATAAATATTTCATTGTTAAAAAAAATATTCATATTGAAGCAACAATAATTATAATCACTTCCATAAGATTCTATATAAACATATATTTAAGCTAGTTAATTATCAATAATAGCAATATAAAAAATATGTCACCAATTATAAAATAACAATAATAACTCACAACCTAAACATAAACAAAAATAAATTTTCATTCTCACAAGTACACAAAACCAAAGTACTCACCATTGACAATCACAATAGAGGATGTACATCCTAACCAAGGATTTCAAAACCTTGCAAAACCAACAATTTGATGCTCATAATTGAACTTCAACAATTTACTTTGGAAAAAAACTCAAACATTTTGCATGCATTTTTCACACTAAAATATGTAAAATAATGGAAAATATATCTAAACCTTAAAAATAAAAAATAATATTAAAAGGAGTTACATGCATCTCATTGAATGACATATAATGTATAAAAATAAAGATAGGATGCATAAAGGCATGATACACATATTTAGAATCAATTATGAACAATTAACATGTTATTTGTGGGAACTAAATTTAGATGAAAAAGATAGCCATTTTTCTTAGTGAGTATCCCCTCACATAAACTTAATTTAATATATATATATATATATTAAATAACAGGTAATTTATATTAATTCAACTTGAATATGGGCCAAAACCCTTACATCAGACACAATTCTTCTTTAGCCCAAGGCCAATATATATGCATGTAAACTCTATAACCACCTAGCCTTTTACACACAAAATACCTTACAAAATTTATTCTATATCCTCCAGAAAACACCACATAACATAGAAAAAAGACATTTCATTCTAGTAATTTTATTCTACTGGGATGCACGCTTCCAATCCTTCATGGTTACGAGATGCATGCTTTATCACCACTACGTCCAACTGCTGCAACAAAGGGTATTCCACTGGATTAGCCTCAAAATTTCTAGGGGAATTCCATCCGAGACACTTGTAGGAGTGGGGTCTGAGAGGCCAAACACATCCTTTAATACATGCACAATTTCATTCTCCACCATACCTCAATACAACCAAACTTGAGGTGCAAATTGTCCACTTTCCTTTCCAAAGTTTCCATCGCGAGCAGGGAGCAATCAAACTCTTTTCTCAAATAGACAAACTAATAAGTGAGAAAGGAAAAATATGACCTCACCTCCATGGTAATATTATCTCCAATATCAGACATCGTGGCCATAATTTCCTTCAACATCGACAATAAACGAGACTGGTCTATTGGAATTTTTAAATGGCATGCTTTGATACCATGTTGGAAATTTCTAATAATTTCGAACAAACGGAGGAAATAAAACTTCCTCAACTCAACATAGAGATTTAATAACAAGATATGTGGACAAAGAGGTGGAGTAAAGCTCTATTTCATTAAGCATAAAAATTACTATAACAAAATACAATATTTCATCATAACTACAGTTCTGGATTACAAAAAATACTCCTCACTGTGTTATTTTTCACTTACTGTTTTTACACAGATTTCTGTTGCGGAAAAACACAGTCTTCTGTTGTGGCAACACATAGTCTCCTTTGTGGCAACACCCAGTTCTAGTTGCAGCAACACACAGATCCAGTTGCGACAACACACACGAACAGTTGTGGCAACACACAGAGTTTTCTCTGCTGCTACAAAACATAATGTTTCAAGATTCCTTTGTTTTCTGCTCTCTCTGTCTTCACTTTGCATACATGCAACTTAAAATCTCTAACATCTCTCTTTTAACTACTGCTGTCTATTACATATATATGTTATAAACATATGACCTAAAACATAAAAAAATAAAAATATCTTCTGTCTTATCATGCCTTTTAAATGCACTAAGGCGGTGGGAGATAACATGGTGCATGCCACGATTTACAAAATCAAAAGGGATGTGCCCTTTGTAAGCAAAGTCGACTATTGCATGGATTTTAACCCATAAAATTTAATGCACGATGGAGTGCAAAAATGAAATGCGACTTTGCGGCTTTTGTCCTTCAAAATCTATCATCAAAAATCAAATTTTTGTCCACCTATTTCAGATTACAGTTGGAATTAATTTCCAACACTCCCTCTTAATTACAACTGTTGCTATCTTGCATTCCCAGACATTTTCTAAGATAGTCAAAACTTTTGTACCCCAATGGTTTTGTTAGAATATCAGCAAACTGCTCCTCTGTTCTACAATGCTTCAGAACAATTTCACCATTGCTCACTAGTTCTCTAATGTAGTGATACTTGGCATCAATGTGTTTCGTTCTCTTGTGAAACACTGAATTCTTTGATAATGCTATTGTTGAGCTATTATCACAATAAATTGTTGTGCCTTTTACCTATTCATGACACAAACTGCTCAACATTCTTCTCATCCAAACTTCTTGACATGCTGTTGCTATAGCTGCCACATACTCTGCCTCTATTGTTGATAAAGTAACTATTGTTTGCTTCTTGGAAGCCCATGAAATGGCTCCCGATCCCATATGAAACACATATCTAGATTTTCTCTTCCTGTCATCTACACTTCCAGCCCAATCATTGTCAGTGTAACCAATCAATTTAGAATTTTTAGATGAGGAGTAGAAAATACCATACCCCTTCATTCCATTCACATACCTTAGAATCCTCTTGGATGCTTGCCAATGAGTCTCTTTTGGCCTTTCCATGAATCTGGATATTAAACTTACATCATGCATAATATCAGGCCTAGTTGCAGTCAAATACATGAGGCTGCCAACTATGTGGATCAAAATCCTTGCAGCTGTCTTCTTTGCTCAATTTCAACCCCATGATAGTTGGAGTTACAGCTGCTTTGATGTTCTACATCTTGAATATTTTCAACACTTCTTCAACATATTTTTATTCGGAGATAAAAATCCTATTTTCATTTTTCTCTACTATTCCAAGAAAATATCTCAGAAAACCCAAATCATTCATTTCAAATTCACTCTTCATGACTGCTTTAAAATCAAAAATGAGAGAAACTTCATTGCCAGTAACGATTAAATCATCTACATATAAAAAAACAATAAGAATATTACCATCATTTTCTTTTATGTAGAGTGTGGGTTCTCCATCACATTTCTCAAATACATTTTCTGTCAGGTAAGCATCTATCCTGCTGTACCATGCTCTCAGTGCTTGCTTCAGCCCATAAAGAGCTTTCTTCAACTTGAATACTTTGTGCTCTTGGCCTTCAATTTCATAGCCTGGAGGTTGTTCAACATATACCTCTTATTTCAACACTCCATTCAGGAATGCATATTTCACATCCATTTGGTAAAATTTCCACTTGTGTTGTGCTGCTATGGACAACATTGTTCTCACTATTTCCATCCTTGCAATAGGTGCGAAGGTTTCTTCATAATCTCTTCCTTGTTGCTGCTTGTAGCCTTTGACAAAAAGTCTTTCTTTGTGCCTTTAAATCTTGCCTTCAACATTGCTCTTGGTCTTATAGACCCATTTTACTCCAATGACTTCTTTACCTTAGGGAGGTCCAGTAACTCCCATGTATTACTCTTTTCTATTGCACCAATCTCCTCGTTCATTGATACAATCCATTTTTCCTCTTTTACAACATCTTCAAAATGAATTGGGTCATCAACATGAAAATACAAAGAAAATAAAGAGTTTAGACTAGATTTATCATTTACCTCTTCTTGTTCATAAATCTCACTCAGATTTCTGTATCTCAGTCTTCTTGGTGTACTTGGAGTTCCACTTGAACTCGAGGGAGTTTCAGTTCCCTGTGGTGTGCTTGAAGAAGCACTTCCTTGATTTCTCAAGGTTGTTCTATTTCCAGCTTGTGGTGGTGGAGGAGGAGCCATCAGGGAGGGATTGTTTGTTGTTGTCCCTTCCTCTTCTTCTTTGTGAGACACACATGTCTTCACATTCACTATTTTCTCTAAGCTTCCATCCCAAGTTTCTTCTTCAATGAACTACACATATATGCTTATAAAAAACTTCTTAGTGGATGGGTTATACAATCTGTATGCCTTGGATTCATCCCTGTATCCAACAAGGATACATTTCTCTTCCTTGATGTCACACTTATTTCTTAATTGATCTAGAATGTGTGCATAAGCCACACAACCAAATACTTTCACGTGGGTGACAAATTGCTTTATGCCGCTCCACACTTCTTCAGGAACTCTCTTCATTACAGCTTTGGTTGGGAATCTATTGAAGATGTACGCTGCACAATTTACAGCTTCAACCCAATACTCACTTGGCAAATGTTTTTCCTTCAACATACTTCTAACCATGTCCATGATGGTCTTATTCTTCCTTTCTACAACACCGTTTTGCTGAGGTGTGTACCTTGTGGTCAACTGCTTATGTATGCCATTCTCCCTACAAAAGCGTAGGAACTCTTTGGAGATGTATTCTCCACCTTTTTTAGTTCTTAGCACTTTGATGTAGTGCCCACTTTGTTCTCAATATGAGCTTTGAAGTGGCAAAACTGTTCAAACACTTCACTCTTCTGTTTCAAGAAATACACCCATGTCTTTCTGGTGTAGTCATCTATGGATGTCAAAACATATTTGTTTCCAGCTAAAGATGGCATTTGCATTGGTACACATAAATCTGAGTGGACAATATCTAAGGGTGTCTTTGCCCTTATACTATTCCCTGCTGGAAAGCTTTCTCTGTGTTGTTTTCCCTTGATGCAACCTTCACAAAGGTTGTCCGGTTTTTCAATCAATGGTAATCCTTTTACCATTCTTTTCTTGTGCAACAAGTTCAGGCCTCCAAAATTGAGATGTCCAAATCTCAAGTGCTATAACCAGTTTTCATCTTTCACTTCCTCTTGAAAGACCTCTTGTGTTACAGCTGCTACATTTCTTCTTTCCTTCAAGTCTGTTCTTAGCTTGAGAGGAAACACCCTATTGCTTGTCATCTGCACCTTTGTGATGAATTTCTTGCTTGGATATATGTCTATGATTGTGCACACATCATCTTTGAAGAATACATTATAGCCCTTGTTTATGAGCTGTCCAATGCTTAAAATTTTCCATTTCAATCCAGGTACATAATATACATCTGGCACAAAATTTTGTTCTCATTTTCTTATCAAGATACTTACTCTTCCTTTTCCCATGATAGAGACCTTACTGTCTGTCCCTGTTGTTACTTCAGATTTAACATTTTCATCTAGATTGGCAAACATTTCTATGTTTCCAGTCATGTGATTACTACAACCTGAGTCTAAGAACCATACATCATCTTGTCTATCTTGTGCTACATTATATGTTAACATCACATTCTTTTGGTTCTTTTCTTCTTTTGTAAAATTAACATTCTGCCTATTATTCATGTCATTTTGATTTTTCCTACATTCATTGACATACTGCCCATATTTCTTGCAATAAAGACATTGGACTTGGGATTTATCATACCTTTGTCCATGTGCTTGATTTTGGCTTGAGCCTTCATTTTGGTTCTGATTGTTTCTTCTTCCACTCGTGCTTGCAGGGTTGTTTCTTCCTCTGTTTTGGCTTCTGCCTCTTCCTTGGTTGTTTGATCTTCCTTGACCTCTGTTTCGGCCAAAAGACATTTGGGTCTTAAAAGCTTGTTCCAATGACGAATCTAATCCTCTATTCAGTCTGTGTTCATGATACATCAGGGATGCACTATGCCCATTCACTGTAAATAGTGAGAGATCCTTTGTCTCTTCTATTGCAACTACTATAGCATCAAATCTTGAGGGTAGACTTCTCAAGATTTTCTCTACTATTCTTATTTCTTCAAGTGTCTTTCCATGAGACCTTATCTAGTTAACAAAACCAATAAAATGAGTGAAGAATGAGTCTATATTATCAGAATCTTTCATACATAGAGTTTCAAAATCTCTCCTCAAGATTTGCAACTTTTCTGTCTTCACCTTCTCCATGCCTTGATAGGCAGTTTTGAGAATATCCCACACCTCTTTAGACTTTTTTTCTACTTCAATCCTTGGGAAAATACTCTCGTGCACTGATTGAAAGAGATAGAGGAGGGCTTTGGAGTCCTTCTTCCTATTATCTTTTAACAAGTCTCTTTCTGTTGCTGTCAAAGCAGCCAACGCTGTTGCGTCTGATGGTTCTGCGTAGCCATTCTCAACTAGCTCCCATATGTCCTGTGAAGAAAACAAGGCTCTCATCATGATTTCCTATTAATCATGGTTCTTCCTGTTAAACTGTGGAAGTTGGGGATTCGTCAAGCTGGTGCCTGCTGCTGCCATTGTAACTGTGCAAACCCGACAGTTTTCTTGACTGTGTTAAAAACAAGCAATCAAACTCTTTTGAATGTGTATATAAATAGAAGCTTTCTCTCTAATGGAGAAATCCACTTCAAAAACCTTCTTACAGTTTTTGTAGTGAAGAGCGATCTCTGCTTCATTCACTGAGCGCCTAGACTAGCTCCGATACCATGTTGAATTTTTAAATGACATGCTTTGATACCATGTTGGAAATTTATGATAATTTCAAACAGAGGAAATAAAACTTCCTCAACTCAACACAGAGATTTAATAACAAGAGATGTGGGAAAAGGGATGGAGTAAATCTCTATTTCATTAAGCAGAAAAATTACTATAAAAAAATACAATCTTTCATCAAAACTACAATTCTGGTTTACACAAAATACTCCTAACTGTGTTATTTTCACTTGCTGTTTTTACACAGATTTATGTTGCGGAAACACACAGTCTTCTGTTGCGGCAACACACAATCTCCTTTGCGGCAACACCCAGTTCTAGTTGCGGCAACACACAGATCCAATTGCAACAACACACAGGAACAATTGTGACAACACATAAAGTTCTCTTTGCTACTACAAAACACAACGTTTCAAGCTTCCTCTATTTTCTGCTCTCTCTATCTTCACTTTGCATACATGCAACTTCAACTCGCTAACATCTCTCTTTTAACTACTGTTGTCTATTACATATATATGTTCTAAACATATTATGACCTAAAACATTAAAAAATAAAAATATCTTTTGTCTTATCATGCCTTTTAAATGCAGTAAGGTGGTGAGAGATAATGTGATACAGGCCACGATTTACAAATCAAAAGGGATGTGCCCTTTGTAAATGAAGTCAGTTGTTGCAGGGATTTTCAACCCAAAAAATTTAATGCACGATGGAGTGCAAAAATGAAACACGACTTTTCGGCTTCTGTCCTTCAAAAGCTATCATAAAAAATCAAATTTCTATCCACCCGTTTCAGATTGCAATTGGAATTAATTTCCAACATGGCCTTTTTTAAAGCTACTAACTTAACTGGTATTATCCATCACCACAGGTTGAATCGTAAATATAACATGCCTAATTATGAATCGAAACCAATGCTATATGATAACAAAGACTATCCTCCAATCTGCTCACCTCCATTACTTCATAGTTAATGCTTCCAAATAACCTCTACTCCAACATTCCTCTGTATCCCTGCTCATAGTCCATTATCACATTTCCTGTTACATTTTTACTAATTCCTATTAAAGGAGTAGACTCTATGGCTTGCTCATACCTCCGCCTTAATTTAATGGCTATTGTCATTACCTTCAAGATTGATGTTGTTTCGTGGACCCTCCAACCTGGATGTATCTTCCATTCTAGGAGTTTCACATGAGGCTCAATTCTCCTGTCTCGTCGATGGATCAAGATTTGGAATTTTCATTAATATGCTGATGACCATAACAACCCACCTAATTCGACCGTTAATGAGCCTTAGATTTTATATTATCAACAACATAAATATCATGGGATATGATTTAACAAGGTATTATAATCATCCCAGACAAGGGCCATTTCCCCAAGCCCCACTCCCTTATTGGCTTGCTAATAGGCTAGTGAATTGTTCTCTTTTAACATGATCTAGAAAGTGACAACATCATTTTTTTTATCAACAATCACAACCTTGCGAATAATGGATGTTGTATATTCCCTGGGAGACTGTAGAAGTACGAAATTTTTGAATCGATATCAAGGAGTTCGAAAAAACAATGATCAGACGAATCCCTTTTTTCATAACCAACCTTAGATATTACTAAAATTCTAAGGCTTCAACTTTTATTTGTTGTCCTACTTAGTCCCCATGCAAATTTCAACACTATTTTTACTTCGAGTTATAAATGACTCTTCCCTCTATAACCTCCTCCATAATTTAAAATATTTTTAAGAAATTTATTTTTATAATATTTATATGATGAAAAATAACATTTTAGCCTTGGTAGAAAACTTATGTTAACATTCAGTTACTTTTTTACTCATATCATCATGGTGAAATGCTTCTTGGCCTAAAACTTTTGACAATGTAAAAAATTCCTTAAATTGATAGGTAAGTTTGTTTTTATTTATTTTCTTTTCTTTTAGGGGTTTGTATATGTCTTTTAGGAAATGTAGGTAAGTTGGGTTTATACTAGTGATTTTTATGCTTAATAATTAATTTATTTAAATCAATTAATGATTGAGCATAAAAATCACTAGTCTAACATTAATGTTATTTTTTTGTTTTACTTAGTCTCCATGCAAACTTCAACACTATTTTTACTTAGGAATTATAAATGACCCCTCTCTCTCCACGTATCCCTCTCTAGCCTCCTCCATAATTTAAAATATTTTTTAGAAATTTATTTATCAATATTTATATGATGAAAAATAATATTTTAGCCTTGGTAGAAAACTTATGTTAACATACACTTACTTTTTTTCTCATATCATCATGGTGAAATCCTTCTTGGCCTAAAAGTTTTGACAATGTAAAAAATTCATTTAAAAATTGATAGGTAAGTTTTTTTTTATTTGACTACTAAGTCTACTAAGGCATACATGCTCTACCCCCCTATGGTTTCCTAAAACTTTTGACAATGTAATAAATTCATTTAAAAATTGATAGGTAAATTTGTTTTGATTTGACTACTAAGTCTACTAAGGCATACATGCTCTACCCCCCTATGGTTTTGAACCTTTAACCTTTTAGGAGGAAAGACATACTCTTAACCATTAGATCCACTCAAGATGTATACAAACACATTCTCTCTCGCTCTATATATATATTAATAGTGTATATAATTAAAATAATATTTAATTTAACTTATATTTCAAATGAAGTATTAATAAAAATATTTTAAATTAACAACATTTTTTAATATTTTAATTTTTTTTATAGTATATTCTTTTAATTAATTTTACTTAAAAAATAAAAAATTCATAAATTTGATTTATGTAATTTGCACAATATAAGTAATTTTTTTTTCAATACTTTTTAAATAACCAAATATCAAAATTTCATTACACAATTACACTTTTAAAAAAACACTAAATTTGTAAAACTTATTTAAATTATCTTTAAAATTAAAAAATAAAACACTAAATTTGTAAAACTTATTTAAATTATCTTTAAAATTAAAAAATAAAACTAAATTGTTTAAATGAAAAGAGAATTTTTAACTAGCCCAATAGGAAGGTAGGATAGAATTAATTGAGTACAATATACTTTTTTATTTTATCCATTTTTATATATATATCCGATACAAAATTTGACTAATTTAAATATTTATGATTGGTCTCATATAAAATTGTTGAGTGGTAAAACATTTCCAATTCCCTTTCTCTAGTGGGATGGGTACAATGTTTGAAATTCTATGCGGGAGATTTAATTCTAATAATATTATTTAGTTAGTATAGTCACATCAATATTAATATTAATGTAGTTGATATAAGATGAAAGTTTCATTTATATATATCAATATGGATAAATATATACTAATAAACATAATATTAAAAAAAATTATTACAACATATTTTTATTATTATAATTAAAAATTAATAAAAATTATTATAATTATCTTAAAATAAATATTATTATTGTTAAATAATTATTATTATTAACATTATTAATTAATGTTAGAAACTATTAAAACAAAATTAATAGTATTATTATTATTATAATTAAAAATTAATAAAAAATATTATAACTATCTTAAAATAAATATTATTAATTAATGTTAGATCTAAGATTGAGATTGAGAGACATGTTAGGAGTGTGAATAGGGATGATGGTTAGAAATTAAGTAAGAGTTATACTCTGACTCTCTCGATATGATTCTTATCGCTCGATTGTATTCTTGCTTTGCTTTTATGTCAATGTAGACTTTTTCTTGGTCGTTTCCTTTTTCTTCCTTTCTAAATTTTTTTATTAATTTTCTTCTTTCCATTTATTTTCCCTTATTATTTATTTTTCCGGCTCCCCTCCTTTATCCTTAATTATATTTTAATTTTATTATTTGGTTCCCTCTTAGTATATTATAGATAATTTTTTATTTCCTTTTTAGTTGATTTTTATTTATTTATTTTTAAATATTTACTAAAATAATTATATTATTTATTATAATATTAATTATCTTATTTATTATAATTAAAATATTTATTAAATTTTTTTTTTATTAAATATTTTTTTATATAATTTCATCTTTAATCTTTTTGATAATGTTAAAATTTTAAATAATTTCCTTAATAACTAATTAACTAACTTAATAACACCTAGTTTTCAATGGCTATTTCAAGGCAGTTTTGCATCCTTACTATTTATTCATGATGATTGATTAATCTTTTCACCTTATCTCGAGGATGAACCACGTTAACTTGTTTGAAATGCCGACCAAATAATAAATTTGTAATTAATATGAAAGACATTTATCTAAATAATTAATTAATATTGCTACTATTATAAATTATTATTATTATTATTAAATAATTAATAATAAAAGTAACAATAATATTATAGATAAAATATATAAATAATTTAATCAAATATTAATAAAAATTAATGAATAAAAATTTATTTATATTAAACAATAAATATAATAGTCTGTCACAATGTCGCATTAGATAATGGTTGACCATAATTGATGTATCACAACCACAACAACATTAGTAAATGCATTTGATATAATCCAAAAGCATATATCAATCACATGCTTAATCACACTATTAATTGTGATTGATATATGTTGAAGGTGTATAATTATTATATGATTATTATTATGAATAATATTATGAATAATATTATTAATTAATATTACTACTATTGTTAGTTAATATTATTATTATTATTATTACTAGGTGTAGTCTAACTTATATACAAAAAAACCTTTTTCACCGGAATTCACCAAAATATGGAAATACAATTTCAAGTTTTTGTTTTTATTTAAAATATATTTTTGAATGCATAAATGAATTCATCACCTTGAAAAAACCATGGGGCACTCGAATTATACAGATTAAACAATTTAAGCTTAATTTTTTAAAAATATTTGTCAGATTTTGTTTAAAATTAATTAGAAAAAATGTCGTGAAAAATTCCATTTCGTCTATATCTTAGACTATGCCTTATTATTATGTCACAATTCGACATTGGACCATGGTTACCATGGTTTACCATGATTAATATTATAAAACTTATGAATGATATTATATCCTAGGTATAAGAGCCCTTATATTGATAAATCTAAGGGATTCATATTATAAACCCAAGGGAATAACTCCAAAACCCAAAGTTATTAAAAAAAAAAGGGGATAATATTAAACTCAAGGAATGAATATTATAAACCGAAAGAATAAAAACCATAATATAAATATTATAAACCAAATGGAATAATATTAAACCTAAGGGATAAATATTGTAAACCCTAAAATAAACATGGTTGACGATGGTTGACCATAATTGATTTTATATTGACACAATATTTGTTACAATGCAAATTTGGACTATGTTTAACCATGTTTGATTTTTATATTGAGACAACCTTTGTCACAATGTGACATTGGACAATGGTTGACCATGGTATATTTTCTTATTGAGGTAACATTTGGTAGAATGCGACGTTGGACCATGGATGACCATTTTTTTCACAATGTGACATTGGACCAAGAGGTAATAATTGTCAAAATGTGTTTGTAATATCCCTGGCATAAGCCGCCATAAAAGTTCTCGTAAAATGAGGGTTGTTAATTTAATTAAATATTATTTATTCTTATATTGATATTACATGAAGAATATTCTTGTAATTCTTAATTATAAGAATATTGGAAGAATTATTTCTTAATTATTTTATTTATAAGAACTTATATTCTTCTATAGAAATAAATTATATATCCAAGTTGGTATATTTTATGAGTTTTAGAAATAATGAGTAATAGTTTGGAAAAACTATGGATAAGTGATATTTTTCTCATAAGGAAAAAGAAAATCTACCTTTAAAAGAAAATCATTAGAGATTTATGGAGTGATTTTCCGATTTAGGAAAAATTAGATTTATGGGTGCTTTATGGAATGCTTTTATGATTCAGAAAATTTGGAATGCTTTTATGATTTAGAAAAGCTATTCCATTTTCTTAATTCTATTTATTGTAAGCCTATGAGAAAAATAGAGGAAGGGAATGAGAGAATGCATGGAGAATGAAGCCAAGGAATAGGAAGAAGGAATTCCAAGCATGCATCAAAAGATAAGTAATTATGTTCTTTGAAAATTCTTTTGTTTGCATATGGGGCATGATGATATAATAATTGAATTTAATTGCAAGGAAAAGTTCATATGATGAAGAATCAAGATTATTTGTTGAGAAAAACTCTATATAATTTTGTGGATAGAGGAATAAGTGTTTTATTCATTGAATTCTTAGAATAATTCATGTGTTGTGAATTTATAAAAGTTTTTCATTGCTAAATAATTCTATGAATTGCATGAGTTATTGGAAAATAGGGTCTAAATATGACTTTGTATCTCCCAAACCAAAATAAATATGAAAAACGTGAAAGAGGTTCTTGTAAAAGAGGATGGTATGACCAAAAGACTCTTTCATATTTTAAATATTAATTTCCCATGTCTAGAAAAAAATGTTCATAATTGATGATAAAACAGGGGATTATTTAATATTTAATTCTCGAAAAATGAGCTCCAAATATTTGTTGAATATTCCAAACCATAACACTTGTGAATATTTCAAACCATAACACCTTTGTAAAAACTCAGAGCAGTTATTTTAAACAAACCCACTATCAAAAAAAACCTCTTTGGGTTTTCTAAAAAGCGTTTCCATTTGGTCGGAAATCGTGTCCAAAGTTGATGAAAAAAACAGGAAATTATTTAATATTTAAATCTAGAATAATGGGCTGCAAAGATTCATTTGAATCTTCAAAAATGTGACACTTGTGAATAAAATGAGAGAGGTTGTTTTTAATAATGCTGTTCCAAATAAAAACCGCTTTGGGTTTTTTGAAATTCGTTTCCATATGTTAGTAATATGCATCCAAAGTGGATGAATAAAACAGGAAAAAAAAAGTAAAACAGAGTGCTTCCATTTCATTTTTCAATGAGATAAGAATAATTGTTTACGTACATAAAGACATAATAATTATGATGATGATTATTTACAATGAATTAATTTATATAATTACCAAGTATGTTCTCATGGTGCATATGCATTAAAAGTTAAAGAGAAATATTGGACTCTTGAAAAGAGTATGTGCTTAGATGCACATGAATAATTATCTAGTATATTTGATCTACTAAAAATTATTATGTCATTTTACATGCATGAGGAGATTTAGTCATGTAAAAAGATATAAATAACTTATGTGAGGGGTAGCTCATATAAAACCTTTGCATAAAAGGAAATTGATTGTGTTATTTGAGAATGATTTGGTATTAATGTTATTTCTTGGGGAAATACTACAAATCTCTCTAATACGTGAAATGATAAGAAAATATTTTGTATTTCATGCATAATAGCTATTGAGTTATCTATATTTTGAAAAAAGAATAATTAAGGTGTTAAATTCCTTGAAAAATAAATATATATAATTGTATGCAAGGAAGCAATTATTTTGTTAGAACTCTTCAAAAAGAATAGATGAGAAAAATATATCCTTGTATGCATTATTGGATTAGATTCTTTGGGAGGAAAGAGAGTAATCACATGATTTATTATGTAGTATTATTTAGAGAAACATATATGCTTTCGTACATGGATAAAGTATATTTTTGGGTTAGATATTTTGGATGAGAGGGAAATGTCCCTTTGCATGCATGAAAGAATAAGTGGTATGTGTTTGACCCCTTGGAAAATAAATGTGTTTATTTTTCCATGAAATATTTATTTAGTTTATTTTGGAAAGAAATATATGTTTTACATGCAAGAATAAAAAGGCTAGATATTGCATGCACAAAGTTATAAGTAGTATGTTAAATTTTTTTAAATAAAGCTGGCATTGTTATACGTAATAGCCAATGTGAATAGCTCTTGTGTGGAAAAGATGTCTTTGTAAATGAACATGCATTCACATGTATAAGTATAGAATATATTGTGTTAATCCCTTTGGAAAAGAAAAACATAAGAATAGGCAAAAAGGAAATTGCTTGTTGGGCTAGTTATCTTGAAAGCTTGTTATACATTTTCATGCACAATATTTTGATATAGCATGTTATCTTTCCTTTGGAAATAATAGGAAAGTGCATGCAAGATTTTGTTAGTGGTTGTTAGGAAGATCACAGTTGATAATGATTTATTGGTTACTAATGCATGTGAAATGATGTTAAAGAAGGCATTTCAGGTCAACTTGGTTATGTTTTATACATGCATACAAATATTTTTTGAAGTGTGACAAATAAAGATTAATTATTGGATTGTTAATATTTTATCTAATCATGATATCAAGTGTGCTGATGACAACAATGATAGGAAAAGAGGGTGACTTGAGAAAATGATTTTTCAAGTTTAACATTGTGGAAGATAAAGATTTGTTAGTCCATGCAGGTTTAATAGTTCCAACTGCAGGATGACCCACTAAAGGAAACAACCCGACTACAAATACTGAGATTGAGGATCCGTGGGTAAATGGTATCATGATTGTTGTAATAGCTTATAGCTAATTATGTTTCATTTAAGATTACTTTTCTATGTAATTTTTCTGACAATGGTCAAGGGATGGACTCCCTTATAACCATTGTGTGAGGGATGAAAACCCTCACGAGCGTTTAATAATAAAATTAAAAGTTTGTTGGTTTTCACCCTACGGGGTTTCAAGGGTATATCGATGTATAATGATGTGATTGTTCATTGTGTCATTTTCATGATGTTAATTTCTTTCATTATTTGATTTTTATATTATCAATTAGGTGATTTACTAATTGAGTTAAAATGATCATGGGATCGATGAATAGTTATAGCAGGAAATTTAAGTTAATATGCTACAACAAGGACAAGTAATAGTTGTATAGCTCACTATAATTTTTAATAAATATTTCTCTAAGTGATGATGATGGGTATTCAAATGGTTAATGTAGAAATATTGAAAGTAATTTATAAGGTTACACATTCAGAAAAGATGTTGTTGAAAAAAAATCCTAACTCCATGCATTTTCCTGCGAGGTTACTGGTGTATGTTACAAATGGTATCAGAGCAAAAGGTTGCAATAATAGCACCTTTTGGGAATCGTTATGGAAAAAGGAAGTAGAAATATGATTATAGTGGGCAGCATCTCAGGTATGATTTTAATTAAACTTGTAGTATACTATAATTAACATGAGATGCATGATACATGATTAATTACTGCATGAAGGAGTATAAAGTTATAATGTTTCTTTAAAAGTTGTGCTTATGAAATTTGAATATGGGTTTGGATACAATAAAATAAAACCTCTGTTGTACCTATGAACCACCCTAAGTACTCACTGGATATAGTGCAGATTAATTACCAAGCTTTGCATGCATAATATTAGAACAATGATTATGGTGCATTAAAAAAAAAAGTGGAAAAACATGGCTAAATTTCCCATGCACTGCTTATAAAGAATGAATTCATGTATGGTTGGTGTGATAACTAAATAATTTAGAAGTTGAGGTTGACTCTGAAGAGGACAATGGAATGTTGAAAAAAAAAATATAACAAACCTCTTTAGTTGTTAAAAATAGGCAATGAGTGAAGTGGAACTCACATAGTGAACTTAAAGTCAATGAACAACTTATAGTAGCATAATTGTGGGTTCTCTTTCTTCATTTAGAGTTGTAGAGGAAAGTTTGCATTCCATGTGTTCGAAATAAATGAGATCCAAAGTTTTGTTATTTTAAGTAATTGCATCCATGGAAGTTTTGGATGTGATTCATCTTAACATTAAGGGGTATTCATTCATTGAGATCATGTAACCCCCATGTTGATTCCAAGAAAAAGTTATTTTTAGACTTGGATCCATAATTTGGTTGAATTTCTTGTTTAAACACTCCTATAGGGATTTTTGGTTGTGTTGTTGGTAGAAATTTTACCGTTGATGAAATTAATATGATTCATGCTATTCTATAAATTCTAGTTTTACTATCTCTATGATAGTTTAAACATATTTATGGAAATTTATTTCATGTCTGCTAACTAGTCCCTCAATGGCAGTAGATTGTATGCTTGCCAAATCTTTGGTAGAATGTCACATTGACCATAGATTTCATGCTTACAAATTGTTGTTAAAATTCCTTAATGGATGTAGATTGCATGCTTGCAAACTGTTTGTTGGAATGCCGAATTGGTTGTAGATTGCATGCATGCATATTATTTGATAAAAGTCTACATTGGTTGTAGATTTCATGATTGCAAATTTTTTTCCCAAAATTCCTCAATGGTTTTCGCTTACATGGCTACAAGCTAACGGTAAGGAAATAAAAAAATCAAATTTTTTTTCCTAGTGTTCAATGGGACTGTTAGTTCTCTACAATATTTATGGTTGCTAAGGTAAGACCTTAAATAAAGCATAATTCTATGGTATGCAATATATGTGAATGTCTTTTTCTAAGTTACATGATTATTATTATGTGGAAATTTGGAATGTATACCAACTATATTACATGTGATGAATTGTTGTCAATGTACTTTGACAAATTGTGGGACCCATGTTGAGGGACAAGTATAGATGTGTAGTCTATATAAATATTCCTTTTCTTTAATGATAATATGCAAATGGATAATTATGTAAATTACAGTGGATTTTTAGACATTGACTATTTTTAGACATTGAATTATTATTGGATTCAATGGCTATGGTTGCCATGATGGGGCTAATGTAATGATGTAATATTTTATTTTATTATTGAGTTAATGAATACATTGGTTGGGGTATTCAAGAAATAACTATAGAGTTTTAGAATAATTCTTTCCAGTTTATGAAAAGCTATTAGTGGTTAAGTTCAAATTTGTTTGAAATAAAGTTGCCATTGTTATATGTAATATCCAATGTGAATAACTCTTATGTGGAAAATATGTATTTGTAAAAGAACATGCATTCAAATGCATATGTATAGGATCTATTGTGTTAATCCCTTTGGAAAAGAAAAACATAAGAATAGGAAAAAATGAAATTGCTTGTAGAGATAGTTATCTTGAAAGCTTGTTATTCATTTTCATGCACAATCTTTTGATATAGTATGTTATCTTTCCTTTGGAAATAATATGAAAGTTCATGCAAGATTTTTTTAGTGGTTGTTAGAAAGATCACGCTTGATAGTGATTTATTGGTTACTAATGCATGTGAAATGGTGTTAAAGAAGGAATTTTAGGTCAACTTGGTTATGTTTTATACATTCATACAAATATTTGTTATAGTGTCACAAATAAATATTGATTGTTGGATTATTAATATTTTATCTAATCATGATATCAAGTGCGCTAATGAAAACAATGACAGGAAAAGAGGGTGACTTGAGAAAATGATTTTTCAAGTTTAAAATTGTAGAAGATAAAGATTTTTTAGTCCATGCAGGTTTAGTAGTTCCAACTGTAGGATGACCCACTAAAAGAAACAACCTAACTACAAATACTGAGACTGAGGATCCGTGGGTAAATGGTATCATGATTGTTGCAATAGCTTATAGCTAATGATGTTTCATTTAAGATTATTTTTCTGTGTAATTTTTATGACAACGGTGAAAGGATGGACTCCCTTATAACCATTGAGTGAGGGGTGACAACCCTCATGAGCGTTTAATAATAAAATTAAACATTTGCTGGTTTTCACCCTACGGGGTTTCCAGTGTATATCAGTTTCTAATGATGTGATTGTTCATTTTGTCATTTTCATGATGTTAATTTCTTTCATTATGTGATTTTTATATTTATCAATTAGGTGATTTACTAATTGAGTTAATATTATCATGGGATTGATGAATAGTTATAGCAGGAAATTTAAGTTAATATGCTACAACAAGGACAATTAACCGTTGTATAGCTCACTATGATTTTTAATAAATATTTCTCTAAGTGATGATGATGGGTATTCAAATGGTTAATGCGGAAATATAGAAAGTAATTTATAAAGTTACACATTCATAAAAGATGTTGAAAAAAATTCCTAACTCCATGCATTTTCTTGCGAGGTTACGAGGGTATGTTACAGTGACCATGGTTGAAAATGGATGATTTTGATATGGAGACAATATTTGTTAGAATGCGACGTTGGAACAAGGTTGACCATTTTTTATTTCCATATTAAGACAATTCTTGTCACAATGTGACATTGAACCATGGTTGACCATAATTGATTTTAATGTGGAGATAATAATTTTCACAATGCAACTTTGGACCATGGTTGAGAATGGTTGATTTTTATATTAAGACAATATTTTTCACAATGTGACACTGCACCATGATTAACCATGGTTTACCATGATTGATTTTTATACTCAGAAAATTCTATGATACATCCTCATATAAATATTATAAACCAAAGTACAAAACCCTATGATAAATATTATAAATGCTAAAATAAACATGGTATACCATGATTGATTTTTTATTTACATATCGAGACAATATTTTTCGGAATACGATGTTGAACCATGGTTCACCCTTGTGCTTATAATACCTTAGGGTTTTAGAATTAATTCCTTGGGTTTATAATATCAATCCCTTTGGATTATCAATCTAAGGGTTAATCCCTTCAGTTTATATTCCCTTTGGTTAGTATTAATCCCTTGGGTTTATAATATCAATCCCTTGGATATATTAATCTAAGGCTTGATATTCCTAAGGTAGAATATTATTCGTAGAGTTTATAATATCAATCCCTTGGGTAAATTCCTATTGTATAATATTATTCATAGGGTTTATAATATTAATCCCTTAGGTTCAATATAAATAATGGTCAACCAAGGGTTTATATACCTTGTATTTATAATATTAGCTGTGTGGGTTTAATATTATTCCCTTTGGTTTTAGAATTAACCCATTGGTTTTATTATTCACTTGGGTTTTAGCATTAGCCCTTGGTTTTATGATTCACTTGGGTTTATAATATAAATACCTTCAGCTTATTAATCTAAGGGTTAATATTCCTATGATATAATATTATTCATAGGGTTTATAATATTAATCCTAGGATTTAATATCCATTGGGTTTATAATCATGGTAAACCATATTTATTTTAGAGTTTATAATATTTATGTTAGGGTTTATATTCTAAAACCTGAATGTATTATAAACTTAAGGGAATAATATTAAACCCGAGGAATGAAGATAATATTTACCCAAGGTATATAAACCCTAAGATAAATATTATAAACCCAAGGGAATAATAAACCCAATGGATTAATACTAAATCCTAAGGGATTGTAGACTGAAGGGAATAATATTAAACCCAAGGGATAAATATTCTAAACCCAAGGTATATAAACTCTAAGATAAATATTATAAAACCTATAATACACATGGTTGACTACGACTGATTTTCATATTGACACAATATTTTTCATAATACGAAGTTGGCCTATGGTTGACCATGTTTGATTTTCATATTGAGATAAAATTTGTCACAATGTGATGCTAAAAAATTATGGACCATAGTTGAACATGGTATATTTTCCTATTGGGGAAATCTTTGTCACAATGCCATGTTGGACCATGGTTGATTTCGATATTGAGACAATCCTTGTCATAATGTGACATTGGACCATGGTTGACTATCATTTATTTGAATGTCGATAAAATATTTGTCACAATGCGACATTGGACCATGGTTGAGCATGGTACATTTTAATATTGAGACAATATTTGTCATAATTCAACATTGGACCATGGTTGACCATGATTGATTTTCATACTGAGAAAATCCTATGATAAATTCTCAGATCAATATTATAAACCAAGGTATCTAAACCCTATGATAAATATTATAAACGTAGAAATCAACATGGTTGACCATGATTGATTTACATACTGGGAAAATATTTGTCACAATATGATGTTGAATCATGGTTCACCCTTAGGTTTATAATACCTTGGGGTTTTGGAATTAATCCCTTAGTTTTGTAATATCAGTCTCTTGGGTTTATCAATATAAGTATTAATCTGTTGGTTTTTATATTATTCCCTTGGGTTTTTAATATTAATCCCTTGGGTTTATCATTCCCTTGCGTCTATAATATCAATCCTTTGGGTATGTTAATCTAAGGGTTAATATTCCTAGGGTATAATATTATTCAAAGATTTTATAATCTCAATCCCTTTGGAATATTAATTTAAGGGTTAGTATTCATAAGGTATAATATTATTCATAGGATTTATAATATTAATCCACTTGTTTCAATATAAATGAAGGTCAACCAAGGGCTGATATAACTTGGATTTATAACATTAGTCCTGTGGGTTTAATATTGTTCCCTTAGGTTTATAATACCTTGGGGTTTTAGTACTAACCCATTGGGTTTATTATTCCCTTGGGTTTATAATATCAATCCCTTGGGTTTATTAATCTAAGAGTTCATATTCTTAGGGTAATATTATTCATAGGGTTTATAATATTAATCCTGACATTTAATATCCATTGATTTTATAATCATGGTCAACCATATTTATTTTAGGGTTTATAATATTTATATTAGGGTTTATAATATTTATCTTAGGGTTTATATACCTTGGGCTCATAACATAAATTCCTTGGGTTTAATATTATTCCATTGGGTTTATAATCCCTTGGGTTTACTACTAAAAAACCAAGGAATTATAAACCCTAGGGAATAATATTAAACCCTAGGGATTATTATTAATCCCTTCGCTTTATTATTTTCTTGGTTTTAAATGAATTGAATAAAATGAAAAGAGGATAATTTTTAACTAACCACAATGGGAATGTAGGATTAGAATTAAGTTGAGTTTAATGTTTTTCTATTTTATTGATTTTTGAATATGTATTCCATACATAATTTGACTAATTTGAATATTTACCAATATAAATCCATCTTAATCACTCATCTATCAAGAGACAAGAGGGATCAAATCCCTTGAAGTGAAAACCTATGTTAGAGTGGAAAAATAGAATAAAATGTTTATAAGAATTGATTCATCTAGAAGTTGACTAGATTTGTAATTAAGATATATATATATATATATATATATATATATATATATATATATATATATATATATATAATAGATTGTGTTTTGAATTGATAAAATGGATTCAATGTCTTCAAAATTTATTTGGAAACTTGGATTGTGTACAGTTCATTACTTAAACTTGCAATTATAACACATCTTTTTTCATTTTCAAACAAAATTAACTAAAAATATATAATAAGAAAAGCCATAATATAAAATATTGAAATTACTTAAAATGTTTTAATGATATATATATATATATATATATATATATATATATATATATATATATATATATATATATATATATATATATTCAATTAATTTATACAATGTATATATATTTTTATTTAATCTATAATATATCATATACTTTTTGAATGATACATATTAATTGATACTAAGAATTAGATGAATTACATATCTAATTCTAGTTGTTGTTTTTTTTTTTAAATTTTAATTACTCTTCTGGCATTGAAATATTTTATTATGATCAACACTAAAATAATTTTTTATATACATTCTCTTCATATACATATACATGAATTTGAAATTGAAATAAATTAGCATGCATACATATTTAAAATTTTTAATCAAGTCATGTACTGCAATATCTTTAAAATATTATATACTTCATGCACTAGAATATTTTTTATAAAACTTTCTCATGTTCAAATGTGAAAATATAGGTTTTAATTTTAGTTTTAGCTATTTTATTTTTCAATAAAGTTGATATAAGATTATGACTTCATATGAGCAGACGAATATTTTATTTATGGTCGAGAGTGAGAATAAAACATGTATTGTTGTAGCCCATAATTTTTTATTTAAATATCTTTTAAAAAAACACATGTTAATTCTATTTGGAGTACTAACATACTTACACATCTCCCTCATACTTGGCTGGAGAATAAGCCTCACAACTCAATACTTAGTTCCCTTTAAAAATTGATGGTTGGTTAGAGCTTTCTAATTCCATTCCTTCAATCGAATTAGTATAATTTTAGAAATTCCGTGATTCATATTTTATTATAATAACATTATTTAATTAAATTTTCTATTTAAAAAATATTATTTTGTTAGATTCTTAAACAATATGTTTTACTTGGGTTATTTTTTTAGTGTCTTTGGAAAAAGGTGTAGATAACAAGTATTGTTTATGTTATTACAATAATTTAAATGGAATTAAAAAAAATGTAAAAATTAAGAGAAATATTATTGGAAATGAAATCCAAATGAAATTAAAGCTATGAAAATAATAAACCTACAAAAAATGGAATTTTAGTATAAAAAGTTTACTCATATACGTAGTAGTAGAATGATTAAAAAACTACAATTTGAAAAAAAAAAAAAATTTGAATTAGTTGCAATGAAAATAGAAAATGTGAAAGTTTTAAGAGAATATAATATGGCATAACTAAGAGATGAAGATAAATAGTTGGTATAAGATATGAAATAAGGGTTGTATCATTATATTGATATTGTATATGTCATAGTTTATTGGTAATGTTGTCCTTTTAAGTATTGTTTTTAAGAATTTCATTAGTTTTTAAATCATCCAAATACAAGTTATAGATTATATTGAATTTAAAAATTATGAATGTATAAATCAAAATACCACAAATAATATGAAAATAAATCTAATATCAATGTTAAATAGGGTTGGGAGTTTTCTTCTATGTTAATATTCTAAATAGTTAAGTTAAACAACTTATGATGATCCAAAAACTACTTTACTTATAGATTAACTAGAAGAAATGAAAGAGTATTTAAAGATAAGTAAGATGAATATGCACAATTCCTAACAACTACACTACTCCCCATCAAAGTTACTAAGACCAAAAAAATTGGTTAATCAATTCAAAGTTGTACAATTGAGAAGTTTGGGAAAATGTGGTTGATAGGATAATGGTCATATTTGTTCAAAAAAAAAAAGATTATATCATGAATATAGACGAATAATATAAATCTACTATTCACATTTGTAAAAAATTATACTTTAGTGCATGACCACTTTACTACTGATGATGGAGATAAAAACTGGATTGGATAGAAACTGCAGCTCATAGGTGAGTACTGCACCTGGAGACTGCACACAAATGAAGAGTACACTCTACATTCATTAATAAAATGATACAACTATAAGTACATCAAAAAGAAGTAGGAAGTTGTAAACAAACTCCTATATCCTAGGAACTAATCCTAACTTAAGGAGCTACGTTACAACAATGTAACCATTTATCCATTAATATACAAATAATATTAATTATTTCCAACTCTCGCCCTTAATGGAGAAAGGATTACTCTGAATTCGTAACTGTGGAGCTATAAAAAGGGTCTCTTTCACCTCTAATTACCTCACATTAATATGTCAACCCGAGAGCGTTTTGTCATTACAAAGAGTGACTCAATCCGAGGCTCATTTTTCAGAGTAATGCTAGTAGTACAGTGCTTAAGAAATACAAGAGTAAACGGATGCTTAACTGAAATTAAATTACTTTTAAAGAAATAAATCACACACTCAGAAAACTCAATAACTTATCAGTCAAGGGTTCGGCAATGATAACCCATCCCTTCGGAAACTGATGGAAAAGGAACTAAAGCATAGATCACGAGCCTGGGAGCTAGACAGTGACTGCCAATGCTCACTACAGCCTTAGATCATCTCTCACACCAAAACATCAAATGCAGATAAATAGAACAACAAAGTAAATAAAGAATTAACAGCAATTCGGGAATGGAACAACAACTCTAAAATGGAACAGCAATTGAATAACTAAGTCCCGCGGGTTATAACCAAACTCAATCTATACACTCTTTGCAATCAAAGAACATTCTGTCACTCTAAAGGCGATTCACAAATCTCACTAAAGGAACAGCAACAATCGATTAACGAATTATAGAACAATACTGCACACAACACGAACGTTAATATGACAGCTCTGTAACATAACAGTAAGAACATGTAATGAACTCTTGAAAGGATTAATAACTTGATGCAGAGTTAACACACGATTCTAGCTGTAGAAACCTCAATGATTCAAACTTGAACAGAGCATATAATATGAAATTGTAAAGCATATCAATTTATCAAATAACAATAATACACAAACCACACAGAAGTAAAGTCGTAATGGTACAGAAGCAAGTGTCCTTCGGGGCCGGGCCCTTAGCCTCCAAGGATACACCACTTGAAGTTAATCCAGTCGCAGAGATGAAATAATCACCAAACTTTCATTAATGCATTGGTCACAAATACATTGAACCAGTTCTCAACGAAACTTAAGAATCAAAGCTGATGTTTTACAGAAATTACATAAAAGCGTGTCCTTCATCTCTATTTCTCCATTTCCTGTATAGAAAATAACCATTTATCAGTGGCTAAGTTATGCACATCAATTCTCACATGTTTTGTTATAGTTTCTTATTACTTTCCAAATTCATGATACAAAAGGTTCACAAATTCTATTAAAAAGCCACTGAAATAATCATCAAAAGCATACCTTTTTAGTACTCCACACACCCCCCTTCTTACCTTGTTTCATGTCCTCATGAAAACATTGTAGTTGACATGTAATGCAGTGAGAGATTATGCTGGAGAAGGAGTCTCATGCGGAGGCCTACAACCCATGTTGAGTGATTAAGTAATCAAAGAACTAACCTGCTTGCCCCTCAGGCATATCATACAGGGCCTGGTATCCAGGTGCAGGATGCCAAATAATTGGAGCGCTAAATCTATACCCTAACCAAGATGACCCTGCTTTCAGAATGCTCTGGCCATAGAGATTCAAACGGTCAGCAGCTAACTCAAAGTTCTCATACTTAAATGGTTCTCTGAGCTGGATGTGTGGATCAGAGATTCGATATCGAAATTTGGCTGCATTAATGGCCAAGTCTTTGATGGAAAGGAAATACTCTAAACTCTCTCGAATGAGTGCCTCATGCATGGGTCCTAATGTTTCAATGACACCCGGAGTCCTTATGTGGTTTATATGAGCTTTCCATAACTGTACTGGGTTCCTAGGCTCAGCCCTAACTCGTAAATCTAGGCCATTTTCCTTACTCTGGAAAGTATCATAGGCTTTGAGCCACTTAATCTGATTAACCCCGAATGAAATGAATGCTTGGAATTGGATATCTCCAATGGAGGGGCTAGGGTTCAATTCAGTCTCCTGACTTAGCACAAGGTCGTGCAAATAAAGTTCACACAACAATCTCTGGACTTTCACTCCATAATGTTTACAGCAGTCTATAAAATCATTGACAGTGTTGATTTGTATAGGGGTGCCTGCTTTAACAAATTTTATTTGTAATTGTAAATACCGTTCTAATAAAAACAGAGCATAGTTTTTAGCAGGGGCCCTACATGCTAAAACATTATTGTATAAAGAACACAAGTCATTCATCTGTTTGACAACAGTATCTAGTCTACTGGTTACCTGTGCAACTGCCTCTTGTTCCTTTTTCCAGCCTTCAAAGGCCTGGCTTTTGGATTGACTGACGTCCCTTAGTTGCTGCTGCAACTCTTCGTATTTTTCTCGAGGAACCGTTTGCTCTCTAAGCTGTTCAGCTTCTTGCTGGGCTTGCTTCACCATCTTATGCAGGGTTTTCGTTTTCGGATCTTTCTTCCATAGGTCAGTGGAGGCCGGGAGTTTTACCTGAACTTTCTTGTTATGCTGTTTGGAGTTCAGAACCCTTATTACCCCTGAGGGTGGTGCCTCTGTCTGAATTTGCTTATCATCCTTTTCTGTTTTAACGCGAACATCCGTTTGTTCCGGATCCTCAGCATCATGTGGAACGGCAGCTGGATCCTCAGGGTTTTGGACAGCAGGCCGTTTGTTGGCCCTCTTCTTCCTCTTTACCTTCTGGTTCTTTTTCAGAATCCTAATTTGTTGTCTGAGCTGGGTTATCGTATTTAACAATTTAGTCCGTTCCTTCCACAACTTCTTAATTTCCATCGTTTCATTTGAAGGAACAGCAGTCTGTCGATGGTGGACTGGATCATGACCAGTTGCTAAATCTTCCTCTTGGGGTTCTTCCTCACTGCTCTGCTCCGGCTGTTCTGGGGTATGCACCTCGACTGGTTCTGATTCTTCCTGAGCAAATGCTGTTTCTGCTCCTACTTCCTCTAGAATTTCCTCTTGTGACCTGGGAACAGAGTGTTCCCGTTCAGTATTTTCCTCCTCTTCATCATAAACAGGCATGTTTTCTTCTTGGGGTTTGTCGTGAGGGTCCTCTGAACTAGAAGGTTGACCATACTTACTCATATTGGCTAGGATGGCAGCCAAGTCATCTTCTCCCAATAGGTCTTGTAATGGGCTATCTTCCTGCTGTTCTATTTCCTCCTCCTGTTCAGCCTCTGCCCCCTCTTTGGACTGTTCGTCCTCAATTACCACCGGTTGGCTGGCGCTTTCCTGGAGCTTCTCCAGCCTTCCTCGTATCCGAGCCAACCGGGCTGATTTTCTGGGCTTATCTATGCTTCCTCTCATCCGAGCTAACCGAGCTGACTTCCTGGGTTCCTCCGGTTGCTCGGGTGGATCAACGGCATGCTTGCGCTTTGCCGATTCTTGGTGTGTCTCTGGTTGTTGTGATGTACTAGCAACATTTTCTCTGCGTTTTGCCGGTTGTTCTGGTGGGCTTATAGAATGTCTACGTTTCGGGGATGGCTCTGTCAATCCCCCCTCAATCATTGTAATGAGCTCTTCCCAGCTGCTCTGCTGCTGGGTAAGACCATAACTAACAACAAGTCGAATCAACCCATGGTGACTAACAATTGCCTCTACGTGCTGTGCCTTTTTCATACTTTGTGCAGCATCATGCAGTAATGAGTTTAGGAGTGCCGGTAAATTCACAGAGCATTTCTGTTTTAGAACAGCTAAAAGTTTAAGATGTCGTGGTCTTACCACATCTTTTCTTCCTTCGCAGGTAATGTAGCTCTGTACTATTCTTGCTAGCTCCGTCCAGGGTTCTCCTAGGGTCGCTGGCAGAACTCCCTTCCCCTTTATTGTCAAATTCTGGCCTTCGTCCCGGAAGATGTCGATGACCTTCTGTAATCGTTCCTTTTTTAATGTCCATACCGGTCCAGTGGCTGGTAGTCCTGAAACTTCTGCAATTATGGCATCAGTGACCGCTATCCGTTTCCCTCTTACTGTGGAGTGGTCATCTTGTAAATTCTGCAAAAATTCCATTGCTACTGTTTCATTAGCTTCCTGTAGGCGATTGAAATAACTCAACCATCCTGCCCTTTCCATGATCTCCCGGGCAGCAGCGGAGATCGTCATCTGTTGAGGCTCACTTCGAATTGCCCTTCCTCCCATGATTTCACTGTGAATTCTAAATGGAACAGCAAAAACGTTTTCGGTTTGAAACACAGAGAGGGTGGCAAGGTTTCGAGAAAGAAAACACAGAGTATGCAACAGTGCAACAAAAACAACTTTGTGTAAAAATAAAAATATGCCATGCCGTGAAACCATGCCAAACCGTCGTAAACTAATTTTCCGAATGGTGAATTGACACGTAATACAGGGAATGATGAGGTTAACCTCCCCCCCCCGCAGTGTGATAGGCTGTCCCAGCCGGCAAATAAAGGAGCGGCACCCGGTCTGCAATCAAGTCAGAAAGGAACAGCATGTGGAATTATGCCATGTTGAAAAAGGACAACAGATTACCGAAATCGAGGCGGAGAATTGATCGCGTATGATATAAGAGGCTGCTGTGTTGTGATTTGAGGCTGATGGATAGGGCATGTATCGTACTTGCCAAATCTTAAGCGGTCATGGTCACTTCCGTTGCCATGATTGGTAATGATAAATATTCATGCGATGTATAAATCGGGAAATAACATATGATTAGTGCCTAGGATATAAGAAACAAAAGAGGATTAGTATCTTACCCATTGGTGTAAGCAAGGTGACTTCAATACCATTAACAGTACTCTGCTGCCAACAGGTGTCTATAACCTTGACAGAGTTGTTTTTCACCCTCGGAACCATGATCCTTTGTGTATACTTAGGAATGTTGTTATGTCAGAATGTAGACCATTATGCCGGCTTGGTGACCAGTTAACCATAATGCCATTCACGAGGAAGGAGCGAAACGTGGGCAGGCCGGCTCGTGATGAGACCTCCTGTTCCAAGGTTCGTTTAGTTGATATACCTTTCGGACCATATCCCTGGTATGGTGGCCATAATGGGAATGCCACTTCACTTCCATCTTCATGATCATGGTAGGCTGGCTCTCAATGAGACCCCCTATCCTGCATTTGACACTTGACATATCATGTTCACTTATTTTTTCTTTTTCATTTTCCCTTATTTATACACAAAGGGTGGTTCAACACTCCTTAAGAGTAGGAATGGCGGAAGAAGTCTTATTATCTCAATAGGAAGATATAAACTCTTTGCTCTTATTCCCAAGTGCTAATAAAATTTTTTTTAAGGGAATCAGCATGATAAAGATAACCAATCAGGGCAAAATTAGTAAAACCATGTCAACAAAAGGTAAGAAATAAGTATGTCCTTCCATTTGTCCTCTTATTAATGCAGAGCCTTATAGATATAGCGATTTATGGTTTGCAGATTTCGGTATGTTGTGTTCTTATATTTCATTGCACAAATACATAGCTGAAGCTTAAAGACTAGAAAGAAGACAGGAAAAAAGCATTCTCAATTTAAATTCAGCAACAGGGATAAGCTGTTTCGCAAAGAGAGAAAAAAAGTATGCTAATGGTGTTCCGTTGGAAAAGAAACAACGATGGATAATAGAAAAAGGAACAACAAAAAAAATGGAAATGCCGTTCCTTTGGGAAAAGGAACGGAAATAATACTATAAAACACTCAACATGCCATTCCGTTGAAAAAGGCACAATAGTAATAAAAGAACGTTGTTTCTTTGAAGAAAAAAGAACAGTGGTAAGAAAAAGGAACAGCGAAAAATGTAACAATGCCGTTTCTTTGAAAAAGGAACAGCAGAGATCCGAATGCTGTTCCTTTAGAAAAGGAACAGCAAAACAAGCAAAACCAACATCATAAAAAACACGCATATGCTATTAGAAGGGCAAAAATCAAACTTTGTGGAAGAAAAAGGAACAGCAAAAATGACAAGAAAATATTTAATTCAAACTTATGTACAAGAATCACTCAAAAACAAAAACTTATGTACAAATTGCAAAAAAAAGAAATAGACCCTTAATGAATTACAGGTGAGGAAGATTTCTCTTCCTCTCCTAAGATCTCCAGATCAGTATCTCGGCGTAGCTGCTGGCAGAAGGATTCCTGAGTAAGTGGTTTACGATAGAGACGGACTCGGTGGCCATTTACTTTGAATGCATATCCAGAACCGTCAATGGTGATTAGAGTAAGGGTTCCGTTGTCATGTACCTTTTGGATTTCGTAGGGTCCCAACCATCGAGTCTGAAGTTTTCCCGGGAAATCCTGAAACCGAGAATCGTATAACAAAGCCCAGTCTCCCTCGTGGAAGACTTTGTTCTTGATGAGCGCATCATGCCATTTGGCTCGCTGCTGTTGAATCAATGCTGTATTTTGTAGTGCAGAGAGCCGAATTTCGTCTAATTCATTGATTTGCTGTAGTCGATTGAGTTGTGCCTCACTTAGATCTAGGCCAACTTCTTGTGCTGTTCGCAGTGTTTGGATTTCGAATTCTATGGGAAAAATGGGTTGTTTTCCAAACACTAGTTGATAAGGTGAGTAACCGGTGGTGCTCCTCCATGTGGTTCTATATGCCCAGAGTGCTTCAAGCAGTCGGGTAGCCCAATCACGCCTATGTGAGGCAATGGTTTTTGTTAGGATTGATTCTATTATCTTATTGCTACTTTCTACCTGCCCATTCGCCTGTGGGTGATATGGAGTAGTGATCTTATGCTGGACATGATAATTGTTAAGTGTTGCAGCTAATTTATGCCCAATAAATTGTGGTCCTCCATCTGTAATTATTTCCCTAGGAAGGCCATAACGAACAAATAAAAGGAACATGAACTGTATGACAGAGTCCTCTGTGGCTCTTGGTAATGCTTCTGCCTCAACCCATTTGGTGACATATTCTGTTGCCACCAAAATATATGTTTTCTGATTTGATGAAGGGTTGATGGGTCCGACGAAATCAAGAGCCCACCGCTCGAATGGTTCGATGACTAACTGTGGTTTCAGAGGCATCTCATCAGCTTGACCAGGTCGTCCTGCTCGCTGGCAGCTGTCACAAGCTTGGACAAACTTCTTTGCATCTTTGAAGATCGTAGGCCAGTAATATCCTGTCTGCAATACTTTATGTCCAGTCCTACGCTCAGCGAAGTGCCCCCCACACGGTCCATCGTGACAGGCTTTTAGGATGTCAAAGATTTCATCCTCTCTAACACATCGCCCGATATGCATGTCTGCTCCTGTGTGAAACAAATAACCTCCAATCCACGAAAATCGAGAACTTTTCTGAATAATCTGCTTACGCTCATTAGGAGTTAAATGTTTTGGTAATTTACCTACTGCAAGGTAGTTGGCAACATCAACATACCAGGGTGTTTGAACAGCAACAGCAAACAGGTGCTCATCCGGAAATTGATCTTCCACTGCTGCTGCATCGCTTGATTTTGGTATTCTTGAAAGAAAATCGGCTACAGGGTTTTCTTTGCCAGGGCGGTCCTTGATTGTGATGTTGAATTCCCGCAATAAGATTAACCATCGAGTTACTCTGGCATTTGTGACAGGCTTATTTGCTAAATATTTTATGGCAGAATGATCTGTATACAAGATAACAGGGTAGCCTGTGATATAATGTCTAAATTTATTGACAGCATGTATTACAGCTAGAAATTCTTTTTCAGTGACAGTGTAATTCAATTCAACAGGGGATAAATTTTTGCTGATGTAATATATAGCATATGGTTTTTTATCCTCTTCCCGCCCAAGGACTGCACCAATGGCTGTATCTGAGGCATCAGATGATATCTGGAATGGTAGGTCCCAGTTTGGTCCTCGAAGGACTGGGGCTGTGGATACAAGCTTCTTTAGATCCTCGAAAGCATGGTCACATTTGTTTGTCCAAAGAAAATCAACGTTACCAGTCAGTGCATATAAAGGAGCAGCAATGTGCGAATAATGCTCTATAAATCGTCTATAATAACCTGAAAATCCAAGAAAACTGCGTACCTCTATTTGAGTAGTAGGAGTGGGAATAAGCAAAAGTATTTGGATTTTGGCCGGGTATACCTGAATGCCGGCTGCTGAGACATAGTGTCCTAGGATAAGTCCTTCAGTCATCATCAAGAAACATTTTTCGTTGCTTAAGCAAAGCCTGGTAACAATGCAGCGTTGTAGGACTTTTTCTAGGGTGTCTAGAGCTGGATCAAAATCATCTCCATATGGTGTAAAGTCATCCATGTAAACTTTAAGTCCATCATTGATTAAATCTGCAAAAATACTAAGGATAGCCCTCTGAAATGTGGCAGGAGCATTACATAAGCCAAAAGGTAAAACTCGATAGGAAAATGTTCCCCAGGGGCAAGTAAAGGTAGTTTTATCCTGGTCTTCAGGGGCAATCTGAATCTGATTGTATCCACTGAAGCCATCCAGGAAAGAAAAGAACTTCTTCCCTTCTAAAGTGTCCAATACTTGATCTATGAAAGGAAGAGGAAAATGATCTTTTTGTGTTGCCTTGTTAAGTTCCCTATAATCCACACAAATTCTCCATTTCCCATTCTTTTTTGGTACCACCACAAGTGGAGAGACCCATTTACTATCGGAAATAGGGTATATAAAATTCACATCTAAAAGCTTCTGAAGTTCAGTTTTTACGACATCTTTTAGATGGGGATTAAGTCTCCTTTGCGGCTGACGCACAGGTCTGGCATCCTTTTCTATGTAAATGTGGTGTGTACATAACTGGGGATCGATTCATTTCATATCAGGGTAGTCCCATGCAAATGCTTCTTGATATTTTGTTAACAGATGGATGAGCTTTGTTTCTTGTTCAGGTGTGAGATTAGCATTGATGTTTAAAGTTTTTCCCGGTGCAATTTCCACAGTTTTACTATTTGCAACAGAAGTAACAGGTATTGTTTGGTCATGAATATCTTTCAGGGGATCTTCTTCCAATTCATTATCAAATGCTGCTTCTATCATGTGACACTGTGTGCGAGGTTCAGTTTGAGTAATGAAAATATTAATGGCATCGTCTTCTATTTGATCTTTGAAATCGAGTGCCTCTTGTATAGTTAATGGAGATCTGATGTTATCAGTAAGATATGATACAGGGTGCTTATTAGTTTTAATCATTGTGACACTTGGCTGCGCTGGAGGATATAGAACTAAATTTTTGCTATTCGGTCCTCTGGTTATGGTCATATTTCCCTGCCGACAGCCAATGTAGGCATCGGCAGTAGCGAGCCAAGGTCTACCTAAAATTAGCGGATGTCCATCAAGTCGGGTTTTTGGATTAATTATCAGGAAATCGGTTGGATACTCCCAGGATTCTACAGAGACCATGACATCATGTAGAGTGCCCTCTGGTCTAACCATAGATCGGTCAGCCAATTCTAACAGAGTGGAGGTGGGTTCTACAGATGTAATGCCGAGCTTTTGGCAAGTTGTGGTTGTTAAAATATTAATTGCAGCCCCTAGATCAACTAAGGCATTAGACAGGGTCCGACCATAAATTTGAACAGTTATAATTGGGTTCCCGGGGTCTTCATATTTAAGGGGTGTTTCTCTTCCAGACAATAGGTCAGATAAGGTACCGACTACTTGGACTCTTGGATTATTTGTTATATTCCTCCTTGGTTTCTTTATGCACAATTCTTTTATAGTTTTGGCGTATATGGGAATGTCTTGAATGGCTTGGAGGAACGGAATTTTTATGTATAGATTTTGTAATTCTCCCAGAATGTCAAAGTCAGGATATTGTATGGATCGAGGTATGGCTAATCATTCTGGGAACGGAGGAGAGGATGTGGTTGCTTGATTATGAGTTTGTTGCTTGTTTACATCCTCTTGTTGTGACTGATGTTCTCTGGGTAACTGATCTTCAATATGAATTGTTTTATCTCCCTCAGTTTCAATTATACGCCCAGATCTTAACTGAAGGTCATTGCACTCCCTTAAGTCGGGTCCTGCTTCTGGTGATTCTATGATTTGAATGGATTGGACCTGCCTGTTGTTTGGATTGGGATCGGGTTGGGCTGGGAGTTGCGGCCTCAAGTTAGACTGGGGATTTTGTTGTAGAGTTGGCAAAGTAGGTTGAGGGAGCAGAATAGTTCCAGCTGGGTGGTACATTGGTCTTTGCCAGCTTGTCTGCCAGGGTGAACTTTGTGAAGTAGAGGGAGCCCATTGTGAAGGATACGGGCCATTTTTCCAATATGGTGGAGTGTAAGGGAAATTCGGCCAACCAGTTTGGCTTGTTTGATTCAGCCATGGATTTGAAGAAAGAAATGATTGTGGTGACCAGTTTGTAAATGGGGTTTGAGATTGATTTTGCCACATACCATATTGTTGAGCATTATACTGTGGGTTTTGAAAGAAAGAGGTTGGGTCCGGAAACATACCAGGTTTTCTTGGCTGCCACGGGCGGCGCTGGTTGATCGAATTCACCGATTCTGGTTCTTCTTCTGCTTCCTTATATACCGCTTTCAATCCAGGAAGTGAGGGGCAGCTCTCCGTAAGGTGATCTTTTGTACAGATGGCGCATGTTTGGACTTTATCTAGTGGACATTCCTTGTGGCTATGTTTTTTTCTGCATCGGGGGCAGAAGATTGCCAAATTCTGTTCTGCCTCCAGCTGCTTCTGTTTAGCCTGCACAATATCAAGTTATGTAGTTAGTGTCCCCATAATATCAGTTTTAAAATTTTCTAATAAATTTCCAATTTCTGCACGTGTTACTCCTTCTGCTGATACTTTGTTATCTCTTGCAAACCGATCATATTCTGTCGGTTTTATTCTTGTGTTGCCTCTCGAACTCCTGATACATAAGTCAATGATGTCAGCAAAATTATCTTGATAAATGTCCCCTTTTCCCATAATATTTAATGTTTCAATCCATTGTTCCTTCATGCCCCTTATTAATGCAGTTTTTAACACATTATTAGGTAAAGGTAGCGATGCATAAGGAGATCTTTGTAGATTATACTGAAAACGTTCCACATACTCCTCTAATGTTTCATTTGGTCTGGCTGTCATTTGAAATATTTCGTCTTTTAATTCTCTAGACCTACAATAATCCTGGTATTTCTTTAAGAAGGATTCTTTCATTTGATCCCAATTGTTGATAACCCCGCCACCTAGCCCCATAAACCATCTTAAAGCAACCCCTTTCAATGTAGAGGGGAATAATTTCAATTTTTGGGGATCGGTGGTGTAATCGTATCCTCGACATAACACATCGAATTCGAATAGGAATGCATCCGGATCTTCCGATGTGAGTCCATGAAATGTAGGGATATGCTGAAGAGGGATAGCTTTCATGGGTGCATTTGCTGCAGAATCCACTATAGGATATTGTAATGTAGAGGTTTGAGTGTTTGGCTGGTTTTGAGCGTTTGGTTGGTTTTGAGCCATGGAATCGAATATATGCCAGTAACCTTCTGGGATATCTAGGAGGGTATTCCTAGGTTGGGTGGGAACGGTTTTGACAGGGATCTTTTTAATAGCGCTTCCTTTATCTGGAATAATGGGAATACCAGGTGTTTGAGGAGATTGAATCTCTTCAACAATGACTTTCGCAGCACTTCCCTTATCCGGGCTATCTAATGGCCGATTTGTTTCAAGAGGAGATTTTGGTTCCTTGATTTCCCCTGTTTCTCCTTCTCCTTCACAAAAGTTGCTAGAGTTCCCTTCCTGCAATAATTCTGGAGTGGAATTTTCAACTTCTTGAAATTCCTGCTCCTCAGTTTGACTATGCACCTCAGCACAGGCTACAGATGGTGATCCTGTGGCCTGAAGGGAACTAGTAGGCGGTTTGGAAGTGTTTTTCTTGAAGCCTACTGATGGCTGAGACTCTGTTTTCTTGTAGATTTCGTCTATGAAGGTCGTTCGGCCAAGGGTCACCGGCCCCTTAGCTTTTTCAGGTTTGGATGGGGGTTTGATATTCTTTTCTGGTCTTTTCTTCTTAGTCATGCACTCAAAAAAAATGAACTACCAACTTCTATTCAAACAAGCAAAAACAAATCTGTTAGGAAAGCGGATAGTGAGCAGGTCTTTTACATGCTCTGCACGTAGGTTCTTACCTTCCATTTTTAGGATCCAACTCCTCCCTAGCAGGCTCGTACACTACTCTGAAAAAGACAAATGGCTACACTCTTTCCCCGGCAACGGCGCCAAAATGTAGAGCTATAAGAAGGGTCTCTTTCACCTCTAATTACCTCACATTAATATGTCAATCCGGGAGCGTTTTGTCATTACAAAGAGTGACTCAATCCGAGGCTGTCATTTGCCAGAGTAATGCTAGTAGTACAGTGCTTAAGAAATACAAGAGTAAACGGATGCTTAACTGAAATTAAATTACTTTAAAGAAATAAATCACACACTCAGAAAACTCAATAACTTATCAGTCAAGGGTTCGGCAATGATAACCCATCCCTTCAGAAACTGATGGAAAAGGGACTAGAGCATAGATCACGAGCCTGGGAGCTAGACAGTGACTGCCAATGCTCACTACAGCCTTAGATCATCTCTCACACCAACACATCAAATGCAGATAAATAGAACAGCAAAGTAAATAAAGAATTAACAGCAATTCGGGAATGGAACAGCAACTCTAAAATGGAACAGCAATTGAATAACTAAGTCCCGCGGGTTATAACCAAACTCAATCTATACACTCTTTGCAATCAAAGAACATTCTGTCACTCTAAGGGCGATTCACACAAATCTCACTAAAGGAACAGCAACAATCGATTAACGAATTATAGAACAATACTGCACACAACACGAACGTTAATATGACAGCTCTGTAACATAACAGTAAGAACATGTAATGAACTCTTGAAAGGATTAATAACTTGATGCGGAGTTAACACACGATTCTAGCTGTAGAAACCCCAATGATTCAAACTTGAACAGAGCATATAATATGAACTTGTAAAGCATATCAAATTATCAAATAACAATAATACACAAACCACACAGAAGTGAAGCTGTAATGGTACAGAAGCAAGTGTCCTTCGGGGTCGGGCCCTTAGCCTCCAAGGATACACCGCTTGAAGTTAATCCAGTCGCAGAGATGAAATAATCACCAAACTTTCATTAATGCATTGGTCACAAATACATTGAACCAGTTCTCAACGAAACTTAAGAATCAAAGCTGATGTTTTACAGAAATTACATAAAAGCGTGTCCTTCATCTCCATTTCCTGTATAGAAAATAACCATTATCAGTGGCTAAGTTATGCATATCAATTCTCACATGTTTTGTTATAGTTCCTTATTACTTTCCAAATTCATGATACAAAAGGTTCACAAATTCTATTAAAAAGCTACTGAAATAATCATCAAAAGCATACCTTTTTAGTACTCCACACTAACATCCCTCTAAACAATTCAAACTTTATTCTCCCAAGAGGCTTAGTAAAAGTGTCTGCCATATTGTCACAAGATTTACAATATTCAACAAATATTTCCTTTGACTGAAGTTTTTCTCAAACAAAATGGAACTGAGTGTCGATGTGTTTGGTGTTTTTGTGAAATACTGGATTGTATACTAGCTTGACAGTACTTTGGTTGTCACGTTTTATGATAATTTCTTCTTTCTGTTATTCTCCTGCATCATTGAGAAGTCTTCTCAACTAGATAGCTTCACATGTGGCTGCACACAATGCTTGGTACTCAGCTTCAGCTGAAGATAAATCTACAGTACTTTGCTTTTTGCTGCTCCATGCTATGACCTTGGGTCCAATAATGAATGCATAACCTGTGATAGATCTGCGATCATCCAGGTTGGCTACCCAATTGGAATCTTAAAAAACTGCTAGAGTAACATCAGATGTGTTAGTGTATAAAACACCATAATCACTAGTACCGCAAAGGTACCTCAACACACTCTTTGCTGCAACCAAATGACTTTCAAGAGGTTTAGACATGAACTGGCTCAGCACACTAACCGAGTATGCCAAGTCTAGTCTAGTTGTAGTAAGATATATCAGACTCCCAACTAGTTGTCTATACATAGTAGCATTCACCTCCTTAGTGCCATCGTCACTGTACAACTTTAGATTCTGCTGCAATGGTGTTGCTACTGATTTACACTACTCCATCCTGAATCTTTCTAGCAGAATTTTGGCATACTTCCCTTGAGTAAGAAAAGTCTGTCTAGAGTCTCTCCATACTTCCAGACCTAAGCAATAATGGAGATTTCCAAGATCTTTCATTTCAAATACTTGCGACATCTTCCATTTGATTTCTTTGATTAGAGTATCTTCATTACCTGTTATAATCATATCATCCACATACAAAAAAATCAAAATTATTTGCCTCTATTTATTATACTTGGTATATAGATTTGGATCATTCATGCTCCTGTGAAAACCATGTTGCAAGAAGAATGAATCGATCTTCTCATACCACGACCTGGGTGCTTGTTTTAAACCATATAATGCTTTGTTCAATATACACACTAGATGTTCTTGCCCCTTTTTAACAAACCCTTCAGGCTGAAATAAATAAATATCTTCTTTCAATTCACCATTCTGAAATGCAGACTTAACATCTAACTGGTGTACCTTCCACTTATATTTTGTTGCTAAAAAAATTAGCATTCAAATGGTATTTAATTTTGCTACAGGGGCAAAGTTTTCATCAAAATCTATTCCCTCTAGTTGTGAATAACCCTTTGCTACTAGTCTAGCTTTAAAATTTTCTATACTCCCATCTGCATTCACTTTAGGTTTGTACAACCACTTACAACCTATGGGTTTTTTTCTTTCAGGTAGTTCAACTAGATCCCAAGTATGGTTTTTAGTAATTTATTGAATTTATTCATTCATCGTAGCCCTCCATTCACCAGATTGACTTGCTTCTTTATAGTTTGTGGGTTCTACAATGTTTAAAATACATGTCATTAAAACATAGTCTTTCAATCTGGCTGGTAATTGTGTCCTCCTACCTGATCTCCTTGGTAGGGGACTCACCTCAAATCTATGTGCTTTAGACTTGTATGGGCTTGCCATATTGACTACATCACCTATTTCTTCTTCATCCTACTCCTGCTGCTGATTATCCCCGTTGTTGTTTTCCAACAATAATGGAATGTGCCATTCATTTTTACTGTCATCCTTTCCTTCCTCAACCTGTTTATGAAATATCACATCTCAACCTACAAATATTTTATAAGTCACAAGATTAAATAACTTGTATGCTTTAAACTCAGTGCCATATCCTACAAAGATACATTTCATGACTTTAGGATTTAACTTCTTTCTATCCACCTTGGGTATATGGGCAAATAATTTTGACCCAAATACTCTCAAATGACTCACTACTGGTTTGAATCCATATAATGCTTCAAAGGGAGTTTTGAAGCCAAGACATTTAGTAGGACTCATATTCTTTAAATAAATAGCAGTGTTGATGGCTTCAGCCTAGAAACCATTTGATAGACCCTTACCTTGAAGCTTACTCCTTGTACACTCCAAAAGAGTTATGTTCTTTTTTTCTGCTACTCCATTTTGCTATGGTGTATGAGGCACTGTAAACTATTGAACAATCCCATGATTTTTGCAAAAATTCATGAACTCACCCAACCTGTATTCTCCCCCTTGATCTGAGTGGATAATTTTTATACATTTTCCTGTCTGCTTTTCTACCAAAGTTTTAAATTCTTTAAAACAATGAAAGGTCTGAATATTTTTACTCAAAAAATATATCCAAGAGAATCTAGGGCAATCATTAGTAAACAAAAGAAAATAATATGCACCACCTAGCGACCTGGTCTGCATAGTTCCGCATATGTCTGTATGCAGCAGCTCTAGAATATCTCTTCTCTTTCTATCAATATGCAAAGGAAATTCCTCTCTATGCATTTTCCCTAATGCACATCCATCACAATCCAACTGAACACTATGAAAAACAGGGAGTCCATCAACCATACCTTTTCTTTGATGTAACATGAGGTCTTGTAAATTAAGGTGACCAAATCTCTGGTGCCAGAGGTTTTCGGTTGTCAATCCTGTTGTGACCATGGCTTGTTGTGGCATGCTTTTGACATTTACTCTATACAGGCTCCCCATACGCACTCCTGATGCAACTATTTCCATCTTGATATCCTTTATGACAAAGCGTGTCTTGAAGCATTCAACTAGCAGATCCTGATCTGTTATCATAGATACAGAGATCAAGTTTTTCCTAATCCCGGGCACATACAGTACATTCTTAAGATGTCTAATGTCACCATTAGGAAATATTACTATAATATCACCATACCCTTTTATCTCATATCCTCTGTCATCTCCTAAAAAAATTTTAGATCCACATGAATTTTCTTCAAGAAATTTAAACCATTCTTTCTTACCTATCATATGTGAGGATGTGCCAGAATCAACATACCATATGTCATCCTCATCTTCCTTAGAAGCTGAAAGTGCACAATCCCCTACAAATAGTCGAGTTTCATGACTATAGTATTCATCTTCATTAAAAAAATATCCTTTGTGCTTACTCGGATTATTCGTTGCTTCGTCTATCTGCCTCTTAAAACAATCCCTAATTTCGTGGCCAACTTTCCCACAGTAAAAACATTTCTTGTTTGAAAATTTGTTTGCAGACATACCTCTAAATAAATGTGCTACCTCCTCTCCGTTGTTGCTATGGATGTTGCTGCTGCTGTGGCTGCTTCCCTATAAACTGTCACCTCTTCACCACTAGAGCAAGATTGTCATTCTGCGGTCTTAAATTCTGCCACCGCTCTTCTTCTTCTAGCAAAATTCCTATCAATTCTTCAAATGCAGGGGCTTTATCCCTTGCTACCAATCCTATGATGAACATATGATATTAATCCTTCATTCTATTCAATGTAATTGTGACTATATTTAATTCAGACACATTTTCTCCGATGTCTCCCAATCTATCCTTCAGGTCTTTAACCCTTGCAATGAATCCATTAACAGATTCATTTTCCTCCATCCTCTTTGCAAACAACTTGCCTTTGAGTGACAAGATGCGATTTTCATTTTGTGTCTAGTATAAATTCTTAAGCATCATCCAGATCTCAGTGGATGATTTTCCATCTCTAATGTGTGGGATAATATTATCCTTGACGGACATCTTTAGTATGACTTTTTCTTTGTTCTCCCTTTTATCCCATTCTTGTATAAGTGCGGTTGTTCCTGTTACAATATTTGGTTTCTTCTCCTCACCTGTGACAATCGACCATGCATTTTCTCCCTCAAGTAATGTCTGTAGTTTGAATTTCCAATTGGTGAAACTGGACCCATCAAGTTTGCTAGAATAGTTGAGATATGTTTCTATGGTATTATTCGTACTGGACTGATCTGATTCCAGACCCTCTGATGATTCTAACCAGTTGAATAATTACAAGCTACACTAACAAAAATTCAATACATACCAGATCCTGATCACTGATCTACCTCCAATCTGGCCCAATCTTGTGACTGTAACTCAGATCCTCCATTGATTTGATGATTACTATGTCTGCGACTTGAATTTACCACCAACGGGAAAATCCCCTTTGTAGAACCGCCAAAAAATGTATCTGTGACTCAGATCTACCACCACCGGGAAAATCCAATGTGTAGAACCACAAACAAACATGTTTATGACTCAGATCTACCACCACCGAGAAAATGCCATGTGCAAAACTACCAAAGAGAGATATTGGCACTTTTCTAAGGAAAATATCTGCGCCAAATAAAAGATTCATGTAAGTTCCCAAATTGGCGTGGGTATGGCCATGGCAGTCGCTCCAATTGCACTTTTCGGCGTGACTGTCAGCAGAAAAACTATGCCAACCGTCCTGTGCTTAGAGATTCCAAAAAATCATCCAAGACCTGTGAGTCAGGTGTTTGTTGCAGACCACCTGCTCCTGTGAGCAACGAAGCTCCTGTGCACACCGTAGCCACTAAGGCTCTCAAAACAAGTCAGGTTCACCTGGTATGAGCTCTGATAAAAACTGGATTAGATAGAGACTGCAGCTCACTAGTGAGTACTGCACCTGGAGAATGCACACAAATGGAGAGTACACTCTACATTCATTAATCAAATGATACAACTATAATTACATCACAAAGAAGTAGGAAGTTGTAAACAAACTCCTATATCCTAGGAACTAATCCTAAGTTAAGGAGCTACGTTACAACAATGTAACCATTTCTCCATTAATATACAAATAATATTAATTATTTCCAACTAATGGATTTAGATAAGTAATATTAAAACAATATGGGTATCTCATGTTGTCATAAGCCAAGTCATATGAATTTTTTTTATGTTGAATATGATATTGCATCAGAATTGGATCCACGTTAGTCATTTTTGTGTCAACATTTCAAGTTTATAACAAAAATCATTGCCAATAAAAAATCCATAGAGAAGAGCAAGGCAAATGGGTAGTAAATATGGGACAAAAGGATATGAAATAAGAAATACGTGACCAACCAACCCTAAAATTTTTCTATACTAAGGAGAGTTGCTATTGTTATTGGAAAAATTAATTTATGAGGGGAATTGACTCTTATATTGTGTTATATGAAATTAATAATTACATTTTTTATTAGGTAAAACTAAGAAGGTGGGTTACACTTTTGTGAGAATTGGGGGAGGAAAAGTCATTTTCCCAACAGTTCGGCCGAAATTTTATAAAAGTTCGGTCAAACTTTCGAAATTAGTTCGACTGAAATAATTTTTCCGTTTACATTGACAACATACTGACTATGTGGGCAAATGGATTTTTGGCCAAAGATGGGAAAATCGACAACATAAGTTCTACCGAACTATTAGTTCAGCTAGACTAATAGTTCAATTGAAATTTTAAAATAATTTGGCCAAACTTTAGTTTATAAATATACCAGCCCATATACTTGAAGAGGTTTCAGGATTATTAGTGTTGTCACAACTCTATATATTGTGTTTGTTGAGGTTGATGTGTTTTCTATTTGCTGAGGTCTATTGAGTTTGCTGAGGTTTTTGTTTGCTATGTGCTGTTGCAGGGTCTTGGTGTTGCATAGGGGTGAGGAGGTGAGAAATTTGTTGGTTTTCTGTTGTTTATTTTTTTGTGATTTTTTATTGTTGTTTTGATGTTTTAAACTTATTTTTGTTTTTTTTTTTTGCAGGTAATTTGTAATATGCGTCCTCTATGATGTCCTCTTTGATCTCCTACTTGTCTTCTCATTGCAGCCTCATCTCTGAATTTCTAGGTTGGTACATGTGTCAAAGTATTTTTTTGTGTATATTTTAATTTTCTGTGTTTAAATGGAAAATCGGTTATTTGAATATGAAGCTATTCAAAAAGGTTAGAACGACTACCTCATGGATTTGGATACTAATTGGAATTTGTCACATAACAGAATCTGAGTTTAGATGGCTTTGTCCTAATTAAAAATCTTTAATATTTGATATAAAAAATACTATCTTTAATTCTTTTCAAATTTTGAGGAATATTTGTAACAATTACAAGAATGTAGAAGCATCCTTTGGGGAGATTGAGAGAGGTTCCCCTTGAAATTTGGGGTAGCGGATAGTGTGGAAATCATCCCACTCTGTGGTTAAACCTATGGCTGTTGTGATGGTGGTTGTTCCTCTATCCCACTATCCTGTCCATCATCCTATACCTATTCAACCGCATGTTCCTCCTCATCATGAAATTCCATCATGAGGGGCATATTATCACCATTGATAAACTATCATATGGTGAGCATCCTTCCATAGCTTTACCTAACATAATATCAATTTATGTTACTCATACTGCGCCCATGCAGATTGAAAGGAGATCATGCAAAAGGTTGGAGAATCCATCCAGGAGTATGACGAGTGATGTTGTGACTTTATGAGTCGATTGAGCTACACCACTTGTTTTTATTGTTGGATATTGATCTCCCTTTCCTGTCCTATATGCCCTTCAGTCTTATCTCTCGGTGTTGTTGTTTTCAAACCGTTAGCACCATCCATCCTACCCTGCCTGCCTTATGTCTGTTTGAGGGAAAACTTTAGAGTTAAATATAATTGTTTTTCTAATTTTGCATTTCTATTTTCACAAATATATTTTCTAATATATATTCATTTCAATATAATTTAGAGCCTTTTAGGTATGTTGTTAGGTAGTATTTAGTAAATTAATAGGTCTATTGTGAGGTAGTCTCTAGTAAAGTAATAGGTATGCTATCAGGCAGTCTCTAAATGTATCTTCTCTTCAAGTTTTCTCCAAGCAACATATAGTAGCTTTGCCATCCTCCATAGAATAAGCAACATGGAAAAATTTAGAGTTAAATATAGCTATTTTTCTAACTTTTCATTTCTATTTTCATAAATATATTTTCTAATATATATATATATATATATATATATTCAAAATAATTTACAGAGTCTTTTAAGTATGCTGCCAGGCAGTCTCTAGTAAATTAATAAGTATGTTGTCAGGCAGTCTATAGCAAATTAATAGGTATGTTGTCAGGTAGTCTCTAGATGTATTTTCTCTTAAATTTTTCTCCAAGAAACATACAGTAGCTTTTTCATCCTCTGTAGAATAAGCCGCATGGTACATTCACTATTAATTCTGTCCCTCCAACATCTGATGTGGCTGTATTTTATCATTTTACCTAAATTTACACCTTCCATGATGCTTCTAATCTTGTAAAATGTTAAAAGTGGAGTGTTTTATGATGTAATGGATATTAATAATCTAGATTATCATACAGTGATATGATGCTAGTGTAGGTTGATGTTCAAGTTGTAAAATTCTTGTACATATCAAGGATGAATGATAGTACAAGCCAAAAATGACATTATTGTAAATTATTAAACAATCTGTTAGGTTCTAAATCATACTTCTTATTAAGGACATAACTAATGCATGTTGAAAATTCCTTTTTAATGTTCTTAGCCTATTTATAGATGTCAAAGTAAATATTTCTAGATGTGATTTCTCCCATGCACTTCAAGGAAAAATAAACTCTACGACAAACAATGTACATGTCATTTCTCCCACAAACTCATAAAGGTGTGAATTTTGACATAACTTCATCAACCACTACCACTAGTTGTTTTAGTAAGTGCATAAAATAATTTTGCAAACCATGTACATGTTATTTCTCCCACAAACTCATCAAGGTCTGACTTTTGACATAACTTCATCAACCACTACCACTAGTTTTTTTATTAAGTGCATAGCCAAAATGAACTTATTATAAATTATAAAACAATCTGCTAGGTGCTAAAGAATAATTCTTATTAAGGACAAAACTAATGCAAGTTTAAAATTCATTTTTAATGTTCTTAGCCTATTTATAGATGTAAAATTAAAGGTTTCTAGATGTGATTTCTCCCATAAAATTCAAGGCAAACTAAACTCTAATGAAAACCATGTACATGTCATTTCTCCCACAAAATGATCAAGGTGTGAATTTTGACATAACTTCATCAACCACTACCACTAGTTGTTTCAGTAAGTGCATAAAATAACTTTGCAAACCATGTACATGTAATTTCTCCCACAAACTCATCATGGTGTGACTTTTGACATAAATTCATCAGCCACTACCACTAGTTGTTTTAGTAAGTGCATAAAATAATTTTGCAAACCATGTACATATCATTTCTCCCACAAACTCATCAAGGTGTGAATTTTGACATAACTTAATCAACTACTACCACTAATTGTTTAAGTAAGTTTAAACCACTACCACTTTAAGGAAAACCATGTACATGTGTCATTTCTCCCATAAAATTTTAGGAAAACTTTAAGGCATGTGTCATTTCTATGTAAATTCTACGTCATTTCTCCCCTAAACTATAAGGCAATTTCATTTCTCAAATATACTATAAGGAAAAATTTAAGGCAAACCATGTACATGTCATTTCTCTCTTAAACTCTAGGCAAGGAAAAGTTTAAGGCATGTCATTTCTAGATGTGATTTCTCCCATAAACTTTAAGGAAAAATTTAAGGCAAACCATGCACATGCCATTTATCCCACAAACTAAAGGCTTTCTCCCTTTAATTCAAGGCAAACTTTAAGGCCTAAAAACTGAATCTAAAGTGGTTAAACTTCCATAGGGTTTTAGGCTGTCTATTGAGAGTTAACTTCTACAAGTTCTAAAGGCAGCGTTTGTGAAGGGCTAGGTAGCCTCTGGATCTCATATTTTCTCAAAGGTGACATATCCAGTAAATGCCCCTATAGTCAATCTCTTGAGCAGATCTAAATAGAAGTTCTTCATTGTAATATCCATTTTTTTGAATGTCATTTCTCCCATAAAATTCAAGGTATTTTCTAGTGATTTTGGAACCATGCACATGTCATTTCTATTTCATTTCTCCCATAAACTTTAAAGAAAAATTTAAGACAAACTATGTAAATACATGTCATTTCTCTCATTTCTCCCATAAATTTTAATAAGTGCATAAAATAATTTTTCAAACCATGTACATGTCATTTCTCCCACACACTTTAAGGCAAAATTTAAGGCAAACCATGTACATGTGTCATTTCTCCCATTAAAGTTTAGGCAAACATTAAGGCATTCCATAGTTTAGAACATATCTAAATAGAAGTTGTTCATTGTAATATCCATTTTTGTACATGCCATTTCTCCCTTAAAATTTAAGGTGGCTTTTTCTAGTGTTTTTTGAACTATGTACATGTCATTTATATGTAATTTCTCCCATAAAATTTAAGACAAACCGTGTACACACATGTCATTTCTCCCATTTCTCCCATAAATTTTAGTAAGTGCATAAAATAGTTTTGCAAACCATGTACATGAAATTTCTTCCATAAACTTTAAGGAAAAATTTAAGGAAAAACATGTCATTTCTACCATAAACTATAAGGAAATGTCATTTATCCCATAAACTATAAGGCCAATTGTAAGGTAAACCATGTACATGTCATTTCTCTCTTAAACTCTAGGCAAGGCAAAATTTAAGGCTTGTGTCATTTATATGTCATTTCTCTCGAATTTCTATGTCATTTATCCCATAAACTATAAGGAAATGTCATTTCTCCCATAAACTATAAGGAAATATTTAAGGAAAACCATGTACATGTCATTTCTATCTTAAACTCTAGGCAAGGCAAAATTTAAGGATTGTGTCATTTCTATGTCATTTATCTGGTATTTCTATGTCATTTCTCCCATAAACGATAAGGAAATGTCATTTCTCTGTTAAACTATAAGGGAAAATTTAAGGCAAACCACGTACATGTCATTTATCTCTTCAACTTTAGGCAAGGAAACATTTAAGGCATGTCATTTCGAGATGTGATTTCTCCCATAAAATTTAAGGCAATGCACATGTCATTTCTCCCACAAACTCTCTCTGTCATGTTTCTATGTAATTTCTCTCATAAACTATAAGGCAATTTCATTTATCCCTTAAACTATAAGGCAAACCATGTACATGTCATTTCTCTCTTAAACTTTAGTAAAGGAAAACTTTAAGGAAAGTCTTTTTTGGATGTGATTTTTCCCATAAACTTTAAGGAAAAATTTAAGGCAAACTATGCACATGTCATTTCTCCCACAAACTCTTTCTCTGTCATTTCTATGTGACATTTCTCCCATAAACGATAAGGCAATGTCATTTCTCCCTTAAACTATAAGGAAAAATTTAAGGAAAACCATGTACATGTCATTTCTCTCTTAAACTTTAGGCAAGGAAAAATTTAAGGCATGCCATTTCTAGATGTAATTTCTCCCATTCAGTTTAAGGAAAAATTTAAGGCATGTCATTTCTTGATGTGATTTCTCCCATAAAATTTAAGGAAAAATTTAAGGAAAACCATGCATGCATGTCATTTCTCCCTATTAGGTCCCTATATTACTAGTATAGTCCCTTATTATTGTTAGTGTAACCCCTAATTGTTATTATTGTACCCCTATAATCCCCATATTGTTATTATTGTGCCCTTAAATTATTATTGTTAGGTCGGCTAGGATTACATTGTGGCCCCAAGGACTCTTATATATAGAAAGGAGGTTATTTCATTTGTATCATCCAAGAATTGTTCATTCATGTAATGTATTGGAGGTTTCCCCCTCGAAGTGGATTATTTCTAAGGCATTGATATCTGTTTTCTTCTATTTTTGGAGATGGTTTCACAACATTTGGTATAAGAGCTTTGGATTCTAGGGTTTCGCTGCTCCAAACATGTCATTGTGGCATTTGCTCTATAATTTTTTTTCTATGAAGGTTCAGAAGTTGAAAATTTTAGAGTGCGAATCTAAAATCCCTAGGAACATCTTCAAAAAATTTCAAAGCTTGGTTCACAATATTGTCAGAGATATGGTCTATGGAAGTTAGGAATTTTTCAGGCTCCCAAATTTAATCTCAAAGAGGTGATTGTGGGAAAATATTCATAAATCTCTATCTGAGAATTGGATTGGAATGTTGTAAAAAGTGGCCACAAGTACACATAATTTAGTTTCTTTTCTATCAATTTCAGAGCCGAATGAGGAATAAGTGACACATGGCAAGTCCTACAAGTGTGCTCTACTAAACTAGTCCATAATTAGGTCATTGTGGGAGATTGGACATAACTTGTCTCGAAGAATCCAAATTAGATCAGACCCATGGCATTAGAAATAGGCTTTAGAGGGATACCACAAAGCCAAATTTCAGATATTGAAGATTCAAAATTGCAGAGATAATTCAGTTTCAATATCGAGTTCCTCAAAATAAAACAAAGGTGTGTATTTTTGTTTTCAAAATGCATATGTCCTGTTTTAAAAATCAGTATTAAGTGATTCCAAAGGCCTATTGAGCATATGTATCAGTATTGGGTTCTAAAATGCCTCCTAAAAATAATTCAACACTCATTAAGCCCTCAGATTACTCTAATATGACTCATGAAGATGAAGAATTGCAACATGATCTATCAAAATTATAAGATAAATTGCACCAAAATTTTCTCTCGCAAAGAGAAACAAAAAATGAAATCGAAGTCTTGAAGAAAGGCATGGAAGCGAAGATGGATGGTTTGAATAATAATATGGATGGTTTGAAGAAAGGCCTGGAAGCTAAGATGAATGGCATGGAAGTTAAGATGGATGGTATGGAAGCTTACATGGAAGCTCAGATGGATGACATGGAAGAAAAAATGAAAGAAAACATGTAAAATATGAAGAATGATCTAAAATAAGACATGAAAGGTTTGACAAAGTTGATACAAGAAATGTTTCCTAATGGTGAAAAGATAGTAGAGGAAACTCATGATGAAAACAAAATAAATGTTAATCATGATTTCATAAACTCTAATGTTGGATGGAAGAACCACCATATTCCAAAGATGGATATGAGGAAGTTTGATGGCAAGGATCCCGTAACATGGATACTAGAGATGGAGCAATATTTTGATCTCAATAATGTGAAAAACACACAAAAGGTATGTATTAAAACTTTACATTTAGAACAAAATACATTTGTATGGTATCAATGGCTTTGCTCCCGTAAAAAAATTTTCACTTGGTCAATTTTTACGGAGGAAATGATAGGACATTATGAGGATACAAAAAACAACACCTTCTTTAGCCAATTGATAAATCTCAAGCAAAAGGGTTTAGTGGCGGAGCACATTGAGGACTTCCAAAATTGAATATAAGGGTAATTGATATTCTTGAGGAACACATGATTGATGTATTCATAGGAAATTTAAAGGATAACATCCAACATGAATTTCGCTTTTGGGAACTTGATTCATTGGAAAATGCATTTATATTGGCAAGAAAAATTAATTTAGATTGGCAAGAGTACAATGGTTACAATCTTTGGGTATGGTAGCTTTTAATTTTCAAGAAATTTTCTTGACATATTTTTCAGAAGGAGAGGAATTCAAATTACGGGGTATCGAAAGGAATCTGGGAAAGATAATAAGCTCTAATTTCATGAAAAACATTCTGAAGAAAGAAAAATTGGGCATACTTGCACAATTATGCTCACTAGAAGTTCCAACATCAAAATCATCTATTTCTGCAGATCTCCAAAAACTCTTGGATAATCATTCCAAGGTGTTTGAAACTCCCGAAGGACTCCCACCTATTCATGATCATGATCATGCTATTCATTTGATTCCAGGAAGTGTTCCTCCAAACATCAGGCCTGACAGATATCCTTATGTGAAAAAGAGAAAAATTGAACGTATGATTGTAAAAATGTTAGAGGCTGGTATAATTCAACCTAGTCAAAGTTCTTTCTCTGCTCCCGTAGTATTGGTGCATAATAAAGATGGATCATGGTGCATGTGTCCAGACTATAGGGAGCTCATAAGCTCACTATTAAAGTTAAATTTCCCATTCTTGTGATTGATGAATTATTGGATGAATTACATGGAGAAATTTATTTTACCAAGTTGGATCTTCGTTCAGGATATCATCATATTAGAATGAAGACTGGAGATATTTCAAAAACAACATTTCGAACTCATGAGGGTCTTTATGAATTTTGGTCATGCCTTTTGGCCTTACCAATGCACCTTCTACATTTCAAGGGTTGATGAATTCCATTTTCAAACCCTTCCTTAGAAAATTTGTGCTACTATTTTTGATGATATACTAATCTACAGCAGGTCTTGGAAGGATCATGTTCAACATGTTGACAGGGTGGTCAAACTATTGGAGGAGAAACAATTATATGCAAAAACATCCAAATGTTTCTTTGGAGTACAAGAGGTGGAATATCTAGGTCATATTATATCTCACGAGGGTGTTAATGTAGACCCTAACAAAATTAAATCCATTAAGGAATGAAAAGTCCCCACAACCATAAAGTAGTTGCACGGATTTCTCGAGTTAACAGGGTATTATCACAAGTTTGTTAATAATTATGGGAGAATAGTAGCACCTCTAACAACATTATTGAAGAAAGATGCATTTTCATGGACTCATAAACCACCTAAGGCCTTTAAACATCTTAAAGAGGCAATGTGCCTAGCACCAGTCTTAGCTACGCCAGACTTCACATAAACCTTTATCGTGGAATGTGATGCCTCAGGAAATGGAATTGGTGTTGTTTTAATGCAAGAAGGAAGACCCATTGCTTTTGAAAGTCGTTCAATCAAAGTAAAGTATTTACAAAAGGCTATTTATGAGAAGGAAATGTTTGCAATACTACATGCACTAAATAAATGGAAACCTTACCTAATGGGAAGACAATTCAAGGTAAAAACTGATCATGATAGTCTTAAACACTTTTTGGAACAAAGACTATCTTCAGAAGAGCAGCAAAAATGGGTCACAAAGATGTTGGGTTATGAATTTGAAATCCTCTACAAAAAAGGGAAGCTAAATGTTGTTGCAGATGCACTCTCAAGAAAGGATGAAGAGGTGGAAGCATTGCTTTGTGCCATTTCAATTGTCCAACCAGATTGGATAACCGAAGCAAGGGATGAATGGAAGAAGGACGAAGAAGAGTGGACTCTCATTCAAAATTTTCAGCAAGATCCTTGTACATCTGATACATTTATTTGGAAAAATGATTCCTTATGGTACAAAGATTGCTTATATATTTGCAAGAATTCCCAACTAAAACAAAATATTCTTTTGGAATTGCACACTTCTCCTTTAGGATGACATTTAGAATTTTTAAAAAGTTACCACAGGGTGAAGAAAGAATTTTTTGGGATGGCCTTAAATATGATATTCAAAATTTTGTGGAAGAATATTTGGTTTTCTAGCAAAATAAATTTGATACAATTAAGACCCCGAGTCTTATAAAACCTTTATCTATTCCAATTCAACGTTGGGAGGAGATTTCAATGGATTTTATCACAGGTTTGCCTAAGTCTGAAGGAATGAGTGTCATCATGGTGGTAGTTGATAGACTTACCAACTATGCACACTTTTTTGAATTATCTCATCCATTTAAAGAAATTACAGTTGCTACTGCATTTACGGAAACAATTCAAAAGCTACATGGAAACCCGCAAATTATTGTAAGTGACAAAGATCCCATTTTTACAAGAAATTTTTGGACAGAACTATTCTCCTGTTTGGGTACTCAACTAGCTCATAGATCATCTTATCATCCTCAATTCGATGGTCAAACAAAGATAGTGAATAAATATTTGGAAGGATATCTTTGTTGTTTTGTATCTGATAAGAAAGCACAATGGATCAAGTGGTTACCTCTCTTTGAATGGTGGTATAACACTTCCTTCCATACTGCAGCAAAAATGACCCCATTTATGGCACTTTATGGATATCATCCATCATCCATCACATCTTCTTTAAGGGAAAATTCTAGGGTTCAAGCAGTGGAGGATCACATTAAGCATCAACAAGAAGTTCTCCAACTCTTAAAGGATAACCTAAATTTGGCACAAAATCGAATGAAACAATAGGCAGATCAACATCGCAGTGAGGTAATTTTTTATGTGGGAGACTGGGTATTTTTACGGCTACAACCATACAAAAAAATGTCCCTCAAGCAAGCTAAGAAGGATAATAAATTATCGCCAAAGTACTATGGTCCTTACAAGGTTCTGCAAAAGATTGGTACTATGGCATACAAATTGGAGCTTCCTGCTTCTTCGTGAGTGCATCCAGTTTTCCATGTTTCATTCTTAAAAAAGGTTATAGGGGACAAACTTCCAGTTCAAAAAATATTGCTAGAACTTGATGAGGAAGGAAAAACCATATTGGAACTTGAAGCAGTCACGGAAACAAGAACTCGACAACTACGAAATCGATCAATTTAAGAGTATCTCATCAAATGGAAGAACTTACCCACAAAATATTCTACACGGGAAGATGAGAATTTTATACAAAAGCAGCCAGAGCTACTCAAGCATTGAGGACAACACTTTTTTGAAGGAGAGTAGCATGTTAGGCCCCTATATTACTAGTATAGTCCCTTATTGTTTTTATTGTAACCCCCTTATTGTTATTATTGTACCCCTGTAACCCCCATATTTTTATTATTGTTAGGTCCGCTAGGATTACATTGGGGCCCCACTAGGATTACATTGTGGCCCCATGGACTCCTATATATAGAAAGAAGGTTTTTTGATTTGTATAATCTAAGAATTATTCATTCATGTAATGTATTGGAGGTTGCCCCCTCGAAGTGGCTTATTTCTAAGGCGTTGATATCTATTTTCTTCTATTTTTGGAGCTTGTTTCACAATGCTCCCATTAATTCAAGGCAAACTTTAAGGCCTAAAAATCGAAGCTAAAGTGGTTGAACTTCCATAGGAACCCCTAAACTCAAGGATTTCTCCCATTAATTCAAGGCAAACTTTAAGGCCTAAAAACTGAACCTAAAGTGGTTGAACTTCCATAGAATTTTAGTTCTTCTGCTTAGTGTTAACTTATAAAAGTTCTAAAGGTAGAGTCTGTAAAGAGCGAGGTAGCCTCTAGATCTCATCCTTTCTTAAAGGTGACATATCTAGTAAATGCACCTACAATCAATCTCTGGAACAAATTTAAATAGAAGTTCTTCATTTGAATATCCATTTATGTACATGCCATTTCTCCCATAAACTTTAAGGCATTTTCTAGTGTTTTTGGAACCATGTATCTGTCATTTCTATGTCATTTATCCCATAAAATTTAAGGAAAAAAGTAAGGATAACCATGTAGATGCATATATTTTCTCCCATTTCACCCATAAAAGAAAGAAATGTTTAAGGATAACCATGTACATGTCATTTCTATGTCATTTCTCCCATAAAGTTTAAAGCAAACTTTAAGGATAACCACGTACATGTAATTTCTATATCATTTCTCAAATGACATTTCTCCCATAAATATTAAAGCAAAATTTAATGATAACCATGTACATGTCATTTCTATGTCATTTCTTCCATAAATTTTAAAGCGAACTTTAAGGATAACCATGTACATACATGTCATCTCTTCCATTTCTCCCATAAACTAAAGTCAAAGTTTAAGGATAACCATGTACATGTCATTTCTTCGATAAACTTTAAGGCATAATTTGATAGTTTTTTTGGAACCATGTACATGTCATTTCTCCCTTAAACTCTAGGCAAGGTAATTTTTAAGGAATGTCATTTCTAGATGTGATTTCTCTCATAAAAGTTAAGGCAAATTTTAAGCAAAACCATGCACATGTCATTTCTCCCATGCATTTGCAATAAATATTAATTTAATATATTTTATTGATTTTTTTTTTTTGAGGGATAAAAAAAACCCACTAAATATGGTTGAAAAATGGACATTATGCATAGATGTTTCTTGCTATCCCAATCCAGGGAAAATAGTGATTACATATGTGATTTGCAATATTGCGACTAGCAAGGTCCTCCAAAGGAAAATGAATATACGAGGAAGAACGCAAACCACGAGGCATATTATATTGCATTGATAGAAGTATTGGGAAAAAATAGGGAGTATGAATCAAATAGAATTGTAGTTTTCACCAATTCTGAACTTGTGTGCAACTAGATGAAGGGCTTATGCCAAGTTAAGAAGGAGAGGCTAAAACAAATACATGGAAAAGCAAACAATATTGTTAGCCAGTTTCAATTTTTCAGTATAAGACATTGTACAAATGTTAATAATATGTTTGTTGATCTATTATGTGGGGCATTGCCAATTCAAGATTCATCTATTAAAAATGAATTAATAGATGAATTGTTATTACATGGGGCAATGCCAATTCAAGATTCATCTCCCAAAGATGAATTAGTGTTGAGACGCTCTTCTTTAAAAATTCAAGATTCATCTCTCAAAGATGAATTAGTGTTGAAACAAACTCCTTCAAAGTTTATTGATGGGCTGTAACACCCCCAAGTTCTATGCTTTTCAAATTAGACATTTGAACATACATCCATAGGGGAGTGGACCCCAATGGATAATTGTTATGTGGATATGGTTAAATACTTAATTATGAAAAAATAAATAAAATATTGTGCATGCACTATGACCAGATGAGAAAGTGAGACCACATGCCTAATCCATGAGGTAATGGAAAAGGAAAAAAGACTTTCCCCAAATCTTTCAAAAATCCTTGAAAGAAATTATTTCTAATTTAGATTTTTGAGGAAAAATCTAAATTTCCCCAATGAAGAGTAGTTGGGAAGAGGTGAGAAAAAGCTGGAAAAGCTGAGGAAAAGCTTAAAGCAGCTTTAAAGAGTCCCAAAATGGGAAGCCTAGGCTAAACAGGAATAAAGCATCCTGAAATTCTGGACGCAGAATTGGAAACAGGCTTTGGGGAAATCACACCTTAAATAAGATGCTCCAGAACAGATTGAAGTTAGTTTGTTCTTGGAGGATCTCTGCTAGGGGGTGAATCCTGAGAGATAAAGAGGATTCTAAGGTTGGGAGGACTGGTCATAGTAGAGGGGTGCATGCATAAATTTGGAGATATCTGTAAGTCTGTGTTAAACATATCCCTGTTTTATGAAATTGTGATGTTATATTCCTTTATGCAATTTATGAAATTGTGATGTTATATTCCTTTATGCAATTTAGGAAATTGTGATATTATAGTGCATTATGGAATGTATGAATTGTTATGTTATGATTGCATTATGCAACTATTAGATGGATTAATGGTTCAGTAACTTATGTAATTGCCACTACAGCTATTGACAGTAGAGACAAATGGTTGGGTGTAGAGATGAGTACATGGTAATAATGAGGTTTGAGAGGATAGATAAATTGAGTAGCCAATATAATAACTATGTATAGATATAGATGGCTATCTTTTAAAGGAGTATTTAATTTCTGTGTGTATAAACAGAAGATGTTAACAAACCAGTACCCATGAACATTAAGTTCCAACTAACTAAATCTATCATAACAATACTCATGGCACAGAATTCACTTTGATCAATAATAGAAAGTAGGGAACAACAACACTCAGCTGTGTTACAAGGGAAAGAATTGAATCTTAACTAAGTACGAGGATCTAATACTAGGGATTCTAAAATATCCAGTTCAGTTTTCTCTCCCTCCATTGGGAGTACAGCAAGAGGAGCTGTTTCCTAGTTTTCTCCTGGAACAGTTGAATCTGGACCATCGCGTCACACCTGTTAAATGGTTATAACAGCCAAATAAGGGGGGGGGAAAGCCTATTGACAAATCTATTGTGTAATAAAAGTTGTGTGAAGGAAGATTGTAAGCATGTGTAAAATACCCTGAACAGAGCATCTGGTTACCGTCCATAGAAACTACTGGGAACGTAGTGGAGCAATGATGGTTAACTGCGTAGAGATGGAGGTATGCGAGGAGGCATACATCTATACCTCGATGCTGATACTTTAACATATTGAAAATGTTAGCAGGCCGGCAAACTGGGAAGTTTGATTAAGGGTCTAGTGATCATCCTGAACAGAAAACCTGAGAAATACAAAGTAAAATATATAGAGATATAAGTCTACTATATGAACTGAGAAGAAGGGAGGTCAAGCCCAAAAATCCTCATGGAAAGCTCTTGTATTCTCTGGCTGACTGTAAGTACTGAAAAGATTCTAAACCCCGGATAACAGTCTGCTTTGTAGGTGATTCAGTATAAAAACTATAATTGTTATCGACGCATAAAGCGGCGAATATTGAGATATGTTATATGGGTAGCACTCATCACCGGGGTGATGAATATAGACCTATTAGGAATATAGACCTTCAGAGAGACATGTTGAATCGTATTCAGAGTAAAATGAACCACTTATAGAAGAGGAGTTAAGAAAGTTAGGAGGAGTAACCATTAGGTATATTGGATGTTACTAAATAATAACAGAATTCCAAAAAAAAAAAAAAAAAAAAATTGTTTTGGGAGACGTGACAAATGGTATCGGAGCGAAAGTTCAAAAATTGGGCAAGATATGTGCTCACAAAAAAATGGTTAACTGAAACAGATGGTATACATGTAACAGATGGTGAGGAAGTAGAAACATTGATATGGGAGTAATATGAGGAGGCTCATATACCAGAATGGTTAAACCTATAATAGGTTTACAACTGGAAACCGATATCTCTCAGAAAAATAGCATTTCTATGTAAAATAACAGAGTATGAAAAAAAAAAAATTATAATGACATATTCAGCTATTGTTCTAGTATCATAGTTATAAAAATTCAGCGTTCATAAAGTGAAGATACTGAAATCATCTAAATACAGTAGAAAGGATAAAAAGGTTGTTCCTGAAAATTTTCTGTTCATTCAGATGTTCTATGATATGAATTAGCTGCATATAACCATTTAAGAGAATCTGGATGTTTGATTTTGGTACTACATTTAACAGAACCCATCATCAGGGCTTCACCTTTCAGATACTGTTTAGCCCTGAAAATACATAGAGTAGATCGAGTTAAATCTGAAGTACTTACCCTCTACAGATGATTAATTCTGGTTTTGCTTATGGTAGGCACAAATGATTTATTATATGTTTATGAGTCTACTAGCGAAACATTATAAACAATACTAGAAAGCACATAGTATAAATATAACTAGCTGGAAGTAAATACCATGAATTTTGACATTCAAAGCTGTGCAGGAAATTTGAATATTACCTTGCTCCATATATGTTTATAATTGTGAAAAATTATGCTCATATGTAAATGGAAAAAACTATATTAGTAGACTTTGATTTATAAAGGAAAATTAAACGAGGCAAATTAGGCATGCCAACAATTTTGAGCTTTTAAAAGAAATTTTATTCTACTTAATAAATATACAAATGCAGGGATAGAGTATATTATGTTGTGAAATTCATCTCAGATTTTGGGACTACACATCATAGTCAAGGACTATTGAATCCATATCTATAATCAACCATGTGACTAGATGTGCTCAGAAATATGTTAGAAAAACATTATAACAGAACAAAAGTATACAGAAAAAAAAAAAAAAAATTACTTGACTTATAAGTTATGTTCTCTAGTCAAGTACTAACAACCTCCTAATTGCATACCCTAAAAGAAAAGTAGAAATTAAGGGTATGGATTCTAAAACATATAATTGTACTTCTCATTAAAAGAGTTATCGTACTCATAGCCACTAAAGAACATTTTATATTTTAATTTTGTCCCTAGCCTCTGAAATAAATGGTAGGGATATATATATATAAAGTCTATGTTTAACGAGTAGCACCTACATGATTAGGTATTTACCAAAACACATATAGATTATCAAGTATTAAAATATAATGAAAGTCGGCCTTGGTAAGCGCGACTATATATATGGGCTATTTAGAAGACCAAATGGGTTAAGGTATTCAAGGGTTACAAGCAAGAAAGCTAGAATATGTAGTTAACCCTTATGAACCCATAAAGTAAACTTTACATTATACAAGGGTTAAAATTCTCATAGCACTGTATACAGTATTATGTGTATTCACTTACTCTCTAAAATTTGACACGCCGTAAAGGTAAGGAAGAAAAAAAAAAAAATTGCTTAAGGCATATCATCAATAGAAAAATGGAAAAAAATCGATACAAATGCATAGAGCTATATGTGCTAACAAGTATAGAACATTTCATAATTAGGTATCTGTTAGTGCGACCCTAAATACGCCATATAGGTATAAACAGATCTAACCGAAAATTTTAGCGCGCTATACCCATAACCTATATACGTTCCAATAAATGTGCTACGCAGAAATATAATTATGAAATATATATACCGGATCATATAATCACAAAGGAAGTGGTTAAATGAAAGCAAGAAATTATACACGGTATCATTGTTACTGTTGGAACGAAGGTGTGGTTCACTTATAAAAAAGAATGATTGATAAATGGAACGACTCTGTACTGACACCAAAATCCACGAACCCATTACATGTTAGTAACACCAATACCTCACGGCGCCATGAATAACTGTTAAAGTTAAAGGTAAAACAAATCGGGTTGACAGGCCGAAAGCTAAAACAAGGCAGAAAACAACAGCGTTAACCCTAATCGTTACGCCCTAGTATTTAAACCTACACAGTTTTAAATCAAAAGTGTTATAAAACCGAGTGGAGATTTATGGTTATAAGAATATTTACCATGATTAAACAAGCCAGAGTGTAAACCTCACCTCTGCCGCCTGAACGAGATCAGTATTCCTTTATTTTGCACAGATTTAATCGTATTCGAATATAGAGAGTTAGATTTACTAATTCTGCTAGTAACACGAAACTGAACAATAGAAATAAAATAAATTCCCTAGGCTGTGACGCTGAGAAATAAACCGTGAACAAAGCGTGTAACAAGAAATCTGCCAGGAAAACTCATTTGCTTCAGGCGTCCTAAGAAAAAAAAAAAAAAAAAATACCGACTGAGAAATGGATAAGCAATAGTCAACCAAATAGGTACTGGGACGCAGGGTTATCCGAAAGAAAATGGTTGAAATAGTTTTCTGCAAACCTCCTTTAACTCAGCAAGCTCTGAAATAATAACCGGAAGGAGACAAATGCAAATGGGATCAACCGGGAGAGCGAGGTTAATAAAGATTGCCAAACCCTAAAAATCTGACTGTAAAAAGTACTGAGACAATCCGGTCATGGATTTACCCCGGTACCCTTCAGTAAGCTCGGCCTGATACGAAATCTGAAAAAGGATTTCAGCAGATCCATACTGAGCTGAAATTCCAGTAAATCTTTGATCAGTAAATATTATTTTAGGCCTGCGCATAGTACTGGGGAGACGGGCTGCAGGAGAAATCGTGCGATATTGTTCATCGAAAAGACCCCTTTCATCCTCCCCTGTCCAGCTGTTAGTGAAACGCACTTCCAGTACTGGAGTAGTTGTGAAAAGTGGAACGAGGTGTCACTCAGACAGAAGCTGGTGGCCGCCGATGAACCTGGCATCTGTACAAACACTCGACACCGAAATCGTATCGTGTGTGAGCACAGGGCTGCAGATGTGATAGGGCGCAGCTTGTGGTTTTGGGGACCACACAGTGACAGGCGGAGGTCGTATTATAAAACCGGCCAAGTGGTAAAACCGGCGTATTCATACCGCCGGAAGCGCTAACACCAGGGTTACACTCCATAAGTCGCGTTAATGAAAACCGCGAGGATTGAACTCGGCACACTTAACCGCTATATAACCTCGTCAACCTACCACCGGAATCATTACATGTAGCCGTGGTATGCGTGAAAGGTTCAATTGTAATTATTAAAGGAAATGCCAACCTCTAAGTACCATGTAGATGGTAGCACGTCATGAAAAAAAAAAAAATTAACAAAAGATCGGGACTTCTAACTATGCGAAGAGGTGTTCCATGGTTATAATGATGCGCCCATTTAATTAATACCTATCCTCTCACCTATTAAACATTCAATCGTGAATAGTAAATGTTAGTTGGTATTAATATAATAAGTATATTAAAGGTTTGGAATAAAAATAGGTCATATACTTATAATATGTGTATACTCATTTTCTCATGGAATGAATGGGTCTATATTCACATAGGCCATATATGTACTTATGGGAACTTTTGATTTTATATATATGTCAAGTAAACAAAGGGTTAGTTGGATGTATACATATGAAATAGACCAACATATTATTTATATATATATATTATCTAATGGTTAGTTGGAAATATATATATGTATATGATTATATTAGCTATAAATGGTGATTGCCAAGGCGCTATATACAGGTAGTATATATATTAAGTTGAAACCCATATAAAACAAGTAAGGCAGATAGGGATAAATGGATATATATGGAAAATTCGTTATATAGGTATAGTCGTATGCGTTCTGTACCAATGCAAACGTTAAAATGAGTAAATTTTAACTGAATACTATACCTGGGTCATAAATATAGGTGACACCGAAAGTTGTGGGTAACCCTATATTGTATGCGGATATGTTTTAATGTAATAGCGCCAAATATTATATACATAAATTGGTCGTTGCACTTATCATATATGTGTAGTAAATATATTTATTTTCTATGTATGAGGATACATAGATAAATATGTGAAATAGATAGGGGACTCAATTATATATGAGTGGAAAGTACAAAGTGTTCGGAGAGGATGGTAACATTTATGAAAAATCCACCTACACTATGGTTATAGTAGGAGAAGGATACATGTATATATATGTAAATACATATGGTTGGAGGCCTGCAAATGGAGGGCTCAATATTGTATAAAGAGGGAAGTATTAGAGTAGATTATGTCAAAGAACAATAGAGAAAAAAAATATGAAATTTATTATTCCAATAGTTATGTGAATAGAGGGGGAAAACCCCAAGGAAAAAAAAAAAAAAAAATTTGTGTGCAAGAATATATATATCCATAGAGAAATTAACCTTTAGGATAAGGTTAAGAAATGGATATATGAAATTAAAACTGAAGGAAAAAGTGGAGGGGTGTTAAAACACCTAAAATGGAATTTTATTGATATTCCTTATAACAATAAGTGAATATAAATGAATAATTGTGGGGTGATAATAGAGGAAGGTAGATAAGAAAAAGAAAAAAAAGTGACAATTTATATTTAATAGAGGTATGTTAAATATAAGTTGTAAATTCTTAAGTTACTATGGAAAATATATATATATATATATATATAATCATTATCATGAGAAATGATAGATTAAAATGAAAGAAATTGCATGTGGAGCATAAGTTAAATTAACATTATGAATATAGGTGATTTTGTTAACTTTGTGGAATGACATATTTTAGCCTATGGCTGAATTGTTATTACTCTAATTAGGGTAAAAGTAGTAACAAACCCTACTGATGCATGAAGTGGTTAAATGAGTAAGTGGAAGATGTATACTATAAATAAGGCATGTATACTGCTATAAAAAGAAAAGAGTGAAGTACAAATTTAATTACAGTTAAATGGGTGAATTCGTAATTGTGGAAACATTACATTGATTTAGGCATGAATGAATGAAGGGATAACTTAAAAAAAAAAAATTCCTGATGATTTACTTAAGGAAGAATATTCTTGTAATAGTGGAAGAATGAGTTCTTAATTATTTATTTCTTCCATGGAAATAAATTATATTTTCAAGTTGATATATTATAAATAATGAGTAATAGAATTGGAAAAAAATAAAAATAAAAATAGAATGCTTTTATGCATTAGAAAAGAAAGAATTCTTTTATGATTCAGGAAAAAGTTGGAATACTTTTCCATTTTAATTAATTCTATTTTATTATATAAGTCTATGAGAAAAATAGAATAGGAGAGTCTTTGAAAAAGGGGAAACTGTGTCAAAATTATTTTTGGCATTATCAAGTATTAATATTTGTGAATGTGATGAATTATAGGAATTTCATTTATCACCTGAAAAGGAAACATGAATTCACACTATAAAATTTTGTGGGGTAAAATTTATTAAAGTTAATTTTCTTGAGTCTTAAATTCAAAGACAGAGAAATGATGTGAAATCATACAGCTACAAATCGAGAGAAAAGAGGATGAGATGTATTTGGACTTGGGTGTGGGGGAAACCCATCAGCTCCAAATTTGTTCACTTAAGTGTTGAACTAGTGGATACAATTTCATTTGAGAAGTAAGCATGGAATTGTAGATATTACTAATGAGTCTAGTTGTTACTAGTTAAATTGATTAACTAACAAAAGAAACAATGAAAAGATACTAGAAGTACAACTATAAAATGAGAAAGGGTAAGCATAACCATGCATATGATACAATTGTTTTCTCTCATTTATGAGTACTAATGAAAAAGTTTAAAAAAAAATTTGTTTAGCCAAGTGTGTAACAGGAAATTGGGCACTCTGGAAACAAAGAGGAAAAAGGTGAAGATAAATCACCTAGAAAATCCAGAAAAGCTGAACCAAGTTGCGTGAGGAAAGAATCTCACTGAAAAACAAGAAAGGATAAGTAGTGTACTAAAAGTACACTAAACTATTATGAACCTGAACGGTTTGATTAATGACTGAATGTCTTAAGTTATTGAAATGCAGAATGTTGTTGTGAATTATCAATTATATGTACCTGATATTACTTACATTGGTATGAATTGTGGACAGAGAAACCAGAATAAAAGATCTTCCATACAAACTTCTTGCAAAGAAGTAGGAAGAAAACCAACTGCATAAGGCATCAGTAAATAGAGTGGAGGCAGGAGAGTACTCTGCTGGAAACTAATGGCTTATACATTAGCCCTGCCATTGCTTATTAAATTTCCTGATATATTTCATGTTTCCTTGTTGGAAAAAGAGAGGGTATAATTTTTGTACTTGATGCTTCTCACATGATTGATTTGAAATGTGGTCCAGGTGGAACCAGAAGAGGAATTTCCTTCCAGAGTCGCTTCGAAGATGAAAGCGAGAAGAAATGGAATTGCGAAAGTGAACCGTAGCTCGAGTAAAGGTGCAGTGGAGCACTTTACTACTAAACAAGCTACAGAGAAGCTCAGATGATGGAAAAGCATTCATAATTATCAACTAGTAGATAGTTGTCAACACCGAGGACGGTGTTTATTTTCAGAGGGGGAATATGTAACACCCCCAAGTTCTATGCTTTTCAAATTAGACATTTGAACATACATCCATAGGGGAGTGGACCCCAATGGATAATTGTTATGTGGATATGGTTAAATACTTAATTATGAAAAATAAATAAAATATTGTGCCTGCACTATGACCAGATGAGAAAGTGAGATCACATGCCTAATCCATGAGGTAATGGAAAAGGAAAAGACTTTCCCCAAATCTTTCAAAAATCCTTGAAAGAAATTATTTCTAATTTAGATTTTTGAGGAAAAATCTAAATTTCCCCAATGAAGAGGAGTAGTTGGGAAGAGGTGAGAAAAAGCTGGAAAAGCCGAGGAAAAGCTTAAAGCAGCTTTAAAGAGTCCCAAAATGGGAAGCCTAGGCTAAACAGGAATAAAGCATCCTGAAATTCTGACGGTAATTGAAAATGAAGTCATGGGAAAGCACAAGCTTTAATACGTCCAATGCATTGAGGTTAACTTGTTTGAGTGATCTTCGTCGAGGGTGAATCCTGAGATAAAGAGGACTTAGGAAGGTTGGGAGGACCGGTCATAGTAGAGGTGTGCATGCATAAATTTGGAGATATCTCAGAGTCTCTGTAATAAACATATCCTCGTTTTATGAAATTGTGATGTTAATTTTTTATGCAAATTATGAAATTGTGATGTTATATTCTTATGCAATTTATGAAATTGTGATGTTATATTCTTCGTAATTTAGAAATTAGACACATAGTGTGCACGTGAATGTATGAATTTTTATGTTATGTTGCATTATGCAACTGTTAGATGGATTAATGGTTCAGTAACTTATGTAATTGCAACTACAGCTATTGACAGTAGAGACAAATGGTTGGGTGTAGAGACGAGTACATTGTAGTAATGAGGTTTGAGATGATAGATCAAATTGAGCAGCCAATATAATAACTATGTATAGGTATAGATGGCTATCTTTTAAAGGAGTAATTAATTTCTGTGTGTGTAAACAGAAGATGTTAATAAACCAGTACCCATGATCACTAAGTTCCGAACCACTAAATCCATCATAACAATACTGATGGCACAGAATTCACTGTGATCAATAATAGAAAGTAGGGAACAACAACACTCAGCTATGTTACAAGGGAAAGAATTGAATCTTAACTAAGTACGAGGATCTAATACTAGGGATTCTAAACTATCCAGTTCAGTTTTCTCTCCCTCCATTGGGAGTACAGCAAGAGGAGCTGTTTCCTAGTTTTCTCCTGGAACAGTTGAATCTGGACCATCGCGTCACACCTGTTGAATGGTTATAACAGCCAAATAAGGGGGGGAAAAAAGCCTATTGACAAATCTATTGTGTAATAAAAGTTGTGTGAAGGAAGATTGTAAGCATGTGTAAAATACCCTGAACAGAGCATCTGGTTACCGTCCATAGAAACTACTGGGAACGTAGTGGAGCAATGATGGTTAACTGCGTAGAGATGGAGGTATGCGAGGAGGCATACATCTATACCTCGATGCTGATACTTTAACATATTGAAAATTTTAGCAGGCTGGCAAATTGGGAAGTTTGATTAAGGGTCTAGTGATCATCCTGAACAGAAAACCTGAGAAATACAAAGTAAAATATATAGAGATATAAGTCTACTATATGAACTGAGAAGAAGGGAGGTCAAGCCCAAAAATCCTCATGGAAAACTCTTGTATTCTCTGGCTGACTGTAAGTACTGAAAAGATTCTAAACCCCGGATAACAGTCTGCTTTGTAGGTGATTCAGTATAAAAACTATAATTGTTATCGACACATAAAGCGGCGAATATCGAGATATGTTATATGGGTAGCACTCATCACCGGGGTGATGAATATAGACCTATTAGGAATATAGACCTTCAGAGAGACATGTTGAATCGTATTCAGAGTAAAATGAACCACTTATAGAAGAGGAGTTAAGAAAGTTAGGAGGAGTAACCATTAGGTATATTGGATGTTACTAAATAATAACAGAATTCCAAAAAAAAATAAAAAAAAAAATGGGTTTGGGAGACGTGACATGGGAATTGTAACATATGTTTGATATGTATGTTTTTTTAAATTATAAATGTGTCTTTTTTAATGACCATGTGTTTTTTTCAATTATATACCCAGTGTGCTCCCACCATGTAAAGCACAACTTGGTGAACTTCACATTTGCAACTGGGTGAACTTCACATTTTTATAAAATTAAAATGTGAGGACTTCAACAATTTTTTTTTTAAATGGAGTTTCATGCATATTTTTTAATAACCATGTGTTTTTATCAATTATATACCAAGTGTGCTCCCACCATGTAAAGCGCAACTTGGTGAACTTAACATTTTTATAATTTTTTTTCATAAATTGAGATTCACACATCAATTAGTGCTTTGAAAGTTGTGTTTTACATAATTTGTGTACACTAAACTATATTAATGTTTTGAAATTTCTTTTGAATTTATTTTAAATAGTAATTTAAAAATAATTGTAAATGTCCACTATAGATATATCCATATATATTAGGGAAAATGAAAGGCGAAGATTAATATAATCCCATATCTCTACAAGAGAGGGGGATTATGGATCGAGGGATATTCATGGTATTAAATATAATCTTATCTCCACACATACATGTGTGTACATATGGAATTGATTTTTTATCAATTTTGTGAGTTAAATTAGTTGTTAATAAGTTTTATTCTTTATTTTTTAGGAGGTAGGAGGACAAGGGTGTCTACTCCATCAATGTAGCATGACCATGGTTCATGTGGCCATGGTTCACGCAATCATGGTATGGTTCACATAATTTAATCAATGAATATGTACATGTATTTATATGTATGAATGTATTTTTGAATTGATTATCAATTCATATATTCTTATGAAGCTTTCCTCTCGTTTGTGAAGTTGGTGGTGGTACACATTCCCTTGGAGGGCCTTAAATAGGTGGTGGCGAATTGCGTGAAGGTGGTGATATGCATTCCCTCAAAGGCCAATCAATGAATGGTCGTGTTGGTTCTCAACCAATCAGTGGTAATTCTGGTTCTCAACAGTATGAGGGTGGGCAAGATGCTAGCCAACCATATCGAGGTGGCCATCAATCTGAATATTATTTTCATTCAATTTGTACAAATTTGTTTACAAGTTGTTTTAATACAAAAAATTTAATATATTGATGCAAAGGGTGAAAATTTTGCTCCAAATGTTGCTCAAAAAAGACATAGGACAAAACGCGTCATTCAAGAAGAAGGTTGTACACCAACCACAACTTATCAGCCTGAAATATCCGATATACCTTGGGAATCAAACATGTAGAAATGCACCTTACAAAGGTGTAAAAATATTCATTCAAAATTGAAGAGAGATATCCTGTCTTTGGCTCTCCCTTTTGAGAGTTGAAAAAGCTTGAAAATAGTTACCCACTCTTTAAGTGAACTAGTAGATGTGTACCTAAAGCTTGGGCCAACCACTGATACTTTTGTATAAGTGATGAGAAAAAGAAAGGAAACATTGATGGGTCCTGATACATGAGAGGTTATTAAACAAAGAGTTACAACAGAAATGGCCGATTCTATGTTTAATTTCAAAGAAGGGTTAAAAAGAAAGGTTCTAAAGGTGAAATATTTCAAGCACCCTAATATAGCTTCCTATTTGTATGATAGGCACCTTGCTACCTATGGAAGACTCCCATGGAACAATGAGGTTTTTCTTTATTTTAAAACATTATCTTATGCAAAATTCCTTTTGGGAATGAAACCCAATTATAATGACCTCCCCTCTGAATTTTTTGGTCTTGGGAAAGGTTGATTGTGTGACCGTAGGGGTGCTAGGCATGATGCTGAGTTGCCTCGCCCTGAGCCACCATTGGTTAGTCGACTTCTTCGTGTCGAAACTTTGCAGTGAGAGATGGATGCCACTTCTCAAATTAGTCGAGAAGCAAGGGATGCCATCATTGAAAATGTTCATAGTGGATAGGGTGGAGTTGATGTTTGTCTGAATCAATAAACAACACATGACAATGCACATGCTAATTTTTTGTATTATACATATGTAGAGATAAACAACATGAATTTTTAATATCACAAAACATATGCAAAGAATTTTCGCAATGGTTGGAAAGACCTAATTAGTCATGAACAAAAAGGCATGGGATTGGTATATGTTCATGGTTAGGGTGATTATTTTAACACATGTACAATTTGTAATAAATACATATATACATATATTTATTTGTATACATTAATCTAAAAAAATGTATCATTATATGTTAACACAATTTGCATTTTTCACGCTTGATGAACAAAGATGATGTTAATATCATGATCAAAACCTTCGGCTCACACAATCAAGATGGGTCTCACCATCAGTCACACAATCAAGATGGTTCTCACCATCAAGATATGTTGGCAAATGTCTTAAGTGAAAATGATGATGTGCAATTATTCTTTATCTATTATTATATATATTGAAACATGATGACATATTTTTGAAATAAATAATTGTGCACACATGTACATGTATATATAATTAAATGTTAACAGATTTTGATTCCGTCCGAAGTTTTTGGGATGGTGGTACCTTCTTCTCCCTTGGGAGATGTTCCAAATCCACCATCACAAGTATGAACAATTTTTCACTTTTAAATATGTTTTTAAGCTATATATTACAACTCAAAAGTTTCATTAAAAAATGAGATCTCTAGATCTTGAGTTATTTTAAATTTTTTGAATTTTAGGTTTCTAGAGATTTTCTTTCGGAGCCACCCTTAAGAGATATTCCAGATCCACCATCACAAGTATTCAATTTTTCACTTAAATATATGTTTAAGTTATAAGCTATAAATTTAAGTTCAAAATTTTTATTATAAATTGAGATCTAGATCTTGAGTTATTTTATACTTTAAAATTTTTTGAATTTTAGGTTCCTGGAGATGATTTCCCTTCTCCACGGACTCTAGTGATGGAGTGTATGATGGAGATAGGAACATCCACACCATTTGAACCATTTGAACAAGTTGTCTAACTTTTTTCTCAATATTATTGAAAATTAGTTTATATATATGCATTTTCATTTGAAAATTTTTAATATCTACACACACACACACACACACACACATATATATTGTGTAGTTTACTATGGAAGATGTTCCCGTGGAGGAATTTTTAATGGACAAGAAACAAAACACAATGGAGAGAGAACCTCATGAGGGATTGCATGATTTTTTTTTCCATTTTGTTTTTTGACATGAAGTTCTATATTCTCATTCAATTTTAAAACATTAAATTTTAATGTTTGTACACATTGTGTATAGGTTCCCCATGCTTCACCTTGGGAGTGACACTAGATCCATCTGTATTTGATGAATGATGCACATGTGTGCAACATTATATTTGATAGATCTAGTCTTAAATTTACTTTTTTATATATAGTCTTATCTAGATGCAGTCATATATTTACTCTTCTATATATAACTTGATACTTTTAATGTACTATACATTGAACTATATATATATATATATATATATATACACACTTTTATTTTTCATGTGAGATACAAATTTTGGACATATTTTACTGTTTTGATATATATAGTTTTAAATTACATTTACTCTTGTCAAGAATGATTTTAAATTTTGGATGGTTACATTTGGCATGTGATCACATGTTGTGATATATATAATGTTTTTTTTTTAAACTCAATTTATCAATTTATTTTTTAAACCATGTACATACATGAGTATATTTTGGATCTAGTTGAACTACATTTGGCATGTAATCACATGTTCTAATATAATGTTTTTTTTTACGATATAAAGTTTTGTTTTTAAAATTCAAGTTGTCATTTTATTTTTTATATATAAAATGAATCTCTAGATGGAAATTTCAAATTACATTTTCACAATGTGTATATTTTGAATATTCAAACTACATTTGGCATGTGATTGTGATATAATGCTTTGCTATTTAAATTCAAGTTGTCATTTTATAAACTTGTTAAAAATATAAAATGAATATCTCTAGATGGAAATATCGAATTACAAACCATATTTTGGATAGTTGAACTACATTTGGCATGTGATCACATGTTGTGATATTTAACATTTTGTTCTTAAAACTCAAGTTTTGGATGGTTGAAATACATTTGGCATGAACTATAGTTGGCATGTGTAGTAATGTTGTGATATAATGTTTTGTTTTTAAAACTCAAGTTTTGGATGGCTGAACTACATTTGGCATGTGATTGTGACATAATGTTTTTTTTATTGGATATTTGAACTACATTTGGCATGTGAAGTAATGTTGTGATATAACGTTTTGTTTTTAAAACTCAAGTTTTGGATGGTTGAACTACATTTGGCATGTGATTGTGATATAATGTTTTGTTTTATTGGATATTTGAACTACATTTGGCATGTGAAGTAATGTTGTGATATAATTTGTTTTGTTTTTAAAACTCAAGTTTTTGATGGTTGAACTACATTTGGCATGTGAAGTAATGTTGTGATATAATGTTTTGTTTTTAAAACTCAAGTTTTGGATGGTTGAACTACATTTGGCATGTGATTATGATATAATGTTTTGTTTTTATTGGATAGTTGAACTACATTTGGCATGTGAAGTAACGTTGTGATGTAATTTGTTTTGTTTTTAAAACTCAAGTTTTGGATGGCTGAACTACATTTGGCATATGATTGTGATATAATGTTTTTTTTTTATTGGATAGTTGAAATACATTTGGCATGTGTTCAGTAATGTTGTGATATAATGTTTTGTTTTTTAAATTTAAGTTGTCATTTTACAAACAAAAAATAATTTCACATGAATATATGTACATAGATATGATTTAAGTACATGTTTGAATATATGTTAAAAATATTGAAGTAAAATACATATATATATATATATATATATATATATATATATATATATATATATATATATATATATATATATATAATATACAATCATAAGATTCTAGGTCTTATTAGATGTGTAAAATAATCATAAAATTTTAAAATTGCATTCTAGAACATATATATACAGTACGTGCAACATTGTTCATCAATGCACAAAAAAACTTCTTTGAGTTGATAGTAAAGTGGAAATTACAAAATGCGTACCACATTTTTCATTCAAGAATGAATATTATAATTTAATTCTAATAGACACACATGTCTAGAAAAAAATCATTCAACTTCAAATTTGCATTATATGAACTATGCTAGATACACAAATATGTACATTTTGCAATAATGAAATTATGACAAATTGTACTAGAGAATGTATGAAATCGTTTAAACCAGATAATCTAGACATGTGTATGTGTACATGTGTATAAATTACTCGTGTGCATGTATCAAAATAATGTACATGTGCAAACACTTGCACAGATAACATAAAAGGGCAGTTCAATTTTTAGTTGAGCTCTGGAAGTTCTAAAACATGAATCCAAAGAGAAGAAATTTTTGGGTAGTTCAATCAAAAAAAATTCCGATGGAATTCCATCTTCAATGATCCGTTCATGATCGGTTTTTGACATTTTCCATTTCTTAATTTTCATTTTTTTCTTTGATTGAACTTCTATCATCTTTGTGTGTGTTGCACATGCCAAGTGACTATATTGAAAACTTATGACATCAGGTTCATATTCTTCAAGGTAAGAAAAATTCCCCACTTTAATTAATTTGTCTGAAAAATAACCTTTCATTATAATAGACCCTCTATCATATGTAAACCTGTGATCATTATAGTTTTCTAATAATTTCATTTTTAATTTAGTGCAACGCATCAAATAATACTTCATATTTTCATCATTGATAGTAGGTGCAATTACAGCAAAAAAATCTCCTGCACAATAAAACAAACTTATGTATTTAAATTTATATCATAATTAACATGAAAAATTAACTTTAAAAATAACATACATGTACTTTATTTTATTATCTATTTCTAGATATTTATCATTTAAAATAAATTGAAATGTTATCTTCTCTAACAAGATCAGAAACTCAATCACCATCCGATGACATTGTAGTCTCCTATGATTTCATTTATTCAAACATTGCAACAGAAATTTTCCCCTTTGTATTTAGCTCTGTATGTTTCCAATCTTTTACATACATTTTGTTTTCAAAAACATCATTGGATTCTGTGTTGTCTATGCAAACATGAAAAAAACAAGAATATTTTCTTTTATCCAATGCAAACACAATTGTGGACAACTTTTTTTTAATTGAATACAATTTTCGAGTCCCTTTATTGTTTCAACGTCATTTCCAATCAATCTATCTACATCTTCGACCCCAATATGCCAAAAAAATATACATGGAAAATTTAAAGAAGAAAATAAATATGATATCAAAATACCATCAAAGATAATCATTGTGATAAATGTACATTGTTTAAAATTAGAAATCCAATAAAAATTAAATTGTATCTACCTTCGCACTTCCCTTGATCGGTTAGTCTCATGGCTTAGTGCAACGATGTACCATTAAACAACTTATTTAGCTGAGATGAGTCAGTTTTCAGAGGGGTCCATTTGATATCTTTAAAGTGCTCATTTATGCATGCCCTTGCACCATCATATTCTCCTTTTCCATGACCAGTCTCAAAGAATTTCAAACAATGTTTAATGCAGGTTTTCATGTGAAGAAAACACAACCAAAATAATGATCGTGAAGATTTGAATTGACATGCGCATCGATATGACCATATCCAATGTTCATTGAATTCTATTCCATGACTTCTCAAGGAGTCATAAATATTTCCTAAAGAGTGTTGTACAAAATATGTGTCATGTGTACGATCGTCATTGATATAAAAGTGATATTCTTTAATAACATGATGATTTTCACTGGTGCTTTCTATATGATCAAAATTATGTTCAGCATGTCTATATAGAATATGGACGAGCATGGATACTTGGTAAGAATGATAGTATTCACTCTGAATTTATTTTTGTGGAACAAATGTGTAGTTATTTGCAAAATCAGTTACTGAAAAAATGGTCCCCGGAGGAAAAAATTAAAAAGATTTTTTGAATTGAAAGTCCTTCCATTGAGCTCTATGGGAATGCTTGGTGTATTTATAAATTTCTACCTCAAACTTTCTCAAAAAATCTATCACAAAAATTTCTTCTTCTTGTAAATCAATTCTTTTAGCACTTGAGCCTTTAATCGATGTATGGATATATTCATATCTCTTCCATTTCACTTTCGTGTTGGACAATGGTTGATCATTTATATCAGTATGATATTTGTTTTGAAATTTAGTCAAATTTCCACAATCATCAATTTTTTTACCACCAACACATTTCTTTTGGTAAAATAATTCATGGATTTCTCTTCCACATAGAATTTGAGATATGAAATCGTGGATAGTGGAAGGAGGAAGTGAACATTTCCAAAATTATCTACCAAAATTAAGGATTGTGTGATAATATAGCTGAAACTCCACATGATAATGACAACAACAAGTTTCGCGTACAATGATAGGTTTTACATACCATGGTTTTTGTTGCACAAAATCACTGATTGAGACATCAATTTCATGATTCTCTTCTTTGAACTTGTTGAAGAACTCTATCTGAGTGGTGTCCAAGAAATGTTTTGGATGTTCTTCATACTGATTTCATGATATTCTTCTTCGCATCACGTCCCTTACTTTTGGCGAAACACATGAATTTTTCATCCAATATTCATATATTATTTTTTTAACACTTTATCAAAGTCTATCTTTGTATGACTGCCTACAAATAGCTATCCACCAACAAGTGAGTTCATCACTTACATCTATTTGCAACTGAGATTTCCAATGTTTGTGCAATTTTTTTCTCAAGGTTCCTAATGCTCGTGCCATATATTTTACTAAGCGATTCTCTTTAGTACTTGATGAAACCACTGCCATATGCATTACTCTACGTGCATCTGAAACATTTTTCTGTCTAGATCTCTAATTGAATTTATAGCACTATTTATATTTTGTATCACATTTTCCTTAATTTTTTTATTTTTTTTTTAATCTTTTGGTTATTTTTGAATACCTAATAAAGTCATAGCTTCTTTTAATTTCCTTAATTTTAAGAAACCTTTCAACAATTGGGCTTGAATTGCCACATTTTCCTTTATTAAGAATGAATCAAAATGCGATTAACATGATATCGTATAACATGATCAGATTTTATATCTCCATATGTGTGAGTGTCAACATCTCATCATCATAAGGTCGTTGAGTGTAATTTTGGGATGATGTTTCATGATATAATGATGCACATGTGGTTCTTATTGATATAGTTGCCATGATAATGATTTTGTATGCTTATGATGAATATGATATGCATAGGGATTATGATGTTATGTTGACATATATTTACATTTGGTTCATTTATTATGTGATGATACGTATTTGATGTGGAATGTTGATGTTATAACTTAGGAGGATATTATGATGTGAATCATGTGGTAGTTGTATGTAAGTTTATGACATGTGGAATTTTGTGATAACAATTATGTTATTTTCTCATGATGATATGCAAGAGTTGGCATGTGGATTATTTTCTATGATACTATGATGCTATAGCTAATTCATTGGGTGTATGCATAGATGTGGTGATTGACATGAAATACACAAATGGGCCAAGAGGGATGGTTTATTTCATGATATCATGGGAGCCCATACTTGAGAGGAAGAATATGTGACACCGTATGGGTTAGGGGAAAAATAAACCAACATTACATAGGCTAGTGGATCCTTTGTCTTGTATAGCTCTTGATGGATAACTCTTGAGTGGTTGTGGATCCATATTGAGGAGGATAGGTGCTTGACATTGTAGGAAAAGTGACTGATATTGGATTGGGATGCCGAAGTCTGGTGGGGTGTAAAGAATTCAATTTGTGTGGATGCACACCTTAGTGACTATGGAGGGAGTGGGCCAGCCTTGCAAGATTCCCAGAGTCATTGAGTACTCAGTTAAAATGCTTGCCTTGGGATAATATGAGGTCTAAGCCTTGATGCGAGCCTTGGGTACAACTATAGGCTAGGGTATAGACTGATGAGGCTTATGCCTAGTTCGAAAAGTGGGAAAAAGGAAAAATATTCCTAAGATCTCCTAGGTGTAATATTAGAAATAAAGGAGTTACATAACCTTGGCCTTGATGAAGTGTGGATCCTCCCAATGAGGGTTAAGTCCAGTACCTGGAGGAGGGTGTTAGTATGAATCTTTTGTCGAAGCGTACAAAAAAATACCACTTTAGCTACGCATAACTTATAGCCCTAACATCAAATGTGTCTGCCAATATCTTCAGATCTGCAGTTAGTTGATCAAGAAAAGTGCTGCAAAAAACCAGATCTATGCATAGAAAGACATTAAGCAGTAAAATCAAGAGTTTGCTCCATACATCCAATAGACAAGACAAGAACAATGTTTTTTGAAATAATTTTTTGTATTAAGGGCACCTGGGAGGAAAACAAGAAGGTGTATCCAATTCTCCTCAATGGGATGGGTTCTTGGAAGTCCTCAGCACTTCAGATCTAGAATCTCTCTCTCTTGTTGGTGTAGAAAACCTAGACAAAGATAGAACTCAAAGGGAGCTCACACAACAAATAATGAAGAATGTGACCAAGTGTATAGATCCAGAGTGATCTAATAGGCAACAAAAGGTGAAGAATGGTAGGAAAAACCCTCCTATTTATAACAAAATATTGGGTCATTCTAGATCTTGGTGCATGATTAAAATAACATTAACCAAATCTAGATCCACCTTTTATGGAATATTTTATTATGTTTGTTGGAGGGAAAAAGTATTTGACTTGAGCCAAATCCCTTTATTTGTGAATAATAAATAAATAAATTATTTATTTATCATTTTAAGGAAGTGGTTGAAAGATAATCAAATAAATAATCATTTATTTAATTATTTATGGGTGATTTAGTCATATTTAACAAGGAATATCATTTAAATAAGATTTAAATAATTATTCCTAGAAAATAATATGATAAATAAAAATTTATCTAATTAATATCTTTGTTTTGGGTTAAACATGACCAGGAAAATCAAACAAATATAGGTTTGTTTAATATTTCCTTTTGGGGTTTCCTATTTAGACCATAAACAACCTAATAAATGTGTTTTATTAAATTATTTTACATAGCAAAAGCAATTTTACTTAGGGTAAAATTGGTCTTACGTGGTGTACTTGGGTCCATCTAATGATAGTAGGTTAGATGACCAAAAAATGGTGTAACAGAGGGTACCCTGGATATCCTGGAATAGCTTGTGCAGTTTGTATTTGCATTCCTCGAGGGTAACAAAGATGAGACATACCAGATTGTGGTTGAAATAGAATTTGAAACATATAATGACCTGGGTATGGTAGACTCTGAAAAGGTGGAATTTGACCCATTTTACCCAAGTAATATTTAACCTTTAAAGGTTGACTTTGTAAAGGTTGGCCTTGAATGAATTTAATCTGAAAAGGTTGGCCTTGAAAAGCTTGAACTTGATACTGTGTCTGTATAATTCCTATACTAGTTTTTCCCATAGGAATCAGTGTGGTAGATTGGAAAGTGGGCCCAATTTTATAAGAAAATGCTTGAGGGACAACCTATGTAGGTTGTGGAACCAATATTTTAGGCCTAATTTGGACCATTGTTTGTGATACTCTCAGAATAGGTGTTTGGGGCGAACTTTGAGTCAATTGTTGAACATATGTTTGAACAATAGACTAAACATTTGTTTGAGGACTACCCGATAGGTCGCTGAACTAGTTGTTAAACAGGTGTTTGTGGAGTTCCCTGGACAGGTTGTTGGACATGTGTTTGAGGAATCCCCAAAACATGTTTCCTGAGTTGTATTAGAATACCTTGAATTGGTATTTGTGGAATTGATCATCTAGTAGGGTGAATAGGTTGATAAACTGACACATCTCGAGCAACTTGAATAGGATGTTGAACAAAAGAAGGGTTCCCAATAGTATTCATCCCTGGGTAAGGAGCACCAATCAAGGGTTGAGACACAACATGTTGACCTGGACTGACCTAAGGCCTCTGACCATAATTTACATAATTTCTAACAAAATGTTTCCCTCTAGTCGTAGGATGTGACCCAACAAAAGTTTGTCCTATAGGTGGAGGATAAGGCGGTTTCCCCACAGGCGGATAATAAAAACCACTTGGGGTTATTTTAGGATTATATAAATTTCCAGATACCATGTTAATATACTGGTACAATGCCAAAGGTACTCCAGGTATGGAAGTCATGCCTTGGAAAATAGAGGTCGATACACTATAACAAAGTAGAAGTTTGAGGGGAAGGATAGGCTCCTAAAAAAGTTCCAGAAAGTGACTCGTACCTAGTAGGAATCGGAAAACCACCATATAATAAAGACTCTAGAAAATTTATAAAACAGAGGAATCAGTAGGTTGACTCCGAGAAGGAATTCCTGACATAGTTCGTCTAGGTGAAATGTAGTAAGGAGTACGGTAATGTGGGATACATTGAAATAAATAGTTCAAAGGAGTGAAATACCAAGGATATGGTTGGAAAGGGTCAAAAGGAAGTCATGGAAAAACTATTGGTTCACCAGTACAAACAACAGTGCGTGGTGATTCTTCCTCCTCTTCTCTAGTAATGTGTTCAATACTAGTGAGACCAAGAAGTATACCAATTGTAATTATGAGTATCCTTTGCAGTGGCTATAACAACTAAAGGCGATTTAAGTTCATAAATATTAGTCATGGGTTCTGTTGTGGTAAAAACACAACCCCCCCATTTTTTATTTGTTCACTTCAAATAATGGAGACCCTTTTTATAAAATTTTGGCTAAGCACATTTTAAGATTTTATTTAGCTGATTATCCTACGCTTTTGTTAATTTTTCATTTTCTTTGGATTCTTGTTTTGATTGCTTCGTTAGAATCGATTTTTTATAAGCCTCCCATTGACGCTTGTTTCGCCTCATTTGGTCAACTGGTTTGAAAATGGCACTCCTTTGAAGTCCCGTCATTTATCTAGTCTAGGTTAAAAATGTTATTTTTATTCTTTCTATTTATTTTCGGAGTGGCTGTAGTTTAGAAAACTTCATAACTAAACTAAACATCATCAAAATAAAACCAAAATAAAAAAATAAAAAACTGATATTTAACATTAAATTTTAAACATTAATTAAATTAATTATTATAATAAAATATAATTAATTTAATTAAAATTAAAAATTAATATTAAATATATATATATATATATATATATATATATATATATATATATATATAAAATAAAATTTACATCGCATATCGCGATATTGCAATATCGCAATATCGGAACACATCGCAACTTTTATATAATGCACATTTGACAAACTGCGATATTGCGATAAGGCAATATGCGATGGGTTAAAAGTTTTTAATATAAAGTTTTGCGTTTCACTCCTTATGCCTCCCGTACCTCCACCTCACTCACCCTCACGTCACCCTCACCTCACCCTCCACTCACCTCGCCCCTTTACAAACTCACCTGGATTAATTCATAAGTTTTAAGTTTTAAAGATTTGTTTTAAATTTTTCAATGATACGTATGAGTAGAGTTAATGGAGTGGTAGGTTAAGTTTAATATATTTTTTATTTATTTATTTAGTATTTAATATAATTAATATATAATATTTAATTAATTAAATTAAATTAAAATTTAAATATTATTTATATTAATTAGTTTATAAATAATTAATATTTTAGTTAGTTAGATATTAATTAATAAATAGTTTATTAATTAATTAGTTTAGTTCATAATTAATAATTAAATTAAAATTAATTATTAGTTAATTAGAATTCTAATTTAGGATTATTTTTTTAAATTTAAACGCTGATTTTTCGCCCAGCAACAGAAAATTCCAGAATTGTGCCAGAATTGACTCACCAACTTCGGAGGCCCATATAATGAGTTTTATTTGGCCAAATGAGGCCCAAGATGGCTCATTGGAAAGATAAAATCAAGGAGAACATTTCTGAGGAGGTTTCACTAATAGATTTTATCATTAATTGGGTCAAAAATCATGCAGAAGATCAAGCTCTGAATTTATAAAACAAAATCAATTTTCTAATTTATTTTCTGCATTTTCATTTGTCCAAGCCTCTTCTAACTGCAGATTCATTCGTCAATAATATACATGGCTAATTAAACCATCCCAGGCATCAATAGAGAGTTTATATTTTATTTTCAATGATTTATTTACATTAAATTTGATTGGATTTGTTTTAAATGCCAGAAATGATATTTTGATTTTATTGTTGCATCTTAATTTATTTTGATTTCTTTTTGCAGGAAAACAGTAGAAGAGATATGGAGAAAAAATATTAATCAATGAGAATGCTCCAGCAATTAAAAGAATGGAATTTTTTAGCAAATAAAAGTGACTGGGTAGATTTTCTTCAACAAATTTTCATCTCAAGAATTCATTTGCAAATATTATAAATAGCATATTGCAGAATGAAATAAGGGCTGCTCTCCTCTGCAATTCCAGACTTCTAAAAGCATTTCTGTAATAGGGATTTAGAGTTGTAGATGGGGAGGAGAGAAAATTTCAGATTTGAACATTAATGAGGGTTTATTCTTTATATCTTGAATTATGCATGATGGGAAAAGTTTGTATTTCTGCAGCTCTAGTCTTAAAAGCAGAAATTCAAGTAATGTAAAGTACTGTTAGAGACCAGGATCAGAGAAGCAGATTCAATTAACTGGTATTTTTGGCATTTCTGTATCAAATACTAGTTTCATTTTTATTTTAATAAAATTGTTGTTTCATTTTATTCATGTTTTGGCATTTCTGTTGATATGGATAATTTGTCTCAAATTGTTAAGTATCTCTGTTCTTATGAATTAAAGTCTGATTTCTGAGTAACCATTACTCAGAAATTTGTCTTATAACACTGATTTATTAAATAGTAATGTGTTGTGAATTTCTTCCACATGTTATTGTTTAATAATTAGTTTGACTGATATGATAATCGATATCATTTTTGTGAATTTCTTCCGGAGTGTTGTTGATTTATTATTTTAGTCAAATGGTCTCAATAGAATGTGTTTTGGTACTCACAAATGTGAGCCAATTGAATTTCTTTTTTAGTTTGACATTAATTAAAAGCCAAACATATTTTAATTCTCATCACTTAATTATCTTGCTCTTAATTGGGTTAGATTTTCATCTACCTGATTGAGATAGGATTTAGATTAGTTTCTTTTTGCTTGCATTATAGAATAAGTTTGCAATTAGATTAAATTTACATTCTTTTAAGTCTTTTTCTCAAAGAGGCAAATTCTTAGTTGTGGTTTGGCTGAACCCAAATCAGCTTAAGGGTCATTCTCTTGCTTGATCAGCAAGAAGAATTGATCTGATATCCCTGTCTATTGGTAGTTAATGATACATCATAAACCAATAGTGATAGGGAAAAGGTAACTGGACCTAGTTAAACCAGTCGGAGCCACTATCATAAACGGAAAAGGAGCTTCATTAAGGTCCGGACCGGGTGGTTATCCCCCAATGTTGTAGTAGTGATTTTCGAGGCTTCAACAGGTTCTTCAATGCCTGGTTCAGTGAATTCTATATTTTAAACCTCATCGGTGGGTGAAAATGTGAAGTTGGGAAACACTTTTTGCCCTTTTTTGACGTTGAAAATTGTAATTTTCTATGTTTTTCAACTTCAACTCCACTAAACTCATATTTTTATCGCAAATTATGCTTTGACATAAAAACAAGAATTGTAGAGAATTGTCTTACCTCCATACCGATATTTTTTTTTAAAAAAAATATTGACATATAGAGGGGTAAATTTGTTGTTTACTAACTCCATATACTTGAAATTTTCAGGCAAACATAAATAGTCACTTTATTATCCTTAAATTTTTTTAGGGAAGGTTATTCATTTTTTAGAAAAAAGCCATAGCATCATAATCTAAATATATTGCACTAGTGCACAGACTATTTTTTGGTAATTTTCGGATCAAATCACTATTTTTTGTTATTTTTTGAAATGGACGAAGACAAAATAACAGTGATGTTTCAGTACCTTTTATTATCCTTTGATTTTCTTTTCAATGTGATCGTCAATAAGAAAAATGAGAGTACCCTTTTGAAGTAGACAGGGAGAGGAAGTGCACTATGATTTTTTTGAATTTTTTGGTGTCCTCATTTGAAAGTTATTGAATTTTCATTCAGTGTAATTTTTCAAACAATGAAATTCCACAATGACACAGTTTAGTAAAAAATTAATAAAAAATTGAATTTTTTAATGAAACTCCATCAATCTCACATCATCAAAAACTAGATTTAGAGACGAATCTAATGGTACTTGGTCCGACATATAACATTTTGTTTTTGTAGGTGTTCTGTCCCTCCAAAGTTGCAGGTTTCTCAAAACTGCAGAGTTTTCTGAGTTTTTCGTTGACCAGAAACTCTCGGCCGAGAAAAACTCTCGGCCGAGAAATTTTTAAAATTCTCGACCAAGAAATTTAAACCAATTTAACGCGGGAAAACTCTCGGCCGAAAGTTTTAAAAACTCTCGGCCGAGAGTTTGCGGCCGAGAGTTTGCGCAATAAAACTCTCGGCCGAGAGTTAGAAAAACTCTCGGCCGAGAGTTTTTGAATGTTAAAAACTCTCGGCCGAGAGTTTGTGGCCGAGAATTTTGTGACCACAACTTTCGGCCGAGAGTTTTCAAAACTCTCGTCCGAGAAAATACCGAAATATTTAAATCTCTCGGACGAGAGTTTTGAAAACTCTCGGCCGAGAAATTTAGTTGACTTTTTTTCTCAGCCGAGAAGTTAAAAATTTCTCCCGAATTCTATCTCATGCCAAAAAGTGTTTCCCAACTTCGTGTTTTTGCCCCGGTATGAAATTATTGTTGAAAATGTTCGGTAATTTCTGGACTAGATTGATTTAAGTCTAATTCTACTTCTTGAAGTTGAACCACTCTAGTTTATACTGTCTCAGATTCTACAATGGTGGATGTTTCAGGTTGGCTTGAGGTCCTAGATCCAGTTTATTTTTACTTCTTAGTTTTAATCTTTTCCAGTTGACTCGGTGTATATTCAGGGGAAAAACCTTGCATTCTACGCGAATGCCTCGGTAAATCAACTATGATGAATTTTTATAAATAATTCAAATAATATTCACAATTTACACATAAGTTCTCTAAAAATTAAAAACAAACAATTAACATATGCTAGTAAATCTACGGAATCAACCCATGTAAAAAAAATTCAGAGTGAAATCACTAGTTGCTGATGAAATCCAATGTCATATAGATCAATGTGGAAAGTGAAATAAAAATAGAGTGGGTGGAACTAGTTACCCTGACAACCTACTTAATGAGCATGATATGGTGCAAGTAACTCCACTTATGCCATCTCGAGCGAATAATACCCTCCAAAAAGGTATAAGTGAGTCTCTTCAACGTCTGTTCAAGATACAATAAAGACTTCTCCTCCACCGTCACCTTTGGTAATAACCCCAAGGTTATGGTATCTAAGGTTACCACTTACAACAATTTAACTTGGGGGTAGAATCACAGATCATACCTACATGCAATAGAAGAGTAACAATTCTCATTCCCATTGAAAGTTCCTCAACATGTTTAATATGAGGTTTAACTTCAAGTGACTTCCAAGTACCTTTCAATACCATTTTTAATGCATGAAAATCACTTTACCGTAATCAATGAAGAGGGGTCGATCACTAGAATGGGTCTGATATGATCTTGTGCTTAACTCCCTTGTTATAGGAGCTTCCCAGAGCCAAATTGTAATAAATATATTTACTCCTTATCACAAGATTCTAGTGTTTGTTTGCAGCTTTAGAAGGTTAGCTCACTTCCCTATTCCAAATCCCTACAACCTAATCTAATATAGGTGGAAAAGAGCCCTAGAAATATAAAAATTCTAATTTATTTTATTATAGATGTGTTTTAAAGTTGTTATTTACTCAATGGGTATATGGATGTGAAACTGATGATTTTATTACCTGACCCAAAACTTTAATGCAATCAAATACGATTTTGTGATCTTTTCATTTCTATGAATTCCTAATTATGGGAAGGAGGAAGCCTTTTCATTTTTTTCAAAGAAAACGCAATGACTCTTAATTTCACTTTATCTCTTTATGCAAATACAAATTTTCACTTTGAACTGACCCAAATGCAGAAATTAAGATTTCAATTCGTTCAATAATTAAAAAACCATGAAACTTTCCTTTGACAATAAATCACTCAAAATTTCCAATATGCATAAGAAACCAATCAAATCCTTAAAATGATTTTTCTCAAATGAATGTTATGAAATCAACAATTTCTAATGAGTAATTCTGAAAAAATTCAGTACTGAAAGAAAAAAATGACATCCGTTTCCAAGTTCAGTCACGGAAGCAAATCTCATAAAAACACTTATTCTTGACAAACCCTAGATTTCATTAATGAAAATATCTTTCACGAATGAGTAAAATAATCACTTAATATGGTTAGTTTGAAAGAAAAAAGATAGGAAGACAATAAATCAAGATCAACCAATCTTTCTTTTGACGGATCCATACGAAATCAAACAAATCCATTACCCTAATTCATGAAAAAAATAAATTATCAAGAAGATTTCTTCACAACACTCAATCAAACTGGCAAAGACTATCTGAAGCTACAAACAAGTATAATGAAGCATACAAAACCAAAATTTCAGACTTTAGTGAAAGGAAAACTTAGAATTTAAAAAATTCCAGGTATGTGTGTGGGAAAGTAGTATGATTCAGTGTGCATACACATCATTGATAAGGGTACCTTGTGTAGATCTACGCTATGTTTCTAAATATGAACTACACAGGTTGAGAAAATTTAAGAAAAAATAAAAATTCAACCAAACAATTCACAAAATCTAAATTTTCATTCTCTTGCAGATACTCAGACAAGGCTATTAGACAAGCTTCGAAAGTTAAAAATAAACAGATGATGAAGAACAATATGTTCCCCAACGGAGTCATCAATTTTTTATGACAGACTAATTTCTAATGCAGACATAAATAATCTCCGTAGATTCAATTACTAACTCTAGTAACAAACAAACATGAAAGAAAATATTTCCCTGAGTTTATCTATACTAAATCATAAACAAGAATGGTAAGAGATCGAATCCATACCTTTCACGTAATGCCTAATGAAGATCCCCAATATGGTTTGATGCAGCTCATCAATTTTTAGAAACCAGATATGAAAATACAGAAACAAAAAGAGATCAAATTCATATAAAGGATAATTTATTCAATACAACTCATACTAGTGATCAAGGAAACTAGCACCTAATATCATTTCAATGGACGAATGGAAGAAACATAGAAAATATATAACTTCCAATGGACAATATAGTGGGAAGAAAAACTCATCTGTATTAACCTCAGAAATAAAGGATTTACACAACCTTGGCCTTCATGAAGCGTGGCTCCTCCCAATGATCTACAATCTTCTGCTTGGATGATAAGACTTGCAACCTTATTTGAGCAACATAATTCTACCTTCAGTAATCCTCCCAAAACCTCTAGCTCGTGTTTGATTTATAGGCGAAGAGGAGGAGGTTTCAGATCCTCATCTCAAGAATGAGATCCTCAAAAGGTAGGATTAGGGTTCCTTAAATACTGGGAATTAACTCCATGAAGAAAGGGATTAGGCTCGAATAAGAATCACCTCTAACCTTTCAGTTGGTAAATATTTTCCCAACAAAGCTTCTATATTTCACTTTTTATTTTTACTTTTTTTTGAGCCATGTGTAGTTAATAGTGGAAGACAAAGAATGATTTTGCACTGGATTTAATGGTAATAGCTGCATATGCGTAAAATTTGGTTAGGAAAGTGCGATAGTGACTAAAAGTAGGTTTTTAGACCATGAAATCAGGAATTCTAATTCTTATTAGGATTGTTTAAACTTATAACCTTATAGGGGAATGATTTGGAACAATTTGATGGATAGAGAAATATTCAATTTGACATTCATTTTCCATGGTGACAAAATGGTGTGTAACAAGAGGAAGAAATACCCTTGGCTTATCTTTCTGGTGAGGATAAAATTATATGAGTTAAAGAGCCATAAGGTGACAACAATAGAGATACAAGAGATAGGCCACCTACACTTCTTCACTAAATACTTCCATGGATATGATCCCATGCAGATTGTTGGAAAACGTTTTCAAAGGGTCGACCACAATATGTGGCACTCTTCAATGTCCATGATAGATTATGAGAAGATAAAGAACTGGTACAATTCCAACATGAAGACACATCCAACAATGGATACTATTTGACCCCACAATCCACTAGCACAAGAATTGTAAGTGCATGAGGAGGAGGAGATAACATCTCAAGAAAAGAAAGTAGCTCCTAAGAAAAGGATGAGGTATTCCTCGACAAGTGAGAACATCAAGAAATGGAAATTTGATCCTTTAAAATCAGGAGCTATTCAATCAGAGCAGGAGAGGAGAGAAGAAGAAGAAGAGGAGAGGAAGATTCAACAAGATGAGTTGCTGGAGAAGAAACAAGAAGAATAATAATATAGGAGAAGGATATAAGAAGAGAAGTAAAGGCAGTCCTAGGAGGAAGAAGCAACACATATACTGGAAGAAGAATAGTTGAATCAAGAGCTAGAATAAGAACAATTCGAAGAATAAGATACCATCTAGCCAGTGGAGGATGAACTAGATACTCCAAGAGAACATCATATCACAAGTGGTCATATTCCATTTGGAGAGATGGGGATCACACCTCCACCCAAAAACAGAGTCATGGATGTATGTAGCATAAATTTTGATCAACGTAAGAAGAGGATTATGCAATAGAGGCATAAACATTTTCCAAAGGATCCTCAAAATCTAGTCTTATTGTATACGGAGAATGTGATATCTACCAACACCAGAAGGAACCATAGGGAAATCATGGCCGCAAATTTTGCATTCACTACAATGGCACAACATAACTCTGAGTACTTATTGAATGAGAATTTCAGGATGAGAAGAGAACTTGATGCGGTGAAGAAACATACAAAACTTCTTGCAGTGGATAATCAATAATTATTATCAAAAAGATTCAACACCGTAGAATGGAAATCAACCATGAAATAATAGTTGGGGCCAATGGAGTACACCATGGCACAAATATATTATGAGATGATACTTAGACTACAGGTCATGGAACTTTTTGTAGGAATTCATAAGAATGCACAAGAAGTGGTGAAACTCCTTAAGATAGAAAAAAGAACAATTTACATATGCAAGAGTGGGCTGCCCAATATCCATATTCTCTGAAGCATTTGGAAAATAAGGACAATATCACCATCAAGGTAGAAAAATTTCACTTGAGACTCCACCTACAAAACTAATTGCATCTTGGAGCACAATTCATTAGTATAATGGCTGCATAGAATCGACTACAAAATGGGTTTGAGTCTCTAATAGAGAAACATGCACTACAAGGAAAAGACTATTAGGTCCTTATATTACTAGTATATTCCCTTATTGTTGTTAGTGTAACCCCTTTATTTTTATTGTTGTACCCCTGTAACCCCCATATTGTTATTATTGTGCGCTTACATTATTATTGTTAGGTCGGTTAGGATTACATTATGGCCCCATGGACTCCTATATATAGAGAGTAGGTTTTTTCATTTGTATCATCCAAGAATTGCTCATTTATGTAATGTATTGGAGTTTTCCCCCTAAAAGTGGCTATTTCTAAGGTTTTTATCTCTCATTTCTTCTGTTTTTGGAGCTGGTTTCATAACATTTGGTATCAGAGCTTTGGATTCTAGAGTTTCACTGCTCCAAACAGGTCATCATGGCATGTTCACTATAATGCTTTTTCTACGAAGGTTTAGAAGCTAAAATTTTTATAGAGTGAATCTGAAATCCTCAGTAATGTCATGGCAAAATTTCAGATCTTGATTCACAACATTTTCGGAGATATGATCTGTGCAAGTTAGGGATTTTTGTAGGCTCCTGAATTTAACCTAAACAAATCATCATGGAATTTTCACTATAACCTTTTTTCTACGAGGCTTCAGAAGTTGAAATTTTCATAGAGTGAAGTCGAAATCCTGAGGAACACCGTGAAAAAATTTCAGAGCTAGATTCACAATAATTTCGAAGATATAGTCTGTTGAAGTTAGGGATTTTTTTAGGCTCCCAAATATCATCTCAAAGAGGTGATCGTGGGAAAAGCGTCATAACTCTCTCTCTTTGAGCATTGGATTGGAATTCTATAAAAAGTGGCCACAAGTAGTTTCTTCTATATCAATTTTAGAGCTGAAGGAGGAAAGAATGACACGTGGCAAGTCGTACAAGTTCGCTCTACTGAACCACTCCATAATTAGGTCATAGTAGGAGATTGGGCATAACTTTGTCTTCTAGATTCCAAATCAGGTTAGAAATATGGCATTCAAAAGAAGATTCAAAGGGCTACTCCAGGGTCAAATTTTAGATATTGAAGATATATAAATCATAAAGATAATTCAGTTTCAATATCGAGCTCCTCAAAATCAAGAAAAAGGTGTGTATTGTTTTTCAAATTGCATAAGTCTTGTTTGAAAAATTAGTTTTAAGTGATTCCAAAGGCCTATTGAGCATAGATATCAATATTGGGTTCTAAAATGCCTCCTAAAAAGAATTCAACACCCATTAAGCCCTCAGAGTACTCTATTATGACCCATGAAGATGAATAATTGTAACATGATCTATCAAAATTACAAGAGCAAGTGCACCAAAATTTGCTCTCACAAAGAGCAACAAAAAATGAAATGGATGCTTTGAAGAAAAGTGTGGAAGCTAAGATGGATGGTTTGAAGAAAGGTGTGGAAGATATGATGGATGGTTTGAAGAATGGTATGGAAAAAAAAAGGATGGTATGGAAGAAAAAAAGAAAGGTTTGAAGGAAGACATGGAAGGTTTAAAGGAAGGTTTGTCAAAGTTGATACAATAAATGATTCCTAATGGCGAAAAGATAGTAGAGGAAACTCATGATGAGAACAAAATAAATGTTAATCGTGATTTCATAAACTCTAATTTTTTATTAAAGAACCACCATATTCCAAAGATGGATATGAGGAAGTTTTATGGCAAGGATCTCGTAACATGGATACTACAGATGGAGCAATATTTTGATCTCAATAATGTGAAAAACACATAAAAGGTACGCATTGCAACTTTACATTTAGAACAAAATACATTTTTATGGTATCAATGGCTTTGCTCCCATAAAAAAATTGTCACTTGGTCAATTTTTACTAAGGAAACGATAGCACATTATGAGGATACAAAGAGAAACACCTTCTTTAGCCAACTGATAAATCTCAAACAAAAGGGTTCAGTGGTGGAGCAAATTGAGGACTTCCAAAATTTGAATATAAGGGTAACTGATATTCCATAGAAACACATGATTTATGTCTTCATAGGGACTTTAAAGGATAACATCCAACATGAAGTTCGCATTTGGGAACCAGATTCATTAGAGAATGCATTCAGGTTGGAAAGAAAAATTGAATGTAAAATTATGGTGACAAGGAAGCCTACCACTCACATCTATAAAGATGGAAGTGTTGCTACTCCTAGACTTCCAAAACCGACAAGGTTGACACCACAAAAATTGGAAGAAAAAAGAGAAAAAGGGCTTTTCTACAGTTGTGATAGCAAATACACTAAAGGTCATAAGTGTGCTGAGAAGAAATTATTTTATATAGATTGTGAAGAGGAGGAAGAAAATGAACAAGAAACTTCAAAAGAGGAGGATATACACCAGGAAGCAACCCTAGAAGAAGAATAAATGAGTCTGACCATATCATGTAACGCATTGGCAAGAATTACCACTCCTCAAACTCTCAAGATAGAAGGACATATCAAGAAGAAAAAGGTAATATTGTTGATTGATTCGAGTAGTACCCATAATTTTATTCATTGTAAGGTAGCCAAGGAATTGAATTGTTTCCTATACCCAACACTAGAATGTCAAGTGATGGTTGAAAATGGAGAAATATAAATTGCTCTGCAAGATGCGATAATATCAAGTTATCCATGGGGGAATATGTATTGAATAGTCCAATTCTTTCCATCCCAATGGGAGGTGTTGATGTTGTACTAGGAGTACAATGGTTACAGTCTTTAGGGACGGTACCTTTTAATTTTCAAGAACTTTTCTTGATATTATTTTTCGAAAGGAAAGGAAATCGAATTATGGGTTATCACATGGAAGCCATGAAAGATAATAAGTTCTAATGTCATGACAAATCTTCTGAAGAAAGAACAACGAGGCGTAATTGCACAATTATGCTCACTAGAAGTTCCAACATCAAAATCATTTATTTCTCCAAATCTCCTAAAAGTCTTGGACAATCATTCCAAGGTGTTTGATACTCCCAAAGGACTCCCACCTATTCATGATCATGATCATGCTATTCATTTGATTCCAGGAAGTGTTCCTCCAAACATCCGGCCTTACAGATATATTTATGTCCAAAATAGTGAAATTGAGTGTATGATTGCAGCAATGTTAGAGGATGGTATAATTCAACCTAGTCAAAGTTCTTTCTCTGCTCCAGTAGTATTGGTGCACAAGAAGGATGGATCATGCACATGTGTCCATATTGTAGGGAGATCAATAAGCTCACTATTAAAGATAAATTTCTCATTCGTGTGATTTATGAATTATTGGATGAATTACATGGATCAATTTATTTTACCAAGTTGGATCTTCATTCAGGATATCATCAAATTAGAATGAAGGCTGAAAATATTTCGAAAACAATATTTCGAACTCATGAGGGTCATTATGAATTTTTGGTCATGCCTTTTGGCCTTACCAATGCACCTTCTACATTTCAAGGGTTGATGAATTCCATTTTCAAACCCTTCCTTAGAAAAAATGTGCTAGTATTGTTTGATGATATACTAATCTACAAGAGGTCTTGGAAGGATCATGTTCAACATGGTGACAAGGTGCTCAAACTATTGGAGGAGAAACACTTATATGAAAAAGCATCCAAATGTTTCTTTGGAGTACAAGAGGCGGAATATCTGGTTCATATTGCATCTCATGAGGGTGTTAAGGCAGACCCTAAAAAAATTAAAGCCATTAAGGAATGGAAAGTCCCCACAACCATAAAGTAGTTGTGTGGATTTCTCAGGTTAACAAGGTATTATCGCAAGTTTGTTAAGAATTATGGGAGAAAAGTAGCACCTCTAACAACATTATTGAAGAAAGATGCATTTTCATGGACTCCTGAACCAACTAAGGCCTTTGAACATCTTAAAGAGGCAATGTGCCTAGCACCAGTCTTAGCTATGCCAGACTTCACAAAAACCTCTATTGTGGAATGCGATGCCTCAGGAAATGGAATTTGTGTTGTTTTAATGCAATAAGAAAGACCCATTGCTTTTGAAAGTCATTCAATCAAAGGAAAGTATCTACAAAAGGCTATTTATGATAAGGAAATGTTGGCAATACTACATGCACTAAAGAAATGGAGACCTTACCTAATGGGAATACACTTCAAGGTAAAAATTGATCGTGATAGTATTAAACATTTTTTGGAACAAAGTCTATCTTCAGATGAACAAAAAAAATGGGTCACAGAGATGTTGGGTTATGACTTTGAAATCATCTACAAAAAGGGAAGCTAAATGTTGTTGTAGATGCACTCTTAAGAAATGATGAAGAGGTGGAAGCATTGTTTTGTGCCATTTCTATTATCCAACCAGATTGGATAACTAAAGCAAGGGATGAATGTAAGAAGGACGAAGAATTGTGGACACTCATTCAAAAATTTTAGCAAGATCCTAGTACATCTGATACATTTAGTTGGAAAAATGATTCCTTATTGTACAAAGATCACTTATATATTTGCAAGAATTCCCAACTAAAAAAAATATTCTTTTCGAATTGCACACTTCTCCTTTAGGAGGACACTCAAGATTTTAAAAACTTAGCACAGGGTGAAGAAAGAATTTTTTTGGGGTGACCTTAAATATGATATTCAAAATTTTATGGCGGAACGTTTGGTTTGCCAGCAAAACAAAGTTGAGACAATTAAGACCCAGGGTCTTCTACAACCTTTATCCATTCCAAGTCAATGTTGGGAGGAGATTTAAATGGATTTTATCACAACTTTACCTAACTCTAAACGAATGAGTGTCATCATGGTGGTAGTTGATATACTTACCAAGTATGCACACTTTTGTGCATTATCTCATCCATTTAAAGCAAGTACAGTTGCTACTGCATTTATGGAAACAATTCAAAAGCTACATGGAAACTCGAACATTATTGTAAGTGATAGGGATCCTATTTTTACACGATATGTTTTGACAGAATTATTTTCTTGTTTGGTTACGGAACTAGCTCATAGCTCATCTTATCATCCTCAATCTGATTGTCAAACAGAGAGAGTGAATAAATGTTTGGAAATATATCTTTGTTGTTTTGTATCTGATAAGCAAGCATAATGGATCAAGTGGTTAGCTGTCCCTGAATGGTGGTATAACACTTCCTTCCATACAGAAACAAAAATGACCCCATTTATGGCACTTTATGGATATCATCCACCATCAATCACATCTTCTTTAAGGGAAAATTATAGGGTTCAAGCAGTGGAGGATCACATCGAGCATCAACAAGAATTTCTCCAACTCTTAAAGGATAACCTAAATTTGGCACAAAAACGAATGAAACAATCGGTAAATGAACATCGCAGTGAGAGAAGTTTTGATGTGGGAGACTCTGTATTTTTATGGCTACAACCATACAAACAAATGTCCCTCAAGAAAGCTAAGAAGGATAATAAATTATCGCCAAAGTACTATTGTCGTTACAAGGTGTTGCAAAAGATTTGTACTATGGCATACAAATTGGAGCTTTCTGCTTCTTCGTGAGTGCATCTATTTTTCCATGTTTCATGCTTAAAAAATGTTATAGGGACAAACTTCCAGTTCAAACAATATTTCTAGAACTTGATGGGGAAGGAAAACCATATTGGAATCTGAAGCAGTCACGAAAAAAAGAGCTCGACAGCTACGAAATCGATCAATTTCATAGTATCTCATCAAATGGAAGAACTTACCCACTGAAGATTCTACATGGGAGGATTAGAATTTTATACAAAAGCACCAGGAGCTACTCAAGCATTGAGGACAACACTTTTTTGAAGGAGAGGAGCATGTTAGGTCCTTCTATTACTAGTATAGTCCATTATTGTTGTTAATGTAACCCCCTGATTGTTATTGTTGTACCCCTGTAAGCCCCATATTGTTATTATTGTGCCCTTACATTATTATTTTTAGGTCAACTAGGATTACATTGTGGCCCCACTAAGATTACATTGTGGCCCTATGGACTCCTATATATAGAGAGGAGGTTTTGTCATTTGTATCATCCAAGAATTGTTCATTTATGTAATGTATTGGAGGTTTCCCCCTCAAAGTGGCTATTTCTAAGGCATTGATCTCTCTTTTCTTCTATTTTTGGATCTAGTTTCATAACAAAGACCCTCTAGTGGAGGTTATAACGAAGGTATTTAGTGTTATAAAATTGGCCAAAATTGTCAAAAAATATTTGCTACAACATCCGTTTTTGGTAACGAAGGTTTTGGCAGAGCTTCTAATAGGATTTCAACACAAATAAAAAAATTAGATGGCTGGAGGTGATTACAAATGTTTTTTCTCTTCAGTGCGCTATTCAGGTGTCAATGCAATGGTGTGTTTTAGAGTAAATGCGTGAATGCAAACATACAAAGCACCGGGACCGAAACAAAAAAGGACGCCCTGGGACATTTAGAAACGTCTCAGTGCATGTCATCTAGACGGTAGGCCCAAAGCGATCGAAGGTGCATGCACCTGGCCGTAGAGGTCTAAAACCGCACCAGGCACACTGTAGGTGATACAACGCACCGGGTCGTTCTAATTGGTATTCTGATTTGTTCAGTTCCCATAGGTCGTATCAACGCATTGTTTCGTAGTATTATAGAAACGCACCGGTGCACAGTATCACACAAATGCACTGATTTTTCTAATTCGTATTGGTATTTTTGCGGTGCCCATAGGTCATACAAACGCACCAGTGAGTAGTCTCACATAAACGCACCAGTGCCAAGTTGCACAAATGCACCAAGAGTTATAATTGGTATTGGTATTTGTGTGGTGCCCATAGGTCATAGAAACGCACCTATGCGCTTTATCATACAAACGCACTGGTGTATAGTAACTGACACACTTGTATTCATTTTGTATTTTTTAGAAACATCAATATGTGACAGTGCAATTATTGTTATTTTTTAAAATTCATTATTCATCAAAAGTCCACATATATCTTATAACAATGTTCATATCAATTAAATTTTTATTAGTGCATTTGAATGTGAAGTTTGGATTAATTTGTTATATCATATCATAATTATTGTGATTTTTAAAAATTCATTATTCATCAAAAGACAACACATCTCTTATAACAGTATTCATATCAATTAAATTTTTATAGGTGCCTTTGAATGTGATGTTTGGATTAATTTGTTATATCATATCATTAGATTTCACATCTCTTCATTATAATATTTATTCATCCATATATTTAATCAATGGTCTTACATTTCACAATGACAATGGAGAATGCAATAGAATAAATTAAAACATATTTTATTATATATATATGAATAAGACGCTCTTTTTCATACAAAATGGGACAGTTATTGATATCCCTTTGTCTTTCAATTGGGACATTATGTCCATTACATTAAAAAAATTTCTAATTTCACAGACAAATATTTCAAAAAATACAATGCATTGCTTTGATATCTAAACATAATGATCATCGTTCTTTGATTGAACTGTTGTCACTGCTCGAGATACTTCCATGACTTGGGTTATTTTGAGGAATGTTTTGTTCACAGTGTTGATTTTTTTCTTCTTCTTCACCTTACATCTACAAACATAAAAATAAATTGTGAGTGTATATACATTGGTGAGAATAATGAAAATTTCGATATTAACTAATATACATTAATGTAAATTGAAAAGAAATGACGTACCATAGCAAAAAATTACTCATGAAATATACACATTGTTTCAAAATCAAATTTCATGCCATATTTCAAGATTTCATGTGTTAGCACGGTTCCATAATTTTTTTCCTGCAAGTTTTATACCCCATAACAAATCATATATTTAATATTAAATATTTTTTAGTTCTATTAATCATAGACGGAGCTAAGTAAACCAAGATCGATAGATGCTTATGAATTCCACAATTAATTTCTGATATGCCAACATATACTCACAACCCATATTTAACCCAATGTCAATCAATTCGTCTGATGCTTCTTCTTTGTATGTTAGCACCTGTTTGAAGACATTCAATGATGATTGTTTTAAAACAACTTAAAATATACAAAAATTAAATCTAGTTGAGTTGTTATAATGAAGTAACAATTACTCACAAAATTAGATCTCAATTGTTTTCTTCCTTGTCATCCTGTTTTATGTGATGAATGGTTTCAATTTCTTTTCTTTTCTGCAAGAAAATACTTGAAAATTAATATTTAATACTAAATTGTTTATTTATCGTACCTAATCAAAAAACTCAATGATTACATATTACATTTGAAGCACGTTCTTTTTGAGATGGCTTCTCCCGCGATGCAATTTTGTCCATTTATTTGACCATCTCCTTGTACACCTTTTTGGACATTCCTACTAGCATAATTCTAATATCAACTCTTTCATATTTTGAGATTTTCATAATCTTCCTGAAAATGTAACATGACAATAAAATATTTAATTTTTATATTGCTATATGAAAATTAAATATAACAAAAGCGATATTTATAAATAATTCTAGAAAAACATTTAAAGGAATATTATTTTTCCATTCCTTCCATGTTGTTGTTGTATGTTTTTTCTATTAAAAGTATGACATGCCTCATCGACCAATTCTCTGGAAACTCTTCCTGTAGTTTAGATAAAATTTGGTTCTTGAAATGATTGGATTGATTTTTTTATTGTAAGTGGAAATAACATCTATATATTCATTCCACAATATCCCTAAAACTTTTGTAAAAGTTTTTCCCCCTTTTGCTAACCTCCATCACCAGTCTAGATGAGCTAAGGAGTGATTCATTTTCATTTTCATGTTCTATTTTTTTCTTTTCTTAGAACAACATTCCATTTCTGGGTTGTTGGTCCCTGTAGAACATTAAACATATGTGAATTAATGGATTTTTTGAAACATGTTATCTAATAATTTTAAGTATATTATCAATGAAAATTGAAAGAAGAAACTCATATTGGATCGATAGTATTTTTTCATTCACTTGATTCATCATTTTGCAATTTTTCCATCAAGAGTTTACGCTCTCCTGGTCCTAGATTAGAAATAATATTATTGATTTTCATCATTGTGTGGCTCTGCATTATACACAGTAAACAATACATATTAGTTAACCATAAATATAGGTCAAAAATAATATTTTTTTGTAAATAATTTACAAAGAACTTGCCTTTTTTGTTTTTCTTGATGTGCTATCAGTATATTTGTTACTTGATCTCTTGTCACCCATTTATTTATCAATATGAAAAATGTACCATATCATTCATTAATATATTTATAAATAAATCATCAACTTTTCAGGTTAAAAAAATATCAAGAAACTAGTGCGCATTAATGTTGTACTCACCGACGTTGGTGTGTCATGTTCTTATAAACGCATTGAAAAAATAGTATAAAACACCGTACGGTGTTGTATGTCAACAAGGAGCACTGATGCATTATATTTTAACCAGTGCACCGATTAACACAGAAAAATTAATAAAAATCCTCTAGTGTTAGTTTTTGTAGCATATGGTGTCGTTGAGGGGGCGGTGCGACCTATTCTTATAAATGTACCGTGCAAACATGGGACCACCATACGATGCTCTCTATCAACAAGGAGACCCAATGTATTATATGTTAAACGGTGCACCGATTAACACATAAAATATATTTTTTTCCAAACAGTATGTGTGTGGTGTGTTATAATGAAATAGCACATAGATTAAAATATATATAATTTTAATTGTTTTTAACAAACAGTACATGCACAGTGTGCTATGATAAGACAACGCACTGGTGCGCTTGTTTACGCAGGGCACATCGATTAAAAAAATCCATTTTTTGAAAAATTCACGTAAGGGATGACATGGATTGGGAGCTAACTATGCAACTGTCCCATGGGTTAGATGCCATAGGCCTATATATATATATATATATATATATATATATATATATATATATATATATATATATATATATATATATATATATATATATATATATACAAACCCTATAAATCTAAAATGAAAATCCCTACTTATGAAATCACAGAAATAGGAAGAAGCAAGGGTAGAAACCAAAAGAATGAAGGGTTTAGGGTAAAATGGATTTTTTTTCTTTCTGAAAATGAACAGTGAATTTAAATTTTTTACTTACTGTGTAAAAAATACTGCAGAAAATGTAAAAAATAAAATAAAATTTAATCACAAGATCGTTTTAAATTCTATGCTAAATAGTTTGAATCACCAGAGGTTTGGAATTTTGATTTTCTGAATAGTTCTATTCGAAAGTATTTCGCTGCTCCACAATTCTCTCATGCTCTCTTGCTCCAGGTATGTCTCCTGAAAATATTTGGCTAAAATTTGCAAAAATAGTGAAAAAATGAAAAGTATTTAGTATTTAAAGAATCGTTTTATGAAATTAGATTTTCAAAAATATTTTTCCGCCAATTTTTCAATTTACCGCTTGTTTTTTTCACTTCAAAAAAACAAAGTTGCATTTTTTTTTTTTTATTTGCGGCTATTCGTCACTGGTGCATCAATTTAATAACACCGCATTGGTGCGTTAGTTAATAAAACAACACCGGTGCGTAGTAACTAAAACACACCAGTGTGATTATCTGTACATTAGCACCGATAACAATAGGTCCATTTTTAAAGCACTGAAATAACTTTAGGTGTGTACACCAAAATTTATTGTTGATTTTGCTCAAATGCGGGGAGAAAATATCATAATTATATCGAATGGATAGTTCTTCAAAATCCAGCACATTCCATAATATTTCTCAAAGTCCATCACAGAGTTCTCCCTATCCATCTTGAGACATAATATTTACTTCGGATTTTATTTATATTCTCATTATCTAATTGAATTTGTGATTTTTATCCATGTCAAACATCTTAATAAAATTTATAATGTATACACATTTGCAGGTTCATGCAGATTCAGAATTGATTTCAGATGCACAAAATATTCAAACAACTCCAAAACATTAGAAGATATTATCAGGAGCAGCATACTGTAGGGCATATTTGGTAGATGAAAATGGACAACCGCTTCACCCTACCAATTTTAACAATATTGCATCTTATAGCCACAATCATAGGACAATGATGGTAATAATAATTGTTTGGTATATTAATGTAAATATTTCAATGTCAAACCAATTAATCATGCATTGTCAACGTTCTTACTAATTGATATCATATATTTTGTACTAATCATGTTCAAATATATTTTTTGAAATTATTAGGATTGTAGTGATGATGAGCGACCTACCTACCATCTTCTATTACACCCCACGACAATTTCAAATAGAGAGAAGGTTGAATTAAGAGAAAAAATAGGAGAGGAACGATACCAAGAATGGTTGAATCAACCACTGATTCAATTCCCACTATGTCCAAATTCACCAATTATGAATGACTACAACAATAGTAGTTCTTCACAAGCTGGCAATGGAGGTAATCAAATAGAGGTTGGTATGGATGATTACTTAAGGGAAACGACTGTCATGGAGACAATGTTGTTAGATTCATTATAAAACGTTGATCAGCTAGGGGATGATGCTCATATCACTGACACATTTTTCGAAAGCCTTAAATTTGCTTCTACCACCCCTCTCTTTGGACCTGGCGGTCACTCAAATTCTACCTAGTTGGGGACAACCATGTTACTCTACAACTTGAAAGCAGAGTTTGGCTTTTTGAATGTATGTTTCTTGGAAATTTTGAGGTGAGTTACCATAAAGTCCCCCCTTATATAATTTTGAGAAATATAATCACACAATGAACATTACAAATGGTCAATTTATGAACATTACAAATGGTCAATTTATGAACATTAATAATTATATCAACATTAATGTACATTTAATATTTTCCATGATCACCAACTACAACTTATTCAAAGATAAAGTTCTTATGATTGATAATGTCTTGCTTGGTAGCTGCGAAGAGGAAAAGAAACTGTTGAAAATGTTGGGTGTTGAGTACATATCATATCATGCATGTACAAATGATTTTATTCTATATAGAGGAGAATATGCATACAAATATATATTTCCAAAATGTGGGAATTACAAGTATGATAAATAAAAAAGGAAGGGTAAATCATGTGGTCCTCCTTTTAAGAGATTGAGGCACATGCTTATAATCCCAAGGATTCAAAGGCTCTTTCGTTGCAAAGAATAAGCTATGTTGCAGGGATGGCATACCTGACATAGAAGTGATTTGGGAGTTATGCGAATCCCAACTAATTCAATAGCCACAAGCATATAGAGGATACATGGCCCGAAAAATTCAAGGATGAAGTATGAAGTCTATGAATCAGCATAGCCATGGATGGTGTCAACCCATATTCCCTCCAGAACACCAACTATTCTATTTGGCCTATAGTAGTTATCAATAAAAATATCCCCCCATGGTTGTCCATGAAGAAGGAACATCTTATGTTGGTTCTCATAGTCCCTGGTAGAAGACAAGTGAAGAATATGGATGTCTACTTACAACCACTGGTAGATGAATTGAAGGAATTATGGGATGGGATAAATGTATACGATATATCAAGACCCATCACAGTAGAGAGGAGTTTTATGTTGTATGGCATATGTGCTTACATGACACATGATTATCTAGGCTTAGGAGTTTTCTCTGGTAAATTACATTTTTATTGATTTGTTTATATACGTAACAATATTCTTTCACATATCAGTTATTTAATTTGTTGTAATTGCTATGATCTTCATGATATTATTTAACATGCCATGCATATAAATTGTATACAATAATCTCGTAGGTCTTGTAAAAAAAGGGTATTTTGGATGTAAATGTTGTCAACCTTCTTTGAAATCTATATGGTTCAGTGACCTACGAAATCTAGTATATGGCTGTTCTAGGGTATTCCTCCCAGAAGAACACCCTTACAGAAGAGCAACATCCACTTTCAATAGTTAACGAGAGAGAACCCAAAGGCCTCCAATAACGGCACCCGCGGAATGGCTTAGAGCATATGAGAGAGAGAGAAGGAGAAGGAGTTCATAGAAATGTTCGATTCAAATGGGGAGCCTATGTCCGATGATCCAGAATTCTTCGACACCTATGTTGAAAAATTTCCCATTGGGATGAAAAGGAAATTTATCGTTTATAACCTCCCATATTGGTAATATCTTAAGATTACCCACTTATTAGATCCCATGCATATATTTAAAAAAATTTCACCTTCTTTATGGAGGCACATATCATTGAAACAAAGTGACACATTGGCTGTTAGGAAAGATCTTATTACTTCAAAAACTAAAAATAAACATTGGCCAAGATGATTAGAAAGTATAGCATCAGAGACAGGCGTTGGTCCCTCTAATTCATGGTATTTCAAAGAAGGTGATGTCCCATGGATTTTAAAAAAATATGATCTTTCTTTGGCAAAGGAAGTTATAATGGGTGTGAGGGTGCCATCTTCATACATGTCTTCACTACAGCGCTGCTTCACCATGCCTGACCATTTGTCGGGGTTGAAATCGCATGACCATTTGAATCTTCTAAGAGTATATATAATGTCAAAAACATGATTTTTTTTTTTTATATTGATAAATTTTATCCCATGCAGGGATCATAAACCATAACTAATTTTGTATATTATTGCACGTGTTTATAAATTTTTAGTGTCATTATCTTTTCTTCATGTGTGGGTGTGTGAAACATGAATTCCCACAAGACCTAGGGCATGCCATATATAAATTATCTGCATTTGTACGTTGGATCACGTAAAAGGATATTCATGTGGCTAGGATTCCACAGTTGCTTCAAGAGATAGTTGATATTATTTGTATGTTTGAGAAGGAACTGCCAACGAGTTTCATGGACTTGCAGGTTCATCTTCTAATCCACCTAGTAGAAGAGGTTGAATTAGTTGGGGTGGTTTCTTGTCGTTGGATTTTCTTCTTAGAGAGATACATGAAGAAATTGAAAGGTTTTGGTCGACAAAGGGAAAAACCAGAGGGTTCTATGGAAAAGGGGTACATATATTATGCATCTTTCTATTATGCCAGTGAATACATCAATCAGATCAACAAAAGACGAGGTGCAGTGATTTGGGATGATGAAAGGGATGAAGACAAAAGAGAAGGGGAGATGCTTCAAACGAGTGGAAAAAAATGCTTGATAAAGAGTAAGCGACTTATATTTTTTCAAATTTACACAAAGTAAATATTCATGTTTAAATTTGATATAATGTATATTTTGATCTCTATGTACTATATAATTTCAGTTTGATTTCATCAGTGAATGTAGAAATTGAAGCAATCAATAAATTCGTTCATTAGAATTCTGAAGCGACACAACCATGGGTCGCATTATACGAACAAAATAGGATGAAATGCGATAGTGACAGGAAATAATTTAGATGGTTGAATGGTAGAAGTGTGCTTTATCTCGATCATTTAAAAGAAAATATGCCAAAAATATGCCCCAATTGTTGGGTTGCTAACCACATCAGAGAGAAATACAGTGCAACCGATCATTACTCGCATACTGAAGAGGATGCGCTAAACATAGGGATTGGGTGCACTAACTCGATAATAATATATTTAATCTATATGTACATTTGAAACTTAATAATGAACCTTTCAAATGTAATTACATCTATATTTCATATTTTCACTGTTGGGTTATTATAAGACACATGGCATTATGATTTTTTAAATTTTTTATAGGTGCATTTGTTCCCATCTATGTGGGCATATGGAGACCATTTTCACATAGAAAATACCAAAGATGGACACATGACATAAGGCTGTGGAGTGGAACTCAATTTCAATCAGTTTAGTCGATCTAGCCACCATGATCAAAACCTAGTACGAGGGACATTAGGTTACGTTGGAAATATACAGGAGATCATTGAAGTGGATTTCTCTTCTTTCCAATGTGTTATTTTTAGGCGCAAGTGGTGGGACATATTTACTAGGAATAATGTAAAGGAACGTCGCGATAGTAAGTTGATATGTATCAACTCTAGAAAGATGTGGGATGAAGCTAAGGAACCCTATGTTTTCCCCAAAAATTGCAACCAGGTGTTTTTTTACCCAAATGTGCTCGATAGGAATTGGTGGTTCATATTGAGACATGACCATAGATAAAAACATATTTTTGAGAACAATAGTGTTATCATGCCAAGCGAGCTGGAAGATAATGAGGGTGATCATGAGAACCAAGAGTGATATGGTACATGTGTTATTTCATCATTTATACTTTTTAAGGTGGGTTTTTATAAATAATAGGACTTAATTACCTTATAACCTATAAGACTCTTTTTTTGAAACATTATAATATGTATTTTGAATTAATTGGTAATTTTCATTATGTTACTGTTAAAATCAATATTTAACTTCATAACTTGCAATTATGTTGATCTAAAAAACAATGGCGTACTGTATAAAGTTCTTTTTCTTTTGGTATGTAAGATCATAATAAAATAATGATAATTCTAAAGTACATGAATTTAATTTCATTTTTTTCTAAACTTTATTATGTTACAAAAATTCATATTATTCTAGATTTATTATTTTACAATTATTTACAATTATTTACAAATTTACAAATTTAAAATTTTTAATAAAATCATTTTACACTAATAAAATTAAAATTTTCACATTAATACAATTAAAATTTTCACATTAACACAAATTAAAATTTTACAAATATTTTACATACAATTAGAATTAGAATTGCAATTTTACAATTTCACATACAATTACAATTAAAATTTTAGAATTTTACATACAGTTACAATCATTTCACATTAATACAATTAATATTTTACAAATATTTTACATACAATTAGGATTATAATTATAATTAAAATTACAATTAGAATTTTACAATCTCACATAAAATTACAATTAAAATTAAAATTAAAATTACAATTTTAGAATTTTACATAAAATACACAATTACAATTACAATTTTAGAATTTTACATAAAATACACAATTACAATTACAATTTTATAATTTTACATATATACCATTACAATTACAATTTTAGAATTTTACATATAATTACAATTAAAATTTTACAATTAAAATCATTTTACATTAATAAAATTAAAACTTTACAAATATTTTACATACAATTAGAATTAGAATTAGAATTTTACAATTACAATTAAAATTACAATTACAATATTTGCAATTATAATGTTAGAATTTTACATACAATTACAATTACAATTACAAATTTACAGTTACAATCATTTCACATTAATACAATTAAATTTTTACAAATATTTTACATACAATTAAAATTAAAATTAGAATTAGAATTACAATTGTACAGTTTCACATAAAATTACAATTAAAATTAAAAATAAAATTACAATTATAATTTTAGAATTTTACATACAATTAGAATGACAATTACAATTTTGCAATTTACATATTTACAATTACAATTAAAATTACAATTACAATCATTTCACAATAAATTAAATATTACAATTACAATTAAAATTTTACAAATATTTTAGAGACAATTACTATTAAAAATTACAATTACAATTATACAATTTTACATACAATTAAAATTAAAATTTCAATAACAATCATGACATAATATTTAATAAATATCATGATTTAATATTAAAAATAAATATCACGATCATGATAACTATCGTACAAACATCATATTTGACTAAAAAACACATTCAAATTCACTAACATCATCTAATCATCGTGATCATCATCATCTAACAAAACACAAGCATTGTATAAGATCATCACAACACAAACATAAAATATACATTTTCATGTCAAATAACTGCTATCACATACACATCTATCTGTAAGTTGCACATTAAATGAACATATCTAACATGACCTAACGATATACACATCATGATGATCACCAACATGTAAATTAAGTACAATTGCAACATGAACATAAAATACATGGACCATATCTATATCTATATATATATATATATATATATATATATATATAATGTCAAAAATATACAACTGTAATATAAATGTCAAATATCAGCTGGTGGTACATCATCAATAGTAGTACTAGTCGAGGCCTGCATAGTCAATGATGAAGCATCGACAAGCTGAGATAGATGTTGATCAACACATGCTTGCTGATCTGGTGGTGCCTCATGCTGATCAGGATTAACTATCGGCTGCTCATGATGACTCGACATGAATGGTCCAGCCTGCTCACGATCATGAGTACTGTTGGATGCTGCAAGCTTTTGATCATGATCATGACTCGACGTGGATGGTCCAACCTACTCATGATCATGAATCCTGGATGTTGCAAGCTGAGAAGGATGACTCGACGTGGATGGTCCAACCTACTCATAATCATGATTGTTGGTCGATGTTGCAAGCTGCTCATCTTCGGCGTGAGGTGAATGATATTCACTCCCTTGATCACGATCATCAGATGATGCATTGATGCTCGTCTGTCGATGTATTGCGTCTCGACCACACCTACGTCAAAGGTCCCTCCTCAACCACATCACTAAGTTGGTAGTTGCTACGACATGCCGCATCAAGGTTAAAATTTCACGTGGCATGCCTCTCCACATTTCTACCAGCCTAGCATCGTCTAGTATCTATCTCATAGTGGCGGCCTTGACTTCCCCCTCCATAAGCAGTCCATAGAGTTGGTCACCCAACTCCATCCTAAATCTAGTTTCAGGCCTACGCCTCACACCAGTCGGTACCTGTGCAACATGAGGACTAGGTCTATCTACACCATCCTGATCCTCGACATTTTCCATCTCCTGATCATCATCAGGATCTACACCTGGAACATTTGGTGGTGGTGGCATCACATCACCATCAAAAGGCCCAATGTCTGCAATATATATATATAAGTACACAACAATAAGTAGACAATTTCATTAAATATTTTAATAAAAACAAGTTAAATAACATGTTAGAATAAATCTAAAGAAAATAGTAATATTACCTCTATCATCTAGCAGCTCCTCATCTGTGAAGAAGATGTTGGCACACCCTCGCCAATCCAAACTAGCATACAGACAGGGGAGCAAAACAAAGGGATGTTTATTAACACTGGCCAGCAACTTCAGTGCATCATGCGATATCCTCACAGAAAAATCTGACTCTCCCCTCTTAGGCATCATTTTCCCACACATCTACATCCATACATGTGGCATCGGCCTACGAGGCTACTGAAAAAAGTAGGCCTTGTCTCTGGAAACCTCTTAAAAAATAAAAAAAATAGCTCTAAAGCAAAATCAAAGTTCACCCTCCCTTTTGCCTAAGCACGATATCTATCTAAAGTTGTAAAGAATTTCCACAAAAAATGGCAGACCATCTCACAAGTCATGGCGCCTGTAATAAAGAATCAACATAAAATAGAAGCGGGAAACTAATGCATTGCCCGTCGTTGGTATGGTGTGAAATGGTAGAAATCAATAGTGAGAGGCACCTCACCTCCACTCCACCAAATTAAGCAATACGTAACTCACCACCGAAGACCTAAAAATCTGTAGGAGATAGTATATTTGCGCTAATGTATGTCTGGGTGTACACTAGCTAAATCCCTGCTACATAGCCAACGGGGACCTCTGGGAACGAGCGAAATTCCACCCATCTCCTCGATAGACCAGTAATGAAATAGATTCTCCCCTCAGTGGGAGCATACCAATGGTTAGGACCAACCCAGAAAACCTGTCAGTGGGCATTCCACTTGTGGATAAGCTGTCGCAAAAATCCACCGTGGCCCTTTAGGGATGCAGCCTCCTCATAGAAATTGAGGAGGCCTATCTCCCTTAGGAATGCCTGGTTGGTTGTTGTAATAGGGCAAGGGTGCATATCTCTCTCCCTCTCTCGTGCCTCCCATAGGTGAACCACATTATACTGGTCTGCTTGTTGTTGTTGTTGTTCCCTCTCTTCTCTTCTTTGATATCGCTGAACGATTGACACATTAAAGAAATTTTTTTTATTAAATGAGACAAGTATTTAGGAATATATATAATTTTTTTGAAAAAAAAACATTCGGTGTGCCACAAAAAACAGGCATGCACGGTTAAAGGTGCGTTTGTTTTTGTCATGCACCAGAGGCGGTGCACCTGGAAATTTTCAGCGCACCAAAAATCATGACCTTTCCTATCTCAAGCGGTGCATTGACTAAATAGACCACCGAACATCAGCTAGTGGTCAATGGTCTAGTCATTTGACCGATCGCACCGTTGACGATGAACAAATTCGGGAGCATGGTGCGCTGACAAAACTACTCACCCCAAGGTAGATAATTTCTTCAGCGCATTGCCCTCTTGGAATTTTTATACGGTCAATGGTGCGGTGGTATAACGGACCACACCATTAACTATGTACCAGTATCAGGAGGGCGGTGTGCTGACTAAAAAATATGCCCTAGGGCGTATAGTTTAGGAAGCACAACACCTTCCTGACAACACTACATAGTCAATGGTCTGGTCGTTTACATGATAGCACTATTGACTATGTCCAATTCGGGAGGGCGGTGCACTGCCAAAATACTTACTCTGGGGCACATCTTTCTGTCAACGCACCACATTCTTGCAATTTGACATATCGCATTTTTTTTAATTTTAAAAAAGCACGATGCGCTGTTTTGGTACCACCTTGGAACCAGTGTAGATACCGTTAGCACCAGTCGCGGTGTAGCCTATAAATTTACAAGGAGCACCGCGAACCGGTGTGAGCCGAATGGCTCGAGTGCACTGCACAAGAATTTTTCTTTTTTTTAAAATAAGGTGAAGTTAAATTTATTTTAGAAAACTAATCTTCTAAAAGGTTTAATTATGGAAAAAAAAGTAAATACCTGTACATTTAGCTGTCGATGAGGCATATTGGCTGTAGAATTTTAAAAACTAAATTTTCCCACTGTTTTGCAAAATTCGGAATGGAGATGGTGGGAAATGGACAACAACAGTGCGTGCAATGGGAGCACCGATGGCAGGGCTCCTCGCACAAGGTAAATTTGCACCAGTGCTTAAGAGATTTGGACCACTAAAAATTGAAAATGAAGAATTTTGGCCGTAATGTTTTTTTATTTAACATTATTACGGTGCGCAGGTTTTCGAGGTGCACCGGGCGGTTTCTTCCAACCACACCAGGCTATTTTAGTTTTGACACGGCTTTTAGGATGCATTGGTGCTAAATTTGTGTAGAGCACTAATGCGCTACAATAATGAGATGCACCAAGCAAGTTTCTACTAAGCGCACGGTGCCCCGGTGTGCGAATTTTTAGTATGCACTGGTGCTTTCTCTAGTGGAATGCACTGGTGCGGTCAGGGAAAATTTTAAGGATGGAAATCTATCTTAAAGTTTCGAAACCTTCGTGAATATTACTAGTCCCTAACATGAAAATTGTAAAATGTTTAGCGATAGTTTTGTAAAAATATTAAATTTTCTAATGTTTTAATATAGTCTTCATAAAATTTTGGCAAATTTTAAGGTTAAATAATTTTAGGATATAAAATTTGGGCGAATCATTTTTAGGAAAATTTGAAATTGGCGAATGTTTTTTTTTGGAAAAAACATAGAAAATTAGCCCACCTACGAATATTAGCCCCTAAAATTTTCCCTGTGTGCGGTTTAGGATGAGAAAGGTACCGAAAAAAAAAAAAAACATCTACAAAAACCTCCACTTGCCAACCTCGTCTAATAACCTCCACTACAAATGGATGTCTGGGCTATTTTTATAAGGGCTTCCTCAAAAACTTCCGCTATAGGGTATTTTCCTTATAGTGATGGGATGCTCAAAATCATATATTTTAAAGCAATCAGAGGCAGAGAAGTCATCTTCTAGGAGATCAGGGAATATATTGAACAACTCAAACAGGCATAAGAATAGGAAGGCTTGGAGGTTAACAAAGACAATATTCTACAATACACCTTTGCACTCATCAAAACTCATATGAAGCTCTCATGGCTGTGGAATAATGTATAGTCAAAATCCAAGAACATACTAATGGAAGAACCGAAGGTAATGATGTGGTTCAAAGAGGACTTTCCAATTCAAGTCAAAGCCATCACAAAGGAGTTTAGAGAATGTCACACTTACATTACAAGTGAACTCCATGAGGAATCAAATGATTTATCCATTTGATGAGTCTTTGTCCTATTATGAGCTTTTCCTTAATAGGCCATCGTCTCATTTGTAAATTGTCTTATGTAATGAAGTCCAAGGGACACATGTGGAATATGAATAGCCACACATAGAATGTAATGAGTCATGTTAGAATATGAACAATAATAGAATTCAAAGCTTCATGTGAAGCTCAAATGTCATTATCACTTGTTATAAATAACTCCTCATAACTCAAGAAAGGGGCTTTTGGAAGGCTTAGATTCTCGAGGTCTTGCCTTGGCTTCTCTTTTAATACATAGGAGATAAATCATTCTTTATAGAAGCAACTTGGGGCTTCGTTTTCCACTATTGGATACAATGTTCCATTCATGTTACATTGTACTTGGGATCTTTCACTTATAATCAAAAGCTCAATGAGCCGACATTCCTTAATACATGTATCGTAGATGTACTTGGACTATTTTGGTTATGTTTATGGTATATTTTGCTTTATTTACATACCAAGTAAATGAACTAATCCATTAATAAGCTATGTATATTATTGAATGAATGTTGTTATGCTTTAACATTTGTTGTTTATTATGTGGAGTAATATGTAGTTACTTAACAAGTATTTATCTTTATACCCACGACGCCCTTTAGGATAATACTATTACTTTTCTAATCAATGGCTCATTTCCCTCACCAGACGTGGAAATCTCCCTTGTGCACCTTACATTGGGTGTCTCACAAAGCTCACATTCTTGCTGCTCCAAAGAGATGTTGTGCTCTCTTGTATTTGATCGTAACTAAGGCATATCTTGGAAAATCGTTCCAATCGTGGCTAGACTATATGACCGGATGGGACTCCTACACCAAAAGGTGCGAGGTATAATTGTGACTTCACATCGAGGATATCCCCTTACAATGTTGGCGACATCCAACAATGTCAACGAGTACATAAAAACAAGAATAACTCAAATTGTTTTGGATTTATTCTTGTTCTTATTTAATAAGTTTTTGCTATGTGATAGACATATCACATAGAAGCATTGAGTAGAAAATTATAATAGAGATATATACATAGAGTATAATAGAGAGATAATATGGAAACATTTTACTTAGTTTCAATTTGATATGAATAAGAATTAGGGGATTAACCCCTTTTGTTTCGGGTCGAGGAGAAATTTGGGGGTTAGAAGCCTTTTTCCTTAGCCTTTGGCTATCAGGAGTGGTGACCAAGATCTAGCCAAAAGGATTTTTTGGATTCGGTTTATCGGTATTGGGATATCGGGCTATCATGCCTAGGGGTTGGATATTTCATTATCCTTGCAAAATTTTTGATAGTAACAAAACCCACAGTATCTGTCAGCTAATGGATATGGATCTTTAGGTTGTCAAGTGACAAATATTAAGCTATAAAAAGTTAGGTACTAGGATGGAAAGGTCTAGGAATCGAGATTTCCTTGATAGGAAAAAAACCCAATACTATACCAACGTGGTCGGATATGTTGATATGGAAGGTTGTGGTAAGATGACAAGGATTATGACTATAATATATCTTTGGGGATCATCCTTGATAATGGATTTTACACACTCTTATATGGTAATGGTTGTAAACCTACAAAAATTAGGTCTGATGTTTTTTCACCTTTGAATCCTTTAAAAGAATCCATGGTAGTTGATATTATGCAACAATTTGAATGATGAATGACATTATTACCATACTCCTTGATCAAGAGTTGGCTATATTATTTTTTTCTAATGCAAAATACTTGTGAATCTTGATATATATCATGAAGTTGTTTTCAAGAAAGTATATATCTAAAATACTAAGGATTTTATTCAATTTTTATCTCATTTTCCACATAGTTGTGATTTATTACTTTGTATTAGTAAGATTGGAAAAATACTATGGTTCCAAATATTGGTGATCAATACCACAAAATATTTGTACCAAGAAGGTCTACATATTTGTACCAAACAGATCCACTCAAAAGAACTCAACCAATTGAACTAACTCTCACGTATATCTATATAATTTATTTGAATGTGATCAAATAAATTAAAATAAACATAATAAATTAATATTAAGATTTTATAAGTGGTGTGTATATGTTTACATATTAAATATTTAAAAATTAAATTATTATAACATGTGTATTATTTTTTATTACATATTAATATATTAATATGGGAAAATATCATTACTTATTTAATTTATGAATAAGTAAATCAAAATTTACTTATAATTCTTTTCTTTAAACTTGATTTGGAATAATCACCTATCGCCATAGGGTATTTCTTTAAACTTGATTTGGAATAATCACCTATCCCCATAGGGTATTTCTTTAAACTTGATTTGGAATAATCACCTATCCCCATAGGCTATTGGAAATACAACATAGCCCTTATAAGCATGATCTAGAACTAACAATAAATAATTTTTAAATTTATTTAAACATCCTTTAATCGTTCACAAGGTATTTATTTATGCGTTTAATTAATATAAATAATTCTGGTATTTTTAATAAAAATCCCTGAATTGTTTAAATGGTATTTATGCGTTTGATTAACAATACGATAATCCATACAACTTTTCTCATTTTTTTTATCAGTACTTGCCATGGTTTTCAAACATCTCACTGTTTTCAAACATTTCTAGATATTTGCATTAACAACGAACAAAACTCTGTTGTGTGCTGACAATGGATGACACAAAATTTCATGATGGGTAAAACCAAAATTAAGCTCCCCATATTGTTTTTGTAAATCCTGGGAGCCTGAATGGGTGTTGTGTAAAACTAAAATTGTCGTGAATGTCTGTGAGTACAGCGGATATATATATATATATAATCTGCGTCAATCACTCATCTCTTCTATAGGAAAATGCGTGTCACGCAAACCCTAAAATTGATTGTGGGGAGTGTGAGGGCATATATTGGAATGATATTTGTGTTTGGGTGGATTCCTTGCGGTTCGAGATTGAAATTGAGAAATGAGAATAATATGGCCATCTTTGGCAATGACAGATAAAATATAGGTTTATTATTTGTCTGGTGATATGTGAACTCTTCTCGGCATAATGCATCGCCTTCGTGTAAGGAAACTTCCAGTCCACTTGTTTGTTGAGTTACGAGGACATGGATTTTTAGATCCAACTGCTTTGTTAAGAAGTGAACTGTGAATCATAGACTTTTTTAAGGTGGTGAAAGATACGCTGTCTGAGTGTTATTAGAGAAAGATAATTTTGGAAGCTCAACCGTGGGGTCTGTCTTTGATACCCATTTTATTTCTTCATCGTTTCCCCGGAAAGAAGAAGCTAACGAGAAATTCTTATCTTTGGTTTCATGGTAGCTGGAACTTGTGATTGATCTGGCATTATGCAAAAGGTTGCGGGACTCTAAAACTTCTAAAACCCAGCTCATTTTTTCAGCTTTTGGGATCGCGTCTTGACTGTGGATGGTGCAGATTTCAGTCGCGCTAAGCAGCGAAATTAACTTCAGGTAAGGGGTGTACGCCTGTTCCAAATCATATTGAATGGAAATTGTGATAAATTGTGACAGTCGTTTGGTTTTATATTCACAGCAAATCACTCACAATCTGGTTGATATATATGTATTTATTAGGTTATAAAAGGTGGAAAATAGGTTATAAAAGGTGGAAACTATGGTTGATGAGAGTATATCAACACATTAGTAAATGTGTTATGCTAGTTGATAGTTACATGTGCGGGTGGATTCATTGATCATAGTTGATAAGAGTTGGGTGGATTCATTGACCATAGTTGATAACTTACTAGTGTGGGTGGACTCATTGATCATAGTTGACAAGGGTTGTCATTGACAAGAGTCGACTAGAGTTGATAGCCTACTAGTATGGGTGGATTTATTGACCATAGTTAACAATAGTTGATGAGGTTGACAAAATTGGCAGTGTCAAACTTACATTAAATGTTATAATAATATTACACAAATGGTTGAGATGATTGATGGGGTTAATCATAGTTGAAGAGGATTGAACATTGCTAATCATATTTAACTATAGATTGGCCATTATGGTTGGCCATATTCATCTATGGAAACCTTGATTGACTATGTTCCACTATTCTTACATAATTGACCATTAAAAATATCTAAAACATAGAATGTTCCAAATTAACTATTATTTACCAAAAATAACTATGTTTAACCATGATTGATTAAGATTAACCATATTCAACTATAATTAATCATAAAACCATTCATTACACATTATAAAAAGTACACTTTGTTGGATAACTTTCAAATAAATCCCTCACAAAATCAAATTTATACGCTAGATGGTGCCTCTTGCTTCATGCCAACAGCGCACATATAAATTTTGGGCGACTGTCATGACCAGCTTCACAAGATCGCTGTGCTTAGCCTTTTATTCACTCCACAAAACCTAGCTAGATAGTCACACTGTACAAATTTTGATGAAATCCATTATGTCTGTACATGGTTATTTCCGGTGTCCACCCTTCATTGTTGCTTTTGCTGTTATTTGAAATCAATCACGCAGAAATTAGGAAGATTAGTTTCACCGGATTTTTTTTTAACCTTGAAATGAATTTAAATTTAAATTCATACGGGATAACTACGGCTTAAACTTTAGAGTAAAGCCTATATTATTTAAAATAATCTTCCTGAAATCTAATGTTAAAACCTATGCCACACCAAAGGAGTACCCCATATCTGAATTCAAATTCCCCAACGTTACAACGTGCCAACGAGTAGTCAAATTATTGAAGGTTCCGATCAATGATCATACGACATTGATGGCAAATCTAGGATTTATGAGATGATCTTGACATTGACGAGTTTGACAAGGAATAGTCAAAATTTATTGGATGATAAAATTTGGTCAGTGTTGTATTAGGGTTAGGGTTGGGAGTGTGTTTTAATAACTGCCCATGATACTTCCCTATTTATAATAATTTAGTGTTGTTGCAGAGAAAGTTGGAATAGGAATACAATCACATTTCGCATCTGTGAAAATGGTGAAGTTTCAGAACCAGTTGGAAGAGCAGCTGGTCCCTGAGTGGAGAAACGCGTACGTGAACTATAAGCAGCTAAAGAGAGTGATCAAACAGATTCGACAGCAGATTGTGAGAGAACAACGAGCAAGCAACGCTGCTCATGGAGGACATTATAGGCCCATTTTCAATATATATACTAAGCGGTCTCGAGACGAAAATTCACTGGTATGACATTAAAAACCGCAGATCGATTTCCGTCGATTTTGTTTCACATACTAAATCATATTTTTCGTAGTACGCTGAATATATTTTTGGGAATTTTCCCATCATTAACTTTCCTGATATTTTAAGAAAACAATTGCAATAATTTTAAGATAGAAATCTGTAAGTGTGCGAGAAATAAATCAATTGCAAATTTGCAAACACTATATGAAAAAAATAGTGTGAAATAGTATCTTGGGTTAAGACCTAATTTGGGGCCGTGCTGTGTATAAATAGTGTGAAATAGTATCTTGGGTTAAGACCTAATTTGCGCAGCAATTTATTGACAGGTGGTACATCACAGGGTGCAGCCTGATGATCTTCTCGGTCAGGAGGCCGAGGAGTTGTATGCAACAGAGCTGTGTGGCCCGCTTCCATGGTTGGAGGATGAGGAGAGATTTTTCTCGTTGCTCGATTCTCAGCTTAACATGGTGAACTCGTTTTATAAAATCAAAGAAAGGGAATTCATCCTCCAAAGTGAACAGCTGGAAGTACAACTTGAGACTCTAGTTGGGATAAGAGGGGAACTCGCAGCGTGTGAAATAGACGATGAAGGTGATTTTGAGAAGGAAATAGACATAGGTATGTATGGAATATCAGGAAACTGAAACAATATTGAGTTTACTACTTATCTGATTAAAATATATAGATAACTTTGAAGAGCTTTTGATAACTTTAAATATATGGATAACTTTGAAGAGCTTATGATGACAAAAATAAAATGATTTAATAAGCACACTCCTAATGATGCAATAAGCACAAGCATTTTTTTTAATTGTTTTTGCAGAATCCGGAGACAATGGAGATAATGAGTACATGATGAATAACAGGGAAAGCATAACATTTTGCATGAGCAAAAGCAATCCTCGTGTGATGAATAACATGGAAAGCACACCATTTTGTACGAGAAGAAATAAAAGCAAGTATAGTCGTGCAGAAAAGATGTTACGTTCAGCCTTTGGTGAACATTACAAGGGTCTTTCTCTCCTTCAAAATTACAGGTTTTTTCGATATACCTAGCTTCGAATATTATGGGACACAAGCCCTTACAATATGTACACAATCCCACATTCCATAGAGATAAATTAATGCTCATTAAATGTGAAAATGGTATGCAATTTTATTGGTAGAAATTAAATATTATTTATTTCATTATTTATCTTATAAATTATTTTATTTATAATTTTTTAATAAAGGAAAAACTTTTGAATAAAAAATATGGTGTAATAGCAATAGTAATGATAAAGTATGATAATATATTTAGTAGAGTATTGTTAATAATTTTTTTTAATATATGTTTAAAATTTAAAACCTATAATCACAAAATAATTTTGCTAACTATTACAAATATATTTTTGAACAAATATTTTTGAAATCAATCAAATTTAAAAAATATTAATCATTATTAAATAAAACTATATTGGTTCCAAGATTTTTATGAAATTATGATATATATTCATCATTTGCATATCCTCTTGACTCAAAATTCCTTGATCTTTCCACATCCAATAGAATTTCTAGCCTCAGCCATTTAATGAGTGATTGAATTGATTCTTACCATACTAACAAAAAGCTGAGCACAAACTCCCACTTCCTCATTTTTTTCATTTTGGCCATATAAACTTTTCATTATGAATACATTTTTAGAGTCCTTTGTATTCTTGTTAGGAGTGCACTCTAAAATATTGAATTTTTGTTAGCATTAATGTAATCTTCTTCTATAAATTTTAGTTATTTCAATAATGTCCATTTTCTATTTTAAGTTCCCAACGTAATACTTGTGCAAGTATTTTATATATTTTAGTAATGTCCATTCTCTATTTTAGATTCCAACAAAATAGTACAAGTATTTTTCACTAGTAACCATGCTCATTCCATTAACTTATCCACCATTCCAACAAGGGTAAACATAGAAGTAAAGATGTTAATATTTGGCATAAATTAAAACCTCTTGTGTAAAATAACACATTATAACAAACCAAATAACACATTATAACAAACCAAACCAATTGAAAAAGAATAAAATACACATAGGAAACCCCTCATATCTATGTTGTCCACTCAATATACATTTAAAAAAAAGAAAAAGAAAAAAAAAAAGCTAATGCTAAGATACAATTGAAAAGAATAAAATCCACATATGAAACCGCACACAGCTATGTTGTCCAAGAAATAAAAAAACTAATTCCAAAATCTAATGTCAAATTATAATGTTAAACCTCAATTAAAACCATGTAAAGAAAAATAATGAACTAATAAGAATAACAATTATACTAAGTGTAATGTATCTAAAATTTGTGATGAATTGTTTCTCAGTTTCCCTCTGCACATGTAAGTGATTATAGAGAGAATGCACCTTGGCTTTTGACTTTGATATTCAAATGTTATTTATAGTGATGCTTGGAATATGATAAGAATATCCAAAGCATTTTTATTGGAACCAAGAGGATTTTATTGATCGATTTTTTTTCCCCTTAATGCAGCTCGCTTAACACATTGGCGTTTGCAAAAATACTGAAGAAGTTCGATAAGGTGGTGTCTAATCCAAAACATAATCGCATTTGCTATGGACAGTACCTTCACTAGAAAGTTTTATTACTAATGATTGAATGGTTTTGCGCAGGTTACTGGAAAAAATGTGATGGATACGTACCTGAGAGTCGTTGAAGCTTCTTATTTTTCTAGCTCTAACAAGGTCTTTGAAGAATTTTTTTTATTGATTATTTTAATAAGAACTTTGAATTTAGAACACCTAGATTTCTGTATTTTAGTTCTGTTCGAATTTTTCACAATTAATTTACTTCGTTTGAACAATGTTGCCAAAGGTTATGAGCTTAGCGGAGAAAGTAGAGGATCTGTTCACCAAGCGCTTTAGCAAAAACAACAGAAGAGAAGCGTTGGTCCGTCTAATGCCTTCTTCCCAACTAGACTCCAAGAAGACGACGTTTAACTTAGGTACATATATTTACGTCAAATATCTATTCACTTTTTCCAAATATAGGAATATTTATTACTATTTATTAAAATAATTTGAATTTATTAAATATAAATGAAAATATATATATATATATATATATATATATATATGTTAATCGGATGTAATTTAAATGTATATGTTAATTGAGTTTATTTTAGGTGAATGAATGAAATAATTTTCATCCTTCAGTCTTTTGAAAAAGGTAATTTATGTCATTCTCTTTAATAGATATATAATATGATGTTAAGTTATTAAAAAAGTAATTTATGTAGTTCTTATTTTCCTAGTATATAATTTGTGTGAAAAAATGATTTTATTATTATGGTTAAATGGGTTTTTATATAAGGATACAAAGTGCACTCAAGATATACAAAACCCAACGATTTTGAGAGAAAATAATAAACAACTCATACAGGTAGCTCTAATGCATTTAAATAACTACATGGCTAAACAACATGCACATACAAATTAATCTATGTGAAAATCAATTAGTGCACTCTATTTGAATTGAATCCTTGCTTTCTTTTTTGAAATCCTTGCTTTCTTTTTTGAAAGTGAAAAAGAAAAAACCACCATGCATAATGTCTAAGACTATTGAAGCTGAATATATATTCCAATGTATGATGATTTTGTATAAACAACATATCCAAGTGCTAATGCTCCAAATTGTTGAAAAATAATAGTAGTGGAGACGTGAGGTTTATAAAACACTTTAGAGTAGAGAAGAATTGAGATACTGGGCCATACTATATTGTGACCATGTAAAAGTACATGGGAGTGAACTTCATCATTTTTTACTATGCAACTTGCAATAGCTGTTGTTTTTATAAAAGGTTGTGTTATAATGGTTTGTGGGAATAACTACTAAAATATGAGATTATGAGTGGGAATAACTACTAAAAGATGTGATTATTCTCATAGTGTGGTTGAGTTGTGGTACCTATTTTTTCTAAAGTTTTCCTAGGTGTTAGTAAGAAAGATAAACGAATGTGCAACATGGGTGTGGTCTAAGCATTAGTGTTAAGCCTTGATTGGTATGTATATGAAGTAATATAGATATGGATTTGGAAGAAGTAGGAAGAGTGGATGCACCACACAAAAATATCTTTGGGCACATAAAAGTTAGAGGAAAGATGTTGGCAAGTCAATGGATGATCTCTAGGTCAGTGTATCTAGGTGCTAAGCTCTCATGGCCATTTGGTAATAAATACATTAATGAGGGGTGATACATAGAGATTCGACAATGGAGGAGGAAAATTGCAAGCAAGAAATAGTAGTACCTTAGGGATGGGTAATGCATGCATTGAAATAAATATATTGACATGTCAATGGGTGATGGATTTATGTTTCAAGGTTAGACAATTTGTCGTGAGGTAAAGGTAACGTTGTAAAATGTGATTTTAGCCAAAATATTTGTTGTGTTGCTGAATAAAGGTCACAGTTAATAGTATTAGAGTGAGAGTGAGAATTGAATAGGGTCACTCTCAAACAAAATATTTCTTTCAAAAAGTACAAAGTAAACTAAATTAAATTTAAGATTAAAAGTATTTTAAGAGTCATTGATTTAAAATTATATATAAAATTTATTAAAAGATTTAATATATTGTTACACACCTTACTTCACAAATTGATAAAACTAGAATACTCACACCTTAATTATGACCTAAATACAAAATAAGGAAAAAAGATCCCAAATATTAAGACAAAAAAAAATGCAACTAACTAATATAGGTTATAACAAGTTACGAGAAGGTTGTATCGAGTTAACATTGAGACTACTGTCATGCAAGGATGATGGCATCTACATGGTGCAAAATGTGAAATATGCATTAATTTATAGCTCGACATGTCCATAAGGTCTCCCAACTTTTAAAAGCCATATTTACATAAAGAAATGAATAAGTTTATATGCAGTAACTTGGTTCATAACCAAGGAAACTAAAGGAATGTGTGAATGATATCCAATGAACTAAAATGAGTGATAGGGTATTGTCCTATGCACAAAGAGATCACATGGATGCTGGCTCGTTCACCTATTAAATGAGAGCCATTAAAGTGGAAGGTTGCTTGATAAATAAGAAATAGCAGAGATGACAAAGAATTATGGAATGTATCATGAAATCATGAGGGTAGTGAAGTGATGCGACAATAGAAATTATCCAGAAAATGGTTACGAAGACAAATAAATCATGGTTACTATTGCAGATAAGACAAGTCACATAAAAATGACTCCAATAATGTTAAGCAAGTATTACTAGTGAAGTTTAAATGAAACTATTAATAAAGTAGATACAAATAGAATAATCATAGTAAATCAGATTAAGACGGGACTAATGGGATCTATGATCTTAGACAACATTCGAGCACATATTTGAGTTCATGTTTCAAGATCAGAGTAAACTTAAAAAATGGCTAAGATGATAATAAAACCTAGATGTTTCTTGGCCAATGTGAGTGTAATAGAATTGTGATTTTCGTTGGAAGGAACTACAAAAATAAGTCGACTCAAAACCAATCCATGAAAACCTGATCTTTATACAATAACATGATCTATAAGAGGTATTGGAATTAGTAGTTTGCATCATGGAAATACTAAATACTAATAGGAAAATAAAATCAAGATTATCTGAATGATAAATTCTTGTCACGGTGAAAAAACATATCCACAAAGAAATATTCCTAGGTAAAAGATGTTTCAAACATGGATGGAAAAGGGACACAAGGAGCTAGGCCATATGATTGCTTTGCATGCTAATGTGAGATTCGCAATTTTGATGACGTCTATGTCAATAGATGTATGTGATGAATGAAAAGTAATATTATAGACACTGAGACGGTTCAATTAGTGAAGAAATATGAGTCGAAAATTTTGGATGTTGATCTGTGTTTATGATTGAAGTTGAATTGGGATGAGAGAAATATCTTGGTTTTGTATTAGGGTCGAAATATTAGTGTAGGAAGTTACAAACAAATACAAAAGTTAACATAAATAATTTATATAATACTAAAAAGATATAATTCTGGTTTAGGAATTCAAATTGATTGAATTATTTGAAAATAGAAGAATACATGGAGTGAAAATAGAGGAATAAATAAAGACAAATTCCTATGGGATATCATTCACAAGGATCTTAGTATACTAATAACAACCACATTATACAATTTTATCTCTTATATGCATCTTAATCTCTTTCCTAAATTTAGAGTTTAGATGCACAACATACAAACTACACAGAAACTAGAAAATTGCTAATAATTAACACATTCCAACAATCTCTTTAATTACACCATTACTGTATCACAATATTTGAGATCAATTAAAAAACTTGTTTCACTTATACATACAACTTATTATCAACTCTATATTTTACAAAATTTTCATTTTTCTCCTTTTGTTCTCCAAACTTTATGTTCTACATACTTTTTCTGCATCTTCAACTTTAGCTTTACTGTACTTTTCTACTTCAATATTTATTCAACTTGATTGTTGTCTTCATCTTGATATTGTTTCTCATATGCACCTGATTTTACATCATTTACTATTGATTTAACTTTTCTATCAACTCATATAAGATAGATAAAGAATATTACTCTCTACTAAAATTATGGCAATTTTTTGTGCTCACTTTCATCTTGATCTTGATTGAGATTTACAAGCTACTTCTCAAGAAACACTTATTTAGAGTAACAATCAAATTCAACATTTAATACTAGTTTATTCTCACATTTTGGAAATACTATGAAATTAATTTCATTTTCCATTTCAATTTCATCATCATATCAGTCTTTACATGATGGGATTAACTTTCTCCACCATGTTCATGCTTGTCTAGTATAAAGTGAAATTGATATCTTTGCATATTTAGGAAAAATTTTCTTTCCATGTCTTGTATATATTCTTCTACTTATACAAGGTCTTCCAAAGCATCTCCTATTATTTATCTAATGCTGAAATTCTTTTGTTACAAAAATGAATTCATAAATTGCAATGCTTTGTAATACAATTTGTTGCTAATAGGTGTTGTTCCCACTTTCATTATATTCCACCCTCAAAATATCCAAAACTTCTTTGGACTTGGTTGCTCATGCAATTTTGGGAAGAATGTTTTCATTGTATCATCCTTCACTATAAGTTGATTCCTTTGATCATGTGTCATAGCCTTATAATTTGCTTGATTTAGAGGTTATTCAAATACAACGTGGTGGCCAAATATAGGAGGAGTTTTTTAACAAATCCATACTAATGAAAAATATAGAATACCCCTAATCTATAAATACTCTATATTTCATGTTCACTCTTTCATTTTTTTTTTAAACATTTTCCAACAATAATGTGGTCATCCGTGTCTATTACTCTACACCATAATTACTCTCTCTTTATGTTTACCCTTATTTTAAACACATGCCAACAATAATGTGGTGATCAATATATATAACTCTATACCATAATTACTTTCTCTTTCTTGTTTTTTTTTTAAACACATTCCCACAATAACTTGTTCATGGATTTTTGCAAATACAAACTTCAACACTTTTTTTTTAAATAGCTCTATAAAAAAAACAACAAATATCTAATGGAAAATAAAAATACATAAACACTATGTACTAAGAGAAAGATAAACATAAAAAAATCCTTAAAAACATATTAAAAAATCATAAAATTTAAAATTGTGGAATAAGTCACCCTCAAGTTAAGTATCCAATGGATCTACTCCAGATATTGATTAAAAAAAGAAATATAGATAAGAGGGAGTAGAGATTTGAACCAATTGTTTCTCCCATAGGAAAGGATGTAGGTATGAACTAAAAATTATAAATCTCCAAAAGATGTAGATATAGACTGAAATGAATAAATTTCCAAACAATAGAAAAGATCCAGAAAAATTCTTAGAATTCAAACATTACCTTTAATGTTAATTAGACTACCAAAAACATTCTCCCTACAAAAAAAACGCTTTGACTCTACATTACACTAATATTTAGTTTTTTTTAAATACATCTAATTTCTTTTTTTAAGTTAATCACTCAAGATTTAATTTATTTTGTCAATTTAAATGGAAAAATGTCACAATTTTTTGAAAGAGAAGTGTAAAGTTAACCTCCCCCTTTATACACTGACAAAATGCTAGGATTGTGTTAAATAATTTTAATAAATTTCCAAAGCGTATAATCATTTGTTTGGATTTACCATATTCTAACACATTCTGGGTTGAAAATCACATTCTTTGTTGCAGGAATTTTCACTGGCTGGTCATGGAGTTTGCTTTTATCACTTATTCTTGTGCTTTTAACTCACTCTCAAATTGCAGAGTACTTGGGAAGCCCAAAATTTGCAATAAGTGTATATCTAACCTTCAGGTACTGTGATGTCAATAGACATCGTTATATATATTTAAACTTTTTCTTTTGAATTATATATATTTTAACTTTTTCTTTTATTTTAATCTTTTAATTTAATTTCTATAATTTGTTTCTTTTAATATATTTTTAATTTGATTTGGTGTTTGATGTGTACAGCATATTTGCCATGATAATTTTCCATCTTTATATATGGGGTCTCGATTTGTACCTTTGGAAGAGGATGGGAATCAACTATTCGTTTATATTTGAATTTGCAGTTAGTACAGAATTGAGAAGTCTCGAAGTTGTGCTTATCAGTACTGCTCTCACTGCAATTTTTATGACTTGTATACTTTTCCACCTTGTTTTGGTCACATCAAAATTTTCATTCTTTGCCAGAGAAGTGGAAATAATTCCAGTTACCAGTCTTATAGTAAGTATTAAGGATTGTTATTCTTTTAATTTCCCTCGGAATGAAAGGATTTATCGTCTCTCTATATATTCTTTTTATATATAACTATCTGGACTCTTCCCTATCGTTTATTATTATTTTTTTTTTTAATTGCAGGCCTTTTTGTTATTTGTAATCTCTCCTTTCAATATTTGTTACAAAGACACCAGATATTATTTCCTTCGAATCGTTTGGCATATTATTTGTTCCCCATTTTACAAGGTAATATCCATAAAACCGTATTTTTCCAATTTTCAAAAAATAATACTAATATAGATCTCCATAAATCTTTGATTTCATATTTATAGATATCTTTTCTTTTAAAAAATATATTGATATAGATCTAAATCTGCTCTGAATAAACTATATATAGAGGCGTTGCTTCAAGGCATTTCTCAGAGAAGATCACAAAACAAATTGGTATTCGATTTTGTCTGAAGTTTTCAGTGGATTAATAAAACTCCAAATCATCTTAAAATGGTGGAAACGTAATCAAAACCAAATAAAACCATGAACAAAACCACACTTTCTGTTATCATATGTTTGGAATAAATTGTATCTTACTTAATTGAGAACCATTATTTATATGTTTTTTCTTATATTCAGACCATTGCCAATAACTTCAGTTTAACTTATCCTTTATTAGTTAAATAAATTTAAATTTTGTCTTGAATAATATGGATTGGATTTAAAAACATTCAAGAGGGTTTTTTATTTATTATAATGCTCGTAAGGTTTTCGCTAATACAAGTTATATTAACAGGTTAGGTTTGCTGATTTTTTCTTCGCTGACCAATTAACTAGCCAGGTGCGTAACGCTTTTCATAATATTTTCCCATTTGAAATAGGAAAACCTACGCATGAATTACTTTTTTTACTTCAAGGAATCCCATCTGTTGTATACCACTTTGATTTCTGCAGATCACAGTGTTGCGAAATGTTTCGAACATTTCGTGTTATTATGTAAGCCGCTACTACAGTGGTAGCTCAGAAGTATGTTCCACGAGCCATGTCATCCAGTATTTCAAACTCTTTATCGCAGTACTACCATATTGGTGTAGATTGTTGCAGGTACGTACGTTATAGCCTTCTTTTCTACCTCATATTATCTAGGTTTAATTTAATTTGTAAATGTCAATACGTCAAATTTTAGTTTGTGATTTACACAAGTTATCAATTTTTTTTTGAGGGAGAGACGAAGTGCAGCACTTTTTCAAATTAGTTTATATTTCTTTCTGGTTAATCTTCCATGAATATGAAGCGAAGATGAGGGTTTGAATTAAATGTTTTAATGTATATTATTTAAATTACACAACGGGATGGTTTTGATTTAATATTATATTCACAAATCATTTCACTATTCCGTATTCCGTGTGTGTCTATATATATATATATAATTTATTTATTTATTTATAGGTTAATATTATTTAATGGATGTAAAACAGTTGATTTTATGTGGAGGTGATTAGATCAAAATATAAAAGATAGCTAATCATGATTGATTAAGATCAATCATCTCATGGATGTTATGTGATTCATTTCACTAGTTTCAATCTCACTTTTTTACTAGTGTGAGCATCACTGGATGCAATAAGTGCTAAGTGAACTATTCAAAAATCATGAAAAATTAGTCACTTAATCCCTGTTGATTTACTTAACCGACTTGAATCCAAAAAACAATATCTAATTGTAAAACATGTCAATTAAAGTAAATTGAAGTCAAACATAACTTACTAATTTCAATATATAGTTAAAATTAGACAATAGAAGTAAATAGTCAACAAACTTGTTAATGATGACTGAAGCATGTTCAACCATGATCAAGTATATTTAAACATATTCAAACATGATCAACGAAAGTCAACAGTGATCAATAAAAATTAATTATAATAAAAAAATATTTCAAGAAAGTTAACCATTATCAATCCTTCTCTATCATAGTCAACTATAATTACCCATTTATAATCATAGTGAACCATAACCAAACATATCTCAACCATAATTAAATGATTCAAAGTAATGAAACATAATCTAAAATATTCAAACCACCATTTGTCATAATTAATAATTAATAAACAATCATGACGTCAAACATAATATATAATCATTTAACATAGTTAAAAATAACTATTAAATAAATTATTATCAATTATAATCAATGATAATTAATATTAATAAATATAATAAATATAAATATTATAACATTGCTAAACACTTTTTATATTAATATTGATGTTATAAAATAAGTACACATTTAATTTTTAATTATTATTAATATTAACTTTATTTATATTTAATATAAATTTAAAAGATTTATATATTAGCTCAAGAGGTGAAGAGGTGATAGGGTGTATTGTTAAAGGATTTTAAAAAATCTAATTATGTTAAGAATAAGTATAGTTTACACAAGATAAGATACTTTGTCATTTTAATAGTGGTCATCTCAAAACTCATACAATTTAACAAAAAAAAATAATATAACAATTTATAACATTACTTATTTAAAACTAAAAATACTATTTTATAAAAAAATCATATAACAATTTATATTATTATTTATTTAAAATTATTATTTTATATAAAAATTAATGACAAAAACTATATATATATTTTTAATGTACTTTTTATTTCATGATATAAAATCAAATTACTTATAATATTAGTCTTACTGTGCAATGTAATGTAATCTGGGAGGAGTTGGTTATGACATGAAATCAGATTGATTACCATATTATTTTGACAATTCATGACAGTGTGCGAGGAGGTGGCGCGATGACCCGAAAGACAGAAGACAGATTGCAAACGCTGGAAAGTATGTCTCTGCACTTACAGCAGTCCTGATAAGGCTTATATACGGGACAAATAAAACGCAGTCGTGCTTCATATTGTCTATAGTATCTTCTACTATTGCCACTATCTATCAATTTTATTGGGACGTCGTAATGGATTGGGGTTTACTCCAACGGAAATCTGTGAACCCTTGGCTCAGAGACCAACTCATATTGAAGAGCAAAGTGCCATATTTCGTGGCGATGGTAAAATAATCGCATTTCTTTTTTCAATAGAAAATTAATTGTATTGCATATGAAGCTTGATTGTTCTTTTGGTAACTGTAAGTCACAAAATGAAGTTTTATTTTGATGCGGGGATTGAAATGTTACAGGCTGCTAATGCACTACTTCGATTAGTTTGGATCTATTCACTCGTACATGAAATCGTGCGTTTTGAACCCTTTGATCACAAACACTTGGACTTAATTTTCGGGATGGTAGAAATCGCTCGCCGTGGCATGTGGAATTTTTTCAGGTTTGCAAAGAATGGAAAGCTATAGCAATTTGTTTTGTTGAGAAAAACTGTTTAAAGATTTTCTGAATTATTATTGGTTTGTTTTCCCAAAAATATGTGCAGACTGGAGAACGAGCACCTGAACAACGTGGGCAAGTTCAGAGCAGTGAAAACGGTTCCATTGCCATTTAAAGACATTGATCAATAGGGCTGAATTTATTTTTATATTATTGTCAACAGAATTTTGATTTATCCATTGCGTCTGAAGGAATATTGATGGGAAGTGCGAAATTGGCCTTCAAACTCTAGCCAAAGGCAGAAAAACTTTCATATATGTTTTACAGGTTTTACGTGATCTTTTATATATATATATATATACTCTGTGATCTTTTGTACATACTCACATCATTTATAATGCTTTTAAAGAAGTTACATATTGGTAGACCAAGATGAGTTTATTATTTGGTATGGTGGCATGTTAAGCTTTTTAAACATAATGTATTGATTTAGGTTATAATTATTTTTGTTGAGTAAAGATTATATTTACGTTTGGAAAACATAATTTATATGTAAATTTGGAAAGTAGTAATCTCTTTATTTCCTTGTCTCTTATCATATACTGTATATTGGTAATTTTCAAACACATGTTTATAATTCTTCACACACAATTGGCCAATGCTCAATAAATTATTATGCTTTAATTTTGTAGTTTAAATAAATGTCTTTAATACTTTTCATACCTTTTTTAGTATGGAATTCCATATCATCACCAATTTTGTTCTTGGATTTGAAATCCATGGTAGAAAATAACTCTATATTTCTTGACATATGATTAGAGTAACCTAAGTCTAAATATTAAATATTAAACATCTTTAATACCATTTTTATCTGTCATAAGAAAAAAATAAATTGTTTAGTGATGTCTCTTCACCCTCTTGAGCATAATCAACACTTTTGTTGTTTTTACCTTCTGTAAATCTATAATATCTTTCAAAGTGTCTATACCTATTATAATAATAACATTGGATATTTCTCTTATTAAATATGTCTCTCCCTCTACCTCTTAAACCACTTGTTTCTCTATTTCCTCTTGAACAATTATATTTTTTACCTTTATGTTGGCCTCTATTTTCCTTTTCATTATTTGAAATTTGTAATTTGGTGAAAAAATATCTCTCATTATTCTCTTGAAATGAATCTCTTATTCTTCTTCATAAGACATAAGAAATCCAAATAAGTAATTAAATTGAAGGGTGTATAAATCATTGTTTCTTCAATGATTATGGCATCATTGTTCCACTTTTGTGTTAGATACCTCAACAACTTTTTAATCACAATATCGTTGTCCACATTTTCTCCAGAAGTAGCCATATTATTACTCCATACAATAGTCACTCATATTTTCAACTTCTTAAATATTCAAATTCTCAAATTCTCTTTGCAATGTTTCTAGTTTGAAAATTTTGATTTGATCACTACTTTGATAAGGCATTCTAAGTTGTATTTTCACTTGAAATTCTTGAAACTAAGATCTTATTTAGGGATTTTTGAATGTGAACTAAAGCTTGAGAATTATTAGTTTGAGCCTACTTCTTAGTTGTTATATAATTGGTTGTAAGAGTATTACAATCAATTGGCTCTTCATAACATGTTTCTACAATCTTCCATAAATTTTTCATTGTTAAAAAATATCTTCATATTGAAGCAACAATAATCATAATCACTTCCATAAGATTATATATAAACCTATATTTAATCTAGTTAATTATCAATAATAGAAATATAAAAAATATGTCACCAATTAAAAAATAACAATAATAACTCACAACCTAAACATAAACAAAAATAAATTTTCATTCTCACAACTACAAAAAACCAAAGATATTCACCATTGATAATCATAATAGAGGATGTACATCCTAAGTAAGGATTTCAAAACCTTACAAAATCAACAATTTGATGCTCATAATTGAACTTCAAAAATTTACTTTGGAAAATAGCTCAAACATTTTGCATACATTATTCACACTAATATATGTAAAATAATGGAAAATATATCTAAAAATTAAAAATCAAAACTAATATTGAAATGAATTACATGTATCTCATTGAATGACATATATAATGTATGAAAATAAAGTTAAAATGCATACATGGCATGATCAACATATTTAAAATCAATTATCAACAATTAACATGTTATTTGTGGGAACTAAATTTAGGTGGAAAGGATAACTATTTTTCTGAGTAATTTTATTCCACGGGGATGCAAGCTTCCAATCATTCATGGTCACCAGGTGCAAGCTCCATCACTACCACATCCATCTATTGCAGCGAAGGGTATTCCACTAGATTAGCCTCAAAACTTTTAGGGGGACTTCCATCGGAGACACTTGTAGGAGTGGGGTATGAGAGACCAAACACATCCTTTAATACACCCACAAATTCATTATCCACCGTGACCTTTTTGGAATTTCTAAACAATTCTGAACAACAGAGGAATAATAATTCCCCAACTTAACATAGAGATTCAATTCAAAAGATGTGGACAGAGATGCAAAAAAAAACTTCTATTTCATTAAATCAAAAGTTGTTACAAAATGGAGATTTCCTCAAAACTTCATTATTCTAGATTAAAAAAAATTCTGTTTGATTGCTACTGAAACGAAGTTCTATTCACTCCTTAAACTAATCTTTGTCCTCTTTTCAATTCTGCCTTCAGTCAACAAAAAAAAATACATAGTCTTGCATATAAAAATTCTCCCTCTGTTCTTTCATACAGAGTCTCACACTCTATTTTTCACACACAAAATGCACATACACAATGCTATATTTGTTTTAGCCTTCGATCTCCTTTAAAAACCAATAAATAGTCTATTTGCCTTCGAGATTTTATATGTGTTACATTTTTTTTTATTACACACACACACACACACACACACACACACACACACACATATATATATATATATATATATATATATATATATATTATAAAAATGTATGTTTATAATATATATTAAATCATATATGATCCACATTTTAAAAACTAAACCCTTTTATAAGAACTTATGTCACCGCATATAATTAAAAAATTAAAACTTTAAAAATATTAAATCTAAGGTTTAAAAACCTTAATAAAACTTCAACGTGGAATTTAAAACTTAAAAACAAAACTGTTTCAAATAAAAATTATCACATCCAAATTTGTCGATGCTAACTGTGTACCCAAGGCTTGCGATAGCCTTCCTATTGGTCGATGGTGGACCCCACAGTGGAACTCAAAAGAATTTAACCAGAATGCATAAGATATTATTGCATCCTTTTGGAGATGGTGTGATGCTAGCTCTATTCTATGCGATCGACACGCTATTGGCTAGGAGCTGTGGTGACTTGGCATGTGGGACCTCCGTCTATCGCATGGTTAAAGGCTATGGTGACGAGGCAGGAGGAACGTGCGATCGTCGTGAAATTGGATGGTGGTGTGAAGATGTGGAGCATGGACTCCACAAGCTATGACTTGACCCATTCAAACATAAAAGAAATGCATTAATGGTTATGGTTGCTAGGTGGAATTTTAAAGGTACGTAGAGCAAAGTTTAAATCCGAAGATAGGTTCAGAGGATTAGCGTGTAGACGGGAAATGGTTGCGTGATCAAGCCACAAGTTTTAATGCGAAGTATGGCTACAGCCTTATAAACCAAAATTGGATTTGCAGGCTTTAAAGACTGGGATTTAATTCATAGTGGCGTGCAAGAAACAAGACAAAAATTAAACTGTTGTTGCGTCTGTACTTCAACTCTGCCTGCTTATAGTTGAGTTTAAAATTCAACACTCCCCCTCAAATTCAACTGCTAGATTCTCTTCCATACTTAGAAATTTACTCAAATAATTAAAACTTTTCTTCCTGAATGGTTTTGTTAGTATATTAGCAAACTGCTCTTCAGTTCTGTAATTTTGCAAAACAATTTTCCCCATTGTTCACTAGCTCCCTGATGTAGTGATACTTGGCATCAATGTGTTTCGTTCTTTTTTGAAACAGTGAATTCATTAACAATGCTATTATTGAGTTATTATCACAATAAACTGTTGTGCCTTTTACCCTTTCATGACACAAAATTTTCAATGTTTTCCTTATCCAAATTGCTTGACATGTTGCTGCTGTAGCCGACACATATTCTTCCTCTACTGTAAATAAAGTCACAATTGGTTGTTTCTTAGAAGCCCATGAAATGCCTCCTGAACCCATATGAAAAATATATCCAGAAGTGCTTTACCTTTCATCTATACTTCCAGCTCAATCACTGTCAGTATATCCAATCAATTCAAAATTTTCTGAACTGGTGTATGGAATACCATACCATTTTGTTCCTTTCACATACCTCAGAATTCTTTTTGTTGCTTGCCAATGTGCCTCCTTTGGCCTTTCCATAAATCTGGAAATTAAACTTACAACATGCATAATATCAGGCCTAGTTGCAATCAAATACATAAGGCTGCTAATTGTGCTCTTTTACAAACTTGGATCAAAATCCTTGTTGTTGTCTTCTATGTTCAGTTTCAATCCCATCACTGTAGAAGTAATTGCTGCATTGCAATCCTACATGTTAAATCTTTGCCGAATTTCTTTAACATACTTTGTTTGAGAAATAAAAATTTTATTTTCATTTTTCTCTACTTCTATTCCTAAGAAGTATCTCAGGAATCCCATATCAGTCATCTCAAATTCATCGTTCATGACTCATTTAAAATTCTCAATGAGGTAAGCATCATTACCTGTAAAATAACATCATCAACATACAAAACAACAATGAACATCTTACCATCTTTCTCTTTGATGTATAATTTGGGTTCTCGTTCACATTTCTCAAACCCATTTTCCAGTAGATAGGCATCTATCCTACTGTACCATGTTCCTGGTGCTTGTTTTAGCCCATATAGAGCTTTCTTCAATCTGCATACGTTGTGCTCTTGGCCTTCTTTCTCATATCCCACAGGTTGTTCAACATAAACCTCTTCCATCAATACTCCATTTAGGAATGCTAATTTCACATCCATTTGGTAAACTTTCCACTTGTGTTGTGCTGCTATGGACAGCACTGCTCTTACCGTTTCCAATCTTGCAACTGGTGCAAAATTTTCCTCATAATATCTTCCTTGTTGCTGCTTGTAGCCTTTGACAACAATTCTGGCCTTGTGCCTTTCAATCTTACCTTCATCATTGCTTTTGGTCTTGTAGACCCATTTTAATCCAATTAATTTCTTGCCTTTTCATAGATCAACTAATTCCCATGTCTTATTTTTCTCTAAGGCATTTCTCTCTTCATCCATAGCATCTATCCATTTCTTATCTTTTACTACTTTTTCAAAATGAATAGAATCATCTACATGAAAATATAATGGAAATAAAAAGTTCATACCTTCATTTTCTGCCTCATGCTTATAAATATCATTCAGACTTATGAATCTAGTTCCTCTTTCACTTGTTGAACTTGTGGTTGTAGAAGCACTTAATTCTGCTCCTTGTGATGTGCTTGGAGAAGCACTGTCATCACTTCTCAACGGTGTTCTCATACCTGCTTGTGGTGTCCCTTTCTGTCCTTGTGTTGGTGGAGGTGTTGTTGCTAATGAGGGATGCCTTTCAGCCATTTCTTCCTCATCATCATCATGAGACAAGAAGCTTCTCACATTCACTGTTTTCCCAATGCTTCTATCCCAAGCTTCTTCTTCAATGAACTATACACCTCTGCTTATAACAAACTTATTGGTGGATGGGTTATATAGTCAGTATGCCTTTGATTCTTCACTATATCCAATAAATATGCACTTCTCCCCCTTACTATCCAACTTCTTCCTTATCTGATTTGGAATGTGTGCATAAGCCACACAACCAAAAACTCTCATGTGGGTGACAAGCTGTTTTATGCCACTCCATACTTCTTCTGGAAATCTATTCATTACAGCTTTGGTTGGGCATCTATTCAACACATGTGCTGCACAATGTACAGCTTCAACCCAATATTCATTTGGAAAATGTTTTGCCTTCAACATGTTTCTTACCATATCCATGATGGTTTTATTTTTCCTTTCAACAACTCCATTTTTCTGCGGTGTATATCTTGCTTTAAATTGCATATGGATTCCATTTTCTCTGCAAAAACACAAAAATTATTTGGAGATATATTCTCCTCCTCTGTCTATCCTTAAGACCTTATATGATGCCCACTTTGGTTCTCAACGAGAGCCTTAAAGTGACAGAATTTCTCAAACACTTCACTCTTCAACTTCAAGAAATAAACTCAAGCTTTTCTTGTGAAATCATCAATGAAAGTCAGCATATAGTGGCTACCTTCTAATGATGGTGTTTGCATTGGTCCACAAAAATCTGAATGGACAATTTCTAAGGGTGCCTTTGCCCTTATGTTCTTTCCTAATGGAAAGCTTTCTCTTTTTTTTTTGCCCAAGATGCAGCCTTCACATAGGCTGTCCAGTTTCTCAATCAATGGTAATATCTTTACTATTCCTTTCCTATGCAACAAATTTAGCCCTCCAAAGTTGGGATGTTCAAATCTCAAGTGCCATAACCAGTTTTCATCCTTTGATTCTCTTTGGTAAGTCTCTTATGTCATTGCTGCAATGGCATCTTCTTTCTTCAAATCTGTTCTCATTTTGAGAGGGAACATTATGTTCCTTGTCATCTTCACTTGTGCAAATCATTACACGCTTGGTGGTTTATCCATGATGGTGCATACATCATCTTCAAAAAATATATTATAGCCCTTTTCAATAAGTTGTCCAATGCTCAATAGGTTACACTTCATACCAGACACATAATAAACATTTGATATGATTTTTATTTCTTCTTTCTTTGTCAAAAAACTCACTCTGCCTTTTCCCATGACATAGACCTTGCTGTCTGTTTCCAATATTACTTGAGACTTTACATTTTCACCAATCATGGAAAACATAGAAATGTTTCCAGTCATATGGTTGCTAAATCCTGAATTTAGAAACCATATATCTTCATTCTTCTCTTCAACCATATTACATGCTAAAAACAACTTTTCTTAACTAATATTTTCTTTTGTAAAATTATCACTAGGTCTATTACCCATGTCAGTATGTTTCTTCCTACATTCATTGGCATAATGACCATACATTTTACAGTAATGACATTGGACCTGATATTTATCATACCTTTGTCCATGTGCTTGATGTTTTCCACCTTGTTGCTGCGTTGGCCTTGGTTCTAATTTTGATTGTTGCCCCTTCCACTAATATTTGTAGGGCTACTTCTTCCTCTGTTTGGGCTTCGACCTCTTTTGTTTCCTCTACCTTGACCTCTTCCTCTTCCAAAGGACATTTGGGTCTTCAAGGCATGCTCCAAAGATGAGTTTTCTGTTCTACCTAATATTTGTTCATGTGTTATCAATGATGCATGAAGCTCATCAACTGTAAACTTTGAGAGATCTTTTGTCTCTTCAATGGTTATGACTATCACATCAAACTTTGAGGGTAAGATCCTCAACACTTTCTCCACTATTCTTCTCTCTTCTACTGTCTCTCCATGAGATTTCATTTGGGTGACCAACCCAATCAGCAGAGTAAAGAATGAGTGTGTTGTATCAAACTCTTTCATGAAAATGACTTCAAAATCTCTTCTCATTAATTGAAGTTTTGTTGTTTTTACCTTCTCCATACCTTGGTAGGTTGTCTGGAGGGTATCCCATGCATCCTTGGACCTCTTTGCTGCTGGAACCCTTGGAAATACACTTTCATGCACTACTTGATAGAGATAGAAGAGGGCATTTGAGTCCTTCTTCCTATTTTTCTTTACCAAATCATTCTTTGCCTCTAGGAAGACATTAAATACATTTTCATCTATTAGTTCTTCTAAACCATCTTCAACAAGTTCTCATAAATCTTGAGAGGCAAACAAGGCTCTCATTGTGATTGCCCAATAGTCATAGTTCTTCGCATTGAACTGTGGGAGTTGAGTATTTCCCATACTCGTGCTTATGCTAGCTCCTACCATGGCTAGCTTACTGAACTATGATTAAAAAAATTTACTACGTTTTTAAACAAATTGTCTCTCTTCTTTAGAGACAAACTTTGTCTTCAAAAATACTTCTTTGGACAACACTTTTTAAACAAACTCAAAACTTTGTTTCTGAGAAATACTTTGCTTTTGTTGAGGGTTCACTCTGCTGGTTAAAAGCTGCAACAAACTTCCTCTACCTTCCTTCAGCTTCTTTGAAAACTTCAAAGAGCTTGGACTAGCTCTGATACCATGTTGGAATTTCTGAACAATTCCGAAGAACTGAGGAATAATAATTCCCCAACTTAACACAGAGATTCAATTCAAAAGATGTGGACAGGGATGCAAAAAAAAAAATTCCATTTCATTAAATCAAAAGCCAATACAAAATGGAGATTTCCTCAGAACTTCATTGTTGTGGATTAAAAAAAATTCTATTTGACTGCCACTGAAACGTAGTGCTATTCACTCCATAAACTGCTCTATGTCCTCTTTCCAATTCTGCCTTCGGGCACCAAAAAACAATACAAAGTCTTGCATATAAAAACTCTCTCTCTCTCTATTATTTTATACATAGTCTCACACTTTGTTTTTCACACACAAAATGCACATACACAATGCTATATTTGTTTTAGCCTTCGGGCTCCTTTTACAAACCAATACAGAATTTGAATTTGAATTTGCAGTTAGTACAGAATTGAGAAGTCTCGATTTGAATTTGAATTTGCAGTTAGTACAGAATTGAGAAGTCTCGAAGTTGTTCTTATCAGTACTGCTCTCACTGCAATTTTTATGACTTGTATACTTTTCCACCTTGTTTTGGTCACATCAAAATTTTCTTTCTTTGCCAGAGAAGTGGAAATAATTCCAGTTACCCGTCTTTTAGTAAATATTAAGGATTGTTATTCTTTTAATTTCCATCGGAATGAAAGCATTTATCATCTCTATATATATTATTTTTATATATTATTTTTATATATAACTATCTGGATTCTTCCCTATTGTTTATTATTATTATTATTTTTTAATTGCAGGCCTTTTTGTTATGTGTAATATCTCCTATCAATATTTGTTACAAAGACCCCAGATATTATTTCCTTCGAATCCTTTGGCATATTATTTGTTCCCCATTTTACAAGGTAATATCCATAAAACCGTATTTTTCCAATTTTCAAAAATTAATACTAATATAGATCTCCATAAATCTTTGATTTCATATTTACAGATATCTTTGTTTTTAAAAAATATATTGATATAGATCTAAATCTGCTCTGAATAAACTATATATAGAGGCGTTGCTTCAAGGCATTTCTCAGAGAAGATCACAAAACAAAATGGTATTCGATTTTGTCTGAAGTTTTCAGTGGATTAAGAAATCTCCAAATCATCTTAAAATGGTGGAAACGTAATCAAAACCAAATAAAACCATGAACAAAACCACACTATCTGTTATCATATGTTTGGAATAAATTGTATGTTACTTAATTGAGAACCATGATTTATATGTTTTTTCTTATATTCAGACCATTGCCAATAACTTTTGTTTAACTTATCCTTTATTAGTTAAATAAATTTAAATTTTGTCTTGAATAATATGGATTGGATTTAAAAACATTCAAGAGGGTTTTTTATTTATTATAAGGCTTGTAAGGTTTTCGCTAATACAAGTTATATTAACAGGTTAGGTTTGCTGATTTTTTCTTCGCTGACCAATTAACTAGCCAGGTGCGTAACGATTTTCATAATATTTTCCCATTTGAAATAGGAAAACCTAAGCATGATTTACTTTTTTTACTTCAAGGAATCCCATCTGTTGTATACCACTTTGATTGCTGCAGATCACAGTGTTGTGTTATTATGTAAGCCGTTACTACAGTGGTAGCTCAGAAGTATGTTCCACGAGCCATGTCATCCAGTATTTCAAACTCTTTATCGCAGTACTACCATATTGGTGTAGATTGTTGCAGGTACGTACGTTATAGCCTTCTTTTCTACCTCATATTATCTAGATTTATTTTAATTTGTAAACGTCAATACTTCAAATTTTGGTTTGTGATTTACACAAGTTATCAATTTTTTTTGAGGCAGAGATGAAGTGCAGCACTTTTTCAAAATGGTTTATATTTCTTTCTGGTTAATCTTCCATGAATATGAAGCGAAGATGAAGGTTTGAATTAAATGTTTTAATGTCTATTATTTAAATTACACAACGGGATGGTTTTGATTTAATATTATATTCACAAATCATTTCACTATTCCGTAAATATTATATATCTATATATATTTGAAAAATTAATTCATTTTTAGGTTAATATTATTTAATGGATGTAAAACAGTTGATTTTATGTGGAGGTGATTAGATCAAAATATAGAAGATAGTTAATCATGATTAATTAAGATCAATCATCTTATTGATGTTATGTGATTCATTTCACTAGTTTCAATATCACTTCTTTAATGGTGTGAGCATCAGTGGATGCAATAAGTGCTAAGTGAACTATTCAAATACCATGAAAAAATAGTCACTTACTACCTGTCATGGAAATGGTCGAGATGAATGACTTACTTAACCGAGTTGAATCCCAAAAAACAATATCTAATTGTAAAACATGTCAATTCGAGTAAATTGAAGTCCATCATAACTTACTAATTTCAATATGTAAATAGTCAACAAACTTGTTAATGAAGACTGAAGCATGTTCAACCATGATCAAGTATATTTAAACATATTCAAACATGGTCAACCAAAATCAATAAAAATTAATTATAATAAAAATATATTTCAATAAAGTTAACCATTATCAATCCTTCTCTATCATAGTCAATTATAATTACCCATTTATAATCATAGTGAACCATACCCAAACATATCTCAATCATAATTAAATGATTCAAAGTAGTGAAACATAATCTAAAATATTCAAACCACCATTTGCCATAATTAATAATTAATAAACAATCATGACGTCAAACATAATATATAATCATTTAACATAGTTAAAAATAACTATTAAATAAATTATTATCAATTATAATCAATCTTAATAAAATATAATAAATATAAATATTATAACATTGCTAAACACATTTTATATTAATATTGATGTTATAAAATAAGTACACATTTAATTTTTAATTATTAGTAATATTAACTTTATTTATATTTAATATAAATATAAAAGATTTATATATGAGCTCAAGAGGTGATAGGGTGTATTGTTAAAAGATTTTAAAAAATCTAATTATGTTAAGAGTAAATATAGTTTACACAAGATATCATACTTTGTGATTTTAATAGTGGTCATGTCAAAACTCACACAATTTAACAAAAAAAAATAATATAACAATTTATAACATTACTTATTTAAAACTAAAACTACTGTTTTATAAAAAAATCATATAACAATTTATATTATTATTTATTTAAAATTATTATTTTATATAAAAATTAATGACAAAAACTCTATATATATATTTAATTTACTTTTTATTTTCTGATATAAAATCAAATTACTTATAATATTAGTCTTACAGTGCAATGTAATGTAATTTGGGAGGAGGTGGTTATGACATGAAATCAGATTTCTTACCATATTATTTTGACAATTCATGAAAGTGTGCGACGAGGTGGCGCGATGACCCGAAAGACAGAAGACAGATTGCAAACGCTGGAAAGTATGTCTCTGCACTTACAGCAGTCCTGATAAGGCTTATATACGGGACAAATAAAACGCAGTTGTGCTTCATATTTTATATAGTATCTTCTACTATTGCCACTATCTATCAATTTTATTGGGACGTCGTAATGGATTGGGGTTTACTTCAACGGAAATCTGTGAACCCTTGGCTCAGAGACCAACTCATATTGAAGGGCAAAGTGCCATATTTCGTGGCGATGGTAAAATAATCGCATTTCTTTTTCAATAGAAAATTAATTGTATTTCATATGAAGCTTGATTGTTCTTTTGGTAACTGTAAGTCACAAAATGAAGTTTTATTTTGATGCGGGGATTGAAATGTTACAGGCTGCTAATGCACTGCTTCGATTAGTTTGGATCTATTCACTCGTAAATGAAATCGTGCGTTTTGAACACTTTGATCACAAACACTTCGACTTAATTTTCGGGATGGTAGAAATCGCTCGCCGTGGCATGTGGAATTTTTTCAGGTTTGCAAAGAATGGAAAGTTATAGTAATTTGTTTTGTTGAGAAAAAGTTAAAACTATTGAAGTCTTGAAATTCTGTTTAAATATTTTCTGAATTATTATTGGTTTGTTTTCCCAAAAATATGGACAGACTGGAGAACGAGCACCTGACAACGGGGGCAAGTTCAGAGCAGTGAAAACGGTTCCATTGCTATTTAAAAAAATTGATCAATAGGGCTGAATTTATTTTTTTGTTATTGTCAACAGAATTTTGATTTATCCATTGCGTCTGAAGGAATATTGATGGGAAGTGCGAAATTGGCCTTCAAACTCTAGCCAAAGGCAGAAAAACTATCATATTATGTTTTACAGGTTTTACGTGATCTTTTATATATATATATATAGATCTTTTGTACATACTCACATCATTTATAATGCTTTTAGAGCAGTTACATATTTTCATGTGATATTATGCCTTAGAGTATAAATAAAATTAAGATACATATGTTGGTGTTTTTGATATATATTACTGTTTTATGGGAGTCTGAATTAGTGTAAAGGCTATATCTAAATTTGGAAAGTATAATTTGGAATCGTTTAACGGTAGACCAAGATGAGTTTATTATTTGGTATGGTGCCATGTTAAGCTTTATAAACATAATGTATTGATTTCAGTTATTATTATTTTTGTTGAGTAAAGATTATATTTAAATTTGGAAAACAAAATTTATATGTAAATTTGGAAAGTAGTAATCTCTTCATTTCCTTGTCTCTTATCATATACGGTATACTGGTAATTTTCAAACACCTCTTTATAATTCTTCACACACAATTGGCCAATGCTCAATAAATTATTATGCTTTAATTTTGTAGTTTAGATAAATGTCTTTAATACTTTTCATACCCTTTTTTTAGTATGGAATTCCATATCATCACCAAGTTTTTTCTTGGATTTGAAATCCATGGTAGAAAATATCTCTATATTTCTTAACATATGATTAGAACAACCTAAGTCTAAATATTAAATATTAAACATCTTTAATACCATTTTTATCTTTGTCATAAGAAAAAAATAAATTGTTTAGAGATGTCTCTTCACCCTCTTGAGCATAATCAACACTTTTGTTATTTTTACCTTCTTTAAATCTATAATATCTTTCAAAGTGTCTATATCTATTATAGTGATAACATTGGATATTTCTCTTATTAAATATGTCTCTCCCTCTACCTCTTAAACCGCTTGTTTCTCTATTTCCTCTTGAACAATTATATTTTTTACCTTTATGTTGGCCTTTATTTTCCTCTTCATTATTTGAAATTTGTAATTTGGTGAAAAAATATCTCTCATTATTCTCTCCAAATGAATCTCTTATTCTTCTTCATAAGACATAAGATATCCAAATAAGTAATTAAATTGAAGGGTACACAAATCATTGTTTCTTCAATGATTATGGCATCATGGTTCCACTTTTGTGTTAGATACCTCAACAACTTTTTAATCACAATATCATTGTCCACATTTTCTCCAAGAATAGCCATATTATTACTCCATACAATAGTCACTCATATTTTCAACTTCTTAAATATTCAAATTCTCAAATTCTCTTTGCAATGTTTCCAGCTTGACAATTTTGATTTGATCACTACTTTGATAAGGTATTCTAAGTTGTATTTTCACTTGAAATTCTTGAAACTAAGATCTTATTTAGGGCTATTTGAATGTGAACTAAATCTTGAGAATTATTATTTTGAGCCTAAGTCTTAGTTGTTATATAATTGGTTGTAAGAGTATTACAATCAATTGGCTCTTCATAACATGTTTCTACTATCTTCCATAAATTTTTCATTGTTAAAAAATATCTTCATATTGAAGCAACAATAATCATAATCACTTCCATAAGATTCTATATAAACCTATATTTAATCTAGTTAATTATCAATAATAGAAATATACAAAATATGTCACCAATTAAAAAATAACAATAATAACTCACAACCTAAAAATAAACAAAAATAAATTTTCATTCTCACAACTACAAAAAAACCAAAGATATTCACCATTGATAATCATAATATAGGATGTACATCCTTAGTAAGGATTTCAAAACCTTACAAAACCAACAATTTGATGCTCATAATTGAACTTCAAAAATTTACTTCAGAAAATAACTTAAACATTTTGCATACATTATTCACACTAATATATGTAAAATAATGGAAAATATCTAAACATTAAAAATCAAAACTAATATTGAAATGAATTACATGTATCTCATTGAATGACATATATAATATATGAAAATAAAGTTAAAATGCATACATGGCATGATAAACATATTTAAAATCAATTATCAATAATTAACATGTTATTTGTGGGAACTAAATTTAGGTGGAAAGGATAACTTATTTTCTGAGTAATTTTATTCCACGGGGATGTGCGCTTCCAATTGTTCATGGTCACGAGGTGCATGCTCCATCACCACCACGTCTAGCTATTGCAGCGAAGGGTATTCCACTGGATTAGCCTCAAAACTTTTAGGGGGAATTCCATCAGAGACACTTGTAGGAATGGGGTATGAGAGGCCAAACACATCCTTTAATACACCCACAGATTCATTATCCACCATGACCTTGTTGGAATTTCTGAACAATTCTAAACAACAGAGGAATAATAATTCCCCAACTTAACATAGAGATTCAATTCAAAAGATGTGGACAGAGATGCAAAAAAAAAAACATCTATTTCATTAAATAAAAAGTTGTTACAAAATGGAGATTTCCTCAGAACTTCATTGTTCTAGATTAAAAAAAATTATGTTTGATTGCTACTGAAATGCAGTGCTATTCACTCCTTAAACTGATCTTTGTCCTCTTTTCAACTCTGCCTTCAGTCAACAAAAAAACTACATAGTCTTGCATCTAAAAATTCTCTCTCTCTGTTCTTTAATACAGAGTCTCACACTCTGTTTCACACACAAAATGCACACACACAGTGCTATATTTGTTTTAGCCTTCGAGCTCCTTTAAAAACCAATACACAGTCTATTTTCCTTCGGGATTTTATATGTGTTACATTTTTTTTATTACAATCCACACACACACACACACACACACACAGATATATATATATATATATATATATATATATATATATATATATTATAAAAATGTATGTTTATAATATATATTAAATCATATATGACCCACGTTTTAAAAACTAAACCCTTTTATAAGAACTTATGTCACCGCATATGATTAAAAAATTAAAACTTTAAAAGCATTAAATCTAAGGTTTAAAAACCATAATAAAACTTCAACGCGGACTTTAAAACTTAAAAACAAAATGGTTTCAAATAAAAATTATCGCATCCAAATTGGTCGATGCTAACTGTGCACCCAAGGCTTGTGATAGCCTTCTTATCGGTCGATGGTGGACCCTGCGGTGGAACTCAAAAAAATTTAACCAGAATGCACAAGATCTTATCGTATCCTTTTGGAGATGGTGTGACGCCATCTCCATTCTATGCGATCGACACGCTATTGGCTATGAGTTGTGCTGACTTGGCATGTGGGACCTCAGTCTATCACATGGTTAAAGGCTATGGTGACGAGGCAGGAGGAATGTGCGATCATCGTGCGATTGGATGGTGGTGTGAAGACATGGAGCATGGGCTCCACAAGCTATGACTTGGCCCATTCAAACATAGAACAAATGCGGTAATGGTTATGGTTGGTAGGTGGAATTTTAAAGGTGCATAGAGCATAGTTTAAATGTGAAGATAGGTGTAGAGGATTAGCGTGCAAACAGGAAATGGTTGCGTGATCAAGCCACAAGTTTTAATGCGAAGTATGGCTACGGCCTTATAAACCAAAATTGGATTTTCAGGGTTTAAAGACTAGGATTTAATTCATGGTGGTGTGCAAGAAACAAGACAAAAATGAAAATGGTGTTGCTTCTTTCCTTCGACTCTTCCTGCTTATAGTTGAGTTTAAAATTCAACACTCCCCCTCAAATTCAACTTCTAGATTCTCTTCCATACCTAGAAATTTTCTCAAATAATTAAAACTTTTCTCCCAAATGGTTTTGTCAGTATATCAGCAAACTGCTCTTCAGTTCTGTAATTTTACAAAACAATTTTCCCATTGTTCACTAGCTCCCTAATGTAGTGATACTTGGCATCAATGTGTTTCATTCTTTTGTGAAACACTGAATTCTTTAACAATGCTATTGTTGAGCTATTATCACAATAAATTGTTGTGCTTTTTACCCATTCATAACACAAACTTCTCAACATTCTCCTTATCCAAACTGCTTGACATAATGTTGTTGTAGATGACACATATTCTGCCTCTACTGTAAATAAATCCACAATTGGTTGTTTCTTAGAAGCCCATGAAATGCCTCCTGAACCCATATGAAAAACATATCCAGAAGTGCTTTTCCTTTCATCTATAATTCCAGTCCAATCACTGTCAGTATATCCAATCAAGTCAAAATTTTTTGAAGTGGTGTATAAAATACCATACCTTTTTATTCCTTTCACATAACTCATAATTCTTTTTGCTGCTTGCCAATGTGCCTCCTTTGGCCTTTCCATAAATCTGGAAATTAAACTTACAACATGCATAATATCAGGCCTAGTTGCAGTCAAATACATAAGGCTGCCAATTATGCTCTTGTACAAACTTGGATCAAGATCCTTGCTATTGTCTTCTTTGTTTAGTTTCAATCCCATCACTATAGAAAAAATTGCTGCCTTGCAATCTTGCATGTTAAATCTTTCCAAAATTTCTTTAACACTTTGCTTGAGAAATAAAAATTTTATTTTCATTTTTCTCTACTTCTATTCCAAAGAAGTATCTCAGCAATCCCATATCAGTCATCTCAAATTCATCCTTCATGACTGATTTAAAATTCTCAATGAGGTAAGAATCATTACCTATAAAAATTACATCATCAACATACAAAACAACAATGAGCATCTTACCATCTTTCTCCTTGATGTATAATTTGGGTTCTCCTTCACATTTCTCAAACCCATTTTCCAGTAGATAGGCATCTAGATCCTACCGTAACATGTTCCTGGTGCTTGTTTTAGCCCATATAGAGCTTTCTTCAATCTGCATACCTTGTGCTCTTGGCCTTCTTTATCATATCCCACAGGTTGTTCAATATAAAACTCTTCCATCAATACTCCATTTAGGAATGCTAATTTCACATCCATTTTGTAAACTTTCCACTTGTGTTGTGCAACTATGGACAACACTTCTCTTACCATTTCCATTCTTGCAACTGGTGCAGAAGCTTCCTCATAATCTCTTCCTTGTTGCTGCTTGTAGCCTTTGACAAAAAGTCTGGCCTTGTGCCTTTCAATCTTAGCTTCATCATTTCTTTTGGTCTTGTAGACCCATTTTAATCTAATGAATTTCTTGCCTTTTGGAAGATCAACTACTTCCCATGTCTTATTTTTCTCTAAGGAATTTCTCTCTTCATCCATAGCATCTATCCATTTCTTATCTTTTACTACTTCTTCAAAATGAATAGGATCATTTACATGAAAATATAATGGAAATAAAGAGTTCATACCTTCATTTTCTGCCTCTTGTTCATAAATATCATTCAGACTTATGAATCTGGTTCCTCTTTCACGTGCTGAACTTATGCTTGTCGAAGCACTCAAATTTGCTCCTTGTGATGTGCTTGGAGAAGCATTGTCTTCACTTCTCAATAGTGTTCTCATACATGTTTGTGGTGTCCCTTGCTGTCCTTGTGTTGGTGGAGGTGGTGTTGTTAATGAGGGATGTCTTTCAGCCATTTCTTCCTCATCATCATCATGAGACAAACAACTTATCACATTCATTGTTTTCTTAATGCTTCTATCCCAAGCTTCTTCTTCAATGAACTGTACATCTCTGCTTATAACAAACTTCTTGGTGGATGGGTTATATAGTAGATATGCCTTTGATTCTTCACTGTATCCAATAAATATACACTTCTCCCCCTTACTATCCAACTTCTTCCTTAGCTGATCTGGAATGTGTGCATAAGCCACACAACCAAAAACTCTCATGTGGGTGACAAACTGTTTTATGCCACTCCATGCTTCTTCTAGAACTCTATTCATTACAACTTTGGTTGGGCATCTATTCAGCACATATGATGCACAATGTCCAACTTCAGCCCAATATTCATTTAGTGAATATTTTTCCTTCAACATGCTTCTTACCATATCCATGATGGTTCGATTTTTCCTTTCAGCAACTCCATTTTGTTGCGGTGTATATCTTGTTGTAAATTGCATATGGATTCCATTTTCTCTGCAAAATGCAAAAATTATTTGGAGATATATTATCCTCCTCTTTCTATCCTTAAGACCTTAATATGATGCCCACTTTGGTTCTCAACGAGAGCCTTAAAGTGGTAGAATTTCTCAAACACTTCACTCTTCAACTTTAAGAAATAAACCCAAGTTTTTCTTGTGAAATCATCAATGAAAGTTAGCATATAGTGGCTGCCTGCTAATGATGGTGTTTGCATTGGTAAAAAAATTTTGAATGGACAATTTCTAAGGGTGTTTTTGCGCTTATGTTCTTTCATGATGGAAAGCTTTCTCTGTGTCTTTTGCCCAAGATGCAGCCTTCACATAGGTTGTCCAGTTTCTTAATCAATGGTAATATCTTACCATTCCTTTCGTATGCAACAAATTCAGACCTCCAAAGTTGAGATGTCCAAATCTCAAGTGCCATAACCAATTTTCATCCTTTGATTCTCTTTAGTAAGTCTCTTGTGTCACTGCTGCAATGGCATCTTCTTTCTTAAAATCTGCTCTCATTTTGAGAGGGAACATTCTGTTCCTTGTCATCTTCACTTGTGCAATGCATTGCTTGCTTGGTGGTTTATCCATGATGGTGCATACATCATCTTCAAAAAATACATTGTAGCCCTTTTGAATGAGCTGTCCAATGCTCAAAAGGTTACACTTCATACCAGGCACATAATAAACATCTGATATGGTTTTTCTTTCTCCTTTCTTTGTCAAAACACTCACTCTTCCTTTTCCCATGACATAGACCTTACTGTCTGTCCCCAATATTACTTGAGACTTTACATTTTCATCAATCATGGAAAACATAGAAATGTTTCCAGTCATATAGTTGTGACATCTTGAATTTAGAAACCATATATCTTCATTCTTCTTTTCAGCCATATTACATGCTAAAAACAACTTTTCTTGACTAATATTTTTTTTTGTAAAATTATCGCTGAGTCTATTACCCATGTCACTCTGTTTTTTCATACATTCATTGTCATAATGGCCATACGTTTTACAGTAATGACATTGGACCTAGGATTTATCATACCTTTGTTCATGTACTTGATGTTTTCCACCTTGTTGGTTGCTGCTTTTGCCTTAGTTTTGATTTTGATTGTTTTCCCTTGCACTAGTATTTGTAGGGTTGCTTCTTCCTATGTTTGGGCTTCTGCCTCTTCCTTTTCCTTTGTAGTTTCCTCTACCTTGACCTCTTCCTGTTCCAAAGGACATTTGGGTCTTGAAGGTATGCTCCAAAGATGAGTTTTCTGTTTTACCCAATATTTTTTCATGTGTTATCAATGATGCATGAAGCTCATCAATTGTAAACTTTGAAAGATCCTTTGTCTCTTCAATGGTTGTGATTATCACATCAAACCTTGAGGGTAAAATCCTCAACACTTTGTCCATTATTCTTCTCTCTTCTACTGTTTCTCCGTGAGATCTCATTTGGGTGACCAACCCAATCAGTAGAGTAGATAATGAGTGTATTGTATTAGACTCTTTCATGAAAATGACTTCAAAATATCTTCTCATTAATTGAAGCTTTGTTGTCTTTACCTTCTCCATACCTTGGTAGGTTGTCTGGAGGGTATCCCATGCATCCTTGGACCTCTTTGCTATTGCAATCCTTGGAAATATACTTTCATGCACTGATTGATAGAGATAGAAGATGACTTTTGAGCTTCCTATTTCTCTTAAACAAATATTTCTTTGCCTGTATTAAGACATTAAATGCATTTTCATCTGTTGGTTCTTCTAAATCATCTTCAATAAGTTCCCATAAATCTTGAGAGGCAAACAAGGCTCTCATTGTGATTTCCTAATAGTCATAGTTCTTCTCATTGAACTGTGGGAGTTGAGTATTTCCCATACTCGTGCTTGTGTTGGCTCCTACCATGTCTAACTTACTGAACTATAATTAAAAAACTTTACTATGTTTTTAAACAAATTTTCTATCTTCTTTAGAGACAAACTTCTCTTTCAAAAATACTTCTCTGGACAACACTTTTCAAACAAAATCAAAACTTTGTTTCTAAGAAATACCTTGTTTTTGCTAAGCCTTCACTCTACTGGTCAAAAGCTGCAACAAAATTCTTCTACCTTCCTTCAGCTTCTTTGACAACTTAAAAGAGCCTGGACTAGCTCTGATACCATGTTGGAATTTCTGAACAATTCCGAAGAACAGAGAAATAATAATTCCCCAACTTAACACAGAGATTCAATTCAAAAGATGTGGACAGAGATGCAAAAAAAAATTCTATTTCATTAAATCAAAAGCTGTTACAAAATGGAGATTTCCTCAGAACTTCATTGTTCTAGATTAAAAAATAAATAAATTTGACTGCTACTGAAAAACAGTGCTATTCACTCCATAAACTACTCCTTATCCTCTTTCCAATTCTGCCTTCAGGCACCAAAAAAAATACACAATCTTGCATATAAAAACTCTCTTTCTCTCTATTCTTTCATACGGAGTCTCACACTCTATTTTTCACACACAAAATGCACATACATAGTGCTATATTTGTTTTAGCCTTCGGACTCCTTTTAAAAACCAACACACAACACACAGTCTACTTGCCTTCGAGATTTTATATGTGTTACATTTTTTTTTATTACAATCCACATATATATATATATATATATATATATATATTAAATCATATATGATCCACGTTTTAAAAACAAAATCCTTTTATAAGAACTTACGTCACCGCATATAATTAAAACAATAAAATTTTAAAAGCATTAAATCTAAGGTTTAAAAACCTTAATAAAACTTCAACACAGACTTTAAAACTTGAAAACAAAACTGTTTCAAATAAAAATTATGGCATCCAAATTGGTCGATGCTAACTGTGCACCCAAGGATTGCGATAGCTTTTATATTGGTCGATGGCGGACCCCACGGTAGAGCTCAAAATAATTTAACCGGAATGCATAAGATCTTATCGGATCCATTTGGAGCTGGTGTGACATCAGCTCCATTCAATGCAATCGGCATGCTATTGGCTACAAGTTGTGGTGACTTGGCATGTGGGACTTCCATCTATCACATGGTTAGAGGCTATGGTGACGAGGCAGGAGGAACATGCGATCGTCGTGCGATTGGATGGTGGTGTGAAGACGTGGAACATGGGCTCCACAAGTTGTGACTTGGCCCATTCAAACATAAGAAAAACATGGTAATGGTTATGGTTGGTCGGTGGAATTTTAAAGGCGCGTAGAGCAGAGTTTAAATGTGAAGATAGGTGTAGAGGATTAGCGTAGAGACAGAAAATGGTTGCGTGATCAAGCCACAAGTTTTAATGCGAAGTATGGCTAGGGATTTAATTCATGGTGGCGTGCAAGAAACCAGACAAAAATTAAACTATTTTTTCTTCTGTTCTTCGGCTCTGCCTTCTTATAGTTGAATTTGTCCTCAATACAACCAAACTTGAAGCGCAAGTTTCCCACTTTTCTTTCCAAAGTTTCCATCGCGAGCTGGGAGCAATCAAACTCTTCTCTCAAATCGAATAAATACTGAGTGAGAAAGGCGAAATGTCACCTCACCTCTGTGGTAATGTGCTCTCCAAGATTGGACACCATGGCCATAATTTCCTCCACCATCGACAATAAATGAGAATGGCCTTCGTTAAAGCTGCTAACTTGACTGGTATTATCCATGACACCAGAAGTTGAATCGTAAATACACCATGAATAATTATGAATCGAAACCCATGCTATATGATTACAGAGGCTATCCTCGCATTGAATCGCCTCCATTACTTCACAGTTAATGCTTCCAACTAACCTATGCTCCAAAATTCCTCTGTATCCCTGCTCAGAGTCCTTCATAACATTTCTTGTTATGCTTTTAGTAATTCCTATTAAAGGAGTAGACTCTATGGATCACTCATACCTCCACCTTAATTTAACGCATAGTCTAACAAGACAGCGAAATGGCCCAGAGTCTGGTAATGATTTTCAAAAAATCTGGCAAAGATTTGCCCAGAATCTTGTTTACAGTTGTTAAAATTTAGTATTTTGAGTGTTGTAAGAGTTTTTGATAGTGTTGAATCCAATTACACTATAAAAAAAATGGATTCTAAACATTCCAACTACCTAATTTTTTAAATTTTAGTTGACCAGATTCCGACCGTTTTCTGTCGTCTTCACTGCCTCAATTGACAACTTCTTAATTTAATGCTATTGTCATTACCTTCCATCTGTCACATAGCGTGATGTTGCTTCGTAGGCCCTCCCACCTGGATGGCTCTTCCATTCAAGGAGTTTCACACGAGTCCCAATTCTCTTGTCCCATCGACATATCAAGATTTGGAATTTTCATTAATATGCTAACGACCATAGCAGTCATTCGATCGTTAATGAGCATTATATTGTATATATTATCAAAAACATAAATATCATGTGATATAGTTTAACAAGATATTAAAATCATCCCATACAAGGGCCACGTCCCCAAGCCCCACTCCTTTATTGGTCTGCTAATAAGCTAGTGAATTGTTCTCTTTTAACATGATCTATCAAAAAACACACCTTTGCGAATAATGGAGGTTGTATATTCCCTGGGAGACTTTTAGAAGTATGGAATTTTTGAATCATTATGAAGGAGTCCCAAAAATCAATGATCTCACGAATCTATCTATTTTTCTGTAACGATCCTTAGCCCTTACCAAAACACTAAAGATTCAACTTGATTTTTGGTTGTCCTCCCTGGTCCACACGCAAATTTCAACACTATTTTTACTTTCATGTTATAAATGGCCCCTCCCTCGAGCCTCCCCATAATTTAAAACATTTTTCAAAAATTTATTTATCACTATTTATAGGATGAAAAATAACATTTCGACCTTGGTAGAACACTTATATGTTAACATACTTTACCTCCCTAATTTCAACACTATTTTTACTTCCATGTTATAAATGGCCCCTCCCTCAAGCTTCTCCATAATTTAAAATATTTTTAAAAAATTTATTTATCAATATTTATATGATGAAAAATAACATTTCTTATGGTTTTGAACCTGTGACCTTTTAAGAGGAAACACATAATCTTAACCATTAGATCCACTCAAAGTTGTATACAAATTTTCTCTCTATATATATATTAATAGTGAATATAATTAAAATAATTTTTAATTTATTGTAAATTTCAATTGAAGTATTAATAAAGATATTTTAAATTAGCAACATTTTTTTAATGTTTTAGTTTTTTTTTTATAGTATATTGTTTGATTAATTTACTTAAAAATTAATAAAATCATAAATTTGAGTTATGTAATTTACACCATATAAGTATTTTAATTTTTTCCAATACTTTTTAAATAATCAATACTTTAATTTTTTTCAATATTTTTTAATACTTTTTTTTATTTTTTCATCGAAAATTTTACTACACAATTACATTAAAAAAAACACTAAAATTCTAGAACTTATTTAAATTATCTTTAAAATTAAAAAATAAAACTAAATTGTTTTAAATGAAAATAGAAGAATTTTTAACTACCACAATAGGAAGGTAGAATTAGAATTAATTCAGTGCAATACACTTTTTTATTTTATCCATTTTCATTATATATCCGATACAAAATTTGACTAATTTAAATATTTGTGATTTGCGTGATATAAAATTTGTTGGGTGGTCAAACCTTTTCATTTTTTAGTGGGATTATTACACTGTGTGAAATTTTATGAGTGAGATTTAATTTAATAATATTATTTAACTAGTATAACCATATTAAAAATATTAATGTGGTTGATATAAGTTAAAAGCTTCATTTATATATATCAACCATTGATAAATATATAATATTAAAAAAAATATTACAACAAAATTATTATTATTATTATTATTAATCAAATATATTATAATTATTTCAAAATAATAATTATTATTGTTAAATAATAATAATTATTAATATTATTAATTAATGTTAGATCTAAGATTAAGATTGAGAGGCATGTTAGGAATCTCAACAGGGACAATGGATAGAAATTGAGTAAGAGCTCGACTCTGATTCTTACCCCCCAATTGTGTTCTTGGTTTTCTTCAAGTTTCTGTAGACTTTTTCTTGGTCTTTTCCTTTTTCTTCATTTCTAAATTTTTTTATTAATTTTCTTCTTTCCTCTTTTTCCCATAATTATATTATTTTATTATTCAGTTCCCTCTTCTTCTTAGATTATAGATAAATTTTTATTTCCTTTTAGGTGAATTCTTATTTCCTTTTTTAAATATTTATTAAAATAATTATATTATTTATTATAATATTCATTATATTATCTATTATAATTAAAATTTTTATTTATGAAATATTCTTATATAATTTCATCTTTAACCTTTTTGATAATTACTAAAATTTTAAATAATTCCTTAATAACTAATTAACTAACTTAATAACAACTATTTCTAGGTAATGTTGCATCATTATTATATATTTATGATGATCGATTAAGCTTTTCACCTTGTGGTGAGGATGAACCACATTAGCTCGTTCGAAACGTCGACCAAATAATAATAATAATGATGTAATTAATAGGAAAGACATCTATCTAAATTATTAATTAATATTGCTATTACTATAAATTATCATTACTATTATTAAATATTTAAATAATAAAAGTAACAATAATATAATAACTAAATATATAAATAATTTAATCAAATATTAATAAAAATCAATGAATAAAAATTTATTTATATTAAAAAATAAACATAATAATCTGTCACAATGTCATGTTGGATCATGTTTGACCATAGTTTCCGTATCACAACCACAACGACATTAGTAAATGTGTTTGATATAATCCTAAGGAATATATCAATCACATGCATACTCACATTAATAATTTTGGTTGATATACATCGAAGATGTATAATTATTATACAATTATTATGATTATTATTATGAATAATATTATTAATTAATATTACTACTATTGTTAATTAATATTATTAGATTGATTATTATTATTATTATTATTATTATTATTATTATTATTATTATTTGGTGTAGTATAATTTATAGACACAATAACCTTTTTGACCAAAATTCACTAAAATCTAGTAACACAATTTCCAATTTTTTGTTGTTGTTTAAAATACTTTTTTGAATGCATAAATAGATTCAACACCTTGAAAAAACCCTAGGGCACTCAAATTATGCATATTAAACAATTTAATCTCAAGTTTTTAAAAATATTTGTTTGATTTTTATTAAAATTAATCAGAAAAAAATGTCGTGAAAAAGCCATTTCGTCTATAACTTAGACTATGCCTTATTATTATGTCACAATGCGACATTGAACAATGGTTACCATGATTGACCATGATTATTATTATAAACCTTATGAATAAGATTATATCCTAGGTATAAGAGCCCTTATATTGATAAATCCAAGGGATTGATATTATAAACACAAGAGATTAACTCTAAAACCCAAAGGTATTACAAACCAAAGGGAATAATATTAAACTCGAGGAATGAATATTATAAACCCAAGGTATAAAAACCAGAAGATAAATATTATAAACCAAATGGAATAATATTAAACCCAAGGGATACATATTATAAACCCAAAGTATATAAACCCTAAGATAAATATTTTAAACCCTAAAATAAACATGGTTGACCACAATTGATTTTTATATTGACACAATATTTGTCACAATTTGAATTTGGACTATGGTTAACCATGTTTTATTTTCATATTGAGACAACCTTTGTCACAATGTGACGTTGGAGAATGGTTGACCATGGCAGATTTTCTTATTGAGCCAATATTTGTCACAATGCGACATTGGACCATGGTTGACCATGGATGACCATGGTTGTCACAATGTGACATTGGACCAAGAGGTAATCTTTATCACAATGTGACCATGGTTGTTGACCATGGTTGACAATGGCTAATTTTGATATTGAGACAATATTATCACAATGTGATGTTGGAACATGGTTGACCATAGTTGATTTCCATATTATACAATCCTTTTCACAATGCAACATTGAACCATGGTTGACCATGATTGATTTTTATACTCAGAAAATCCTATGATACACCCTGATATAAAATATTATAAACCAAGGTATAAAAACCCTATGATAAATATCATAAATGCTAAAATAAACATAGTTGACCATGATTGATTTTTTATTTACATATTGAGACAATATTTGTCGGAATATGACATTGAACCATGATTCACCCTTGGGTTTATAATACCTTATGGTTTTAGAATTAATTCCTTGGGTTTATAATATCAATCTGTTTGGTTTACCAATATAAGGGTTAATCTCTTTGGTTTATATTCCCTTGTGTTAGTATTAATCCCTTGGTTTTATTATTCCCTTGGGTTTATAATATCAATCCCTTGGATATTAATATAAGGCTTGATATTCCTATGGTAGAATATTATTCATAGAGTTTATAATATCAATCCCTTGGGTATATTAATCTAAGGGTTCATATTCCTAGGGTATAATATTATTCATAGGGTTTATAATATTAATCCCTTAGGTTAAATATAAATCATGGTCAACCAAGGGTCTATATATCTTGGATTTATAATATTAGTCCTGTGGGTTTAATATTACTCCCCTGGGTTTTAGCGTTAACCCTTTGGTTATATTATTCACTTGGGTTTATAATATCAATATCTCAGGTTTATTAATATAAGGGTTCATATTCCTAGGGTATAATATTATTCATAGGGTTTATAATATTAATCCTAGTATTTAATATCCATTGGGTTTATAATCATGGCAAACCATGGTCCACCATATTTATTTTAGAGTTTATAATATTTATCTTAGGGCTTATATTCTAAAACCCCAAGGTATTATAAACCTAAGGGAATAATATTAAACCCAAGGAATGAATATTATAAACCCAAGGGAATAATAAACCCAATGGATTAATATTAAAAACCCAAGGGATTCTAGAGTGAAGGGAATAATATTAAACCCAAGGGATAAATACCCAATGTATATAAACTCTAAGATAAATGTTATAAACCCTAAAATAAACATGGATTATCATGGTTTACCACGATTTATTTTCATATTGAGACAATATTTTTCATAATGCGAAGTTGGCCTATGGTGGACCAAGTTTGATTTTCATATTGAGATAAAAATTTTCACAATGTGATGTTGGAAAATGATTGACCATGGTTGACCATGGTATTTTTCCTTTTGGGTAAATCTTTGTCACAATGCTATGTTGGACCATGGCTTATTTCTATATTGAGACATTCCTTGTCACAATGTGACATTGGACCATGGTTGATCATGATTTATTTTAATGTCGATACAATCTTTGTCACAATGTGATGTTGGACCATGGTTGAGGATGGTATATTTTCATATTGAGACAATATTTTTCATAATTCAACATTGGACCATGGTTGACCATGATTGATTTTCATACTGAGAAAATCCTACGATCAATCCTCAGATAAATATTATAAACCAAGGTATATAAACCCTATGATAAATATTATAAACGTGAAAATAAACATGGTTGACCATGATTGATTTACATATTTTGACAATCTTTGTCGCAATATGATGTTGTACCATGGTTCACCCTTGGGTTTATAATACCTTGGGGTTTCGGAATTAATCCCTTAGTTTTATAATATCAATCCCTTGGGTTTATCAATCTAAGGTTTAATCTGTTGGTTTTAATATTATTCCCTTGGGTTTTTAGTATTAATCCCTTGGGTTTATTATTTCCTTGGGTCTATAATATCAATCCTCTGGGTATATTAATCTAAGGGTTCATGTTCCTAGGGTATAATATTATTCATAGAGTTTATAATCTCAATCCCTTGGGAGTATTAATCTCAGGGTTCATTTTCCTAAGGTATACTATTATTCATAGGCTTTATAATATTAATCCCTTTGGTTCAATATAAATAATGGTCAACATGGGGTTTAAATAACTTGGATTTATAACATTATTCCATTGGGTTTAATCTTATTCCTTTGGGTTTATAATACCTTGGTGCTTTAGTATTAACCCATTGTTTTTATTATTCCCTTGGGTTTATAATATCAATACCTTGGGTTTATTAATGTAAGGGTTCATATTCTTAGGTTATAATATTATTCATAGGGTTTATAATATTGATCTTCACATTTAATATCCACTGGGTTTATAATCATGGTCAACCATGGTCAACCATATTTCTTTTACGGTTTGTAATATTTATCTTAGGGTTTATATACCTTGGGTTTATAACATTAATTCCTTGGATTTAATATTATTCCATTGGGTTTATAATCCCTTGGGTTTAAGATTAATCTCATCCTGTAGATCCCGGATAGGAGCGGATCATGGACGCTGCTAGGGTTTTTTTGGGCTCCGCCGCCGCCTGTAACTTTTCTGCAGATCCCGCGCATGTTTTCCTTGTCCCAGCCGACCTTCCCTTCGCGAGTGTTCACACTGGAGACGGCATCGATTCTGGGCTTCCCAGCTCAGCGAAAGAACACCTGGAGGCAGCGCCCTGCGAAGTTTGGCTCGGATCCCCTGCGGAGTATGGCGCGGCGGCCTTCAACTCGGAGAGGCTAGACGGTAACGCTTTATTTGGCTCTGCGGCAACTTCATTCGCATTCGCAGATCAGGCAGTGGCATATGCCACTAACCCCGGCGGCATCAACAACGGATTCAGGGGAAGGAGGGGAGGCGCCCCCCTCCCTCTCGGCATACCAATGCAGAGCAGACGGTGCGAAGCTTCTGCTCCAATGCTGTCCCCTGCCTCTTTTCAAGTCCAAATCATTCTTCTCCCAGGGAATACGCTTCTACAGTGGGTTTCCTCTTCAGATCTGGTGCGAAATCTCAAAATAAATCTGGATCGCCGAACTGGGATTCCCTCGATCCACCAGAGACTTCTTTACCAAGGTAAACAGCTTGAGGACCTTCTTCCTCTCTCAAGTTATAATATTAACAGAAATGCTTCTATTGTGCTCACCCTTCGTCTGCAAGGAGGCGCTGTTGGGCAGACTTCTTCTGCCCCTTCTCACTCTTACAAAGATGCTGTTCACTCTCAGAAACCCACTCTCCCAGAAACCCTCAAACCTCAGCCTTTCTTGGTTGACAAGATGAAGGATGCTCCCTCAGTAGAGATCTCTCATCCATATATTGAAGAAGACCTTCAAAATTTTGCTGAAAAAGCCATCATCTGCAGATTCAATGGACTTTGGCCGCGTACAAAGGAACTCTACGAATGGATCCACGAAAACTGGACAAGTAAATGCAAGGTCAGATTTTGTTCAAGGGGTTTCTTTATAGTTTTGTTTGATCACTCAAAGCATTATGAGCTGGCCTGCAATGAAGGACCATGGTTTTGGGGAACAGCGGGGCTCTTCTTAACCCCCTGGTTTCCTGATTTTGACCCAGCTACAGCAGTCATCACCAAGACTCATGTCTGGATCAGACTCCCCAACTTACCAATCCATCTATGGCATGTCGCAGTCTACAGAAACCTGGGCAACACCTTGGGCCGCTTTGTAACGGCTGATTTTGACAGGGAAATTCAAGGTCTCTACACATATGCTAGAATATGTGTGGAAGTAGACCTCAGCAAAGGACTGCCTGACCAGATCATCATCAAGGCGGGCGACTTAGTTTGGGCTCAGATCTTAGACTACGATAATACTGCATTTAGATGCCGCCACTGTCACCAAACAGGGCATTTGCAGAACTCTTGCCCCACTCTCCCTGCAAAAAAGAAAAAGGATAACAGTACAAAGTCCAAATCCAAAAGATGGACTCCTTGTTCTCCGCCGCCTGCTGCAGACTCAGATTCCTCGAGCTCGGAAGATGAAGGGAATGAGGTTTCTTCAGATCAGGGTCCTCAGTCGATGCACTTGTCTACCAACGCTCCTGGGCACCCTCCGGATCCTACCACTACTCCAAAGCGTGGTCATGAGTCCGCCTCCTCCGATTCGGACAAGGAGCTCCCTCCCCTGGAGAACTCCAGTCTTCAAATCGTCCAAGTTCATTCTCACCAGAATGGTTGGGTTAAAGTCATAAAAAAGAAAGGGAAGAAACTTCGTGTGGAAGATTCCACCATTGGTGGATAGTTGCTGATCTTACATGCCCTCTTCTTGCTTGTTCTTGCTACTAGCTAGTCTTTTTTCTCTTTTCGGGACCGATGTTGATAGTTTATCATTTCCGGTTGCCGGTCTCTTGATTCTCCTGACTGTACTACCTTTGTACCATATTTTTGCTTAATAGAATTAGTCCAATTCAGGAAAAAAATAAAAATCCCTTGGGTTTAATAATGAAAACCAAAAGATTATAAACCCTAAGGGTTATTATTAATCCATTGGGTTTATTATTTCCCTTGATTTATTAATACCTTGGCTTTAAATGAATTAATTAAAATGAAAAGAAAAAAAAATTTAACTAACCACAATGGGAAGGTAGGACTAGAATTAAATTGAGTTTAATATTTTTTTTTCTTCAATTTTTGAATATGTATTCCATACATAATTTGACTAATTGAAATATTTACCAATATAGCTCCATATTAATCGCTGATCTAGCAAGAGCATAGAGGGATCAAATCCCTTGAAGTGCAAACCTCTTTTAGAGTGGAAAAATTGAATAAAAAGTTTGTAGGACTTGATTCATCTAGGAGCTGACTAGATTTGTAATTAAGATTAATCCATACTTCTTATATATATTAAAATGTTTTTTTTTTTTTTTTAATTTATCAAATGGATTTAATGTATTCAAAATTTATTTGGAAATTTGGATTGTGTACACTGCATTACTTAAACTTCAAATTATAACACATCTTTTCTCAATTTCAAATAAAATTGACAAAAAAATATACATTAAGAAAAGCCTTAATGTAAAATACTTAAATTGTTTTAATGATATATATATTTTTCAATTACTTTATATAATGCATATAAAGTTTTATTAAATCTATAATATATCATATACTTTTTGAATGATACATATTAATTTGATACTAAGAATTAGATGAATTACATAACTTATTCTAGTTGATTTTTTTTTTTTTCATTTTAATTAGTCTTTTGTCATTGAAATATTTTATTATGATCAACACTAATATAAATTTTCATATACATAGACATGAATTTGAAATTGAATTAATTTAGTGAGAATACATATTTAAAACTTTAATCAAGTCATGTACTACAATATTTTTAAAATATTATATACTTCACGCACTAGAATATTTTTTATACAATTTTCTCATGTTAAAATGTGAAAATATAAGCTTTTATTTTACTTTTAGTTATTTTATTTCTCAATAAAGTTGATATAATATTATAACTACATATAGGCATCTAAATATTTGATTTATGGTTGAGACTGAGAGTAAAACACGTATTGTAATTTTTTATGTATTTATTGTAGCCCATACTTTTTTATTTAAATATTTTTTAAAAAGACACATGTTAATTCGAGGTGGAGCATGAACATACTTACACATATTCCTCATACTGGACTGGAGTATGAGCCTCACAACTCAATGCTTGGTTTCCTTTAAAACATGATGATTGGTTCAAGCTTTCTAATTCAATTCCTTTGGTGAGATTGGTATAATTTTAGAAATTCCATGAGTGAGATTTTATTATAATAACATTATTTAAGTAAATTTTCTATTAAAATATATATGATATTGTTAGATTCTTAAAAAATATGTTTTTCTTGGATTATATTGTTAGTGTATTTGGAAAAAGGTGTAGATAACAAGTATTGTTTATGTTATTCTAGTACAATAATTTAAATGGAAATAAAACTAATCTAAAAATGAAGAGAAATATTATTGGAAATGAGATCAAATAAAATTAAAGCTATGAAAATAATAAGCATACCTAAAATGGAATTTTAATATAATTTTTTTTTATATACGTAGTAGTAGAATGATTTAAAACATGCAATTTAGAAAATATTTTTTTGAATGAGTGATAATGAAAATAGAAAATGTGAAAGTCTTAAGAGAATATACTATGACATAATTGAGAGATGAAGATATATAGTTGATATAAGAATATACGAAATAAGGGTTCTCTGAATATATTGATATTGTATATGTCATAGTTTATTGTTAATGTTGTCCTTATAATTATTGTTGTTAAGAATTTCATTACCTTTTAAACCATCCAAATCCAAGTTATAGATTATATTGAATTTTAAAATTATGAATGTATAAATTACAATGACCAGAAATACTATGAATATAAATCTAATATCAAGGTTAAGAATTTCATTACCTTTTAAACCATCCAAATACAAGTTATATATTATATTGAATTTAAAAATTATGAATGTATAAATTAGAATGACTAGAGATACTATGAACATAAATCTAATATCAAGGTTAAGGAGGGTTGCGACTTTTCTTCCAAGTTAATATTCTAAATAAGTGAAGTCTAACAAATTATGTTGATCCAAAAAGTTCTACTTTACTTATAAATTAAATAGAATAAATGAAAAAGTATTCAAATATAAGTAAGATCAATATGTGACAATTCCTAACAACTACACTACTCCCATCAAAATTATTAAAACCAAAAAAATTGGTTGATCAATTCAAAGTTGTACAATTGAGAAGTTTGGGACAATGTAGTTGATAGGATAATGGTCATAATTGTTCAACAATAAGAGATTATATCTTGAATATAGATGAATAATCTAAATCCACTATTCACATTTGTCATAACTTATACTTTATCAAGTGCATGGCCATATTACTATGGATGATGGATTTAGATAAGTACGATTAAAAAATATGGGTATCTCATGTTGTCATAAGCCAAGTCATATGAAAACATTTTATGTTGAATATGATATTGCATTAGAATTGGATCCATAGTAGTCATTTTCATGTCAATATTTCAAGTCTATAACAAGACTCATCGCCAGGAAAAAATCCATAGGGAAGAGCAAGGTAGATGGATAGTAAATATGAGATGAAAGGACATGAAATAAGAAAGAGCCAACGAACTGACCCTAAATTTTTTGTATACTAAGAATAGTTACTATTGTTATTGAAAAAATTAATTGAATATGGAAATTGACTCTTATATTGTGTTATCTCAAATTAATAATTATAATTTTTATTAATAAATTTAATAAATATAGAATTTAGAGTTTGTTAATATTATTAAAATAAATATAACTATTAATGTTTCTTATTACTATTAATTAAAATGAAAAAAGTTAATAAATATTATTAATATATTCCAGAGTTTGTTATTATTAATAATATTATTATAGCTATTAAATTAGTCTGGGCTTTATTAAGAATGGTATGGAAGGGATAAGGAGAAGTGTAATGTTAACATTTTATGTTAACATGTGCTAGAATAATATAGAGTGGTACATGAAGTTTAAGTACATTAGATTATGTAAATATAGAGTGGTACATGAAGTTTAAGTACATTAAATTATGTAAATAGTGGAAATAAACACTTCAAAAGGAAATCACAACTTGTAAACGCTATTTTTATCTTTGAAATAACATTGACAATCACAAAGTAATCACAAGCTGCAAAAGAGGCTTTTTATCTTTGAAAAAATTATTTTAAAGATACATCTTCATTCATCTTGGCCATTCCGTCTAAATAATGAACAACTTTATAATGAATTTCAACTTTTAAATAGTTCAATCTTTAAACATTTCAATATTCAAATATGCTTCATCACATGTTAATACCATGGGTTACCCAATACTATGGACTAGTAAACCATCAACACTAAAGTTATCTAAAGAATTATATTGGACCCATTTCTCCATATTCAACCCTAATTTCATAGCTCATATCTCAAAAAATATTTTTTTATCCTCGAGAGTATCCCAAGGCTCAGAATGGAGATCGAAGGAGGTAACTTGAGACCACTTTCGAATTGGTAGCTAGCCCTACCAAATCAAATAGGGCTCTCTTTGCAATCTCACAACCAAAAAAATAACTGGAGGGAGAAATTTATCCTAGGCTAGTTATGAAGCTCAGTAAGGGTTTGATTTTTAGGGTTTTTTGGATCAGACTCAAAGATCTAGGGGACTAGGTCACGTTTCCAAATGATTCAGTTACAGGGATATAATGGGGAGAGATAGGTATGTTCAACAAAACTTTTGAGTTTTCATTGTGGTATAAGGTAGAAATAGAGATAAATAAAATGAGCATAGGGTTTATGAGTTCATTTATCAGAGGAAAAAAGACATAAAAGTGAAAACCTCATAAAAATAGAGCATAGAAAGTATGAATTCTATTTAACACCTCATGTGACAATCACTGAGAGCATTCTAATGGATTAAGGAAAACTAAAAAATCAATATAATAATAAAACAAAACGAAAACACTACTACTGAGGGCATGCCACATGAATCCCAGAATAATAGCTGCAAATGTCTTGTATTTCTACAAAAATATATTGTACACAACCTATAAGCCTTTGATTAACTAATTTCCAACCTTGAACCTGACTGAGAAAAAGCTACATATAGACGAAAAACGATATTCCCCCCTCTCAGGGGTCGAATCCATCAAGATAGGAACTGATCACACTAATCTCTCTAACCAAACCTAAAACTAGGGAGGTTAGGAACTAACTCTCCATTTAGATTTTGCTGAATTTACAAGTATTAATGATCATCAAATTTACATAAAATCGAATTTCATAAGCTCTATTAGAATTAATTACATCATGCAAAGCATACAAGGAAAAATTACACCATGAAAACTAGACCTTGACTAACAAAACTCAAAAAATTACATTGTTGTCAGAAGCACATCGTGTTTTACATAAGTGCAACGTGCTACTTGGAAGGAAGTTTTGAGGGGCTTCCCTTGATGATTTTACAAAACTTAAAGTTGTTGAAGATAGCCCTAAATGTCTACTAGCCTCCTGAACCTACAAGCCTCCAAATCTCATCCTCCACGGCACACAAAAACTCAATTTCCCATAGCTACTCTAGAAGCGCAGTGAGGGGTCAGAAAAGGTGGTAGAAACATGTTTTTTGACCTATTTTTTGAAATTTTCTCCCAAATTATGAGCTTTCATGAAAAACCAAGTACATATATGTGATGTACTTGCACAGGGGCATCACTCAATTAACCTATGGCATAGCACGTGCATTCGTGGCATACTATACAATACCCTTAGTTCAACTACATATTGGAAAAAACCTCTAAAAATTCACTTTATTTAACCCCATACCAATACTAACCCATTGCATTTTCCCAATTTAAAAACACCCTACTTTCACTAGATATTGTAGGTATCCGCTTTTTCGTTAACATTTTTTATACCCCTTTATATTTATATCCTTAACATAATGACATAATGCATCTCTTATCACCCCACATGCATTCTACAATTCACCCTTCTTCTTGTGATATACATAGGAGATGCATATTATTATTCCCACAATGTGATTACTCAATCCACACTCAAGCACATCTCACTATGATTTGTGGCATTTAATGGTCTAAGGCATACAAAGATCAACCATGTTTTAGGAAGATTGATTATGTGCATGTCTACTCAATCACAAGTCTAGACCCTCTTCCCTTTGAAATATTCTTGTTCGAAAATCCAACTACAACCTCATGTACTCAAACTAGTGTCTTATTAAGGTGGAACAAAAAAGGTTACAGTTTCAGAGAGCCGCCCTCCTTTAGTGTAGTCGACTATATACAAAAAAATGTGTATTATAGGTGTAGACGATTACATTCTCCTTATATTTAAGATTAACTACCATTATATTTACCAACAATATTTAAGTTGGTCCCACCAAATTAACTAGATTTATTTTTTCACACAGTCGAGACATAAATTGAAAATGGATGCACCATTTATATGTACATATCAATACCTTTTTCTCAATCGCAAAACCAAACTCTTATCATATGGTGAATATGTATATTAAGTGTGACCTAAATTTGGTACAAGGCTGAGGGGTGGGCATCAAAATGTACATTTTTAGTAGTTTTTTTCATTTTTTTTTCAATTGGGACCAAATCATTGGGACTATATCCCAACTTATTAGAGCTAATCAAATCATACATGGTTCTACTTAGCAAATCTTGATGGTCGTTCTTCCACCTTTGGTTACTTGTTTACTCTTGGTTTTGGACCAGTTTCCTGGTGTTATAGCAATTCCATGCCATGTTTTTATAAACAAGAACACATCTCAATCTACTTTTGGTTGCAATTACCATTAGTATGTACACAAGATTTGACCATGAATTTCATTTTGTGGGAGTGTGAAGCTTCACACAATGAACCACTTAGATCATTATCCTGCATACTAGTTATAAAAACAACAAACGATAGGGATATATTAGCCGAGTGGAGTTTGAACTCATGCCCCAAACCTGCTACTTTGTCTTCTCAACATAGGAATACAACATAAGGAATATTATGTGGGATCCCTCTAGAGGTTCAAGGATCAATCTTGAGTGGCTCCTCTAAAAATTTGTGAGAAAACTTGGGGCCGAGCTCATGAAAATAATGACAATGTGCTGGGAACAACTATCCATGATAACAAGACCAAACTTGTAGTGATAATTATGTATAAGAAATCTGAATCCTATGGTGGTTTGAATGAATATTCTAAGAACAAATGAAGAATCAATTTGGAAATTGAAGCTTTCGAATAAAAAGGAGACCTCTGAATCTGTAACTAATCTGACCATGGAAAGACATCTGCTTGCAAGCATCAATCATATAACAAACAAGAACACTTTTCCCTACAAAGTATTTTAAAAATTTCTGAGTTTTTAAGTTAATGTTATGAAATAAAAGAATAACAACACTTTTACATAAAAAGTATTCTTAAAATTTCTGATTTGTTAAGTCAATGTTATGAAATGGAAGAATATAAGTTCTCTAATAGCTTGTGTAATTACCTAAAGACCGTTACACTCATAAAGTTTATGGAAGAAACCAAAAATATCTCTGTAACTATAGGCCAAGATTGGAAGCAAGATGAAGTATCAAGTTTTCAATATAGTAATATGAACTAATCAAGGAAGAGTAGATTTTATGGAAGATCTGAATCAATAACAAAATCCAAAAGTCATCCAAATCTCTATAAACTACATATCTATGCATCTCTGAAGATCTATGATGCTTTGAAAAGAAGGATCATATACTACATCAATAAAGCCGACATGTTTAAAAAGGAACCAAGACAATGCAAGAAATTCAATAAAATTCGTCAGGTTAAAGGAGTTGAGGCACCTTGTTTGAAGAATGTTGGCACTTGACAATTGAAGACAAAGGACAAGAACACCAACAATTTTCTATACAAATTATTCTGCAAATTTATGAGTTGTCAAGCCAATGTTATGAATGGAAGAATCTAAGTTCTTTGACAACTTGTGCAATGACTTGAAGAACGTTACACTCATAAATTTTATGGAAGAAACCAAAACTATCTCTGTAACTAAAGGCCAACATTGGAAGTAGGACAAAGCATTAACTGTTCAATATAGTAATATGAACTAATGAAGGAAGGAAAAAGTTTATGGAAGATATAAATCAATGAAAAAATCCAAAAGACATCCAAATCTATGGAAGCTACATATCTATGCATCTCTAAAGATCTATGACGCTTTGAAAAGAATGATTATCTACTACATCAATAAATCTAAGCTGTTTAAAAAGTAACCAAGACAAAGCAAGAAACTCAATAAAATTCCCGAGGTTAAAGGAGTTGAGGCACCTTGGTTGAAGAAAGTTGGAAGTTGACAATTGAAGACAAAGGACCAGAACAACAACACTTTTCCATAAAAAGTATTCAAAAAATTTCTGAGTTTCCAAGTCAATGTGATGAAATGGAAGAATCTAAGTTCTTTGAAAACTTGTGCAATTACCTGAAGAACATTACACTCATAAATTTTATGGAAGAAATCGAAACTATCTCTGTAACTAAAGGCCAAGATTGGAAGCAGAATGAAGTATCAAGTGTTCAATATAGTAATATGAACTGATCAAGGAAGAGAAGTGTTTATGGAAAATCTAAATCAATGAAAAAATCCAACAAACATCCAAAACTCTGTAAACTACATATCTATGCATCTCTAAAGATCTATGACACTTTGAAAAGAAGGATCATTCACTACATCAATAAAGTAGACCTGTTTAAAAATGGACCAAGACAAAGCAAGCAACTCAATAAAATTCCTGAGGTTAAAGGAGTTGAGGCACCTTGGTTGAAGAATGTTGGCACTTGACAATTGTAGACAAAGGACCAGATCTTTAAGTGTAAAAATTGATGAGAATATATGTATTTTTTTTGTGACATAGCTTACATTATTATAGCTTACAAAAAATTTCTTTTCTGAATAGCAAACACGAAGACAATTATCACCATCACATCTCTGAATGGAAATCTGTGAACATATTCAAAAATTGTTTGTAATAAAACAGTTAGCTTCAAGTTTTATTAAAAAAAAACAAAGTGTGTTGGCTTCAATAGATTCAAACTAAAAAATAGATTGTAATAAACAAAGATGAAAAAAAAAGAGTGTAATAAAACAAATTCAAACTTTCAAGGTAAAGTGCAAACATAATTCTAGTAATGAATGCATAATGTAATCCATGTCTTCTCACAATTTCAGGAACAACTAAAAAGGAATTTCATCGCTATAAAAAACTTTTGTGAAATGGGAATCAATTTCTATCTGTATTTTTTACATTCACGGTTATAGTATGTGGTAAGTTTTACTATTCAAGACTTATGCAATCTGCATCATGTTTGCCTCTTGTTAACAATTTTCACTTATAGATTAAATGATTTTCTAGGTATGTTTTTATATAACCATTTTGTAGCGTTGATTATTTTTTGTTTTTGTTTTTCCCTATTCTTGATTAATTAACACGCCAACATGACAAATATGGATCCATTATAACAATATGTCAAACATGCCCACATGAGTGTGGTCTAGTGGTAAGTAGCAAGGCGATTCTATTAACAAAGGGACTCTGGTTCAAAAAACCCCCCAAGTGGGTGAAGATGAGACCAGGTACAGATCATAGGTGACTTAGATATGCAACCCTCATAGCACAGTAGCTTTCACCAAAGAGACTCCATGAGACCATTTCTCAAAATGAAACAAAAATATGTTACAACATCATAAGGGGTCAAACTGCCAAAGACTGAATTGTAAGCTTTTTGGAAAGGAGATGAATGGATGGATAAGCCATTTAAAATACCACCTTTGCAAAAATCCCAGGACATGGGGTATGACTCTCACAACCAATCAACACCAGGACTAAAACAAAGAGCTTATCCGAAAATTAAGGAAGACAGAGGATATGTGGCTTAAATATGCAATTGGAGGAATAGAAATAACTGCAAGAACCACGTGCATATTGGGGATGGCCAGAAGGGAGAAGGACTCGAAAGGTTCACCTTCTAGAAGAAAATTTCCTTTCTTCATTCCCATAACTAAGTCGGGGCATAGCCATCCATCAAATCAATTGATGAAAAACATGAAGAAACTAATAGGGTTGTGGGAAATGGTTTCCTATGCAACGAACTAATTATCATTGTTGAGTTTCTCTACCATGCAATGATTCTTTTTTCTGATATTATTGGCACATGATATAAGTGCCCTACTTATGATAGGTTCAGGTAAGCAATTCTTCAAAAGGAAAAGAGCAATAACAACACTAGATTGGAAGACCTTAAAAAGTAAAGAGAAACAAAAGGTGCACAATAATGTCTTACAGTTGTAAGGGTAGGAAGAGTAAAACCCTCCTAACTTTTTCAGTTTATTGTCCCAAAGGAACAATTTTTATTAAATCTAGTTACACAATTGCATAAATAAAATATGGGGCATTGTTATATGAATTTTTGAATGAATTTATCTAAAAGATACATGTGCAACATGTTGTACAAGTCATAATAGATAATGCTTTTAGTTCTAATTATGTGGACACTGACAAGATGTTAACGGAGAAACACCCCACATTCATTTGGACTTCTGGTGTTGCCCATTATATCAACCTAATTGTTGAGGACATGGGAAAAATTTACTTTATCAAGGATTATTAATCAGTGAGGAACATCACATAATTATTATACAACCATGCATATGATCTTAGCCTAATGAGTAAAATGAAAAGAAAAAGGAATTGTTGCATCCTACCTTCACATCTTCTGCCACCACCATCATTTCTCTTCAACCTATCCTCAGTTTTAGATTGGAGATGAAAAGGATGTTTAGTTAAGATGAGTAGTATGATATTATATCTAGCAATAAATAGAATGGGCAAGTTATTACTAAATTATTGTACTGTAGGGAAAAAGTAGAGGTTTGAAAAGTTAGAGAACGTTTGGTAAATATTTTTTACCTAATCGATGGTGATTAATACACAATAGGCTACCTATATGAGGCAATAGTTAGTGCAAAAGAAGTTACCCATTCTTCATATGAGGTCTAGGGTAAGTTGGAGCATGAAAAAATATAACAATCTAGGATTTAATTGATCAACAATGCATCTAAACCATCATCCCATTTATCAGCCGAGTTGTACCTCAGTTGAGACCATGATTTTAGTTTCTATGGAAACACTACGGAAGAAATTCTTCCACCTTTGGAGGATCATGCCTAATCCAGTTGACCATTCAACCATAACAAGAAACATGGAGAATTATAGATTGGGCACTAATTTATTTGTCTTTGAAATGGGAGTACAGGGAAGAAAAACTAATTTCTTTTCTTTCTTTCATATTTTCTACTAGGAAAAAATGTAATATAATTCATTTCTTATTTTCTTACTTTCTGTAGATATGTGGTGGGAAAATTATGTTGGAAAAGCACCAAATTTATAGATATTTTCCATATTAGTGCCTAGCCAGACTTGTTCTTAAAGTCATACTCACAAATTGGAGTGTGTTTAAAAAAATACGCAAAGGTGCAACATCTTAAAATATATGTGTCTTAATAATACAGTCTACATCTAATACAATCCTTGATTATGGCTAAAGAAAATTGAGAAAACACTTGATATGGACACCATTTCATTATAGAAAATATTGACACAGGGTACAAATGGTTGGTGACATCATAGTCATGTTATGGAGAAGTCATCTAAATTGTTAGATGAATATGAGCAAGATCAGGTGATAGGCTGCATAGGAAAATGTCCTACAACAAACAGAAAACGAGAGTGAGGAAAGTCAGGTGCTAGCCTCTATACCTATACAGACTGAGATACCAATTAGTAAGCATTCAACTATTATTGCATGACCTTCCTCTACTAGAGGATGACATGTTACCTTTTCCCATAAAAAATGGATTCGAGAGGTAATTCTCCTCCACCCATCAATGAAAGATGGACTCCAGAGATGAAAATCCCCAAACCTCACTTATTTTAAGGATTTAGGGGATTATTTTAGGGACGTTGGGAATCCAAAGTGGCTAATATTGAGCGTTCAACAAGGGAACTAGCCTAAGGCAGCCATAGGACTCTGCCCTTTAAATATGAGGGACTCCAAAGATGGAGATATCCTCTCTTAGTCAATTCAAACATGCATGCAGATCACCTCTTATTTGCAAGAAAAATAGAAATGTGAGTAATAATGATAAATTTTCATTTGTATACAGACTCTAAAGACCAGATAAGGGATAATAACAAGATATTTTTCTGAGACAGTCAGTAATGGGATAATCAAGTTTCTCTGTAACAGCTCTTCAGTAAAAGAATTATACCTTCAATCCATCCTTCAATTTTCTAGTTGGGGCACCGAAAAGAAGAAGTAGGGCTTTTTGACATCCTCGTGTCCAAATATTTCTGGAGCTAAAGAACACACAAGCTTGTTATAGATGTCACCATCCCTAGCAAGCAACACGGCAAGTAGTTCTATTTATTCTTGTTCATCACCTTGTAAAATGTACCTACAACTATTTGAAATTAATGATTAAAACAAGAAATATAGAGAAAACACAGATCAAATAAAAACTTCACTAAATGGCACATTTTAGAAAACTGCATATGCTAGACATTTGCAACCAAAGAAAAATTGCTAATCTACCTGCACTAGATGTGGAACTTTACATACCTATATAAAGTAATACCTGTTAAGTAATACCACCATCATCAAAGTAATACCTATAAAAAAGTGAAGCAGCAACTTGACCCACAATAAGTGACAAAATGTTGAATATTACAAGCGCCTAATGGGTCTTCCTTTCTCCTGCAAATATATTTCTATTGGGGCCTCTTCCTGAATCTGCATCCCTGATCAAACCAGGGCCTGAAGTTCCAATCTCTCAAGGTCAGTCAGATTATATTACAACAACTTGCAAATAGACAATTCAATCAAATATAAATTAATATGAAATATTTAACAAACATACCTTCTTGTACTGCATCCCTAATCAAACCAAGGCCTGAAGTTCCAATCTCTGTAAGTCATTCAAATTATATTACAACATCTTGTAGATAGACAGTTTAGTCAAATATAAAATTAATCTGAAAAATTTAACAGACATACCTTCTTTTACATGTTGTGGCTTTCTGGAATAACACCCATCTGAATATAACCCATTAGAAATGAATTACCATTTTGCATCAAGAAAATTACTTGGCTTGTGGATGTATCACCAAGAAATACTAGGCTTCTAGATGTATCACCAAGAAAAAGTATACAACACCTCATGAGTTGTTATACTTAAAGAAACACATACTGAAACATAAACACTGTGATGAATCTCAAACTTAGAAGAAGGAAACTAGGAACCGGGGCTAAATGTATTGCAGTAGTGATAATGGGGAAATATAGGTAGACTTTGATATCTTTCAAGGCTTTGTCATTGCAGTGTAGGATGAGAAATGGAATTAGAATGAGCATTTAGATAATAAATTCATTCTATAAGAAGAATGTAACACAACATAATTTCCCTTATAAAACAGAGCATAAATTGATTTATGAATTATGTTTATAACTCTTTAGAACAATCAGTGAAAGCATAAGATATGAAATGGAATTGAGAAGGAATTCAATGAAATGAAACATGAAGGAGATACAATGCTATAAAGCCATACCACATGAATCCCAAAATTCTTACTGCAACTACCTCTGTATTATCCAAAAAAATCTCCAAGTACAATAGCTCTCCTGTGATATATCCAATATCCAACGCCCCTCTATTACAAAAACATTTCTTTTTTATAGGCCCGATTACAGGGGCCTATTTTTCCAAAACAATAAATGTATTTTTGCATAAATAAAAATAAAAATGATATCAAGGTGGCCAAAATATAAATACTTGAAAAAATACTCTGACGACACATTTGAGCTACAAGCTCTAATTTATATGTCCAATTTGAAAAATAGCAAATCCAACTACAAAAAAACATTCAAAATAAAATGCACTTCATGTGTTAGCCATTGCTCTGGTGTAAATTTATTGACCTGAGTGAACAGAAACCATCATGATTGAACCTCGTGCCATTATATCCTTGATATCATTTCTAGCAAGCGAACCATTAATATAAAAATTCAAGGAAGACATTAACATTAGTGAGAAGAACCACATACTTTTCTTCAAAACATATTCATAAAAAAGGAACCAATTATTCTTGATTTTCGTGATTAAATGGACCAACTTCAGAAGAACCACATTAGAAGGCATCCAACATCAGTGTTTAGGTAAGGGATGCCCTTATATTCAAATTGTTTATATGTGTTGAGGTAAGGGGTACATATAGTTATATAGGTATGTAATTATATTTTTTTTATGGAAGAAATATAAAATTAATGTTTGAATGAAACACAACTACAAAAATATGAATGGCTAGTGAAGGAAACTTACACCAAAACGTAGGTAGCAAAAAAAGGTTGAGTTGTCTCGAACATTCACCATTTGAAGTATTCACTATACCTAAAGCCAAAAAGTACAAAATTAGCACCATATTCATCCAAACAAATCAACAAAAATATGACCAAAAACTATTTTTAAATAATCCAACATATGGAAATACATAAGGAAAGTGAAAGTAGAATGTTTTGCAAATTAACCTTGTTCAAATTTTTCACAAAATCTAAAAAAAAATTGTAATCACTTTTTTCTAATTTGTATGTATCATTCTTAGCATTGTACGATAAGTTTGTGATTGCTATAATAGATTCAAGTTGTGGAAAAGCATGATCAGTCAAATCATACTTATACATGCGCTGCCCCTTTATTCTACTATACCAACATAATTGAAGCTTGATGCCTTCTAGTCTATCCAAAAGGTTGATTTCATTATGGTAATCAAACACCCTATTACCATCCTTCTTCTTTATTCTTTGAACCCTTCCAATATACCACATTCCACAAGAAACACCTTGTTTTGTACTTCGAGGAACACCTTTTCTTACAATATGTTCGGTGGGGGGAATTGAGTTGTTTTCAAACAACACCCCACAATCTAATCCAATTCCAAAGCCAATTGAAACACCCTTTTGTAGAGTATTTCCATCTTGCCTAAAGTAGACCCCACTTCTCACTTTTGTCAACCTATCTTTGGATAATATTGGATTTCCATTCAACTAACTAACCAAACATGCTTTTAAAATATCCTTACCATCAAGATTCACCATTGGTTTTATAGTTTTGCTTACATTTTCATCAGTGGAATCTAAAATTTCATGCAACTCATGTCTCCACTCACTTTCCATTATTTGCAATTCACTTTCATTATGTACCAATGAAGATGAAGATTGAAATCTAGAGTTGGCACATCTCGGTGGAGAATCATCAACTACTTCATCCAAAATTTGGAATGTTGGATAATATTTATCCTCTGTCCATGGTTTAACCCACCAAGAAAATTGAGTGTAATTTTTTGGTTTCATTCCAAGAGTTGATAAAATGTCTTGTGCATCCTTCAATCCATTCTTAAGGGCTTCTACAATTTTAGCGTTTGTGGATATTGAATCATATTGCGACAATATGTCAATGTTTTGTATTGTTTCTTGGTGCAATTTATTCCAAATGTTTTCTTGCTTCTTATGGGATTTATTAAAATGAAGCCCTTGGGAATTTGATTCTTCTTCAAAAACTCTATTAAGGGTTCCAACAGCATGAAGAAAGTCAGTGAAATCATAGGCCATCTCCACTCCAACCATCCCACCAACCTTGCTAAAGAAGTTCTCACATACATCTGACACAATCAAGTTCAAAACACATGGCAAGTTAGAGTATCGATCTCAAAACAATCTCATCAACAAAACTTCAAAATGGCAAGAAATTCTCACATCTTGATATGCCTCTCTGCTGATGAAATTTATGTTGACATTAGTATGAGATTGTTTTTGTAACCAACATAACCATAATTCGAAGAAATGATGAACTCGTGAATCATTTTGCACTCTTTCCCGGAGGCTCAAACTATGAGACATAAAGATGTCAATGTAATTAGCAACAATCATTAAGTAAGTCTTTGTAGCTCGTGTCCTCTCTAACTTTCCACTTGGTGTACTTCTCAACTCTTTCAAACACCTCTAAACATGCCTTGAAGCAATGCATTGTGCGGAACCCCAATTTTTTCAATCCATCCTTTCCATATCTTCACACTTAAGCTTGTGATCATCCACTTTAAAAGTGTGATAAACCATTCTGACATGGCCAAAACTTATGTACTCATTTCCTAAAACCAATTCTCATCAACCGCTAAACAAAGGATTCACTAGCTTTTTGCCGTTGTGTATGTAATCTTGATCACGCAATCCTATTACATTGCAACCATTGTACAACCCACTTAGCCTCCACCCTTCCCAAAGAATTTGATATCGAATACCTGATGTTGGAGAATAATCCTTCAACATAAGTTGTCTTCTTCTGCTATCCCCATCCGAGGAATGACTAACAATAGGTCCCAAATTGTTTTCTACATGTTTCTTCCACATAAATTCTAGCTTTTCCCATTGTTGATAAACAAAATTTGCATTGAATTTATTGCATGTTGGATGAACAACCACATCCAAACGAGGAAGATTTTCATGTAAAGTGTTTGCAATAATAACACGTGCATAATGCCCAATAACATTGTTTTTAAAAGAATTTGTTATAATCTCATAGCCTGCATCTCCCTCACCAACTATGACCAAGAAATGTGATTGGCATTGATATTATTCTTTCAAACCACAAAACCCCACTAGTGTATCATTTTTTTCTACCCACCTAACATATTTTTTCACAATTGTTAAATCTTTAGCAAGGCATATAGGAATTGGTCCATATATACTATGTTTGGCTTTATAAGAAGCATAATTTTTTCCAAATGTCTCAAAAATGTGTTCGTGCTCCCCTGGGATATATGTTAATGACTTTCTAACTTTCCCTAAAGTTGTAGATATTGAAGGATTGTCCATATTCAAGCTAATAAAGTTATGTAATCTAGGACCTCCCCATAACTTGATCATCTCATAAAGGGATTTTGTGGATGTACTATACCTTCTCCTTGTTTTTTCATGAATCAAGTTATGAAATATATCCTTTACAAATTCCCAAACTGCATCTTTACCTTGTAATTTTCCTTGCTTATGTGTCTCACAAACACCCTTACAAAACCTAAAGACATCCTTCCTTTCTGCCGATTCAAACATCTTTTCCTTTAGAGATATCATTCTAATAGAGAGTGTAGCAACCTTTGTCCTCTCCCACCAAAAATCTCGTATTGTTGATCTATGGTTAGCATTTGTAACCCTTGCAGTATTCTTCAATTCATTTTGAGTCAAGTATTCCAATCTTCTACCTTTTCCTGTATCTCGTTCACTTATTTTATTGGTGCATCTTGATTCATGATATAATCGCATCCTAAAGTCATTACATTCTAGAACCAACTTACAAAATCTACATGTTAATGAATTAGAGGAGGTCCCTATTTCAGAACCCCTCTGGCAATGAATATGCCTATATGTACCATCAATACTACATTCAATACCCTCATAACATAGCATGATCTTGGTATGCTTCTCTATGGCCCATAATTTTCGACCCTTTTAATCATCCATTAGGACCTTTGTTTCCAATCTCTCCCCATTTCTATCAATATAAGGATACCAGTACCCCAACAAGGGAGACAAATGAGCTATAATAAGATGACAACACAATAATAATAATAAAAAAAAAATAGAAGTATGATAAATAAAATAATATACAAATTCATATTCAAGTTTAGTCTAAACTTTTAATTAACCACTAATTAACACACCTGAAGTAGAAGGATATGCACTTGTAGAACCCCTATTTAATACTGATGATGATGATGGCACTAAGAACCTAGTCAAAATTTGTTGGGACTTATCATTGGTAGGCTTCTTAGGTTTCCCAACTGTGCCACTCCTCAGCCCAATCTCCTGATGTGAAGCCTCTTTTGTAGTAGTAGTAGTGTGCTTCTTTGATTTCATGTTTTCATTTAGAGAACTGACAATATTACCACTTGTTGGCACTAAACAAAAATATTTATTGGATCGTGTACATTTGACTCTCACTTTTTTCATGTCCTTATAGTCTGCAAGTGTTGCTTCCACCACCTTCAACAAATTTTCTCTTGTGTCTTGTTGAAATCATCTATAAGTTTGATTGCTTAATCAATATGAAATCGATCTCCAACCCCATTTATGCGGATCGAGTAACAACATAACAGAGTGCTTTATTCAATCTTCATTAAGTAGCAGCGAAATACATTAAAATGGGTACAATCTCTACTGAGATAGACTGCTGTGGCATTTATCAGATATATCTTTCACAAAGGCAGAGATCATCCGAAGGCTTCCTGGCACACAAAGCAGGCTCAGTCTTAGAGATAAAGAACAGACATCACACAGATTATTGACAAGAGTTTCTATCTCGTGGTGCAAGCAGATCACGGATATCCGCGCAGATGCAGAGCAGGACCTTCATAGTGACCTTGTGGGACATAAAAAGCTGTTTTCCATTTGTCTTCTTCCTTAATGCCTACTTGCCAGAAACCTGACTTGAGATCAAACTTTGAAAAGATCTTAGACTTTGAAATTTGAGCAAGTATCATTGAAGGTTTAGGAAGAGGATAGGCATCATAGTACAAAATATTATTCAGAGGTTTATAATTGACAACTAATCTCGGCTTACCTCTGGAAATTTTTGAATGTTTATTCACATAAAATGCAAAGCAAGCAATAGGACTCTTGCTTTTCCTTATCAAACCTTTCTGCAGCAAATCCTTGATCTCTTCTCTGCATAACTTCATCTGTTCTACATTCATAGGGACTGCTGCTGATCTTTGCAATTTTCCACTAAAATCCTTCTTTAGTGGCAATTCAACTTCTTGTTTCTTAATATGCCAGAATGCATTTGGATCATCTGAGCAACATTCTTTGAACTTAGCAGTGATATCTGCTATTTCTCTGGCATATTTTCCATTATCCAATAATTCTTCTGTCTTCAAAATCTCTTTCTTAATCTCCATCTTTGCAAGGAGATTTTCCAATCTTTCAACTCTTTTCAACCTATTAGGTGAGTTGGAATTGATAAAAGGAAAAAATATTTCTTTATTATGCAGACTCACAAAATATCCATACCTTTGACTCACCTGATCTAGCTTTGCGCCATGGTTCTCAAAGTTCTGGAAGAATGGTGTTCCAAGATACATTGCACAATCCATTCCTGGAACAATAGGACAAACAAGATGCACTCCTATTTCTTCAGTAAGAAATACATCTACCTCAACTTCTGAGACTGTTGTAATGTCACCACTGGCAGTAGTGACTCTTGGACATGCTGTTGGCCTTCTGAGATGTGTGCCTACAACAGTATTATTGACAATGTTCAGTCGGGATCCCGTATCCATCAAATCTTTCCAATACTCAATCTGGGATCCAATTCTAACTTTCATCTTGACACAATACATAACATCTCTGTTAAGTATATTACAGCCAAGACCATTTCCTTCTAGTTCATCATCAGAATCTTCTTTCTCAATGGATTTTTCTGGTTTCTGTGCTTGTTCCCATGGAGGAGTACCATGAAAAGTCCAATTTTCAGCTTTTCCAGATATAGGAGGATCTTGAGAAGATGAAGCTTGATTTATGCCCATTACTTTAACATTCATTTCTCTATGATTTTCTAGCCATAATCTTCTATTTTCTTTCACAGTTTTTCTGAGCTCTTTGATTGCCTGATGAATACTAGGCAATGTTTGTGGAAGATCTTCTCCAAAGTCTTCATTTCTGAACTGCCTGGTTAGAGCTTCAACTGAAAATAATGATGCGGGTGGAACATACCCTTTATTTGACTAATCTGTTTGCTTTGAAGGAGACTTCTTCAGATGATTCATCAAGAGTGTTTTATACATTTCTTTGATCTGAGGATCAGTAGCAGCAATCATCTGAGTGAAATAATTTCTTCTTGTTTCATCTTCATCTCCATCTGTCTTCATCATATTTACAGTATTGCAACTGCAAACATCTGGATCACTGCATTCACATTCTCTACATTCTATGCAGTGAGGATCTCTGCAAAATTCTTCATCAGAAGATTCATCAGAATACATAATGTTCAAATCATTATCTGAATCGGATTCAGATGTTAAAAGCTCATCACAACTGCTAGGAAGATCAAAGAAATTTACTTTGCCTTTTTTATTTCTATAAGTAACTTTTTTCTTCCCTTTATCTTTCTTTTTCTTTGGACAATTATTGGAGGTATGTCCCTTTTCATTACAGTTGTAGCAAATAATTTCCTTTTCTTTTGAAAACATTTCTGTATGTTTGTAGGGCTTTCTTTTGAAATGTTTTTTATGGGAATGCTAGGAATTCGTTTTGGCATGCTTATATTTGTGTTTGCGATGCCGTCTACGCCCCTCTGAATTACCAGCTTTGCCAAGATGCCACTTCTTGCAGAGTTGTTGATAGCCATGAGGTTTTTTGGGATTAGTAGCGGCACGGGAAATTTTCATTTGACAGCAAAGCTCTACAATGACAACTTTAACAGCCTGTCGTATGACACCAAACTTATAATCTCCCATCTTGCCAGGGAGTTTAGAGACTATGGCTGAAGAAACCCAGTGTGGAAGAGAGGAGACAAAAATCTCTTTCCATTTTGGCTCAAGTATCAAATCTGGAGTAAGGGAATGAAGCCGATGAATGAACTCATTGAAGTACTCATCAAAATGTTGCATGTTATTCAATTTCATGGCCAAGAGAGTGATAGTAGTAATATCATTAGTAATTTGAGGAAAACCAATGAAATTAACTTGAATCCCATACAGAAGAAAACCTATCGTATTGTTGGCAGGAAAATGTGTGACTGGATCCATATAAGTACTACCATCAGAATTTAAAATGACAGATTGTTCCCACTGTGTGATGAGAGAAGGATCTTTCAATGTTTCTGCCTTTAACCAGGAATCAAGGGTGCCTTCAAATCCACCAATGATTCGTCTAGTTGCATTAATGGGACCTATATCATCAGAAAGATAGGTTCTGTAACAAACTATCATGGAATGTAGAACGGACATTACTTCAGCTTCAGTGCAGTTGTATATATTCCATGAATATGTGGAATTTGCAGACCAATCTTTATGCCATTCTGCTTTCATCATGTCTCTGCGGTCAGGAGCATGATTCCACGTAGATTTCCATTTGTATCTAGAAGATGTGGAATTGACATGAGTATCATCTAAATTATCAACAGTATGAATTCCAAACAATTCCTTATCTTGAACAAAGAAATTATTTACACAGGTTTCTAGTTCTTCCAGACTTGGATCATCAATCTTGTGAAGATTTGTTTCTAGGATATCACCTTGCAATTCTGATTCTATAAACTTTTTATCACTCTTTTTCTCAGATTCTGAATCATAATCATGAAGAAATTCAGACAGACAGACAGCTCTAGTATCAATATCCTTTTGTGCTTTTCCAAAGAAACTTGGATTAGCAAAAGGGGAATAGTTGTAAGAAGTATCTGCTGGAGGAAAATTGATAGTGCTAGGGGCCTTAATCAAACTCTGAACAGAGGGTGTAATGGAATAAGGCAATGACACTTTTGGATCTGAGAATATAGTAGAAGATTTGTAGGTCTCTGAACTTGTGCTGGGTCTTTTCTTTAAAGAATCTATACTAGTAGAAACAGTATAGACTTGTCTCTTGAGGATGTCAAGGCTAGTATTAACCTTAACCAATTCTTTTCCATGAGCCACTGCTGATTCATGGATCTTCTTATCTGTCTGCAAAGTAAGTTGATCAAGACTTTTGGCAATAGCATGATCATTTTCTGTCAAGATCTTAATGTTTTCATTCAGACAGGTTGTATTATAGTCTTGTTTCTGCAAGACTCTACCAATCATCAATTTTATTTCAACATTTGCAGCTTCATTAGATGAAAATTCTTTTCTGATAAACTTTTCCAAACTGGAAATGGAAAGATTAGTCCAGTTGGTTGCTGCAATTGATTCTTTTGTAGATAATGAAGAATCATCTACATGGGATGGAAGTAACTTGTACATATTTCCATCCTGTTGCCTGATTACAAAATTTCTCCAGGGAGGAAATTCTGTATCAGTCTCAATCATGGAACCATCAAGAAGTTCCCACTTGTGTTTGCTTGGTGTTCCTTGTCTGATCATGTTTACTTTAAGTCGCAAGCAAACTTCTTTAATTAAAATTTCTCCTTTTGTTCTAACTGTTATCAAAGATTTAGGCAAGTTTGGCTTTGATAGCATAGACTGTATTTTAGGAGAAAATACTGGCAACTGTAGTGGAGAAGGAATTACTACAGGCTATTGTTCGATCTTAGAATCAACATATTCATCAGACTTTTTGATCCTTTTTTGCTTAGCTTCATTTCAGAATTGCTTGATCAAAGAGTCTTCAATTTGATTTATGGAAGGATAGTACCATTCATAAAATGATATCCACTGGTTATTAGCTTGCATCCAAGCTTTCCATTCAGAATCATTTTGGCAGTTAAATGATTTCCTATCCTTCTTGTCCAGAAGTTTTATTTCTTGTATGTACAAATATTCTTTCTCATGGGTGTAGATGTCCCAGTTGAACATCTTCTTTTTCCAGGGATCTTCTGGATCATATGGGCCTATGCCTTTGAATATTTTCAGAAATGAAATGATTTCTGAATCAGATGGAATCTCAACAGACTCTGGAATTTTATCAATTGGATTTCGTCTGTAGGCAGGAATGGCTGCAGGATCAACAAATCCTAGACCACAGGAGGTAGTCGGTGAAACAGAATGTATCAGGAGATCTTCATGTACATTAAAGAATGTCACTTGTCTGTAAGTTTGTTCTGAAGATTCTGAAGAAGGAACAAACTTAATCATATTAATTCTCCTGGATTGTTCAGAGGAAGATCCATGGGGCTGAGGAGGATCTGAGGAGAATTGACAATGAGTTTTGGAGCAGTGTGGATGTTCACATACAGTAGCCAAAGGAGGATTTACATACTGTACAGAGGCAGTAGGAGATATTAATGGCTCAGTCAACAAAGCTTTTAGCTTTGCAAGAATATCTGGATCAATCATTACCATTGGTTCTTTGGAAGATGCAGGCTAGACTTGTGAAAGAGTCGGAACCAACGAGGAAGTAGAAGACTGGCCTCGATCAACTATGTGTCTTCTTGGAAATCTAGTAATGACTTGGTTATCAGATTCAGATATTATAGACTGGGCAATCGCAATGGGTTTCTTTGTATTACGTTTCCAATTTGTAACCCACTCATCTAGAGGAACAAGGGATCTTTTATTTATTGACAAAGGGGCAACTGGATTGCATGTAGAATCATATTGGATTAATGTCACAGTGCCAGATCCTTGCTCGGGAGCATGTAAAACAACATGAATAGTTGTGTTATAGAATCTAACACAAGTAATGTAGAAAATAGTCAAATTTTTAGACTTATTATCAAACTCATCATAGCCTTGAGTTTGAACACCTAGAGTTAGGAATTTCAGAATGTTGGGATCATCAAGGGCAACTGAAAAATCTAGAAATACATCATACTGGACTGGTCCATCAGACAAAGTTGTCTCGATGCCACCAATGAGGGCTTTTGTGAAGGATGACCATCGATTATCAAGTAAGGCCGAGAAAACAAATGCAGTTTGACCTTTTCTATGGAGAGCATTTAGGCCTACTCTCACCATCCCCAGATGGACATACTTGTAACCAGATTTTAAAGCAGCATGGATGTGTTTCTGTTCAGGAAAAGGAATAGTCATCATGGTATTACAGTTAAGCTCAGTGCGGATGGAATTTTCTTTGATTTTAATCTGGCTAAGAGCTCGAAACTGGAAAGGAGAGATACCATGATAGACATCAGTAGGAGAAATCTCAGGGAGTTTCCATTTCATACGTGGATTTTTTTCTTCAATATTTAAGCAAGAAGCATTTGAAGAGGAATCAGAAGTAGAACACAGAGAATCTAAACCAGAACGAAGCTGTTCTTCATTCTCTAAATCATCAAAATGCTTAGAACTAAAACGACCCATTGGACGAGAAGATGAATTCATTGCGCAGAGAGAATGGCAGAAAATAATAAGAGAGCAAGTTATCAGGAAGTATTTGAGAAATCACTTAGCTGAGATATTGCGGCTTCCACGCACAAGTTCTAGTCAAACTTCTTCAACGCCTTCAATGCCTTCCGCGGCAACACAGGCTACAAACGCTATTCACGACATCAAGCAAACTATCTAGCGCTCCACTCAAACAATATCTTTTCAACAAAAAAGGATTGTCATAGCAAATAACCTCACTCACACACCATCGATTATCAGGTAAGGCTGAGAAAACAAATGCAGTTTGACCTTTTCTATGGAGAGCATTAAGGCCTACTCTCACCATCCCCAGATGGACATACTTGTAACCAGATTTTAAAGCAGCATGGATGTGTTTCTGTTCAAGCAAAGGAATAGTCATCATGGTATTACAGTTAAGCTCAGTGCGGATGGAATTTTCTTTGATTTTAATCTGGCTAAGAGCTCGAAACTAGAACGGAGAGATACCATGATAGACATGAGTAGGAGAAATCTCAGGGAGTTTCCATTTCATACATGGATTTGTTTCTTCAATATTTAAGCAAGCAGCATTTGAAGAGGAATCAGAAGTAGAACACAGAGAATCTAAACCAAAACGAAGCTGTTCTTTATTCTCTAAATCATCAAAATGCTTAGAACCCAAACGACCCATTGGACGAGAAGATGAATCCATTTCGCAGAGAGAATGGCGGAAAATAATAAGAGAGCAAGTTATCAGGAAGTATTTGAGAAATCACTTAGCTGAGATATTGCGGCTTCCACGCACAAGTTCTAGTCAAACGTCTTCAACGCCTTCAATGCCTTCCGAGGAAACACAGGCTACAAACGCTATTCACGACATCAAGCAAACTATCTAGCGCTCCACTCAAACAATATATTTTCAACAACAAAGGATTGTCATAGCAAATAACCTCACTCACACAACAACTTAGCTCTGATACCATTTATGCAGATCGAGTAACAACATAACAGAGTGCTTTATTCAATCTTCATTAAGTAGCAGCGGAATACATTACAATGGGTACAATCTCTACTGAGATAGACTACTGTGGCATTTATCAGATATATCTTGCACAAAGGCAGATATCATCCGAAGGCTCCCTGGCACACAAAGCAGGCTCAGTATTAGAGATACAGAACAAACATCACACAGATTATAGACAAGAGTTTCTATCTCGTGGTGCAAGCAGATCACGGATATCCGCGCAGATGCAGAGCAGGAGATTCGTAACTCAGACTCAACTTAGACTCCAAAAAAAAAACTCCCCTTCATCCGAATGAGTCTTCCCTTCTTATAGATCTGAAGGGGAACAAACATTCGTGAAAGTGAATTATTACATGATCTGAGATTCCAGACAAGGAAAAGTGAATCTAAGGATGAAGATATGAGAGTACGCCTTGGATTCGGATATGAGTGGACAACCCATATTATCTCGTCCCTATTCCATACGGAAAGCCTTCTGGCATGTGGGGACCAAATCTAAAGTTATCTCATGACTATAGATTTTGCGTATAAGAAAATTTACATAGTGGAGATTCTTTTAAACACGGAGAACCCACAAAAGCCTAATTGGAAACATGACTGTACAAAAGGTTTTACACAGTGGAGATATTAGGGCAGGGAATCCCACGGAAACCTGTCCAACACCATAGTCGGTTGGAAAGACATAATTATGGCATGACATAAAACATTATTTGATGGTGGGAATAATGCTGATATCGATATGTTTCAATCAGGTGATTTGAAAAATATTGTACAAGGACTTCTTTTTCGGATTCCCATGCCTGTGATGAATCATTACTTGGTGGAGCCAAAAGATTTATGTACTCAAAAGTATTTGATTCTGTATCCACTTGCAGATGAAAGTTGTCATAGCTCGTACTAGATCCTGATCCCATCCTTCGAGCCTTGTAGGTATTTGTGACAAACCATCGGATATGGCCACATCTTTTTAATCCGTAGAAAAAGTGAAGATCTTCAATATCTGCAATACTACGGACGGACTTATATACAATTCCTGAATGAAGTGCTCTAGGTTCATTGAATCCTGGTAATTTTAGGAGATTAAGAGAATATGGTTTCATGGTTAATGCTGATAAACCATAGATTTACCACCATTCGAGAAACCATTCTGGAGTAGGGTCAAGCTCTTCCATTCTTTCAACAGATTGTCCTTCAAAGAAAAAAGAGAACTGCAAAGCATAAAATAGAGTAGATGAATAATTTTGCAAGTTCATTGCTGCATAGAAAGAATATTTAACCTGTGCTTCATCAAAATCTGGTCTTTGATGATAATTTGAAAATCCTCTCACGGTGATTTGGCAACTGTGTATCAAATTATCATTCTCTGCTCTCTCTAGATGATATGTGATATTTCCATTGTAGGCTAGATAGTCCAGAGCTTCTATGGCCTCCTCATTTATTTCATCTTGTAATCTAGTATTCCATAAGTAAGGAATTCCAGTTCTGTGTCTTATTTCCTTCAATGGAAACCAATCTCTGTCATGATTTAGAAGAGGAGTAGAGAGATTATATGTAACCCATCCCATTGGTGTTTCTATCTGCACCTCTTCTGGATCTCTTCTGATGAAATTACAAGAAAGAGAAAGTATGGAATTATTTGTTAAAAATTCTCTGCTCAACATATCAGCAAAGCAGTTTTTCTTACCTTCCACAAATTCTACATCAAAATTGTATTGGCTGAGTTGCATAACCCAGCAAACCATGGCTGCATCTTCAAATTCACATTTCTGAATAGCATATTGTAATGCTCTACAATATTTCTTGACTATAAATTTGGTATAGATAATAAATCTTTAAACTTAGCTATGCCTAAGCATACAGCTCTAAGTTCTTTCTTTTGGCTAGCCCAATTCAACTGATTCTTTGACCACAAACCAGATGCATATTGGCATATTTCAACATATTTTTTATTACCTGGATTGATTTGGCATAGGACTGCTCCCCATCCAACTTTGCTAGCATCAGTCATTATTACTTTCTCCCAATCTTCTTGTATCAGAGAGAGTGGTTGTATTTTCCTGACTCTGTCTTTGATTCTGTGAACTGCTTCAGTGCATTCCTTATTCCAAGGAATTGGTTCTTTATGCAATATTTGATTCAACAGTTTTCTATCATGAGCACAATGTTGCAGGAATTTAGAAATGTAGTTAAGACTTCCTAAAAATCTCTGAAGCTGAGTTTTATCTAAAATTTCATCAGGAAAATGATCAACAAAATTTAAACTTCTTTGAATGACTCCATAAGATCCATACTGGATATTATATCCCAAGAAATCAATCATGGATCTAAAGAGTTTCATCTTTGACTCAGACAAGACTATGCCCATTTCTTTTACTCTCTTCAAGAATATCCTGAGATGTTTGATATGTTCAGGAATATTGTCTGAGTGTATTAGGATATCATCAATGTATTTTTTCAAAAATTCATCCATCCCTTCAAAGGTTTCATCCATTATTCTTTGGAATGCAGAAGGTGCATTTATCAAGCCAAAGGGCATGATATTCCATTCATAGTGACCTTGTGGGACAGAAAAAGTTGTTTTCCATTTGTCTTCTTCCTTAATGCCTACTTGCCAGAAACCTGACTTGAGATCAAACTTTGAAAAGATCTTAGACTTTGAAATTTGAGAAAGTATCATTGAAGGTTTAGGAAGAGGATAGGCATCATAGTCCAAAATATTATTCAGAGGTTTATAATTTACAACTAATCTCGGCTTACCTCTGGCAATTTCTGAATGTTTATTCACATAAAATGCAAAGCAAGCAATAGGACTCTTGCTTTTCCTTATCAAACCTTTCTGCAGCAAATCCTTGATCTCTTCTTTGCATAACTTCATATGTTCTGCATTCATAGGGACTGCTACTGATCTTCGCAGTTTTCCACTAAAATACTTCTTTAGTGGCAATTCAACTTCTTGTTTCTTAATATTCCAGAATGCATTTGGATCATCTGAGCAGCATTCTTTGAACTTAGCAGTGATATCTCCTATTTCTTTGGCATATTTTCCATTATCCAATAATTCTTCTGTCTTCAAAATCTCTTTCTTAATCTCCATCTTTGCAAGGAGATTTTCCAATCTTTCAACTCTTTTCAGCCTATTAGGTGAGTTGGAATTGATAAAAGGAAAAAAGATTTCTTTATTATGCAGACTCACAAAATATCCATACCTCTGACTCACCTGATCTAGCTTTGCGCCATGCTTCTCAAAGTTATGGAAGAATGGTGTTCCAAGATACATTGCACAATCCATTCCTGGAACAATAGGAAAAACAAGATGCACTCCTATTTCTTCAGTAAGAAATACATCTACCTCAACTTCTGAGACTGTTGTAATGTGACCACTGGCAGTAGTGACTCTTGGACATGCTGTTGGCCTTCTGAGATGTGTGCCTACAGCAGTATTATTGACAATGTTTAGCCGGGATCCCGTATCCATCAAAACTTTCCAATACTCAATCTGGGATCCAATTATAACTTTCATCTTGACACAATACATAACATCTCTGTTAAGTATATTACAGCCAAGACCAGTTCTTTCTGGTTCATCATCAGAATCTTCTTTCTCAATGGATTTTTCTGGTTTATGTGCTTGTTCCCATGGAGTACCATGAAAAGTCCAATTTTCAGCTTTTCCAGATATAGGAGGATTCTGAGAAGATGAAGCTTGATTTATGCCCATTACTTTAACATTCAGTTCTCTATGATTTTCTAGGCATAATCTTCTATTTTCCTTCACAGTTTTTCTGAGCTCTTTGATTGCCTGATGAATACTAGGCAATGTTTGTGGCAGATCTTCTTCAAAGTCTTCATTTCTGAACTGCCTGGTTAGCGCTTCAACTGAAAATAATGATGCGGGTGGAACATACCCTTTATTTGATTGATCTGTTTGCTTTGAAGGAGACTTCTTCAGATGATTCATCAAGAGTGTTTTATACATTTCTTTGATCTGAGGATCAGTAGCAGTAATCATCTGAGTGAAATAATTTCTTCTTGTTTCATCTTCATCTCCATTCGTCTTCATCATATTTACAGTATTGCAACTGCAAACATCTGGATCACTGCATTCACATTCTCTACATTCTATGCAGTGAGGATCTCTGCAAAATTCTTCATCAGAAGATTCATCATAATACATAATGTTCAAATCATTATCTGAATCGGATTCAGATGTTAAAATCTCATCACAACTGCTAGGAAGATCAAAGAAATTTACTTTGCCTTTTTTATTTCTATATGTAACTTTCTTCTTCCCTTTATCTTTCTTTTTCTTTGGACAATTATTGGAGGTATGTCCCTTTTCATTACAGTTGTAGCAGATAATTTCATTTTCTTTTGAAAACATTTCTGTATGTTTGTAGGGCTTTCTTTTGAAATGTTTTTTATGGGAATGCTGGGAATTCATTTTGGCATGCTTATATTTGTGTTTGCGATGTCGTCTACGCCCCTCTGAATTACCAGCTTTGCCAAGATGCCACTGCTTGCAGAGTTGTTGATAGCCATGAGGTTTTTTGGGATTAGTAGCGGCACGGGCAATTTTCATTTGAGAGCAAAGCTCTACAATGACAGCTTTAATAGCCTGTCGTATGACACCAAACTGATAATCTCCCATCTTTCCAGGGAGTTTAGAGACTATGGATGAAGAAACCCAGTGTGGAAGAGAGGAGACAAAAATCTCTTTCCATTTTGGCTCAAGTATCAAATCTGGAGTAAGGGAATGAAGCCGATGAAGGAACTCATTGAAGTACTCATCAAAATGTTGCATGTTATTCAATTTCATGGCCAAGTTAGTGATAGTAGTAATATCATTAGTAATTTGAGGAAAACCAATGAAATTAACTTGAATCCCATACAGAAGACAACCTATCATATTGTTGACAGGAAAATGTGTGAGTTGATCCATATAAGTACTACCATCAGAATTTAAAATGGCAGATTGTTCCCACTATGTGATGAGAGAAGGATCTTTCAATGTTTCTGCCTTTAACCAGGAATCAAGGGTGCCTTCAAATCCACCAATGATCCTTCTAGTTGCATTAATGGGACCTATATCATCATAAAGATAGGTTCTATAACAAACTATCATGGAATGTAGAACAGACATTACTTCAGCTTCAGTGCAGTTGTCTATATTCCGTGAATATGTGGAATTTGCAGACCAATCTTTATGCCATTCTTCTTTTATCATTTCTCTGTGGTCAGGAGCAAGATTCCACGTAGATTTCCATTTGTATCTAGAAGATGTGGAATTGACATGAGTATCATCTAAATTATCAACAGTATGAATTCCAAACAATTCCTTATCTTGAACAGAGAAATTATTTACACAGGTTTCTAGTTCTTCTAGACTTGGATCATCAATCTTGTGAAGACTTGTTTCTGGGATATCACCTTGCAATTCTGATTCTATAAAATTTTTATCACTCTTTTTCTCAGATTTTGAATCATAATCATGAAGAAATTCAGACAGACAGACAGCTCTAGTATCAATATCCTTTTTTGCTTTTCCAAAGAAACTTGGATTAGCAAAAGGGGAATAGTTGTAAGAAGTATCTGCTGGAGGAAAATTGATAGTGCTAGGGGCCTTAATCAAACTCTGAACAGAGGGTGTAATGGAATAAGGCAATGAAACTTTTGGATCTGAGAATAGAGTAGAAGATTTGTAGGTCTCTGAACTTGTGCTGGGTCTTTTCTTTAAAGAATCTATACTAGTAGAAACAGTATAGACTTGTCTCTTGAGGATGTCAAGGCTAGTATTAACCTTAACCAATTCTTTTCCATGAGCCACTGCTGATTCATGGATCTTCTTATCTGTCTGCAAAGTAAGTTGATCAAGACTTTTGGCAATAGCATGATCATTTTCTGTCAAGATCTTAATGTTTTCATTCAGACAGGTTGTATTATAGTCTTGTTTCTGCAAGACTCTACCAATCATCAATTTTATTTTAGCATTTGCAGCTTCATTAGATGAAAATTCTTTTCTGATAAACTTTTCCAAACTGGAAATGGCAAGATTAGTCCAGTTGGTTGCTGCAATTGATTCTTTTGTAGATAATGAAGAATCATCTACATGGGATGGAAGTAACTTGTACATCTTTCCATCCTGCTACCTGATTACAAAATTTTTCCAGGGAGGAAATTCCGTATCAGTCTCAATCATGGAACCATCAAGAAGTTCCCACTTGTGTTTGCTTGGTGTTCCTTGTCTGATCATGTTTACTTTAAGTCGCAAGCAAACTTCTTTAATTAAAATTTCTCCTTTTGTTCTAACTGCTATCAAAGATTTAGGCAAGTTTGGCTTAGATAGCATAGACTGTATTTTAGGAGAAAATACTGGCAACTGTAGTGGAGAAGGAATTACTACAGGCTGTTGTTCGATCTAAGAATCAACATATTCATCAGAATTTTTTATCCTTTTTTGCTTAGCTTCATTTCGGAATTGCTTGATCAAAGAGTCTTCAATTTGATTTATGGAAGGATAGTACCATTCATAAAATGATATCCACTGGTTATTAGCTTGCATCCAAGATTTCCATTCAGAATCATTTTGGCAGTTAAATGCTTTCCTATCCTTCTTGTCCAGAAGTTTTATTTCTTGTATGTACAAATGTTCTTTCTCATGGGTGTAGATGTCCCAGTTGAACATCTTCTTTTTCCAGGGATCTTCTGGATCATATGGGCCTATGCCTTTGAATATTTTCAGAAATGCAATGATTTCTGAATCAGATGGAATCTCAACGGACTCTGGAATTTTATCAATTGGATTTCGTCTGTAGGCAGGAATGGCTATAGGATCAACAAATCCTAGACCACGGGAGGTAGTCGGTGAAACAGACTGTATCAGGAGATCTTCATGTACATTAAAGAATGTCACTTGTCTGTAAGTTTGTTCTGAAGATTCTGAAGAAGGAACAAACTTAATCATATTAATTCTCCTGGATTGTTCAGAGGAAGATCCATGGGGCTGAGGAGGATTTGAGAAGAATTGACAATGAGTTTTGGAGCAGTGTGGATGTTCACATACAGTAGCCAAAGGAGGATTTACATACTGTACAGTGGCAGTAGGAGATATTAATGGCTCATTCAACAAAGCTTTTAGCTTTGCAAGAATATCTGGATCAATCATTACCATTGGTTCTTTGGAAGATGCAGGCTAGACTTGTGAAAGAGTCGGAACCAACGAGGAAGTAGAAGACTAGCCTCGTTCAACTATGTGTCTTCTTGGAAATCTAGTAATGACTTGGTTATCAGATTCAGATATTATAGACTGGGAAATCGCAATGGGTTTCTTTGTATTGCGTTTCCAATTTGTAACCCACTCATCTGGAGGAACAAGGGATCTTTTATTTATTGACAAAGGGGCAACTGGATTGCATGTAGAATCATTTTGGATTAATGTCACAGTGCCAGATCCTTGCTCGGGAGCATGTAAAACAGCAGGAATAGTTTTGTTATAAAATCTAACACAAGTAATGTAGAAAATAGTCAGATTTTTGGACTTATTATCAAACTCATCATAGCCTTGAGTTTGAACACCTAGAGTTAGGCATTTCAGAATGTTGGGATCATCAAGGGCAACTGAAAAATCTGGAAATACATCATACTGGACTGGTCCATCAGACAGAGTTGTCTCGATGCCACCAATGAGGGCTTTTGTAAAGGATGACCATCGATTATCAAGTAAGGCCGAGAAAACAAATGCAGTTTGACCTTTTCTATGGAGAGCATTAAGGCCTACTCTCACCATTGTTTGTTGTAATTTGTTACATGAAGGAATTTCACTACTACTTGGCATTGAAAGGCATTGTTGATGGGACATTGTTTTCATATGATGGTTTTTGAAGTTGTGCATTGTTCGTGCTACCAAGGATACATCACTTGTTCCATAATCAATGCCACAAATCTGATAATGGATCTTTATTTTAGATTCTCCCTTTTCTGAATATACTTTAAGAGTAAGTTTCTCAGTGACAAACACTTCCATTAAACTTTTCACTTTTTTTTTCCGAAGATGCTAATACACAAGGATCAACAATTGTGGCTTCTTCCACTGATAAAGGCATATTTTCAACTCTTGGTTTTTAATGCATAGATTCCTCCACATTCTCTTTAATGTTTTCAAAGATTGGTATTGTTTCCACTGCATTTGAACCCCTTGTTTCCACATCAAATGTGCCTAGTTTCCTCTTGATCCCTAAAAGTGTTGTATACACTTTCCATTTCTTCTCTTGATTTGGATTTAAAGCTAATCCATCCTAGATAAAATCAAAAGGGTATTTAATGATTCCATCATCCACAATTTCAACACGAATTTTGGCAAATGTACAACCTTCTTGATACCTGACAATGCCAATGACAGGTTTCTCTTCATCGACAGTAATTTTATAAGACAAGTCCATCTGTTTTTGCACATAAATAAATGAAAAAGTAAGTAAAATTCCACAAACATATTGGTTTATTATGAAAAAAAGAGCAAGGAAGAAAGGTATGCACTTTCAATTCAAAGCTCCAAAAAACATGAATAACTCTTACTATTGTGATGAAACACCTTGATTCAAAATGTACTATTGATGGATTCCTCAAATAGAACTAAAACCAGAAATAAAACAGAGTACTAAAATAGATTTGAGAGTTGATTTATTGAGTCAAACATTGAAAAACTGACAAGCAAGCTTAGGCCCTAAATCTACCTCAATTTTCACCTTATTTACATCATTGTTTTGTGTCCTAAAGAGGTCAAAACTGTGTCAAAACCAAACCATCGTAGCTTTTACTGTTCGCTGGTATGAAATGGATTTTATTCAATTTATTGTTCGCTAGTATCTACGGCTTGTGATTTTATTCAATTTACTGTTCACTGTTATTCAAGTACCAAATTTCTGATCTAGTTTTTATACAGGTTTAGCTACTGTCATTAATCACCTCTACATCCTTGATGTTGGGTATATTGCTGAATTATTTCTGGGTAAATTTTACTTTAATTATGATCAAGGGTAAGTTTTCTCTCTCCTTTAATTAACAATAATATTCATATTAATCATGCAGCAATATTTTGTAAGGGTTGAAGAAATTGTGAAACTATTTAATTGTCTGAAAACATTATATGAATGAATATATACAATGGAATTTTGGTTTACTCAAACCATTTCTCATTTCTGCTATAATACTAAATATTGAAGAAATTGTGAAAGTATTTAATTCTCTGAAGACATTATATCAATGAAGACATACATTGGAATTTTGGTTCAATTAGGAGCATGTTGATAGAACATCAAATGACATTTAAGCCTGTTAAGAGTCACTCACAGAGATTTACTGATTACCTTCTTCATGAGCTTGATGTTGTAGAGTGCATTGTCATGCTAGGTGTTCACAAACAGACTACGTTGGTTTCACATTTTTTGGAAAGCTAACTTTTGTCTCATAGTGAGGAGCATTCTATGTTGTATGTCATAATGTACATTATTGCTGTATCAGTCTTAGGCTGGGAAGAAACTGATTCATTAATTGGAAAAATGTCTTAATCAATAATGGTAAAAAAAGAATGAATTTTTGGTTTTAATCATACATTTTTAGTTTTATCATGCACTCTTCATATAAAATATCACTACATATTGCTATGATTGGGTTTATTCTGTACTTTATGACTAGTATCAAGTTCCTCCTCATCCATTCCACAAAATTCATTCTTAGTAAATTCAGGTAGAAACTCCCAATTTGTGTTGAGCATAATTTTGAGATACCAAAGCAATTTTAAAAGAGTACTCCCAATGTGCAAGGTTGCATGATCTACACCAAGTTGAAAGGGAATCATCAACAAAATTAGGGGTGGGAGGAGATGGATTTACCCCAACTTTCTTGGCCTTATCCTATAGATTAAACTCTTCAAGTGGAGGTACATATGGTTTATCTTTAGCTACTATTATTTCATCTCTATCTTCACAACTTTGATAGATAACACTTGCAAATTCTCACTAAGTTGTTGTTTAGACTCATTGATAAAGGAAATCTATTTAAACACTGATCAAGTTTAACAAACATGCAAATCAAGATGAAGAGTAGATACCTTATCCTTTTTATCTGATTTGTCTTTTTTCTATTGACATCAAATGAAATGACATTGATAGAAGAAACCCAATCATTCCCTAAGGACAAGGAAATAGTAAATTGGATCAAGTATGTTGAATTTTTTATTTTAATTTAGTAGCTTCAACAATGGACAATGATTATTCTTAAATAAAACAACGGTGGATTCATAACTTCTCTCGCCCAGACTCAGATACAATAGCTCTTTGAAGTAATAGATGACTCCTCTCTTCAACCGGCTATGGCAGCTTCAGATTTCAACGAACTGGTGGCTCTGAAAGTTCTTTTAACTTTCATGATTAATTATTTTTTTTAACCTTTAAAGCCTAAAACCTAGAAAGATCGCCTCTTAATTTTCTTCTCCTATGAAAGAAGAGAATGAACAGATGCCTAGAGATTGTTTCTTCTAACATCCTCCTAGATTAGTTGAGGAACAACCTCTACCATTTGCAAATTGGACCTTAATAGAATAGATGAATGATGCTCAAAATGAAATGGAGGAGCTTATCACAAGTGAAAACATGTGAGTTGGCCATGTATATGTATCTTCTTGCATGCAAGATTAAGTCCTTAAGGGGTCAACAACTGCAATGTGACAAACAAATACAGAAGCTCTTCAGCTGTAAATTGTTCTAGTGAAGAATCTTTGACTAATTTTGCTTATGTAGCTGCAACTTCGGGAGATTCTCTGAGGAAAATATGTAACTCTTATTTTTGTTAAAGAGATTTGAAATTTTTATAGATTCTTGGCTTCTATGATCCATCATTAAATTATGAAGAAATATTTCGGTAATAATCACATTAAAGTGAACAATGTCGACCCGTTTCGAACCAACCAGTGTGGTCCATCATCAGACTAGGTGAACCACATTGGTTGGTTTGAAATGCATTGACATTGTTCATTTTAATGTGATTATTACTGAAAGATATGAAATTACCAAAAAAATTAAAGGCACGAAAAAATAGAAATGTATAAACACCACTGTACAAAACCTATTGCCTTTCTTTTATAAGATCAAAAACCTGCAAGCATATGATGGGGATGGAAAAACAAAAAGGATAGTATAATTGTTTAAATGCAGCTAAGAAAAATATTTCAAAGTTGTAGGGAGGTTTTTTCAATGTTTTACTTTTTTAGATTAGATTTGAACCTGTAATCTCTGACAAAAAAAGAACATGTTTTTGACTATTGAATGCCCACTCAAGCTATATTAAAACAATGTTCAAAAAAAAATATCATCTAGTAAATCATAGATATTTATTACTATTTCAGGTTCTTGAATATTGATTTTAACAAATGGTAATAGTATGCTCAAATCGAGCAAATCTTGCAGAAAAAGGAAGACTCAAGTCAAAACATAAATGCATATCACTCTGTATTTTGTATTTAGCTCAAAAGAATACTCACAAAAATCCTAATATTAAGGTTAATAATAATAATAATTTAATTTAAACCCACAGCTTAGCCAGAACTCAAATTATTGTATGAAGCTCTTTGTGGACCAGGGACACCTCTGTAAAGAGATTTGACTAATTAATCTATAGAGATATACATATCCTAGCCCTCCAAATTTGAATCTATTACAACCTATGAAGAAACTATTATTTTATATTTAATATTATCACTAACAACTAAAACTAAATCAAATAGAGATAATATGGGAGAGAATATTTTCTAAAGCATATCAAAATTATACACTGGGTCATATCCTATGTAATGAGGCCTCTAAAGAATGAGACATGAAAAACACTGAGTCAGAACCCCACAAGAAATATTGGCTATTTTTTAACAAATTCGTAAATCTATACAATAATGTGTAAAAAATAAGATTGATTTTATCTTCACTACCAAACAAGCTAGCCTAGTCCTCTATATATTAGGTTCATACACATTAGATACGTTAAAATTGTGGCCATCCAACCATGAAAATAAGACCAACTCTTCAGGAGTGACAAGACAAATGACATAAAATATAAAAGAAATTATCATACAAAAGATTCACAAGAATTGCAATCCATACAAGAAGCCCCGATTTTCTATCTAATCAAGATTAGACACCATTATCCATAACAAAGAACAACAATAGATCTCTCAAAAATTTAGAGCTAAAAATAACTCACTTCCATATAACATTCTATCATAATTCAGTTTGAATGCTTTTCAATTATAATGGTTTCCAGTGCAGAAAGAAGCAAAAGCCTGAATAGAATGTTGCACAATTCTAAAGGATAGAAATAACTCTTTTACATAATGGGATTTCTGACTTCATGCAAAAATTCTTAAAAATTAAATGATCATTCATATTTTATAGTCCACAATTACTACAGCTGTTTTATACAATAATCAACAAAGCCCTTGAATACTTTAGCATCAAACTTCTAATTTCATAAGGCACTGCCCTTAATAAGTGGGAGCAAGTAACAAATTCAGGGGTTCATTGTGGTCTAAGAAATGATATTTTAGGGACTATTGAACATTATATGGATACCTAAATGGTCTGCAAGAGTCCTTTAAAGACAGAGAAGGGGTTGAAAGTACAAGGAGATCTCTCATAAATAAGGAAAATAACAAGAAAACAAAAATTGTATAGGGCATACCGAAAAGTTGTGTCACACAGATTTTGTCTACATGTGAGTGTTTTTAACTTGAAAAGGTACATTTTTTTTAGAATTTATATAGTAAATTGTAGTTGTACAATATTAGTCTTTACGTCTTTACTATTTCCAAAGACCAAAATTATATACTTGAAGAGTACAAGGACTATTGATGCCTCATCAATCTGATTTACATAAAAACTAAAAATTTGAATCTGAAATGGGAATTCAACACCCAACATTTTGCCAACAATGTAAACAAACCACTTGAACTACAACATAGTTCATAGTGTCAAGCATGAGTTATGGCAAAATTTTAAATAATGATCTTTCACTTATAGCTGTAGACATAACAAAAATAATTTCTTGCCAACTTTTGTCAGGGAGCTTTCTTCAGGGATATGAATATTCACATCATGAATGGACAATAAATAAACCAAACATATATATGCAATCCACTTAATAAGGAGCTACACAAGTATCTAATTTACATGTTGACAATAATTACAAGTAGATAATACACGCTAATAGAAACTTGTTTGACCAACTAAAAGTAAATAAAATGGAAATTTGGTGTTTGAAGACAAGAATAAATAAAATGGAAAAGGTTTGCGAGGTTGCTTTCAGCACTCAGAGTAAAGGAAACTTGAAGAAATGAGAAGGAAATAAACATAGTTTTTATCTTTCATTCAGGAAAAATCATAGAAGATTTAAGAGGAATGATATCATTATCTTCATAGTGGATCCCCAATAAGTACCATTTGTAATAAGCACAAGACTCAAGTACACAAAGTGCGAATGAGCTCAAATAATTATTCTTTGTGAATCGAGAAAAAAATTTGCAAGAAGATTTTGGTAAAGAAAAAGGAGAAGTGCTTTCAAACTTTGCACGACAAAGATAAAGTGAAAAAGCGGATGAATAATAAGCTCGAAAGTAATTTTTTTTTAATGACTCAGTCCACCAAGATGTGGAAGAAAAAGGAGGATAATCTACTTAGGGGTAGTAGATCCTCAATTTCTCTTCATTAAAAATAAGAGAGTGGCTTCAAGTGAATGCAAAGAGGTCAGTAAAAGGCATCATATTGAATTAGGCAGAAGTGAATCTGAATGTTAGAGGTAAGAATGAGTCCTCTTGTTGATTTAAACAATGAGTTAGTTTACTTCAAATATATCAACATTGCAGGAGAGAGGAAAGTGCAACCAATGTGGTTATAAGGGGAAGTGGGTGGGAAGTGGCTTCCTCTCGGAAGGGAAAAAGCTAGTTCCCCACAACTGCAGCAGCAAACCGGCTGAGGGCAGTGCTTACTCCCCTGACAAGGCAGGAAGTGCAGCTGGGAAGGGGAGAGGATCTTATACCATGGATGGCTAGAAGCTTGACCACTGGGTGAACTCTAATAGTGATCGAGACCAGGCTTATAAGCAATGGGGAGGGAAGGAGCTGGGGAATCCTCAACAGAGAACCGTAATTTATGAAAATGATAGTGCCCACCCAATAATGTGGGTGCAGGTGCCTGGGGCCAAAATGGAAAAGAAAATTGGGAAATGCAGAGTAGTCCGAAGCCTAAAAGATTAGATTTTTCTATTGGAAATATGGACAAGTGGGATCTTGCTATCCCTCCCCCACTTGTCAATGGTTGGAAATGGGGAAGACACAATGGTTGCAGTGCCAACTTGAATTCATCGATGACGTCGCCACCACCTGGAAAAGGTGTTGGTTAGGGTGGGGAAAAGGGTAATGAAGATAATTCTAAACTGGGAGGTAAGATGCTATCAAAGATTCTTCCTTTTGAGCAATCAAGGGAACCCTGTCATGAAACCAGCAGAGCAGGCCATCAGTCTAGTGATGGTGATGTAGATATTGATAATCTTAAGAACGATGATGATTTTATGAGCAGCGATGACTGTGACTCTGATGGTAGTGATGTGAGCCATGAGACCCTAAAGAAGAATAAGTGGTTCAAGATTTTTTTTGAATCCCTGCACAACTTGAGTATTGATGAAATGAATGATCTCGAGAGGCAGTGGCATTGCCCTGCATGCATATGTGGTGTTGGGGCAATTTATTGGTACAGGGATATGCAAACTATTGTATCCCATGCAAAATCTATCAGATCGAAGAGGGTAAAGTTACACTGCAAACTTGCGGAATTACTGGAAGAAGAGTTAGCAAGGTGAGGATCTGCATGTGTAATTGTAGAGGAGATGTTTGGCAAGTGGAAGGGCTTGCGAGAGACATTAAATGATTAGGAAATCATTTCGCCTCCTATGGTTATTATTTAGAATACACTTCTTGATCAAGATGAAAATGAGAAGTGGACTGGAATGGGAAATAAAGAATTAGTGGATTATTTTAAAGGATATAAAGCCATGAAAACAAGAAATGCATATGGCCCTAAGAGGCATCATGGAATGAGTGTACTTATATTTGAGGAATCGGGAATAGGGTATTTGGAGGTAGAGCACTTACACAAGTAGTTTTTGAAGGAAGGGCGAGGAAAATATGATTGGGAACGATGCCCGGTATTGTTTCATCCAGGTGGAAAATGTGTATTATATGGTTACTTTGCAACAAAAGAAGAGATGGATATATTCAAAAGACACTCAAAAGGAAAAAAAAGTTTGAAATATGATATGAAATCCTACCAAAAGATGGTAGTAGAACCCATGAGGCAAATGGACAAGGACAATTAGAATCTCACCTGGTTTAGGACGAAAGTGGCTAAACAACAAGAGCATAATAGAACTTTAGAAGAGACAGTTAGTATAGTGGTGTCAAAATTGCGAATGAGAGAAGCTAAAATTAAGATTATTAGACAGAGGGCTACAAAGCAACACGAGGAATGCAAGAAAGAGATGGACTATTTGGAGGTAAGTTATAGACAACAAATTGATCAGCTGAATGAAGATGTTGTAAAAGGAGAATTACAGTTGGAAAATATGTAGGAGGAGATCAAGAAAGTACACTTAGACCACTGGCACCATCTTGAAGTTGACTCTGCAAAGCTCCCAAAGGATACACAAGTTGTGAATGGTGAAAAATAAGAACAAAGTATCAAAATTGATGAAGAGATTGCAAGAAGAAAATTGATAGTTGAAACCAGTTTGAAAGATTATGAAGAATATGAAAGGGTGAGGAAAGAACTTATTACAATGCATGAAAAAAGGAGAAGGGAAATCAAACTAAGGCAATTACTAGAGGAATTAGCCTTTGAGAAGGAAGTAGAGCGTGAAAGGGTTGAACTCCTAGAGAAATATCAGAAGAAAAGGCAGGAAGCAGGCAGTGATGTTTTTTAATTTCAGAGGCCAGGGATGCGTTTAAATAGGTATGATATATGTTAGAACTGTTGTTTGGTTTTTGGGAAATCGTAATTTTGTAGCGATCTTTTTGTTTCTGGAACATGTTACAACGTGACCATGACAAACTTGGAAACTAAACTAGAAGGGGATTCTGCATTTTCATTTGTTTGAAGAAGATGAGCATTAGTGTGGAACGAAGTACCAACACAGGGATATGCCATTGAACATTACCACCACATATACTACTAATATTGAGGTTTATAATGAAACTTTCTTTTTGATGAAAAAAAGGTGAGTACACAACAAAATTTCATATTGCATGAAGAATATGGACACAACATAAGCAGAATCTGACATATGCTCAGGGGGAGCTCCATCATTAGCAGAATCCGACATCATTCCTTTATCTCATGAAGAGTTGATCACTCATGTAATGAATGGTTTTATTATCTTATATTAAGTAAATTACATTTAAATTTCATTCATAGCTTGAAACCTTTGACTCACCAGTGGATATCAGCAGCAGCTACAGTAGAGAAGAGAGATGGCTTATGAATCTAAAATTCTTCTGCTTCCTGTTTAAACCCTAGTTCATCTGCCTCTGTTGTCTGTAATGGTGTCCATGTGCCTCTGATTTTTGCAATGCCAATCCACCTTTGTTGAATCAAATAGAAATGGTCAGCCTCTACTGAATCTCTATTGAATCAAATGGAAATGGTGCGGCTTGCTGAATCTCTACTGAATCGAATGGCAATGAACCTCTACTGAATCGAACGTGCTCCAATGGAAAAAATCCTGGTCAGCCTTTGCTAAACCTATGATGAATCAAATGCCAATGGCAACCTCTGCTAAATATGAATCGAATGGCAATGTCAATGGTCCTCTGCAATGGAATGTGCTCCAATGGAAAAACTGTCATGGAATGTGCTCCAATGGCAAAACTGTCAAACACACTCTTTTTATTTTTGACATGCCCGCACAACAAGCCATTTGGCCAAATAAATCAATAATAAATACCCTAAAATATTTATATTCCATATGTAATAAAAAAAAACCTTGTAACCCATAGTTATATGTCCAATATAATGTTTTGGGTTTTTCTAAAAAAATTTACCACAATATGAATGCACGTGATATAATATTGCTTTATCAATGACGCCCCCATGTGTAATTGTCAATATATATCCAACCATGCAGTTTTTACCTCATTTAGAGCCTCTGATAAGAAGCAGAGCACGAGCTTGTTGCGCTTCTGTGCATCATTAAATTCCAAAATTTTCTAAAAATCCAAAATTTGACCAAAATTTCACAAACCTTTCTACAAACCTGGGGCTCAAAGGTAAGGAAACATATCTATAACCATAAATTTTTTTGAAAATATTAGAGAGGTTTTTGTTTTTAGGTATGTTATGAGCAAAAATTTCCTCCAATTTCAAAAATAATTTCCCGTTTGTTGAGAATCCAAGTTTGAATTCTTTCACTAAAAAATTGTACAAGCGTAACATGGTCTTTGAGAGGGAGTTTGGAGGCCTTCCAGAGGAGTTTTGGGCTTCAAGTGGTATTCTTATAAATCTTAGTATGTATGATACACAATGGAGTCATCAAGAACTAGAAACCCCTGCTCAAAACCCCTAAAAATTGACTTGAAGGAAACATACCAAAAGGTGTGGCAAATAACCTATAGAAATTGTATTTTGGGAATTTTGATCAAATCATAACACCTGTGCATAAATTGGAGGTTTGTGTTCCTTGGTATATGATTGAAAAATAATTCTTTCGCTTCTGTCAAATTCATCTTCCTTACTTCATAAACTAATTTTGAAGTAGAACTATCCATGTGTGCAATGTAAACATTAGGAAATGATCACAAAGCTCTAAAAGACAATGCCAATCACCTCCTTCTTTTGATTTATGAAATTTCACCCCTGCAATTGTGACATGATCCCTTTTGAAATTAGTGACAAAAAGGCTGGTGAGCTCACAATGATAATACACTTGTTGAAATTTCTCACAAAACCCTAGGCAACCCACACCTTCAAAGGATTTCTTGATGAAAGATGAGGCCATGATTTCTTGGATCTGAGTTAGCTCAAATCTATAAACTTGCCCTCCTTTGTTGTACTTTTTCTTCTCACTGTCCATGGTTTCAGTCTACATGGTAAAACCCTAGCTAGGTAGAAATAAAGGGTATGGGATGGTTGGGAAAACAGGGGAAAATGGACTTCTGGATTAAGGGGTTAGGGACTTAGATAATTCTTGGGAAAAATTTTCGGAGATAGGAATGAGTGTTAAGGAGTGTAGGGATGTGAAATTTACTTAAAAGAATGAGGGAAAAGTTGAAAAATGTGGAAAATCAATCCTATCCAAAAGCATAATGTAGGCCAGGGTTTGTAGGGAAAGTGAGGGAAATGAGGGGAAGGAGTATGGGAAATGTTTAGGGAAGATATGTGAGGTATGGGAGAGGGTAATATAGTAGGAAACCTAGCTTTTCTACCATTGCAATGTAGAAAAAACTCAAAGAAACTAAAAGAGCAATGAAACCCTAGGAGAGGGATTTTCACTGTGTTTTTCAAGGTGAATGATGCATATGAGAGGTAAAAAAAGGTGTAATTACTTCTCAAATAGATGTTGAAACCTCTAAAATGTTGAAAAAAATCCCTTAAATTCTTACTTGGCCTTCAAATTCAAAAGCGCAATGTAGGAGGTAAGCAAGTGTTTTGAGGAGGAATTTCGATGCCCTGGTGGCTGGGATGAAGCTAGATGGTAGAGAGGTGCTAAATGAAGGTTAAGTGAGAAATCATAATGCTTTGATGGTCTTCTTATAGGATGGAAGTTGATTTTTTCTTTGGGTCATGAAGTGACATCACTTGTGTTTTTGAAAAAGTGAATGATAAGATAGTGTACAAGAGCTTTATGCAAAGTTACATATTCATAATGAGTAAAATGTACCTTAGAAATCATTTAGAACACATTTATCCTAATTACTAAGTCCCATGATGGAAACCTAGGTGATGACATGACTCTTTTGGTTTTTTTGATGACCTGACCTAATGAGGACATCAAATGCACTTATAAAACTTATGATTTGGACCTTTGAACCTTGCAGTATGCATAATCATGATTTGATGAATAAAATGGTAACTAAGACACTTTATTGATGACGTATCACAAGGAGTGATAACATGACCATGATGCTTTTTTTGACCTTGAATATGGTGGGAGTAGTAATATACCTAGACACACCAACCAATGATCAAATTTTATTTGAAACTATAAAATTTGACCTAGGACCCTACCAACTGACATTGAAAGAGTACATTTTATCACTGATGATTCACGGACACTGGCTCTAGCTGGGAATGGAAGCTCCTTTAGGAGGTGTCAAGAACACTGTAGAACAATTAGACTCATCTTTTAGGAAATGGAGTAAAAAATAAAAACAAATATAGAAACTTAAATAACTGACTTACAAACCGAAACAAAAATTGACTTAACTCAAAACCTGACTATTGTTTGAACTTACTTATGGCATAAGACCATGGAGATTTTAGAGTCTTCATTTCGGGCCTCAAATACTAATGATAACTACCCACCTTCTGAAGATATATATATATATATATATATATATATATATATATATATATATATACAATCATGTGAAATGATCCCTTAGTGTAACCAATCCAACAAATGACTACTTACTTGAATCATGCTCACACTTTCCTTGAGCAGGAAGAAAAAACAAAGGTCAGGCAATTCCAAGTGTCCGTTTAAGATGTGCTTACGATCCAAAAATTTAAAAAAAAAAATCATATCGCCTATTGACTATAGCAAATTTTTAAAAGGATCCTAAAAAATATGAAATCTCACATTGTCTTGAACTCAGTAGAAATACATACACTCCTTTCATTTTTTGATCGTAGAGGAAGATCATCATGTGCAAGAAGCTCTAAAAAAACATATTGTTTATCATTTCTCTCCTGATATGACTACAAATTCTTGGATGAGCTTTGTAATGAGACTCTTGCTGAACAAAACAATGAATCTAGTTGCCTGATCAAATTTTTATCATCAATGTTTTGAAGCTCATAGCTAGCTAATGGAGAAGGACTTTGACTACAGATATCATCCAAAACATCAGCTATTGGATCATTGATAACCTAAGAAGACTACTGCAACTTGTTATTCATTGGTTCAAATGAGACTACATTATTTTCTATAGGCTTGTCATTCTTTGCTTCAAAGATATTATCAAAACATTTCTTTAAAAACTGAAATGAATCAAAACTTAATGGCACAGAATTATGCTGCATCAATGCATAACATTTTTTAGGTTCTAATATTTCATCTATGATTTGAAACTCAATGTAAGTCAGTGGCTATGATTTAGGAGCAAAAGAAGCTTCCATATCACAAGTAACATCCTCAACCTATTCATGAAAAGGCTGCCAATTTATATTGTTGACAACTGGCTTATTTGCTTGCTTACAATTTTCTCTTATTTTTTGCAAATGAGGAGAAACAAAAGGGTAAGGAGTCTCGATAAAGAGGTTCATTATATTCTTCATGCTCAATATCAAAACCAAAATACTGTTTATTTCTACTCTAAGGAAATGTTTCTCTCAGAAATTGAAATGAAGCAAAACACAAGGGCAAAGGGCTTTCACTTACTTTGAAATTTTCTACATTCTCTTCATTGTTGTCATGATTGATATGTATAGGGTGAGTTATATATTTGAGTTTTCGTGATTGAACTTCCTCCTCCCAAAAACATGTTGTTGATTTCCTTGAAAAGTAAGCCTCTATCTCAACAACATAATCATCATCATATTGATCATACTAGGGTAAATCATCCATATAAGCAATGTCATCAAGCATACAAATTAGATCAGAAAATTTCTTCTCCATGGGCTGATCTACAAATCCATTTTCATGTCTATCCATAAATGAATACATAAAAAAATCATTTTCTATCTATGGTAACTGGAATTAGCAGGAAAATGGTTAGGGCCAACAACCTCTTCTTTTTCTGCAATAAGTGGGACATGGTATTTTTTAACAAAAAATTCATCTCTCATGATGATATTTTGCATCATTTCTTCCATTGTACTTACCAAATGTCAAAATTCACTTCTAAAGATGTTAGGTACTCCTTCTCTATGTTATCCCTTTCTTCTGCCTTCAATTTTGACCTTTCGAATAGCAGATTAGCTTCCACAACAATCACACTATCCCGCATTTATTAAAGTGTTATATTGTTCCTTTCTCTCAATTAAAATGCCATTTCTAGATCAAAGGCATCTGGGTAGTGTAAGAGAGCTAAACTGGGAGGCGGTTATATATCAACAGGCATTGAATGATATACTTTATTGAATCTGGATGAAAAGTGGTTCACTATTTATCTTGGATATCTTTCCAAATGATTATATTATTCTAAAATCAAAAAAGGATTCATCTCCATCACCCATTTATTAAGGAACACATTCAGAAACTGATGGAAATCGAAAATTCTTGCAGCTGGCATGTTTTTGAACAATTTCTTGGCATCTCCTTGCAAAGATAGAGAAATAATCTTGATACTGGCATCATCTTACTCAACCTCAAAAAGGTCAAGAAATTTTTCAAAACTTTGAATGTGTTTTTCAGTAGTGATGTTACCATATTTTACATCAAACCTGGGAAGATATTTGTAATTGTTTTCGAGGAAATCATGGGGTATATGAGGTAAGATGAGTGGCTTATATCTTTCTAGAATTTTACAAGGTATAGGAGTATGTAAAAAAGTTTAGTCCTGATATCTTGAGGCTAATCAAGACGAATATGGTAAACATAAGTTTTAGAAGAAGGATCTTGACCAAGATCAAAAGCGCAAGGAGAACTTGTATTCACAATATTCAAAGGAAGGAATTAAATGAGGGTCTATAATATTTTCTCGAATACAGTATGCACTGGAAAAAATTCTTGACATTATCAGGAAAATACAATAAATAATTCTTAACAAAGAACATGATGTCTTGGATGAAAGTCCAATTTCAATACCTGATCTTTTCATCTTGTCCTTTCATTTTTCTGTTGGTAAGGTTCATCCTCGAGTGGAGTATTTGGATTTGATTTTGAATTAATTTGGAGTCACTAGGTGGATGATTTCAGCCTTCTTATGTTTGATTATTATCCACCATTAGTAATAATATCTGATCCTTGTCGTTCACACCCAAGGAAAATGTGATTTTTCGTTCCCCGACAACAACACCAAAAATGTTATCCTCCATGGTATCCCAAGGCTGAGAATGGAGACCAAAGGAGGTAACCATATACCAATTTCGACTTGGTAGCTAGCCCTACCAAATCATAGAGGTCTCTCTCTGCAATATCACATCCAGTTGAATGACTGGAGGGAGAAATTTATCTGAGGCTAGTTATGAAGCTTAGTAAGGGTTTGATTTTTAGGGTTTTCTGGATCAGACTCAAAGGTCTAGGGAACTAGGTAAGGGTTCCAAATGATTCATTTAGAGGGATATAATGGGGCAATATAGGTATGTTCAATAACAATTTTGAGTTTTCATTGTGGTATAGGGTAGAAATAGAGAGAAATAAAAATGAGCATAGGGTTTATGAGTTTAGTTATGAGAGGAAAAAAGATATAAAAGTGAAAACATCTTAAAAAAGAGGTCATAAATTATTAATTGTGTTTAAAACCTCATGAGACAATTACTGAAAGCATGCTAATGGATTAAGGAAAACTAAAAATTCAATATAATAATGAAACAAAAGGAAAACACTGCTACTGAAGGCATACCACATGAATCCCAGAATAATAGTTGCAACTGTCTTGTATTTCTACAAAAATATATTGTACATAAGCTCCAAGCCTTTGATTAACTGATGCCCAACCTTGAATCTGACTAAAAAATAGCTACATACAGACCATAAACTACATTTCCCCCTCTTAGGGGTCAAATCCATCAATATAGGAATTGATCACACTAATCTCTCTAACCAAACCTAAAACTAGGGAGGTTAGGAACTAACTCTCCATTTAGCTTTTGACTAACTTTGCAAGCATTAATGATCATCAAATTTACATGAAATTTTCTTTCACAAGCTCTAATACAATTAATTACATCAAGTCAAAGCATAAAAGGACAAATTACACCATGAAAACTTGACCTTGACTGAAAAAGCTATAAAAAATACATTGTTTCTATAAGTGCAATGTTCTTTCTCAAAAGTGTAATGTGTCTGACAGAAGCACAACGTGCTTCTTGGAAGGAAATTTTGAGGGGCTTCCCTTGATGATTTTACTGAACTGAAAGTTCTTGAATATATCCATGGATGTATTATATCATCCTGAAACTACAAGCCTATGAAGCGCATCCTCCATGGCACCCAAAAACTCAATTTCCCATAGCTACTCTAGAAGCGTAGCGAGGGGTTTGAAAAGGTGGCAGAAACATGTTTTTTGACCTATTTTTTTACCTTTTCTCCCAAATGGTGAGTTTCCATGAAAAAAAAAGTATCTATCTGTGATTTACTTGTCAATATCTATCCAACCATGCAGTTTTAACCTCATTTAGATCCTCTAAGAAGAAGCACAACATGAGCTCGCTATGCTTTTGTGCATCATTAAATTCCAAAATTTGACCAAAATTTCCCAAAATTTTCTACAAAAAATAGGGCTCAAAGGTAGAGAAATATCCCTCTAACCATAAAAAGTTTTGCAAATGGAGGGATATTATTGTTTGTAGTTGTGTTTTGAACAAAAACCTCCTCTATTTTTCAAAACTACTTTCCCATTTGTTTATAATCCAAGTTTGAAGTTGGTCACTACAAAATTGTAGAAGCACAACGTGCTCTTACCAGAAGCGCATCATGGTTTTCGATAGGGAGTTCATAGGCCTTCCCATAGGAGTTGTGGGCTTCAAGTGGTATGGTTGGAAATATTAGGATGACTCCTACATAATGGAGTCATCAAAAACTGCAAACCCCTGAAAAATTGACTTGAAGACAACTTGTCCAAATGTGCAACAAATGACTTGTAGAAACTGTATTTTTGACATTTCTCTCAAATAGTAACACATGTGCATAACTTGAAGGAGGTTTTTTTCCTTAGTCTATGATTGACAAACACCTCTTTCAAATTTTCCAAATCCATCTCCCTTACTTCATAAACAAATTTTGAAGTAGAATTGTCCTTGTGTGCAATATAAACCTTAGAAAATGATCAAAAAACTCTAAAAAATAATTACAATCACCTCCTTCTTTTGATTTCTGAAATTTCACCTCTGCAATTGTGACATGATCGCTTTTGAAATTGGTGAAAAAAATGTTGGTGAGCTCACAATGGTAATACACTTCTTGAAATTTCTCACAAAAACCTAGGTAACCCACACCTTCAAAGGATTTCTTGATGTAACATGAGGCCATGATTTCTTGGATCCGAGTTAGCTCAAATATGGAAATTTCCCTCCTTTGTTGTAATTTCTTCTCATTTTTCATGGTTTCAGTCTTCATTCTAAAATCCTAGCTAGGTAGAAAGGAAGGTTGGGGCATGATTGGGAAAACAGGGAAAAAGGGACTCCTGAACTGGGGGAAGGGAATGGAGGGGTTAGGGACTTAGATAATTCTTGGAAAAATTTTAGGAGATGGGAATGAGTGTTAGTGAGCTTAGGGAGGTGAAATTTATTGAAAATAATGACAAAAAGTGAAAAAATGTGGAAATTAGGCTAGGCTATGGTTTGTAAGGAAAGTGAGGGAAATTAGGGGAAGGATTATGGGAATTTTTTAGGGGAGGTATGTGAGGTATGGGAGAGGGTAATAGAGTAGAAAACCTAGTTTTTTTACCATTATAATGTACAAAAAACACAAAGAAATCAAAGGCATAGCAAAACCCTATGAGAGGGATTTTCACTGTGTTTTTCAAGGCGAATGATGCATAAGAGAGATAAAAAAGGTGTACTTACTTGCCAAACAAATGTTGGAACCTTTGAAATGTTTAAAATAGTCCCTTTGATGCTTAATTGGCCTCCAAATTTGAAAGTGTGGCATAGGATGTAAGCAAGTTTTCTGAGGAGGAATTTTGATGCCCTAGTGGCTGGGATGAAGCTAAATGGTAGAGAGGTGCTCAATGAAGCTAAAATGAGCAATTAGAATGGTTGGGTGGTCTTCTTATAGGTTGGAAGTCAAATTTTTATTTGGGTCATGAAGTGACATCACTTGTCTTTTTTAAAAAGCGAATGATAAGATAGTGTATAGGAGCTTTATTCAAAGTACATATTCATAATGAGTAAGATGTACCTTAAAAATCATTTATGACACTTTTTTCCTAATCACTAAGTCCCATGATGGTGAACTAGGTGATGACATAACTCTTTATTATTTTTTTGATTAACTAACCTAATGATGACATCAAATGAATTTATAAAACTTATGATTTGGACCTTTGAACCTTGCAGTATGCATAACCATGATTTGATGACCAAAATGGTAACCAAGACACTTTATTGATGATGTATCACAAGGAGTGATAACATGATGAGGATGCATTTTTTTGACCTTGAATATGGTGGGAGAAGTAATACCTAGAAACACCAACCAATGATCAAATTTTATTTCAAAATTTATTTGAGACTATAAAATTTGACCTAGGAACCTATCAACTAGCATTGAAAGAGTACATTTGATCACTCGTGACTCACAAACACTAATATATTCCATGAGGACTTATCTCCTTTGTAGGTTTTAACCCTGTAATTTTTTTTTTTTTGTAAAGTAAATTTAATTAACTTCAGAAATAAGATTTTACATCATGGTATACTTAAAGTTTGTTGGTCTCTCGATGTGGAGACTGGACCATAGCTAGAAATATAATTGAATTGAAGTGACAAAATAGATAATTGAAAACTACCAAGCCATACACACAAACTACCTATCATGAATGGCCGAGTCCAACCTTGCCTTGAACAAACTACAAAAGTAACATAAAATACCACATGCCCATATAGATAATAAAGTTACTGCATATGAGTTAGAGCCAGTTACTCGGATTGGTTTGGCTAGATCTTTCGGTGGTCTTGATTTTGTTGGTGGAATGCCAAGGTGTTTCTTGATCCTCACAAGGCCATGATCAATGTTATCTACCCTGTCATCTTAGTCTTTAAGATGTACATGCATGTGATATAAAGAGTGTAGTGGATTCATATGGGACTTGTGTCACTCCAAAAAAGTGTTTCCTAACACATATTTCATCAATCACTAATATATAATAGTTACGTTTTCCACGAGTATGTCTTATATATAGGATAAAATCTATCCGTTCGACCATGACTTTATGATTACAGAGGGAAGTTCTATGTGAAGATGATTTCCCTTCAAATTTTGCTACCTCCACATGTACATGAGATGGGATATGCTCCTTGTGTCTAGTTGTGAAGCCCTCTATCAATTGTTGCATACATGTGTCACATCTACAACCACACTCCTCATAGTAGGAAACCCATGTTCTGAATTTGGCTCTCATTCTATGAATTGTGGGGGTTTCACATGGCTTATGAGTAGATCACATAACCTAGTACAATGCCACCAACCCTAATATCCCCCAGGTCTACCTCTCATTTCCAAAGGTTTTTTTTGTCATCAACTAGTCACCTTTTTCAACTAAGCCCCAAATCACCAACCACATTGTATATTTCCAACCTCCATCACAAACTTGAATTCAACCACCTTCAAACTTGTAAATCCAACATGTGGACTTAGTAGGATGTACCCTATCATCCTGTCGATCTCTATTTTTCCACCCCCTGCCTATGGTGTATCACAATTGCCTTTTCTCTACTTATATTTCTCTAAATTCCTATATGTTCCATCCCACCAAAAAAAACTACAAGTCCCTAGATGTAACTACCTATGACTTTGGCTAACCCTGAATCTCCCAAAGATATCAAAGGATTTTCATCTAATAAGGGATATAGATTTTAAACATACTAAAATCGTTTTTCCCTAAGTAAAATCCTATAGCCTAAATTCATTCCTCGAAAATTACTTGGTTTGATTCCCTTTGATATTCCTCTAATTCCTATAAAGGCATGGAATTTTCCTCTTAACCAATAGACTCCATAGGCCTCCCACCTCCAGAACCTAGTTTATAACATCTGGCTCCACCCGCGGATAATGTTTTTAGAAAGAAAACACTAAGAACCACAGATTAGTGCCTTCACCAGGGGCATGGAGTCAAAATTTCAACTTGGCACATTACAATGGATAACTCATCAGGATATTAACAATGACACACTAGTATGTACAATGAATTCAAATCATTGGTGGAAATAATTTTTGAGACACTGCCCATTCACTCATAGTTGTATGAGCTCACCATATAGATTTTAAGAACAAAAGAGTTATTTGTCGTGGATTTCGCTATATTGAAGGGAAAAAACCACAAAGGATCAAACTTACCATGTTTACCTTTGTCTTCCCTCCTTACACCCCATCTGAACACTAGATCTCTAGGCTGAAAAATAATATCTTTGGCCTTTCTTTCAAACACTACCTTCATATTTCCTTGGTAACTGATTAAATTCGACATGACTTTTTTGCTATATTCATTTAACTCAATCAACTAGTTCCTCCTTCGAATTAGGGGGCTTTATTCTTCTTGAATATCTTGGAAAAATGCTATAACAGACTTCACCAACTAGCTGGGAAAGATAGCAACTGTCCCATACACAAGTTCAAAAGGATATTTTCCAGTAGACCTCGTTGGAGTTACTCTACTTTCCACAAAGAAAATTTTAATTTAATATCCAAATTATTTTGATTTCCTACAATGGTCTTTTAAAGAATTTTTGCCAATTTTTTTTCATAATACTCTACTAACCCATTCCCCTGAGGGTGATAGATAGTAGAGTGAGATAAAATCACATTATAATTTTGACAAAAAATCAATAAACCTTTCATACTTAAACACTTGTGCATTGTTTGTTACTAACCTCTTGGGACAACAAAACATGCTGAAAATATTATCCTCCAAGAACTTAATCACTAATGCATCATTTTATCTTCTTGCTAGTAGAAATTCTACCCATTTAGTAAAATATTTTGTGCCTATCAAAATCCACTTATACTGTCCACTAGATGATGGATTAATCTCCCCTATAAAATCCAATCCCCACTGCTTAAAAGTTTCCACTATAAAAATATGAATTAGAGGCAATGGTGCAACTCTTTTATTTTCAAAAAATATTTGACATTTCTGAAAACCCCTTACCAATCTATAAACATCTGAAAACAAAGAAGGCGAGAAGAATCCTACTTTTAAAATTTTGTGATTTGTAACTTTCCATTACTGGCCACCACAATGAAAACCATTATATTCATTTAATATATCAACTATTTCTCTCTTTGTTAGAAAAATTAAAAGGATTCCAACTGGGTCTTTCGAATATACCTTCCCATTACTATCACATATTTTTGTGTCTTCACTCTCACAGCTTTATTTTTTTATCTATTCAAAGAAGGAGGACAACAAAGAAAACATAAATAATGCACAATGTCTTTATACCATTCATAACATAGGTATTGTATCGAAACATGTTATATGTTTATGTGTCGTTAGCTCTTTTTGGTGTAGTTTTATTCTCCTCAACCTCAGCTAGAAAATTAATCCCCATCGCCTGAAATTTGATTTTGTCAAAATATTTTCCAAACCCTGTCCTTTCACCGGCTTGGTTGGCTTCATAGGAATTTCATATTCGAAGAAAATACTACAAACCTGCCTTTTTATCCTACGAAGGGTATATCCATAGCCCTATGGAAAGTGTAACCAACATTCATTAGCCCAAAGGGCATATTAGCATACATGAAGTTTCTCGAAGGAGTTGTAGATGATGTTTTCTTTGGGTCTTCTTTCTCAACTGAGATATCATTATAACTATAAAAGCCATCGATCATTGATAACCTGTATGATCCTATCACCTTTTGCAGGATGTGATCCATTTTTGGGAGCATATAGTTGTCCTTCAAAGATGCTTTATTCAAATTTCTAAAAACAATACACAACCTTATTTCTCCATTTTTATTCCTCACGGGAAAAATATTTTCCACCCAATTAGAGTACCTTAGTGGGAATATTATTTTTTCCTGCAACATATTTTTGACGTAATTTTCTATAGAAGGCAATAAAAAAAGGTTAATCTGTCTCAACTTCTGTTTATAAGCCTTTACCCCTAGTTTTAAAGGAGTCTTGTGCTGAATAATGCTAGTGTCATATGTCTTCAAATATTCATATAAGCCAAGAAAAAACATCAACAAACTTCTTTGAAATATTTACATACCTCTGCTTCAAATTTTCTGGGACATATTTAGCTAACCTCACCCTCTTTGATTGTTGTTTTGTTCCCAGATTAAAATATTGAAGGTCATATTTTGGGTCTGTCTTTTTTGGATTGACTGAAACATCATTCGAATTAAACAACCACTCCAAAGGTAGTAAGCCTTTCAGCATGACATTGTCCTTAGGCTATAATATTTTTTTATTTCCTGCATATTCTTTGAAATACAAACCTAATTTCTGTTTTCTTCAATCTCCCCCTCCTGATCAATTTCCAAATCAACAAACTCACCAATCATTTCAAGAAAATATTTAATTTTCTCTTCATATTCTAACACTTACCAATCTTTAATATTATCTAGAATAGATGACCTGTGTCTAATCTCAACTTCATACTTTAGTCTGGGATTCAAAGGAGGTATGAAGGTACTTTCTGCAACTTCTAGAGAATCAACAAGTTTTTTTCCTTCTCTAGGAAAAAAAACTTTATGTTAAAAGCAACAAAGAAATTTTCTATCAAATCCCAAAATTCATTCCCGTAATTTTTCAGTCTTGGATGCCTTGCTTGATAGTGATTTTTGATATGTTTGACAACCAACTTGAATCTCCAAAAAAATAGATACATTGAATTCCTAAATGCTTAGAAATTTGGACTCCAAGAACTAAGGCTTCATACTCTATAATATTGTTTGTGGAGTCAAATTCTAATTTACAAGAAAAAAGAATGAACTGAACTGTTGGAGAAATCAAGAATACTCCTGCTCCACTTCCATCCTTTTAATAGGCGCCATAAAAGTATAGTTTCAAAACTCCATTGAATATTTTCTCCTTATCCTCTATTGCTGAAGGGAGTTTCACTTTAGTGTCTTCAACAATATCTTCTATTTATTGTAACATAAAAAAGGAAAGTTCATCCGTATCCTAACTATATACAGGCAAATTACTATATCCTTCACGTGCAATTGTCTTAGCAAACTTGGTATCCCTGCACAACCTTCTTTCTTCACCACCAAAAATAGGGATGATGGCATATGTAAAATCCAACTTCAGTACCCCTCCTAGTTTTTCTCCCCAGGACTTATAGAGGAGCATTCCAAAGGGTGTTGGGATGGAAACAACTACTACACCCTTCACGATGATTTGGATAGAATTTGAACCAAAGAAACCCCAAAATATTTAATTATACCTACACACTTTACCTTCTTAGAATAAAATGAATACAAATCCTTGTAAGGCTTAGTGATATGTAAGTTAAAACTTTTCATCATTGAAAGAGGCATCAAGTTATGAGAGGATCCAGAATCTGACATTGAATTATGAAGAATAAATGTATGTAACAACAACGAAATATAAAAGGGAGGAGTAGAAGAACCCACTTCTTCTACATGAGGACCAAACATCACCACTGGTTTATCCTCCTACAAGTTTATCTGTTCTACTGCATGGTTACCGTCTGAGATATTTATAAAATCAGAGACTTTTTTCTTGTATGTTGGAGTTTTAATCAACTCGGTCAAAGGAACTGGTACTTTTATCTTTTCCAACTCCTTTAGTAGATTAAAATAATGGCTTTGCCTTGTCACCTTCTCTTGTTCTTCTTCATCCAATTTTTGTTTTCGAACCCCCTGAGAACTGTTAACAGGTTGTTGAACATTCATATTTAATGCTTCTGTACTTAACTTTTCCTTTGAACTTTATCCTTGTTGAAACTTAACCTTTGGGGTTGAATTAACTTGTTGTTTTCCTTTATAAAGTTGTTTTGGGGTTTGTTGTGGAGTTTCCATTTGCTAAGGTGTCTGATTTTTCTATGTTTCTTCACCATTCTAAAATCTTGACATTTTTCTTGATCAAAGGTCATACTTCCTGTATAGCTCTGCTTGCATAAAATTGGTGAATTTTTTACAATAATCCTCAATCTCCTCTTCATGTAAGTAGACCCAAAATTATGAACTCAATTCTTCACCTTTTATCATATTAACCTCTTCCAAATATAAGCTAAAAATTTGGTTATCCTGTTCTTTAGGATTCTCTTCCATTGCCTCTTCTCCTTCATCTTCCATATACATTGCAGGTTGGATCTGATCTTGATCTTTCCTCTCTCTCTACATTATTTGAAGTGGTTGTTGCCTCCTAAATTGAGGATTCAAATTTTTGTTTTGATCTTGCTGAATCTATCTAGGGCGATTTTTATTTTCAAGTTCCAACTTTACAAATTTATTTGACAAGTTCCTAATGACTTTGGTCATTTCTTCCAACTTCGGTTCATGTGTATCTTTAGGCTAGTTCACAACCTTTACTTCTCCTTTTCCATTTCCTTTGTCATCAACTTGCTACTTTGACTTGATCTTTCTAGCAATAGATATGTTTTCCTCGATTTCAAGTGAATCAGTTGGGATATGATCTAAGGTAGGGGATATCCTCTCCCTCAATGTGAATTCAAACTTAGATTCAAAAGAACCTGCAAACACCTCCTTCAATCCAACATGTTGAGTCTTTATATCAACTGGAAAAGTTTTGTAAAATTTATTAAATATTTTAATAAATTCATTTACATCTTCTTCTGATATTATTTTAATGGCATTTATTTCTCTTAGAAAATAACTTTGATCATTCTTCTCTCCCCATGTCTGTATAAATTCATTTTCTAAATCTTCCCAAGTATTAATAGAATTGGAAAGAATGGTTTTAAACCACTTCCTTGCTTCTCCATCAAGTGAATGAAATAAAAATCTCATCACCACATCTAAATGTTCAACATTCAAAATTTTCAGCAAAAGCACAAAATGTAGCAACATGCTTTTTAGTTTTCATTTCATCTTCGCCTGTAAACCTAGGCAGCAACTTGAGATAGTCCCGTGGGAGAGAATTCATCGACTAGGGGAGATTTAAAGGAGCATATAGATTCATAAAAAATGATGGCATAACCATGTTTTAAATGGGGATGATTACAGAAGAGCCTCTTGCTTAAAACACAAAGGACTGAGGAGGATGAATTGAAATGAGAACTCATTGATTAATGGAAGAAAAAAATTGTTTTGAGGATGAAATATAAACTACCTCAACTTCTTGAAATTATGGAAAATACAATGAAATTGACTCAAAATATTTATCTTCGAAATTTGGTTCATGAAAATAACTTGAGGAGATAATATAATTTCTTGGAAAAAATAAAGGTTTTGAAAAATTTATTCTGAGAAAAAACAAGACAACTACTGATTAGAGCTGGTACCAGGAACAAAGAGAGAAGTATTTGGGGTTACTGGTGACCTGAATTTCCACACTCTCCGAGATAATATTTTCTCAGGGTTAGAGAGGGTAGGAGTCTTCTGCTGCAAGGTATCAAATGCCGTGTGTGGTCTTCTTGAAGCCAAGACTGTTATCTTGGTGAGAGACTCAACCTATTCACTTTCTTTTCTCACCAACCAAAGAAATGATTCAAGAATAAAAGCCCAAGGAAAAATAACTTTATATCTCTGTTCCCTGGAAATGATGCCAAAAGATATTATACCTTGGGAGACAATCTATGGCTGAAGAGGAATCAGTTCCCAAGACATTCATATAGAACTTGAAAATAATTAATTGTTTGTTCATTAATTTTACAAAACCCTAGAAATATGTTTTCAAACGCTTTAAATTTTCATATGAGAACAAAGCTTCCAGAAATTCTTTCTGATGTTGAATATAAATGACAAAAAGGAAAAACATAAATGATAATGGAAAGTCTCAGATAATAGGTTGTATTACACAAAATATGCTATATTTAACCTTATAAGAAGAATGCATAGTATGAAATGAAATACATAATAGAGGAGCACATGATTAAGGATTTTAAATCTAACTCACAAAAATATAATATTAGAGACCAACAACTTCATTACTCAATTATGAAAGAAGAATATTAACATAAGATGGAACAAGAAAATCTAACCATACCCAACAAGTTCTAGAAACTATGTGAGAATTTTATTCATAAGCATTTAACAGGAAATTACAAAAATGTAGTGCTCTGAGGTCCAAAAATCTAGGACCTCACTTCTTATTTCCAAGTGTCTTTATACAAAATTTCAAAAGAAAATTATAAAAATTTCAACTCCCTAAAATACTTTGGAACTAACTATTCTCAACATATTACATTTGGAAAATGAAATTACATAGAAAAATAAAGTATTTCTGCCAAACATGATGGAAATTAAATTAAACTTCATGTTGAAATATTCTCTTTCATTGAATGATCTGGAATTTAGGTACAGTGGAAGTCCATGCTCCTGCATCAGTTTCTTGATGATACATCTATTCTCTACACCTCTTCCACATATTTGAATTTTTATTTGGGATTTTAATGAACTTGATGTGAGTCATTCTAAATTCCGTGAATTTTCTATAGGTTGGCTTTTCAATAAATAGAGTGTCATCCAAAGAAGTTGAAGGTCTCTTTGCAGATAATCAACAATAGTAACCCTTTTCAGTATTGTTGTCTTCTCATAAGTTGATCCAATTTTTCTTTTGGCTTCTACCAACATTGTTTCAAAGGTCTCCCAAGGCAATAGATTTCCATGTTGATCCCAACAAGATGGCAAGCCTGCCCTATCTCTATTATCAAAATAAGTATTAAACTTTACTACAGATTCCTTCACCTCATTTAATCTCTTCTCAACCAATTTCCTGTGAAGATTCTTCATTATCATCTTATTTATCTCAATCACATACCCAATCATGTTTTCTATCTCAAATTATTCTAATTGGTGCATATATTTGGAATTTAGAAAATAAATCATCTTTTTTCCAAACTATGCTCTTTGATGTAACTTCTATTAGGGTCCATAATTTCACCCTCCAGATCTCTGAAAATTGTGTTCTCCTCCTCCATAATAAATAAATTCTCCCATATGTTTTTAACAGTAGGTACAATATCATTGCATACGATCTCTCTTTCTTGAAAAAGGGACATGTTCCCTTTCACTCTTTCTTTCAATTCCTTGATCTCTTGGTATGCAACCTGACAATCCTTTCTATACTTTTCAACAGTCTACTTTTCCATAGACAAATCCTTCTCCGTAACCTTAAAAAATTCAATTTATTTATCAAAATCAATCTAGATTTTCTTCATCTCATTCTTATCCAACTTCAACTCAGTCATAACTTAAGTTAACTTAGCAAATGGGTCTCCTGAATCCATGTCTACTAGAATTTTGCAAACATGCGAGTCAATTTGTTGATATAAAGAAACATTATTTCCTTCAACTTAGTTACCTCCTCATTTCTCTGGAATAATTCATTAGTTAAAGTTTATTTTTCTCTTTCAACTTCGTCTACTTTGGAGGGAATTGTATGCTCTGCAATAGGTAGTTTTAACTTCTTTCTAAGTAATTAAATTTCCACTTCATCACGTTGCAAAAACTTTTGAATTGCACTTCTTTCTTCAGGATTCACTCTAACCTTGATTAATATCTTCTTCAACTCTTCATTCTAAGTTGAATTAGCCCTTGAATTTTCTCTTACATACTTTAGCTGTCTAACAGCCTTCTCCAACATGGCTTCAAATTTGTTGGTAGCTGGTAATGCTTTATTCAAATCATTGTAAATTAATTCTCATGTTTTCCTATGGAAATCAATCTTATCAAGTAGGGGAATATTTTTAGCACCTACATTCAAATTGATAGTTTTAAAACCTATCTAAGAGGAAACAAGTAATGCAGAAGGATAAGAAAAGGAAATTTTAAGCTGACTCCTTTCTAAATCCATGTCTAACATCAATTTGGTTTGGTAATTAGATGATAATTGAGCTTCCATATTTTTTTTAATCTTCTTTTTCTTATCTTCAATCTCTGGAAACACTTTTTGATAACTGGTACTAAGCCCAGAGAAGCCTCATTAGGATGTGAAGAAGATGGTGTACATATTGTCTCTCTCAACTGCAATTGAAAACCAAGAATTAGTGTTATGTTACCATCATAAGAAATTTTTCTCCTTTTTTTTGTTCCATCTACATCTTCATATAAGTCCATGGTTTCTTTTGTACCTCTCTTGAGATTCTTTTCACTGTGCACCGGGGTTTCAACCTCTACTCTCATCACTAAAATTTATTTTCCTCCATTTTCCAACTTCTCAATTTCATGTTTTCTTCATGAAAGAATGGAGTATATCCATTTTCTACTCTTCTGTTTGAAATGATGTGAAGAGGCTCATAATCCCATTTATCTCCTAATAAAAAATATCAATTCTCTGAACTTCCTCTGCAGCTTGCCTAGTGCTAAAAATTAAAGGACCTATAGTCCTTGGTAATCTAAATAAAAGGCCTTTTTTAGTTCGAAAAAAAATATTTTTATCCACATTTAAAATCTACCTTATGAATTCTAAAGCAAACAACCTCATAGGAACAAAATTTGGTAACCTATAGGGTTCAATGTTAGGTCCATACAGTCTGATTTATGAAAAATATTCAAACGAATACCAGTATCCCACTTTCAAATCCTTTCTCAATTGAAGAAAAGAATGATAGTTTTGCAGTAAACAAGGTGCATGAGAACTATTGATAATCTAATAAACCACTGAAAGTAAAGAGGAAACAAAATATACCAAGCCTTCATTCTTTGGACTACCCATTAGTACATTAGTCCAAAAGAGAATTTATTGTTTGTTCTTGTTGACATCCATAATATTCAATCCTAAGTGCATAAACCTCTCCACATGAGTATATAAGAAGAAATATGTGATCAAAGAAGGGAACCTAAAATAACCTGTAAGTGAGAAGTTCATAATCTGGGAATTAACTAACCCCTCATAGAAATATGGAATATCCATGACAACCCTAGGTTTCATCATTAAACTAAAAGACCCAGAGTGACTTTATCAATAACTGATGAATTATATTTCCCCCGAATTTTGTTTGAAATTTGAAGGATGGGTTCAACCTCTTCAAAAAAAGTATCTAAAGGAAAATGATTTGACTCTAAGGACAATGGCTTCCCACTAGGCATTAAATAAAACATAGTTTGGGCATATTCCCGACCTATTAAATTCTCGAAATAAGCTAACATGGTTTTATCTAAGAAGGCAATATAAGAATAAAAGGATGGGAAACAATGTGCTTGGTCAATTAGAGTAGAATATACCTAAAAAATATTTTCTCTTAACTTATCCATCAAAAAACATTTTTGAGGATACATAACAGACACTAGTCAGATGATAAACTCGGGAAAAAGGTGAGTTTCAGTGATAAAAGCAGAAAAAACCCCAGACCTAAATGCAACAACATAATATGGTAAATTGGACTTATTCACAAGGAAATGCTGGTAGGTTTCAGTATAACTTTAGGAACAAACAATACCAAAAATTTCTTCTTCGGTGTCCATTAACTAAATATGAGATGACGAAAAAACTATAACAACTTTCTTGCAAATTTTTTACAACTTGAAAAAATGGTTGATTGTGATAAACACCTGGAAGTGACTAGGAATGTTGACTGGGAACTTTAAATGAAAATTTTGAGGAAAGACTAACAAAACCAATAGACAAGAAGAGTATGAGAAAATGGGCTAAAAATAGGATTTATAGGTCGATTATGCGAAAGAGGAGGAAAAAATGAATTAAGTTCCTTTATATGGAATTAAATGGAAGTTAACAGGGAGCATTAATGATGGAAATGACATCCATGATTGACATGTGGTAGAGGGAGGAATGTCATGGAAAAATTAAAGTAGGTACAAGATCACTTGCTAAAATGATCTCGCTCGCTTACTGACGTTACTGCGGTAGTATCCTATGGTACGGTTCATAGTTGGAAGAGTGCCCTTGCTTAGAATATAGGTTGTAGATCCTATGATCATGGGCACATTGAAAGGTACCTACGGAGGCCTCTTCACTGTTATATGTCGAGAACTTAGTCCCTTCGTGTTTGCCCCATCTCGTGGGCCCTGACACATAACTCATCTCCGCCTCTGGACATGCATGAATTTTAATTTTTAAACGATGATTCTAGGGTCACACTAGAATACAAATGTTGTTCTAAATGGTGATTAACACATTGATCATAATTATAACCTTTTAAAACAAATTTTATCCAAAATTAAATAATTTAGAGCCCATTCAAGATTTATTATTTTTTGATTATTTTTCTTGATATTTTGATTTTTTTATATAAAAATATCATAAACATATTCTCAAATTAAAATTAAAATTGGTTACAACATTTGGCTCCACCTAGGGATAGTTTTTTCATAAAGAAAACACTAACAATCGCAGATTAGTTCCTTCACCTAAGGCATGGAATAAAAATTTCAACTTGGCACATTACAATTGATAACTCACTAGGATATTAATAATAGCACACAGATATGTAAAATAACGAAATCAAACTTCAAATCAGTGCTGGAAATAATGTTTGAGATATTTCCCATTCAATAGTAGTTGTATGAGCTCACCATCCATATTTTCAAGAAAAAAAGTTTTGTTTTAATTGGATTCTGCTATATTGAAGGGACCAAACCACAAAGGATCAAACTTACCATGTTTACCTTTGTATTATATCCTTGCATCCCATGTCAACACTAGATCTCCAAGCTGAAAAAATTATCTTTTGTCTTTCTGTCAAACATTACCTTCATATTTTCTTGGTAACAAATTAAATTTTCTATAAATTTTTCTCTGTATTCATTTAACTCAATCAATTGGTTCATCCTTCGAATCAGGGAACTTGATTCTTCCTAAACATCTTTGACAAATGCTATAACATGATTCACCAACTGGCTGAGAAATAGAGAAATTGTCCCATACAGAAGCTCAAAAGGGGATTTTCCAGTAGACCTCCTTGGAGTTACTCTACTTTCCCACAAAGAAAAATTTAATTTATTATCCAAATTATTTTGATTTTCTGCAATTGTATTTTTAAGAATTTTCACCAAATTTTTGTTAGAATACTTTGCTAACCCATCCCCCTGAGGGTGATAGGTAGTAGAGTGAGATAAAATCACATTATATTTTTGACAAACATCAATCAACCTTGTAGACTTAAACACTTTTTCATTTTCTCTTATTGTTGGGATAGCTTCTACCCATTTAGTAAAAATTTTTGTACCTGCCAAAATCCACTTATACTATACACTAGATGATGGATTAATCTCCCCTATAAACTCCAATCGCCACTGCCTAAAAGGTTCCTCTATAAAAACAATAATTAGAGGACATGGTGCAAGTCTTTTATTTTCAGCAAATATTTGACATTTATGACAACCCCTTACCAATCTATAAACATCTGAAAATAGAGAAGGCGAGAGGAATCCTTCTTTTAAAATTTTGTGAGCTGTAATATTTCATCCATATTGGCCACCACAAAGAAAACCATGATATTCATTTACTATATCAATTGTTTCTCCCTTTGTTAAAAAAATTAAAAGGATGCCAACCGAATCTTTCCAATATAGCTTCCAATTTACTATCACATATCTCTAATCCTTCACCTTCATAGCTTTATATTTTGATCAATTCAAATAAGGAAGAAAACAAATAAAACATAAATAATGCACAATGTATTTATACTGATCAGAACATAGGTATTTTTATTGAAACATGTTATCAGGTTATGTGTTCTTACCTATATCTGCTGTAGTTTTATTCTCCTCAACCTCGGCTAGCAAATTAATCCCCATCGCCTGGAAATTTGTTTCTGTCAAAATATTTGCCAAACCCTATCCTTTCACCAACTTGGTTGGCTTTATATCCATGTCATATTCTTGAATTCTTTCTATCCATTTTCCGCTTTTTCCTTCAACATCACCCTGATTTAACACATCTTTTACAACAACATTTGGAACATAAGCCACAATTTGTGATTGAAGAATATAGATCCTGGAAGCCTTTAGTGCTTTAACCAGAGCATACACTTGCTTTTCCAAGATATTATATTTTAGTTTTGTGTCTCTTAATACTTTTCTAAAGAACTCCACAAGCTGTTCTTTCTTCTCTTAATTTCTCTGTAAGAGCACCGCTGCAATGGTAGTTGAAGAAGAAATTGAAAATATCTGAAAATGTTTTGTATAATCAGGACTTACCAGCACATGAGCTTCTTGAAGAGCCTCCCTAATCCTTGAAAAGGAATACATTGTAGTTTTTGTCCATCTAACCTCCACACCTTTTCTCAACATATCAGTTATTTCTTTGACAATCTCTGCATAATTAGGAACAAATTTTCTGAGGAAATTTATTTTTCCTAGGAAACCCTGGATCTCCCTTTTACTCCTAGGAAGAGACATGTTTTTTATTGCTTCCACTCTTTTTGGATCTATTTTTACTTCATCCTTATATACAATGTGGCCCAAAAATTTACCTTCTTTCAAAGAAAAATGAGACTTATTGGGATTTAAAGAAAGACCATACTTTCTACACTTTTGAAAAATTTGTTCCAAGTGCTCTAGATGATCATCATCCGATCTAGAGAAAATTGTTATATAATCCAAGTAAATTACTACAAAACTGCATTTTTCTTCTACAAAGGCTATAGATATTTCCCTTTGGAAAGTGGCACTGACATTCATTAGCCCAAAGGGCATATTAGCATACATTAAGGTGCCCCAAGGAGTTGTAAATGTTGTCTTCTTTTGGTCTTCTTTCTCAACTGAGATCTGGTTATAAAAAGAAAAACCATCGATCATTGATAACATGTATGATCCTGTAACCTTTTGCAAGATGTGATCCATTTTAGGAAGAAGATAGTTTTCCTTCAAAGATGATTTATTCAGATTTCAAAAATCAATACATAACCTTATTTCTCTATTTTTCTTCCTTGCGGGAACAAGATTTTCCACCCAATCAGAGTACCTTAGTAGGACTATTATTTTTCCCTACAACAATTTTTTGACTTCCTTTTCTATAAAAGGCAACAAAAAGGGGTTAATTTGTCTCAAATTCTATTTATAATATTTTATCCCCGGTTTTAAAGTAATCTTGTGCTAAATAATACTAGTGTCATATGTTTTCATATCTTCATATGACCAAGAAAAAACATCAACCAACTTATTTAAAATATTCACATACCTCTACTTAAAATTTTCTGGGACATCTTTAGCTAATATCACCATCTTTGGTTATTGTTGTGTTCCCATATTACAGTCTCGAAGGTCATATTTTGGGTTAGTCTTTTTCGAATTGAATGCAACATCATTCGAATTAAATATCCAATCCAAAGGTACCAAGCCTTTTGATATGACATTTTCCTTGAGTTGTAATATTTTCTGATTTCCTATAGAGTATTTGAAAGAAAATCCTCCTTTTTGGTTTTCTTCAATCTCCCCCTCTTGATCAATTTCTAAATAAAAAAACTCACCAATCATTTCTAAATCAGAAAAATCACCTACAGTCCTTGGTAATCTGAATAAAGGGTCCTTTTTAGCTGGAACAAAATGAATTTTATCCAGATTTACACTCTGCCTTATGAATTCTAAAGCAAACAAACTCATAGGAAAAAAAGTTGGTAACCTGTAGGGTTCAAAGTCAGGTCCATACAATATTATCTCTGAAAACTATTCAAATGAATACTAATACCCCACTTTCAAATCCTTTCTCAACTGAAGAAAAGATTGAGATTTTGGCAGAAAATAAGGTGTAGGAGAACTGTTGATAATTGAATAAACCACAGAAAGAAAAGAGGCAACAAAATCTACCAGGCCTTCATTCTTTGGACTAACTGTTACTACAACATTCCAAAAGAGAAATGATTGTTTTCTACTGTTGACATCCATAATATTCAATCCCATGTGCATAAACTGCTCCACATGAGTTTATAAGAACAAATATGTGATCAAAGAAGGGAACCTAAAACAACTTGTACGTGAGAAGTTCATAAATTGGGCATTAACTAACCCCTTCGAGAAATATGAAGTACCCATGACAACCCCGAGTTTCATCATTAAACTAAAAATACCCATAATGACTTTGTCAATAAATGATGAATTATCTTTCCCCATTTTTTTTTTAATTTTAAGGATGGGTTGAACCTCTTTAGAAAAAATATCTAAGGGGAAATTATTTAACTCTAAGGAAAATGGCTTCCCACTAGGCATTGAATAAAACACAATTTGGGCATACTCCTGACCTGTTAAATTCTCAAAATAATCTAACAAGGTTTCCTCTAAGAAGGAAGTATAAGAATTTGAGGATGGGAAACAAAGTGATTGTTGGATTAGAGTAGAAGACACATGAAAAATATTTTCTCCAGGCTTATTCATTACAAACCATTTTTTAGGATACATAAACCTGGACTGACTGCAACAACATAATATGGGAAATTGGACTTGTTCACAGGGAAATGCTAGTAGGTTTTAGTATGATTTAAGGAAAAAATAATATAAAAAAATGTTTGTTGCACTGTCCATTAACGAAATATGAAATGACGAACCACGTATAACAACTTTCTTGGAGATTTTGCACAACTGGAAAAAATGAGTGACTGTGATAAATACCTGGAAGTGACTAGGAGTGCTGACTGGGAACTGCTGCTGATAATTTTGAGGAAAGATTGGAATCATGAACACACAATAAGAGTATGAGAAAATGGACTGAAAATGAGATTTATAAGCTGATTATGCGAAACAAGCGGAAAAAAAGGAATTAAATGCCTCAGTATGGAATTAAATGAAATTTGACAGGGAGCATTAATGATGGAAATGACATGGATGACTGATATGTGGTAGAGGGAGGAAAGTCGTGGCAAAATGAATATGGGGATAGGCTCGCTTGCTGACTTGATCTGGCTCGCTTGCTGACGTCATTACGAGAGTAGCCTATGGTAGGGTTCATAGTCGCATGAGTACCCCTGCAGATAATCTAAGTTGTATATTATATGATCATGGGCATGTTGAAAAGTCTCTTTGGAGGAACCTTCAATGTTTCACGTTGAGCGGTTAGTGTCGTCGAGTTTGCCCCATCTCGTGGGAATCGACACATAAATCATATCCACCTCTATACATCTGCGGATTTTAATTTTTAAATGATGATTCTAGGGTCCCACCAGAATACAAATGTTGCATTAAATGGTAATTAACACAATGATTATAATTATAATCTTTTAAAACAACTGTTATCTCAAATCAAATACTTCAAGGCGCATTCAAGATTTATTATTTTTTATTATTTTTCTCGATATATATATATATATATATATATATATATATATATATATATATATATATATATATATATATATATATATATATATATATATATATATATATATATATATATATATATATATATATATATATATATATATATATATATATATATATATATATATATATATATATATATATATATATATATATATATATATATATATATATATATAGCAAACTATCACAGACATCTTCTCAAATGAAAATTAAAACTGGTTACAACAACCTCCATGAGGTCAGGAAATTTTTGTTGAACTTGGTCTCTCGTGAACCACTTTCCCTGATGAAGGAGTTGGCCTATTTTGACAACTCGATATAGATGGATCCTCTATTAGGGGGTGTTATTCATCCCATGAGTTGTGGCATGTTCCATTCAGTCGGGGTTTAATTCCATGGGTGTGAGTTATTATGGAATATCAAATGTGTCTAGTAATGGTGGAAAGTGTGGCCGGAAGCGGTCCACATTGAACACTAGGTGAAAACCAAGGAATGGTGGGATGCTAAGCTTGAAGGAATTGTATCCTACAATCTTGGTGATAGTGTATGGCCCATACCAGAGTGGGCAAAGCTTGCATTAGGGTCCAGCGAGGCGCTCCTTTTGCAAATGTTGCCAAACTTTGTCACCTGCCTGGAACTTTTGTTGCGCCCAATGTTGATCATGTCACTTATTTTACTTAACATTGTCTCTATCCAATATGTCATCAACCTACTGGCAAACATGTGGAAGGTGCTCAATGAAGTTGTTGACCCTATTAGCTTCAAATTGGACATGAGTTGAGTCTTGCTGAGTAGCTGCAAATGGTATGACCACATCAATGGGACGTAGTGGATGGAATCCCAACACCACCTAAAATGGTTTTTGTCCAGTTGAGCTATGGAGAGCTCAGTTGTAGCTATGTTGGACATAGGGTAGGCTTTCATCTCATGTTCGAGGATGCTTCAAGTTGTACATGCACACAATTTTTACAGTCATCCTATTAGTGACCTCTATTTGGCAATTAGTTTCGAGGTGGAAATTCGTGGACTTAGAGAGATTAGTATCCAACATTGACTAGAGACTTGACCAAAATGTACTTAGGAACTTGCTATCCCGATTTGAGATAGTGGACTGTGGGATCCCAAATTGTACCCACAATCATTCAAATAAAATTTTAGTAGTGGATTCTACTGTGATACTCTTCTTGCAAGTCGTTAGAATGGCCATCTTAGAGAATTTATGAAAGATTATAAAAACACAATTATTTCCATGCTTGGTAGAAGGAAGGCCCAACATGTATATGGATTCCCAAGGTTGACTAGGGGCAAGCAACGTAATATATAGGCCGTATTTCTTGATGATTGGTTTGGAAATTATGTAGGCAATGCAGGATCTGATGTACTTCCCAACATCATGTTGAAGGTTCAACCAGTATAAATACTTTTGTAGTGTTGCCACTATTTTCTCCACCACGAAATTTCCAACGACCTGATTTTAGTGCGCTTCCAAAATAATCTTGGCATGCTCAGTTGAGGTAACACATATGTGTCCTAGGTGGCATAAAATTGCATCCTAGAGGTGAAAATTTAGAACTTTCTTGCCTTCCAAGAGCATTTGGTATGTGTTTCCAAATTCTAGATCGATTTTGTAAAGATGCGGCCACCCCGAAGTCTCGTGCCCAGAAGAGTCGAGCACAATGGTCAGCGCCAAAATCAACGGTCGACTGAGTCAGTCTACAACATTTTTGGTGTTGTCCTTCTTGTACTTAATGTTCAAATGGAAGTGTTGTAGGTATGTCGACCATTTCTGATGGAGAACATTCTGCAACTTTCCTTATATCTGTATGAACTGTAGGGGTTGGTCATCATTGTGGATGACCATTTCCTTCCCCAGAATCTAATGTCTCCATTATCAGTAGAACTGCACATTCGAATACATCTCTTTTTCATAGGTGTTATACTTCCGAACTATGTCTGAAAGTTTTGGATTGTGATATGCACATGGATGCCCCTGCTGAGTAAGAATTGCACCAATAACATAGTGAGAGGCATCTTTCTTGATCTAAAATGGTTGTTACAGGTCTAGTAATGTGAGCACTAGTGTAGAGTAGAGTCGATGCTTCAACTCGACGAATACATTTTTTTCAGATTCAAGCCAAAATAAATTTTCTTGTGCTCCTCCCTTGGTGACCTGACTCAGAGGCTAAGTGATATGAGATAAAACTAACACGAACTTGCAGTAGAAGTTGGCAAGAACCAGAATGTTTCAGATATTTGTTAGAGTGGTTTGCGATGACCAATAAAAAATGACATATATCTTGGTTGTGTCCACATGCACACCCCACTCATTAATGGTGTACCTCAGATATTGAACTTGGGTCATGCCAAAAGTACATTTCTCCAAATCGGCACACAACTTGTGTTGTTGCAGTGTTTGGAGGACCTGCCGAATGTGGTGGAGGTGCTCTTCCCAACTCTGGTTGAATATGAGGATTTCATCCAACTACACCACCCCAATGAGTTGGTGAAGGGTTGCAAGATGTCATCCATTAGCCTCATGAATTTTGCGGGGGAATTCGTCAACCTAAAAGGCAAGACGAACCATTCAAAAAGGCCCTCCTTGGATTTGAAGGTAGCCTTCCACACATTGGAGGGTTTGGTTGGTACCTGGTGATAATCGAACTTCAAGTCAATCTAGATGAAATATTTGGCCCCCTTGAATTGGTCAAGCAGGTCATCAATCCATGGGATCAAATACCTATTCCAGACAATGATCTTGTTCAGCACCCAATAGTTAATATAGAGTCTCCAGGTCCCATCCTTCTTTTGTACCAACACGATTGGGCTCCCTCAAAGCGATAAAAATGGCCTAATTTTCCCTTTCTACAATAGCTCTCGAATCTGCCCCTTGATTTCATTTTTCTCTAGAACATAGTGTCGATAGATCAATCCATTAGGTAGCAGTGTACCTGAGGTCAAATCGATGGAGTGCTTGACCTGACAGTGTAGAGATACCCTTGTGGGTGAGGTGGAGATGTCCCTGTCCTCCTCCACAACCTTGTTCATCTATTATTGACATGTAGAGGAGACTTGTCTTGAGGCCATGGCCACAATATTCTTCTAGCCCTAAGGGAGAATCATAAGGAAAAATAAATTCACGATCTGGGAGATGATCTTAGTGCATTGCTTCATAGTGATCAAAGAGATGGCGGTAGGTTGTGCTACCTCTAGTATCTTGTACAAATTATTTTCCAAAGTAATAATAAAAATGTGAGGCCTAACTTCATACACAACATGTCACTTCCACAAGTATGGATGGCCTAATAATACATCACAAAATTTGAGAGGAGAAACATCACAAATTACCTCATCTATGAAGGGCTTGATGTTGTAGGGGATGCAAAACTACTGGTTGACGTAGACATATTTTCCTTAGTGAAGCCACCTAATGGTGTATGAATGGTGGTGTGATGCGATCAATAGGCCTAGCCGTTTCACAAAATTTGCAGAAGTGAGGTTCTTTCGGTTTCCGCTATCGACAATGAACTGCGACGAAGAACCCTTCACCCACATCTGTGAGTGGAAGAGGTTCTCCACCTCCTCTAGATATTTAGGTCCATCCTTATGGATATTGGTTGTGGAAAAGGTGGCACTGGGCTCCACATTAATACTATTCTTACCTTTTTCATTCCCTTTATCATAATCTAACTCAGAGTCGAAGCATGAATTTGATTCGGAAGCCTTCAGCTTGGCCACTAGTGACAACTTGGTTTGACACTCAATCATGTTGTGAGTGGAGCTCTTATGGAACTCACACCACCTTTTCATGCCCTTCTTTGTCTTCCTGGTGTTGTTATTTTCTTGTGGCTTCAATAAGTTGTTCTTGGTTGCCCTGCCTTAGATTTGTCCTTTTTTCTATGGTTTGGGGCACCTTTCCCTTGCTTGGGGTTCACAAATCCAAAGTCTTGATTCTTCTGTTTAAAATTCTACTCAATTTTGACAACATATCGATAAGTAGAACCGAGCGAGGAGATGTCTAGGAGCTTTTTTTTCCTCGATGTACTTATGCAAACAACTGTGGTAATTGAGTACTGAATTCTACTCGTAGTCCTTGCTACCAAGCTTCGTGCAAAGGGCATGAAAAAAATTTCTTAACTGTAACACATCTTGGTCTCTTCCCTGCTGCAGCATGGTCCACTTCATTTATTTATATTCATAGCTAGCAACAGGGTAATATTGCTCGTTGATGGAATCTTGGAAGGAATTCCAAGTGGGTGCGATAAAAAATTGTGAGTATTCCCCCTTGTCCTTTTCCTCACAGTAGGTTTCCCACCAATCCTTGACATGGGGGGTGACTTTCCGGAGTGAAAAAGTAATATTTTCTGGGTTGGCAAAGTCATGAACTGAAAAATATCCTTTTAACATATTTAAACTTTTATCTATAGCATCCACTTCTATCTAGCCTTTAAATATAGATATGACAAAGTTAATTTTTACCTTAAAAGGAGTGGCATTACCAAAGTGGCTGCCAAATGAAGATGTGCCGCATGTGGGTAGTCGTCAAAGGATCTAGGAAAATTTATCCATCATCGTGTTCCCCCTTTCTGTAGTAGCTCCTTAATTTGCCTCTTTATTTCATCGTTCTCTAGAATAGAGTGTTGATAGATATTTCCATTAGGTAGCGGCACGCCCGAGGTCAGATCAATGGAGTGCTTGACCTGAGAGTGTAGGGGTACCCCTGTGGGTGAGGTGAAGATGTCCCTACACTCCTCCACGACCTTGTCCATTTGTTGTTGTCCTATGGAGGAGCCCTTTTTCCATTTGTTGTTGCCATGTGGAGGAGCACAGGGATCCTTCGTATAAAAAAAAAGATGGATAAGGTCATGGATGAGTACAAGGAAATATCCACCTCACCTGCAGGGGTACCTATACATTGGCAGGTAAAGCACTCCATCGATATGACCACGAGCACATCACTACCAAATGGACCAATCTATCGATGATTTGTTATGGAAAACAATGAAATCAAGAGGAATATTTACGTGCTCCTCCAGAAAGGGGGAATGCAATGATGGATAACTTTTCCTAGATCCTTCGACAGCTACCCACAAGTGACACATCTTTGATCGGAAACCACTTTGGAGGTGCCACTCCTAGAGCCCTGTTTGGAGGCCATGAACATAATATTCTTCTATCATTGAGGGCGAATCATAAGGAAAACAAATTTTCGGTGTCAGAGATGATCTTAATTCATTTCTTTGCAGTGATCAGAGAGATGGTGGTAGGTGGTGCTGCTTCTGGTATCATATACAAATTATTTCAAAAATTAATAATAACAGTGTGAGGCGTAGATTCATACACAACATGTTGATTCCCCAATTATGGTTGGCCTAATAATACATCACAAACTTCAAGAGGAGCAACATCACACAATACCTCATCTGTGAAGGGCTTCATATGGTATGGGAGGTGACATTGTTGGCTGATGTGGAGATATCGTCCTTGGTGAAGCCACCTGATGGTGTACGACTGTGGGTGTGTTGTGGTTAGTAGGCCTAGTCACTTCAGAATGTATGTTGAAATGAAGTTCTTTTGGCTCCCACTATTGAAAATGAACAGCAACAGATAACCTTTCACCCACATAAGTGAGTGGAAGAGGTGCTCACCCTCCTCTGGATCTTCGGGCTCATCCTTCGGGATCTTGGTGGTGGAAATGATGGCATAAGGCTCCACATCAATAATGTGCTTCCCATTTTCATTTCCCTTATCAGGTTTTGACTCAGATTCAGTGCATGCATATGATTCATAATCCTTCACCTTAGCCACCAGTGACATCTTGGCTCAACACTTACTCATTTTGTGAGTAGATATCTTATGGACCACACACCACTTTCTTGTGTCCTTATTTTTCTTCGTGGTGTTTTTCTTTGCTTGTGGCTTCGATGGGTTGTCTTGGGTTGCCTTGCTTTGGCTTTTTCCTCTGTTCCATGGTTCAGGGCACCTTTCCCTTACTTCGGATTCATAGATCCAAAGTCTTTCTTCTTCTGTTTAAACTTCTGCTCGATCTTGACAACATATCGATATGCGACACTAGCGAGGAGTTGTCCAGGAACTCCATTTCATCCTATATGTGCTTATATAAACAACCATGGTACTTGAGTTCCAAATGCTGCTCGTAATCCTTGATACCCAGATTTGTGTGAAGGGCATGAAAACCATTTTTAAAATTTGACACATCTTTTTCCCTTCCCTTCTGCAACATGGTCCACTTTATATATTTATATTCATAGCTACCAACGGTGTAATATTGTTCCTTGATGGTGTTTAAGAAATAATTCCAAGTTGGCGTGGGCGAAAACAGTGAGGATTACCCCTCATCCTTTTGGTCACAGTAGGTTTCCCACAAGTCCTTGACATGGGGGGTGGCCTTCAAATATGGGAATTTCAAAGATAACTTGTACCTTGAAAGGAGTGGGTATTGGACGAAGATGTGTCAACTTTGGGTAGCCTTCGAAGGATTTGGGAAAAGTTATCTATTATTGCATTCCTCTGTTTCTCGAGGGCCTCCTTGAGCAATAGTTTGAAATGATATCCTGCTCCCTCATTTTTCTTTTCTTCTGCCATGGGAGGCCGTCGAGTTTGTGAGGATGAAATTACAAAGGTTCAACCAGATCGAGCCCTAACTCCTTATACCTTGACCTTGTTGGGGACATGCAAAGAAAAACAGATAAAGAGCAGACCGCTTTGACACCATTGACCCTAACTTATGCAGGAACACAATAGAATATAGATATAAACATAAACACATAAGTGAAGAAAAAATAAAACTTCATTTCATTAATTTCAAATAACTGAAATATGCTTACATATAGAATTGAAATAAACTAGATTGGGCGATGGTAGCTTATGCCTTAGAAGAGATGTGGTGGTTACATGCCTCTAAACTGTGTTACAATGAGGCTCAAGGGCCTTTTTATTATTAAACAAAAATGGAAAACCCCAAAAAACCAAAACTGTAACCCTAGGAGATGGAACACCAAAAGTTTGTGGGCCCCGTTGGGTTTAGTTGGGCAACCGACTTCCCTAGGTCGTAACTTGGTCATACTATCTTTGTTCGGCATGTACGATGTCTTTTTAGAAATATCTCTCCGAGTACTACAAGATATGTTGCAAGCCCTTGCCTATGGCTATGGGTCTATTGTGGACCTCAAAAAAACATCGTTTAGAGGGTTAAAACTAATCTAGAAATTTAGTACCCAAAAATTTGCTAAAAATAGTATATGCTGCTATAAATAGGGAAAATTTTAGGGGCGAATTTTAGCCCAAAGGCAAATTTTAAAGGGTTTTCAATTTTGAAGGGGCGAATTTTTTATAAAAAACCCATTTTATATAGTATTATATAATTAGCCCTATAGTTATTTTAAAAATAATTAATTATTCCATGTTAGCCCAAAAAAATAAATGCGGATAAACATTAAAAGGATGGATTTGCCCCCTAATTTTTAGGTTTGGAGCGGATTTGAATCGCCTTCGCCGCAATTTACTGGGTAAGAGGGGCATTGGATTTACATTCGCCCCATATTTTACTGGTTGGGGCTTTGGGGATTTACTGGTTGGGGTTTCAATGCGTGGGTATTGACTCTTCTGCAACCTCGCGCAGGTGGCCCGTTTCATCTCCTTAAAAAACATTGTGCAGTGTGATTTGGCCTTTCGATTTAGGTTTCTATTTCTCCCTGCTCCGCTTTAGTGCAGATGTCCTCGCATACATCTTCATGAAGCTCTCTTTTGTTTTTGTCGTTTTAGCTCGGCTGCATGATTTTTTTCTGCACTTAACCGCGATTCTTTCAATTCTTTCGAGGGGTATTTTTGGGGTTTCAAGAGTTTCGACCAGCGACAATAAGGGAGTGCATTTTGATCCACATTTTCCAGGTCGTTATTCAGGTTGGAAATGCCTGTTGGGAGCTTTACTATCTCGAACAATCCAGCCTGATGGACAAATGCCGAGTGACAAGACCATTGGCGGTGGAGATGATGCATTAAACACATTTTTCAGTGAGACAGGTGCTGGAAAGCATGTTCCCCATGCTGTGTTTCTAGATCTGGAGCCAACTGTCATAGATGAAGTTTGAACCGGCACATATCGACAGCTTTTTCACCCAGAGCAGCTGATCAGTGGCAAAGAAGATGCTGCCAACAACTTTTCTCGTGGCCATTATACCATTGGTAAGGAAATTGTGGATCTGTGCTTGGATCGAATCCAAAATTTAGCAGACAACTGTATAGGACTGCAAGGTTTCCTAGTCTTCCATGTTGTGGGAGGAAGTACCGGATCTGGTCTGGGGTCCCTTCTGTTGGAGAGGCTTTCTGTAGATTATGGAAAAAAATTCCAAATTGGGTTTCACTGTGTATCCATCTCCACAGGTCTCCACATCTGTAGTCGAGCCCTACAATAGCGTGTTGTCAACACACTCGCTGTTAGAGCATACTGATGTGGCTGTGTTGTTGGATAATGAGGCCATCTACAACATTTTTTGTCGTTCCCTGGACATCGAGCATCCTACATACACTAACTTTAATAGACTTACGTCTCAGGTCATATCTTCCCTGACTACCTCTCTTCATTTTGATGGTGCTCTGAACATTGACGTGACTGAGTTCTAGACAAACTTGGTGCCACATCCTTGTATTCATTTCATGCTTTCCTCATATGCTCCTGTGATCTCTGCTGAGAAGGCCTACCATGAACAACTGTCAGTGACCGAGATCACCAACAATGCTTTCGATCCATTATCCATGATGGCTAAATGTGATCCACGCCATGGTAAGTACTAAAGTGATGGAGATTATGGGAATTCAGATTGAGAGTTATCTTGCTGAAAGTCCCCTTTCAGAGCTAAAAGTTCGTTCATGGCCCAAGTCAGCAGTATTCCTTGATAAGTATTTTTTCTATCGTAATCTTTACAGGTTAGGTATTGATAGTAATCTCAACGTTAATAGGATTGAATTAAGCTGGGTTAAATTTATGAATCAGGCACATTTATGTTAAATTCAATGAGATTGCAATAATGGGTATTTTCCAACACCTTCCTAGTAATACGAGTAGGTTGCTCATTCCCACTTTGGTCAGGATGCACTTAGATATGTGGCGTTACAACATCTTAGTATTGTCTCTAAGTTGTTTTCCCACTCTCTCTTTATACCTGAGTTTCTTTCCCACTCTCTCTTTATACCTGCACTGGATGTACTCTTTTCATTCCATTTACCTACATTTGTGGTCATTTCTTGGACATTGAGGAAAATTTTTCTTATTTTATCTTATCAGCAGATTGGGCACTTAATGGAGCAAGATTGCATACATTCTTCGTTTTCCCTGACTTTGGCTCTGTTTCCTCTATCTTTTCTTGGCCACAAACTTCATTGATGCTCTGTTCGTATGAGTTTTATGACTGGGCTGTCATTGTTTCAACATTCCAAACATAACTCCCATTTCTATTGGCCTCATCTATCTTCTGTTGCATTACTCTGCCCAACAAAGAGGTTTTCTCCCCCAAATCCTCCAGTCCACCCAAATTTTCCTCAATAATTCGAACAATTGATTCCTTTAATCTTGATTGCGAGTCCATCTATGCTTTACCAACATTTTTTCTGCCCTTAGCCGTCTTGGGTCTGGTGGTTTATATTCCCTGGTTTTCCAACTGATTTCAAATTTTCCTTATCTTGGCCTTCTTTGACCCAATATTTGTTGACAGGCTCTCTTGCAGTTTAGAACAAAGGCTAAAATTTTGTAACAAGCTGTCTTGCAGTTTAGAACAAAGGATTAATTTTTTTAACAGGTTGTCTTGCGATGTTGGAGCCCACACACCAGCACATCCCAAGTCTAACCTTTGTAGAAACCAAAAGAAGAACAAGGAAACCGACCTAAATATGGCGGATCCAATGGCCCCAAAGAAAATTTTTCTGTTTTTGGGTTCTATTCCCAGTTAAATATGTTTTTCAGTTCTATTCACAAGCTCACTTTTCCTTATATTGTGATTTTTGTATAGGTATTTCATTTACATATGCTAAATAATGGATCGACAAATCCCTTTCTCTCTATGCTTTACACAAACTTTTAGTTTTATAGTATGACAAATACTATATACTAGAAGGAACAAACAATTTCTTTTTTGGCATGTAGACATATATCTATTATATATTATTCAGAAGCATGGCTAAAAATATACTTCAGTTTTATATTATGAAGAATACTGGGTACATGAAGGAACAAACAATTTATTTTTTGGCATGTAGACATATATCTGTCATATTACTCATAAGCATGGCTTACCATATACCAAGACAAATGTACTGGAATTTTTATCCTATAATAAAAATCCAACGTTTTTTGCTTTATGGTTGGGTGTGTATGTGTGTAGAGTGTACGAGGAAGATCGCAGCTGATTTCCAAAATTTCTTGTCAGAAGTCAGACTGAATTATTTGTAACATGCATATTCCTACCTGAACAAATAGGATGCAGTAGCTGAGTTTGATGAAACATTTGTCTTTTATATAAAAGGGATATTGTTGTGGAACAATATAAGTCTTATATGTCAGTTAATCGAATTTTTCTTAAGGATCTTTTTGTCATGAAATGTGCTTCATGGAAAATTTGGTAAATCATGGAATTGGTTGCCTTAAGCAGTCAGAAAGGGGTCAGATTTCAAATCCAAGCAGTCTAAACCAGCGTATTATGATTTACACTGTTCAAAAAACATGATGAATAAGATTTCTTTGGGTTCCACCCCTTCACTCAGTGAAGTATTCGATGTTTAATGCAGCTTATGATTTAAGATCAAAGTGATATTGTCGTCTTAGAATGGATCGTCTTGCAGCAATTATACAAATAGTTGGAATGGCTTGTGCAACATTTTGTCATTTACTATGGCTCGTCTTGCAGCGATTATACAATATTTGGAATGAAATGTGCAGCGTTTTGTGGTTTACTAAGTCACTTAGAAAAATTACTGCTTTGGGTAATTGATAGCTATAAATATAATTATAATAATAATAATTTAATTTTAAGGTCATTTACAATTTAGATATTAAATTGGTGTATGTGAATCTCTTATTTGTGAGAAAACTACTTGTCTCTATTTCACCATTTGACTACTAAATTAGAGACCCAATTGGTGTATGAGACTCCCTTATTTGTGAGACTAGGACCTGCCTCTATTTAGCTATTTGACTAATGAAATTTAAGGAGGTTTACATACTCTACTCTCTATCTTTCCGGATTTGAACTCTATTTATCCATTTGACTAATGAAGTTTAAGGAGGTTTACATACTCTGCTCTCTACCTTTCTAGATTTTAACCCGTGAACTCTTAGGAAAGCTTAATTATCATAATTCACATAAACAATTGGTGCTCTCACATTAACAGAGAGGTCTAAATTAGTTAGCTTGTGTGGAATTTAATTCTCATAGGTCTTGTAACTTTCACTGGGAAAGGTTGAAGGTAAGAATCATTTATGGATTACATTATTCCAAAGAAAGTTTAAGATCAAACAAATTTTTCACAATAATTGTAATGACATCCCACATTTATGCAAAATATTCTTCCATCCACAGTTAAAACTGGCCCCAGCCAAGGCATGCAAAAAATAAAAGTTTCCCAGACTTTTCTCACCATGATTTTATCAATGCTAACTATTTCTGTTGGAGCCTTTCCTGCACACCCATCTGCATTGTGTCAGCCTACGTATCCTTTTAGCACCTTCGCAGTTATCTTTTAAACCCCTTGACTTTTTTTGGTAAAGCGAAATTTGTAGGCTCTTTGCAAAGGCACCATCCATTCCTCTCCTACATTGACCATGGAGGAAAATTACCACCCTCGAGGAGGGTGGGAGATACATTTTAGTGAAAATATAGTATTTGTTACAGTGAAGATGGTATAAGGAAGGTGATTGCTTCAGGAGAGACTGGTGCAACATTGTGATCCAGATTGAAATTGAGCAGAGATGAGTTGTAGACCTGACCCAAGGCATAGTTACCATAGTGTGGACTACAATCCTTTACGTTTTATGTGAAAATGCAATTCCATTTAACTTAGTTGGAAAATCCTAAATTTTTCCAAATACTTCAATAAAGGAAGGACTCTTTTTGACAGAAAAAAATTGGACCAGCACATAAATTAATTCATCGAGATTCTCAAGTTCAAGGTTGAAGGAGAAGTTGGAATTGGCAGCAGAAGCATAGGCACTCAGAATTTTCAGTCTGCATGGAATTCTTTGAGGGTGACTTGTGCAAAGGTTTTCAGAGCAGAAAGGGAATTGCAATTCAATATTTTAAGACTCACTGGAGGGCATTCCTTTATGTGGTTTCCAAGTTCATCTCAAGTAAAAAGAACCTTTTCTGTCTATTGGTTCTGCACCTCAGACTGATGATTGAATTGAAGGAGAAACCATGAACGTAGTTCCAATGTTTCTTGATTCCATAAACTCAAATATGTCAGATTTGAACATTACAAAATGAGTTTGTTGCCCTTGTCTTCTTCAAATAATTGTTATTTCAACTCATTGTTATTTTTTTCATTACATGTTTCAAATCAGTCCAGTATCATTAACTGCGGTAGAGAAGTCTGTTACACACAAAAGGGTAAAAATAATGTTTGTGAATTATTTTGAGCCAGAAAAAGAGCATGTTGGAAGTGATTTTGAGGGAAAGGTAATATAACGATTTTTTGAAAAGTGGAATTACAATGTATGTTGATCTGATTGAAGGAAATGGAGATCGAATTGGGGAAGACAGTATAGAGCATTAGGTGAGGAATGAGGCAGTTCAAGATTCTCTTGAAGATGTTGTTGACTCATAAAATAAAGGTTGGGAGAAGTTAAAGATAAATTTGGCCTTTGAACTTTAAAATAGAAAATGTATTCATATGCACTATGTTCTTTCATTGATGAATTTGTCTCTATGCCTGAAAAGTGTAGTAAAAGTTAAATCTGGTCCTGAAATATGAAGCAGGAAAAAAAAATTATTTTCTCAGCAATACCTCGGAATTAGGACGGTTCAGCAAACTACCAAGGAAAGTGATTACATGTAACAGAATGAGTAGGTGAATTTTGATAAATTGAAACTGGTTGCAGATGTTTATACTTTATTCAATAATTTCTTAAGCCAACTCAGTTGTATTTCGAACATAGATGCTTACACAATAATATCTTTAGTTCAGTTAAAGTCCATACAGGGCCAAAGGCCTCTCCAATGTTATATGCCTCAAGTAATATCGATTGAAGTACAAGAAAAACAATGTATACAAGTAAAGAGAACCAAAAAAATAAAAAAATAAAAAAACAAGTATACAAGTAAAGCGAGAAATTAACTGTTGAAAAATAAAATAAAAATTTAAAATAAAAGATTGGACACAAAATTATGAAAATAAATTTTTAATTGGTTTTCGGGGAGAAATAATAAAAATATAAAGAACTCTCGGCACTTTTTACTTTTATTTATATTTATATTTTTATTATTATTTTTTGGCACCAATTCAAAATTCATTTTGATAATCTTTTGTTCAATAATTTTTTAAATCTTTTTTTCCATTTTCTCTCTCTTTTTTTAAGTCTTCTCATTTGTATTTTTAATTAACAATTATTTTTTGTGGTGGTGGTGGTGGTGGAGGGTGGGGAACCATTAGAAAGTGTGTTATGCTAAGGTTTAGGTCTCATTTCCAATAATGCAGCTAAAGTTTATGCCTTCTATCAAGGGTTAAAGAAAATTTCTAGCATTGGAGTGACAATAGTAATAGTCATTGGAGACTCAACCATGATATTTCATGATAATATTTCATCATTTATAATCTGGAACTCTTCCCTTAGACATCAAGTTAAGATTTATCTTCAAATGAATCCATTTTTGGTATCAATCTATATCAAGGCGTCAACACTTCCATGTTTGAAGGGGAAACAATTCCAAAGCTAACTTATTGGCTAACAAAGGGTAAGTCTAAAAAAGGGAGAAAATAATTGGCGAGGGGAAAGAAGCTATGACCCTTTGCTTTAGTATATTAACCCTTGCCTTAGTATATTAATAAATGATAGTACAAGTTTTAAACCCAAGGTGGGGTGTGAGTGCTTCTAATCATGGAAAAGGCTTGGATCTGACAAGACATTTGGATTTGAGTGGCATTGTTATGGAGGCTGGCGGGACACTTGGCCATTAGGAATTTTGGTGAGGGAAGGTATCCCTATGTATCTTCCTTCGGTTTTACTTCATCATTCATAAAAGTGATATCGTGGATTTGGATTTAGATTAAGAGAGAGAGAGAGTGGGCTTGTATTTTCAAGCATGGGAGAAGTCAATGGTTGAGGTGATCATAGGAGGGAAATATTCAGATTTCGATGATGTGGAGAAAATTTCTCATCCTTAAGAAAACCTAGAGCATGTGGCATTGATTCATGCCAATTTCAAGTCCTCCATTCACAATGCATGAATATTTAAGGAGATGACCACTGGATGATTTACGGTTGATTTGCATGCAATATCTGGATTGTTTGTGGTACCCCAACATTGTAACAACTAGGTGTTTTAGCCAATTGATTGAGGGAATTTGGAGGTGTGTGAACCAATAGTTAAGGGCACCACACATAGGTCCCCTCGGGCTTGCTGCTTTTGTGTGTGGCAGTTCTAGACTTCATGGATCATGATGAAAACAATCACTTTTTTGATATTGCACTTTGATCTATGCACCAAGAAATTTCAGGAATATTAGAGACTATGAAACAACTTAAAAATTGAATCCAACAGATGGAAAATGAGTTGGACTATATTAGATCTCAACTAGAGGAGGTAATGGAAAAATAGAACAAGGACAAGGGCAACAAGCTGATGGCTCAAAATGATTAAGATGTGAATTGCATGTGTGTTCTAAATTTTGTTTGACAGGCAACTATTGGTGAAATTATAAATGGAAAAATTTGGAATGTAGTAAATATATTTTGGGAAATCATATATAAACTTCAGTAGACAGATGTATCCACCCTGCTCTTTTTGGCTATCCAGACAACTACCTTACAACATTTTGTAAGATGTATTTTAACTAAGCAGTTTGCTCAACAACTTTAATATAAAATATTTTTGGTTATTGTTAAAAAAAAAGTAATTAATTTTTGTATTAATATTTTAATCTATATTTTAGTGAGAATAAATTTATTTTTAAAATAATTTTTTTTCAACCAATTAATTAGTTTTTAAATATTAATATTAGTTTTTTTTTTTAAATATCTTATGGTCATAATTTCTATTATCTAATTTATATTAAAAAAAATTCAGTTTTTTTGGAATTTTTTGTTTTTTTAATAGTCAATTTTTTGTTTTTATTACACTTGAAACCTTTTTTTTACGAGATTGGGTGGGCAAACACGATTCACCCCATCCAATCACAAAGATTTCTTATCACCCTTCTAGCTAATCATATATTGATGCGTGTAAACAAAATATTGGATGTCAGTCCTTGTTTTCTTCACTGTCCTAGCAATTCTTGCACTGGACCTTGTTTTGGGTTTCTTTTTATTGCCAAAAATTTCATTCTTGAGATGATGGAGATCCTTCGCAAGCTGGGAAGTGTCCACCACAAACAAGAACCTAGGCCCCTCGACGGCCTATGTCTTTTGCACCCTTTGGGCAGGGTAATGACCAACCTGCTGACCGAAAGATGAGGGAAATATGGAGGTGAAACTGGGGGTGGCGTTCCTAAAGATGGTACTCGACAATGTTGTAAGTGTGGAAGAGCTCGGCGGGGAGATTTTGTTTATCTATGGACGAGTAGGAAGGGGGGGAATAATTGCAGTGGAAGCACAAGGGACATGTCCACAACTTTGCCTGGTAATCAACGCGAGCGTAGGGGTTTAGGATGGTGTGGAAAGACCTACAAAGGAGAGGGTCGTATGGGAGAAGTGGGATTGGGAGCGGCTGTGGCTGATTCTCCTCCCCCCGTACCGCCATCACGGGCATGCACAGGATGCCCAGCGGGATCACCATTCATACCGCTTCTATCTGGGAGCTTGGCCAGGTGTTCCATGTCCAACGAAGCCCATCCATTGCCTCTATCTCGTTGAAATCCATGACTCCCATGCTCATAGAGATCAAACTATATTTAACAAAAATAACATATGCCTTTTGTAAAAACTATATTTGAGGGTGAAGCACTTTGTATTATAGATATGAACATATTATAATTTAAGATAATGCAACCAAGTGGATTTAAATGAATGGGATACGAAAGGTGATGGGTTTGGATAATAGATAGAAATTTGGTCAATTATGTTTTGATGTATATATTTGTTTAATTAAATTTTTTCTTTTATTATATTAAAGAGTTGTGACCAATTTTATTTCATGGAAATGATAATATTATCACTATATACAATTTTTAAGATTAGGGAGGAGTTGAAGTTGTTCACTATCTTATACTTTCACTTTATTATATTTTAAACAAGGATTAATGCTCCTCTCACGAACTATGTACATATTCCGTAGAGGTCATTGAATATGCATTTTGTGGATAGTTTTTTTTAAGGTTTTATAGGTAGGCATCTAGAGAACAAAGCAATTTTCAAGATAACTCAAAAGTTGAAAAACAAACCAACCATTCTTCCAAAACATTTCATATTGCCTCCAAATTTATCACCTACATCACCTTTATCTCACATGGAATATGTATCCCTGCTCCCTGACGTTACTTTGCACCTCTTTGTGAAAATTCTAGTATTACTTGATTTTCCATGCTTACGTGGAACATGGTTGAGAGAAGGAACTATAACGATAATGGATTTTCATGAATGCTTTATAATTTTTTCAAACATGAAAGTTACGATTCGTTACTAAGTTTCTTCATTATTTTATAGATCATTACACGTCAAACCGACTTTACTCCTTGACTGCAATTACATTCAACTTTGTGCACAAGTATGATTTAAATGTATCAATCAATAGTATGATTTTATCTATATTTGATAATGCAAGTTGAATACATCATACAATACATAAGAGTGCTATAGTTATGAAGTTCAATATGAAATAATATATTGATTGCTACTATTACTATTATATAAGGGGTGCTCCTCCAATGGCCATTTATTAGCTATGTGAAGAAGGATGTTTGAAATTTGTATTTACTATAATATTATGTATAGCTAAGTTACGGACAACTAAGTAGAATTTGGTAGGAATTTTGGAGTATGTGTGATTCATAATGATCTTGTCTTCTCTTCATTGATGACTTTTCAATGTGTGAGTTTTGAACTAAGCCATTGCATTATCAATGTGTCAAGGCTCAAAACTAGACCTATATGTCAACTAATTATGATCTTTCCTAGGAACATGAATCCTAATTTTTGTAGGTTTAAAATTTATCACAAGTTTTCTCTATTGTGGTCGAATATGTGGAGGTTATCTCAAAATTTATTTAACGTACCATGGATCTAAATTTCTTATCAACTTTGAACACTATAACAAACTTTGGTGCAAATTGTTGATCAATTCTCACTTGGTTAGGGTTATAGATGTTAATGAAAATTTTGTGTGCATGCATGAGAGTTGGGTGCAAATGCACAATGTTGTGTAGCATTAGTGTGATAAATATGGGATAGTGCAAAGCATAGTTTTGAAGATTAGTCTAAGTTGACTTGTACATAATCAACTCAATCAAGTTGATTGTTGGTTGAACAATTAATTGTTAGTTCAATGGACAAAAGATCTTGCAGGCCCAAATACCAAAGGGAAAAATGGAGCCCATCATTGGGTTCTCTTTGTAATTCTCCACCACTGCTACCTTCCATGCTTCCTCAAACTCCTCTCCAACCTCAATATCAGTGCTAGTAGTAGCATGAGGAACAACACTACGCTTAGCAGAACTAGAAGAACATGTTTTCGAAACTACACGAGAACTACTTCCCTCATGAGTCACCATGTGCCATACTTGGTCTCAGTGGTTCGCTTCCTTCAACTCTTGGTTCAACTACCATATCTTCATTGGAACCAACACCCCGAACTCCACTAGAAAACCATTCACCATTTTGTACTAGTGATTTTCCATTTGCACTGGTGATTCTCCATGATTTTACAAGATAATATAATCTCGTGAGAGATTCTCCAAAAAAACTATATATACATATTATATTATTAATAAAATCACCTTCCATTTTTCCTATGTATCATGGGGATTCGCCTAATTATTATATATATAAATTTAGGGGGGTTCTTAAAATTTTCCCTGGCTATAAACAAGGAAACTGCTAAAACCAACTAAAGGTCTAGATGGAATAGGTAGGTGGCCACCAATATCCACCTGGATCATTTAAAGGAGGTGTATGTATAGACTTCAGAATGTTTGGGATTGATTTTCTTTGCTACCAAATGTGAAATTGTATCAAATGTAAAACTCATAATGAAAGAAGTAACATCAATAATCCAAAAGCTACCCAAACATTTCAAAAATATATTTTCATTTATCTTGAAAAATTAGGCCAAAGAAAAAACCAATCAAAGGCATTTTACAATGGAGTTCTTCCCATATTTAAATAAGTTTTAGCACATGCCAATATTAGGGACTAACAAAACACCAACATCAAAGTTCTCTAAAAGAATGATATTAGATCCCTTTCTCTAAATTTAACCATAATTTGAATCTCTATCCTATTCCCAATGAGCTAGTTGTTCATACATGAAAATAGACTTTCCTCCAAATAATCAAGTAGCTTTTTCATTATGACTTTCCCTCTTTGGTGGTAGGAAAGTGATGTGAAACATTGAGTGTTGGCATTCCAATATAAACAAGCCCACATAGGTTCTAGGGGTATATCATCTTCTCCTTGAACATAGTTAGTCAAGGTAGATGCAACATTTGTGATTGTACCAAAATGAGTTCAAGACGATATCTACAATAATGACTCTATACTTTAAATTTACAAACTTAAAATATATATACTTAACATTATAAAAATATATTTTGATATCTATTTAATCTATTAATCCTTCATAATAGTTAAACAATTATTTGAAATATATGGATTTTTTTTATAAAGAAAAAATAATAATAAAAAATAGATCATCATGCTTTCTTGCATTTCCTTGACAAAGTTAACCTTTCAATCAATTTTAGTAATTCATAAACATCCTTAAATCTTTCTAAGTATTTATTTATGTGTTTAGTTAATATAAAATAATTATGGTAATTCTAATAAAGATCTGAATCATTATTCTTTAATACATTTTGAAAACAACCTTCGTTGTAAGAGAAAGTCATCCTTTCAATATCCTTAATCGTTCACAAGGTATTTATTTTGTGAGTTTGAATAATATAAATAATTCAGGTAATTTTAATAAAAATCCATGAACTTTTTAAATGCTATTTATGCGTTTGATTCATAATAAAATAATCCATACAACTTTTCTCATTTTTTTTATCAGCACTTACGGCCATGGCTTTCAAACATTTCGCGGTTTTCAAACATTTCTACATATTTGCATTAAAAGGCTTTATTGTGTGCTGACAATGGATGACACAAATTTTCATGATGGGTAAAAACAAAATTGAGATTACAAATTTTCATAACCCACAAAATTGTGTAAAACTAAAATTGTCGTGTCATGAGTACATCGGATACCTTGGAATGAATATTTTTTTAAGGAATCTTGCAATTGGGAATCTGCGTCGGTAGAAAGACAATCACTCATCTTTTCTAGGAAAATGCTTTTCGCGAAAAACCTAAAAATTGTGGTGAGTGTGAGGGCATATATTGGAATGAAATTTGTGTATGGGTGGGTTCCTTGGGGTTAGAGATTGAAATTGAGAAATCAGAATAGTATGCCCGTCGTTTGCCAATGACAGATAAAATATAGTTTTATTTGTCTGGTGATATGTGAACTCTTCTCGGCATAATGCACTGCCTTCGTGTGAGGAGACTTCCAGTTCACTTCTTCGTTTAGTTACGAGTACATGGAGTTTTAGATCTAACTGCTGTGTGTTAAGAAGCGAACTGTGAATCATAAGCCTTTTTAAGGCAGAGTGTTCAGCAATGAAAGATACGCTGTCTGAGTGTTATTAGAGAAAGATTATGTTGGATGGTAAACAATGGCTCTTTCTTAGATACCCATTTTATTTCTCCATTGTTTCACTGCGGAAAGAAGATGTTAAAGCCAAGAAGCTGACCCGAGCTAAAATTTGGTTTCATGGTAGCTGGAACTTGGGATTGATCTGGCATTATGCAAAAGCCTGCAGGACTCCAAAACTTCTAAAACCCGTCTCATTTTTTCAGATAAGGGGTGTATGTCTGTTCCAAATCATATTGAATGAAAATTATGGCATAGCTTGGCTTTATATTCAGAGTTAGTGTTACTTAACAAAATTTCTCACAATCATATTTATTAATGTGGTTGATATAATAGATATTAATGTGGTTGATATAAATGTCTATTAGGTTATAAAAGGTGGAAACTATTGTTGATAGGAGTATCTCAACACATTAGTAAATGTGTTATGCTAGTTGATAGTTAGTTACTGTGTGGGTGGATTTATTGACCATAGTTAACAATAGTTGATAGCCTACTAGTATGGGTGGATTCATTGACAAGAATTGATGAAGTTAACAAAATTGACCTTATCAAACTTTCATTAAATTTATTGCTAATGTTATAATAATATTACACAAATGATTATATTAATGGTTGAGATGATTGATACGGTTGATCATAGTTGAAGAGGATTGACCATTATTAATCATATTTAATCATAGAGATTTTGATTGACCATTATGGTTAGCCATAATCAACCATATAGTGCTTGATTGACTATGTTCAACTATTTTTACATGATTGACCCTTAAAAATATGTAGACCATAAAATATTCTAAATTGACTATAATTTACCAAAAATAACTATGATTAATCATAAGTAACCATATTCAACTATAATTAATTAATTAATCATAAAAAATTAAATAAACATTATGGAAAGTACACTTTGTTGGAGCACTTTAAAAAAAATCCCTCACAGTGCAAATAAAATTTATATGCTAGATGGTGCCTCTTGCTTCATGCTAGCAGCCCATATATAAATGTTGTTTGACTGTCATGGCCACCTGCACAAGATCTATAAAATGTATGCATATTTAAAACAACTATTTTTCTGGACAATGAAAAAAGATATAACATAGTTTGTGGCCTGATGTTTAGAATGTCAATAGGTTAAAGATGAATATCGTCACCTTGAAGGAATTTTACAACCCCATGATATACCAGAAACTAAGTGGGAATTTGTTTCGATGGATTTTGTTGGAGGCTTACCTATGACTTCTCTAAAACATGCCTGCATCATGATTGTTATTGATAAATTAACTAAGAGTGCTCACTTCATTCTAGTTAAGAGAACTTTTGAGGCACCACCTATTGCTCAAGATTTCCTAAAATAAATAATTCACCTTCATGTGGTGCCCCGAAAATAATATCCGACGGAGATACACGTTTTACTTAGATTTTGGAAAATCCTTTTACAATCTATGGGAACACAACTAAACTTCAATGATGCATATCCATAGGCAAATTGGACAACATAAAGAGTAAACCAAGTATTAGAGGACATTCTAAGAATTTCTGTCATGGATCAATAAAATCAATGGGAGAAATACTTTCCCTTAGTCGAATTTCCATACAACAATAGTTATCATAGTTCAATTCAGGAAGCTCCTTTTGAAGCCTTATATGGAAGGCCATGTTGTACTCCATTGAGCTGAAATCGATTAGAGGATAAATTCATGTTGGGACCTGAAATGCTCCAATAAATGGAAGAATAAATGGCTACAATTAAGAAGAGGCAAAAATAAGCCAGGGATCGCCAAAAAAGTTATGCATGCACAAAGAGAATTGAGAGAATTTTTGAGGAAGGAAACCAAGTTTTTATTAGAGTCAAACCCTCTAAGAGTTCCTTCAGATTTGGCAAGGGGACAAAATTATCCTATAAATTTATCAACCCATTTAAGATCCTGAGAGGATCAGACCAATTTCTTATAAGCTTGAGCTACAATTCCATCTAAGAAGGATGGATCATGTTTTTCATGTTTCTATGCTTAGAAATATGTACCTAACCCATCCCATGTGTTGAAATTTGAGAAATTACAGGTTTCAGAGGAGGGAGTCCTTCAGGTATAACCATTCTATATACTGGACTGACAGGTTCGTCAACTCAGGAATCGTGAGTTTGAGCAAGTCAAGGTCTAGTGGGATCAATATAGCCCATGTTTAGCTGCTTGGGAAGATGTAGATGTTATTTTTAATGAATTTCCTTATCTATTTGAGTAAATCGTGTGATGAACTTGATATGAGTGGATAACTTATCTAAGGTAGATACTTTTATGGAGCATCTAGATCATGTCTTATTGTTTACATTTTATGATACATCTAAATCATACACAAAAATTTCAGTTATGGTTTTAGCTAAATATTATGTCAAAATAAGGTCGTTGAGTATAATGTTGGGATGTTGTTTCATGATATGATGTTCTTATTTCTATACTTTTTATGATAATGATGTTGTATGCTTATTATGAATATGATATGCATAGGGGTTATGATGTTATGTTGACTTATATTTACATTTGTTTCATTTATTATGTGATACTACATATTTGATGTGGAATGTTGATGTTATAAATAAGGAGATATTATGATGTGAAACATGTGGTAGTTGTATGTAGGTTTATCACATGCGTAATTTTATGATAACAATGATGTTATTTTCTCATGATGACATGCAATACATGGCATGTGGATTATTTTCTATGATACTATGATGTTATAGCTAATGCATTGGAAGTATGCCTAGATGTGGTGATTGACATGAAATCCGCAAATGGGTTGAGAGGGCCAGTTTATTTGATGATCGTGTGGGAGCCCATACTTGCGAGGAAGAATATGTAACATCGTATGGGTTAGGGACAAAATCAATCAACACTACATATGTTAATGGTTCCTTTTTCTTGTATAGCTCTTAATGGATAATGCTTGAGTGATTGTGGAACCATCTTGAGGAGCCCAGGTGCTTGATATTGTAGGAAAAGTGCTTGATATTGGCTTGAGATGCCGACGTCTAGTGGGGGTGTAAGGACTTCAATTCACAGGGATGCACACCTTAGTGAGTGTGGAGGGAGTGGGCCAGCCTTGCGATATGCCCATAGTCATTGAGTATTCAGATCAAATGCTTACCTTGGGAGAATATGAGGTCTAAGCTTTGGCACGAGCCTTGGGGCGAGCTATAGCCTAGGGCATAGACTGATGAGGCTTATGCCTAGTGCCAAAAGTGGGAAAAGGGTCAAAGATTCTTGGGATTTCCCGGGTGTAATCTTAGAAATAAAGGAGTTACAAAACCTTAGCCTTGATGAAGTGTGGATCCTCCCAATGAGCGTTAAGTCCATTACCTGGAGGAGGGTACCCAGAATATCCTAGAATTGCTTATGCAGTTGGTATTTTCATTCCTCCAGGGTAACCAGGATGAGACATACCAGATTGTATTTGAAATGGAATTCAAAACATATAATGACCCAGGTATGGTTGACTCTGAAAAGGTGGAATTTGACCCATTTTACCCAAGTAATATTTACCCTTTAAAGGTTGAATTTATAAAGGTTTTCCTTGAAATAATTGACTCTAAAAAGGTTTTCCTTGAAAATCTTGACCTTGATACCATGTCTGCATAATTCCTATACTAGGTTGTCCCATAGGGATCTGTGTGCTAGACTAGAAAGTGGGCCCAGTTTTATAAGAAAATTCTTGAGGGATACCCTATGTAGGTTGTGGAACCAATATTTGAAGCGTAATTTGGACCGTTGTTTGTAATACTCTCAGAACAGGTGTTTGGGGCGAACTTGGAATCAACTGTTGAACATATTTTTGAACAGTAGACTGAACAGGTGTTTGAGGACTACCCTGGATAGGTCACTAAACTAGTTTTTAAATAGATGTTTATGGAGTTCCTTGGATAGTTTTTTGGACATGTGTTTAAGTAATCCCCTAGACATGTTTCTAGACTTGTATTGGAATGCCTTGAATAGGTATTTTTGGAATAAACTATCCAGTAGGGTGAAAATTTTGATAACCTTACACTTATGGAGAAACTTGAAAAGGATGTGGAACAAAAGCAGGGTTTCGAATAGTATCCATCCTTGGGTAAGGAGCACCAATCAAGGGTTGAGACACAACATGTTGACGTGGACCAACCTAAGGCATATGACCATAATTTACATAATTTATGACAAAAGGTTTCCCTCTAGTCATAGGATATGACCCAACAAAAGGTTGTCCTGCAGGTGGAGGATAAGGTGGTTTCCCTCAGGCGGATAACTAACACCACTTAGGGTTATTCTAGGATTACTTAAGTTTCTAGATACCATGTTAATACACTGGTATTATTCCAAAGGTACTCCAGGTATGGAAGTCATGCCTTGGACAATAGAGGTACATACACTAGAAAAAAGTAGAAGTTTGAGGGGAAGGAGAGGCTCCTAAAAAAGTTCCAGAAAGTGACTGGTACCTAGCAAGAATTAGAAAACCACCATACAATAAAGATTGGAAAAATTATAAAAACAAAGGTATCAATAGGTTGACTCCCATAAGGAATTCCTAACATAGTTCATCTAGGTGAAAAGTAATAAGGAGTACGATAATGTGGGATACATTGACCTAAATAGTTCAAAGGAGTGAAATACCAAGGATTTGGTCGAAAAGGATGAAAATGAAGTCGTGGGAAAAATGTTGGTTCGCCAGTACAAACAACATTGCATGGTGATTCTTCCTCCTCTTCTCCAGTAATGTCTTCAATACTAATGAGACCAGGAGGTATACCAATTGTAATTTTGAGTATCCTTCGTGATGAAGGTGGTGTAGGAGTAGGGGCTATAACAACTGAAGGTGATTCAAGCTCAGAAATATGAGTTTCAGGTTCTTCAATGCCTAGTTCAGTGAATTATGTATTTGAAAGCTCACCAGTATCAAATTCTTGTTGAAAAGGTTTGGAAATTTCTGCACCAGATTGATTTAAGCCTGATTCTACTTCTTGAAGTTGAACCACACTAGTTTCTACTATCTTAGATTCTACAATGGTGGATGTTTAAGGTTAGTTTGAGGTCCCAGATCCTGTTTAGTTTTACTTCTCAGTTTTAGTCTTTTCTAGTTGACTCGATGTATATTCAGGGGACAAACCCTGCATTCTATTCGAATGCCTCGGTAAATCAACCATGATGAATTTTTAACAAGCATTCAAATAATATTCACAATTTACACCTAAGGTTTGTAAAAAGTAAAAACGAACAATTAACATATGCTAGTAAATCTAAGGAATAAATCCATGTAAAAAAAATTCACAGTGAAATAACTAGTTGGTGATGAAATCCAATGTCATAGAGATCAATGTCGAAATTGAAATAAAAATAGAGCGGGTGGAACAAATTACCTTGAAAACCTTCTTAATGAACACGATATGGTATAAGTAACTCCACTTATGCCATGTCGAGTGAAAAATACCCTCCAAAAAGGTCGAAGTGAGTCTATTCAACGTCTGTTCGAGGTGCAAAAAATACTTCTCCTCCACCGTCACCTTAGGTAATAACACTAAGGTTATGGTATATAAGGTTACTACTTACAACAATTTAACCTACGGGGGTAATCGTAGATTAGACGTACACGCAAGGGAAGCGTAACAATGCTCAATCCCATTGAAAGTTCGTCAACATGGTTAATCTGAGGTTTAATTTCAAGTGACTCCCATGTAACTTTCGACACCATTTTTAATGCATGAAAATTACTTTACCGTAACCAATGAAGTAGGGTCGATCACTCCACTGGGTCTGATATGATCTCGTGCTTAACTCCCTTGTTATAGCAGATCCTGAGAGCCAAAATGTAATAAATATATTTACTCCCCATCGCAAGATTCTAGTGTTTGTTTGCATCTTTGAAAGGTAAACTCACTTCCCTATTACAAATACCTACAACCTAATCTAATGTAGGTGGAATTAAAAGAGCCCCAAAAATATAAAAATTCTAAGTGATTTTATTATCGTTGTGCTTTCAAGTTGTTATTTACTCAATGGGTAAATGGATGTGAAACTAATGATATTGTGACCTAACACAAAACTTTAATGCAATCAATTATGATGTTGTGATCTTTTCATTTTGATGAATTCCTAATTACGGAAAAGAAATAGCCTTTTCATTTTTTCAAATAAAATACAATAACCCTTAATTTCACTTTATCTCTTTTCACAAATAGAATTTTTCACTTTGAAATGACCCAAATGAAGAAATTAAGATTTCAATTCGTTCAAAAATTAAAAAACCATGAAACTTTCCTTTGACAATCAATCACTCAAAATTTCCAATATGCATAAGAAACCATCAAATCCTTAAAATGAAGTTTCTCAAATGAATGCTATGAAATCAACAATGTCTAAAGAGTAAATCTGAAAAAATTCAGTACTGAAAGAAAAAAAAAGACATCTGCTTCCAAGTTTAGTCAAGGAAGCACCTCATCAAAACACTTATTCTTGACAGACCCTAGATTTCATTAATGCAAATATCTTTCAAAAATGAGCAAAATAATCACTTAATATGATCAGTTTGAAATACAAAACACAGGAAGATAATAAATCAAGGTCAACCAATCTTTCTTTTGATGGATCCACAAGAAATGAAACAAATCCCTTACCCTAATTCACGAAAACAAGAAATTCTCAAGAAGACTTCTTCACAACACATAATTAAAGTGACAAAGAATATCTGAAGGTACAAACAAGTATAATGAAGCACACAAAACCAAAATTTGAGACTTTAGTGGAAGGAAAACTTAGAATTTCAAAAATTCCAAGTATGTGCACATGAAAATAGTATGATTCAATATGCATACACACTTTTTATAAGGGTCCATTTCATACATATGTGCTCTATTTCTAAATATGAACCACGCAGGTCGAGAAAATTTAAGAAAAAATGAAAATTCAACCAAACAATTCACAAAATCCAAATTTTTCGTTATCTTGTAGACAATCAGACAAGGCTATCAGACAAGGTTCGAAAAGAAAAAAAAAGATTATGAAGAATGATACGTTCCCCAATAGAGTCACAAACTTGTTATGACAGACTAATTTATAATGCAGACATAAGTAATCTCCCTAGATTCAATTACTAACTCTAGTAACAAACAAACAAGCATGCAAATATTTCCCTAAGTTCATCTATACTAAATCATAAACAAGAATGGTAAGAGATGGAATTTATACCTTTCACGTAATGCCTAATGACTATCCCCACAATGGTTTGATGCAACTCCTCAATTCTTAGAAACCATATATGCAAACGTAGAAACAACAAGAGATCAAATGAATATGAAGGATAATTGATTCAATACAACTCATACTAGTGATCAGGGAAACTAGCACCTAATATCATTTCAATGGACAAATGGAAGCAAAATAGACCATATATAACTTCCATTGGACAATATACTGGGAATAAAAACTAATTTGTATTAATCTCAGAAATAAAGGAGTTACACAACCTTGACCTTGATGAAGCATGGTGCCTACCAATGATCTACAATCTTCTACTTGGATGATAAGCCTTGCAAGCTTATTTGAGCAACATAATTCTACCTTTAGTAATCCTCCCAAAACCTCTAGCTTGTGTTTGATTTATAGGCCAAGAAGAAGAGGTTTTAGATCGTCATCTCAAGGATGAGATCCTCAAAAGGTGGGATTAGGGTTCCTTAAAGAATGGGAATTAGATCCACGAACAAAGGGATCATGCTCGAATAAGAATCACCTCAAATATTTCAGTTGGGAAATATTCGCCCAACAAAGCTTCTATATTTCACTTATAATTTTTCCTTTTTGTTGAGTCATGTGCAGTTTATAGTGGAAGACAAAGCACAATTTTGCACAGGATTTAATGGTAATAGTTGTGTATGCACAAAAGTTGGCTAGGAAAGTGTGCAAGTGACTAAAATTAGGTTTTTAGACCATGAAATCAAGAGTTCTCATTCTTATTAGGATTATTTAAACTTCTAACCTTGTAGGGGAATGATTTGGAACACTTTTATGGATAGAGAAAGATCTAGTTTGACTGTCATTTTCCATGGTGACAAAATGGTGTGTAACAAGAGGAAGAAATACCCATGGCTTATCTTTGTGGTGAGGATATAACTATATGAGTTAGAGAGCCATAAGGCAACAACAACAGAGATACAAGAGATGGACCACCTACACTTATTCACTAAATATTTCCATGGATATAATCCCAGGTGGATTGTCAGGAAAAATTATCAAAGGGTCGACCATAATACGGATTACTCATCAATGTCCATGACAGAAGATGAGAAGATAAAGAACTAGTACAATTCCAACATGAAGACACATCCAAGACACATCCAACAATGGAGACTAGTTCACCCCACGGTCCACTAGCACAAGAATTGTAAGTGCAGCAGGAGGAGGAGATAACACCTCAAGCAAAGAAGGTAGCCCCCAAGAAAAGGATCAGGTATTCCTCGACACGTAAGAGCATAAAGAAATGGAAAGCCGGTCCTTTAAAATTAGGAGCTATTCAATCAGAGCAGGAGAGTAGAGAAGTAGAAGAAGAAGAGAGGAATATTCAACATGATGAGTTGCTGGAGAAGCAACAAGGAGAAGAAGAAGAGAAGCAAAGGCAGTCCTAGGAGGAAGAAGCAACACATATATTAGAAGAGTAATATTTGGCTCAAGAGCTAGAATAAGAACAATTCGAAGAAATAGATACCATCTAGCTAGTGGAGGAAGAATTAGATACTCCAAGAGAACATCGTCTCACAAATGGTCATCTTCCATTTGGAGAGATGGGGATCACACCTCCACCAAAAAAAAAAGTCATGGATGTATGTAGTGTAATGTTTGATCAACGTAAGAAGAGGATGATGCCATAGAGGGATAGATATTTGCCAAAGGATCCTCAAAATCCAGTCTGAGTGTCTACAGAGAAGGTGATAACTGCAAACACCAGAAGGAATCATAGGGAAATCATGGCTACAAATTTTGCGTTCGATACAATGACACAAGATAACTCTACGTACTTGTTGAATGAGAATTTTAGGCTGATAAGAGAACTTGATGCGGTGAAACAACATATAAAACTTCTTGCGGTGGATAATCAATGGTTGTTATCACAAAGATTCAACACTGTAGAATGGAAATAAACCATGCAAGAAGAGTTGGGGCCAATGGAAGAAACCATGGCACAAATACAATATGAGAGGATACTTATACAATAGGTCATGGATACTTTTGTAGGAATTCAGAACAATGCACATGAAGTAGTGAAACTCCTTAAGATAGAAAACACAGAAATTGACCATATGCAAGAGTGGGTTGCCAAATATCGAGGTTCTCTTCATCATTTTGAAAATAAGGACAAGATCACTACAAAGGTAGACAAATTTCAGTTGAGACTCCACCTACAAAACTACTCACATCTTGGATCACAATTGGTTAGTACTATGGCTACATACAATCGACTACATAATGGGTTTGAGTCTCTAATAGATAAACATGGGATGCTCAAAATCATATATCTTAAAGCATTCAGAGGCAAAGAAGTCATCTCCCAGGAGATCAAGGAATATTATGAACAACTCAAATAAGCATCAGAATGGGAAGGCTTGGAGATTACCAAAGACATTATTCTACAGTATGCCTTCACACTCATCAAAACTTATATGAAGCTCTCATGGCTATGGAATAATGTACAATCAAAATCCAAGAACATACTAATGGAGGCACCAAAGTTAAAGATGCAGTTCAAATAGGACTTTCGAATTCGGGTCAAAGCCATCACAAAGAAGTTTATAGCATGTCACACTTACATTACAAGTGAGCTCCATGAGGAAGCAAATGATTTATCCATTTGATGAGTCTTTTCCCTATTGTCAACTTTTCCTTATTAGGCCACCATCTCATTTGTAAATTGTGTTATCTAATAAATGTTATGTAATGAAGTCCAAGGGACACATGTGGAATATGAATAGCCACACATGGAATGTAATGATTCATGTTAGAATATTAACATTAATAGAAGTCAAAGAGTCATGGGAAGCTCAAATATCATTATCACTTGTTATAAATAACTGCACATAACTTAAGCAAGGGGCTTTTCGAAGGCTTAGATTCTCGAGGTCTTCTCTTGTCTTCTCTTGTAATACAATGGAGATAAATCATTCTTTGTAGAAGCAAGTTGGGGCTTCATTTTCCACTATTAGATAAAAATTTTCATTCATGTAACATTGTAATTGGGATCTTGCACTTATAATCAAAAGCTCAATGAGCCAACATTCCTTAATACATGTATCATAGATGTACTTTGACTATTTTAGTTATTTTTATGGTATATGTTGCTTTATTTACATACTAAGTAAATGAACTAATTCGTTGCTTAGATTTGGCTATTATTGAATGAATGTTGTTATGCTTTAACATTTGTTGTTTATTATGTGGACTAATCTATAGTTACTCAAAAATTATTTCTCTTTATCCCCAGGACACCTTTAGGATAGTACTATTACTTTTCTAATCAATGGATCATTTCCCTCACCAATCATGGAAGTCTCCCTTGTGCAACTTAAATTGGGTGTCTCACAAAGCTCACATTCTTGCTGCCCCAAAGAGATGTTGTGCTATATTTTATTTTATCGTAACCAAGGCATATCTTGGAAAACCATTCCAATGGTGGCCAGACCGTATGATCGGATATGACTCCTACACCAAACGATGTCAGGTATAATTGCGACTTCACATCAAGGAGATCCCCTTACAATGTGGGCAGAATCCAACACCGTCAACAGGTACATAAAAACAAGAATAACTCAAATTGCTTTGGATTTATGCTTGTTTTTATTTAATAAGTTTTTTTTATGTGATAGACATATCACATAGAAGCATTGAGTAGAAAATTATAACAGAGATATATACGTAGAGTACAATAGAAAGATAATATGGAAACATTTTCCTTAGTTTCAATTTGATATGAATAAGAATTAGCGGATTAACCGCTTTTGTTTCGGGTCGGGGAGAAATTTAGGGATTAGAAGCCTTTTGTCTTAGCCTTGGTTACATGGCTATCATGAGTGGTGACCAAGATCTAGCCAAAAGGATTTTTTGGATTCGAGTTACCAGTATTGGGAAATCAACCTATCATGCCTAGGGGTTGCATATTTCATCATCCTTGCAAAATTTTTGATAGTAACAAAACCCACACTATCTGTTAGCTAATGGATATGGATGGTTGAGTTGTCAAGTGAAAAATATTGAGCTATAAAATGTTAGGTATTGGGATGGAAAGGTCTAGGGATCGAGATTTCCCTCGATGGGAAAAAAACCCAATACTATGCCAACGTGGTAGGATATGTTGATGTGACATGTTGATATGGAAGGATGTGGTAAGCTGACAAGGATTATGACTATAATATATCTTTGGGGATCATCCTTGATAATGGATTTTACACACTCTTATATGGTAATGGTTGTAAAGCTACAAAAATTAGGTCTGATGTTTTTTCAGCTTTGAATCCTTTAAAAGAATCCATGGTAGTTGATATTATACAACAATTGAGTTGTTTTGAATGATGAATAGCATTGTTACCATACTCCTTGATCAAGAGTTGGCTATATTAATTTTTTTCTAATGCATAATACTTGTGAATCTTGATATATATCATGAAGTTGTTTTAGAGAAAGTACATATTTAATGTGAGACCCAAATACTAAGTATTTTATTCTATTTTTATCTCAGTTTCCACATAGTTGTGACTTATTACTTTGTATTAGTAAGATTGGAAAAATACTGTGATTCCAAATATTGGTGATGGATGCCACAAAACATTTGTATCAAGCAAATCCACATGTTTGTACCAAAGAGATCCACCAAAAGAAATTCAATCAATTGAACTAACTCTTGAATATATATATATATATATATATATATATATATATATATATATATATATATATATATATATATATAATCAAATAGATTAAGAAAAAAACATAATAAATTAATATTAAAAATTTACGATTTTATAAATTATATGTATATTTATTAAAAATTTAAATTATATAAATTATTATAACATGTATATTGTTTTTTTATTACATATTAATATTATGGGAACTATTTAATTTGTAAATAATTAAATCAAAATTTACTTATCATTCTTTTCAACTTGATTTGGAATAATCACCTATCCCCATAATGGGTATTGCAAATACAACATAGCCCTTATCACCATGATCTACGTGTATAGAACTAACCATAAATAGTTTTGAAAGTTATAAATATATTTAAAGATCCTTAAATCGTTCACAAGGTATTTATTTATGCGTTTGATTAATATAAATAATTCTGGTATTTTTAATAAAAATCCCTGAATTGTTTAAATGGTATTTATGCGTTTGATTAATAGTAAGATAATCCATACAACTTTCCTCATTTTTTTTATCAGCACTTGCCATGGTTTTCAAACCTTTCTAGATATTTGCATTAACAACGAACTAGAATCTGTTGTCTGCTGACAATGGTTGACACAAAATTTGTAAAAACAAAATGAAGATTACTAATTTTCATAACGCACGAAAATAAAATTAAGTTCCCCATATTGTTTTTGTAAATCCTGGGAGCCTAAATGGGTGTTGTGTAAAACTAAAATTGTCGTGAGTGTATGTGAGTACAGCGGATATATATATATATATATATATATATATATATATATATATATATATATATATATATATATATATGTGGGGAATATGCGTCCATAGAAAGACAATCACTTCTATAGGAAAATGCGTATCACGTAAAACCTAAAATTGATTGTGGTGAGTGTGAGGGCGTATATTGCAACGATATTTGTGTACGGGTGGATTCGTAGGGGTTAGAGATTGAAATTGAGAAATGAGAATAATATGGCCATCGTTTGCCAATGACATAAAAATATGTGAACTTCCAGTCCACTTGTTTGTTGAGTTACGAGTACATGGATTTTTAGATCCAACTGCTTTGTTAAGAAGTGAACTGTGAATCATAGACCTTTTTAAGGCAGTGAAAGATACGCCGTCGGAGTGTTATTAGAGAAGGACAATTTTGGAAGTTCAACCGTGGGGTCTGTTTTTGATAACCATTTTATTTCTTCATCGTTTCCCTGCGGAAAGAAGAAGCTAACGAGAACTTCTAATCTTTGGTTTCATGGTAGCTGGAACTTGGGATTGATCTGGCATTATGCAAAAGCCTACAGGATTCCAAAACTTGTAACACCCATCTCATTTTTTCAGCTTTTTGGATCGCTTTTGGGATCGCGTCTTCGCTGTGGATGGTGCAGATTTCAGTCGCACTAAGCAGCGAAATTAACTTCAGGTAAGGGGTATACGCCTGTTCCAAATCGTATTGAATGGAAGTTGTGATAAATTGTGGCATTCTGGTTTTTGGTTTTATATTTCCAGCTAATTTCTCATAGTCACATTTGGTTGATATACATGTATTTATTAGGTTATAAAAGGTGCAAAATAAATTATAAAAGGTAGGAACTATTGCTAATGGGAGTATATCAACACATTAGTAAATCTGTTAGGCTAGTTGATAGCCTAGTAGTGTGGGTGGATTCATTGATCATAATTGATAAGAGTTTTCATTGATTAGAGTTGATAAGAGTTGATAGCCTACTAGTGTGGGTCGATTCATTGACAATAGTTAAGGAGAGTTGATGAGGTTGACAAAATTGACCATATCAAATTTATAATAGTATTACACAAATGGTTATATTAATGATTGCGATGATTGATGGAGTTAATCATAGTTGAAGAGGATTGACCATTACTAATCATATTTAACCATAGAGATTTTGATTGACCAATATAGTTGACCATATTCAACCATAGAAATCTAGATTGACTATGTTTGAGTATTCTTACATGATTGACCATTAAGAATATATAGAACATAGAATATTCTAAATTGACTATTGTTTACCAAAAACAACTATGTTTAATCATGATTGATCAAAATTAACTATATTCAACCATAATTAATTAATTAATCATAAAACCATTCTTTAAACATTATAAAACGTACACGTTGGAGCACTTTAAAAAGAATCCCTCACAAAAATCAAATTTATACGCTAGATGGTGCCTCTTGCTTCATGCCAACAGCCCATATATAAATTTTGAGCGACTGTCATGGCCAGCTTCGCAAGATCGCTATGCTTAGCCTTTTATTTACTCCACAAAAGCTAGGTAGATAGTCACACTGTACAAAATTTTGATGTAATCCAATATGTCCGTACATGGTAATTTCCGGTGAACACCCTTCATTGTTGCTGTTATTTGAAATCAATCACGCAGAAATTATCTCCGTACATGGTAATTCCCGGTGTCCACCCTTCATTGTTGCTTTTGCTGTTATTTGAAATCAATCACGCAGAAATCAGAAAGATTATTTTGACCGGATTTTTTTTTTAATCTTGAAATGAATTCAAATTCAAATTCGTACTGGATAACTACGGTTTAAACTTTGGAGTAAAACCTAAATTATTTAAAATAAAGTTCCTGAAATCTAATTTTAAAACCTATACCACACCAAAGGAGTAGCCTCATATCTGAATTCAAATTCCCCAACGTTACAACGTGCCAACGAGTAGTCAAATTATTGAAGGTTCCGATCAACGATCATACGACATTGATGACAAGTCTAGGATAGGATTTATGAGATGATTTTGACATTAACGAGTTTGATAAGGGATAGTCAAAATTTATTGGATGATAAAATTTGGTCACTGTTGTATTAGGGTTAGGGTTGGGAGTGTGTTTTAAAACAGTTTTTGTGTTGTATTAGGGTCAGGGTTGGGAGTGTGTTTTAATAACTGCCCATGATACTTCCCTATTTATAATAATTTAGTGTTGTTGCAGAGAACGTTGGAATAGGACTACAATCACATTTCGCATCTGTGAAAATGGTGAAGTTTCAGAACCAGTTGGAAGAGCAGCTGGTCCCTGAGTGGAGAAACGCATACGTGAACTATAAGCAGCTAAAGAGAGTGATCAAACAGATTCGACAGCAGATTGTGAGAGAACAACAAGCAAGCAACGCTGCTCATGGAGGACACTATAGGCCCATTTTCAATATATATACCAAGCGGTCGCGAGACGAAAATTCACTGGTATGACATTAAAAACTGCAGATCGATTTCCGTCAATTTTGTTTCACATACTAAATCATATTTTTCGTAGTACGCTGAATATTTTTTTTGGAATTTTCCCATCATTAACTTTCCTGATATTTTAAGAAAACAATTGCAATAATTTTAAGATAGAAATCTGTGAGTGTGCGAGAAGTAAATCAATTGCAAATTTGCAAACACTATATGAAAAAAATAGTGTGAAATATTATGTTGGGTTAAGACCTAATTTGCGCAGCAATTTATTGACATGTGGTTCATCACAGGGTGCAGCCTGATGATCTTCTCGGTCAGGAAGCTGAGGAGTTGTATGCAACCGAGCTGTGTGGCCCGCTTCTATGGTTGGAGGATGAGAAGAGATTTTTCTCGTTCCTCGATTCTCAGCTTAACATGCTGAATAACATGGAAAGCATAAAAGGAAACAGCAATACGAATTACTTGAGTGCTCAAGTTGTGAATTATTTTATTATGAGCCTGAATTATTTTATTATAAGCAATCCAGTTACATAGAAACCTAACAAAAAAACTAATTTCTAAAACTGATTTTTAAATTAACACTTGTAAGATTAAATCTTTTAACATTTTCTCTTAATCTTGAGGGTTACATTGTTTTGTGCCTAATTTTTGACATTGAAATTAAAAATTAACTTTTCCTACTGGTTTAGTGAAGATATCTGCTAACCTTTCTTTGGATTCATCAAATTTGAGAACAATATCACCATTTTTGACGAGTTCACGAATGAAGTGAAAACGAGTGTCGATATGTTTGCTCTTTTGATGAAAGACATCGTTCTTCGACAAGAAAATAGCCGAAGTGTTGTCACAAAGGATTGAAATAATTATTTTTTGTATATCCGAAGTCAGAGAAAAGTCTCTTTAGCCACACTCCTTGACATGATGTTGAATTTGGTGCAACGTAATCGGCCTTTGTTGAAGATAGCGCAACTATGAGCTTCTTTTTGGATGACCACGAGATCAAGTTTCTACCAAATAGAAGAGCATAGCCAGAAGTGCTTTTCCAATCATCAATACATCCTACATAATCACTATCTATATAACCAACAAGCTCACTGTTTGCAGAGGCTGCATACGATAAACCATAAGTAGATGTACCTGTATGTATCTTAACACCTTTTTTCCAGCCTTCCAATGACAGTCTTTAGGAGATTCCATAAACCTGGAAATATAACTCGCTGCAAATGCTATATGAGGTCTAGTAGCTGTAAGATACATAATACTACCAGCAAGTTGCTTCTACAAAGTCGCATTAACAATAGTACCTACATCATCTTTACTCAACTTTGTACCAACTTCAATAGGAGTATCCACTGGTTTACACCTGTCCATCTTAAACTTTTTCAAAATTTCAGTAGTATACTTTTGTTGAGTCATAAACATACCATCTTGTGCTTGTTTCACTTCAATACCTAAGAAGTATCTCATTAATCCAAGATCTGTCATTTCAAATTCATTTTTCAATGCAGCTTTAAATTCATCTAAATGCATGTTACCTGTATAAATTATGTCATCAACATAAAGACACAGTATTAAAATATTACCTTGATGATCATTCTTGATATACAAAGTAGGCTCATGGTTGCTTCTTCTGAAACCATTATTCAGCAAGTAATGGTCTATTCGACTGTACCAAGCTCTTGGAGTTTGCTTCAAGCCATATAATGTTTTCTTCAACCTGTACACCTTATGTTCTTGATTTTTTATTTCGAAACCAGGTGGCTGATCAACATACACTTCTTCGTTCAAAACATCGTTCAAAAAAGCAGACTTTACATCCATTTGGTAAATCGGCCACTTGTTTTGAGTTGCAATAGCTAATAAAAATCGAACAATATCAATTCTTGCTACAGGTGAAAATGTTTCACCATAATCTATGCCAGGTTGCTGTGAAAAGCATTTTTCAACTAATCTTGCTTTGTTCTTATCAACTTCACCTCTCTCATTTAACTTTGTTTTAAAAACCCATTTGACACCTATATCATTTTTATCATCAGGTAAATCAACAAAATCCCAAGTTTGATTTCTTTCAATAGCATCGATTTCATTATTCATTGCATCTACCCATTCTTTGTATTTTATAGCCTCTTCAAAACAAGTAGGTTGAAATAAAAGAAATGAAATATTTACAATATCATCAACATCATCTTGTGCATAAATATCACTCAAGTTTCTCATTTAGAATTATTAGAATCAGACTCAAAAGATGATGAAATGCTACTGCTTTTATCTTGAACCTGTAATCTTGGAGTGCTTGATGTTTGTCTAACAGAATAAAAGGCTTAGGAGAAGTATTGTTCTCCATTTCATTCCAAGACTTTTCTTCTAGAAATTTCATATCTTGGCTTACGACAAACTTCTTAGTTACAGGATTAAACAATCTGTATGCCTTAGATTGATCACTATATCCTTTAAAAATATACTTTTTTCTCCTATCATCAAGCTTTTTTCTCAATTTTTCTGGAACATGAGTGAAAGAAATACAAGCAAATACGCGAAAGTGTGAAACAGTTACCTTCATGCTTCTTCAAGTACAAAAATTTGAACAATGGAAGTTGTTGATCTATTCAAAATATATACCGAACATGCAATTGCTTCAGCCCATAAATCTTTAGACAAATTTTGTGTTTTGAGCAAACTTCGAGCCATATTCATAATTGTCTAATTCTTTCTTTCCGTGACTCCATTCTGTTGCGGAGTATAATGGGTTGTCATTTTTGTTTTAATACTATGTTTTTTGAAAAAACTAATGAATTCATTATATTCATACTCACCTCCTTTATCCGACCTCAGAAATTTAATAAAATTGTTACTCTATTTTTCAGCCTCGGCTTTGAACTCCTTAAACTTGGAAAATGTTTCAGATTTTTATTTGATGAGATACAGGGAAATTTTCCTACTAAAATCATCAATGAAGGTAAGAAAATTGAGGCTGCCAGCAACTTATTTTTTTTGCATTGGACCGCACAAATATATATGCACTAACTCTAGTTGTTCTTTGGCTCTATTAGAGGTTGAAGAAAAACTATCTCGCTTATTTTTACCCATTATACAACTTGTACAGGAAGAGATATGATCAGACAAAGAAGGAAAATCTTTCACCATAGACTGTCTTTGCAACAAACTCATACTTTGATAGGTAAATGACCATATCGCAAATGCCATAAATCAGTGTTAGTTGGTGTTGAAACATTATGTGCATACAACTTCTCACTTTTCAATTGTAATTGATACAACCTGTTGTTGTCATAGGAATCCTTGCAACAAGTGACCTATGTTTATCAAAAATCGTGCAAGTAGTGTTTTGAAAGCTAACATCATAGCCATTTGCATCTAACTGACCAACATTCAACATTTTTTTCTTGAAATTGGGTACATAATAAACATTATAGATATTATTCACAACATTTTGTTTAGTTAAGACAGGTATAACACCCTTTCTTGAAGCTGTAACCTGACGATCATCACCCAAACCAATAGAGAAACTGAAAGATGTATCAAGAAGTGAAATAAAATCACTATGACCAGTCATATGATTACTACATCCATTGTCTACCAACCAGACATCTTTATTAGGTACTTGCACAGTCACTTGGAATGCCAAAAATAAAGCATCTTATGTTTCACATTCAGTGTTTGTGACATTGTCTTTGTTTTTACTTAAAACATATCATAATTTTCGAAATTCAGACTTATAATGGCCATATTTTTTGCAATACTGACATTGAATTTTTTATTTATCTATCCACCTACGACCATGAAAAATTTGAGACTGCTCTGAATGTGTTTGATTTACCTGTGATCTATCATCAGAATGAGACTATCCTCTACCTTTTCCTCTCCTGCCACAAAAACATTTGCCTCTACCTTTATCCATAAAAGCTTTAAATTTTAAAGCATGCTCTAAATTACTGACATCTAAATTAATTCTTGCTTCATGAGCCAACAAAGAACCAGTTAATTCTTCCACAAACAATTTTGTTAATTCTATCGACTCAAAAATAGTAACTATCATGTCAAATTTTTTAGGCAAACATCTAAGAATTTTTTCCACAATTCTTTGGTCATCAAGGTCTCCACCATTAATTTGAAGCTGATTAACAACACCCATAACATTATTCATGAAATGATCAACTATTTTTTATTCAGTCATTTTAAGTGTTTCCAATTGTGTTCTGAGAGTTTGTAATGTTACCATTTTTACTTTATCATTTCCTTGATAAGCGACCTTAAGTATATCCCATGTTGATTTAGCATTCTTAGCAACAATAATTTTAGGAAAAATAGAGTCATCTAAGGAATTTAAAATGCACGACTTTTCTCTACCTTCTTTCTATTTAATTTCATCAAATTGTTTTCTTTGAGCAGCATCCATTCCAAAAATTGTATTTGCGTTAGCTTCTGTTAACCCCAATTCTACTGATTCCCAAAAACCTAAGCCCTGTAAGCATGCTTGCATTTTAAGGCTCTAAAAATCATATTTTTTCCCACTAAATAACAACGTAGGGATTGCAAACTCACTTGTCGAAGTCCCGATCTAACACCTTTTTACAACAAAACTTGTATTTTCTTTAGCTGAAAACAAGAGCCTCCACACTTCAAATATTACATCTTAAATTGACATCTTTCTCGCTTGATTATTATAGAGAAATATTCTTTGAATAACGCAGAAAACCAAACATCTTAATCGGAGAAATTTGAATATTTTCTGGCAAATCAAAGGTCGGGGATGATATATATATATATATATATATATATATATATATATATATATACTTCCAAATTTTCACATACCAAATCTCAGAAATCATGAGGCAAGACTCCTTTTCTGCAATGCATCTTTCTCGAACGTAGGAACAATAGTTGTTTTTTACGGCCCTTTCACTCTAGCAGCGAAACAACTATAATCCTCTTCACACAGGTAGAGAGGAACTGCTTCACTTCAGCATCTCTAGACAGTTTTTTGTGGAATGGAAAGTTCTTCAAAAAATGACAAATGAAACTTCTTCACTCCTTGGCAACGTTCTTCAAAAATTCACTCCTTGGCAATATTCTTAAAAAAAAATGACAACTCTCAAAGTCCGCAGACTCATTGGCTACAAGATGAAACTTGCAAGCAGCTTCGAACAATAATCGGCTCTCAGGTAATGAAACAAGCAACTTCAAACAACAAGGATGGAGTAGGAAGCTTCAAACAAGGATGCTTCCGATACCATGACAAAAAGGAAGCAGCAATAAGAAAGAACGAATTACTGGAGAGATCAAGCTGTGAATTATTTTATTATGAGCAATCTATATAGACTGTTACATAGAAACAATTTCAACCAACTAAAAAATAATTTCTAAAAATGATTTCTAAAGTAACATTTAATGGAAAGATTAAATCTTTTAACAAAAGCAATCCCTGTGTGATGAATAACATGGAAAGAACACCATTTTGTACGAGAAGAAATAAAAGCAAAGGTGGTCGTGCAGAAAAGATGTTACGCTCAGCCTTTTTTTGAACATTACAAGGGTCTTTCTCTCCTTCAAAATTACAGGTTTCTTTCGATATACCTTTCTTCGAATATTATGAGACACAAACCCTTACAATATGTACACAATCCCACATTCTATAGAAATAAATCAATGTTCATTCCATAAAAATAAATTAATGTTAATTAAATGTGAAAATATATAAATTTTATTTGTAAAAATTAAATATTATTTATTCCATTATTTATCCTATAAATTATTTTATTTATAATTTTTTAATAAAGAAAAAACATGCTGTAATAGTAATACCAATGATAAGTATGATAATATATTTAGTAAAGTATTGTTAATAATTTTTTTTAATATATGTTTAAAATTTAAAACTTTTAATTATAAAAAAAAAATTGCTAACTATTATATATATATATATATATATAAACAAATATTTTTTAAATCAATCAAATTTGAAAAAACATTAATCAATATTAAATAAAATTGTGTTGGTTCTAGTCTTTTTATGAAATCATGATATACATTCAGTATCTCCACATCCTCTTGACTCAAAATTCCCTGATCTTTGCACATCCAATAGAAATCCCAACCTCAATGATTTAATATGTGATAGAATTGATTCTTACTATACTAACAAAAAGTTCTGCACAAACTCCTAATTCCTCATTTTGTCATTTCTAGCCATGTAAAATTTTCATTATGTATACATCTTTAGAGTTCTTTGTATTTTTCTTAAGAGTGCACTCTAAAATATTGAATTTTTGTTAGCCTTAATGTAATCCTCTTCTATAAATCTTAGTTATTTCAATAATTTCCCTTCTCTATTTTAGATTACCAACATAACACTTGTGCATGTATTTTTCACTAGTCAACATAGAAATAAGGATGCTAATATTTGGCATAAATTAGAACTTCTGGTGTAAAACAATACACCATAACAAACCAAACCAATTGAAAAAGAATAAAATATAGATAGGAAACCCCTCATATGTATGTTGTCCCATCAGTGCACCTTTTAAAAAATAAAAAAAAGGAGCTAATACGAAGAGCCAATTGAAAAAATTAAAATCCACTTAAGAAACCCCATATATCTATGTTTTCCAACCAATAGACATTAAAAATCTTAAGAAATCCAATGCCAAGATCAAATGTGAATTTATAATGTTAAACCATGTTAAACATTAATTAATTAAACCCATGTAAGGAAAAATAATGAACCAATAACAATTATACTCAGTGTAATGTATCTAAAAGGTTTGATGAATTGTTTTTCAGTTTCCCTCTGCATATGTAAGTGATTATAGAGAGAATGCACCTTGGCTTTTGACTTTGATATTCAAAGGTTCTTTATAGTGATGCTTGTAATATGTTAAGAATATCCAAAGCATTTTTATTGGAACCAAAAGAATTTTATTGATCGATTTTTTTTCCCTTAATGCAGCTCGCTTAACACGTCGGCGTTTGCAAAAATACTGAAGAAGTTCGATAAGGTGGGGTCTGATCCAAAACATCATCGCATTTGCTATGGACAGTACCTTCACTAGAATGTTTTATTACTAATGATTGAATGGTTTTGCGCAGGTTCCTGGAAAAAATGTGATGGATGGAAAAAATGTGATGCATACGTACCTGAGAGTCGTTGAAGCTTCTTATTTTTCTAGTTCTAACAAGGTCTTTGAAGGATTTTTTTTATTGATTTTTTTTAACGGGAACTTTGAATTTAGAACACCTAAATTTCTGTATTTTAGTTCTGTTCGAGATATTCACAATTTACTTCGTTTGAAACAATGTTGCCAAAGGTTATGAGCTTAGTGGAGAAAGTAGAGGATCTGTTCACCAAGGGCTTCAGAAAAAACAATAGAAGAGAAGCATTGGTCCGTCTAAGGCCTTCTTCCCAATTCGACTCCAAGAACACGACGCTCAACTTAGGTACATATATTTACGTCAAATCTAAATTCACTATTCCCAAATATAGAAATATTTATTACTATTTATTTAAATAATTTGAATTTATTAAATATAAATTAAAAGATAGATATGTTAATTGATTTTAATTTAAATGTATATGTTAATTAAGTTTATTTTAGGTGAATGAATGAAATAATTGTTAAATATGTTTATGGAAAAATGATTTTATTACTATAGTTAAATGGTTTTTACATAAAGATACAAAGTAAATTTAAGATGCATAAAACCCAATGACTTAAAGAGAAAATAATAAACAATTGATACAAGCAGCTCTAATGCAACTAAATAACTACATGGCTAAACAACATGCACATAAAAAGTAATGTATGTGAAAATCAATTGGTGCACTCTATCTGAATTTGGGAGGAATGTATTATCCTCATGGAAAATGCTCTAGCTAACTACATGAGTTCATCTTGGTTTAGTTTGAAAGAGTCCTTGCTTTCCTCTTGAAAGTGAAAAAATGTTGAAAAACAATAGTAGTGGAGATGAGAGGTTTATAAAACACTTTAGAGTTGGGTTATGCTATATTGTGACCAAAAGTATATGGGAGTGAACTTCATCATTTTTTACAATGCAACTTGCAATAGATTTAGTTTCTATAAAATCTTTTTTTATTATCGTTTATGGGAATAACTACTAAAAGATGTGATAATTATCATAATGTGGTTGAGTTGTGGTAGCTATTTTTTCTAATTTTTTCCTAGGTGTTAGTAGGAAAGCTAAACGAATGTGCAACATGGGTGTGGTGTGAGAATTAGTGTTAAAACCTTGATTGGTATGTATATGAAGGAATCTAGAGATGGATTTGGAAGAAGTAGTAAGAGTGGAGGCACAACACAAAAATATCTTTGGGCACATAAAAGTTAGAGGAAAGATGTTGGCAAGTCAATTGATGATCTCTAGGTCAAGAGGTGTATCTAGGTGCTAAGCTCTCATGGTTGTTTGTTAATCAATACATTAATGAGGGGTGATACATATGAATTTAACAATGGAAGAAGGAAAATGGAAAACAAGAGATATTAGTACCCTAGGGATGGGTAATGCATGCATTGAAATAGATATATTGACATGTCAATGTCTAATGGATTTGTATTTCAATGTTAGAAAAGTTGTCGTGAGATGAAGGTAACTTTGTAAAATGTGAGGTTAGCCAAAATATTTTCGTGTTGGTGAATAAAGGTTAGAGTTAATAATATTAGAATGAGAATGGGAATTGAATAGAGTCACTCTCAAACAAAATATTTCTTCACAAAAGTACTAAATAAACTAAATTAAATTTAAGAGAATAAAAACATTTTGAAAGTCATTTATTTAAAATTAGATATGAAATTTATTAAAAAATTTAATATATTACACAAATTTCTTCAAAAATTAACAAAACTACAATACTCACACCTTAATTCTTACATAAATACCAAATAAAGAAAAAAAATTCCAAGGACAAAAAAATTTACAACTCATTAATCTAGGTTATAACAAGTTAAGGGAAAGTTGTATCAAGTTAACACTGAGACTGCTATCATGCAAGGGCGATGCTGTCTACGTGCCGCAAAATGTGAAATATGCATTAACTTTATAGCTCAACATGTCCCTAAGGTCTCTGAGCATTTAGCAGCCATATTTGCATATAGAAATGAATAGGGTCATATGCAATAACTTGGTTCATAACGAAGGAACCTCAAGGAATGTATGAGTGACATCCAATGAACTAAAATGAGTGATAGGGTAACGTCCTATGCACAAAGATATCACATGAATGCTGGCTGGTTCTTGTATTAAATGAGAGCCATAAAACTGGAAGGTCTTTTGATAAATGGGAAATAGAAGAAATGGCAAATTGTTATGGAATGTATCATGAAATCATGAGGGTAGTGAAGTGATGTGAAAATATAAATTTTCCCGAGTGATGGTTACGAAGAAAAACATATTGTAATTACTATTGCAGATAAGAGAAGTTACAGAAAAAGGACTCCAAGAATGTTAAGTGAGTAGGAATAGTGAAGTTTAAACGCAGCAATCAATAAAGTAGATCTGAATAGAATAATCACAATAAATTTAATTAAGAGGTGAATGATCTGAGACAACATTCAAAAAATATTTTAGTTCATGTTTCAAGATCAGAGTAAACTTCAAAAATGGCCAATATGATAAGAAACCCTAGATTTTGTCGGGCTAACATGAGCACAGTAGTATTGTAGAATTAACAAAACTACAATACTCGCACCTTAATTCTTACATAAATACCAAATAAAGAAAAAAAATTGCAAATATTAAGACAAAAAAATTTACAACTCACTAATGTAGGTTATAACAAGTTAAGAGAAAGTTATATCAAGTTAACACTGAGACTGCTATCATGAAAGGACGATGGCGTCTACATGCCGCAAAATGTGAAATATGCATTACATGTCCCTAAGGTCTCTGAGCATTTAGCAGCCATATTTACATATAGAAATGAATAGGTTTCTATGCAGTAACTTGGTTCATAACGAAGTAACCTCAAGGAATGTGTGAGTGACATCTAATGAAGTAAAATGAGTGATAGGGTAATGTCCTATGCACAAATATATCACATGAATGCTGGTTGGTTCTTGTATTAAATGAGAGCCATAAAAATGGAAGGTCTTTTGATAAATGGGAAGTAGTAGAAATGGAAAATTGTTATGGAATGTATCATGAAATCATGAGGGTAATGAAGTGATGTGAAAATATAAATTTTCCCGAGCGATGGTTACAAAGAAAAACATATTGTAATTACTATTGCAGATAAGAGAAGTTACAGAAAAAGGACTCCAAGAATGTAGTCACAGAAAAGGACTCCAAGAATGTTAAGCGAGTAGGACTAGTGAAGTTTAAACGCAACAATCAATAAAGTAGATCTGAATAGAATAATCATAATAAATTGAATTAAGATGTGAATGATTTGAGATAACATTCAAAAAAATATTTTAGTTCATGTTTCAAGATCAGAGTAAACTTCAAAAATGGCCAATATGATAAGAAACCCTAGATGTTGTCTGGCTAACGTGAGCGCGGTAGAATTATGAATTTTGTTGGAAGGAACTCCAAAAACAAGGACTGCAAGCGATGGTGGTCCTTGCCGAAAATAAATAATTATATTTCTAAGTTTTACATAAAAACACCTTGAGTCTGATCCTGATTATAAAGATACTTCAAAGCAATAAAATATAAAAAATCTGTCACTCACAAGCTTCTCAAGTGCTTTACCTTCTCAAGTGCTTTACGGGAACTCACAAACCTCACAAGCCTCTGAAACTAATTGAACTTATGTAATATCGAAGTCGAGCAACTCACTTACAAGCCTCACAAGCCTCTGAAACTTGCCTCTGAAACTAATTGAACTGAACCTCGCATTCGTCTCTCTTATAGTAATACATCTCTTAATAGTTAAAAAATGAATTGTGAAAATGTTGCAAAAGTAGGGAAACATTTGTTGTTCATAAATGTAAATCCAAAACCTGTTACATTAAGAGAATTTTAGCCAAAACCTGTTACAGTAAGAGCATTTTAACGAAAGATCTATGTTTTGTTGCAAAAATGCTATCCAAACTCCTCAACTAGAAAATAATTATCCCTATGCTGTGAGCGGTTTCTAGCTGCACACGGAGGTGAACGACGTGAAGCGTCAATGATGGTTTTTGGTATTTTCACAAAGGTGAAGAGTGCTAGCGGCTTTCAGCTGCACACAGAGATGAAGAGCATGAAGTATCAGTGATGGTTACTGGAAGCATCAATGATGGTTCTAGAAGTGGCATCAGATAACAATTCTCCCTCGTTGCTGGCTTTTCCAAAATAGTTTGAAGCCTTCTCCATCTGGGTTGTTATTGGCTTCTCCATTAGGATCATTCAACTACTCCTCAAGTGCTTAAGAGTGTGACTCAAAGAACCAACGTCTTTGCGGTTGTTGGCAGGTGGGCAGAGTTGTTGGTAGGTATCGCCAGGTATCACCAGAAGAAATGGCATGCTAGCAAGCTGTTAGAAGCACAGACCGTTGGCGCAGAGTGAATGCGTTTCTTAGAATTTTGAATCAGCTTCAAACATTGGATAAAAATTACTTTGGATAAAAAAAGTTGATTGGTTTTTTGAAACTTTGGTTAAACATTTTGTAGGTGCTCATGATTTGCAGCCCAGCAATAAGACCTCCAAACGAAAACTTTGGATAAAAACAGTTTTTGAAAAAATGCTTTTTAAAAACATTGGGTATATGAGCCTGTTCACGCAATTTAATAGGGTCAACGCAATTTAATAGAGAGTCAACGTTCAAGCGAACGCTAATAGTCCCAGGCAGGTACTAATAAGTTGACTCAAAACCAATCCATGAAAACCCGATCTTTATACAATAACATGATCCATAATAGGCAATGGAATTTGGAGTCTGCATCTAAATGATAAATTTTGTCACTCTGAAAAACAATATCCATCGAGAAATAATCCTAGGTAAAGGTTGTTTCAAACTTGGATGGAGAATGGCTGGAAGGAGCTAGGCCATATGAGTGCTTTGCAGACTGATGTGAGATTTACGATTTTGAAAATCTATGTCAATACATGTATCTGATGAATGAAAAGTAATATGGAAACTAAGATCGGATCAATTAGTGAAGAAATCCGAGTTGGAAATTTTGGATTTTGATCCGTGTTGATGAGAGAAATATCTTGGTTTTGTATTAGGTGCGAAATATTGATGTAGGAAGTTACAAACTAATACCACTGATACAATAGTTAAAATAAATAATTTATACAATATTAAATATATATAATTGTAGTTTAGAATTCAAATTGATTAAATTGTTTGAAAATAGAAGAATAAATAGAGTGAAAATAAAAGAATAAATAGAGACAAAATCTAATGGGATATCATTCACAGAGATCTTAGTATACTAATAATAGCCACATTATACAATTTTAGCTTTTCTATGTGTCTTAATCTCTTTCCTAAATTTATACTTTACATACAACACACACAAACTACATAGAAACTAGGAAATTGATAATAGTTAACACATTCCAACGAACTCTTTATTTAATACATTCCAACAATTTTGTGAGATCAATTCAAAAACTTGTTTTACTTCTACATACAAATTATTATCAATTCTATATTTTACAAATTTTTCATTTTTTTTTTCTCCAAACTTTATGTTTTATTGATATTGTTTCTCTTAAGCACATGCTTTTACATCGTGTAGTGTTGATTTAAATTTTCTACCAACTTACATAAGATAAATAAAGAATACTACTTTCTACTAAAACTATGGAAGTTTTTGGTGCCCACTTTCATCTTCATCATGCTTGGCTTTGCAAGCTACTTCTCAAGAAATACTTATTTAGAGTAAAACTCAAATTCAACATTTAATACTAGGTTATTCTCACAACTTGGAAATACTATGAAAGTAATTTCATTTTCAATTTCAATTTCATCACCATATGAGTCTTTGCATAATGAGATTAACTTTCTTCACCATGTTCAAACTCGAGATCTCATAGAAAGTGCAATGGATTTCTTTGTAGTTTTAGGAAAACTTTGCTTTCCATGTTTTGCATATATTCTTCTACTTGTACAAGGTCTTCCAAAGCATCTCCTATTATTTATTCAATGCTAAAATTCTTTTGTTACAACAATCAATTCATAAATTGCAATGCTTTGTAATACAATTTTTCGCTAATTGGTGTTATTCCCACTTTCACTGTATACCAAACTTCCTTGGACTTGGTTGCTCATGCAATTTTTGGAAAAATGTTATAATTGTGTCATCTTTCATTATAAGTTGAACCCTTTGATAATGTGTCATAGCCTTATAAGTTGCTTGATTTGGAAGTTATTCAAATACATTGTGGTGGCCAAAGATAAGAGGATGTAGGTATGAAGTAAAAAGAATAAATCTCCAAAATATGTAGGTATGAACTAAAAATAATAAATCTCCAAAAGATATAGATATGAACTAAAAATAAGAAATCTTCCAATAATAAAAAAAGAGAAAAACTCATAGAAATCCAGCATTACCTTTGATATAATTTGACTACCAAAAACATTATCCCTGTCAAAAACGCTTTGACCATCTTCATTACATTAATATTTATTTTTTGAAATACATCACATTACTATCTAGTTTTTAAAAAAAATTAGTCACTCAATCTTCAATTTATTTTGTCAATTTAATTAGAAAAACGTCACACTTTGTTTTTGCAAAGAGGAGTGTAAAGTAATCCTCTCTTTATACATTGACAATATGTTATAATTGTGTTAGATCATTTTAATAAATCTCCAAAGTGTATTAAAAATTATCAATTGTTTAGATCTACCATATGATTACACATTCTATGTTGAAAATCATATTCTTTGTTGCAGGAATTTTCACTGGCTGGTCATGGAGTTTGCTTTTATCACTTATTCTTGCACAGTACTTGGGAAGCCCAAAATTTGCAATAGGTGTATATCTAACCTTGAGGTACTATGATGTTAATAGACATCGTTATATATATATTTTAACTTTTGCTTTTTTTAATCTTTTAATTTAGTTTCTATAATTTGTTTCTTTTAATATATTTTTAATTTGATTTGGTGTTTGATGTGTACAGCATATTTGCCATGATAATTTTCCATCTTTATATATGGGATCTCGATTTGTACCTTTGGAAGAGGATGAGAATCAACTATCCGTTTATATTTGAATTTGCAGTTAGTACAGAATTGAGAAGTCTCGAAGTTATGCTTATCAGTACTGCTCTCACTGCAATTTTTATGACTTGTATACTTTTCCAGCTTGTTTTGGTCACATCGAAATTTTCATTCTTTGCGAGAGAAGTGGAAATAATTCCAGTTACCCGTCTTATAGTAAGTATTCATCATTGTTATTCTTTTAATTTCCCTCGGCATGGAAGCATTCATCATCTCTATATATATTCTTTTTATAAATTACTATCTGGACTCTTGCCTATTGTTTATTATTTTTTTTTTTAATTGCAGGCATTTTTGTTATTTGTAATCTCTCCTTTCAATATTTGTTACAAAGACACCAGATATTATTTCCTTCGAATCGTTTGGCATATTATTTGTTCCTCATTTTACAAGGTAATATCCATACAACCTTATTTTTCCAATTTTCAAAAAATAATACTAATATAGATCTCCATAAATATTTGCTTTCATATTTATAGATATATTTCTTTTTTAAAAATATATTGATATAGATCTAAATCTGCTCTGAATAAACTATATAGATTTAAATCTGCATTTCTTAGAGAAGATCACCAAACAAAATGGTATTCGATTTTGTCTGAAGTTTTCAGTGGATTTAGAAATCTCCAAATCACCTTAAAATGGTGGAAACGTAATCCAAACCAAATAAAACCATGAACAAAACCACAATTTATGTTATCATATGTTTGGAAGATATTGTATCTTACTTAATTGAGAACCATTATTTATATGTTTTTTATTATATTCAGACCATTGCCAATAACTTTTGCTTAACCTATCCTTGATTAGTTAAATAAATTTAAATTTTGCCCTGAATAATATGGATTCGATTTAAAAACTTTGAAGTCGGTTTTTTTATTTATTATAATGCTGGTAAGGTTTTCGCTAATACAAGTTATATTAACAGGTTAGGTTTGCTGATTTTTTCTTCGCTGACCAATTAACTAGCCAGGTGCGTAACGCTTTTCATAATATTTTCCCATTTGAAATAGGAAAACCTACGCATGAATTACTTCTTTTACTTCAAGGAATCCCATCTGTTGTATACCACTTTGATTGCTGCAGATCACAGTGTTGCGAAATGTTTCGAACATCTCGTGTTATTATGTAAGCCGCTACTACAGTGGTAGCTGAGAATTATGTTCCACGAGCCATGTCATCCAGTATTTCAAACCCTTTATCGCAGTACTGCCATATTGGTGTAGATTGTTGCAGGTACGTACGTTATAGCCTTATTTTCTACCTCATATTATCTAGATTTATTTTAATTTGTAAATGTCAATTCTTCAAATTTTAGTTTGTGATTTACACAAGTTATCAATTTTTTTATGAGGCAGAGACGAAGTGCAGCACTTTTTCAAAGTAGTTTATATTTCTGTCTGGTTAATCTTCCCTGAACATGAAGCGAAGATGAAGGTCTGAATCAATTGTTTTACTGTCTATTATTTAAATTACACAACGGCATGGTTTTGATTTAATACTATATTTATAAATTATTTCACTATTCCGTATATTATATACATATATATAACCTATTATATATATTTTTTTAAATTAATTTATTTCTAGCTTAATATTATTTGATGGATGTGAAATTGTTGATTTTATGTAAAGGTGATTAGATCAAAATATGAAAGATAGTTAATAATGATTAATTAAGGTCAATCATTCAATTGAAGTTATGTGATTCATTTTACTAGTTTTAATCTCACTTCTTCACCCTTGTGAGCATCAATGGAAATTAGTCAATTATTACCTATCATGGAAATGGTTATAGATGAATGACTTACTTAACCCAGTTGAATCCCAAAAAACTATATCTAATTGTTAAACATGTCAATTAAAGTAAACTGAAGTCACACATAACTTACTAATACCTATCATGGAAATGGTCATAAATGAATGACTTACTTAACCCAGTTGAATCCCCAAAAATGATATCTAATTGTTAAACATGTCAATTAAAGTAAATTGAAGTAAAAAATAACTTACTAATTTCAATATATAGTTAAAATTAGTTGACCTGTTAAAGATGACTCAAGCATGGTCAACCATGATCAATTAAATTTAAACATATTCAAGCATGGTCAACCAAAGTCAATAGTGATCAATAAAAACTAGTTATAATAAAAAAATATTTCAAGAAAGACAACCATTGTGATTAAAATCTTTAGGTGAAAATCACATCAAAATAGATTTGGTGGACGCATTTCGAACCAGCCAATGTGGTTCATCATCACGACAAGATGGAAAATCTGATCAAGAAACCCCTTCCAACTAGCCATTTGTAAAATAACACTTAGTTTGACTCAAATAAAAAAAATAATAATTAATTTATTTTATAAAGAATAAATCACATGATTAATGTTTAAAATTTGAATTTTATATATTTATATTTATTTTTAATAAAAGTAATAATTATTAATTTAATATATTTCTGAAGAATAAAATAATTGTTTAATATATATATATATATATATATATATATATATATATATATATTAGAATAATAATTATTTAATTTAATTTTTTATTTTTTATCGAATAAATTAAATGTTAAAAATAATTAAATAATATTTATAGTTTGAATATATATGAAATTATTTTATTTTTAATAATTGCATGTTAGTTGATTCAAAATCCATCACATATAATTATTAAAAATAACATAATTTCATATATATTCAAACTATAAATATTATTTAATTATTCTTAACATTTAATTTATTCAATAAAAAATAAAAACAAATTAAATATATATCTATATATATATATATATATATATATATATATATATATATATATATTAAACATTTATTTTATTCTTCAGAAATATATTAAATTAATAATTATTATTTTTATTAAAAAAATAAATATAAATATATAAAATTCAAATTTTAAACATTAAACATGTGATTTATTCTTTATAAAATAAAATAATTTTTTTTTTTTTTTATTTGATTCAATCTACTAGTTATTTTACAAATGGCAACCAAATCTATTTTGATGTGATTTTCAGCGAAAGATTTTAATCACAATTTATAGATCACAGAATCAAAATTCCTAAAGACAACCATTATCAATCTTTCTCTATCATAGTCAACTATAATTACCCATTTATAATCATAGTCAACCATACGAAAACATATCTCAACCATAATTGAATAATTTAAAATAGTGAAATATAATCTAAAATATTCAAACCATCATTTACCATAATCAACAATTAATAAACAATCATGACATCAAACATAATATATAATCATTTAACATAGTTAAAGATAGCTATTTATAGTAAACTGAAATCCATTATTATCAATTATAATCAATCATAATTATACTTAATAAAATATAATTAATATAAATATTATAACATTGCTAAACATTATTTATATTAATATTAATGTTATAAAACAACCATACATTTAATTTTTAATTATTAGTAATCAAATAATTTTATTTATATTAATATAAACATAAGAGATTTATCTATTAATTTATTAGGTGATAGGGTGTATTGTTTAGGCACTTTAAAAAATCTAACCATATTAAGAGGAGTTGTGGCCTAAGAAAGATATGATCCCATGTGATTTTGATATTTTAAATACTCCTGAATTAAAATTACTCAAGACAAAAATTAAATATACAATTATCTCAAAACTCACATAATTTAATAAATTAAAAACTAAAAAAACATATAACAATTTATAGAACTATTATTTTATAAAGAAATCATATAAAAATTCATAATATTATTTATTTAAAATTATTGTTCTATAAAAAAGTTAATGGCAAGAACAAAATCTATATATATATGGGTGGTTAAAGTTAATGACAGTGTAGGAGGAGGTGGCGCGATGATCCGAAAGATAGAAGACAAATTGCAAATGCTGGAAAGTATGTCTCCGCACTTTTTTTTTTCAGTAAGAAAAATACTCTGATTTATATTAATGTACCAGGAAACAAACGTTAATTACATTGCAAAAACATTCTCAACATTCTCAGCTGGTCCTTACTATCCCTTGTTAGTTACTATTTAATACAATTTATCGCATTTAAATGCTTACAAAAACAAATACATTCAGAAATATATGCCTGTAGCCATATTCACTAGATATCACCACCGCCGCATAGACAAAAAGTAATTGATATGTTGCGTTACATCCCATACAAACCAAAACTAAACAAATTTTATGTATAATGTACTGCATTACAGCCCATACAAATCAAAAACTGAACAGATTGTTGTATCCTATATAAAGTAAAAATAAACCTAAGTACTAATAACTCAGAAGCATCGGTCCCCAAACTTCTCAGATAATGTCAACAGATCCTTCAGCCTGTAGTCCCTGCCCATTGTGGAACTGATAGTAGATCTTTCCATATATAGCCTTTAGCCCATGTTTTTACAAATCATCAGCAACCGTGTTCTTTTCTCGAAAAATATGGTTGAAAGAGATTCCTGTAAAGTCAACTTTTAAATTTTCAATTCTACAAAGCCAATGTGATAGAGATCCAAGATTAATTATTCCTTTGTGATTCAGATGATCAATTAGAACCTTCGAATCACCCACAATCCATATGTAATCTTCACTGAGAAGTGTTGTCCACCACATAAGACCCCACAAAGCCATTATTTCGGCTTTCATATTAGTCCCGAATCCACCATTCCAGAACAGTTTATAGTGACAATCTGAAGTAAAGTGGATCCAAGCTCCACAACCACAGATAGAGTTCTGTGGCGCTCCATCAAAGTATCCAAATGGAAATTTATACTCAAAAGGAAGAAGTCTTTTGGACAGATCTACGATAGGCTTCTCCATGCATTTTATGTTAACCCAGTCCTTATAAATATAATGCACAATTTCTACAGGAGATAAATAACATCCCTCAAAAATTCTCTTATTCCTCCCACACCATATATGCCAATGAAATAGGATAGGAATTGGCCACCAACACTTACCCTTTTGTAGCCACTACCTCAAACATACTTCCGTGCTCCCATATATCGGAACCTGTAAATTAAAGCATTCATACAGAATTTCAAGGGTCGCCATAGCATATGGACAGGAATAAAATAAATGTGAATTATCTTCCTCATGATTGCCACATAGAAGACACAGCCCTGGCCCATTCCAATCCCTACGTTGTAGATTTCTCCATGTCAAATTTTTATCATTATTCACTAGCCAAAGAAAGATAACCATTTTAACCGGCACATCTACCTTCCAGAAAACCCCAAACCAGCAGTCTTGTACCAGCTCCGGCTTTTGTGAAATCAGAGTGCTGTAAATATCCTTAACTTTCGGACCCTCTTCACAGCTTGAGCCCTCCTATCTGAGACGATCCCCTTCTATAAGACTACAAATACCCTATCTTCTCAGCATATTCACATAATCATTCCATGATTCTCCCCATCTACCCTCCAGGCCCAAATTCCTTTTATTCTTCCATATCGGAATATTACCCTCCCATTCCTTACTGATTTTATTTAAATAACAGATCCCTTTTTTATTCAGAGAAAGCAACAAACCATCCATAATCTGAAAATTGTTCCATAAACCCATAATGTTATTGCTCCCAACCAGAATTTTATTACCATTCCCAAACTGCCAAATCAAATAATCTTTAAATATCGGCCACAGTTTCTCAAAGCCCTTCCAAATTTCTGATCTACCACTTCCATATTTCCATCCCCAAACATAAATCTCCTCCAATGAAGCCCCTCCCAAATATTTATGGTTTATGATGCCCTGCCAGAATCCACCAGAATGAAGACTTCTCCACATAGATTTCAGCAATAGAGATTGACCGAAAAGCCCCAAATCCAACAGACCCCATCCCCCTCATCATTTGGACATGTGATGAGGTCCCATCGAGCTAAATGAATAACACATTTCTTTCCTCTCTCGCCCCATATGAAATTTGCAGTTATTTTATGAATCTCGTTCACAATCTTCCTTGGGATGATATACATTTGACCCTAATAAACAATAATTTTTTGTAGGACAGCTTGTGTCAATATCAATCTGGCACCCTTAGAAAGCCACTTGGTGGACCAAACATTCAATTTCTTGTGATACTTTTGGATTAACCACCTCCAGTCCTTCGAAGTGTAACTCAGAGCCTTCATTCTAAACCCAAGGTATGTAATTCCATCATATAAGGATGCATTTGAAAATCCAAACATCATAGATAGCTCATCCTTAATCTTGTCATTACCACCCACCAAATAGATACAGGATTTTGATTCACTAATCACCATTCTGATTGCCTTACAGAAAATAGAGAATATATCTTTTAGATTCAGCCAACATTTATAAACAAGCATGCCAAATATTAAAATATCATCAACAAAAATATTGTGTGTTGGGTTCAGTTGTTGATAGATCTTTATCCCTTGAAAAGACTTCATGGCCGAGGCCCTGCTTATCCTTCGACTCAAAGCATCCATAACCAAAATAAAGAGAAAGGGTGACAAAGCGCCCCCTTTCCTTAAGCCCCTCCCCAGTCAAAAAAACTTAGTGGCCGATCCATTAATAATGATAGCCATAGAGGTCCTGGTAACACAACCCATTATCCATGCAACCGCATCTGTGCCCAAACCAATCCTGTGCAGCACCAATCTCAAAAATAACCAGTCCACTCTATCATACGCTTTATTCAAGTCAATCTTCATGACCACAACATTCATCTTTTTGTGCCCAATGGTGTGAATAATTTCTTGTGTGAAACCAATGACATCATGAATATTCCCGTTCTTAAGAAACCCAGATTGCTCGGGTGTAATAAACCTTGATAGATTACCTTTCATTCTATGTGCAATGACCTTTGAGATAATCTTATAAAGTGTATTACATAGAGAAATAGGCCGATAATCATTGAAAGAAAGCTTACCAGATCTTTTAGGAATAAGAGCTATGAATGTTGAATATACGGCTCCCTGAATCCTCCCAGAAACACGGACCTCCTCTACCATCTCTGTAATGTCTTGTAAAAAGTTATCAGTGAAATGTAAAAAGAAATCCGGGGTCCAACCGTCGGACCCTGGACTCTTATCAGTAGCAAAAGAGCTAAGGATGCCCTTTACCTCCTCACATGTCACCGCTTCCATAAACATCCTATTATCTTCTCCATCAAACATCACAGGATAATCAACAATCAACTCCAAGTCCTCGTCGGCCAGCACCATGTCTCTTTTGGCATTCAGAGCCCAAAAATATTCAACAACCGCTGTCATGATCTCAAATTTCTTGTACAGAGTGTTACCCCCAGCCTCAATTTCCCATATAGCGTTTGCCCTCCTTCTTCCTGAGGCAAACCTGTGGAAGAACTGGTATTTTTATAGCCCACCTTCAACCATACTGCCCTGCTTTTTAACCTCCACTTGGCCTCTTCATTTAATAGGATGGCCCTGTATTCAGTCTCCAGCTTTTTCAGGATCTCCCAGTAGATATCATTTTGAATACCATTTACCACATCAGAATAAATCCTTGCCCTTTCAACGATGATATGCCTTGCTCTGTGCCTGAAAGCCCTCTTTTTCCTTCTATCCCACCCTCGAACCTCCTTCTTAAGGCCTTTTAAAGTGATAACCAGATGTTCCATGGCAGAAGAACCCGGTCTTCTGCGCTGCGTAGACAAGTACCCCTTCACTAGATCATTAAATTCAGCATCCTCTAACCACAGCCTATTAAATTTAAAAGGATACCCATAGAATTTTTCCTCAAAGTCCCAAGTCAATATAATGGGTCTATGATCTGAAATAGTAAGGTCATCTACCTCGGCTTCTAGATTTTTAACAGCCGATCTTAAACCCATGCTGATCATAAATCTGCCAATACGTTTTCCAATAAATTACATGCCTTTCCGCCCATTAATCCAGGTTGGACTGTTAGTGGCCATGGGTATATCAATAAGATCAGAATTATACAGAAGCTCCTTAATGTCGTGATCTCGAGGATCCACCCGACCCTTATCACCCCATATTTCCTCTGGAAAAAAAGAACAGTTATAATCCCCCGCCATAATAATATTCTTCATCAGAAAAAAACCACATCCTTCCAGATGATGCCAGAAATTAAACTTGTTATAATACGGGGCATATACATTTATAATGTGTATCTCGGGTTTAAAACCCCTGCTTAAAACCCCTGCAAAAACCCGTAAGAACAATACCACTAGGAAATCCAAATGCAGTAAAAGCAAACACTCTAGGATCCCACAACACCGCACATCCCCCGGACAAACCATTTGCAGCAGTCATCACTAGAGACCAATCTGTTTGGCATAAAATAGGCTCATCCAGAACATAATTAGTGATGCGTCATATTTTCCAGAGGAGTTCAATATAGAATCAAAGACTCTCCATTTGTCATCCTGGTGCTCTGATCTACTTGCAGATCTGAAAAACATAATATAAACACGAAACAAGAATAACACAGCTCTGGAAACAATACCACAGTCTTTATTATGAGGAAGAGATGAGCATTTTATAACCAATGCCATCATTCTCCTTATTTTTTTAATTTTGTATTTACAAAAGATATTTTCAGAAAGTCAAATGCATTATTAGATAAAGCAAATACATTGAGATGTTTCCTTCTTTCCTAGATTTTTAGATGTTTCCCTCTTTTCTACTCTTAGATGTTTCCAAGGAAAGAGTGCGCTTTTTCTTGGTTGCCCAAGCAGTGAGAGGTTGCTGATTTTTGTGTCCTTCTTGGTTGCCAAATTCCTCCCTGCTTAGATCAGGAAGCGTCCCGGCTTCCTCCACCAAATGAGGGAAAGTGCATTGCAATGTTTCTGCAATCCTGCATTTTGCCTGTGCTAGTGTGCATCTCTTCCAACCAACCAGATATGAGAAGTATGGCTGCTGACATGTATTTTGTTTCTTGGAGTCCATAATTGTATCTTTGAGTAGAGGAGGCTGAAAATCTGGAATATTATCGACCGGATGACGAATTGTAATAGATTCCTCAAGGAGAGGTGGTTCAAATAGTTTGAGATTATTAACATTAAACACATCATGGATGCCAAGCTGGGAAGGCAATTCCAAGCGATATGCATTTTCTCCAATGCGTTCCAAAATAGTATACGGGCCATATCGCAGAGGGTGCAGCTTATGATGTTGGCCCTTGAAGTGTTTCTTGTCCAACCAGAGCCACACATGGTCTCCAGGTTGAAAATACAAGGGTGTTCGGTGCTTGTCATGCCTCTGTTTGGCGAGATCTTGGGATGCTTGCAAAGCAGCAGTTACTTGAACTTGGCGTTGAGAAATGGAGTGTATAAAATGAGGAGCCGATTTTTGTTCCTGTTGTTGATGTGCAGACCCAGAAGGGGTGATTTACAGTGGCATCTCAGAGGGTGCACTTGGCTGAAACACTGCCTCTTGAGGATCAAGGTGATAAGATGGGGAATTGGGTAAGGAAGCACTAGGAATAAGATCGATGTGGTGTTCAACAAAGCGTGCTGGAGGCAACCCTGTGGGTTGGGTGAATACATCTGCAAATTCTTGGAGTAGAGGATCCATTGTAGGAGGCACTGGATTGGTGAGGTTGTCTGGCTTGACAGGACGAACCAAGCACAAAGAAACACCTTGGTTTAAATTGACTCTCATAATGGGAGCTTTGCCAATAGAAGGTTGAGTTGATGAGCTAGCTGAGGATGTGAGCACATAGGTGCGCCCATCGTGCTGCAAGTGGTATTGGTGATATGTAGCATGATAAACAACGTGTCTAGCCTCTTGGTATGGAATGCCTAGCAATAAATCAGCACAATCGAGAGGAGAAACATCACATACCACAGTATCATGGAAAGGTCCAATATCAAAGGTGACAACACAACATTGGGAGATGCTAAGACGAGGACCGTCCTTTTGGACCCAACCGAGCTGATACGTGTGTGGGTGAGAAGTGGTGGGAAGGAAAAGGCGTTCAACCAAGTCCTAGGCCACAAGATTCTTTTGACTCCCATTGTCAAGAATAAGTGTGGCCAACTCATGTTTGATTTGAAAATTATGGGTAAACAAAGGCGTAACAGAGGTGTTTGTTGCATTAGCAGTCATGAGGATGAGAGAGGGGTCCACTTTGGTAGGATTTTCAAGAGAAATAGCTGGAAGTTGGGCAGTGGCATTTGGTTGCTCCACCTCTGTAAAAAGATTCTTGTGAGGGTGTAGATTTTTCAGTACTCGACAATTTGCAAAAGCATGTGAGTTGGTCTTATGAAAAGTACACCAGGGGGTATTGTGAGGTGTGGGGGATGAGGCAAAGGCGACATTATAAGAACCAGAGGGAGATGGACCATTTCTGGCTTGATGGGATCGAATTGGAGTACCCACTTTGCGTTCCATAGCCAGGGCACGAATAAAGGCCTTGTCTAATGAAGCACTATCAAACAACTCAACTTCGTGTCGAAAAATCATTAGCAAACCAAAATTAAATTTGATAATTAGTACCTCTTCGGGATCGGAGATATGAAGTTGAATGCGTAGCTTGCAGAAGACATCAATGTAAGCTTGTACTGATTGATTGGGTAGTTGTCAAAGTTGTAACCATTTGGCAAGGAGATTTTGTATATATCCTGGAGGATAGAAGCATTCTCGTAAGGCCTCGCAAAAGAGATTCCAAGATGTGATAGGCGTCGATCTGGTCTCGGCTTGTTATCCAAGTTTGACAACCAAGGACTTATTCTCAAGATGAGTATCCCACCATGTTTGTGCTAGGCCTTCCAATTGTAGACCGGCGATCTGAAGTTTCATCTCCTCTTCCATCGTTGGACAGGTTCTGAAATAGTTGGAGAGACTGCGGAGCCAAGAATCAACAGTCTCACCATTCATTTTCCCTGAGAATTTAGGTAGTTGAAAGCGTGTATCAAGCTGCATTTTCCTTGTAGGGCATTGTTGTTGTTGCAGCATAATTAGCTCTTGAAGAGCCCTAGCTAAATAATTTACTGGCGAGTCTGCAGTGGAGGGCTCTTGTCGCTCTTGACAGGGTGGCATGATTTTCATCCACCAAATGGATTGAAATGTATGACCCTTTAAAACAAAACAAAACAAAACAAAAAAAATTCGAACAGGTGGATGGCTTCCAAGATCTTGTGCTCCGATACCAATTGGTCTACTTGCAGATCTGAAAAACAGAATATAAACACGAAACAAGAATAACACAGCTCTGGAAACAATAGCACAGTCTTTATTATGAGGAAGAGATGAGTATTTTATAACCAATGCCATCATTCTCCTTATTTTTTTTATTTTGTATTTACAAAAGATATTTTTAGAAAATCAAATGCATTATTAGATAAAGCAAATACATTGAGATGTTTCCTTCTTTCCTCTATTTTTAGATGTTTCCCTCTTTTCTACTCTTAGATGTTTCCAAGGAAAGAGTGCTCTTTTTCTTGGTTTCCCAAGCAGTGAGAGGTTGCTGATTTTTGTGTGCTTCTTGGTTGCCCATGCTCCCCTTAAGACCTTCAGTTTCTTGCTTGCTATGTTCAGGGTTTTATGGTTGAATGGCATACAATCTCTGCACTTACAGCGGTCCTCATAAGGCTTATATACGGGACAAATAAAACACAGTTGTGCTTCAGATTGTATATAGTATCTTCTACTATTGCTACTATCTATCAATTTTATTGGGACGTCGTAATGGATTGGGATTTACTTCAACGGAAATCTGCGAACCCTTGACTCAGAGATCAACTCATATTGAAGAGCAAAGTGCCATATTTCGTGGTCATGGTAAAATAATGGCATTTCTTTTCAATAGAAAATTAATTACATTTCATATGAAGTTTAACTGTTCTTTTGGTAACCTAAGTCACAAAATGATGTTTTATTTTGGTGTGGCGATTGAACTGTTACAGGCTGCTAATGCACTGCTTCGATTAGTTTGGATCTATTCACTGGTAAATGAAATCGTGCGTTTTGAACCCTTTGATCACAAACACTTAAGACTTAATTTTCGGGATGACAGAAATCGGTCGCCGAGGCATGTGGATTTTTTTCAGGTTTGCAAAGAATGAAAAGCTTCAGTACTCATATTATAGTCATTTGTTTTGTTAAGAAAAAATATTGAAGTCTTGAAATTCTGAATTATTGATTGTTTCTTTTCCCCAAAAGATTGCGCAGACTGGAGAACGAACACCTGAACAACGTGGGCAAGTTCAGAGCAGTGAAAACGGTTCCATTGCCATTTAAAGACATTGATTAATAGGGCTGAATTTATGGTTATATTATTGTCTACAGAATTTTAATTTATCTATTGCGTTTGAAGGAATATTGATGGGAAGTGACAAATTGGCCTTCAAATTCTCGCCTTCAAACTCTTAAGAAATCATATTATGTTTTATAGGTTTTACCTGTTTTGATTCCATTTACGAAATAAATAATGATCTCTAGTTTCTAGTTACAGAGAAGTTTAAAGCTAAATTATTTGAATGAGATGTTAAAGCTTATTTTTAATACTCACATACAATGAATAGAACAAATCCATATTTTATATATATATATATATATATATATATATATATATATATATATATATATATATATGTGGGGGGGATCTTTTGTACATATTCACATCTTTTATAATGCTTTTAAAGCTGTCACATATTTTCATGTGATATTGTGCCCTAGAGTACCAAAATTTGTCATCCTGACAGTGGATCTCAGAATTTTCATGATGGACACAAATAAAATTAAGATTCATATGTTGGTGTTTTCGGGTAGATCTTACTGTCGACGGGAGCCTGGATCAGTGTAAAGACTATATTTAAATTTGGAAAGCATAGTTGGGAATTGTTTAACGATAGAAAACGACGAGTTTATTATTTGGCACGGTGCCAGGTTAAGTCTTCTTAAAACTAATGCATTGAGTTCAGTTTAAGATCACTTGTTTTGTTCAGTAAGAATTTTTATCCTTCGATTTAATTAATGTTACTAATGAAAATGAAGGTTTGACCGTGGCTTATTTTTTAATTAGTTGATTAAATATTTATTTTGTATAGAAAAAATAATAATGATAAAATAATTATAACAAAATGAAATTATATTAAAATTAAGATATAAGTAAAAATAAAGATAAAATATTAGCATATAATTTTTTTTAATAAAAAAAAATGAAAACTTAAAAAAAAAAATTCAAAATTTTACAAAATAAACAAACTCATCACGCTCATGATTAAATATTTATAATAATTTATTTTATAAAATAATTCATACATTATTTTTAACGTCTAAAATAAAGCAAACTATATCTAAACATTAATCATCAAAAATAAAGTTGAAAATGAATTACATGTATCGAATGTAAAACTAAAAATGAGTTCCATTCATGATATGACATGCATATCATCTATTAATTGTAAACATACTCCTCTTTTATGTTAAGGGGGGTCACAGTATGATCTATGAGTGTTCAAAATTGAACTTTAGTAACTTCGTTGGTGAAAATGTGTTCAAGTTGTTCTTGAGTCTTTATATATTTTTGTTTTAATTTCTTATTGTGTACTAAATGATGAATGAAATGATACTATATATATAAAAAAAATTGTCTTACTATGATCGAGAAGATTCTAGGTTAATTTGATGACACTTAATTTATCACAAAAAAAACCATAGTAGGTTATTTCTTTTTCTCTCCAATATATTATACAACTTTACTAATCCATTATGGTTGTGCACATGTCAAGATGTCAAGGTGACTACAACATACTCTATTTATATGGATGAAAGGGAAACTATGCTTTGTTTCTTTGAGCTAAAAATGATCTTGATTACCTTCATACATATTTCAAATGGATTTTTCATGTATCTTGCATCAAGAGATACTAATTAAGTGATCAATTCATATGTGGGTTAGAAACATCAAACTTATACCAATACTTTTGTAAGTTATATCATCAACTATTTCAATAATATCATTTCTACACATCACAACTTCATAAGAAATTGGACTGAAGGTTGGATTACAATCAACCATATCAATTTTATTCAACATATCTTTTGCATACATTGTTTGGAAACAAAACTTCATCCTAACTTTGTTAAACCTCCAATTCTAGAAGGTATTGAATGAGACCCAAATATTTTATCCTAGATTCATTCATCATAGCAATTTTAATTCCATATTTCATCTTGGAACTACTACCCATATACAACAAATCACCAACATAAAAACTTGCAATAAGAATATCAACACCTTTTGTTTGTAGAAATAGGAGTTTCACTCTTACTTCCTTTGAATCCACCTTCTTGAAAATATCTGTCAATCCAAACATACCATGCACTTGGTCCTTCCTTGAGGCTGTACAAATCCTTCTTCAACTTGTAGACTTGATTTTATTCCCTTACACTCAAAAAATTGTGGTTATTCCATATATACTTCATCTTCTATTAACCCATTAAAAAGGACACTTCTCACATCCATGTGATGAATGTTCCATTGGTTTTGAGCTTCTAGTGAAATCATGATTCTAACAGTCTCTTCTTGCTACCAATGCAAATGTATCTTGATAATAAATGCCATACCCTTATGTGAAGCGTTTAACAACTGATACTACCTTGTGGCTTTCAAAACTCTTGTCAATTTTGTACTTATTTTTATATACCCATTTTGTAAGATTCCTTTTTTTAATCATGAAGAAGCATTGTAAGCTCCTAGGTTTTATTCTTGTGAATAGAATAGTTCTCTCATTTCACTACTGGCACCAAAATCTCATCGGTACATTTGCATGTTCAAAATAGGATGGTTCAATATACGCTTAATAAAGGCAAGCAATATTTACCATCTCACCTATTGGATTTTCTTCATCTACTTTACTTGTACTCTTTTAACAAATGTCACTTAATCTTCTTACTGCCCTCACAGTACTTGAACTTGAAGATGGGATTGCACTTGGAATTGAAAAAATAGAAGAGGGGATACATGGTTTATTTGTATCACCTCTAATTGAGATAAGAGTGGTATACACTTGATCAACATCATCAATAATATCTCGATTCAAAATAGATTTTGACGTCTCAATATGGCCTTTTTGATGACCATAAGCTCCCCCTTATAAAAAACCGCATACTTTGACACAAAAATTCTATTAGTGAGAGGATATACAACTTATAAGCCTTACATTCCTCACTATATCCAACAAATCATGATTCACTCTTTGATTCTAAATTTTGTCTCGTTTTATCAAATACATGGACATAGTCTAAGTAATCAAAAATATTAAATGATTAACAATAAGATTTCTTTGATATCAGGATTCATAAGGAGTTATCATATCAAGTGCACTTGTGGGACTTCAATTTAGTGTAACACCTCCAGTTTAAGAACACATTTTTTTTTTTTTTTTTTTATACCTGAATTCCTAGTTATCCGAATACTAGGTTCAGAGTTTTGATACTTATTTCCATCTATTATGTATTTTCCGCTACCACTTCAATTTCTCATTTATTTATTTTTTCTCTTTTCCACTATCACATTTTTAACAACATTTAATATTTTCAATGCTGACAGTACCCCCATGAATATAAAATCCTATGCCCCTCTTAAGGCCCCTATATACATTCAATCCTTATACCATCTATCTCACATATAGGTCAATACATATGCCGATATACAATTGTATCAACCACTTATATATAATAAATATCATATGTATAATTATATATACCACATCTATATTTTTCTTTGGATAAAATGATCTTTGAATGTGCGTACCCCAATTCTTAAACCATATATACATATACCCCATATGTATACATTTACCTTGTTAACACTAATTGGAGGGCGCGCGCTCGTATATATAAAACCCTGCATACATTTTCTATACCCCACGCATGTCTCTATCCTTTGGAACCCGATTATATCTTTCCAGGCTGGCATTTAGACTTAGGTTAGTGTTAATGGTGAATAAAGTGAATCATCCATTGGCCTGTAATACATAGTGAATGATCAATTTAACGCCATATATATATATATACACGTGTAGGTTGATTGTTGTATGGTTTCAGCGTTCGAATCTCTGATATGTATATAGGTGTGGTCTGGAGTTCGATCTTTCGCCTGCAATTTGGAATCTTCGTAACCCGGGTCTAACCCTAATCGTCATTTGTTATGCAGGTATTCCCGTTCCATTTTGTTTTCGGATTGGCCGCGGCGTTGGCGTAACCCTATGAATTCTGGACTCAGTTCACCACGCGACAGATTTGCACTATATTTGTTTCTGATTTGAACCGGCACACACACGCGTCGTGATCCCATACGCAGAGTACTCCCTACTCGTACTGGGTATGGATTGCATGAGCCGCCTAATACAGGGTTCGGTTCAGCTAGTTTGACGTGTGAGTTGGGTTAAAATATTTCGCTGGTTTTTGCGTGCAGGAGCAGTGTCTCAATCGTGAGAGGAAGGTAGCCAGCGGCGGCATACCTCAAACCTTGTCCAGCAAGAACTCGACGGGTGGATTGCAACTGTCAGTTCGACTGGTGCGAGTACTAGGGTACTGAGCGCTGCCTCTGGCAGTTGTTCGATCTAGGTTTAATTCTGCACCAACGTGCCTCCAATGCCTTACCTCCTCTGCGCCCCTTAACATCACTTGGTACCCTCCGGCTGACGTGCTGCGTTGGCTCAATCCACCTCGGGATTTCCTGAAGTTTTTCGGCCAGATGAATTTAGGGTTTCGAGTGTGCTTTTAACTCGAGACACTTGTGTCGATCTATTTACCAGATCCTTTCTGTCTTGTTTTTTTTCTTTCTGAGATTTTGCTTGTCTCCCTTCGGCTCCTTTAGCTAAGTTGCGAGGTGAATCATGTGCACGGAGGTTTAAGGTTTGGTATCGCTTAATCCCCGCGTCTTCTGTTTCCTTACGCCTGCAGATCCTCACTTTGTTTCTTTTGGGACGATACAGTATCTAATCATTTATTGTTTGTTGCGCAGAGAGGGCAGGAGATCGGCGTCTCCGTCTGTTCACTGGGGCAGAGATCTAACCTGTCCTCCTTGGCGCGTTTTAAATCTTTATTCTATTCTTACCACAGTTTTGCAAATTCGTTCGGAAGTACCCTAGTCGTGAAACTTGTGAATGTTTTGGTTCCTGAAGTTATTGTTTCTGCGTTTAATACGTAGTACATGTGACGAAATTTTGCAGGCATTTCCGATGGCTAACGTCCGAGTGCGGGATCTTAGGTTGCTCCGCACCCAGATTTGCCGGTCGATACACAGCCAGCGTTCAAAACCCTCGCACCTCGTATGTTTTCACATTTTGATGCGGTTACTGTTAGCACGATGCAGGGGTGGGAACTTTACCCGCAATCAAAGGTATGCGAGAGTCAAACGTGTTCTGACTCGTCAGTTTCTACTACGTCAATAGTTTTCATTTTGATTTACTGGCGGTATTATTAATGCATAATATGAGGAAAGGGTACTGCAATATTATATCGGTCGTCCAAGTTCAACACTTTTAATCCTATTGTTTTTATGCGGATAGAATGCCTCCCCAGCGTGGGTCACGCTGCCCCTGGAGGTTTTAACATAATACCTTTGACATATAAAACTTGTTGAAGTCGTTTGCATGCAGCTCATACACAGCAAGGAGTGCTGTTGTCGGCCATTGCTTTGGACGCATTAGCTCACAGTTTGGTCTCGGTTCATCTAATGTATAACAGGCTCGTCAATGCCGCGGCCTTGTTTATGGAGTTTTGACAGAAGAATTACGTTTGGATGACTTACTTTATGCGTCGTCATCATAAATCTAATTAGACCATAACCCAATAAAGCCCTATATGATTTGCATAACAATCTTTTCATTTAACACTTTTCTCTGAACTTGCTATTAACATAAGCTGTTATGTTATCTCTCGGTACTTAGATTTTTTCCTTGTTTTACTCACATATATATATATATTGCAAGAAATAGTGAAACGAGTTATTATTAGCTCTCGGAATTTATATGAAATATGGAAACAAGATAATGGTTTAGCTCTCGGCATTTATACAGTTGTTTTTGTGATGACCTACCCGCATTAATAAAATTTGACTGTACACTTGTTCCAATAACGGTAGGCATCATATATGTAATTCATTACAACATGACGGACTCGTATTTACATTTCCTCCTTGACCTATATGGTTCATATATATATGATTCATGTTTATATCCCTTGCTTGGCATATATACTTCCTATATATGTATAACTCAGTTTTTGTCAATGTTCAAAGGACCTATTTGTGATTAGTTTTTGATCTTTTTTTTTTTTGTTACATATATATAATTTTATTAAATGCATATACATATATTCGATAGTTCATGTGATGGTGTACATTCAGCAGAAATTACATCCCTTACCATAATACTTAATTCAAGGGTTAGAGATGAAATTTAAAATGCACTATACCCTATAATTGCTAGGAATGCTATAAGACTCTTATAAAGTAGAAGTACTTCTTTATCTAGAAGAATTTCAGATGTTATTCTCTAATGTCTTTACTCTATTTTTTTTTCCTCAGTTCTGCTACAATATTTTTCTAATATACTTATGAGCATATAACATCGCTTTGTATCTACATGAACTCAGAAATTATAGAATTATCCGTGGAGATTAAGTAACTCTAGATTTAAACCGACCTTGGTTTAGAGTTTCTGGGGTTTCTACTCTATGGATTTATGGTCTACAACTAACCAGGATCTGGAAGGTGAAAGCCTTAGGATGGATTCTGGTAAATGTAGTACTGAAATCAATCATACTATTAAATTTGATTTTATATGTAGCCAATTCATACCATCATAAAATAGAATAACAAGAATTTCAGAACATACCACAATCTGCAAATGACCAACCTCCCAACCATAGAATCCTCTTTGTCTCCCAGGACTCACCCCCGAGCTGAGATCACCTCCTAGCACAGATCAACCTCTGATCTTCCTAGGAGCAGCTTATTTAAGCTCATATTTCCCCAAAGCATGTTTCTAATTCTGCGTCCAGAATAGCAGGATGATTTCTTTCCTGTTTAGCCTAGGCTTCCCATTTTGGGAATCTTTAAAGATGTTTTATGCTTTTCCTCAGCTTTTCCAGCTTTTCTTACCTCTTCCCAACTACTCCTCTTCATTGGGGAAATTTAGATTCCTCCTCAAATCTAAATTAATTTCTTTCAAGGATTTTTGAAAGATTTTGGGGATTTGTTGCCTTATCCATCCTGATGGATTTTGGGAAGTGATCTCTAATTCTCATCTTGGTCAAAATGCACAATCATTTTATTTATTTCCTCAAATAAAATATGAAATTACATTCACACCATACTTATCCCTTGGGGTCCACCCCCTTAGGATTAAAGTTCAACTGTCTAACTTTAAAAATTCAACACACAAATTGGGGGTATTACATATTCCCCCTCTGAAAATAAACACCGTCCTCGGTGTTATTATTTAACTACTAGAGTTCACTTAAACAAAAATGGATATTTCTCCATCATTTCAGCTTCCCTTTCCCAGGTAGCTTCTTCAGCAGTAAAGTGCTTCCATTGCACTTTTACTCTGACCACTGTTCTGTTTCTCAATTCAATTTCTTCCCGCTCCAATATTTGAAGTGGTTCTGGCAGAAACTCCCCTTCTGGTTCCACCTGTACAACATTCCAATCAACTATGTGAGAAGCATCATGCACATATCTTTTTAATAATGAAACATGAACCACATTATGCACTTTAACATGGGGTGGTAAGGCCAGCTTTTAAGCCACTGGTCCCACCCTTTCTAATACTTCAAAAGGACCACAATATCTAGGAGCAAGTGTTGCACAACTTCCAGCATAAAGGGTGCTCTTTTTGGGTTTGATGCGTAAATACACATGATCCCCTTCCTTAAATTCTCAGTGCACTCTTTTCTTATCAGCATAGCTTTTCTGGCGATCTTGTATTGTCTTGATATTTCTTTGTATTTGTTTGACAATTCTTTCCATCTCTTGTAGTGCATCTGGTCCCAACACCAGTTTATCCTCTGGTTGAATCCAGCTCAAGGGAGTACGGCACTTTCTCCCATAGAGTGCCTCAAACGGACTCATCTTAATAGAAGATTGGTAATTGTTATTATAGGCAAATTCAGCTAAATGCAGATATTCCTCCCACTTTGATGGTCTATCCATCACATACATTCTCAACATATCCTCTAAAATTTGATTCGTTCTTTCTGTTTTCCCGTTAGTTTGAGGGTGGTAGGCAGTACTGAAATTCAGCTTAGTGCCCATCCCTCCAAACAATCCTTTCCAAAATTCTGCTGTAAACTTAGCATCTCGATCTGAAACAATTACTTTGGGAACTCCATGGAGCCTTACTATCTCCTTCAGGAATACATTTGCTACTTGAGCTGTCCCAAAGGTAGACTTTACTGGTATAAAGTGGGCAGCTTTTGTGAGATTGTCTACTACTACCATTACAGAATCATGTTGATATTTAGTCTTGGGTAATCCTGTTATAAAATCCATGGAAACTGTGTCCCATTTCCATTCTGCAATTGGCAAAGGGTTTAAAAGTCCTGCTGGGTGTTGATGCTCAACTTTGACTAACTGACATTCCATACATCTACTTAAATACTCTGCCACATCTCTTTTCATTCCTGGCCAGAACAACTTTTTCTTCAAGGCTGTTAACATCTTTTGGTATCCTGGATGTCCTGCATAGGGCTGTTTGTGATATTCATCTAGAATTTCTCTTTTCAATGACTCTATATCGGGAATATACAACCTATTTTTGTAATAGAGTAGCCCTCTTTGGTTTTTAGTGAAATCAGTTTTTATCCTTTTTCTGTAGTTTCACCAAGAGTGCTTCATAGTTGGGATATTGATTTGTTGCTTTTCCTACCAAGTCCTCTATCTCCAACTGGGCACTACTCCCAATGTTGTTTACATGTTGACAAGCATCTCTACTTAAGGCATCAACAACCTTATTTTCTTTTCCCTTGATATGCTTTATATCCATATCAAATTCACTTAGAAAGGACAGCCATCTGGCTTGTCTTGCATTCAGGTCAGTTTGGGAGAAAAAATATTTGAGGCTGATATGATCAGTCATCAATGTGAACTTTTTCCCCAAGAGATAATGCCTCCACATTTTTAAAGCATGGATAACAGCTGCAAATTCCAAATCATATGCACTATAATTTTGTTCATGTATTTTCAGTTTCCTAGATTCATAGGCAATGACTGAATTTTCCTGCAACAGGACTCCTCCCAGCCCTTCTCTGCAAGCATCTGTACATACAACAAACTCTTTATCAGGATCAACAATTTTTAATATAGGGGCTGAAATAAGTTTTTGTTTTAACTGCTCGAAACTGTTTTGACATTTTTCGGTCCACACAAACTTGACACCCTTTCTTTGTAATGAGGTGATGGGATGTGCTATGGCCGAAAATCTTTCCACAAATCTACGATAGTAGCCTGCCATCCCCATGAATGACCTTACTGCTGAAACATCAGTTGGGACTGGCCATTCTTTAATTGCTTTTATCTTTTCAGGGTCAACTGCAAGGCCTTTTTCAGAAATAATATGACCCAAATATTGAATCTTATCCTTGTAAAATTCACATTTACTGAATTTAGCATATAGCTGATTTTCTTTCAGAGTTTGCAACACTATCCGCAAATGTTCCTGATGTTCCTCCTTGTTTTTGGAGTAGACCAAAATATCATCTATGAACACCAGAACAAATTTATCCAAATATTTGTTCAACACACTATTCAGGCACATAAATGTGGCAGGAGCATTCGTCAAACCAAAAGGTAGGACTACAAATTCGTAGTGTCCATACCTGGTTCGAAAGGCTTTTTTGCTAACGTCTTCTTCTTTAATTCTAAGCTGGTGATACCCAGTCCTTAAGTCAATCTTTGAAAAAACTGAGGCCCCTCTCACTTGGTCAAAAAGATCATCAATTCTAGGAAGTGGATATCTATTTTTAATGGTCAACTTGTTCAGTTGACGATAGTCAATGCACATCCTAAAAGTTCCATCCTTCTTTTTCACAAATAAGACCGGTGCTCCCCATGGAGACACACTCGGTCTGATGTATCCTTTATCTAATAATTCTTGCAGTTGCATCTTCAGCTCCATGAGTTCAGGTGGACTCATTCAATAGGGGGCTCGGGAAACAGGTGTGGCTCCCGGCACCAGATCTATAGAAAAGTCAATCTCTCTTTTGGGGGGAAGATGAAGGATTTCCTTGGGAAAGACTTCCTTAAACTCTCTGATGACTGGTATAGCATCCAATAACTCTTCCTCAGTTTTCTGTTCTATTTCTTCTACATGCACTGCATAGACTTGGTATCCTTTTCTAGCTGTTCTTTTCAATTGTAAGGCTGATATTTGTCTTACTGAAATGGATTTTGGTTTCCCTTTTAGTGTAAAAGGTTTCCCTTCCTCATCTATACAATGCAGAGTTTTATCCCAGCAGTTCATCAGAGCTTTCCTCTTTTCCAACCAATCCATTCCTATCAGCAGATCATAGGATCCTAATGGAAATATGTTCAAATTTACTTCTGTTGTAAAGCCATTTAATTGTATTGCTGTTTTGGGCAATTTATGTGTGACTTTTCTCTTAGTTCCAGTGGCCAGCTGTACCAACCATGACTGCTGAAATTTTTCAGGTTTAATTTTACATTTTTCTACAATTCCAGGACTAATGTAACTTAAGGAAGCACCTGGATCTATCAAAACAGTAACAGGTAGGTCAGAAATCTTACCCTCCATTTCTACCATAGTTTCTTGATGTTCTGCTTGCCGATTTTCCAAGGCTGCACTGATAGTTGGTATATTTCTGGCTATGTCATTTACTGTTGTTGCCTCTCGCTCTCTGCTGATCATATGTATATTTCGATGGGGGCAGTCCCTCATCATATGGGGTTCTCCACAGCCCCAACATTTCAGAGGTTCCTTCATTCTGACTGTCCCTTCCTTTTTATTGTTCCCTTCTACTGGTTTTGAAGCCACTTGGGACTGAGCGGTTTGACTTTCTTTTGGTTTATTGAATTTTTTCCGCTGATGATCTCTACCGAAATTTCTTAGATATGCTGGTTTTGGTCTTTTACCTTTGAACTCACCCTTGTTCAGCCAGCTCTTCCCTTGTTCAGCTTTACCTTTAAACTGCTGATAGCATAATCTTGCTTTTCTAACAGCTTCATCCATTGTCTTTGGGTTGTCAAACTCAATTTTCTCTTTGTACACCGTAGGTAAGCAATTCAAAAACCTTTGAACCTTTGCTTTTTCTTCCCTAATGTAAGGAACATATCTCAGTAAATTGGTAAACTTAGTGACAAAATCATCAATAGTGAGTTGTCCTAGTCTAAGTTCATGAAATTCTTTTGCTTTATCATCATAATATTGTTCGTTCAAATAACGATTCTTGAACTTAGCCTGAAAGTCTTCCCAAGTAACTGTCTTCTCATCAATGGCATGCACCATTTTTGTCTCTTCCCACCACAGTGTAGCCTTTCCTTGTAGCTGATACACAGCTAATCTGGCTTTCAGATTGCTCTCATATTCATATACTTGGAAATACTTGATCATGTTCAGCAACCAAGCTTCAGCATCTTCTTCCTTCTCCCCATCATAAGAGGGAGGTTTAATCTTTCGAAATTCTCCCTGCAATTCTCTTTTCTGCTTGTGTTGATGTCTAGCTGCATCATCATCATCAGATTCATCCATCTTTCTTTTTCCAGAACCTTTGCCTTCCTGGCTGTTCCGGGAAGTGAGCTCTCTGATGAGCTTTTCCTGCTCCTTACTGGCTGATGACAACATGTCATTTTGGCTTCTTAGTTCAGCCAATTCTCGTTGCAGCCTGTGCAACATAGCCATTACCGGGGCATTGGGATCTGGAGTAGAAAACTCATCACGCAGATCCACATAAATTCCTCCTTCTTCAGCCATTTTATCACCACACTGTGCACACTCATACATTTGATTAGTAATACAAAAAAAACAAGCTCTACAATGTTCAATAGATTCAGAATTTAGTGAGCACAATAACAACAACCCAGTTTTTGCACTTGGGCTCTGATACCATTTGTAACACCTCCAGTTTAAGAACACATTTTTTTTTTTTTTTTTTTTTTTTAATACCTGAATTCCTAGTTATCCGAATACTAGGTTCAGAGTTTTGATACTTATTTCCATCTATTATGTATTTTCCGCTACCACTTCAATTTCTCATTTTTTTTTTTTCTCTTTTCCACTATCACATTTTTAACAACATTTAATATTTTCAATGCTGACAGTACCCCCATGAATATAAAATCCTATGCCTCTCTTAAGGCCCCTATATACATTCAATCCTTATACCATATATCTCACATATAGGTCAATACATATACCGATATACAATTGTATCAACCACTTATATATAATAAATATCATATGTATAATTATATATACCACATCTATATTTTTCTTTGGATAAAATGATCTTTGAATGCGCGTACCCCAATTCTTAAACCATATATACATATACCCCATATGTATACATTTACCTTGTTAACACTAATTGGAGGGCGCGCGCTCGTATATATAAAACCCTGCATACATTTCCTATACCCCACGCATGTCTCTATCCTTTGGAACCCGATTATATCTTTCCAGGCTGGCATTTAGACTTAGGTTAGTGTTAATGGTGAATAAAGTGAATCATCCATTGGCCTGTAATACATAGTGAATGATCAATTTAATGCCATATATATATACACACGTGTAGGTTGACTGTTGTATGGTTTCAGCGTTCGACTCTCTGATATGTATATAGGTTTGGTCTGGAGTTCGATCTTTCGCCTGAAATTTGGAATCTTCGTAACCCGGGTCTAACCCTAATCGTCATTTGTTATGCAGGTACTCCCGTTCCATTTTGTTTTCGGATTGGTCGCGGCGTTGGCGTAACCCTATGAACTCTGGACTCAGTTCACCACATGACAGATTTGCACTATATTTGTTTCTGATTTGAACCAGCACACACACGCGTCGTGATCCCATACGCAGAGTACTCCCTACTCGTACTTGGTATGGATTGCATGAGCCGCCTAATACAGGGTTCGGTTCAGCTAGTTTGACGTGTGAGTTGGGTTAAAATATTTCGCTGGTTTTTGTGTGCAGGAGCAGTGTCTCGATCGTGAGAGGAAGGTAGCCAGCGGCGGCGTACCTCGAACCTTGTCCAGCAAGAACTCGGCGGGTGGATTGCAATTGTCAGTTCGGCTGGTGCGAGTACTGGGGTACTGAGCGCTGCCTCTGGCAGTTGTTCGATCTAGGTTTAATTCTGCACCGATGTGCCTCCGATGCCTTACCTCCTCTGCGCCCCTTAACACCACTTGGTACCCTCCGGCTGACGTGCTGCGTTGGCTCAATCCACCTCGGGATTTCCTGAAGTTTTTCGGCCAGATGAATTTAGGGTTTCGAGTGTGCTTTTAACTCGAGACACTTGTGTCGATCTATTTACCAGATCCTTTCTGTCTTGTTTTTTTTCTTTCTGAGATTTTTCTTGTCTCCCTTTGGCTCCTTCAGCTAAGTTGCGAGGTGAATCATGTGCAGGGAGGTTTAAGGTTTGGTATCGCTTAATCCCCGCGTCTTCTGTTTCCTTACGCCTGCAGATCCTCACTTTTTTTCTTTTGGGACGATACAGTATCTAATCATCTATTGTTTGTTGCGCAGAGAGGGCAGGAGATCGGCGTCTCCATCTGTTCACTGGGGCAGAGATCTAACCTGTCCTCCTTGGCGCGTTTTAAATCTTTATTCTATTCTTACCACAGTTTTGCAAATTCGTTCGGAAGTACCCTAGTCGTGAAACTTGTGAATGTTTTGGTTCCTGAAGTTATTGTTTCTGCGTTTAATACGTAGTACATGTGACGAAATTTTGCAGGCATTTCCGATGGCTAACGTCCGAGTGCGGGATCTTAGGTTGCTCCGCACCCACATTTGCCGGTCGATACACAACCAGCGTTCAAAACCCTCGCACCTCGTATGTTTTCACATTTTGATGCGGTTACTGTTAGCACGACGCAGGGGTGGGAACTTTACCCACAATCAAAGGTATGCGAGAGTCAAACGTGTTCTGACTCGTCAGTTTCTACTACGTCAATAGTTTTCATTTTGATTTACTGGCGGTATTATTAATGCATAATACGAGGAAAGGGTACCGCAATATTATACCGGTCGTCCAAGTTCAACACTTTTAATCCTATTGTTTTTATGCAGATAGAATGCCTCCCCAGCGTGGGTCACGCTGCCCCTGGAGGTTTTAACATAATACCTTTGACATATAAAACTTGTTGAAGTCGTTTGCATGCAGCTCATACACAACAAGGAGTGCTGTTGTCGGCCATTGCTTTGGACGCATTAGCTCACAGTTTGGTCTCGGTTCATCTAATGTATAACAGGCTCGTCAATGCCGCGGCCTTGTTTATGGGGTTTTGACAGAAGAATTACGTTTGGTTGACTTACTTTATGCGTCGTCATCATAAATCTAATTAGACCATAACCCAATAAAGCCCTATATGATTTGCATAACAATCTTTTCATTTAACACTTTTCTCTGAACTTGCTATTAACATAAGCTGTTATGTTATCTCTCGGTACTTAGATTTTTTCCTTGTTTTACTCACATATATATATATTGCAAGAAATAGTGAAACAAGTTATTATTAGCTCTCGACATTTATATGAAATATGGAAACAAGATAATGGTTTAGCTCTCGGCATTTATACAGTTGTTTTTGTAATGACCTACCCACATTAATAAAATTTGACTGTACACTTGTTCCAATAGCGGTAGGCATCATATATGTAATTCATTACAACATGACGGACTCGTATTTACATTTCCTCCTTGACCTATATGGTTCATATATATATGATTCGTGTTGATATCCCTTGCTTGGCATATATACTTCCTATATATGTATAACTCAGTTTTTGTCAATGTTCAAAGGACCTATTTGTGATTAGTTTTTGATCTTTTTTTTTTTTTTGTTACATATATATAATTTTATTAAATGCATATACATATATTCGATAGTTCATGTGATGGTGTACATTCAGCAGAAATTACATCCCTTACCATAATACTTAATTCAAGGGTTAGAGATGAAATTTAAAATGCACTATACCCTATAATTGCTAGGAATGCTATAAGACTCTTATAAAGTAGAAGTACTTCTTTATCTAGAAGAATTTCAGATGTTATTCTCTAATGTCTTTACTCTATTTTTTTTTCCTCGGTTCTGCTACAATATTTTTCTAATATACTTATGAGCATATAACATCGCTTTGTATCTACATGAACTCAGAAATTATAGAATTATCCGTGGAGATTAAGAATCGCATTTAAACCGACCTTGGTTTAGAGTTTCTGTTTCGCTCTATGGATTTATGATCATAATCAACCCAGGATTCAGAAGGTGAAAGCCTTAGATGGATTCTCGTAAATGTAGTACCGAAATCAATCATACAATTAAAATTCCATTTTATATGTAGCCAATTCATACCATAATAAAACAGAATAACAGAATTTCGCAACATACCACAATCGCAAATGACCAACCTCCCAAACTACAGAATCCTTAGTATCTCCCTGTGACCTCACCCCCGAGCCGAGATCACTCCTCTCGTTACGTACCGAACCTCCTCGATCTTCTCCTAGGAGCAACTTTACGAAGCTCATATTTCCCCAAAGCACAGCCGACCTCGCGTCCATTAGCAGATGCTTTATTCCTGTTTAGCATAAGCTTCCCATTCTGGGAATCTTTAAAGCTGCTTTAAGCTTTTCCTCAGCTTTTCCAGCTTTTTCTCACCTCTTCCCAACTACTCCTCTTCATTGGGGAAATTTAGATTCCTCCTCAAATCTAAATTAATTTCTTTCAAGGATTTTTGAAAGATTTTAGGGATTTGTTGCCTTATCCATCCTCATGGATTTGGCAAGTGATCTCTAATTCTCATCTTGGTCAAAATGCACAATCATTTTATTTATTTCCTCAATTAAAATATGCAATTACATTCACACCATACTTATCCCTTGGGGTCCACCCCCTTAGGATTAAAGTTCAACTGTCTAACTTTAAAAATTCAACACACAAATTGGGGGTATTACATTTAGAGTGTATATTATTGTAAAAGCTACATCACCCCAAAAATAATTGCTTAGTCCCTTTGTTTGTAACATATTCCTTACCATTTCGATCACTATAAGATTTTTCTTTTCATCTACTCCATTTTGTTGTACGCACTTATGAGTTGTATTTTGATGACATTAATATCACATTAATTCTTAAAATCTCTTTAACACAATTTTACTCCATTATGAATTGTTATGCATTTTATTTTTCACCTATTCCATCTTCCACAATGACTCTAACCTCTTAAATTCATCAAAGGCTTCATCCTTTATCTTAAAAAAATAAACCGAACACTTTTGTGAGTAACCATCAATAAAAGAAATGAAATATGATTACTTACCAAAATTATTTGTATGGAGAGGACCAAAAATGTTGGTGTACTAACTAAAGTGGATAATTGGATCTCCATGCATTTACTTTTCCAAATTTCTCTCTTGCATGTTTTCCTTTAGCACATCCTTCACAAACTGCTTTTTGTTCTTTAATATTCTAGGAAAACCAGGAACTAGTTCTTTTGATGTTAGAATTTTCAAACAATAAATTTTAGATGGTCATATCTAAGATGCCACGAATAAAATTTTTCTTGATATGCCACATTGGAAATACTACTATTATGTTCTCCAAACTTGAATAGGAACACCCTATTTTTTATGTAGGCACAATAGTAATCTCTTTAGTTCCATGTCTCTTATCATAGACTATACATTGGTAATTTTCAAACACCTCCTTATAATTATTCTCACACAATTGGCCACTGCTCAATAAATTATGCTTTAATTGTGGAGTATAATAAATTTATTTAACAATTTTCATACCTTCATTATTATGAAATTACATATAATCACCGAGTCTCATCTTGGATTTGAAACCCATTGTAGAAAATAACCCTATATTTCCTGGCATATGATTAGAACAACCTAAGTCTAAATATTAAACATATTTAGTACCATTTTTTCTTTGTCATAAGAAAACATAAATTGTTTCGAGATGCCTCTTCACCCTCCTAAAAACAATTAACACTTTTGTTGTTTTTACCTTCTTTAATTCTAGAATCTCTTTCAAAGTGTCTATACCTATTATAATGATAACATTAGATATTTATTTTATTAAATATGCCTCTACCTCTACCTCTTAAACCACGTGTTTCTCTATTTCCTCTTGAATAATTTTAATTTTGACCTATAACCTCGCTTTGGTTTCTTTTGGTACTAGGGTTGGGATATTCATTGTTTGTAATTTGGAGAAAAAATATTTCTCATCATTCTCTCCAAATGAATATCTTATTCTTATTCATAAGAAATAACAAATCCAACTAAGTAATAAAATTGAAGGGTAGATAAATGATTTTTTTCTTCAATGATTATGGCATCATGGTTCCACTTTGGTGTTACAGACATAAACACATTTTTAATCACAATATCCTTGCCCAAATTTTCTCCAAGAGTAGCCATAACATTTCCTACATCTATTAGTCACATACAATAGTTAATCATATTTCCAAATTCTTGAATATTCAAATAATCAAATTCTCTTTGTAATGTTTGTAGTTCGAAAATTTTGATTTGATCACTACTTTGATGATGCATTCTGAGTTTTCTTTTCACTTGCCATTTTTGGAACTAGAATCTTATCTAGAGCTATTTGAATGTGAACTAAAGCTTGAAAATTCTTCTTTTTATCCTACTTCTTAGTTACTATATCATTGGTTGTAAGAGTATTACAATCAACTAGTTCTTCATAACATGTTTCTACAACCTTTCATAAATGTTTCATTGTGAAAATAATAATCATATTTAAGCACAAATAATCATAATCAATTCCGTAAGATTATATATAAACATAATTTTAGGCTAGTTAATTATCAATTATAGAAATATAAAAACTATGATACCAAACATATAATAATAGTAATAGCTTACAACCTAAACATAAATAAAAAATCATTTTTCATTCTCACATTTAGACAAACCAAAGGTATTCACCATTGATAATCATAATAGAGAATGTACATCCTAACAAAGTATTTCAAAACCTTACAAAACCAACAATTTTATGCTCATAATTAAGCTTCAACAACTTACTTTGGAAACAACTAAAACATTTTGCGTGCAAAATTCACACTAATATATGTAAAATAATGGAAACTATATCTAGACATTAACTATAAAAACTAATATTAAAATGAGTTATATGCATCTCATTGAATGGCATATATTGATCCAGGTGGCTATAGATACACACATAAGACAAAGAGGTCTTATGAAATCTCAAAAATAAAATTGACAGAAACGTGGAAACATCAGTTTCAAGTTGAAGATCTTGTCGTCCTAATTGCAACGGTGTGAACAGTTCATCAAACTGAGTTCGTATGTGATAGTTACAGTTGTTCAAATTTTTCACGTTGACTTGATGATGTGGCAGGCTAAGGAGGCAACAATTTGGAAGTTTTCCTATGGCCACATTCCGGCCAGCTCTGGCCGGATTCCAAGCAAAATTGTGGGTTCATTTATTTGTCTCCTTCGGTCAGTTTCTAGAATTTTTAAAAAGGGCTTATTATTATAAAAACAAAAAAAATACTAAAAAAATATAGGATGGCAGGCCATGACCCCCACCACCTCCATCGGACTTTAATATGTCAAAAATATTAAAATAGGGCTACGGGCCATGACCCCCACTGCACCCCTCGCCCACAACCTCAATATATCTACAACGCATATAAACGATATGTGGGAAGGTGGACCACCTCCGGTGGACCCGGCCGACGCCACCCACCATATAATTAAAGTAATGGCCAGAGCCGGTGGGAGTTGAACCCACGATCGGCAGACCAGCCCTGCCCACGCGGCGACTCCACAAAGCACAACCAATGTGAAAATAAATGAAACAATACAATATATATATATATATATATATATATATATATATATATATATATATACCACTTTATTTATAGACCAACTGTTTCACGCGAAGTGATTCCACAAAGCACATTCAATGTAGTAACAAATGAAACAATACAATATATATATATATATATATATATATATATATATATATATATATATATATATATATATATAACGCGGCCCCCATAAACAAAGGCAATGTGCCAAAAAGTTCCAACAATTATACCATAAGCGTAACATTCCACGGTTTAAAATGCATCGTGTTATGTTGAGAGGGGGCGAGATTTGATCCCCAAACCTCCTCTCTAATCATATATATACTTACCATATGCCAACCAACCTCTTATTGTTAACTTCGTCGATGTTTTTATATTTAAAAACTTGTATTCGTCATTCGACCAACAAATGTGTAAAACGAAGGAGGCAGAACGAAGAACAAAGAGCAAAGAACAGAGAATGCATAATGAAATGGGTTTTCGTACAATGGGACCATGATGGAGTTCCAGGAGGAAAAGTGATGGCACACAAATCGAGGTAGAGAATATTACTTTGATGCCCAAAGATTCTTTAGGAGGTAAAATTTCTTTTTGTCAAAATGCATTCAAGTTTACAGTCACTTTTCTCAGATTTTCACATGGAACGCAATGGTGAGGTTAGATTCACCTTTTGAGCAGTGGTTTTGCAGTTTCCTAGTGGAAGATATTCTTCGAGAATATTGAGTGAAACTTTCAAATTCTTTAGAGGTAAAAATTCACCGGAGTCAAAATGAGGTCATATTTGTACTGATTCTTCTCATAATTTCGCAAGGATCTCAGTGGTGAGATCATATTCCTATTTTGAGTTGTAGATTTTCTAGTCAGCCATGGAGTAGCATATTGGAGGAATCTAGGGGGAATCTAAAATATTCCCTACAACTCAAATTTCAACAGTGTCATAATTTAGAAAATTGACAGTCGATTCTACACCTCTTTATGACTCGAATCCAGTGGTGTCGTCATATTCTCCATATGAGCTATATAGGTTTCGACCATTTTCCAGAATGGGATAACAGTGTCAAATTTCAGCATGTGGATAGTCAATTTCTTTCCATTTGACGCCACGTTTATGGTGCATTTAGATCCAATGATTGAGCAGCCTATTCTTTGGCCAACATTAGACTTATTGTGTATGAAGTGTTGTTTCCATGTACTTCATTGTTTATTGTTGTAGGATTCTTTATGTCATGTTGATTCTTACTTAATGTATGATGTGGATTCTTCATGTTTATTTTTTTTTGTTGATTCCTACTGATGTAAGATGTAGAATATTTATGTGTATTGATGTGGTATGTATTTATCATGGATGGTGATTTATGTTGTAAGATCTCTTTGTTGCCTTAATTGTGGGATAATCTTTGTCACCATGTGTGAATTTTTCATGCTGATAGGAGGTTTGTGATGAGTGAGAGCTCTTGGTAATGGAACATCTTGTGGAGATACTTTGCCACTCATGTTGAGGGATTTTCCTTGTATGACAAGTCAACAACTTCCATGTAAACCATAGCCATTTACAACACTAAATGAAGCGTCCAACACCATCGAGACACCGAGGCTTGGAGATGTAGTCCACACTGGATGAAATCTGTTATTAAGTGTCTCGCTTTCTGTTGTGTGATTGTTTTCATGTGTTCCTCTTGATTATATCTATCTGTGTTCATTAATGATTTTGATAAGTTTTAATTATAACACATCAGTCGAAGCAAAAGGTCTTGGTTAAAAGGGTATCAGAAATTTACCTGGATCAAGTGGTATCAGAGCGGTCTTCTTGCTGATGCGAACCAGAACTGTGAACCATTGAATGTGAAGCAATGGAGGATTTAAAATACATGTACGAGACCATGCTCAGGGTGTACGAGAAAGCATACATGTTGTATGAATCTTATGAGAAACAAGAAGCAGATAAAGTTGAGTTGAAAACACTTCTGCAAGAGGAGAAAGAGGACAAACATCAATTGTAGCTTCAGTTGCAAGCCATGACAGAGTCGTTGGAGGAATTTAAGTGCAACAATGAAATTCATCAAGCAGATCATGAGGCATTGAAAACACTCCTACAGGAAGAGAAGAAGGAGAAGCAATGATTGCAACTTCAATTGCAAGCCATGATAGGGGCATTACAAGAATTGAAGCTCAACAACCAAAGTCTTCAAACAGATCATGATGAATTAAAGACACTTCTATAAGAAGAGAATAAGGAGAAGCAGAAATTATAGCTTTAGCTACAAGCCATGACAAAGGCCTTGAAAGAAGTGAAGCGCAATGAAGGCTTAGAGAATTCACCTTCACATGTTTCAAAATCGACAGTTGAGTTAAAAATTTCTGATCATTCTCCAGTTTCATCTTCACATGCTATTATTTCTGTTGGAAATATGGAGATCCCCATTATAGGAACTGGCATGAGACTCCTTACCAAGATGGGTTACAAAGGAGGAGGACTTAGCATTCATGGCTAAGGCATAAATCAACCATTGGAGGTTGTGTAGAGAAATCAATACATAGGTTTGGGATACACTGAAGGAGAATGTTCGAAGGTGTTTGAAGCTTCCACGACATTGATGAAACCATTGAGGAAAATGAATGATGAGAAAACTTCACCATCATCCCATGGAAGTGCATGTCATAATAGAAGAGCTAAGAAAATCTCTCATCACCATTATCGCACCAGAGACCACGAGGAAAGGTATAATAAGTCTCAATATTCGCAAGTTCATTTTTATTATAAGCATGTTGCTAATCATGAACATAAAACATGGCATAAGAAAAATTGTTGTTTTGTGGTTTACATAACCATGTCATTGCTCAGTGTTGGAAAAGAATGGTAGCACAAAGGAGGATGAGGCGTGGAAATCCTTCTCCATGGCAAGGAAAGAAATTGGTTAAGCAGGTCTGGAGGAAGAATATTTTTTGCACCCATTGCAAAAAAAATGGTCATCAAAGAGCCACGTGTTCGAGGCTCCTTCCAGAGAAACACCTTAAGGATGAAGCGTCAGTGCAAGAACCAATTGAAATGATTGTTCGACAAGAAAGTGCGCCATGGGGAGATGACCCATTCACTTTGATAAGTGAGAGATGGTTTAGTGTTTCATGGCCGTGTTTTTAAATCATATTTTTCATTTTTAACTGTAAAAGTGACGATGTGTTTTCCATCGCTTATTAAGAAACCATGATATTTTGGCATTGTTTTGTAAATCATGTGATGCATTTATTTTATGTAAAAGTGATGATGTGTTTGCCATCAATTTGAAATGCGATGATAATGTTTTTGGCCTTGTAATGATAATTGGGGTGTGATTTCCATTTGATGTAAACTTTACCACTGAGTATGTAAACTCGTGGTGAGTATGGAAATGTTTGGGTCATAGTTGGTCATAATTTAAGCATGTAATTTGGAGGAGATTGTACTATAGGTTTGCAAAGGATGCAGGTGTCAGCTCATCGCTTAAGGCTCCAAAGAAAAAAGGTGAAGGAGATGGAACGGTGACCTTTTTAAAGACACTAGTGGTGCAAACATTGTACATAGTAGTTGTATATTATTGTTGACGATTTTGGAGGTCCAAAAGCTCAGGAATGATCAAAGTGACTCTAGAGACACACACAGGACAAGGAGGGCTTATGAAAGCTCAAAAATAAAAGTGGCGGAAACGTGGAAAACTCAGTTTAAAGTTGAAGATCTCGCCGTCCTAATCGTAATGGTGTGAATAGTTCATCAAACATAGTGCATATGTGAAAGTTAGAGCTGGTCAAAGTTTTCGGGTTGAATTTATGATGTGGTAGGTTAAGGAGGCAACAATCTAGAAGTTTTCTGGTGGCCGGATTTTGGGCAAAATTATGGGCTCGTTTATTTGTATGCTTCAGTCAGTTTCTAGAATTTTTAAAAAGGGATTATTGTTATAAAAATGAAAAAAATATTAAAAAAAATAGGGTGGCAGGCCATGACCCCCGCCACTCCCATCAGACTTTAATATATCTAAAATATTAAAATAGGGTGGCAGGCCATGACCCTGGCCACTCCCATCAAACTTTAATATATCTAAAATATTAAAATAGGGTGGCGGGCCATGACCCCCACCGCACCCTCCACCCACGGCCTCAATATATCTATGACACACATAAACGATAAGTGGGCGGGTCGGCCACCTCCAATGGACCTAGCCCATGCCACCCTCCATACAATTAGCGTAACGACCGAAGTATGTGGGATTTGAACCCACGGTCAGTGGACTGGCCCCACCCACATGGCAACTCCACAACGCACAACCAACATGAAAATTAATTCAACAACACTATATATATATATATATATATATATATATATATATATATATATATATATATATATATATATATATATATATATATATATATAACGTGCACCCCATAAACAGAGTCAATGCCCCCAAAAATTCCAATGGTTATACCATTACCGTAACTTTCCACAGTTTAAAACGTGTCATTCTATGTTGAGAGGGGGTGGGATTTGATCCCTTGACCTCCTTTCCAATGATCTTTATACTTAACACTACACCAACTAGCATCTTATTGTTAACTCTATTGGCGTTTTTATATCTAAAAACTTGTATTTTTCATTTGACCAACGAAGGTGTGAAATGGAGGAGGCAGAACAGAGAACAAAGAACGAAGAATGTAGAATGGAACATGGTTCCATAAAATGGGACCATGATGCAGTTCCAAGAGGTAGAATGATGGCACACAGTTTGAGACAAATAATATTCCTTTGACGCCCAAAGATTATTTGGGAGGTAAAATTTATTTTTGTTAGAATGGATTCAAGTTTACAGTCACTTTTCTCAGATTTTTAGAAGGAACACAATGGCGAGGTAAAATTGACCTTTTGAGTAGTGGTTTTATAGATTCCAAGTGGAAGAGAATATTCAAGAATCTTCAGGGAACCTTTCAGATTCCTTAGAAGCCGAAATTCACTAGAGTCGGAACAAGGTCAACTTTATACTCATTGTTCTTGGAATTTCGCAAGGATCTCAATGGTGAGATCAGATTCATGTTTTGATTTTCATATTTTCTATTCAGCCATGGAGCAGCATATTGGAGGAATCTGGGGGAAATCTTAAAGATTCCCTACAGCCCAAATTTCGACAATGTCAAAATTTAGAAGATTGACAGTCAATCATACAACTCTCTACGACATGAAACCAACGGTGCAGTAAGATTATCCATATGAGCTATATATTTTTCATCCATTTTCTAGAATGGGATGACGGTGTCAGATTTTAGCATGTGGACGGTTGATTTCTTGCCATTCGATGCCACGTTTGTAATGGTGCATTCAGATCCAACGATTGAGAAACCTATTCTTCAACCAACATTAGAGATGAGGTATATAAAGTGTTGTTTCCATGAACTTCATTGATTATTGTTGTAGGATGGTTTATGTCATGTCGATTCCTTCTTGATGTATGATGCAGATTCTTCATGTTTAGTTGTTGTTGTTGATTCCTGCTGATGTAAGATGTAGAACCTTTACCTATATTTATGTGGTGTGTATTTATCATGGATGGTTATTTATGTTGTGAGATCTATTTTTTTCATTGATGGTGGTAGAATCTTTGTCACCATGTGTGAATTTGTCATGCTGATAGGAGGTTTGTGATGAGTGAGACTTCCTTGTAAAGGAATGTTTCATGGAGATAATTTACCACTCATGCTAAGGGCATTTCCTTGTATGAAAAGTCAATAGAGTCCATGCAAAACATAACCATTTACAGCACCAAATGAAGCATCCAACACCATAGAGATACAGAGGCCCAGAGACATAGTCCACACTGGATGAACTTCATTATTAAACGTCTCACTTTCTATTGTGTTATTGTTGACATGTGTTTCTCTTGATTCTATCTGCCTATGTTCATTAATTATTTTGATAAATTTTAATTCTAACACATCAGCCGAAGAAAAAGGTCTTGGTTAAAACGGTATCAGAAATTTACCCGGATCATGTATAATGTATAAAAATAAATTCAGGATGCATACATGGCATGATATGCATATTTATAATCAATTATTAACAATTAACATGTTATTTGTGGGAAATAAATTTAGGTGGAAAGGATAGCCAATTTTCTTAGTAAGTATCCACTCACATAAACCTAATTTTTTTTTTAAAGGAATGGGTATTTTATATTAGTTCGGCTGGAATACGAGCCAAAACCCTTACCATAAAACATAATTATTCTTCAATTGAGGGCCAATATATATCCCTATAAATTCTATAAACACCTTGAATTTTAAATACAAAATACCTTTAAAAAATTATCTTATATATCCTCTAGAAGACATCATAGAACTTAGCAAAAAGACATATCATTCTAGAAATTTTATTCTACCAGGTTGCATGCTTCCAATCCTTCATGGTCACCAAGTCCATGCTCCATCATCGTCATGTCCAGCTGTTGTAGTGAGGGGTCTTCCACTAGATGAGCTTGTGAAATTTGCAGTGGGATTCCATGAGAGACACTTGTAGGAGTGGGGTCCGAGAGGCCAAGAACATCCTTTAATACACTCACAGTCACATTCTCCATTGTGAACTCAATACTATAAATCTTGAGGCGCATTTTATCCACTTCCCTTGCCAAAGTTTCTGTTCTGAGATGGGAGCACTCAAAATATTTTCTCAAATCGACCAGCTATTGAGTGAGAAAGGAAAAATACGACCTCAGCTCCGTGGTAATATAATCTCCAAGCTTAGACATCGTGGCCATAGTTACCTCCACCATCGACAACATATGAGATTGGCCTTCGTTAATGCGGCTAACTTGATCAAGATTATCCATGGTGCCAAAAGCTTGATTGTAGAAAAAGCATGCATAATTCTGAATTAAAACCTGGATTTTATATGATGCTCGAGCCTATCCTCCCACTCTCTCACCTCCATCACTTCACATTTAATTATTCCAATTAACCTCTTCTCCAACATTCCTCTATATCCCTGTTCACAGTCCTTCATCACATTTTCAATTACGTTTTTACTAATTCCTATTGAAGGAGAAAACTCTATGATTCACTCATACCTCCACCTTAATTGAATTTTTATTTTCATTATACTCTATTTGTCACATAGAAATATGGTGCTTCGCATGCCCTCCCACCTGGATGGATCTTCCCTTCTTGGTGTTTCATGCGAGGCCTAATTCTCATGTCCTATCGACGTATCGAGATTTGGAATTTCATTATTATGTTGATGACCATAGGATTCCACTTGATTCAAACTTTAATGATCCTTATATTTTATATTATCAGCAAAATAAATATCATAGGATAGGTATTAACAAGGTATCCCAATCATCCCAGACAAAGGCCTCGTCCCCAATTGCCAATCCCTTATTGGCATGCTCATCAACTAGTGAATTGTTCTTTTTTAACATGATAGAAAGTGACAACATCATTTTTTTTATCAACAACCACAACCTTGTGAATAATGGAGTATATTCCTTGGGAGACTTTTAGAATTATGGAATTTTTGAATCGTTATCAAGGAGTCCCCAAAAATAATGATATGATGAATACCTTTTTCCATATCGATATGTATCCCTTGCCACAACCCTAAAGATTCAACTCAATTATTTGTTTTCTTGCCTAACCCCCATGCAAATTTAAACACTATTCCTCCTTCGGGGCTATAAATGATGCCTCCCCCTCGAGCCTCCCCATTATTTAAAACATTTTTAAGAAATTTACTTATCAATATTTTTATGAAGAAAAATAACATTTCAACCTTGGTAGAAAACTTATGTTAAAATACACTTACTTTTTTCTCATATCATCATGATGAAACCCTTATTGGCATAAAAATTTTGAAAATGTAAAAAGTTTCTTTAAAAATTGATAAATAAGATTGTTTTTATTTGTTTTCTTTTCTTTTGTATATGACTCTTAGGAAATTTAGGTAAGAAATTGCTAAATAAGATTGTGTTTATTTCTTTTCTTTTAGGTGTTTTTATATGTCTTTTAGAAAATGTAGATAAGTTGGGGTTTAGTCTAGTGATTTTTACACTTAATTAATTAATTAATTTAATATATATATATATATATATATATATTTATTTATTTTGAAGATTAATAAAGAAGTTTGAAATTAGTGGTATTTTTTAATGTTTTAATATTTATATAATATTTTTTTGATTAATTTTGTGTAAAATTTATAAAGCGTGTTTAAATTATCTTTAAAAGTTTTAAAAATAAAACTAAATTTTTAAAAATTACAAAATTAAAACCAAATTGTTAAAATGAAAATATGAGAATTTTTAACTAACCAAAATAGGAAGGTAGGATAAGAATTAATTGAGTACATTAATTTTTTAAATTTTATCCATTTTTTAATATGTATTCCATATAAAATTTGACTAATTTAAATATGTATGATTGGTTTTATATAAAACTGGATTGGTTTTATATAAAACTAGTTGCCTGGTCAAACATTTCAATTCAATTTTGTTAGTATAAAATCTAAATTTAATGAGTGTGATTTAGTTTTATTAAAATTATTTAATTAGAGTATAATTGTATTGGGAGTTTCTTTCTGGCCTAGTATAGTAGAGATGTAAATAATATTTTACTTTCTCATTTTAACTTGGTCAAATTATATAAAAATTAAAATTTAAATAAAAAATAAAATAAAACTAATAATGTGAAAACATTTTTAATGAGTTAAAATAAAATAGTATGAAAACTTATGGTATTAACCCGTAGTATTTATGTGGAATATAACATATTTAAAAGGGGAAATTAAACTATCGTAAATCCACTTTAATTCAAGATCTACCAAGCATCTAGAGAGATCAAAAATCTTGAGATGTAAACATCTTTTAGAGTGAAAAGATATTTGATTCTTGTCGACACTTGGTAGATCAAGAATTATGAAAGATCTAGACTAATTTTGTTATATTCTTAAACAATATATTTAAGTTTGATTATTTTATTAAAATATTTAGAAAAAAAATTCCAGCTAACAAGTATGGTTTATGATATTCTATTACAATTACAATAAAGTAAATGAAATTTAATAAATGAAGAGAAATTTTAGTGGAGATGAAATATTTATGAAATTAAAGCTATGAATATGCAATTCAATAAATGAAGATAAATTTTACAAGATATGAAATCTTTATGAAATCAATATGAAATTAAAGCTATGAAAATAATAAGCATATGTAAAATAAAATTTTAATATAAAAAGTTTATGTATATACATAGTGTTTGGATGATTTAAAAAATATAACTCAATTTTTAAATTTTTTAATTAGGGGGTAATGAAAATAGAAAATAAGAAAGCTTCAATGAAAGTTTTTATTGAACATAATATGGAATTATTACATATTATTAAAAGGTGAAGGTAAATAGTTGTCATAAGAATAGATAAAATAAGGGTTGTATCAATATGTCTTAGTTTATTGGTAATTCTAGATGAATAATCTAAATCTATTATTCACACTTCTCATAAATTATATTTTATGAATTCCATGACTACGTTATTATGGAAAATGGATTTAGATAAGTATAGGTTCATTTAAAAAACAATATGGGTATAACATGTTGTCATAAGCCAATTCATATGAAAACATTTCAGGTTAACATGTGCTAGAGTAACATAGAGTGGTACACGAAGCTTAAGTACATACAATTATATAAACAATGGGAATAAACCCTTCAGGAATAAATCACAATTTGTAAAATCTATTTTTTATATTTGAAGTAATATTGAAAATCACACAATAATCACATGTTTCACAAGAGTTTTTATCTTTGAAAAAAATATTTGAAAGATATATCTTCATTCACCTTGGTCATTTTGACTAAAGAATAAACCATTTTATAATCAATTTAAATTTTTAAATAATTTAATTTTTAAGTATGCTTAATCACATGCTAATACCATAAGTTACTTAATATTATATATTATTAAACCATCAACACTAATCTTCTCTGAAGAATTAGATTGGACCCATTTATCCATATTCAACCCTAATCTAATAGCTCATATCTCAAAAGAGATTCCATGAGGTCTTCTCTCCTTTGTAGGTCTTAACCATGTACAATGTTTTTTTTTAAGTGAATTCTATTAACTTTGGAAACAAGATTTCACTCTATGAGATACTTAAATTTTGTTGCTCTATCGTTAGAGAGACCAAACCATAGCCAAAAATATACTCATCGATGCAATAAAAGAGATAATTGAAAGCTACTAAGTCAGACACACAAACTACTTGTCACTACAGAATGCCCTATCCTACCTTTCCTTGACAAAAATACAAAAGTAACATCAAATACCAAGTTCGTACACATAATAAAATTATAGGGCTTGAGTTAGATTGTGTTATTGGTATTGGTTTGGCTAGATCTACCAGTGGTATTGATGTTATTGGCAAAATTCCAAGGTGTTTCTTGATCCTAGCCATGCCATGCTCAATTTTTTACAGCCTATTGCCATAATCCTTGAGATGTCCATGCATGTGATCTACAGAGTGTAGTAGATCCACATGGGACTCATGCCAGTCCAAAAGAGTGTGTGCCAACAAATATTTCATCTACCAGTATAATTCAATTGCCAATATGTATTGGTTACATTTTCCATGATTATGTCTCGTGTAGACTGGGATATAGTATGTCCATTCGGTTATGACTTCAAAATTTGAGAGGGAAATTCTATGAGAAGATTACTCCCCTTTAGATCCATCTACCTCCACCTATATGTGACATGGGAGTTGTTACCTATATCTAGTTGTGAAGTCCTCTATCCATTATTTCATATGATTGTTGCCTCTACGAGAACACTCTTCATAGTAGGAAACCCCTCTTATGACTCTAGCTCTCATTCTGGGCATTTTCAGGGCTCCATGTGGATTCTGTGTAGCTCACAAAACATACTACTATTCCACCAACTCTATTATCTCCTAGGTCTACATATTCCTGCCAAGTTTTTTATTTACCATCAACTAGTCACCTTTTGTAATTAAGCCCCAAATCACTTGTCACATTGTACAGTTCTTGCTTCCATCACCACCTTGACTCTGACCACACTTAAACTTGAAAATAAAACGTGTGGGATGCATAGTGTGTGCCCCGTCAGCCTTTCGATCTCTATTTTTCCACCCCCTTGCCTATGGTGTATCACAATGAACTCCACTCTATTTAGAGTTCTATAACTTCCTACACATTCAACCTTGCCAACAACAACAATAGTTCCCTAGATGTAACCGTTTTTGTCTTCAGCTAATCATGAATCTCCCAAAGCTATTGAAGGATTTTCAAATATAGGGGAGATAGATTCTATAAATAATGAAAGAATTTTTCTTCAGGTAAACTCCTCTACCCGAGCTTCATTCCTCTAACATTACTTGGTTTAATTCACTTTAATGCCACTCTAATTCCCACAAAGGCCTGCCATTTTCATCTTGACAAACATACTGCATAGGCCTCCCATATCTAGAATCTGGTTTATCCACAAACTAAATGACAATACCTGCTTTAGATAAAATATAAAAGAGATTATAAAAAGAACAATAAAATAATAATGAGAAGGAATATTACCTAAACATACATTCTATTTTTGTAACAACCCCAAGTTGACTTTCGATGTAAGTGGAAGGACATTATAAAGGGAAAATGCAAAGGGAATAAATGGAAATTTGCAAAATGAAAAGGGAATAAATGGAAATTAATTCAAGAATAAAGGAAAGTAGGTGAAAAGGAAGATGAAGAGACAAGAATATGCAAGAAAGGGAAAATGAAGGAAAATGAAGAAAAAAAAATTAAAAGAAGAGAGATAAAATTCCAACACTCTATTTGTATCATACACTCTTGGTTACTCTTTGATCACACTATCACGTTATTATACAGACTTGGACATTCTAACATTCACTTGGAGGAGAGAAGAGGAGAATAACTACAACAAGAGGAAGAAAGCACGTGGAAGACACAAGCAAGCAAGTAGAGGAAAGCAAAGGAGTTCAAGAAGAATATTGGAAAAGAAACAGAAATGAGAGGAAATTGTAGGTAAGAGGTTACACGTGTGATTTCCTTGTTGAGATTTGAATGTGGGTGAATGCATTTGGTTAGTATTTATTATGTTGTCATTTACATGAGATTTTCTTGGATTGAAAATGGTTCATAGCATTTCCTTTTCCACTTCCATATTTCCATGATGTTGTTGGTTCCATTTTAGTTGAATTTTGGATTACCAAAATATTTTGGATTGAGGTGAGGTGGTCTCAAGAAAATCCTAAGGGTTGGGGGTGGATTTTTTTTAATTTTATCCATTTTTCGTGAGAGAATCAGTGGTAATGAGGAGTTATGCATAATTTCTTCTCTCCCTTTTCATGAATATAAATGGTAATAATGATCACAAGGATCTTTTCAGCAAGGAAGGAGAAGCCCTGGGTTTTATTTCACTTGAGAATAATCAAAACTCTGAAATAATGATGAGAATTAAGCTGTGTTATATCATTAATTTGATCCAAAGCCTCATCTTTGTGTATAACGAACGAGTGCAGGGTATTTATGCAGCAAGAATTCTTCAAAATATTTATGCATATATACATAGTGGCAAGACCTATTGAATCAAAGGAAATCACTACAACATTAGAGAAGGTTGAATATAGTATTCAATTCAATCATTTAAAATTTTTAGCCTTTCATTGTACTTCAATCCCAAAACATTTTGATACTATTGATTCATTTTTTTTTCTTGTAATATTTTTACAGGTTTTGGTGCTTGTGATGGAGAGGGAGGACATGCATCAGGAAGCAACCATAGGACTGGATGCTTCGATATTCAAATGAATGACCAAATCAGATTCCAATCGTGTCTTAAATGAACATGGGGTTGAATAAAGAGATCATTGATTTCGAAAGTGGTAGAGGTGCTCGCGAGTACCATCTTAATCAAAGAAAGATCCAAACATCAGGAGATATAGCGTCGAATTTTGGATTGCTGTTATGATGATGAACATATCGTCAATAGAAATGACATATCTTCAACATAAATGAGATCATAATTAGAGGAGGCTTTGTTTCTTGAATGTTTGGATAAAAATTAGCTATTGTCTCTCTCACTCTCGATGTGCTTTGATGACGTATACCTTTTAACCCTTATCCAAACGATATATGTTTTCTTATAACCGTTAGCATTATTATACCATTCTTAGTATGGGCTACCCAAAATCACTTTGCAGTGTCCCATGGTGCAACTTAACATTCTACCTCGTCAACACTACTAGCATTAATAGAAAAGTTCATTTTACATAATATGGGCTACCTCACATCACTTTGCATTATCTCATGGCGTAATTTTATACTCTACCTCGTCAATATTGTTAGCAATAATGGAAAAAAATATTTTACTTGTACTAGTTATTCTCATAATAGATTCCCCTAACAACAATGCTAGAGAACCTTCCTACAGTAATCATAATTTTATGTACCAAGCTCGTCAATTTATTTGTTAGAAATTCGATTAAGTTGATAATTATGAACAATTTTTTGTCCATAATTAAGTTGATAATTAATGACCTTTCTCCTGCCACTAATTGACTAATGGTATAATCATATATTATATAAATTTCAATAAAAATATAATTTTAAGACTAAAAAATCTAAAAATATGCACACATAGATTAGACCACTATCATTTAACGGTTACATATAGATTAAGTAGGGACATAAAACATAAGTATTCTAAAAGTTTTATTTTTTAATTTTAAGTAGACTTTTATGAAATTAAATGGAAAGTTTTAAATAATAGATTATATTTGGTTTTGATTGTATAAAGGATAATATATTTAAGTTATTGATATTAGATAATTAAAGAATTTATGGTTTTGAGGATGTTCAATGAATTTATATATTAAAAATTGTAATTTAAATAAAGTAAAATTAAGATTTAGTTATCGATATAGATATTTATAAAATTATGATTTTGTTAATAATGAATATTTGTTATAAATTTGAAGTATTAACAAATATGAAAAATCAAACATTTCTCCACATGCAAAAAACACTTCTATACAAAAAAAACTAAAAGTAGTGACATTTCCACCACATGACTCTTGTTTTAATAGCTCTAATAAACTTCTTAATAATTTTTTTTTATTACTTAAAACACTCTAATTTCATCCTTGAGTTCATATCAATTGTAAATTCTTGTATGAAGAATTTAATTCATTATTTTTAGATTTAGGAATAGACTCTAAACAAAAACATCAAAACATGATAGTATCATATATTAGCACAACCACATTTACTAATGTGGTTGATATATTTCAATGAGTGTTATTTTAATATATTGATTAACATATAAAAGATGAAAATACCATCGACTAACATACATCAACCACATTAGTAAATTTGGTTATGTTAGTTACATCCGATGTGTGGCATAGATTCATTGACCATGGTTTATGGGGGTTGATGAGGTTGAATATGGTCATGCTTACATTAATGTTAATGCTAATGTTACATTAATGTAACAAAAAAATAAATGGTTGATATTGTTAATGGGTTCACCATAGTTGAAGAGGGTTGACGACGTTCAACCATGGTTGACCATGGTTGATCTTTGGTCGATCATGGTTGATCATTGCTAACAATGGTTGACCATGGTTGAATATGGTTGATATTGGTTGACTATGTTTGACCATTCTAACCAAGAGGTCTTGATTGACCATTATGGTTGATCATGGTTGACCATGTTTGACCATTTTAACCATGTCGACCTTGGCTGATCATAGTTGATCATGGTTGATCTTGGTTGACCTTGGTAGTTCTTGGTTGACCATGGTTGATCATGATCGACGATAGTTTACCTTGGTTGACCATTCTAACCATGTGGATCATGGATGACCTTGGTTGACCATGGTTAACCATGATTGATCATGGTTATCCATGGTTAACATTGGTTGAGGATGGTTGAACATGGTTGACCATGGCTGTACATGGTTGAACTTAAAGACCTTGACTAACCATTATGGTTGACTATGTTTAAAGAATGGTTGTCTTCGTTTCACTATGTTTGTCTATATTTGACTAATGTGGTTGACTATTTTTATTGCTAATATTAATCAATAATATTAAAACAATTATGTTTGTTTGAAGTTGAAGAGTTTTGATTATTAAATATAGTCAAATATAATCAAACATAGTTAACAACATTAGTAAATGTTGTTGAATAATTTTGTAATGGTGCATTGTGATGTTGGATAAATTGCAATGTAATGTAACATTACGAAAATGTTTGTGACATTGAAATGTTGGATAGATTTATTTACCATTTTGACGTCAAATCATGTTTTATTATTGATATTAATCTATAATATTAATATGCGATTATATTTGAATTTGAAGAGTGTTGACTGTCAAACATAGTTAACGACATTATTAAATGTCGTTGACTAATTTTTTAATGTTGCAATTTGATGTTAGATAAATTGCAATGTAATGTAACATTGTGATAATAGTTGGGACATTGCACCATTGGTTATATTTATGTACCATTCTAATGTCACAATATTAAGATTTTTTTTTTTACTTTTATTAGTTAACTTTATTAATATTAATATTGTTATTATGAAACATTTTTAAATATTGATTATTAACAACCAAGGATGACCTTAGCTGACTAAGGTTGAAAATGTTTGACTTTGGTCAATTGAATATGGTTCAACTACATTAACTGAGGACAATTATGAGTGAAAAACTTTCACTATCATTAAATATGGTAAACATAGGAATGACCAAGTTTGATCATGGTCAACTATTTAAACATTAACTATAAATTATGACTTTGTTTGAATAGAGTTGACTAATGTTTCTAACTATGTTTGACTATTAATATTATAAATAGTAAATATAATAGACAATTATATTTGACTGGAGCTAAAGAGTATTGATTGTAAAATATATTCAACCACATTAGTAAACCAATGTGCTTTAAACCATATTAATACTAATATTATTAAACATTTTTAAATATTGACTATGGGTGAGTATGGTTTAACCATGGGCTAACATGGTTTGAATAATTTGACCATGGTTTACCATAGCTTTCTATGATATATTATGGTCATCTATATTGATATTGAATGAGTACAGTTGACCATATTTGACCATGTTGACCTAGGTCGACTATGTTTGACCATGTTAACCATTATTGGTCATGAGCATGGGGTTGACCATGGTTTTGAAAGGTTGATTATGGTGACTATGGTTGACCAAATATGACCATGATTGACCATGGTTGAACATGACTAGCCATGGTTGACCATAATTTTTTTTGATATATTATGATTTCCCATTTTGACAACGGTTGACCATGGTCAAACATAGACAATTTGGTTAACCATGCTCAACCATTCTAACCTTGGTTGATGCTAGTTGGCCATTAGGAATGGCTAGAGCAAGGGGTTTTTTGGGTCTACACGGATGACCATGGTTGACTATGGTTGAATAAGGTTAACCATGGTTGACTATGCTAAGTCAGATTGTATATCGTTGAGCATGAGTGAAAATGAGTGATAATGAGTGACAATTATTGACCATTTTGCCAATGTTTGACGATGTATGACCATGGTTGAGTTTATTTTACCATGTTTGATTACAATGTAAATATTATTAATGTTATTTATTAATATTATTTGTATTAACAATGTTAATGTTAATATCATTAATATGATTAATCATATTGTTTTTTTGTAACCCAAAGGAATTGACAACTAGGTCAGTCTCATATTCATGTGACATCAGTTCGATTTTGGCCGCTATCATTATAACTCTAGGGGGATATGAAGTTTCCTTCTCTCTATAGATTGAGTCATGACTATAGGATTGAACCTTGGATCTATTCGTTTGCACAATTTCACATAACTTCGATCGCCAATTGAGTTACCCTATCACACACTGTAATCATATTGTTAGATTGAATAGAATTTTTAAATTTTATTTTTTATTAAAAAAATATTATTAATTATTACAAAATAAATGTTATTAATATTATGTAGAAATAGTAATAGTAATGTTAATACTATTTATGTTAACAATGTTAATGACATTAATAATATTAATATTGCTAATTAAATGTTATTAATGTTAATATTATAATTCAAACGTTATTAATAATAGATATAATAATAATGTTATTATGTTAATAACATTAAATGTTAATAATTTATAAATATATTACGATTAATAAGGTTATTAACATATTTTTTCTAAACATTATAAAATATCACTCACAACACATACATTCAACCATCAACATATTCAAACATGTCACTTTGTAAGTGATTTCAATATGCCCAAGAGAAAACTTGGTCCTACCAATAGAGTAAATTCTCCAAAATTCTAAAAAATCATAACTATACTAACATACCTAAAGTTTCCACTACTATACTATAATATCCAATGTTATTTTTTTTTAATAATTAATATTAATGTTATATAATAATTAATATTAATATAAAAAAATATCTAATGTTAAAATATTAAATATTACATTGTATTCTATTAAGGCCCTTCATGGTGAAAAGGTTACTGGTTTGAAATTTCATGGGAAAAAATCCAGCCATGCTAAGGGATGGTTGTAACATACACTTAAACACAAGATTAAAAAAAAAAAATATTTTACTTTACCATAGAGCAAATATAACATCAATTCAAATGCAAATATTATATTAACAGATCATATAAATGTTTACGCCCTGTAATAAATCTAACTAATAATTACAAAATCACATATTAAAATAAATATGGACTATCAGAAATCTTAAAATAATTTCAGGTGTGAATTAATACCCCTTCATAACACTTGTTAACTCATTTTTAATAGAAATATTGTTGTAATGTATTGGTTCATTTATGATCTCGATTCCAATTCAGATTTCTTGTGACAGCTGTAAGACATACACAGCTCACGGAGATTACATTGTACCAAAACTTGGATCTACATCGTTGATTTGTTTTTTTTTTTTTGGCTAATCGATGGTTTAGGCTTAGGCGGGAGCCTTGCCTAGGCATCCCCGACAAGCCCTAGATCTACTCCTTGGCATTATTCTTCGTGTTATTGTTCTCTGTCATTGTTTTGGTTCACTGAGAGTTTCTCCCACAGTGTTTGGAAACTCTGTTGCAGTGGGGATTATGACTACCCAAGAGGACACCAAGCCCAGCTCATATATGGAGGTAATTTCACATTTAAAAACTGACTTTGCTATCGAATATTTCTCCAATTCCTTTGCATCCAGTTTCTCATTCTATCCCTTTCTTCAGGTTGTCAATTTTCTTCACTGTATTCCTATTTTATTTAGTCCTTCAGCATGCCTTCGTGATTGAGGAACTTGTTGTTAGGGTTGCGAATTCGAGTACTAATCATTTATTTCATTAATCTCTCTCTCGAATAGGATTACGGGGAAGGCGACATCCATTTCACCTTTCACATTATTCACAGGTAATTTTCAAGTTCTGAGTTTATGATTTTCTTGTATTTTCTTTGTTTTAATCATAAATTCCTTTCCCACAGTACTCATTTCATGCCCCGGTTTTGGTTGGCAGGTATGGCCTCAAGTCTTGTGGCAACCTCCTCTGCTGAAAACCTCAGTTTGCTAGGTACAGTTATTACTTACTCCGCTCGGAATTTCTCCAGGTATGCTTTGTGAGATTTTCCCAAAACAACGTAGGTGATGAATACATGTGCAAAACACAACTTCTGATCTTGAAGACTCTGAATCCCTTTCTAGGTTTACTGTTCCTCAAGGGAATATATCTTTTGTAGCATGATTAGGAATTTTAACTGAGTTTTCCACTTTGGAAACCCTGTAAAGTTTGTAAAAGGTTTTTTTTTTTGTTTTTAAAGATTTAAGGCTTGAATCGATTATAAAACTTTTATAACATTATAGGTTTAACCCATATGATTATAATCAGAGCAATTTATGTAGTTACATTGCTAGTTTCTTCGACTGTCTCTATAGCTTCGTTTTTTTTTCATATGTAAGAAAAACCTTGGAATTTCATCTTGATTTTTTCTTGTTGTGTCTATATAGACTGTCGATTCACTGCATTTGTTATCCGTTAATACTATAAAAAAATGGCATTCCAACAGTATTTCTCATAATACATTTTCTCGGTTTGTCTTTCTGTCTTTAATGCCAAAGAAGAAATATTTTCTCCATTGTTTGCTGTTATATATGCTTTTAAAGAGTTCCTCTTGCAAGATTAATCTGGTATTCATAGTTTTGTGCTACTGTTAATAGTATAAAATGATTCTTCTGAATAAATTTCGATATGTAATTACTATTTATAATTCTACCTCTGATTTTTCCAGGTGACCAGACCACTGATTTTCCCACTGTCCGAGTGTTTAGAGTTTGTACCCAAAAGGCGACTAGGTTTGGGTATGGGATTTTTCCTTGAACTTCACATGACAGTCTGCTAGGTGTTATTTTTTTAAAATTTATACAGATATTAAATGATATTCTTACTGCTTGAAATCATTTAAAATCACTACTATTTATTTTCCCAAACTCTAGCATGTACTATTGGCACAGTATAATATATTTATGGAATTATAGAGGGTTTGTATAGCTTATGGTTATCCTTGGTTTGCAAAACTCTTTCCCTTAAAAGTAATTTGATTCTACTGTTCTTTCATTTTTGAAGAGTAAATACAGTCTAAATCTCTTATTTACAGATTTTATATTTCTGTTTTTTTTAATACTTAATTCTTGTCTCATAAAATACTGGTAAATGTTTTCTAGAATTCATCATTCTTCCATAGCCATACTTTAGGAAATATTTACAACATTTAGCTCTTTAACTAATCATTTCTAATAGTAATATGTAAAATCCTTACACATTAATGAATTAAAGTACAGAACATTGTTCACTACTGCATATTCCATTCAGACGATAGTATTAAAAATATAACAACATAAACTATCAGTTATAGAACTACATGAATACTTATCTGAAATTTAAATGATTCATTTGTGGTCCTCCCAACCATAAAGTGAGGCAATTACTTCCTCCTTTCCCCCGTGCTCCAAACTGAATGGTACGGGTTAACAATGGACTTTTTTTTCTGCTGTGACCTCAAGACACCTAGTCTAGTCAATACCAAAAAATTCAGGAAATTTATGACTGTAATTCCACTGGTTATCACTAGCTCAAGAATATCTCATTATTTCCTCCTTCCCACAACAGAACCCGTACTCCTCCCTGGAATCAATCCTTTATCCTCAGAGGAGTAGGTAACTATTTCCAACTGTTCCCCAACCTCTTTTCAGTTCTTGGAAACATTTACCATTAGCTTTTTACTTTTCTTATCCAGTTATTTTTCATAACATTTTCTTTTTTTATTAAATAACATTAATTGTCTCAGTTTTTCATTAAAAAAATAATAAAAAAATTACTTAACTAGTTAATTAGCTAGTTAGTAGTAATGTAGATGTCACAACTCCCCCCTTGGAAGTAACACCATCCTCGATGTTTTACTCTGGCTCTGAAAAGAGTTCTGGGTAAGCTTTCCATACGAAACCTTGATCCTCCCAAGTAGCCTCATACAGGCTGAAGTGCTTCCATTGCACTTTAACCTAGGTGATAGCTCACTTTTGGAGCATGACTTCCCTTCGGTCAAGTATGCGTTGCGGCTCGACCAGGAATTCTCCGTCCGGCTCTACCTGCAACAATAACAAATTTGTTGTCAATTTCTCACAAAGGAAATCGCCTTACAAGTTAGGATTTCATTGCTATCCTACCTCTATATGCTTCCAATGAATTATGTGCTTTGAATCATGCACGTAACGCTTCAACAAGGACACATGAAATACATTGTGTACTCGGATTTGGCTCGGTAAGGCTAGTCGATAGGCTACAGATCCTACCCTCTCCAAAATTTCAAAGGATCCACAAAATCTGGGAGCCAATTTGGCACAAGAGGCCCACCGCAAGGTACTCCTTTTTGGCTTAATTCTTATGTACACATGGTCTCCTACTGTGAACTCTTGATAGGACCTTTTCTTATCTGCATAGATCTTCTATTGATCTTGTTCAGCCTTCAGATTTTGTTTTATTTTCCTTACCTTTGCTTCCATTTCAGCAAGCATCTTAGGTCCTAACATTAGTGTTGTCTCGGTATTGCCCCAATTTATGGGTGTGTGACACTGCCTCCCATACAAGGCCTCGAAAGGACTCATTTTTAGAGATTCCTGATAGCCGTTGTTGTAAGAAAATTCAACAAGGTGCAGGTAATATTCCATTTTACTTGGCTGCTGCATCACATACATGCACAGCATGTATTCCAGTACTTGATTCACTCACTTCGTTTGACCGTCGGTCTGGGGGTGATAAGCAGTACTGAAGTTTATCTGCATTCCCAATCCTGAAAACAAAGTCTTCCAAAAAGTAGAAGTAAACTTAACATCTCGATCTGAAATGACATTCTTTGGGATTCCATGTAGCCTAAAAATTTCTTTCATGAATATGTCGGCTATTTGTACAGTCTTGTAAGTAGACTGTACTGGCATAAAATGCACATATTTACTCAATCCGTCTACCACCACCATTATGGAATCATTTTGTATTTTTGTCTGCGGTAAGCCTATGATGAAGTCTAGGGATATGACCTCCCACTTCCATTCGGGTATGGGTATGGGCTGTAACAATCCTGTAGAATGTTGATGCTCTACCTTCACCATTGACGTCCCAAACACTTACTTAGATATTCAAGAATGTTTTTCTGCATACCAGGCTATAAAAATATCTTTCTAATTGCGGTCAACATTTTATGGTATCTCGGATGACCTGCATAACTGTTGCAATGGTATTCATTCATTATCATCTCTTTCAAATACACTTGGTTAGGCACATATACTTTACCTTTGAAGGTTAACATTTGATCTTCATTTATTCCATATTCAGAAGTACATCCATACTTTCTGATTTCTTCCACTTGTTGCCACAAAAACTGGTACTCGGGATATTTTTGTGCATCTTTCTTTACTTGTTCTGAAAATCTACTTTCCAACTGATTATAATATATATCATATATACCGTGTAATTTTCTACTTAATGCATCAGCTACACAGTTTTCCTTTCCTTTGACATGTTGAATATCCATGTCAAACTCACTTAGGAAGGAATTCAATCTTTCCTGCCTTGAGTTTAAATCTACTTTCTTGAAGTAACTCGTCAAGCTGCTATGATCTATTTTTAAACCAAATTTTTTTCCCAGAAAGTAGTTTCTCCATACTCGGAGCGCATGAACTATTGCTGTCAACTCCAAATCAGACACATAATATCTTTGTTCATGATACTTCAACTTCCCGGATTCATATGCTACCACTTTGCCTTTCTGAGACAGGACTGCCCCAACACCTTCTTTACTTGCATCCGTAAATGCTTCAAATTATTTGCTGGGATTAGCTACCCTTAACACAGGAGCAGTGGTCAAGAGATGTTTCAGTTTTTCAAAATTGTTTTGACATTCCATAGTCCATTTGAAAACTTTCCCTTTCCTCTACAAGGAAGTAATAGGAAAAGCAATTCTGGAAAATCCTTCAATAAATCTTTAGCAGTACCCAGCTAGCCCCATAAAGGATCTAATATCTGCCACATTTTGGGGTACCTACCATTCCATAATTGTTTTGATCTTTTCTGGATCAACAGAAATTCCCTCTGTGGAAATAACATGTCCTAAATAATGGATTTCTATTTTAAAGAAATCACACTTGCTGAACTTTGCGTACAACTGGTGTTTTCTTAGCATTTCCAACACAATCCTCAAATTCTCTCTATGCTCTTCCTGGTTTTTAGAATAGATCAAATATCGTCTATAAAAATAAGTACAAAATTATCCAGGAAAGGATGGAAGACCACATGCATTAGCCTCATAAAGGTTGCTGGTGCATTTGTTAAACCAAAGGGTAACACCACAAATTCATAGTGACCATACCTTGTACGAAATGTTGTCTTGCAAATGTCTTCCTCCTTGATTCGAATTTGGTGATACCCCGATATCAAATCTATCTTGTAAAACACCGTGGCTCCTTTTACTTGATCAAATAGATCATCAATCCTTGGTAAAGGGTATTTTTTCTTGACTATTAATTTGTTGATCTTCCTATAATCCATGCACATTCACAATGTCCTGTCTTTCTTTTTCACAAACAGAACTGGTGCTCCCCAAGGTGACACACTTGGGAGAATGTAACCCTTATCCAGCAGTTCCTGTAACTGTATCTTTAGCTCTGGTAATTCTGGTACACTCATTCTATAAGAAGCCCTTGACACAAGAGAAGCTCCAGGTATTAACTTTATAGTAAAGTCAATGTCTCTTCTTCGTGGTAATTCAGGAATATTTTCTGGAAGAACATCCAGGAATTCTTGCACCACTGGTATACTTTCCATTGTAGGTGATTTCTCCTTAGAATTTGCATATCCCACCTGAATAGCATACAACTGGCATCCCTTCCTTATACATTTATTCATTTGGGATGCTGATATTGGTCATAACTGTAATTGATTTTTGATTCCTTGAATTTCCTTCCGTGTTCCATCGTGCATTCTGTAATAAATAATCTTTTCCTTACAGTCCACTAAGGTCCAATGCTTTTTTAGCCAATCCATGCCTAACAAAACATCATAGGATCCTAATGGAATAATGTTTAGATCCACTTGTAACAACTGATTCGAAATTTCTAATATACAATTTAGAATTTTAGCAGTCACCTTACGCTTTGCCCCAGTGGCTACCTGTACTAACCATGAATTTTTAAATTTATGTTCTTTCAATTTACACGTCTCTACCACCTTGGGATTAACATAGATCAGACTTGCGACTGGATCTACTAACATAGAAACAGGTTGAGTTAGTATTTTACCTTCCAGCTCAATCATCGTTGGCTGATAATATGCTTGTCGGTCCTCCAACGCCGCATTAATATGGGGTATGTTTCGCGCTACATCACCCATAGTAGAAGCTTCCTTCAAGTTTGCTACAACGTAATTTCTTGTTCGCTATGGGTAGTTTTTGTAGTAATGTGCTTCACCACACCCCAAACATTGTAAAGGTGGCTTGGTCACCTACCCTTGCTCAGGCTTGCTAGATGATTTTGTAGGCTTTTCATTTGCTGGCCATATGTTCCTCTGGTGATTTCTGCAAAACTATTTGATGCCAGGATTTCATGCAGAATTCTTAAAGTTGCTGCTTTTGGCGCCCTTGAAACTCGAGTTACTTTTTTGTCCTTTCTTTGGCTTGCAAGTCTTGCTAACCTCCCCTTTTGCCTTGGATTGCTGATAGCACATTCGTGCTTTATGAATGGCTTCATCCATAGTCCGGGGATTTACAAATTCTATTCTTTATTTCATGTGTGTTAGCAAGCTGCTCAAAAATCTCTGCACCTTAGCCTTCTCCTCTCGAAGATATGGAACATTACATAAAAGGGAGGTAAACTTAGTGATATAATCATCCATGGTCATCTATCCCAGCCTTAGATCATGAAATTATTTATTTTTTTCGTCATAAAATATTTTAGTTAAGTACTTGTCCTTGAAGTATTGCTAGAATGATTTCAAGGTGACGTCTTGTTCTTAAATACTAGGTACATTCTTCACTTCCTCCCACCACAGAGTGGCTTTCTCTCTTAGTTGATATATTGCTAATCTGGCCTTCAGGTTGTTGTTATATTCATACACCTAAAAATGCTTATTCATATTTATTAACCATGCCTTTGCCACCTCCTCAGCCTCACCATCAAATGTTGGTGGTTTTATTTTACGAAATTCCCCTTGAATTTCTACTTTCTATCTCTTGACTTCTTGCTAATCTAACAAGTTGCTAGATTATGCCTCATTATAATTTGTATTCTTACTTCCCTGAGAGGGGCTCCTTTCCACCCTTTCTATAGTGTTGTTTCCTGTTTTCCGCTCACCTTCTTCTTGTATGCCTCTATCAGTACCAGGATGTTCCACCTCCTGGTTTTGTTTATCTGACAGACTCTTTAATATATTTTCATATTCTTGTAGTAATTTCTCATTATCTTTTCGAACATGCACCATTTCCTCCTATAGTTGTTGTACCTTATTTAACAGGAAAATGGTTTAGTACTGTTGTTCTTCTAATAGTTTACTATTTTTATGTTGTTGTTCGCCACTTAGTTGGACCCACATCTCTAGGTTCATCACTGGTTGAACTTGGGGTTCACCAGTGTCTTGAGGGAGATGTTGTGGGGTTCCTCTTCTCATGATGTTCCTACTAGATTGCTAAATTCTCTCTCTATGCATCATTTACACATAGCCTCATCGTTATTTGACCCTTAGGGTCCCAGCGTATGAATGTTTCTCTGATACCACTTTTAACATACACTTAAACACAAGATAAAAAAAAATTCTTTTACTTTACCAAAGAGAAAATATAACATCACTTCGAATGGAAATATTATATTAACAAATAATATAAATGTTTATGTACTATAATAAATCTAAATAATAACGCCGGATGCGGCTGCGGAAGAGAGTTAATGAGCCTTGGGCTCTCGCGCAGCTCCCAACGCTGCATACACGCCGTGCCCACATGGCCCATAGCACTACACTTGCTGGCGTTATTAATACGCCTCGATCTGAACATAGCTGCAGTTATTACACCTTCGCTCTCGGGTATATGGTGATGGTTTTGTTGAACGTTTGCAATATGGAGGAGTCTCTTGAGCAATCTTACACGGATCTCACATTTGAACCCTCTAGGCAGTTTGTTTGTTAAAGCCGGATGTGCCAATTCAATTTGCAAAGCTTGCTTCTGAGTGGCCATTGCTGATCAACTATTTTTCGGAGACTATCTGGCGTTCATGAGGGAGAGAGTTTGCAGCCGGCCTCAATTGAAACTCAGTGTGCTGTTGCCTTGTCTCCCTCTGGTCTCAATTTGCATTCTCGGGACAGTTTCTCCTCTAGAAATCGTATTTCTGGTTATATTGCTCCTCCGTCTGGTCGGCATCACCCTGGTGGTCTCCTCACCATTTCTCAAGCTCCTCACCTTCTCCTTGGCAGTCCTCGCCCGCGCCACCTTTCGTTAGCCATGCCACGCCTCAGGCAGCGCATGCGCTGCAGAAGGGGCACGAGTCGAGGTCTTGCTCATGAAAATCCTCCTTCGCCGCTCTCCGAACTCAGCTCTTCCTCTGAGGATGATGCTAACACGCCCCTGCCTGCCTCTCGCGGTGGTGGAGGCAGAGGCAGGGGCAGAGGACGACGTGCTGTGAATTATGGTCATGCAGGCAGAAGTCGAGGCCGCGCTCGTGCTGCGAGTTCTGGTGATTTCCCCTGTCAGCCCCCTCCCGCCTCTGAGCCTCCTGGTCTTGGCCGTCCTCCTGTAGCTCTTGCTCATTCCAGTCAGCCACCCTCAGACTTCTCTGTCCCTCCCAGTCAGCCCAATCCACGGGACAGTCGATTTCGGGGCTCTACTATCAGACAATCTACTCAGAATGTTGAGCTCCGATTCCACTGCACCTCCTTCGACTCCATCATCACCTCCTTCATCTCTGTCTCACTCCGTGAGGAAATCCCGCACTGCTCCGCCCCCTCCCCTCCCATTGACCATCGCCCCTCTCCCCCTCCTCTCACGGAGCTGCGTTCTGAAGCTGACAACACAGATTTGAAGACTGACAGCCATGCAGGAAAGGAGGACAGTAGCGAGGAGAATGAATATGCATGCAGGATTGAAGAGGAACCAATGTCTTCTGAGCACGAGGGCTAAATCCCCTGGCTCATTCACTTCTGGTTTTTTTGAGTTTTGCTGTTTCAATTGCTCCACTGATGAGCAGTATGATGCTTCTAGCTTTTATATTGCTGTTTACATTTTATGTATAAACCTCTGGCCGGTTTCCCTTCCAAGGGCGGCCCAGTACATTATGCTTAACAGGTCGGTTTCCCACTCTGGGCGGCCCAAAACAATCAAGAACAGTGCTGATAATCAGTCCCAGCTAGCTGGCTCACACAGCAGCAGCTGTGGTAGTTTTGTAACAATATTTTTATAAATTAATAGATTTAGTCTTATTTAGAAAAAAAAAAAAAAAAAATCTAAATAATAATTAAAAAATCATATATTAAAATAAATATGGACTATCGGAAATATTAAAAGCATTTCAGGTGTGAATTAATACCCCTCCATAACACTTGTCAACTCGTTTTTAATAGAAACATAGTTGTAATGTATTTGTTCATTTATGATCTCAATTTTGATTTGAATTTCTTGTGATAGTTGTAAGATATACACAGCTCATGGAGATTACATTGTACCAAAACTTGGATCTACGCCACTGATTTGTTTTTTGGCTAATCGAGGGTTTAGGCTTAGGCGGGAGCCTTGCCTAGGCATCCCTTCCAAGCACTAGATCTACTCCTTGGCATTATTCTTCATGTTATTGTTCTCTGACGTTGTTCTGGTTCACCAATAGTTGCTCCCATAGTGTTCGGAAACTCTATTGCAGTGGGGATTATGACTGTCCAAGAGGACGCCGAGCCTAGCTCAGATATGGAGGTAATTTCACATTTAAAAACTAAATTTTCTATCAAATATTTCTCCAATGCCTTTGCGTCCAGTTTCTCATTCTATCCCTTTATTCAGGTTGTTAATTTTCTTCACTGTATTCCTATTTTATTTAGGCCTTTGGCCTGCCTTCGTGATTGAGGAAATTGTTGTTCAGGTTGTGAAGTCGAGTAATAATCACTTATTTCATTAATCTCTCTCTCGAGTAGGATTACGGGGAAGGCGGCATCCATTTCTCCTTTGACGTTCTTCACAGGTAATTTGCAAGTTCTGAGTTTACACTTTTCTTATATTTTCTTTGTTTTAATCATAAATTCCTTTCCCACAATACTCATTTCGTGCACCTATTTTGGTTGGCAGGTATGGCCTCAAGTCTCGCGGCACCCTCCTCTGCTCAAAACCTTAGTTTTCTAGGTACAGTTCTTACTTACTCCACTCAGAATTTCTCCAGGTATGCTTCGTGAGATTTTCCCAAAACAGCCTAGGTGATGAATACATGTACAAAACACGACTTCTGATCTTGAAGACTCCGAATCCATTTATGGGTTTACTATTCCTTGAAAGAGAATATGTTTTTTGTAACATGATTAGGAATTTTAACTGAGTTTTCCATTTTGGAAACCCTGTAAAGTTTTTAAAGGTTTTTTTTTTTGTTTTTAAAGATTTAAGGCTTGAATCGATTATAACACTTTTGTAACATTCTGGGTTTAACCCATATGATTATAATCGACGGAAATTATTTAGTTACATTGTTGGTTTCTTCGACTATCTCTATAGCTTCGTTTTTTTTTCACATGTAAGCAAAACCTTGAATTTTCGTCTTGAGTTTTTCTTGCTATGTCTATATAGACTGTGGATTCACTGCATTTGTTATGCGTTAATTCTATAAAAAAAATGGCATTCTGATAGTATTTCTCATAATACATTTTCTGGGTTTGTCTTTCTGTCTTTAATGTCGAAGAAGAAATATTTTCTCCATTGTTTGTTGTTATATACGTTTTTAAAGAGTTTCTCTTGCAAGCTTAATCTGATATTCATAGTTTTTTGCTACTGTTAATAGTATAAAATGATTCTTCTGAATACATTTTGATATGGAATTACTATTTAGAATTCTACCTCTCCTTTTTCCAGGGGACCGGACCATCGATTTTCCCACTGTTCGAGTGTTTAGAGTTTGTACCTGAAAGGTGACTAGGTTTGGGTATGGGATTTTTCCCTAACCCTCACATGATAGTCTACTGGGTGTTTTTTTTTTTTAAGTTATACAGATCTTAAATGATATTTTTACTGCTTGAAATCATTTAAAATCATTACTATTTATTTTCCCAAACTCTAGCATGTACTATTGGCACAGTATAATATATTTAGGGAATTATAGAGGGTTTGTACAGCTTATGGTTATCCTTGGTTTGAAAAAATATTTCCCTTAAAAGTAATTTGATTCTACTGTTCTTTGGTTTTTGAAGAGTAAATACAGTCTAAATCTCTTATTTACAGATTTCATATTTCTGTTTTTTTTTAATACTTAAGTCCTGTCTCATAAAATACTGGTAAATGTTTTCCAAAATTCATCATTCTTCCATAACCATAATATTTACAGCATTTAGCTCTTGAACTAATCATTTCTAATAGTAATATGTAAAATCCTTACACATTAATCAATTAAAGTACATAACATTTTTCACTACTGCACATTCCATTCAGACAACAATATTAAAAATATAACAACATACACTATGATTTATAGAACTGCATGAATACTTATCTAAAATTTAGAGCTATGGTCCTCCCAACCATCAAGTGAGGAAATTATGTCCTCCTTGCCCCCGTGCTCCAAACTGAACGGTACGAGTTAACAGTGGATTTTCTTTCTGTTGTGACCTCACGACACTCAGTCTAGTCAGTACCAAAAACTTCAGGAAATTTCAAAGTGTAATTCCATTGGTTATCACCAGCTCAAGAATTTCTCACTCTTTCCTCCTTCCCACAAAAAAACCCCTACTCCTCCCTGGAATCAGTCCTTTATCCTCAGAGGAGAAGTAACTGTTTCCAAATGTTCTCCAACCTCTTTTCAGTTCTTGGAAACATTTACCATCAGTTTTTTACTTTTCTTATCCAGTTATTTTTCATAATAGTTTTTTTATTATTAAATAACATTAATTGTCTCAGTTTTTCATTAACAAAATAATAAAAAAATTACTTAACTAGTTAATCAAGTAGTTAGCAGTAATGTAGCTGTCACAATGGTGTAGCCCAAACCAAGTGCAATCTTCAGATGATTTTGAAGAATTAGATACCCACTGCTCAATTCACAAATTACACATATCAATCATCTCATAGCTCACATGACCTAACAAAAAAAAATATTAATAATTATTATTTTAATTTAAACATTGTAAATTTTATTTATTCTTAAAACAAAGTAAAGTATTTAATCTAAAATATATATTTTATATAAACCTTAAAATAAAGTAGGATAATATAAAATTTAAATGTAACTTAATATTATTATTAAAATATATTTATAAAAAATTAATATTAATATTAAATCTAATACTAAACTTTAATATTAAAATGTAAAACTTGAAACAAACTTAAAAGGTAAAACCTAAAATTTAATATTTAAAGCCAATAAAAATTAAAACCTAATATTTTATATTTATTATTATTATAAATTAGGTTTGGATAGAAGCTCTATATATATACTTTTATAGTGAAAGCATTTTTTAAAATCTCATTATTTTATACTCAAATAAATTTTATTTAAAATTATCTTGCAATTACTTCATTTAGATTTTATATTCTAAAATAAATTTTCACTTCAAGAAATTTATATTTCTTGATCCTTAATGAAAATGGATCTACATTGATAATGTAACATTATTCAACTAACATTGAATATGGGAGCATCCTGAGAAAAAAAAAAACTAAAATAGTCCAGCCAATATGACATAACACAGCTGAGAATAAAATAGGTGCCAAAGAAAAATAAAAAATACATACGGAATTGGAAATGAAAGGATTATACCAATATGGAGAGAAAAAAAATCTGGTTTTGACTGGTTTATATATAATTGATTATTTTAATGGTGTAAAAATACACAACGATTACGATATATAAATTGTTCATTACTTAATTATATAGAGGTTCTCAAAAGAAAATTACCTTACCACTTCAATAACGTGGTAAATCAAACTTTTTAGAGGTAACTATTTAATCTATGATTGAGAGTAATAATTTTATATAAACATGAAGAAATGAAAAGTGAATAAAAACAAATGCGGAGATTTATAATTTATATGTTTATTTAATTTTACAATTTTTATATGAAATTAACAATGTCACAAAATGTTTATTATAGGAAGTTAATTATGCGGATGGACGTATATATTTCAACTCAGCCATGGTGTTTTTTAAATGAATGAACAAGATTTCACGGGAGCTGAATAATGTTGGCTTGATCAAGTATTTGATTGATGTAATTTGATTCCCCTATCTCATCTTGCGCGTTACAAAGGGTTTAATAAATATTTAAATAATAAATTTGAATCAACGACCTCTCGTTTTCCCAAGGTGGCGGCCACGTTAAGAAATGCATTATGATTTCATCACTATTCACGTAAACCCATTACAAATCGATCCGAACATTAACCCATTTGAATTTAGCTCGCTGGCCGGCGAAGTGGACAACTCTGGCATGCTTGGCTCTGGATCGTCTGGCGTTCGGCTCCATATTGCAGACTGCCAGGGATAGGTATTGTGCACATAAGTTGTTTGTTTATTTTTTAAAACATGGTTTTTTTAAATTCTAGATTAAAATTATTAGTGGTTTTTAGTGTCATTTTTTCTAATTTAATTTTTTTAAAATATTACACGAATTTATTTAAATCACAAGTTTGATAGATAATTTTTGCATAATTAAATATTCATAAAATATTTTAGAGATTTTTCAGAAAGCTAAATTCATATATATATATAATTAAAAAACCAGTTTAAATTACACAAATCAAAATTTTATCTCAATTTTTTCTTCCCAAAATCTCCAAAAAGATTTAGCTAAAAACAATTGGTTTACATATTACCAAAAATAAAAAAAATTTGAGATATGTTTTGTTCATTTTGTTTATTATGTTTAACCTACTGTCGTCTATTCTGTTTAACCTGCTGCTTTCAATCGTATTCTGGTCATTTCCCATTTGTTTAACACTGTTGCTACTCATATTTATGGTATGCTGAGCCACTCTTTACATTCCCAACCGTTTACTCACATCAACATAGCGAATACAAGGCTTCGTGAGTTGCTTTGAGGAGTTAATTAAATGATAAACGTAGAAATCAAGTTTTCTCAATCAAGTTTTCTAAGTTGGAAAGATAATAAGTTTTCAAAATTTAATTAACCTTGAGTTAATTAGCTTGTATTTACTAGATATTATTTTTGGATTTAATTGTGTTAATTAAGTTATTTATTTCTGACTATTTTAATAAGATATAATTTTGTAATATTTTATTTAGCACTCAGGTTTATTTAGACTCGCTGCATCCTATGATGCTTAAAAAGGTGAAGAAATGGGATTGAAACTAGTGAAATGAATAACATAACCCTTAATTGTATAGTTTTCCCCACAATCCAACCCACTTAACTTACTACCCCTTTTGCATTATTAAACTCTGAATATTTATATTTACTAATTACAATTGATGCAAATTATATATATTTTATGAAATAATTAGTATTTTATGCAATCAAAATATCATGTGTAAATTGTTGAGTTTTTCTTTACAAACTCTTTGGCCAAGAAATAAGATAAAATATTTTCTCGTACTTCTCCTTCGTTTTGGATTTTTTTAACTCTAAAATATAACTTTAAAAATTTCATTAAGCCAACCCTAGAATAAGCTATTTTACTATTAAAACACCAATAGGTCTATATACATTATCTGGATTTTGGTTTGGGTAATCAACACATACTATTAACCATTAACACCACTCAATTTGTATAAATTAAATAATAAAAATAAAAAACCATATCAAACATTTAAAAATAAAATAAAAATATATTTATTTATAAAGTGAAAGGTCTACCTTGGTATCCGGTTTAGGAAATTTTCTATGTTGCACTACCCGTGGGGACAGGGGGATGGCAGGTACGGGGGGAAGAGTTTCTGGGACAGCTAGAGCGCACCCCTAAATTTTCAGGGGACGACAGGTTGGGGATTATTGTAGCTCCTAGAGACAGCCTTGAGTTTTATAAAGACCAGTGCCTAGGACATCTTAAATGCAAGGAGCATATGACTCAACTGATGGCAGTTGACAATGTTAGGCTCTCATGCTACAATCACTCAGATGAATGGTTTTGATAAGGGTGGAACCAAGACCCGAAAGTTAAACATAACAACTAGGAAAACTGCAGAAACTGAGTACAAACTGCAAATAGTAAATGCATTAGACAGCTTTAAGACAGAATGTTGTAAAGGGGGCCAACTTCTAAAATGAACACATAAATATCAAGTTATATGTGAGAAATGACTACGACAAAAGATGTAGTAAGATACCAACTATAACCGGGCATATTCAAGTATAAGAATCCATATATACTGGGCCTATGCAAAGATAAGAATCCATATATCTAGACTCATACAAAGATAATAATCCATTGTAGTTAATATCAGAAGAAAGCTGGAAGAGATAGGAAATGAAACAAAGTACCATGCCTGAGCCATATTTAAAGCACTATGGATGAGTGAATATCAGTATCTGATATGATAAATTCATATTAAAACATGGGAGAAATCGCATTCCAGAACATTAGATACAAGAAATGTGGAGAGAAACGAAATGAACATTTGTATTAAAAACATGGAGAAGAGTTACAAATTGTGAATCATCTAGAACAGAATCCCCAATTCCAACAAAGCTTATTATTACTAAATCCCTATAGGCTCTTCAAACATATGCTATCAAAGTTCATACAAAATACATACAGAACACTCGAACTAGTAAGTCCATTGGAAAACTTGGAACCTTTTGTTAGTGTTGTCTTCCTGCTTTTATAACCTCTGATTCCTATGCGAGAGAAGATATTTTGGGAAAATATCTTCCCCACGTGCTTGTATGTTTTTGTAGGTCTAAATCAAAATCAGAAATGACGATGAGGTAAACTGCCTCTCATCATATTACAACACAGGCCTAAAGCCGTTTATAATAGAAATGTAAACAATATGCTAGCTGGAAGTAAAAAACTAGAGGAGTGAAATAAGAACTTCACCCGAAATGACAAAGTGAAAAAGAACATAAGGTAAAAAGGCCACGCGGGCCCAGTCATGCATAATCATCGATGTTTGATGAGGCAGTGCTCCTGCTACTTCTGGCGAAGGCAATACTGTTGGTTGTGGGAAGGAGTGGCCCTCTGCACTGGAGGGTGCAGTACTGCTAGTAGTGGAAGAACTGGCCTTCTATGCTGGAGGTTCTTGTAGGATGGCCAATGGTCATGATCCATTGACTAAGACGTGAAACTGAACCTCTTCATCTTTCTTCTCTACTTCTTTGGGCATGGACGATCGTCATCCTCGGCCTTAAGCCATTGTGATTGGCTATGAGAGGGCCTGTGTGTTTAAAATGCCATAAAAAACCTGCACAGACATCAAACTAATTAAATAAATCTTGCTATGAGTGGTTGACTGTGTCAGAAGGCTCGGGTGAAGGTGGAGGAGCAGTGCGGAGGTAGGGAATGTAGCGGAAGCGTTTCCATGGTGAAAATAGCATTTAAATATGATTTGGTGTGAAATTGTGCATAAGGTGGTTTTGCAGAAAACCAGAGTGGTTTTCGCATGGGGTTGAAGTGGTAAGTGGTAATGTGCCAAATGAACACAATACAATTAGGTGGTCGATTCATGTCTTTACAAAATTTCCCATTTCGCGTGGAAACAGCGCAATCATGTTATTTGATGAAATGAAAGCGAAAATGAATGGGAGTCGTCTGATCTGGGCAATCTAGATCAATGACAGAGGAAGAATGCGATGGACGAACCTGTGCAGTCGGGTGGGACCGACAATGACGCCAGCCACCCTATCGTGTAGCGAGACGATCAGTTGTGGGGTTATAAAAGCGAGAGTGATGTGGGCCATTTGATGAAGAATATTGACGGTCCAGATAAGAGAGGGGAATGCAATAATGGATGGGTGATCAAGAAATTTGCGAAGGAGTAATGGAGCGAGAACCGTTGGATCATGATGGAGATCAACGGTGGAGATCAAATATGGAGGCACTTGGAGGTACAAACGGGTTTGTGGGATGGGTGCCTCCGCAGAGAATATGGGTCATAGATTTGGGTCGATCAGACGGTGGAGATTAAACGCGAAGGGAGAAAGGATGTGTGGAAGGAAGAAAGGTGGAACTAATTTGGGCCATTCGATGAGAGAAAATGAATGGATGTGAATTAATTGGGACTGCGCACATTCAGAATTCATACATACTGGAGTTGGAACCGTAGAGGGAGCGATTGCAATATGCCGAGGGAGCAAGAGCCATTGGATTGGGGATGAGATCAACGGTGGAGATGAATTGGAGGAAAGTGGGTGGGGTGAAAGGCAAAGGAGCGCTGGCCGCTGGATCAGGAGGTTCAATGGTCCAGCATACATTGCAATCTCACATAAATGAATGAATGGAGCAGAGGATAGCGATACAGCGAGACAGCACTGACCGTTGGATCAGGAGGATCAACGGTTGGGATTCCATCATAGGGGACAACAAATGGAGCTGAGGGGGGCCCAATAGCCATTGGATTGTGGAGGAGATCAACGGTCGGGATTGTATTGGCATTTCTCACATCGGTGGAAAAAATGTAAAAGGGACATGGAATTTGCGATGTGCAATGCGCTATGGATGGGTGCAGCACGATGGAGCGATGACCGTTGGATCTGGGAGAGATCAATGGCTAGGATTCCATCGGCAGAGAAGGGGAGGCAGAAGGGAAAGGGCGAACCCTGATGCGATGCACCGATGCGATGGAGTGAGGCGATGGCCATTAGATCTTGGGGAATGGAAGGTCTAGATCATATCGTGGGATCGGCCATCAGCGAAACAGAAAGCTTGGAAGTAGGAACTTGGAAAGAGCAACGTGCGGCCGCCGATGGGCTTAGCACTTAGTCGTATGGCCCGGTCTCATGGTGGAAAAGGCGCTTGGGCTTAATCGAAAGGGGCTTAGAGACCTGATATGTAAAAATGAGCGCCTTTTGAGCAAAAAGGTGGATTTTAGCCTTTTCAAGGGTTCCAATAAGTGAAATTTGGGCATTGAAAATCCATGCAATCCTTGTTGTAATTGCTTTGCAGTATAAGGATCCTTGTCATTAGACATTTCAGCTTAGTGAGGGATGTCATAACAACAGGGATAACAATTGCGTTAACTAATTTTATATTTATTAAAAAAAAAATTAAAATTAAATTTAGTATTTCAGCATAAACATGAATGATAAAATTAAAATATAAAAGTGAGAACTATTACTAATTTTGAAATTCAAATTAAAAAATAAAATACTAAAGTCTAATACTATCTAATCATCATTTTGCTTCACAAAAACAAATCTCGTCATCATTGCCCATTTTCAAGAACTTAAGAAGTACTATTAGTCTGCTACAACCTACAATATACTACTGTCTACATAATCATTCTATGATGCATGATGAATCATTTCAAAATTTAAATAACTACTAAACTTTTAAAACTAAAAGTAAAATTTAAAAAAACTATAAACATGAACAAGTCATTAAAATTTAATTATCAATCCCAAATTAGGAGTATAGAAATTAAGAATCTTGTGGGACCTGTCATCAGTGTAATGTATATCATAATAATTTAGATTCACTATTATTTACAAAGCACAAAGAGTATTACCATCCCATCTATTTACCTCATAACATTAAGCATTAAAGATGAGTTAGCCATTGTAATGTTTATTTGAGGAGTAACAAATGTTATGTACAAAATTAATAATGTCATAAAGCGAAATAATATATATATAAACATAATTTATTATATATATATATATATATATATATATATATATATAATAAATGATGTTTATGTTAATGTATTTAGGGATTATTTGATTGGTTAATGAATAATGGAACTTGCTACGTAGATAGACAACACCACTGGTAATTCAGTAGCACATTGATATATCTTCTTATCTTTCATTTAGTCTCTCTTGCTCTTTATTGCATATATTTAACATGGTATTAAATTCATGGTGATTGTGTTATAGGGAAATTTCAAAGATTCATGGAAAGAAAAGGTTTGTCACAAACATGGAGAAAGAGACAAGTTCAAATCGAAGGAAAATTAATTCATGGAGTATAGTCACTGCAAATTGTAAACATGAATAAGTCATTAAAATTTAGTTATAAATCCCAAATTAAGAGTCCCAAACTTCGCCCTGTCACTCGACTCTTACCTCACCTACAACCTTTGCTCCAGTCCTCTCAGCTTTGTTTACCTTCGTCGTTGTGAATGGGGTTCTTTTTTCAGAGTTTACCTTTTTTTGTCGTCTCAGATTTCACTCGGACTCATACCTGCAACCCTCACATCCTGTGTTTACCTGCAACCTTCGCTTGAGATAAGTGTTTACCTACAACCTTCGCAACTTGAGTTTAACTTCGTCGTCATGTCTCTATAACAATGTTTACCTTTGTCGTCGCCATGTACTATTCAATAGGTTTACTTTAGTGTGTATGTGATAGGTTTGGTTTGGTCAATAGGTTAAGGTTGCGATAGGGTTTAGGTTTCAAAATTTGTTTTTTTAATTTTGACTTTAAATTTTAGAACTTAGATTTCATTTTTTTTTTAATTTTTTTTAATTTTTTTTAAATTTCAATGTGCATGATATTGAGGACATCCTAAAATCCCCCGAAAAGTCTCTGATTTTTTGAGGGAAGACTCGGGGACGGCCTTGAAATCCCCGATGGAGTCCCCAACCAATTAGGGAAGTTTCCAATGAGTTCCAAAGTACCTGAAATGTCAAAACAGAGAGAACGTCATGAATTTTGGTGAAGATGAGTCCCCCTACAACATAAGAAATTTTGTTTTTTACACAAATAATTTTTTTTTAGAATGAAATGATTTGATAAACTAAAATACTATTGGTATAAAAGTCAGTGTCCAACGGATTATATTATTAACTTGAAAAATGAAAGATCTTATTGCAAAGACAAAAATAAAAAAATTAAATTAAATTATTATTTCCTTATTATTTCTTATACCACTTATAGAGCCTACTTCCGTAGGCCTTTTGATTTAACTCCTCATCGAACCTTCATTTCGGTCAAACAATGATTCATTCAGGGAGGGACTGTAAGTTTAATTCAAAGTCTCTCAAGTTTTAAACGCGTTGTTTGATATTCTAATCAGTGCAGAATGTACGTTGAGAGGTAGAGCACGTATTACCCTTCCCTAATCTCATGAGGTTGTATTATACATTTATTGATGCAGAGGAAATCACCACAATATGTGGAAATATTTAAATCTACACAATTAATATTATTGAAACATTTAAGTTTACACAATTAATATTTGTAATTAGTGTTAATTTTGAAAAGAATTAATGCACCAATATTTAATAAAGGAAAAACATAGAGAGTTAGTTATTTAGTTAAGGAATGATAATATTGAAATATGTGTTATAATTTAAATTTTCTCAAAACTAATTTCTAATTTAAAAGTAAATAAAAGAATAATTACTTGCAACACATTTAATAAAAATAATAAAAGAACAATATACAAAATTATTAATAAAACAATCTACGAAATTCTCGATTAGAAAATGAGAGCTTACTTGAATAAAGGGGGTGGGAATGCAAAGAGTGTCATCAATGGAACTAGGTACCATTATTAATAAAATGTGGAACTAGGTAGCATTATTAATGGAATAAGTTTTATATTATTCGTAGTAATTAATAGTACTTAATAGTAATATAAGGTTTATAATATTAAAAGGTTTATAATATTAATTGTATGGTTATTAGGTTAATAATATTAATCCTATGAAAGAAATAAATAAATAAAATTCAAAAGAAATATTAATATTATAAATATTAAAGTGAATATTAATAAATAATAATAAAGTTATTAATGTTATTAATAAGTATTGTAAATATTAAAGTTTAATATTAATAATAAAATTTAATATTTAATATTACTATTAATTATTATTAATTTTATAATTAAAAACTAATGTTATATTAATAAGATTATTAATGTTAATAATAGGTTACTCAGTCATTTAATAATTTTTTAATTGGTTTGTTATACGATTAAAGTTTACAATTCTAGGGTTTATAACATTATAGTAAGGGTTATTAATCCAAGAGTTTATAATAGTAATCATATGGTTTATAATCATGGGTTTTAATATATTAGATTTAGGGTTTATTATATTAATATTAGGATTTAATACACTAGACTTGTGGTTTATAATCTTAGGGTTTATAATATTAATGTTAGGGTTTAATATAAATTTTAGGGTTGGAATGGTACATAAATCTATCGGCACATTATGATAAACATTGTCTCAATATGAAAATCATTCTAATAATGATTATCACAATGTTACAATTTTTTGCAATTTGTTGAACATCACATTACGACATTACAAAATTTGAGTTTAATTATAATGCTTCTCTCTTCAATTTTCTTTTTTATTTTATATTTAGTAGTCTTCCGACATACGTTTATTGCTCATACCTCTACTTTGTATATAATTTAATATCAACTCAGTTACAATTTTCCCTTAAGGAAATATTCCTTCTCCTTAGAACCATGGAGATAGATGTCTAAACATAATTTCCTTTATTCATTTATGAAGATAAAGTTTCCATAATCCTTTTTAACCTACCTGTTATTTATTCATTCTCATGCATAACGATCTTTACCTTCATACAACTTATAAATATGACTAGTTATACACAACATCTCCACTATAATAATCACCTATAATTTACTAATTTCCATTTCATCATTTTAACATGAAAAACTCAGTCTATAATTGAATTTTATGCGAGACTTAGGTCAAATGTAATTCAACCAACTCATCAAACATTCCTCATCACAATACACCATATAGCGTATTCTCCTATACTCGCCTTACCTCCTTATACTTTTAGGGTTTCAGTTACACGATAATTCAATTCTAGTTATTGATTATATTTATGTGTTGGTATTAACCAAATATTGCATTTACACACTTTAATGGTTTCATATGAATTGTATGACTTCTATACTTATCACTCTTCCACCGTGAATTTCGGTAATGTACATGGTAAAGATTTGAGTTGTCCCTCATACATCTACTCATACTCTATTGATTTAATTCCCAACGCAGTTTCCAATGACATTGATAATAACTACACTGACATACTGTACATGGGATCCAATTTCGATATGGTTCATTTATTTGGTTGGTAAAAGTTAGTACCACTTAAGAAGATCTAGGTTTCTGAGATACATCCCATCTAGTATTGTGGAATTAGATCAAGTTTAATACCCTCGTACTCCATCACATCGGTCTCTGACAGATTCCCACCAAGCCGAGGAAACCTAATCTACGCTCATATTCGAGACACATGGATGAGGTAGATTTATCATTGATTAGGTTTTTTTCCACCCATAAATGCCTTTGGTTTTCACGATAGTTCAATTGCTCGATTTAATTTGGTGGAAATTGTTTTACTGTTTGGCCTCTGTCATTATCAATTAGGCTCTCTATTTGTAGCTGAGTCCTGTTTGAACTACATACTATGCACCCCGACCAGGATTTCAAGGTGTTACACCCACTCTTCTAGTCTTTCGATTAACAAGGTAACTCCCTTTTAATTACACAATATTTATATTATACCTTTTGGTTACTTCGGTTTCTATTTTCCGTTTACTGAATTCTAAATTTCCGTTTTTAATTTTTCTACATCCAGCACCAATGGCGACATCTAGCTTTCCATAGAGAACTCACAAGATAAGTCTCGACTTTTTGTTTATTTGGAAAACTACACTCTTTTATGGAATATCATCCAACCTCCGTTTAATATGCCACAAATTTGATTTTTCCTTATCATAGTACTGAACCCTCTATTATTATTTATTTTATATGCATTAGTGATGGGTATGCGTCTCATTATTTCATGTCAGAAGGTTAACTGGTATAATAGTTTACTTGTGGGATCGTGAAACCTACAAGGCTCCATGCATTTCTATAGCGCAGAGTTTTGTTATAGCCATTACCTCTAATATTTTCGTTTGAGTCTCGAATACTGTCTTTATTTGTATAATGGTCTATTTCTATTGTTGTAACTTTGCTACGAAAAATTCATTTACTCTGAAATCTACTTTTGCTTCTTAGAATCAACTTCTCAATGATTCTTGTCAAACTATCACTTATTATTTCAAGCTTTATCGTATGTTTTTGAAATTCCTTTCTCGGTGAATAATAATTCCTCGTTTTTCTTATTCGGGGATATATAATTTATGAGCTACATTGTTCATATGATGCATTCCTATGATGCAGAGTCTTGGTTATTTGGCCACCGTGCTCGAACCTGACAACAATTTAGGTAACTCACCTTTATTTATGGTTTTCAAGTCACGGGGTAACCTTATTGTATTTTACATTTAACTGAGAACAAGAATTTAATAATTCTACAGTTTGGTGTTCGTTCCATGTATCTTCCCTCCTGTAATTTGTTTAAAATGATGGAAATCTCTTAAATCTGCAACGTCTTCCTCTTAACTATCATTTTAATGGTATACATTATTTCTATTTCGCAATACTTTGACCTTGACTCTCAATATTTCAATATTTACTATTAAACCAAATTCCTTGTTTGTTTCATGGGAATACAGGTATCGTATGGATCCTAATCCAATAATGTATTTGAAATTATTTATATTCATAATAAATATTCCATTTCTCCTTTATTTATAAGTTTATAAAATATTTAAATATATCTAACTGCTGGTTTTGTTTACATACAGGTAATTAGAATAAGACCTCAGATACTGAAGTCAAATTCCCATTTCGATTTTCTCGTGTAGAGTCTTTAATTGGTGACTCTGCGTCTGCACATGTTGGTTTAACGATAAATTGAGCTACTTGTATGCTCCCACGCATGCCCTCTTCCAGATTTATTTATGTTTTATAGGAAAGGGCTAAATTCCCTCATGTTGTAATTTTCATAGTTCCGTTATGTAAATATTTCTTGGACATTTCATAACCTTCAAATTTGATTTATGAACATTTCTCATTTCATGAAATATATTTAGAACTCCTATGGTACCATTTATATATGAATAGAACCAAATTCTTATACTATGGTTAATTTATAGAACGAATATTTTTATTTATTTGTTTCAACCTCAACTGTATTAAATCCTAGAGGTAAATCTGTTTAATATATATCTTTGTAACAGAATTGTCAATATTGATTTCCCTTCTGTACACTTTTATGTTCTGTTGCAGACTATTTTTATATCTTTGTTAGGTTTGCATATTGTAAACAATGAATACTCATACTTCTGTTTAAAACAAACAATTTCGAGAACTACTTCTCAATAAGATAGTATGGTATAGTTTGTATTTTGTATAATACCGAGATATTTAATTTTGGTTAAATACCAGAATTTTCTATGTTCAATAAGTTCTTGGAATAAGAATACAGTCCTATTGTATACAAGTATGTATATATAGTTTAATATCTTTGTTAGACAGTATGATCAATTGGAGACAGTCAACATTTGTATAGACATATTCTCCATTCATGTGGTTTGTTCATTTCCTTTCTCTAATGTATGCAGAAGTTCATATCGTGTATAGTACAATATCAAATTTAGTGTATAATATTTGAGTTTATCATGCATGTACATTTATTTCTCTTATAAATAAATATACAGTTCAAATTTATGCATGTCTCCAGTAATTACAGTTCTATATTTTTCTTTCTCTCGCTAATACAGGAATATTTAGTTGTACATTACCACATATATTTAGATATATGTATATATATCTGTTCCATTTCTACATATAAATTTATGTTTAAAATTTATTTTTCAATATAAACTATATAGTTTGCTACCAGAATAATAAAACAACTAAATTTACAGCAATGTTAGTTTCCTGTGAGGTACCTAACCTCAGATCTAGACTCATCACTGGGTTTTTTACATTCTAAGAGTTGGTCCTCACAGAGCATGTCTGTACCACAATATATATTTTACTATTTCCTATAGTATTTCCTGTTAAATATACAAACTAGCAAAAGGTAACTATACTCATAAATTTTCAAGTTTCAACGTAGAGTTAAATTTAGAATTTGCATATTAACATGGCTATTTTACCACTTTCATTAGTCATCACAACATTATAATTTAAATCAAATACCATTCCAAATTAAATGTGCATACCACTTACATTTTACTAGTTGCCTCACAACCTTAGAGCTCTTTCTCCACAGCTCACCCCTGAGAATATATCTTTTCCTCAAGTGATAGCCAACCCCTTTGTCTATCCTAAAACAAATTATTTTAAGCTTGATTTCCCCAACATATTTCACTTAACTGCATCGATTTAATTCAGGATGTTGTATTCCTATTTTCCTAGGCTTTCCCTTTGTTTCTTCCACAAAGGTACTTTTAAAGCTAGCTTTTCTGCTTTCCAGCTTTATTCCACCTCAACCCAGTAATTTCCTCTTTACTGAGGTACTTTTTTAGATTTTTATCTCCAAATATAATTTTAGTATCTTACGCTATTCCTTCCAAGGATTTCTGGAAGTTTGGGAAATTCTTACAACCTTATCCATCCTCATGAATTGGGTTTCCAGATCTAAAATCTCAATATAGTCATTGCACATAATTTTCCATTTTATTTTATTAATTTAAAATAATAAAATAAATCCACATAATTGTTTTCCGTTGGGTCGCACTGTACCCTTTTGGACTTGTTCAAATGTCTAACAAAAGCATAGTAAATTGGGGATATTACATATTCCCGCTCTAAAAACAAAACACCACCCTCGGTGTTGTAAAAACAATTAAAACAAAATCATTGTTTAAACAACGATGGATATTTTTCCATCATATCTTCCTCTCGCTCCCAAGTAGCCTCTTCGGGTGCAAAGTGCCTCCACTTCACTTTCACCCTAGCCACTGTCTTGTTTTGGAGCTCAATTTCTTCCTGTGCCAAGATTTGAAGTGGCTCTGGAAGGAATTCCCCTTCTGGTTCCACTTGTATCAAATTCCAGTCAATAACATGAGTAGGGTCATGTATATATTTTTTTAGTAATGAAACATGAAATACATCGTGAACCTTAATGTGACTAGGCAAAGTCAGGTTATATGCAACTGGTCCAACTCTTTCCAGCACTTCAAAAGGTCCACAATAACGTGAAGCTAGTTTTGCACAGCTATCAATGAGAAAAGTACTCCTATTAGGCTTAATCCTTAGGTAAACATGATCACCCACATCGAATTCTCTATGAATTCTCTTTTTGTCTGCATAAATTTTCTGCTTTTCTTGTGTTTTTTTGATGTTTTGCTGAATTTTCTTCACAACATTTCCATTTCCTGCAAGGCTTCTAGTCCAAGTATTAATTTATCTTCAGGTTGACTCCAACTTAGAGGGGTATGGCACTTTCTACCATAAATTTCTTCAAAAGGGCTCATATTTATTGAAGCTTGGTAGCTATTGTTATAGAAAAATTTAACTAAATGTAGATAGTCTTCGCATTTTTTTGGTCTATCCATGACATACATCCTTAACATTTCCTCTAAAATATGGTTTGTTCTTTTTGTTTGGCCATCAGTTTGGGGATGGTAGGCAATACTAAAATTTAATTTGGTACCCATGCCTCCAAACAAACTCCTCCAAAAAGCTGCAATGAACTTTGCATCTCTATCTGAAATGATCATCTTAGGAATACCATGCAATTTTACAATCTCCTTCATAAATACATTTTTTACTTGAGGGGTACCAAAGGTAGACTGTACAGGTATAAAGTCAGCAACTTTAGTTGAAGTATCCACTACAACCATGATACAGTCATGTTGATATTTGGTCCTTGGTAAACCAGTAATAAAATCCATGGAAATAGTCTTCCACTTCCATTCTGGGATGGGTAAAGGATTCAGCAACCCAGTTGGATGCTGATGTTCAACCTTTACTTGTTGACATTATATACATCTAGCCATGTAATTTTCCACATCCTTTTTTATGCTAGGCCAGAACAGATTCTTTCTTAAAGCTGAAAGTAATTTCTCGTATCATGGATGTCTAGCATAGGGTCTTTTATGATACTCATCCAGAATCTCTTTCTTTAAGGAGTATACATTAGGAATGTATAATCTGTCTTTATCATAAATCAGTCCTCTCTATTTTTGTGTATACCCTTTCATCTCATATTTCAGAATTTGTGTTTGGAATTTTTCATAATTTTGATCTTGTTCCACCACTCCTTGTATCACTCCTTTTATATCAAAGTTGGCACTACTTCCAGCATTACTCATACTTTGCCAAGAATTTATACTTAATGCATCGGCAACCTTATTTTCCTTCCCCTTAATATGTTTGATCTCCATGTCAAACTCACTATGTAAGGACAACCACCTAGCTTGCCTAGCACTCAAATCAATTTGGGTGAAGAAATATTTTGGGCTGATGTGATCTGTCATCAACACAGACTTTTTCCCTGAAAGATAATGTCTCTACATCTTGAGAGTGTGTATTACAGTAGCCAGTTCTAGATCATAAACACTATAATTCAGTTCACGTTTCTTGTTTTTTATGGATTCATAGGCTACAAAACAATTTTCTTGTAACAACACTCCTCCTAATCCCTCTCTACAAGCATCTGTGCACACTACAAATTCCTAGTCTATATCAACAATCTTTAATATAGGTGCTATGGTAATTTTTAGTTTTAGCTGATCAAAACTACTTTGACATTTTTCAGTCCATTCAAACATAACTCCTTTTCTCTTTAGAGATATAATAGGGTAAGCTAAGGACGAAAATCTCTCTACAAACCTCTTTTAATATCTTTCAATTCCCATGAAGGATCTCATAGAAGACACATCAGTAGGTACATGCCACTCTTTTATTGCTTTTATCTTTTCTGGGTCTACTGCTAACCCTTTTTTTGAAATTATATGACCTAGGTACTGAATTTTATCTCTGAAAAATTCACATTTTCTAAACTTAGCATACAAATTGTTTTCTCTGAGTGTTTGTAAAATCATTCTAAGGTGTTCCTTATTCTCATCTTGATTCTTTGAATAAATCAAAATGTCATCAATAAAAATTAGTATGAATTTGTCCAAATATTTATTTGAGGCACTATTCATTAAGCACATAAAATTAGTAGGTGCATTTGTCAACCCAAACGGTAGAAACAAAAACTCATAGTGTCCATACATGGTTCTAAATGCAGTTTTACTTATATATTCATCATTAATTCTTAATTGATGGTAGCTTGTCCTTAGATCAATTTTAAAAAATACTGTTGCTCCTCTAACTTGGTTAAAGAGGTCATCTATCCTTGGTAAAGGATACCTGTTCTTGATTGTCAACTTATTCAATTGATGATAGTCTATACATGTCCTGAAAGTATCGTCTTTATTTTTCACAAACAACACCGGTGCTCCCCATGGAGATACACTTGGTCTTATGTAACCTCTATCCAACAACTCCTGTAGCTGCATTTTCAACTCCATCAGTTTTGGAGTACTCATTCTGTATAGGCTCTAGAAACTGGACTTTCTCCCATCACTAAGTCAATTGAGAAATCAATTTCTCTCCTCGGAGGAAGATGAGGAATTTCATCTGGAAACACATCTTTGAATTCTCTGATAACAGGTAATGTTTCTAAAGGATTCTCTTCTTCTTCTTGTCCCAATTCCTCTACATACACAAAATACACTTGGCAACCCTTTCTAGAAATTATTTTTAATTGAAGGGCTGAAATTTTTCTCATAGATATGGGCTTGGGTTTGCCTTTTACTATGACAGGTTTTCCCTCCTTATTTATGCAATGTATTGTCTTGTCTAAACAATCTAAAATGGATTTCTGTTTTTCTAACCAGCCCATTCCTACTAGTACATCATAAGACCCTAAAGGTATAATATTTAGATTCAATTTAGTTTGATATCCATTCAAATTTATGGTTGTTTGGGATAACTTATGAGTCACCTTCCTTTTTGTACCAGTGGCCAACTTCACTAACCAAGACTGTTGAAATTTTTCTAACTTTAAGTTACATTTTTATACCATTTGAGGACTGATATAGCTCAAATAAACACTTAGATCTATTAAAACATAAATAGTTTGGTTAGAAATCATACCTTCTACTTCAACCATAGTGGATTGGTGTTCTGCTTGACGATCTTCCATAGCAGCACTAATTATGGGGATGTTTCTTGCCACATCATTAACATTCGTTGCTTCTCTCAGTATTTGTATGGTCTGAATGTTTCTGTATGGACAATCCCTCAGTAAATGAGGTTCTCCACAACTTGAACACTTTAGAAGTTCTCTCATTTTAACATCCCCTCTCTTTTATTGTTTCCATTCATCTGTTTGGACCTTGTTTGTGATTAAGCAGTTTTATTCTCTTTGGTTTTGCTGGAATTTTTTATTTTGTGTTTCCTAACAAAGTTCTTTAAATATGCCGGTTTTGTTCTCTTTCCACTGGAGTCACCCTTCTCTTTCTTTTTCCAATTCTTTTCTTCTTCATTTTTTCCCTTGAATTGCTAGTAACACAACCTTGCTTTACGCACCACCTCATCCATGGTCTTGGGATTATCAAACTCTATCTTTTCCTTGTATATAGTAGGTAGAAAGTTTAAAAAACGTTGTACCTTTGCCTTCTCTTCTCTTATATAAGGTACATAACGGAGTAGATTGGTGAATTTGGTTACAAATTCTTCAATAGTAAGCTATCCCAACCTAATATCATGGAATTTTTTAGCTTTATCATCATAATAACGTTCATTCAGGTATCTATTTCTGAATTTGACTTGGAAATCCTCCCAAGTAATAGTTTTCTCATCTATGACATGAACCATCTTGGTTTCTTCCCACCACAAGGTATCCTTACCTTGCAACTGATAGATATCCAGCATGGCTCTCAAGTTACTTTCATATTCATAAACCTAAAATTACTTTATCATGTTTAGAAGCCATGCTTCAACATCCTCCTCCTTCTCTCCATCATAGGATGGAGGCTTGATTTTCCGGAATTCACCCTGTAATTCCTTATTCCTCCTAGACTGTTGTCTATAGGCGTCATCTTCCTTAGAATATTGTGAGTGATTTACCCATCCCTTTCTCTTCCTTCTGGAATCTTCACCTTCTTGACTATTCCAGGAGATCAATTCTCTTATTAATTTTTCTTGCTCTTCACTAGCTAAAGATAGCCTTTCATTGTGGCTTTTCAGTTGCGTCATTTCTCTTTGCATTCGAAGACATAGCCATCAATGGAGCATTTGGATCTAGTGTATTTTCTCCACCACCTAGAGCCAAATACAACTCGTCTCCTTCACTCATGGTTCGCAGCTGTATACTTTGGAACCATTTCACTATACATGAAATTAAACATTAATGAAATATAAATCTAATAAAAATTTATAGCAACATAATTTTTCTGGTGTGAGCACATATTTTTTCCTAGTGTTTTAACTTGGGATCCGATACCATTTGTAACACCTCTCTCTTCAAAAATTTTCTAGTTATATCTCTACTTTATTACTAGGATTTCACTATATTTAGTAATCTTCTGACTTATGTTTATTTCTCATACCTCTAATTTTTTTATAAGTTAATATGAACTCAGTTACAATTTTACCTTAAGGAAATAGTCCTTCTCCTTAGTACCATGGAGATAGATGTCTAAACATAATTGCCTTTATTCATTTGTGAAGATCAAGTTTCCATAATCCTTTTTAACCTACTCATTATTTATTCATTCTCATGCAAAACGATCTTTACCTTCATACAACTTATAAATATGGTTGGTTATACACAACATCTCCACTATAATAGTCACCTATAATTTACTAATTTCCATTTCATCTTTTTAACATGAAACTTTGACTATATAATTTCATTTTATGTGAGACTTAGGTCGAATGTAATTCAACCAACTCATCGAACTTTCCTCATCACAATACACCGTATAGCATATTCTCATATACTCACCTTACCTCCTTATACTTTTAGGATTTCGGCTACACATTAATTCAACTCCAGTTAGTGATTATATTTATGTGTTGGTATTAACCAAATATCTCATTTACACACTTTAATGGTTTCATATGAATTCTATGACTTATAAACTTATCACTCTTCCACCGTGAATTTTGGTAATGTACATAGTAAAGATGCGAGTTGTCCCTCATACATCTACTCATACTCTATTGATTTAATTCCCAACGTAGTTTCCAAAGACATTTATAATAACTACACTCACAGACTGTACATGGGATCTGATTTTGATATGCTTCATTTATTTGGTTGGTAAGAGTTAGTACCACTTAGGAAGAGCTGGGTTGCCGAGATACATCTGATCCAGTATTGTGGAATTAAATCAAGTTTAATACCCCCATACTCCATCACATGGGTCTTTGACAGAATCCCACCGAGCTGAGGAAACATAATCTACGCTCAGATTTGAGACACATGGACGAGGAAGATTTATCTTTGGTTAAGTTTTTTTCATCCATAAATGCGTTTGGTTTTCATGATAGTTCAATTGCTTGGTTTACTTTGGTGGAAATCATTTTACTGTCTCGTCTCTGTCATTACCAATGAGGCTCTCTGTCTGTAGCCGAGTTCTGTTTGAACCACATACTATACACCCTGACTAGGATTTCAAGGTGTTACACACACTCTGCTAATCTTTCGATTAACAAGGTAACTCCCTTTCAATTACAAAGTATTTATATTATACCTTTGGCTTTTCATTTTGGTTACTGGGATTTTGATTTTCCGTTTACAAAATTCTAAATTTCCGTTTTTAATTTGTTTACATCTAGCACCAATGGCAACATCTATCTTTCCATAAATAACTCACAAGGTAAGGCTCGGCTTTTTTTTATTTGGAAAATTGTATTCGTTTATGGAATATCCTCCAACCTCCATTTAATATGCCACAAATTTTGTTTTGCCTTATCATAGTATTGAACCCTCTATTATTATTTATTTTATATGCACTGGTGATGGGTATAGGTCTCATTCTTTCATTTCAGAAGGTTAACTAGTATAATAGTTAACTTGTGAGAACCTGAAATCTAAAAGTCTCCATGCGTTTCTATAGCATAGAGTTTTTCTATAATCCTTACCTCTAATATTTTCATTTGAGTCTCGAATATTGTCTTTATTTGTATAATGTTCTATTTCAATTGTTGTAACTTTGCTACGACAATTTCATTTGCTATGAAATCTGTTGTTGCTTCTTAGAATAAACTTCTCAATGATTTTTGTCAAACTATCGTTTATTATTTCAAGCTTTATCGTATGTTTTTGAAATTACTTTATGGGTGAATACTAACTCCTCATTTTTCTTATTCGGGGATAGATAATTTAGGATATGAACTGTTCATATGATGCATTCCTATGATGATCTCGGTTATTCAGCCATCGTGCTTGAACCTGACAGTAGTTTAGGTAAGTCACCTTTATTTATGGTTTTCCAGTCACAGGGTAACCCTGTTGTCTTTTACATTTAACTGAGAACAAGAATTTAATAAGTCTACAGTTTGGTTTTTGTTACATGTATCTTCCCTCCTATAATTTGTTTAAAATGATGGCCATCTCTTAAATCTGCAATGTATTCCTCTTAACTATAATTTTAATGGTATACATTATTTCTATTTCACAATACTTTGACCTTGACGGTCAATATTTCAATATTTACTATTAAACCAAATTCCTTGTTTTTTTCCTAGGAATATAGGCATCATATGGATCCTATTCCAATAAGGTGTTTGAAATTATTTGTATTCGTAATAACTATTCAAATTCTCCTTTATTTATACGTTTATAAAATATTTAAAAATATATAACTGTGGTTTTTGTTTACATACAGGTAAGTAGAATAAGACCCAAGATATTAAAGTCAAATTCCCATTTTGATTTTATCATTTAGAGTCTTTAATTTGTGACTCTACGTCTACACAGGTCGGTTTAACGATGCGTTGAGTTACTTGTATGCTCCCACACATTCCCTCTTCCAAATTTATTTCTATTTTATAGGAAAGGGTTAAATTTCCTCATGTTGTAATTTTCATAGTTTCATTATGCAAATATTTCTTGGACATTTCATAACCTTCAAATATGATTTATGAACATTTCTCATTTCATGAAATATATTTATAACTCCTAAGGTACCATTTATATATGAGTAGAACCAAATTCTTATACTGTGGTTAATGTATAGAAGGAATATTTTTATTTATCTGTTTCAACCTCAACTGTATTAAATCCTAGAGGTATTTCTGTTGAATATATATCTTCGTAACACAATTGTCAATACTGATTTCCCTTATGTATGCTATTATGTTCTGTTACAGACTATTTTTATATCTTTTTTAGGTTTGCAGATTGTAAACAATGAATACTCATACTTTTGATTAAAATGAACAATTTCGAGAACTACTTCTCAATAAGATAGTAAGGTATAGTTTGTATTATGTATAATACTGAAATATTTAATTTTGGTTAAATACCAAGATTTGATAATCTATAAGTTCTTTATATAAGAATACAATCCTATTGTATATAAGTATGTATATACAGTTTAATATCTTTGTTAGACTGTGTGATCAATTGGAGACAGTTAACATTTATATATAGGCATATTCTCTATTCATGCAGTTTTTTCATTTCCTTTCTCTAATGTATGCAGAAGTTCATCTAGTGTATAGTAAAGTATCAAATTTATTGTATAGTATCTGATTTTATCATGCATGTACGTTTATTTCTCTTATAAATAAATATACAGTTTAGATTTATGCATGTCTCCAGTAATTACAATTCTATATTTTTCTTTCTCTCGCTAATACAGGAATATTTAATTGTACAATACCACATATCTTTAGATATAAGTATATATATATATGTTTCGTTTCTACATATAACTTTCTGTTTATTATTTATTTTTCAATAAACTATAAAGTTTGCTACCAGAATAATAAAACAACCAAATTTACAGCGATGTCAGTTTTTTGTGACGTACCTAACCTCAGATCTAGACCCATCACTGGGTTTTTGACATTCTGACAGTTGGTCCAGAGCATGTTTGTACCACAATATAGATTTTACTATTGCCTATAGTAATTTTTGTTACATGTACAAACCAAAAAAAGGTAACTATACTCAGAATTTTCAAATTTCTAACACATAGTTAAACTCAGAATTTGCATACTAACATGGCTATTTTACCACTTTCACTATTCATCACATCATTATAATTTAAATCAAAGACCATTCCAAATTAAATGTGCATACCACTTAGGTTTGACTAGTTTCCTCCCAACCTTAGAGCTCTTTCTCCACAGCTCACCCACGAGCAGAGATATTTTCCTCCAGTGATAGCCAACCCCTTTGTCTATCCTGAAACAACTTATTTTAAGATTGATTTCCCCAGCTTGTTTCCCTTAAATGCATCCAGTTAATTCAGGATGTTGTATTCCTGTTTTCCTAGGCTTTAACTTTTTTTCTTGCACAAATGTACTTTTAAAGCTAGCTTTTCTACTTTCCAGCATTATTCCACCTCATCCAAGTAATTTCCTCTTTGCTGAGGCACTTTTTTAGATTTTTATCTCCAAATATAATTTTATTATCTTAATTTATTCCTTCCAAATATTTCTTGAAGTCTCGGAAATTCTTACAACCTTATCCATCCTCATGGATTGGGTTTCCAGATCTCAAATCTCAATCTAGTCATTTCACATAATTTTCCATTTTATTTTATTAATTTAAAATAATAAAATAAATCCACATAATTATTTTCCATTAGGTCCCACTGTACCCTTTTGGGCTTGTTCAAATGTCTAACAAAATCATAGCAAACTCGGGATATTACATTAATATTAGGGTTTTATAGTATTAATGTTAAGGTTTAATATTAATCATATAGTTTAGTTTAACTAATTTAATATTTTATAATATAAATCTCGAGGTTTATAATATTAATGTTTATTTTAGGGTTTATAATATTTATCTTAGGGTTTAATACCTTGAGTTTATAATATTAATCACTTGGGTTTGTAATGAAGATTTTATAAATATGAAAATCAATCATGGTCAACCATGCTCAGTTATGGTCAATATTGTTCAAACATGGTCAACCAGGGTCAACCAGGGTCAACTATTGTCAACCATGGTCAATTATGGTCAACCATGGTCCAACACCACATTTTGACAAAGATTTTCTCATATGGAAATAATCCATGGTCAGCCATGGTTCAATATAACATTGTGAGAAATATTGTCTCAATATGAAAATCAACCATGGTTAACCATTGCTATTCATGGACAACCATGTTAAATAACCATGGTCACATTGTGGCAAATATTGTCTCATGGTCCAACAACACATTGTCACAACAATGGTCCAATGCAGCATTGTGACAAAGATTGTCTCAATATGAAAATAAAAAATGCTAAACCATGGTCAACCATGTTTAATGTAGGGTTTATAATAGTTATCTTAGGGTTTATATACATTGGGTTTATAATATTAATACCTTGGGGTTCAATATTATTCTCTTGTGTTTACAGTACCTTGGGTTTATTAATCTAAGGGTTCATATTCCTATGGTATAATATTATTCATAGGGTTTATAATATTAATCATTTGGGTTAATATAAATTAGCTTTGGGTAAACAAGTGAAGCCTTTGTTACTTTGAGTTTACTTGAATAAAAGAGTGGGAATGCAAAGAGTGTGTCATGAAAATGTGAAAGTGAATAGTAATATTAATAGAATAAGATTTATATTATTAATAGTAATTAATAGTACTTAATACTAATATATGGTTTATAAGATTAATAACATTAATTCTATGAATGAGGATTATTAATATTTTAAATATTAAAGTAAATATTAATAAATAATAATAAAGCTATTAAGGTTATTAATAAATATTATAAATATTAATATTAAAGTTTACTATTAATAGCAAAATGTGATAATTAATATTTATATTAATTATTACTAACCATAGTATTAAAAACTAATGTTATATTAATCATACATTACTAATAGTAATAATAATAAGTAATATTAATAATAGGTCACTCTCCCTTTTAATTATTTTTTAATTGGTTCATCGGATGCTCAAGGTTTACAATCCTAGGGTTTATAATATTAATATTAGGGTTATTAATCATAGGGCTTATAATATTCATCATGTCGTTTATAATCCTAGGGTTTACTATATTAATCTTAGGATTTAATACACTAGACTTATGGTTTATAATATTAATGTTAGGGTTTAATATTAATCGTAGGGTTGGAACGATACATAAATCTATCTACCATGGTAAACCATGGTCCAACATCACATTGTGACAAATATTGCCTCAATATGAAAATCAAGTGTGGTCAACCATTGTCAACCATAATCAACCATGGTCAATCATGGTCAACCATGGTCCAATGTCATATGGTGACAAATATTGTTTCAATATGAAAGCCAACCATTTTCTAATGTCGCATTGTGACAAAGATGGTCTCAATATGAAAATCAACCATGTTAAACCATGACCAACCATGTTTATTTTAGGGTTTATGATGTTTATCTTAGGGTTTATATATTGTGGCTTTATAATAATAATCCCTTCGATTTAGAATCCATTGGGTTTTTAGTACTAATTCCCTGGTTATATTATTCCCTTGGGGTTATAATATAAATCGCTTAGGTTTATTAATCTTACGGTTCATATTCTTAGGGTGTAATATTATTCATAGCTTTATAATATTAATCATTGGGTTTAATATAAAGCCCTTGGATTTATAATAATGGTCAACCATAGTCCAAAGTCACATTGTGACAAAGATTTTCTCAATATGAAAATCAACCATGGTCCAACGTCGCACTGTGACAAAAATTGTTTCGATATGAAAATTAAACATAGTCATCCATGGTCAACCATAGTCCAATGTAGTATTGTGACAAATATTGTCTCAATATGAAATTCAAGCATGGTCAACCATGTTCATTTTAGGGTTTATAATATTTACCTTAGGTTTTATATACCTTGAGTTTATAATAATAATCCCTTGGGTTTTTTAATCTAAGGGTTCATATTCCTAGGGTATAAAATTATTCATAGGGTTTATAATATTAATCCTAAATTTTGATATAAATCCCTCGGTTTTATAATAATGGTAAACCATACTTTAATGTCACATTGTGACAAAGATTTTCTCAATATAAAAATCAAATATGGTAAATCATGGTCAACCATGTTTATTTTAGGGTTTATATACCTTGGGTTTATAATAATAATCCATTGGGTATTTATTATTAATCCATTGCGTTTATTATTCCCTTGCATTTATAATATTAATCCCTTGAGTTTATAATATTAATCTTTTGGATTTATTAATCTAAGAGTTCATATTCCTAGGGTGTAATATTATTCATAGAGCTTATAATATTAATATTTGGGTTTATAGTCATGGTCAACTATGGTCAACCATGGTGCAATGTCACATTGTGACAAATATTTTCTCAAAATGAAAATAAAACCATGTTACAACATCACATTATGAAAAATATTGTCTCAATATAAAAACTAAATATGGTCAACCATGTTTATTTTAGGGTTTTTAATATTTATCTTAGGGTCTAAAAGTATTGGGTTTATAATATTAATCCCTTGGGTTTTAAGTATTAATCCCTTGGGTTTATAATATCAATCCCTTTGCTTTATTAATATAAGGGTTCATATTTCTAGGGTATAATATAAATGTCTTGGGTTTATAATTAGGGTCAACCATGGTCCAATGTCCCCTTGTGATGCAGGAGCATTAACGTACAGTCAGCAATGTGACAAGCTCGTCACATGTTTTGGCTTGGGAAGAGGACTAGCGGTCCTAATAATTTGAAGATTGTAGTTTTAAATTATTTTGTTTAAGGTTAATTTGGGCTAACATAGCCATTGTAATCTGTAGGTTAAAAGAATATTTAGATTAATATTAGTTAGGCATTTAGTTGAATAAACTGTTCTGAAACTAAATAATAGTTTCTCAACCATATGGGGATTTGGAAAAGGCATAAAACAAAACCAAATCTACCATTGTGGTGTTCTACCTTCCATAGCGAAAAGGAGAGAGAATGAGAGGGAAATAGGTGTGATAGAGAATTGAAAAGAGAGTAGGAAAAAATGTAAAACCAGTCATCCCAAGGCTTTGGTTCTATGTATTTTAATTTTTAAATTAATTCCAAGTGTTTAGGATTTTGATCAGGCTCTTTGCTTCAACCTCTTTTTTTATTTCCCTATCAAAATCAAGTATTGCATTTATGTGCATGTTCTTTCTGTTAATGCATAGACAAATTGATTGAGAGAATGAAGTTCCTATGAACTTCGTGTAGACAAAGTTATGGTAGAGACCGAGGGATGAGATGAAGAAGAGGCATGTTCTTTCTATTAATGCATAGAAAAATTGAGTGAGAGAATGAAGTTCCTATGAACTTCGTGTAGACAAAGTTATGGCAGAGACCGAGGGATGAGACGAAGAAGAGGCTGATGAGAGATCCGTGCATTTACATAATGGAAAAAGCTCAAGAGAGATAGCATTAAAGAAGATAGAAGAGTAGCATGGAGGAATTCATATCACAGAGAAGAAACATCTAAAAGAAGAGAAATCGATTAAAAAATAGAATACACTTAGAAGAAACCTAAGAGAGGAACTGACGGCGAGGATGGAATCGTAGAGCCTAGGATATAAGATTGACAATAGAGATGAGTGTGGGAAGAGGAGGTGAAGCAGAGGCATGAGATTAAATTACCTTGTGATGGCCCTTAGTGATAACTCCCGCGATTTTTTATCACCGCTTTTAATCTCCACCATTTGATCTCAGTTGGATCCAACGGTCTACACTACGTCTCCGCCACACCACTTCACATCACAAACTATTAAGCTTAACTTGAGAAATATCTTAACTCCTAAATACTTCAATTACCGATGCAAAACTACGCCCTTCTGACACGTTTCCATTTGAAAATTGCTCAACTCACCTTAATCGTTCATCTCTTCTCTACGAATCTGCAATTTAATCACATCTGTAATTTCACCTTCTCACGCCTTTGCTTCGCCTATAAGATTGACGACAGAGATGAGTGTGGGAAGAGGAGGCGAAGCAAAGGCATGAGAAGGTGAAATTGAGGATGTGATTAAATCATAGATTCTAAGAGAAGAGATGAACGGTTAAGGTGAGTTGAGAAAGTTTGAAATGGACACGTGTCGGCAGGGTGCAGTTTCACATCGGCGATTGAAGTATTTAGGAGTTAAGATATTTCACAAGTTAAGCTTAATAGTTTGTGATGTGAAGTGGTGTGGCGGAGATGTAGCGCAGACCATCGGATCCAACTAAGATCAAACGGTGGAGATTAAAAACGGTGATCGCAAATCATGGGAGTTATCACTAAGGGCCATCATAAGGTAAGTTAAGAGGTTTATGATGTGAAGTGCAAGAAGACACGTGGCAGAACAACACAAATTTGCACATCGCAGAAAATAGAACTTAATGTTTAAGAGTTATATTGTGGAGTATGTGAAATGCGATCACATGTTAATTGGTTGAGCTACTGTGGGTCCCTCTGGTAGGAAACCCACGTAATTGCATTAGTTTGGTTTATTTATATGGTTTGTGTGTGTTATAAGAATCTTGCTATTGATTTCACACACGTATGTATGTTACAGAACTTAAAGGCTAACCTCTGTTGCGAGTAAAAATATTTTTGTGTTGAGTCTTAAGAACTCCATTCTGCAGTGTATTCTGATATTTTGTAGTTACAGTTGCATCAATTGGTATTAGAGGAAAAATATCTGAGAGGCGGTACGAGGGATTATGAACTAAGAAAATTTGAGAAAGATTTCTCTCAAGTGAACCTTAAGAGAAGAGGATCATAAGAGTTCAATAGAGGTAGCAGCAGGAGTGAAAACGTCTCAGCAAGAATATTACAACCTTTAAGGGCAGTGATGAAGGAAGCTAGCAAGGTTTTATAGGAGAAAAAAGAAGTGTGGTTAGAACCTAATATTTTAGCTAAGGTTGAAATATAAGAGGACAACAGTGTTCTCAAGTTCAGATGAGTTGTGAGGGTTAGCCTAGAAGGAGCATAGAGGAGTGCTCAAGGAGGGTTCTAGATTGAGGACCAGTCTTGCCAAAAGAACAAGCACACAAGAAGTTTGGTGAGGTAATTTGTAGTAGGAGGAACTATTACTACAATGGCTAGTGCAACTCATAGAGGGTTAAAGAAATCAATAATATTACTATTAGAATTCATACCAAAGGTTCATGGGGCAACCAAAAAGTGAAGAAGGAAGATGTCGAGACAAATTTCATATGGAAGCAGATGACTGATGAAAAATATAAGAGAGAAATAGCTAAGATGAGAACCCATATTGAGTTGTTGATGGAATTGATACAGAGGAGTGATGAAGACCAGAGGTGTGGATGGATTGTGAGGAAGAAATTGAAATGGCATGGGCTACATATGAAGAGGGAGCATAATTTGAACGCTCAAGAAGAAAAATCATTACTCAAAGAAGCAGAGTATGAAATAAAAGTTTCTGTTTGAAGATTCAAGAAGAAGAAGACTCCCCAAGAGATGACTTGGGACTAGAGAAAAGTACTACACTTGTTTCAAAGATGAAAGAGGTTTTTTGCATCTCATAAGGTGGATCAAAATGATTCCACATAGGGAAGAAGAAGAGATTACCACTGATGGTTATCTGAAAGGTTCACAGAGGAGTCATGATCAGGAGAAAGAAATCAATAGAGATGCCAATAAAATACTAAGCATGTAAAAACTTGGTGTGGTATCTACAGACAGGTTAGTGGTGTCAGTGACAGAGCAGGCTGAGATTTGACACAAGAATTCAACTAGAAGAAGAACTCAGAGGAGCTGAGTTACAACATAGGATGTGTGCCGAGGAAGATGTTTACTTATGTGAACCTAAGAAAGGGTCTATTCTTGGTGATAGTACTAATGAATATGAAGACATGAGACCAGCTGATGGTTTCATGTATCCTTGGAAGGATGAGAACCAACAGAAAGAGATGATGTTTAAGACAGCAAGAGAGGCTATGGATCCTTATGGTTTTGAAACAAATGATCATTGTATTTTTGCAAGTGAAATAGGTAAAGAAATACAATTGGATGATGTTGTCATAAAGGATGAAGTGGGAGGACAGAATCTAAATTCTGTTCTAGAAGAAAATGAGACAACTGAGTCTCATATACATGCACATGCATAGCTAAGTGAAGGAAATGATTTCCATCCTACTCTGAAAGATAAAAAAAATGAGGACTTGGCTGATGATGATGGCCAAGAATAGAAAGAGAAAAAAGATGATATCAAGCATTCATATGCTATGCTTGAGAAATATAAAAGGAATACTAGTGAAGAATTTCTGAGTCCTGAAAGAGACTTAGAACAACAAGTGAAATATTTTGTGATTGAGTCATCAAATAAGACCATCGGGTATTGTGAGTTTAATGCTGAAAATTTGAATGTGTTTTCAAGTTGTGTAGAAGACTATCCATCTCTGGGAATTGTCTCAAGTAAAGCTGAAATTTATCTAGCAAAGCATAATGAAGAAGAAAATTGTCAAGCAAGGTATGATGAAGAGTGTCTTCCAGATAAATACCAAGTTGAGTTCAACAAGATCAATTCATAAGTTCCTTATATAATAAAGGGAGTGACATTAATGAAGACAAAGTATAAATACCTCATGAGATGAAATTTGTTCTTGATGAGGACAAAGAGGAATTGGCTTGCTTAAATAGCTGAAGGAAGATTGTTGGAAATACATTTAGGACTATCATAGAAATATAGAATCATAATTTTATTCTAGTTAAAGATGAAGCAGCAGTGTCACAAAGAGGTTTGCTTAGTAACAAGGAAGAATAAATCCATAAACATGAAAGTGAGGTAGTTATGTCTCAAGCTAAAGAAAATTCAATCCTAGAAGTGGAAAAGACTGAATTGACTAGTAGTACCACTTAAGAAGTAGAAGGACAACAATAGAATGTTTTCAAGGAAGAGGAAGAGAGTTATGTTGAAACTATAATACAACATACTGAAGAGGTACTTTAAGGGAATAAACTAATTAGTGAATGGTTGAGTTGCTTGCTGAAAGTATTTGAACAAGAGAAAGAGATTGCAAACAAAAAGATGGAGCCATTTCAAACTTTAGTTGAAACAGAGATAGATACTAGTTTCCAAAAATTAATTGTGTTAACTAGTATACGGGAAAGAGTGAACAAATATATTAATGTGATCATAGAATTAGAAGGAAATTTACCTTTTGACAGTAAATTTTCAAACAATGAAAAGAAAAGGGATGTTGTAGAGGGAGATATCTTCAGAGATATTCAGGAATTTGGGTGGCAACAATGTCCATAGTAATATTTTCAGCAATATCTAGGGTAGAGTGTAGAAGAATTTGTTGGCAGAGGAATCAAAATAATATTAGATTACAGCAGAAGATTGGATTGCAAGAAACAATAGATGAACTATGGGAGTTAATGCAAATACCTAAGAATATTTACAAAAAAATGAAGAAAATAGTCCACTGTGGGATTGTTTGGAAAGTGAAGAACAATGAAGGTAGACGCATTGGAGCACTACAACACAAAGTATGGAAGCCTGGAAGATTGTAGCTTATGGACAGCATCAAAACAGAGTTTGGGATCATGGAAGATTCAAGCATTGAAGGCACATGATCAGGAGGTCATGAATTCTTTTACCTCGGGAGTTTGATGCGGGAGCCTTAAGGTAGAGTCAGCAATGTGACAAGATGGTCACAAGTTGTGGCTTGGGAAGAGGACTAGCAGCCCTAATAATTTGAATATTGTAGTTTTAGGGTATTTTGTTTAAATTTAATTTGGGCTAACATAGCCATTTTAATCTATAGGTTAAAAGAATAATTAGATTAGGATTAGTTAGGAATTTAGTTGAATAATTTTTTCTGAAACTGAATAACAGTTTTTCAACCATATGGGGATTTTTGGAAAGCAATAAAACAATACCAAATCTACCATTGTGGGGTTATGCCTTCCATAGAGAAAAGGAGAGAGAATTAGAGGTAAATAGGTGTGAAAGAGGGTTGAACAGAGAGTAGGAACAAATGTCAAACCAACCATCCCAGGGCTTGGGTTTTGTGTATTTTCATTTTTAAATTAACTCTGAGTGTTTTGGATTTTGATTGGGCTCTCTATTTCAACCTTTTGTTTTATTTCCCTGTCGAAATCAAATATTGAATTTATCTGAGTTTTCTTTTTGTTAATGCATAGACAGATTGAGTGAGAGGATGAAGTTCTTGTGAACTTCGTGTAGACAAAGTTATGGAAGAGACTGAGGGATGAAACGAAGAAGAAGCTCAGGAGAGATCCATGAATTTACATATTGGAAAAATCTCGGGAGACATAGCGTTAAAGAATACAGAAGGAGTAGTGTGGAGGAAGCCGTATTGTAGAGCAGCGGCATATGAAAGAAGATCAATCGACTAAAAACCAGAATACACTTAGAAGAACCCGAAGATAGGAACCGACGGAAAGGATGGAATCGCAGAGCCAAGGATATAATATTGCCGATAGATATGAGTGTGGGTAGAGGAGGCAAAGCAGAGCCGCGAGAAGGTGAATGGACCATTTCGATTAAATCACAGATTCGAAGACAAGAGATGAATGGTTAAGGTGAGTTGAGGAAGTGCGAAATGGATGCATTTCGGCAGGGCATAGTTTCGCATCGGCGATTGAAGTATTTAGGAGTTAACAAATTTCACAAGTTAGGATTGATAGTTTGGGATATGAAGTGGTGTGGCGGAGGCATAGCGCGGACTTTCAGATCCATCCGAGATCAAACGGCAGAGATTAAAAGCGGTGATAAAAAATCGCAGGAGTTAGCGCTAAGGGCCATCGCAAGGTAAGTTAAGAGGTTTATGATGCAAAGTGTGGGAATACACGTGGCAGCACAGCGCAACTTCGCACGTCATAGAAAATAGAACTTAATGTTTAAGAGTTATATTGTGAAGTATGCGAAGTGTGATCACACGTTGATTGATCGGGCTACTGTGGGTCCCTTCGGTAAGAAACCCATGTAATTGCATTAGTTTTGGTTATTTATATGTTGTGTGTATTATAAGAACCATGATGTTGATTTCGCACGCATATGTGTGCTACAGAACTCGTAGGCTGACCTCTATTGAAAGTAAAAATATTTTTGTGTTGAGTCTTAAAAACTCCATTCCGAAAAGTATTATGATATTTTGTAGTTATGGTTGCATCACCTTGTGACAAAATATTATCTCAATATTTAAATCAACCATGGTCTCACATCATATTGTGACAAATAGTTTCTCAATATGAAAATCAACCATGGTCCTATGTCGCATTATGACAAATATTGTCTCGATATGAAAATAAATCATGGTCAACCATGGTCCAATGTCACATTGTGAAAAATCTTGTCTCAATACGAAAATCAACCATGATCAACCATGTCTATTTTATGGTTTATAATATTTATCTTATAATATTAATCCCTTGGGTTTATTAATCTAAGGGTTCCTATTCCTAGGGTGTAATATTATTCATATGGTTTATCATATTAATACTATAGTTTAATATAAATTCAGTGGGTTTATTATCATGGTAAACCATGGTCCAACATCACATTATTACAAAGTTTATCTCAATATCAAAATCAATCATGGTCAACCATGGTCCAATGTCACATTCTGACAATATTAATCCCTTGGGTTTATAATCATGGTTTATTATTAATCCTTTAGGTTTATTATTTCATTAGGTTTACAATATCAATCCCTTGGGTTTATTAATCTAAGGGTTCATATTCCTGGGTTGTAATATTATTCATAGGGATTATAATATTAATAATATAGTTTAATATAAATCCATTGGGTTAATAATCATGGTAAACCATGGTCCAACATCACATTGTGACAAAAATTATCTCAATATGAAAATAAACCATGGTCAACCATGATCCAATGTCACATTTTGACAAATATTGTCTCAATATGAAAATCTACCATGGCCAACCATAGCCCAGCGTTGCATTGTGACAAAGATTGTCTCAATATGAAAATCAACAATGGTAAATCATGGTCAACCATGTTTATTTTAGGGTTTATAATATTTATCTTAGGGTTTATATACCTTGGGTTTATAATATTAATCCTTTGGTTATTAAGTATGAATCCCTTGGGTTTATTAATCTAAGGGTTCATATTCCTAGGGTATAATATTATTCATAGGGTAACATTATTCCTAGGGTTTTATGTAAATCCCTTGGGTTTATAATCATGGTCAACCATGGTAAATCATGGTTCAATGCCACATTGTGACAAAGATTATATCAATATGAAAATCAACCATATTCAACCATGCTTATTTTAGGGTTTATAATATTTATCTTATGGTTTATATACGTTGGGTTTATAATATTGATCCCTTGGTTTTAATATTATTCCCTTGGATTTATAATATCAATCCCTTGGGTTTATTAATGTGAGGGTTCATATTCCTAGGGTATAATATTATTCATAGATGTTATAATATTAATCCTAGGGTTTAATATAAATTCCTTTTGGGTTATAATCATGGCCAACCATATTCCAATGTGACATTATGAAAAAGATTGTCTCGATATGAAAATCTACCATGGTCAAGCATGGTCAACCATGTTTATATTAGGGTTTATAATATTTATCTTAGGATTTATATACCTTAGGTTTATAATATTAATCCCTTGGGTTTAATATTATTTCCTTGGGTCTATTAATATAAGGATACATATTTCCAAGTTATAATATTATTTATAGGGTTTAATATAAATCCCTTGGGTTTATTGTTATAATTATTATCATATTTATAATATAATGATAATAATATTTTGTAATATAATTATTATTGCTGTTTTATTATTATTTTATTATTATTATAATTATATATTTATCAATATCAATATTAATATTAAATCCTGATCTATCACCACCTATCCACATATATCAAACACACCCAATAATGTGATAGTCCATGTGATTAATATATGCTTATTAATGTATATTAACCACATTTAATAATGTGGTTATGCTAGTTTAATTGATTTAAAAATGTAAAGGTTACCAAATGGTTAATCTATGTCTTATAATATACATATTTTTAAAAACTGAAGACTAATCGAGTCATTCTACCTGAATTACATAATGTTGCATTACATGATGTTTGAACCGATTTGGAAATAAAATGACAATTTTATTGTCATATGAAAATGGAGAAACATGTGGTCGAAGGAGAAATTTCATTCTAGTTCAATTACATAACGTTGCATTACATGATGTTTGACTCGTTATGGAAATAAAATGACAATTTAATTGTCATAACACAATGGAAAATCATGTGGTTGGATGAGACATTTCATAATCTAATGCGCATGTGCTTGTTTTTCCTGTGCAGTGATAGGATTTTCATCCATTTGACACTCGTTTTTCACAAACCCCATCTTGATCCCCAGGAAATGAATCACAATGGGATGATCTTGCAAAATATATAAAAAATACAGCTCATTAATATTCATTAAAGATGAATCACCTGAGTGTTATTTGATTTGCACGTTTGAATGCAAAAAAATACAAAGATTTGAGTGTAAATACTAAATCACCATCAATACGAAAATTCAAACCATATTAGATATCATTTTTGGGATTCAACTGTGTTAAGTAAGTCATTCATCTATTACCATTTCCATGAGAGGTAGTTGTAACCAACTAATTTCTCATGATTTTTTAATAGCCCACTTAGCACTTATTGCATCAGGTGATGCTCGCAAGGGTGAAGAAGTGGAATTGAAACTAGTGAAATGAATCACATAGTGTCAATCATCACTTCCCAGGCTTGCACCCGGTAACCAAGACTTCCCGGGAGGTCACCCATCCTAGAAATCCTTTGGCTCAAGCGCACTTAATTGTGGATTTTTTCCCCACAATCAAGCCCATTTAGCTTGCTACCCCATTTTCAAAACCTAGCAATTAATGTGCCTCATGAACCATTCAAGTAGTGCTCCCTTCACTCTTTGTATTTAAGTATGAGGGTTTTCTACAATGCACTATATTAGATATCATTGTTGGGAGTCAACTGCGTTAAGTAAGTCATTCATCTATGATTGTTTCCATGAGAGGTAGTCGTAACTGACTAATTTCTCATGATTTTTGAATATTCCACTTAGCACTCATTGGATCGAGTGATGCTCACAGGGGTGAAGAAGTGGAATTGAAACTAGTGAAATGAATCACATAGCATCAATCATCACTTCCAGAGCTTGCACCTAGTAACGAAGACTTCCTGGGAGGTCACCCATTTGAGAACTCCTCTAGCTCAAGCACGCTTAACTGTGGATTTTTTCCCCACAATCAAGCCCACTTAGCTTGCTACCCCATTTTCAAAACCTTAGCAAGTACTGTGCCCCATGAACCATTCAAGTAGAGCTCCCTTTACTCTTTTTATTTAAGTATGAGGTTTTTTTGCAATGCATTATATTAGATATTATTTTTTGGATTCAACTGCATTAAGTAAGTCATTCATATATGAAAATTTCCATGAGAGGTAGTTGTAATGACTAATTTCTCATGATTTTTAAATAGTCCACTTAGCACTCATTACATCGAGTGATGCTCACAGGGGTGAAGAAGTGGAATTGAAACTAGTGAGATGAATCACATAGTGTCAATCATCACTTCTAGGGCTTGCACTCAGTAACCAAGACTTCCTGGGAAGTCACCCATCCTAAAATTCCTTTGGATTAAGCGCGCTTATTTGTGGATTTTTTCCCCACAATAAAGCCCACTTAGATTGCTACCCCATTTGAAAAAACTTAGCAAGTATTGTGCCTCATGAACCATTCAAGTAGAGCTCCCTTTACTATTTGTATTTAAGTATGAGGGTATTCCACAATGCATTATATCAGATACCATTTTTGGGATTCAATTGCGTTAATTAAGTCATTCATCTATGACCATTTGCATGACAGGTTGTCTCAACTGACTAATTTCTCATGATTTTTTAATAGTTCACTTAGCACTCATTGCATCGGGTGATGCTCACAGGGGTGAAGAAGTAGAATTGAAACTAGTGAAATGAATCACATAGTGTCAATCATCACTTCCGAAGTTTTCACCTGATAACCAAGACTTCCCGAAAGGTCACCCATCCGAGAACTCCTCTGGCTCAAGCGAGCTTAACTATGGATTTTTTCCCCACAATAAAGCTCACTTAGCTTTTTTTATTACAAGTAGAGATCAATAAAGAATCCCTTAATACAGGCTAACAAGATGCAACTTTATGCATCAAGAGTTATAATATTTATGAATGATGTCGCGTTAAAATATGAAAAGAGAACACTAATTTTTTAGAATAAAATCACATTATCCAATCAGTTTATTACAAAAATCAAACCACATATATCTTTGTTTATTTTTCACAGATTCCTTCTCAATCCCCAAGAAATACATCGCTATAGCCTGAGCTTACGACATATCTATAAGAAGCAGCTCACTAACATTCATCAAATATGAATCACATGGTTGCATATTGTTTAACTACAGGAAATTTAGTTATCTTATCTTTAGTAAATGTTTGTTGGGGAAAATCTTGTTTATAGTGCATATAGTATTGGATAAAGAGATTTATAAAAGTATGCATATGATTATTTTAATCCCAATAAATTCTTTCTTTAATTATTTAAGAAAAATTATCTCATTCGAGTCACAATAAATTTCCTTGATCATTTTTTTCTTTCACACGCAACTTGTGTTTATTTTTTGTTTTTTAAATCACAGAATATACATATTTATATAATTATATTGTATACACAACTATAGTATTTTTACTCTAATATTCTGGTAAGTCTGTGGGACCTCTCTCTAGGACTCATCATATACCTTCCATTTCTAAGTATTTAAGAATTCAAGTACTATTTCAGGTAGACAAATAAACCCTGTTCTTTGCAAAAAAAACTTGAGACGAACCTGAATTTATTAATAGCATTATTTATTTATTTATCCTATCATATTACTAGTATTAGATTAAAAAAAAATTCACAATATGACACGAAATAAACACACACAGGAAAATTGTTCCAAAATACATTTCACTTATATGATTTCCAAAATTTGGGTCTTCTATGAAAAGCACATGGGGAAAAAGAATTATCCACCCAACCAATGGGAACTTGTATCATATACTGGAGCTCCCCTCAATCTAGTTTGACTTTTATAGAAGTGTTCCTTGACAAAGACCATACCAAGTCCACTTAAGGCTTATCTGACCACATAGGTTCAGTTGGAATTCCACTCAGCAACTAGCTCAAAAATTATTTTTTGCTAGCTTCTTGTCTCCCTCAACAACATCCCATCTGAGGGTATCAAGTTGAAAAACTTGTTCTCCTCTCTTGGGCCCCCTTCAATGAGGCTCCACATTCACTAGCTTGCCTCAGGATTTTTCCCTCTTGACTCCCTTTTCCCAAACTAAGATAATTTATTTCTAGAGAGAGAAATAATTTTCTTCTAACTATGTAATATATGAAACTGTCATTTAACATCTTTTCTCACCGTAGTTACCATGACTGACCTTAAAAAAATACTATTAGTGAAATTTAGAAAAAGAAATATGTATCCTTTAATATAATGTAATTAAAATATTCAAATTAACGAAGTGAAAACATATTTACTTTAATTGATAAGTTGAAAAGTTTTTTATAAGTAATCTATAAACTTATAATGAATAAAAAAGTCTCGAGGAAAGAAAGAATGAATATATATATATATATATATATATATATATATATATATATATATATATATATATATATATATATATTTATTTATTTATTTATTTATATATTTATATTTAAGGTTATGTCAATTTTCATGTAATATTACACCATAGAACCCCAAATTTTGTCGTGGAAATGCAACACAAAATTTTCATCATGGATACAAATAAAATTAATATTCATTTGTTGGTAGTTTTGCTAGATCTTACTCTCTAGTGGGAGCTTCAATCATTAGAAATATTATATTTAAATTTAGAATCAACATATATGGAATAATGGTTTGTCAACGATAGGAAACGATGAGTTTATTATTGGTATGGTGCCATGTTAAGTATTCTAAACCTAATGTGTTTTGCATTCAGTGCAACATCACTTCTTCGTTGAGTTATGATTTCAACTTTAGATTCAAGTATAGTTATTAATGAAGATTTTAGACAAATTTAAGTTTTAGTTAGTTGATTAATTAATTATTAGAAAAAATAATATTAATGATAAATTAATAATAAAAAAATAAAATTATTTATATTTTAGTTATAAATTAGTTTAGATCTATCTTAACTCAGAATTTATCAAAAGGTGAAAACATCAAATTTTTTTTGAGGTTTGTATTTCAAGAGATTCAATATCTCTTCACTCTTAGTAGATTAAGAGTTAATATTAAGATGGATGTAATTATAATTTTTAATTTATATCTAATTTTAATCTAAGTTTTAAAAATATAATCTCACTAATTAAAATGTTTTAATTAATATATTTTATTTTATTTTATTTTTTCTTTTTTCTTTTGTGTAATTTTTCCAAGTTAAAATGTTTACATGGAAGAACAACAAATTAGGGGGAATTACAACATCTCTAGCATACTGAATTGGAGAGCATCTCTCCACCCAATAAAAATAAAATATCATTTCCATAATTGCAAAAAGAAAATATATTCACCATTGATTATTATAATAGAGATTTCACCTTCTAATAAAGAAGTCCATAGTCATACAAAATAAACAATTTGTTGTTGTTCATAATTCATATTTAGGGTTCATATTTTCAGTTTACTTCTCTTCTGCCCTTCAATGGGTAAATTGGCACATTCACTCTTCACACACATAAATTTATTGTTTAAATCATTTGAGGAGAGATTGAAAAAACAATATGATAAGCTAGTTAGGGACATAGTAGATAGAATATATTTGGATATAAGAAGAATCCAAATAATTCCATATGAAATTTATATTGGTTTTTGCAATGCTCTTTTTTTTATGCAAGATAATGGTCATGTTGTTTCTAGATTGCATGGTGTAGAAACTGGGGATAGAGTTGCAATAATTTTTTCATGCCCTTTCTAAGTTCAATATATAAATGATCTTCTAGATGCAACATCATAAAATTTGAGGGTTAGAGAAAACTACTATGTATGGAGCTTGATATTTTGGAATTTCATTATCTTTAAAACATAGTTTCTAAAACTGCATCATTTTCTAGTCCATTGAATACAATTCTAAATGTTTTAAAAGCTTGCCTTTGTGTAACTTGCTTTCAATACCATGATTTTACTAAATAAAATTTTATTTTATTTTAATTAAGAGGCTTTAAGCATAGATAATATTTTCCTATTTAGCCACTACATTTTTCTATAATTGGCACCAAAAATTAAATTGAAGTACTCTTCACACAAAGTTATCAGTGAATACAAAGAGGATAAATAGGTCAGTATTGTTCATTTTACCACAAAAAAATCATTTGAAGAGGAATTTCTTGTGTTTGTTCTTATCGTCTCAATATGAAAAACACTGACTCCTTACTCTTTGACTGAGAAATATCATTACATTTTCCACATTTCAGTTGCGTGAAAGTTTTGGATGGTGAACTCTATAAGAATGTTTCCATTTCTTAGATGTATAGCTAATTCTTGTTTTTTGGAATGCAGATTCGTATTGAGACTATACTTGTCAGCATAGGTCTTGTTTCAAATTTGTTGTTATGAAACCCTGAAAAGGTATTCCTAACACATTTAACCTTATTTATCTACGTGATTACATTATATTGGTATACAAGTAAGTTTTCATGTAAAATCCTCCTTGGTTCATATATTCTTGCACTTGATATTGGAAATAAAGGCACAAGCTAACAAAAAAATATTTTCTTTGAGTTGTGGTAAATTCAAGGAGGTATTAGGTGAGTTGAAGGAGGTTGGGGAAACATGGATACAATTTTATGAACCCTCACTAGTAACGGGCCTTGAGGCTCATCACCTGAATGCTTTCTCTAAATCTTATTATTTCTTATACATACTTGTTCGGACCAAATTTCTTGTAGAAACATACTTTTATGATATTCCTATTGAGACATATAGGTAAAGTGACATCCTTTGTACCTGCTTATGTTGATGATGCCTTTCATTTTATTGATAAAATAAAAATGATACTACATTTCTTTTGAAAATAAGTATATAGTACTTGAAATCCAAAACTCACTTAGTGTAGCTTTAGGGATCTAAATTTTCTAATACTTTGAAATACATTATTTGTATCATAAACAACATTCAGTTTCTTGAAAATAGTGAATTCAAAATGTCACATGGTGTAGGTTTGGGGATATACTCTTTTAATAATATGAAATATACCATTTACCTTAGGACTATCATTAAATTGAAGGTTATATCTTTTATTAGTTTAGATCTAGTACATAGAACTAAAACACTCAACCTTTTAAAAACGGTTGTGTTTCTGGGAGATAAATTACTTTTGCTCGAATAATTGAGGGGAGAAACATCTAGGCTAATGATTTGGAAACATTGTTTATCATTTTAAGGGATCTTAAAACAAGCGATGGTAAAGGTATGTGTGCACTATGCACAAAATTTTACCTTGTAACAACACTTCCATTGTAATGACACAACCCATAAAATCAAATCAAACACCAAAATCCATAACATACATTAGTTAAATTAATACATCAATTAATTCATAAAAAGTCCCAATATGATGGCGCTAATTTAATCTGGTGTAACTCGGCATTAAATGAGTAGGAAACCCCTTCTCTATGGGTCTTCTAGGGTATTTTTCTAAGTTCCAGAGCCTCACAGATGATTCATCCAACCTTAGATTCTATATATTTTCATTTGTGCCTATTCATTTTTTCTCAATTACCATACCCACATTAATAGTTTAAGGAATTCATGGTGCTTCTAATAAATAAATTCTTGTAATTTTTTTGATGGGCTTCAATGGGGTTGAGTGAAGCCTGAGTACTGTAATTGTATGGTTTTTTTTTTTTTTGCCAATTTGTTTATCTTAATATGTGATTTGGGTTTGATTAGCATGTGGTAGATTAGATGAAATTATGCAAATTTATGGAGCTGCATGATCCTTTTAAGGGTATTTAGTTTTATATCCATGAAATGATGCATATTTATGGAGGTGCATGAGCCTTTTGAGTTTATTTAGATTTATTTTAGCTCATGAGTGGTTTTAGGCATTGAAATACAAGAAATGGTTATGACAATTTATTTTGCAGTGAAAATTGTACCATAGAAATTATAATAACCATGTTTTATAGATTAGAGCTCATGGTCATTAGTGGATTAGGATGGAGTGGATTCCAATGCAGTAGGAATTTTTTGCAGTAGTTAAATGGGGATATTGGGTTTGTGTTTTTTATGGTTACATTAGGAGTTGAGCCCAGATTTTTTTTTTTTGTAAATTTCGTAGTGCCTTACCATTTTCTATTTATCAAAAAAGAGAGCAAGTTGCAACATATAAAAAATTGGTAGCCTCAACCTGCCCGAAGGAAACCAAGTCTGTTGGCCACCTTGAAGTGTTAAATGCCATCCAACACTAAAATAGTTTCTTTCATCTACTAGCCACTATGTCCATTTTACTGTAAAAAGAAAAGTATAACTGAAAACATGAAAAGTAAAATCTAGCCGCAAAATTCATGGAAACTTAGAACATCATTGGTTACCATTTGAAGAGTCTATAGTTGTCAATTATTTTGCAGTAGAGCCCAACATGTCAAATTGCTACCTTTTGATTCTTCCAATACGAGCTCTGGCATGATACCGAGATATTCTTATATCCTGAATTTCTTTTTTGATTTCTTGCATAATTGAGACCACATTGGTATTTCCTTAATTTTCCCGTAAACTTTGTAAATCTTTGGCCAACACACATTTGAGAGTCCAATATGTATTTATGGACTAGTGAAATAGGGATAGTATCCCTCTTTTGTTCCTGGGGTCTAAAATGAAATCCATGGTATCCTCCTGTACTTCTATATATTATTCCTTGCTATTACTTTCCCTCTCCCAACCTTGGATTAAATTATGAATCTTTGGTGGAATTCCTAAGGAGTAAACATTGAAGAGATTATCCATGACCTCTTTCTTCATCTTTCTTCCTTGTTTGCTTGGACCAGAAGTGGATTTGGAAAGATTTTTCTTCCCTTTTTCTTTAGGTTGACGTTTGAGAGGTTGACCTTTAACCATATGTGTTTTTGGATAGACAAACACTGACAACAACTGAGGTACACTTGTGAGAATTGTAAGCAGGCCTGTATAGGGTGAGAGAGTAAAAAATATACTGCATGGGAATTCTTATGGGACCCACATCTTCCATCGCAGTCGAGATGACAAAGAATTTTGCCAATAAATTACTGATAAAGGTGGTTAAACCGGCTCATTTAAAGACCCGATAGATTGAAAGAGCCAATTGATGAGGATTACAAATACACTGATTATTCTCCCTATCAGACAAGCCACAGATGAGATTAAACAACACTGCAGGAATAAAAACTACGGTAACTAACTCACGCACTTGACTTTTCATATTACACAGAGAAGGGGTTTTGGTTCCCTAAATAACCCATTCATAGTGGGTGGAGGTGAGGTTACAGATGCGGGCCAGCTTATTCTGGCGTGCCATACTAGTGGTCTCATAGAATTGAGATGTGATTTCATGATTACAGAGCCACAACATGAAAGCCTGAGAGGAATTTACCCAAAGACTCAGGGTGAGAACAAGAATAAGGAAGCAGGGGGTTTTGAAACATGATTCAATGGATGTAGATGGGATAACCATGATCGCCATATTCTGTCAGTTTGGAAATGTAAAAGGAATGACATGCCATAGGAATGAAAATGTCTTCTTGAAATCAGAAAGATAAATATGCCTACCCTTTCGGTAACAATTTTCGTGAAATCCCTATAACCTACCCATGAATTTACTCTCGCCATTGTTATTATAGTGAGGAGGAAGGAAATTAACAATGAAAAGAACCAGAGCCATAACATATCGAAGGAGCTGGAGCCGTAACTATTGCAGACCTTTTGCTGCCTTGCCTTCGGATCCTCCGTGAGTTTGCCAGCCTAGAAGAATGCTCTGTCATCTCTTCCCTTATTTCCTTAACCGACTACTGTAATTTTTTCAATTATTATCTAACACGATTACTTGATGCTCATCTGATTCCATTATTTTCTGGAATGCGAAGGTACCTGCCTCCATCCAGCTGCAGGTTGGAGTTTTAATGGCTGAGAGTGACAATGTGGTGTGCGGCGCTACGTGACACCACTCGTTGGTCTTCATTTACCACATGGCACCCCAATTGGGGGTGGGAGTTGAGCCCTGATTCAAATTACTATGTTTTTACTCAATTATAATTAGCATTGGTGATGAGTTGGGTTGTAGAGAGGTACCCAGATAAGCCACTGGTATGATTGGATCATATTCTACAAGCCTAAAAGTTTGTAGAATCAATATGAAACTTGAGCATGGGTATCAACATGGTTGCATATGGGAGCATCAATGCTTTCTGAAAGATCTAGACCAAAACCAATTGCTAGGTCTACAGTATAAAGTAGGGAATACAGATAGGGTTTCTATTGAAATATTCCTGACCATTTTTTGTTTGGTTTTCCTCTGTAGTGTTTGAAGAGAGTACAAGAAGGGCATACATACTCTCGAGGAAGAGAGTACATGAAGGGCATATGGACTCTTAAGGAGACTCTAATCCTTTTGGAAGCCAAGAAGTACAATGATGAAAGTGAATGAGGGGTGGGGATAAGGAGAGGTCAATACTGTAGCGCTAAGATGGAAGTGGGTTGATAATTATTGCTTCAAACACAGATGTATCAGAACCAAAATCTATTATGATGATGAAGTAGGATAGCTTACTCATATATTATAAGAAATTTAAAGAATATGAGAACATTCTTAGTCATGTTTAGCCTTCATATCGGAACCTTAAGAAACATGAAAATAAAGAAGGAGGGTTTCCCCACGGCTTCCCTCCAATATTTTGTGTCAGTTCTACAAAGCTCTCCATGAAGTTGTCGACAAAGGATATGTAACCAATAGATATTAATATATGAAGGTCCCTAAACTACTTGCAGTTAGGCTTTCGATATTGGTGCAACTTTTCATTTTGTGACCCTGTGGAACTCGATCCCAACATCAACAGGTTTTTTTGTTCACCCCACATGGTAGCCTTGCATCGGAATAGGTATATGGTGTGTTGCTCTCACTATATGGGCACCTGTTTCTAGGCTAGACCTAAGATTCCCACGGAGTGAGAGCATCATGGCATATACCTCTTCTGATGTGAGCCTACAGTGTGAGGTGAACAAAAATTTATTGACATTGGGATCGATTTCCGTGGGGAGACTAAACAGAAATCTGCGCCAATATCCAAAACCTAACTACGAGCACTTCAGGGACTACCATATCTTTTTCAGTGTAAAATTCCATAAATTTTCTACCCCTTCAACTCTGAGGCCATTGGTTAAAATAAATTCCAACATCACTTATTATATTGTATTGGTTTATCTTGCATAGCTAAAAACACCAACATATTTCTACTTAGATTATTTACAAATATTAAATTGCAAACTTTGAAAAGTATGAACTAATTCTCAGATTTAAATAAGGGATACTTTCTCTTAATTTAAATATAGTTAGATTTTAGTTAAAATTAAATTTAGTAACATTTAATGCAGGTCAAATAGGGATATTACAATGTAGCATTTGTTAAATTTAGTTTATAATACTCCATTATGCATTACTTTGTTTTTTATTATTATTTTTTAAAATAAAGCTCATCATTATTCAATGCAAAAATATCTTCATAGTATCAATGGTCAATTACTATTCTAAAAGATTGTTAAAAGTAATAGAAAATGTCACTATTGATTGTTAAAAGCAATTGGAATTAACGGTGATGGTTGGATAGCGAACATTATCAATATGTGTTATAAAATGGATATAACTAAACCATAAGCAGAATGTGCAAGGGAATGCAAAAGTGAGTTTAGTATTATTGGGTTTTTGAGATTAGAATTAGTGCATAAAGTAGTAGTGGTTGGGTTATTGTGTTAGGTGCTTAGTATGTTCAAGAGTATTGGGGGTCATTGTGTATTTAGGGTCTTAATGGTTAGGTGCGACTTTTTGTAAAGAAATAAACATATTATTCTTATTATTTGTCAAGGATCATAGATATTATGAGTTAATTACACCGAAGGCATTTCTCTCTATGGGATTTCCATATGTAAACATTGTTCACTCCAACAAATAACACCACTTAAATTGTGTCCTCCTTTATCCAATCATAATTAACCACGTGGCTCCTTCAGTCAGAACTCTAGTGTCTTAGGTTCGAGTCTCTACCACAACCACATCATTATCGTCACCACTACTCTTCGTATTTCTTGCCTTATCCTCCTCCCATTGTAAAAATTTTATACCACATCAAGTACTACTTCGTGTTGGGTATTTGTTGCATAAATTCTTGGTCTCACTCAGCAGAATTTGTTTCTTTCTCACATATATTTTTTTCTTTTCTCTGAGATTGCATTGGATTGTGTCTAACGTTGGGTAATGATGGGAAAAGAGGAATAACAATGTCTTTTGGTGCATAAGATAAGAGAGTAAGTGAGCGAGAAAGAAGTTGGGAATTATTTCATTCTCCATTAATGACACTCATCCAAGCTCTCATATATAAATTACCTTAGCATCAGGGCAACCCCCTAGCACAATACACAGGGAAAGGCTTCCGTAATTTCAGGAGGGACATCATTACTAGTGGAGTGCAAAGGGAGTTGTGGTGGGTGTAGGAGGAGCACACAAGATTAACATCAGTGGAGGAGGTATGTGTACACATCCCGAGTTCCACACATATTATTCAATCTCTGAATCCAAACCCTGACGCTAATTTGAACTTAGTTCACATTTCTATGGTAGGAGGTCCACTAGATTTGTATTAAAATTGCATTTTGGTAGACCCGAAATATGTTCTAGAAAACATAGTAAACTTGCAGAGGTAGCTTTGGAGAAGGCTCTCTACATTGACCCTAGGGACAAAATTATATCTATGTTGACGTATTGGTCCCCCAAGCTTTTTAGTTATGAGGATTGTGCTTATATTCTTAGGAAGCTCGGGAACAAAGAAGAATGCAAGAAGGCAATTGAATGCTTCGAGTGAGAAGTTTCTCGTGAAAGGAAAAGAAATGAGAAGGGGAAATTGTTGAGCATTATTATTAGCATTTTGGGTTAGAATGGGAGAGTGGGACTTGCAAGGAAATTATTTGATAAATCCAAGACATAAGGCTATGGGAACAATGTTTATGGGCCCTTCTCTTCTCTCACCAGTGCTTATGGCAGCAGCGGCATGTCTAAGGAGCTATTTCCATATTTCAGTCAATGAAGAGGTATAGTTTTAAGACAAACCTTGTTTCTTATAATGCTATAAAAGACGCCTTTTCTAAGGGGAGTGTAGATTTAAACAAGCTTCAAAATATTTTGATAAAATAATCCATGAAGGAGTTCAACCTAACTTAATTACATTCAATTTTCTGCTCTTTTTTGTGCTCGAGGGGGGTTATGGGAAGAGGCTACGATGTAATATTTGAAGAATTGTTGTATTGAGGAATTGTTCCAGATATTTTCACCTACAATTTTCTAAAGAAGCTTTGTTGATCATAGAAATGCCAAGAGAAAATGTGGACAACCTGTCGATCACAAATAAATTGTCGTTTAAACAAACATTGCAGAATATGGATCAAGGACGTTAAGTCGGTAAATTTATATTGAAATAATTAATAAATTTAATTAATCAGAATACAAGGCCTACACAAAATGAAGCTAAAGGTTCAACAACAATCTCTCGCAACTTGAGATCTAATAGATGAGCATGACAATATTGTTAGCAAAAAGTATTAGAAGGTGTGCGTAATCTCTTTGGTCAAACTGATGATCTACATTTATGATGGCAGTGAATCTCAGTGTGATGTTATTACCCATGTTATCCAAGTTTTCTCTGAAGCGTGGGATTTAATGGAAATTGTTGACCATTTAGATAAGGAAGCAACATTTGTGAATTTCATAGCTGAAAATATCTTCGACACTATTAAAAACATTTGGAAGAAATCAGATGTCAAATAAAGCCCACTCAAGGGTATATGTTCAAAGAAAGCAGACGTCAACTAAATTTTATCAGAAACCGAATCTCACATAGAAAGTTAAGAAAAAAAAATGTCATCCCACCATAATTTGAATTACTGGATCTTCCTAGCTGCAAAATAGAATGTGTTCAAAAGCATGGAATCTATGAAATCAGCAAAATCATAAGCGGATAAAATCCACAATTTACAATTCTCATTGGGAAAAGTTATTTGTGGATTCATGATCAAGAGTCTAGACATAGCTTTAATAGAAGATTGCAATAGATGGAAAAGAATGGAAAGGAAAAAATCCTGATGGTTCCTCCAACCCCTCCCCCATTGCCCTTATGCATCATTACTCGCAAGAAATATGAACCACTTGGACATCAATGCTCGCAAATTCTTTGCAGATTCCATTCTTAAGCTTGATGCATTCCTTTTCACCTCTCGGTGCAATTGCTAATTTACTAATGGTTAATATGTTAGTGGTTATTGTATATCATGAATTATATTAAAGTTTAATTTTTATTAATAAGTTAGCATATTAGAATTTAGAATATGTTTAAACTCAATAATTATAGATAAAATTGTTACTTTGTTAAACTTAGTAGTATACTAATTTTATAATGATTAAAAAATAAATAATATTAAAATAATCATAATGAAATAATTGTTTAAAAATATTGTGATTATTTCAATTGATAATTGTCATGTTATAAAGCATTATATAAACTATGAGATTCAATATTCAAAACCCTCTTCAATTAAGTTAACCAAACAATTAGTATATTTTTTATTTTGTAAACAAAATTTAATTATAAATTATAATATAATTAAAAAAAAATAATAAAAACATTACAAATTTTACTAATGTTATATATAAATTTAAAAGTAATTTGTTAATATTTATTTATTAATATAGTTAATTAATAATTATTATCTAAAATATGAAATAAAAACTATCAAACATTTTTTCAATTATTCGTTTTAGTATACCCATTACATATAATTTGGATATGAAAGTATGATATCAATTTATAAATGTGTAAATTAATTTGTATACAAATCACAAAAAAATTTAAATTATTTATAAATTAATTCGTATACAAATTTTAATATATATATATATATATATATATATATATATATATAAAAGTCATTGTGAAATAAAATCTATTGACTTATTGTGAAATAAAGGCTATTGACCTAATATCCATATGTAAAATTGTCATTATATCAATATTAGCAAAATTTCCAAAACCCTTATCATTATTGTAAGTGCGCCGACAATTTTTGGACTCTTTCATTTGTATTTAATGGAATAAGCATGCCGTTATAGTTTCAAAGCGAGTATAGTTGTTAGTTTTTCCCACTCACTCATGTCACCCTTCAATATTGGCGGATCTTGTAATTATCTTCATTACATACCATATATTAAGGGTTAGTAATTGTAAAAATTGGGGTTTGAATAGGGCACTGTCACTCCAACAATGTGAATCTAATTAGATTCACTCTAACAAAGTGAGTGTAATATGCTTGAAACATACAAAGAAATAGAACAAGATTAAAGACATATTGAATTAATATTTTGATATTTTGCGACCATAACTAATTTCAAATATGAATAAAGTAATTATAAAATAAATATAAGTTAAATATTTGTTTTTATTAATAATGGTTTAAATTTTTTGAATAAAAATAATTATTTTTTACTTTAAATTTCAAATAATATACATTAATTACAAAGTAAGGATAGTAATAATAATAACGGGAAGTTAATACACATGTAATTATTATTGTTAATATAATTAATATCATTTTAAATTGTAATAAAAAAATTTAAAATACTAAACTAATAGTGATCAAAGGAAAAAAATAATATGTAATGGTAGTAAATAACAAAATTTAAAATGCTAAACTAATTGGGGTCAAAGGAAAAGATTAATGTATAATGGCATGACTTTCGCAGGTATAATAACATGAAAATATCCAATAAAATCAAAATTCTTTACATATTTTAAAATCTATAGTTTAAACTCATCCAAATATAAAAAAAAAGAATTCAACAACACTATGCTATCTAATTAACCCAAACTCAAAATCTGAGGCACCGCCATTGTCGACTGCGAAAATCCAAGATTGTAAAAGAGAAATGGATTAATTTATAGCATGTACGGTAACAATGCTTGTTCCTAAGCTTGAATTTTCCTTCTACATTTAGAATATATTTGAAAAAACGTCATGGTGCTCAATCCTCATCATTTTTTGTTTAACATCAAATAATGATAGCCTATAATCATAGTAGCATGTCAAGCAATGGCATATCATGCATTTACATTAATGCAAAGATCTTAACTAATTATTCACTAGTAAGTTAATAACTATTTATTTTTTGAAAGAATAGATTAAGGATTATCGAAGATGACCCACTTTTTTACAAAGTTATAAATAGGAAATCCTCGAGCTCCTCTACTAAAAATGCCCTCGCAAATACACACCAATTTCTTCCCACAAAAATACTACGCGGTCACTAAGTGAGTGACACGGTTTATGAAGAGGTAATGCCAGGGACATCGTATCTCTAATATACAGGGACTAAGGATGCTCCAAAACTTCATCAATCCACCAACAACTCCTCCTTAGTCGCCTCGGAATATTGCCTTCACCACACAGCACCAACACAATCACTGCCTCTCTCCAATGTGTAATCACAACTTCTACTGCATCCCCAGCTGCTCCAGGAAATCATGGAGACTATGGTTGCCTCAATGAATCATAGAAACCTGAAGAATACCCTCCTTGAAGGGCACTTGAAGTCCACTAGAGAAGGGGTGAGATTCTCTCCTTGGGAAGCTCCTGCACTAAACATCACAGTGTTTGACTCAGCTAAACAGCTAAGGCAATTCAAAAATATGAATATGCAAATGATACCAAGCCTTCCCCAAACCTTCCTTTTATAATTGCTCGCAATGCAAAATCATGGATCCCTCCATGCATTTCGATTTACCCAAGGAAAATCAATTTACTTTCTTCCCCAATAATCTATCCTTGTGGGTCCCTTCTTCCACTAGAAACTTACTTTATTATTTTCCTTATTTATTTCCTATATTAGCCACAAAAATGTACTTCATTTTATTTAATTCAAAATTTACAAAATGTGTTTTCCAAACATTAGGAAAATTTAGGAAGGGAAATTATAGTCCTCCCCTCCCGGATGTTGCTTGACCTCAAGCAACTGCAAAACTAGAGGTTGTAAATTCTGTTCATTCTCCCATATGCACTACAAGGAAAAGACCCTCTCGTAGATTTTTTTGGGGAAGGCCTTATAAAAATAGCCCATATATTCGTTTGTAGTGGAGGTCACTAGAGGAGGTTGAAAGGTGGAGTTTTTGCGAATGTTTTTTTTGCAGTGTGTTTATAATCCTAACGTGCACCAGTGCGCTTGATATATATGTGACGCGCTAGTGCATAGTAGAGTCTAAATAAGCATTACAGATTTATTTTTAATTATTATGAAAACAACGATGCACTTCATACAGCCAATGCACTGGTGCGCAATATAAAATGGCACATCGAGAATCAACATTTCGGTGCTATTTACTAACGACGACAGCCCGGTGTTGTTTATGTAAAATGACGAACTAGCATAGGGTTTTTTTTTAAAGGAAGCACTGTGTGTTCCATACAAACTGGCCCGATGCCTCTTATTAAACCAACGCACCGTAAAGAACTGTGGTGCTCCATTGATACAATAGCTTAGTGCGTCTCATAATCGAGCGCACTAAAAAAGGGTTAATTATAAAAAAATTACCAGTCATAAATATTTCATTTTTACTTGTTACATTTTTGTAGAGCTCTCAAGCACCGGTGTGAATTTTCCTTCTTTGAGGTGCCATGCCATCGGTGCTCCGATTCCCCGCATTGCTTCTATCCATTTCTCACTGTGTGGTGTTCGAATTCACAAAAAAGTGGAAAATTTTGGTTTTGAGGATTTCGTTGTAAATATGCCTCCTCGATGCGCAAATGTACAAGTAATCTAGTTGTTTGTCACCAACTTAAGCTTTTAGCAGATTAATTTTTAAAATTGAGCTAAAATTCACCGATTTTTGAAAAAAAAAAATCTTATGCGGTGCATTCGAGCCGTTCGGCTCGCACCGTTCCCGGTGGTCCCTGTAAATTTACAAGCCACACCGTGAATGGTGTTAATGAAAACTACACCGAGCAGTTAATGTGACAGCCCGATGTGGTACCGAGACAAAGCACACCTCAATAAAAATAAAATACTGTGGTGCATGTAGGTTTCCGGCTGCACGAATAGTTTAAAAATTTTTAGAATTAAAAATTTGTTTATGGCAGTGCGTTTGTATTCCTGGATGAACCATTGTACTTTATGTATGTCAGTGCATCGTTAAAACATACTTCATCGGGGCAATGTGTGTTTGGTACAACACTACTAGTGATAAAATGTTGCAAACTAGTGGTGCATTGCACAATAATCAAGGCCCTAGGGCGGATATGTTTTATCAACGCATCGCTAAATAATAGTTTTTTTGTTTTCGCGGTGTGTGAGGTTTTTTATTGCGCACCATGTACGGTGCGTGATATAAATGTATTCACTGTTGGTTGTGCGTAACTATTTTTTGTGGCGCACCAAATGTTTTTTTTCGATAAAAATTATATTTATATATTTGTAAATAAATTTATCATTTAATAAAAAAATTAGGTTTTATGTATGAGGTAGGTTGATGTATTTAATATGTGAATCATTCAGCAATGCCAGCAGAGAGAGGAAAGACAACAACAAGAGCAAAGGGATGACAATTATAACATGATACAACAGTGGGAGGCAAGGGAGAGGGAGAGACTTTCGTACCCTTGCCCTATTACACCACCCAACCAGTTTCTCTTAAGGGAGGTAGGCCTCCTTAAGTTCTACGAGGAGGCTACATTAGGATAGTTGATCCATAGGTGGGATGCCCACCAACAGGCATTCTGTTTTGGTCCTGACTAGTGGTACTAGCCCAATGAGAAGGACATTTATTTTATTACTGGCCTATCTAAGAGAGGGAAGGATGTCCCCAGTTCCATGATGTCCCCATTGGGATTCATTTGGTGTACTCCCAAAGATACATTAGGGATGATCTACTTTCTCTTGCAGATTTTCAAGTGTTTAGTGGACAGTTATGCATTACTTCTTTTGGTCTAGAGGAGGTTAGGTGCCTCTCACTATTAATGCCAAGCATTGCACATTATACCAGTGATGGGTAGTGCATTAGTTGCCCTATTTTATTTTATGTTGCTTCTTTATTCCAAAGGCAATGACTTGTTAGATGGTGTTCCATTTTCTTGTAGCAGTTTTGTGTAGACTTAGATAGATGTCGCTCTTAGGCACGTGGGAGGTTGACCTTCCCTTTTTCTTCAGCGTTGTTTTGTTTATTTTTTGATATATTTAAGAAGATGAGGCCTACTTTTGTGTGTTATCCTCGTAGGCCGATGATACAGGTACAGATGCACATGTGGAGCGAGATGATTCCCAAGACGGGCATGTCCGAGTAGCTGGTCAAGATTTCTAGTGATGCATTGGAGCTGCTAGCCAGTGTGGATGATCACATGTTCATGATGGTGTCATTTCCTTACGTGGGTATGGATTGGCGAGGGCGGACCAACATCCTCTTAAAATAGGATGAGCCACCAGATGCTAGAGGTAATATTAGTGTTTTCTTTAAATTAAGATAGTTTCATTTTATTGTCTTAATTAATTAGAATATAATTTATTCTAACACGTTCTTTAAATTGTTTTATTACATTGTTTAATGAAATTGTATAATTATTGTTGTGTACTATATATTTTGTAGATATCGGCACATTCATTAGGGACATGATTCCACCCCCACCGGATGATCCTGTAGATGATGAGGAGATGGTGGAGGTCACAGATCAGGGTGACAGAGCTCCTCGGGTGCAGATACCCATGGGCATGTGGCATAGGGTGGGCATTTGATTCAGGATGGATTTGTGTGACTGACTATGTAGATTCCTGGTTGATGAGGGATTCCACCCTGCGAAGATCATAGATATCCAGGCTGAATGTACGCTCACAGAGCTCTAGAGGGACATGCTCCACGATATGATGAGCCTTATGTGTCATATCGTCGAAGATTCCAGGCTACTAGTGGCTAGGAGGGATAGGTTGTATGGAGATGTGTGACACAACAGCTCATCGGATGATCATGATCATGAGGGGAGTGATAATTCTAGTAATCAACCTCCTCCTCCTTCACCTTCTGCCGAATATGAGTAGCTAACATCTAGTTTTGAGAAGGCATCTTTTGAGCACACACCATCTCAGGAGGCACCTCCTAGGTAGACACTATCTCAGTAGGCACCTCTTGAGCAGACACCATCTGAGCAGGCGCCTCTTGAGAAGGCACATCCATCTTAGTAGGCACCATCGACTAAGCAAGCCTCCACTAGTTATAGTATTGATGTACCACCACATATTTGAAATTTATATGCAATTCTATTATAGTTGTATATTTTTTACATTATATGTGTGTGTGTGTGTGTGTGTGTGTGTGTGCGCCTGTGTGCGCGTGTGTATGTGTGTGTTTGTGATTCATGTATTTTATGTTCATGTTGATGTACTTAATTTACATGTTGGTGTTCATCGTGATGTGTATATTGTTACATCATGTTAGATATGTTATTTTAATGTGCTTGTAGATAGATGTGTATGTTATAGCAGCTATTTGACACGAGATGTATATTTGATGTTTGTGTTGTGATGATGTTATACAATGCTTTTGTTTTGTTTGATGATCATGATGACGATGATTAGATGATGTTAGAGAATTTGAATGTTTTTTAGAATATGATATTTGTACGATTATTATCATGAGTGTGATGTTTGTTTTTAATATTAAATCATGATATTTATTAAAATTGTAATTTTAATTGTAATTGTATGTAAAATTGTAAAATTGTAATTGTAATTGTAATTGTATGTAAAGTTTTAAAATTATAATTGTAATTGTAATTATAATGGTATGTAGTAAAATTGTAATTGTAATTGTATGTAAAATTATAAAATTGTAATTGCAATTGTAATTGTATTGTGAAATTGTAAAATTGTAATTGTAATTGTATGTATTGTCATGATTCAATTTTATTAAATTTCTAAAATTTGTAAAATTGTAAATTGATTGTCAAATTTGAGCCATAACTACAGTATCTAAAATTGTGATTGTATGTAAAATTGTAAAATTGTAAATTTGTAAGAATATAAATAATTGTAAAATAACAAATATAGAATAATGTGAATTTTTGTAACATAAAAAAGTTTAGAAAATAATGCAAATAAATTCATGTTTATAATTATCATTATTTTATTATGATCTTACATACCAAAAATAATGGTATACATTAATACATTTTTTGAAAATTTGAAGATTTATATCTATATATATATATATATATATATATATATATATTTGTGTGTGTGTGTGTGTGTGTGTGGTGCATTTATTTAAGTAATGATATTGTGAAAAACCATTTAAAGCAATCAAGTCGATGTATTATTTTAGGAATTGACATTAAAAAAAACTCGATACAGTGCATTTCTTTCGAGATCAACATAATTACAAATTATCAAGTGAAATGATTTTAACATTAACACAATGCAAACCAATTAATTCAAACTACACATTATAATTTTTGGAAAAAAATAGTCTTAGTTTTAAGGTTAAGTCCTCTTTATAAAAACTCATCTTAAATAGTATAAATGTTGAAATAACACATGTACCATATCACTCTTTGTTCTCATCACCATCATTATCTTCCAGCTCACTTGCCATGATAACACTATTGTTCTCAGAAATATGTTTTGAGCTAGTGTCGTGTCTCAATACGAACCATGAATACCTGTCCAACACATCTAGGTAAAAAGCACCTGGTTGCAGTGTTTCGGGAAAACATAAGGCTCCTTAGCTTCATCCCACATCTTTCTAGAGCTGATACATATCAACCTACTATCATGATCTTCCTTTACATTATTCCGATCAAAGGTGTCCCACCACATGCACCAAAAAATAGCACATTGGAAAGGAGAGAAGCCCACTTCAATGATCTCTTGTATCTTTCTTATGTAACCTAACATCCCTCGTAATAGGTTTTGATCATGGGGTCTAGCTTGACTATATTGATCGAACTCGACTTCCACTCCACAGTCTTGTGTCATGCATCCATCATCATCATTTTCTCTGCAAAAATGGTGTCCATATGCCCACATAGATGGGAATGAATGCACCTATAAAAAAATTAAAAAATCATAGTGTCATGTGTCTAATAACCAAACTATTAAAATATATATGTTACATGTTAAAGGTGAATTATTAATTTTAAAATTTACGTAAATAGAATATTACCGAGTTGTTGCACCCAATCCCTATGTTTAGCGCATCCTCTTCAACATGTGTGTAACGATCGGTTGCATCGTATTTCTCTCTGACTTGGTTAGCAACCCAACTGTTGGGGCATATAACTGGCATATTTTCTTTTAAAGGATCAGGATAAGGCATTCTTATACCATTCACTCGTTTGAATTCTTTCTTGTCACTATCCAGTTTCATCCTCTTTTGTTCATACAATGTGACCCACGGTTGTATCACTTTGAAATTGTAAAGAACAAATTTATTGATTGCTTCAATTTCTACATTCGCTAATGAAATGAAACTAAAATATAGTACATATGAGATGAAAATATACATTATATCGAAGTTCAACATGAATATTTACTTTTTGTAAATTTGAAAAATTATAAGTCACTTACTCTTTATCAAGCGCCTTTTTCCATTCATTTGGAGATGCTCCCCTTCTCTTTTGTCTTCATCCCTTTCATCCTCCCAAATCACCACACCTGATGTGTTTTCAATCTACTTTATGTACTCACTGGCATAATAGAAAGACTCATACGATATATATCCTTCTGCCATAGACCCCTCGGGTTTTTCCCTTTGCCAAGCAAAACCTTTCAATTTCTTCATGTACCTATCTAAGAAGAACATTCAATGACAAGAAACCACTCCAACTAATTCAACCTCATTTACTAGGTGGATTAGAATATGAACTTGCAAGTCCATGAAACTTGTCGGCAGTTCCTTCTCAAACATACAAACAATCTCAACTATCTCTTGACACCACAATGGAATTCTAGCCACATGAATCTCCTTTGACATGATCCAACATACAAATGCAGATAATTTAGATATGGCACATCCTAAGTCTTAGGGGAAGTCATGTTTCACACACCCACACATGAAAAAAGGATAAGGACATTGCAAAGTTATAAAAAAATGCAATATACAAAATTAGTTATGTTTTATGATCCCATGGGATAAAAATTATTAATATAAAAAATAATAAAATCATTCGTTTGAAATTATACGTACCATTATAAGATTCAAATGGTCATGTGATTTCAACCCTGACAAATGGCCTTCCATGGTGAAGCAGTTCCATATTGAAGACCCATATGAAGATGGCACCCTAACACCCATTATAACTTCCTTTTCCAAAGAAAGATCATATTTTTTTTAAATCCATGGGACATCACCTTATTTGAAATACCAATTAAAGGGACTAGCCTCTCCTGTACTTTCTAATTTTCTTGGCCAATGTTTCTTTTTAGTTTTTGAAGTAATAATATATTTCCTAACAACCAATGTATCACTTTGTTTCGATGATGTGTGCCTCCATAAAGAAGATGAAACATTTTTAAATATATGCATGGGATCTAATAAGTGGGTAATCTTAAGATCCTCCCAATATGGGAGGTTATAAAAGATAGATTTCCTTTTCCTCCCAATGGGAAATTTCTCAACATAGGTGTCGAAGAATTCTGGGTCATCAAACATACGCTCCCCATTTGAATCAAGCATTTCTACAAGCTCTTTCTCCTTCTCTCTCTCACATTCTCTAAGCCATTCAGTTGGTGTTGTTACTGCAGGCCTTTGGGTTCTCTCTTATTTACCATTGAAATCAGATGTTTCTCTTCTGTAAGGGTGTTCTTATGGGAAGAATACCCTGAAGCAACAACACGCTATCTTTCATAGGTCGTTGGACCATCTAGCTTTCAGAGAAGGTCCACAAAATTTACATCCATAATACCCTTTTGTTACAAGACCTATGAAATTATTGTATATAATATTCATGGAACAACAGAGAATATCATGAGGATCATAACATTACAATGAATTAAATTAATATGCAAAATAATATTTTTACGTATATAAAAAATCAATAAACATATAATTTACCAAAGAAAACTCCTAAGCCCGGATAATCATGTGTCGTGTAAGCACACATTCTATACAACGCAAAACTCCTCTCTGCTGCAATGGGTCTTGATACTTCACATACATTTATCCCATACCATAATTCCTTCAATTCATCTAGTAGTGGTTGTAAGTAGACATCAATATTCTTAACTTGTCTTCTACCAAGGACTATGAGAACCAACATGAGATGTTCATTCTTCACGGAAAACCATGGGGGGATATTTTTATTGATAACTACTACAGTAAAAATAGAATAGTTGGTGTTCTGGAGGGAATATGGGTTGATTTCATCCATGGCTATGCTGATTCATAGACTTCGTACTTTATCCTTTAATTTTTCAGGCCTTGTATCCTATATATACTTCATGGCTATTGAATCTGTTGGGATTCACATAACTCCCAACTCACTTCTGTGTGAGGCATTTCATCCCTACAACATAGCTAATTATTTGCAATGAAAGAGCCTTTGAATCCTTGGGATTATAGGAATGTGCCTCAATATCTTAAAAGGAGGACCACGTGATTTACCCTTAATTTTGTATTTATCATACATGCCATGCTCGCATTTCAAACATATCTCTTTTTCTGCATATTCTCCTTTATATATAATATAATCATTTGGGCATGCATGATATGATATGTACTCAACACCCAACATTTTCAATAATTTTTTTGCCTCTTCGTAGCTATGTTGTGAAACCAACTCCAAAAATAGAAGAAAAGAGATATCAACGCCTTATAAATAAGCCACTTCGTGGGGGAAACCTCCAATACATTACATGAATGAACAATTCTTGGATGATACAAATTACAAAACCTCCTTTCTATATATAGGAGTCCATGGGGCCACAATGTAATCCTAGCTGACCTAACAATAATAATTTAAGGGCACGATAATAACAATATGGGGGTTACAAGGGTACAATAATAACAATAAGGGGGTTACACTAACAACAATAAGGGACTATACTAGTAATATAGGGACCTAACATGCCCCTCTCCTTCAAAAAAGTGTTGTCCTCAATGCTTAAGTAGCTCTGGGTGCTTCTGTATAAAATTCTCATCCTCCCATGTAGAATCTTTAGTGGGTAAGTTCTTCCACTTGATGAGATACTCTGAAATTGATCGATTTCGTAGCTGTCGAGTTCTTGTTTCCATGACCGCTTCAGGTTCCAATATGATTTTCCTTCCTCATCAAGTTTTGGCAATATTGTTTGAACTGGAATATTTTCACCTATAACCTTCTTTAAGCATGAAACATGGAAAACTGGATGCACTCGTGAAGAAGCAGGAAGCTCCAATTTGTATGACATAGTACCAATCTTTTGCAACACCTTGTAAGGACCATAGTACTTTGGCGATAATTTATTATCCTTCTTAGCTTGCTTGAGGGACATTTTTTTGTATGGTTGTAGCCGTAAAAATACCCAGTCTCCTACATTAAAACTTCTCTCGCTGCGATGTTGATCTGCCTGTTGTTTCATTCGATTTTGTGCCAAATTCAGGTTGTCCTTTAAGAGTTGGAGAACTTCTTGTTGATGCTCGATGTGATCTTCCACTGCTTGAACCTTCAAATTTTATCTTAAAGATGATGTGATGGATGGTGGATGATATCCATAAAGTGCCATAAATGGGGTCATTTTTGCTGCAGTATGGAAGGAAGTGTTATACCACCATTGAGCAAGAGGTAACCACTTGACCCATTGTGTTTGTTTATCAGATACAAAACAACGAAGATATCCTTCCAAACATTTATTTACTATCTCAGTTTGACCATCAGATTGAGGATGATAAGATGACCTATGAGCTAATTGAGTACCCAAACAAGAAAATAACTCCGTCCAAAAATTTCCCGTAAAAATGGGATCTCTGTCGCTCACAATAACCCTTGGGCTTCCATGTAGCTTTTGAATTCTGTCCACAAATGTAGTAGCAACTATACTTGCTTTAAATGGATGAGATAATGCACAAAAGTGTGCATACTTGGTAAGTCTATCAACTACCACCATGATGACATTCTTGCCTTCGGACTTCGGTAAACCTGTGATAAAATCCATTGAAATCTCCTCCCAACGTTGACGTGGAATGGATAAAGGTTGTAGAAGTCCCGGGGTCTTAATTGTCTCCACTTTATTCTGCTGGCAAACCAAACATTCCGCCACAAACTTTTGAATATCAGATTTAACGCCATCCCAAAAAAATTCTTTCTTCACCCTGTGGTAAGTTTTTAAAAATCCTGAGTGTCCTCCTAAAGGAGAAGTGTGCAATTCCAGAAGAATCTTTTGTTTTAGTTGGGAATTCTCACAAAGATATAAGCGATCTTTGTACCATAAGGAATCATTTTTCCAACTAAATGTATCAGATGTACTAGGATCTTGCTGCAACTTTTGAATGAGTGTCCACACTTCTTCGTCCTTCTTCCATTCATATCTTGCTTCGGTTATCCAATCTGGTTGGATAATAGAAATGGCACAAAGCAATGCTTCCACCTCTTCATTCTTTCTTGAGAGTGCATCTGCAACAACATTTAGCTTCCCTTTCTTGTAGATTATTTCAAAGTCATAACCCAACATCTTTGTGACCCATTTTTGCTACTCTTCTGAAGATAGTCTTTGTTCCAAAAAGTGTTTAAGACTATCATGATCAATTTTTACCTTGAAGTGTCTTCCCATTAGGTAAGTTCGCCATTTCTTTAGTGCATGCGGTATTGCTAACATTTCCTTCTCATAAATAGGTTTCTGTAAATACTTTCCTTAGATTGGATGACTTTCAAAAGCAATGGGTCTTCCTTCCTGCATTAAAACTGCACCAATTCCATTTCCTGAGGCATCACATTCCACAATAAAGGTTTTTGTGAAGTCTGGCGTAGCTAAGACCGGTGCTAGGCACATTGCCTCTTTAAGATGTTCAAAGGCCTTAGTTGCTTCAGGAGTCCATGAAAATCCATCTTTCTTCAATAATGTTGTTAGAGGTGCTGCTATTCTCCCATAATTCTTAACAAACTTGCGATAATACCCTGTTAACCCGAGAAATCCTCGCAACTGCTTTATGGTTGTGGGTACTTTCCATTCCTTAATGGCTTTAATTTTGTTAGGGTCTACTTTAACACCCTCGTGAGATACAATATGACCCAGATATTCCACCTCTTGTACTCCAAAGAAACATTTGGATGTTTTGCATATAATTGTTTCTCCTACAATAGTTTGAGCACCCTATCAAAATGTTGAACATGATCCTTCCAAGACCTGCTGTAGATTAGTATATCATCAAAAAATACTAGCACAAATTTTCTAAGAAAGGGTTTGAAAATGGAATTCATCAACCCTTGAAATGTAGAAGGTGCATTGGTAAGGCCAAAAGGCATGACCAAAAATTCATAATGACGCTCATGAGTTCGAAATGTTGTTTTTGGAATATCTTCAGTCTTCATTCTAATTTGATGATATCCTGAATGAAGATCCAACTTGGTAAAATAAATTGCTCCATGTAATTCATCAATAATTCATCAATCACAGGAATGGGAAATTTGTCTTTAATGGTGAGCTTATTGAGCTCCCTATAATCCGGACACATTCGCCATGATCCATCCTTCTTGTGTACCAATACTACAGGAGCAGAGAAAGAACTTTGACTAGGTTGAATTATACCCCCCTCTAACATTTCTGCAATCATACGTTCAATTTCGCTCTTTTGGAAGTAAGGATATCTATAAGGCCTGATGTTTGGAGGAACACTTCCTTGAATCAAATGAATAGCATGATCATGATCACGAATAGGTGGGAGTCCTTTGGGAGTTTCAAACACCTTGGAATGATTGTCCAAGACTTGTTGGAGATCTGCAGAAATAGATGATTTTGATGTCGGAACTTCTAGTGAGCATAATTGTGCAATTACGCCTCGTTGTTCTTTCTTTAGAAGCTTTCTCATGACATTAGAGCTTATTATCCTTCCTGGCTTCCCTTCAATACCCCGTAATTCGACTTCCTTTCCTTCTGAAAAAAATTTCAAGAAAAGTTCTTGAAAATTAAAAGCTACCGTCCCCAAAGATTGTAACCATTGTACTCCTAGTACAACATCAACACCTCCCATAAGAATGGAAAGCATTGGACTAGTCAATACATATTCCCCCATGGTTAGCTTGATATTATGGCATTTTCCAGAGCAATTTATAGTTCCTCCATTTGCAACCATCACTTGACATTCTGGTGTTGGGTATAGGAAACAATTTAATTCCTTGGCTACCTTACAATGAATAAAATTATGGGTGCTACCTGAATCAATCAACACTATAACCTTTTTCTTCTTGATATGTCCTTCTATCTTGAGAGTTTGAGGAGTGGTAATTCCTGCCAGTGCATTACACGATATGGTCGGATTCATTTCTTCCTCTTCTAGGGCTGGTTCCTGGTGTACATCCTCTTCTTGTTCATTTTCTTCTTCTTCTTCACAATCTATGTAAAATAATTTCTTCTCAGCACACTTATGACCTTTAGTGTATTTTCTATCACAACTGTAGCAAAGCCCTTTTGCTCTTTTTTCTTCCAATTTTTGTGGTGTCAACCTTGTAGGTTGTGGAAATCTAGGAGTAGCAACACTTCCCTCTTTATAAAAGTGAGTGGTAGGCTTCCTTGTCGCCATAATTTTACATTCAATTTTTCTTGCCAACCTGAATGCCTTCTCCAATGAATCAGGTTCCAAAACACGAACTTCATGTTGGATGTTATCCTTTAAAGTACCTATTAAGAGATCAATCTTGTGTTCCTCTAGAATATCAGTTACCCTTATATTCAATTTTTGGAAGTCCTCAATGTGCTCCCCCACTAAACCCTTTTGTTTGAGATTTATCAATTGGCTAAAGAAGGTGTTGCTCTTTGTATCCTCATAATGTGCTATCATTTCCTCCGTAAAAATTGACCAAGTGACAATTTTTTTACGGAAGCAAAGCCATCGATACCATACAAATGTATTTTGCTCTAAATGTAAAGTTGCAATGCGTACCTTTTGTGTGTTTTGCACATTATGGAGATCAAAATATTGCTCCATCTGTAGTATCCATGTTACAGGATCCTTTCCATCAAACTTCCTCATATCAATTTTTGGAATATGGTGGTTCTTCCCTCCAACATTAGAGTTTATGAAATCATGATTAACATTTATTTTGTTCTCATCATGAGTTTCCTCTACTATCTTTTCACCATTAGGAAACATTTCTTGTATCAAATTTTTCAAACCTTCCATGTCTATTTTTAGATCATTATTCATGTTTTCCATCTTAGCTTCCATGTCACCCATCTTAGATTCCATGCCATCCATCTTAGCTTCCATGCCATTATTCAAACCATCCATGCCTTTCTTCAAACCATCCATCTTAGATTCCACATCTTTCTTCAAAACTTCCATGTCATTTTTTGTTGCTCTTTGCGAGAGCGAAATTTTTTGCACTTTCTCTTGTAATTTTGATATGTCATGTTGCCATTCTTCATATTCATGAGTTATAGTAGATCCTTCTAAAGGCTTAATGGGTATTGAATTATTTTTAGGGGCACAATAATAACAATATGGGGGTTACAGGGGTACAATAATAACAATAAGGGGGTTACAATAACAACAATAAGGGACTATACTAGTAATATAGGGACCTAACAAGCTACCGGGCAAGACATTATCACTCCGAAGAACCTTATCTTTGAATAACCAGTAGTTGGTGGAAAATATTAAATGTAAAATGGAAAAAATTATTGACGTTCATAAAATTGAGCATTTGTAATGTTGGTTGTGTGACAATATTTCTCAAAATATAAGGCACTTGATGGCTAATTACCTCAAAATTTCCGAGAAACGTACATTAGACAAGCCAAACTTTTCTTTCAAGTTGTACAGTAACATCATTGTCCCCAACTAGGTATATTTTGACTAACCTCCAGGTCCAAAGAGAGGGGTAGTGGAAGCAAACTTAAGGCTTTCAAAAAATTTATCAGTGATATGAGCATCATCCCCTAGCTGATCATCGTTATGGAATGCATATAACAACATTGTCTCCATGGATGTCATATCCCTTAAGTAATCATACATACCAACCTTTAGTTGACTACCTCCATTGCCATCTTGTGAATAAATACTATTGGTGTAGTCATTCCTAATTAGTCTAGACGTAGTGGGAATTGAATAGGTCGTTGAGTCAACCATTCTTAGTATCGTTTTTATTTGTTTTTTTCTCTTAATTCAAGCTTCTATCAATTTGATATTGTCGTGGGGTGAAACAGAAGATGGTAGGTAGGTCACTCATCATCACTAGAATCCTAATAATTTTAAAAAATGTATTTGAACATGATTAGTGCAAAATCGATGATATCAATTAGTAAGCATGTAAATGCATGATTAATTGGTTTGACATTGAAATAATGACATCATACCAAACAATTATTGCCATCATTGTCCTAGGATTGTGGGTAGAAGATGGCATGTTACAGTTGGCAACGTGAAGCAAATGTCCATTTTCATCTACCCACTGTGCCTTGGGGTATGCTCCTCCTGATGAGAGCTTCCGAAGTTTTGGAACTGTTTGAATATTTTGTGTATCTGAACTCGCTTGTGAATCTAAATGAACCTCGAAATTTGAATACATTGATTTTATTCAGTTGATTAACATGGATAAAAAATAAAATAGATAATGAAAATATAAATAAAATAAGAAGTAATTACATTTGGAGATGGATAGGGAGAACTCTGCGATGGAATTTGAGAAATATTATGGAACGAGTTGGATTTTGAAGAATTTTCCATCTGATATAATTATGATATTTTCTCCCTGCATTTGAGAAAAATCAAAAATAGATTTTGGTGTACAACCTAAACATAATTTTGGTGCCTTAAAAAAGGATTTATTGTTATCAGTGCTAATGTACTATTAATGGCATCGGTGCAATTTTATTACCGGATGCAACGTTGTTGTTAGTTAACAAACAAACCGAATATCGGGAAAAAAACGCAACTTTATTTTTTTGAAGTGAAAAAAAAATGGTAAACTGAAAATTTAGTGGAAAATGATTTTCGGAAATCTAATTTCATAAAAAGATCTTTAAATAGTAAAATTTATTCATTATTTCATTATTTTTGCAAAAACCTTCATGGAGGGATTTGCACGAGAGACATGCCTAGAGAAAAAGAGCATTGTGGAGTAGCAAAATACTTTTGAACAATAGCACTATTCAGAGAATCAGAATTTGAAACATCTCGCAATTCACACAAAAAACCTGTAGTATAGTAAAAAATTTAAATTTTACTGTAAGAATTCATTTTTCACAGTTTTTGTTAGATTTAATACATGCATAGTAAAAAATTTAAATTTTATTGTGCATTTCACTGATTAAATCATTTAAAATCTCTATTCCAATTTACATTTAATTAAAATTCAAAAAAATAAAAAATAAAAAATAAAAAATCCATTCTTACGTTAAACCCTTCTTCTTATTTATGTGACTACAAAAATTCACAATTAGGGATTTTAATTTTATATTTATAGGGTTTTTATTACTATATATATATATATATATATATATAGGTGTATGACATCTAACCCGCAGGACCACTTGCAGAGTCAGATCCCAATCCCTGTCGGCCCTTACATGATTTTTTAAAACACAGCTTTTGTTAATCGGTGTGCACTGTTTAAAATATCACATTGGTGCACGATTTTTGTATAACACACTAGGCATGTATTGACAAAAATAATTTTTTGATAAAACTTGGTTTTTATTGTTGTTTTTAAACTTTTGTGGTTGTCGTTAATTGCATAATTCAGATTATCCACAGTATCATAAAACAATGGTCGATGTTTCGAATCCCAATGAGGATCCATCTTCAGGACAAGAAGGATTAATTTATTTTATGTTAATTGGTGCTCCGATATTAATATAACGCACCAAGTCTCCTATTGACAAAGAGCACCGTACAATGTTTCTACTAGAGTGGTGATGCATTTATAAGAACCTATTGCACTATTTTCTAGCTTAAGTTGTAAAAGTCTCAAATGTCATTTAATATAGATAGACACCGTTTTCTTGATTTTTTTTCTACTTGAAAAGTATGTGATTAATTTAAAAATATATTAATGAATGGTACATGTTTTATATTGTTAAAGAAATGGCTGACAAGAGTTCAAGTAACAAAAATACTGATAGCACATCCAGAAAAGAAAAAAAGGCAATTTCTTTGTAAATTCTTTACAAAAAATATTATTTTGAACTATATGTAAGTTTAACTAATATGTATTTTTTAGTGTGTATCGTTCAGAGCCACAAAATGACGAAGCTCACTAATATTATTTCTGATCTAAGACCAGAAGAGCATAAAAGCTTGAGGGAAAAATTGCAAAAGGATGAATTAGGTGAATTAAATAATACTATCGATCCAATATGAGTTTGTTAATTGAATTTTCATTAATAATACACTTAGAAATATTAGATAACATGTTTCAAACAATTTTTTAATTCATATATGTTCAATTTCCTACAGGGACCAACAACGAAGAAAAGGAATGTTGTTCTAAGAAAAGAAAAAAATAGAACATGAAAATGAAAATGAATTGCTCCTTGGTTAATCTTGAGTGGTGTTGGATGTTAACGAAAGGGGGGAAAACTTTTACAAAACCTTGAGGGATCTAGTGGAACAAATATATAGATGTTCTTTCAACTTACAATACAAAAATCAATCCAATGATTTAAAGAACCAAATTTTATTTAAACTACAAGAAGAGTTTCCAGAGAATTGGTCAATGGGACATGTGAGACTTTTAATAAAAAAAACGTACAAGAACAAGAAAGGAGGATTGAAAAAATAATATTCCTTTATTTTTTTTTCTAGAATTATATGTATATATTACTACAAAGAAATCAATTATAAATATCACTTTTGTTATATTTAGTTTTCATATATCAATATAAAAATTAAATAGTTTATTGTCATGTTACATTTTCAGGACGATTATAAAAATATCAAAGGATGAACAAGATGATATCAGAAATATGCCAGTAGGAATGTCCAAAAAGGTGTACAATGAGATTGTCAAAGAAATGGACATAATTTCATCGCACGAGGAGTCATCTCAACAACAACGTGCTTCAAATGTAGTATTTAATCATTGAAATTTTTGATTAGGTACAATAAATAAATAATTTAGCATTAAATATTAATTTTCAAGTATTTTCTTGCAATAAATAAATAAAACGGAACCCATTCAGCACATAAAACACAACGACAATGAAGAAAAGGGTTGATATCAAAGTTTGTGAGTAATTATTACTTCCTTATAACAACTTAACTAGATTTCATTTTTATATATTTTAAATTGTTTTACAGTAATGATCATTGAATGTCTTAGAACAAGTGCTAACATACAAAGAAAAACCATCAGAAGAATTGATTGAAATTGGGTTAAATATGGGTTGTTAGTATATTTTGTCATATCAGAAATTAATTGTGGAACTTGTAAGTATCTATATTGTTTTACTTAGCTTTGTACATTATTAATAGAACAAAAAAATCTTTTATATTAAATATATTATTTTTTATGCAGTATAAAACTTGCAGGAAACAAAGTATGGAATTGCGCCAACAAATGAATTGTTTAAAGAAGGCATGAAATTTGGTTTTGAAATAACATGTATAGTTCACAAGTCAATTCTTGCTATGGTACATTTCTTTTCAATTTTCATTGATGTATATTATTTAATATTGAAATTTTAATTATTCTCACCAATGTAGATACACTCATTTAACTTTATTTTTATGTTGGTAGATGGAACTTGAAGAAGAATAAAACGATCAACACAATGAAAAAAAAATTCCTCCAAAAAAACCAAGTCATGGAAGAATCTCAAGCAGTGACAGTTGTTCAAGCGAAGAATGATGATCAATATGTTTGGATATTTAAGCAAGGTGTTGTATTTTTTGAAATATTTGTCTATGAAATCAGACATTTTTTTAATGTAATGGACATAGTGTCCCAATTGAAAGACAAAGGGATACTAATAAGTGTCCCATCTTGTATGGAAAAAGAGTGTCTTATTCATATATATATAATAAAATACGTTTTAATTTATTCTATTGTGTTCTCCATTGTCATTGTGAAATATTACACCACTGGTTAAATATATGTATGATTAAATATTATAATGAAGAGATGTGAAATCTGATGATACGATATAACAAATTCATCCAAACATCACATTCAAATGCACTAATAAAAATTTAATTGATATGAATATTGTTATAAGATATGTGTCGACTTTTGATAAATAATGATTTTTTAAAAATCACAATAATTTCACTATCAAAGGTCGATGTTTCTAAAAAATATAAAATGAACACGAGTGTATGGGTATGATACTGCGCACCAGTGCATGTATATGATACTGCACACCAGTTTTTTTCTACGACCTATGAGCATCACATGAAATACCATTACCAATTAGAACATCTAGTGCACTTTATCGATGACTAGTGTTGCATGCACTGGTATGCTTTGCCTTTAATGCATCGCATTTTTACAACTTAATGTCCCAGTGTGCTTTTACACCTTGACGGCGTAGTGCATTTTTACACCTTAACAGTGCCATTGCATGCACCTTTTATCAGCTCGGTGCGTATTTTTTGGTGACATGCACTAAGACGTTTCTAAACGCCCCCGGGCTTCAAAAATTTGTTTTCCATCTCGGTGCTTGGTATGTTTATAGTACCAGTTCATATAATTTAAAACATACCAGTGCATTCACACATGAATCACGCACCGATAATAAATACATCGATAAAAACCTCTGGCTACCTAGTTTGTTTTAGTTGTGTTGAAGTTCCATAGAAGCTCCGTGAAAACCTCCATTACCAAAAACAAATTTTGTAGCAATTTTTTTTTTGATAATTTTGGCCAATTTTAAAACACTAAAAACCTCCTTTATAACCTTTGCTACAGGCTATTTTCCTTGTAGTGGTGGAATCCTTCTCCGGTAAATCCTTCCACTTGACTAAATTCGCTTTGAACATTGATCACCGGTGTAACCACCAATAATTATTGGGTCCCAAATGTCTGATTGAGTCATCCCCAATCTTAGCATTTTCTCGACATGAAGGAATCCCTCGATACTAGGATCCCAATCCATCCTAATCAATGTGAAACACACCTTACTCCACTCGCTATCCAATCGGATACAGGTACCAGAAGGCCTCGACATACCATCAGTAAATAGAGCATCATAATCATATAAAGCATTATATGTCTCCACGTGAAACTACTCTACTAATTCATTCATCTCATGTACTCAAAGGGTGGGCACCTAAAGAAAAAATCTTACTCCTGTGGAAACAAATCCTCCCCTGCATGAGATTCCCCTAAAATCCCCCTGCTGATCATCCCTCCATGTCAGTGGAGTCCCCCACGCCAACAAAGAATCACTAAAATACAATGGAATATCTGAATGATCTCCCGTTGCATAAATTGATCCATTCCCCATGGTATTTGTACTGCCAAATCTTCTGATACCAGGATCCCATGATAGTTTAAAAATGGTACCACCATGTTCTTGTTGCGCAACTCTGACCATGATGGTCTTCCCATAATGTGCAGGTTGTATCCTCTTCTCCTAGGACCTGATGGAAAAATATCTATAGAGCCCCAACGTATCTATCCCAGGAATCTCCAAAATGTCATGACCTACTCATCCAACACTCACCCTAATCCGTAGCAACAACAAGGAAAACCAACCTTTCCATCTGACAAAGGACTCAATGCTCCCCCACATTTCAAACCAAGTGTGAGTTGGGTTATTGTTTGTCCTGATCCCACTCATCACAAAGTAGAGTGTCCCATCAACCAACCGACTCCTTGTATCCCATAGCTAGAACAGTTGCAGAATAGTCCTGATAGTTGTTGGCACCAACATGTACCACGTCTCAAGTCCCTCCATGTAATCAATATATGGACTTCGTACATCATGAACCAATCTGGTGTGTGTGAAATTTCCTTGCATTGACCATACCATGTAGTAGAATCTATTATCTTTCCTCCTGCAAGTGCTCCCAAATACTTCCTGGATTCTAAACATCCATCTGCAAGTAAGGCCCACTAACCACTGTATATGCTCCTAAGACACCTAATAATGTCTCACCAAAATCTCATCATGCTTCTCCCTAAGTGGGAGCTCAAGGGTGGTGAAAATGTTACATCTACTAAAGATCATATTATCCCCAACCATGCATCCATCAACTCGTGCACTGACCATATTCCATAGCGAGAAATCCCCTCTCCTAATGCACTGTGTCCCATCCAACTATATTAGGCCATCCTTCTGGGTCCTATTGCTCGTGATGTGAGCATTAAGATACGATTTCCAAGTTCCCTGTGTAAGTGTGCAATGTTGGAGAGTGATAAATTGAAGCTCACAATCAGCGATGTCATCAAATCACTCTCCAAATATGATTCTTCCAAACCCAATAGGATGCATGATGCCCTCATTAGGATAACTCTCTAGCAGAAACACTGCAACAAATTTTCATGCATCATCATCCTCTACTGCACTCAAATGCGTACCCCTACACTCCTATGTATAACACTAAACTCGGTGGCACAACTCCATGCACCATTGGATGAAAATGCTCAATTCCATGCCATCATGTACCATACGCCATCCCATATGTGCCCATGAATCAACCACTCTGCTAGTGCACCCACCACGATGTGATCTACCCATCCTCATTTTCCCAAGTACAGATAAGGGGCCCAACTCCTCACATGCAATCAGGAATAATGCTACCATGTCGAACCTCAGTATCTTCAGGGCCCAATGCATCAATGAGAGAGAATTAGAGTCTATATGATGCCATTTCCATAATGTCATCATCACCTCTACCTTCACATCATCATACCCTATGGTGAATGGATATCCTCTCCAAATCCTCCTAGAAGGACCCAAGAAGTGAATCTCCGTAGGTACCAGTAGTGATGTCATAACTGTTATGCTTCTCCATGTCCTCTGTGCCCCACATAACTATGGATAATATCGAACCCCATACAAGGAATTTCTGGTGGCCTGCTAATGCTACCTCCTCCAACAATCTACTGCTAAATTTTGCTAATTATCTCATGACTCCATGCATACACAACATAACCTAATGACCCATAGAGTTCTCTCGCAAACTTTCTAGCCACTAATGCTAGCTAAAATCTCCCTAGAAAATGTGTGTGCTTAACTATTGGGTCAAATATACCACCAATTCCATAGTCAATCTACGTATCTTGCAAATAGTAGGTAATCCCACCTGAATCCCAATGCCAAGTTGGGCCTCCAGTATCCTCGATGCCTGAATATGCCTGTTGACTCTCACTCAGACCTATAACCAACTCCATAGTACTAGCCCACTCCTTTCGGTACCAACTCAGAATATTTTTCCATCCAACCCTAAGGAAAGCATCGAAAGCACAAAGCCCCATACATTAGACTAGCCCTCCAACCTACAAACGTTGTACGTTACGCAAGTCATGTCGCCTTGTCTCATTGGTCTAGTGAACAAATATAATATGTTTATATAACTACACCTCTCTCTCACCCATATATAGAGGCATCTTAGCAATGCTACAAGCCCCATCTATATAGGCCTAAAGAGAGCTACTATCTAGAAGTATTGTAGCTCTAATGGTGGCCTATGCATCTATCTCGTCCAAATCAGTGGCTACCCCAAAAAATGACTACTCATCCTCCTCAACCTTGGGCTCAACATGAGCCACTAACTTTCCCTCCAAAGATATCTCATCATCTATAACATCCTCAACAATCAACGACAAGTAGCTATCGTCTAGAAAATCCATCATAGATATCCATACCTTTGTACCTATCAACTCCTCATCAACAACGAATACATCTCCCAACACCTCATCAACCTCTTGTGTGCTGCTATCACCTAGAAACTCGGACATGGCCCTGAACACCTCATCAATGGATCCCTCAACAATGGATGACACCTCATTCATGGGTGGCACCTCATCAATAGATTGCCTTCTAAGTGTATGGGTGTTGTACGGTTTGGTGGTGCATGCACATGGTTGGCTTCTTTACTGGTTTTGTATCATTTTTTCTATTCCATCTATAATACACTACAAGGAAAATACCCTCTAGCAGATGTTTTTGAAGAACCCCTTATAAAAATAGCCCAGAAATCTATTTGTAGTGGAGGTTACTAGAGGATTTTGGTGCGTGGATGTTTTTGCAGATGTTTTTTTCCCAGTGCATTTCTCATCCTAAACCACACCAATGCGTTCCACTACAGAAAGCACCGGTGCGTACTAAAAATTGGCACACCGGGACACTGTGCGCTCAGTACAAACCCACCCGATATGTCTCATTATTGTAGCACATCGGTGCTCTACATAGATTTAGCACCAGTGCGTCCTAAAACCCAGCACCAAAACTGAAACAACATGACGCGGTTGGAAGAAACCACCCATTGTGCCTCGAAAACCCATGCACAGGAACAAGGTTAAATAAAAAAAAATTTACGGCAAAAAATCTACATTTTTCACTTTTCAGTGCTTCAGGGCTCTCAAGAACCGGTGAAAATTTACCTTGTGTGAGTCCCCTGCCATCCATGCTCCCATTGCATGCACTATTGTTGTCCATTCCCCACCATCTCCATTTTGAATTTCGTAAAATGATGGGAAAATCTATTTTTGCAAATTCTATAGCTAGTATGCCTCCTCGACAGCCAAATGTACAGGTATTTTACCTTTTTTCCATAAATAAACATTTTAGCTAATTATTGTTCTAAATAACTTAAAATTCACCTTATTTAAAAAAAAAATCTTGTGCAGTGCACTCAAGCCGTTCGGCTCGCACCGGTTCGCGGTGCTGCCTATAAATTTACAGGCCAGACCACGATCAATTCTAACGGTATCTACATCAGTTCTGGGGCAGTACTGAAATGATGCATCGTGCTTTTTTAAATTTTAAAAATTACGGTGCGGTCAGTTACCTGGCCGCACCGTTGACCATGTCGAATTGCGGGAATGCAGTGCGTTAATGGAAATATGCGCCCTAGGGCGGGTATTTTTTTTAGCGCACTGCCTTCCCAAACTAGACATATTCAACGGTGCATTCATGTAAATGACTGCACCGTTGGCTATGTAGTGATGTCAGGAGGGTGGTGTGCTTCCTAAACTATATGCCCCTTGGTGTATAGTTTGTTTAGTGCACTGCCCTCTTGATACTGGTACATAGTCAACGGTGTGGTTGATTATACCACCGCATCGTTGACCATATAAATATGCCAAGAGGGTGGTGCGCTGACAAAGCTATCCCCCCTGGGCAAGTAGTTTTTTCAACGCACTACCCTCTCGAATTTGTTCATAGTCAATGGTGCGATCGGTTAAACAACCGCACCATTGACCACTACCTAGTGTTTGGCGGTGTGTTTAGTCGATGCACCGCTTGAGATAGGACATGTCATGATTTACGATGCACTAAAAATTTCCAAGTGCACCACCTCTAGTGCACAAAAAAAACAGACGTGCCATTACTAGTGCATGCATGTTTTTTGTGGCGCACCGACTATTTTTTTTTTCAAAAAATTATATATATATATATATACATATATTCCTAAATACATTTCTCATTTTATAAAAAAATTATATTTAATATGGCAATCCTTCAGCGACATCAAAGGAGAGAAGATAGGAAACAACAGCAACAACAGGCAGACCAGTATAACGTGGTTCACTTGTGGGAGGCACGAGAGAGGGAGAGAGATATGTACCCTCACCCTATTACAACAGACACCGAGGCGCTCCTAAGGGAGATAGGACTCCTCAAGTTCTATGAGGAGGCTACGTCCCTAGAGGGCCATCGTGGGTTTTTGTGATATCTTGTCCACAGGTGGAATGCCCACCAACATGCTTTCTGGGTTGGTCCTAACTAGTGGTACGCGCCCACTGAGGAGGACATCTATTTCATTACCGACCTACCAAGGAGAGGGGTGGATTTCCCTCGTTCCCATAGGTCCCTGTTGGCTATACAGTAGGAAGTCAGCTGGTGTACTGCTAGAGATACATTAGCACAGATATATTGTCTCCTATAGATTTTCAGGTCTCCAATGGTGATTTACGTATTTCTTCATTTACTGGAGAGGAGGTGAGGTGCCTGTCACTACTGATTTTGACCATTGCACACCATAGCAATGACAGGAAATGCATTAGTTGCCTACTTCTAGTTTATTTTGATTCTTTATTACAAGCGCCACGACTTGTGAGGTGGTCTTCCATTTTTTTATAGTAGTTTTTTACAGCTTTAGATAGATGTCGTGCTCAGGCACAAGGGAGGGTGAACTTCCCCTTTGCTTTAGAGATATTTTGTTTATTTTTTGAGAGGTTTCCAGAGACAAGGCCTACTTTTGTTCAGCAACCTTGTAGTTCAATGTTGCATGTACGGATGTAGATGTGGGAACAGATGATTCCCAAGCAGGACGAGTCAGAGATTTCCATGAGGATATCACATGATGCACAGGAGTTTCTAGAAGTGTTGATGAGCATCCCTTCATTCTAGTCCCTTGTCTATATGTTGGTTTGGATTGGCGAGGGTGTGACAAAATCCTCTTCACAGATTATGAGCCTCCGAATGATAGAGGTAATATTACTATTTTCCTTAAATTTATTCTAACATGTTCTTTAACTTGTTTTTATTAAACTGTTTAATGAAATTATCTAATTATTGTTGTATACTTATATATATTTTTCATACATTGGGTCATTTGATGGCGATGAGATGCTGCCACCACCAAATTATCCATGTGTAGATCCTGATGACGATCAAGAGATGGCAGATGCCGAGGATTAGGCTAGTGAAGACAGACCTGGTCCTCATGTTGTGCACGTACCATTGTGAGGCATAGGCCTAACACTGGATTTAGGATGGATTTGGGCGACCAACTCTGTGGACTTCTTTTGATGGGGGGAGTCAAGCTCGCCACTATGAGAGATATGCAGATCGATGCTAGGCTGGTAGAGATGTGGAGAGGCATGCCACGTGACATTTTGACCCTAATGCGGCATGTCATAAGAGCTACCAACTTAGTTACTCTATTGAGGAGGGCCCTTCAACGTAGGTGTGGTCGAGACACAATACGTCGACAGTCAAGAAATGACACATCATCTGATGATCATGATCAGGGGAGTGATCATCATTCACCTCGCACTGCAGATGAGCAGCCTGCAGCATCGACCAGCAGTCATGACCATGAGAAAGTTGGACCATCCACGTCGAGTCAGCCTTCTCAGCCTGCAGCATCCATCATTCATGATCATGATCAGGCTGGATCGTCCACGTGGAGTCATCATGATTAGTAGCTTGCAGCATTTAGCAGTACTCATGATCATGATCAAGCTAGACCATCCATGTCGAGTCATCATGAGCAGCTAGTAGTTGATCCTGATCAGCATGAGGCACCACTAGACCAGCTGACACGTGATGATCAACATCTATCTGAGCTTGTCGAGGCTGCACCATTGACTAAGAAGAACTCGACTAGTACTACTATTGATGATGTACCACCAGTTGATATTTGAAATTTATATTACAATTGTATATTTTTAACATTATATATATATATATATATATCTATCTATCTATATATATATATATATATATATATGGTCCATGTATTTTATGTTCATGTTGCAGTTTTACTTAATTTACGTGTTGGTGATCATCATGATCTATATATTGTTAGGTCATGTTAGATGTGTTCATTTAATGTGAAACTTGCAGATAGATGTGTATGTGATAGCAATTATTTGACATGAGATGTATATTTTATGTTTGTGTTGTGATGATGTTATACAATGCTTGTGTTTTGTTAGATGATCATGATCACGATGATTAGATGATGTTAGTGAATTTGAATGTGTTTTTTAGTCAAATATGATGTTTGTATGATGGTTATCATGATCATGATGTTTATTTTTAATATTAAATCATGATACTTATTAAATATTTTGTCATGATTATAATTGAAATTTTAATTTTAATTGTATGTAAAATTGTAAAATTGTATTTGTATTTGTAATTGTAATTTTAATTGTAATTGTATATATGTAAAATTGTAAAATTGTAATTCTAATTCTAATTGTATGTAAAATTCCAAAATTCTAATTGTAATTTTAATTTTAATTTTAATTGTAATTGTATGTGAATCTGGATGTAATGGGAATTGAATCGGTGGTTAATTCAACCATTCTTGGTATCATTCCTCTTTGTTTTTTTCTCTTAATTAAGCCTTTTCTCGATTTGACATTATCGTGGGGTGTAACAGAAGATGGTAGGTAGGTCATTCATCATCATTAGAATCAAAATAATTTCTAAAAATATATTTGAACATGATTAGTACAAAATATATGATATCAGTTAGTAAGAACATTGACAATGCATGATTAATTGGTTTGATGTTGAAATAACTACATTAATATACCAAACAATTATTATTACCATCATTGTCCTAGGATTGTGGCTAGAAGGTGAAATATTGTTACAATTGGCAGGGTGAAGCAACTGTCCATTTTCATCTACCAAATGTGCCTTGCGGTATGCTGCTCCTGATAAGAGCTTCCGACGTTTTGGAGTTGTTTGAATATTTTTTGCATCTGAACTCGATTTTGAATCTACATCAACCTAAAAATTTGCATACATTATAAATTTTATTAAGTTGATTGACATGGATAAAAAACATAAATTCAATTATATAATGAGAACATAAATAAAATCTGAAGGAAAATATTATGTCTCGAGATGGATAGGGAGAACTCCGCGATGGACTTTGAGAAATATTATGGAACGAGCTGGATTTTGAAGAATTTCCATTCGATATAATTATGATATTTTCTCCTTGCATTTGAGAAAAATCAACAATAAATTTTTGTGTACACACTTAAAAGTAATTTCAGTGCCTTAAAACTAGACTTATTGTTATTGATGCTAATGTACAGATAACCACACCGGTGCCTTTTAGTTACTCCACACCAGTGATGTATTATTAATTGACGCAATGGTGGGGTGTTATTAATTGACGCACTGGTGATGAATAACAGCAAATAAAAAAGCGCAACTTTATTTTTTTTAAGTGAAAAAAAATGGTAAATTGAAAAATGGGCAGAAAAATATTTTTGGAAATATAATTTCATAAAAAATTTCCTTAAATACTAAACACTTTTCATTATTTCACTATTTTTTCGAAAAAATTCAGCCAGATATTTGCACGAGACATACCTGGAGCAAGAGAGCATGAGAGCACTATGGAGTAGTGAAATACATTCGAACAAAACTATTCAGACAACTAGAATTCCAAACCTCTAGTGATTCAAACCTTGTAGCATAGAATTTCAAACGATCTCGTGATTAAATTTTATTGTTTTTTTTACACTTTTTGCAGTATTTTTTACGCAGTAAGTAAAAAATTAAATTTACTTATCATTTTCAGAAAAAAAATAAAATAAAATAAATAAATAAATAAATAAAAATAAACAAACAAACAAAAAAACAAAAAAAAATCCATTTTACTCTAAACCCTTCATTCTTTTTTTTTTGCCCTTTCTTCTTCCTGTTTCTGTGATTTCATAATTAGGCCTTTTCATTTTAGATTTATATGGTTTTTATTGCTATATATATAGGCCTATGACATCTAACCCACAGGACGACTTGCATAGTCTGATCCCAATCCATGCCGGCCCTTGTGTGAATTTTTTTAATTGATGCACCCTACGTAAACTAACACATTGGTGCATTGTCTTGTCACAATGCACCTCGCACACTCTGTTGCATAAAAAAATTAAAAAAAATATTTTTTCAATCTATGCTCCATATGTAAATAGGGCATCAGTGCGTTATTTCATTATATCACATTGTGCACCTACTGTTTGGCAAAAAAAAAAAATATTTTATGTGTTAATCGGTGTACCGTTTAACATATAATAAATTGGGTCTCCTTCTTGACAGAGAGCACCGTACGGTGGTTGCCTGTTTGCGTGGTGCATTTATAAGAATAGGTTGCACCACCCCCTTCACGACACCATATGCTACAAAAAATAACACTAGAGGATTTCTATTACTTTTTCTGTGTTAATCGGTGCGTTGGTTAACATATAACACACTAGTGCTCCTTATTTACATAGAGCATCGTACAGTGTTTTATACTATTTTGGCAATGCGTTTATAAGAACATGATGCACCAACGTCGGTGCGTACAACATTAAAGGCACATCGGTTTCTTGATATGTTTTTTTTATGTGAAAAGTTGATGATTTATTTATAAAATATATTAATCAATGATATGGTACAAGTTTCATATTGATAAATAAATGGCTGACAAGAGATCAAGTAACAAAAATACTGATAGCACATCAAGAAAAGAAAAAACTCAAGTTATTTATAAATTCTTTACAAAAAATATAAATTTTAAACTATATGTAAGTTTAACTAATATGTAGTTTTTACTTGTATCATGCAAAGCCACAAAATGATGAAGCTTGATAAGATTATTTCTGATCTCAGACCAGAAGAGCGTAAAATTATGATGGAAAATTTTCAAAAGGATGAATCAGGTGAATGAAAAATACTATCGATCCAATATGAGTTTTTTTTTTCATATTCATTAATAATATACTTAAAATTATTAGATAGCATGTTTCAAACAATCTAGTAATTCACATATGTTTAATGTTCTACAGGGACCATCAACTCAGAAAAGGAATGTCGTTCTAAGAAAATAAAAAAATTAGAATATGCAAATGAAAATGAATTTCTCCTTAGCTCATCTGGAGTGGAGTTGGAGGTTAATGAAAGGGGAAAAAACTTTTACAAAATTTTGAGGGATCTAGTGGAATGAATGTATAGACGTTCTTTCCACTTACAATACAAAAAACAATCCAATTATTCCAAGAACAAAATTTTATTTAAACTACAGGAAGAGTTTCCATAGAATTGGTCAATGAGACATGTTAGACTTTTAATAGCAAAAACATACAACAACAAAAAAATAAGGAATGAAAAAGTAATATTCCTTTAAATGTTTTTCTAGAATTATTTATAAATATCATTTATAAATATCACTTTTGTTATATTTACTTTTCATATATCAATATCAAAATTAAATATTTTATTTTCATGTTACACTTTCAGGATGATTATGAAAATTTTGAAATATGGACAAGATGATATCATAAATATGCCAGTGGGAATGTCCAAAAAGGTGTACACAGAGATGGTCAAAGAAATATATAAAATTGCATCACACGAGGAGCCATCTCAACAACAATGTGCTTTAAATGTAATATGTAATCATTGAATGTTTCGATTAGGTACAATATATAAACAATTTAACATTAAATATTAATTTTCAAATATTTTCTTGCAGAAAAGAAAAGAAAATGGAACCCATTCAGCACATAAAACAAGACGACAAGGAAGAAAAGGGTTGATATCTAAGTTTGTGAGTAATTGTTACTTCCTTATAACAACTTAACTAGATTTCATTTTTATATATTTTAAGTTGTTTTACAAGAATCATCATTGAATATCTTCAAATATGTGTTAACATACAAAGAAGAACCATAAGACGAATTGATTAACATTAGGTTAAATATGGGTTGTGAGTATATGTTGGAATATCATAAATTAATTGTGGTATTTGTAAGCATCTATCAATATTGTTTTACTTAGCTCCATCTATAATTAATAGAACAAAAAAATATTTTATATTAAATATATGATTTGTTATGGGGTATAAAACTTGTAGGAAACAAAGTATGGAACTGCACCAACTGATGAAATCTTGAGAGATGGCATGAAATTTGGTTTTGAAAGAATTTGTATAGTTCATTAGTCGATTCTTGCTATGGTACGCCATTTCTTTTCGATTTACATTGATGTATATTATTTAATATTGCAATTTTAATTATTCTCACCAATGTATATACACTCATTACAGTTTATTTATATGTTTTTAGATGGAAGTTGAAGAAGAAGAAAACAATCAACACTATGAACAAAACGTTCCTCAAAATAACCCAAGTCATGGAAGTAGCTCGAGCAGTAACAACAATTCAAGCGAATAATGATGATCAATATGTTTGGATATCAAAGCAAGGCATGGTATTTTTTGAAATATTTGGCTGTGAAATCAAACATTTTGTTTAATGTAATGGACATAGTGTCCCAATTGAAATACAAAGGGATACCAATAATTGTCCCATTTTGTATGAAAAAGAGTGTCTTATTCATATATGTGTGTGTGTGTTTTAATTTATTCTATTGTGTTCTCCATTGCCACTGTGAAATGTAACACCACTGATTGAATATATCGATGATTAAATATTATAATGAAGAGATGTGAAATCTGATCATATGATATAACAAATTAATCTAAACATCACATTCAAATTCACTAATAACAATTTAATTGATATGAATACTTTTATAAGATATGTGTCATCTTTTGATGAATAATGAATTTAAAAAATCACAATAATTATGATATGATATAACAAATTAATCCAAACATCACATTCAAATTCACTAATAAAAATTTAATTGATATGAATATTGTTATAAGATATGTGTCAACTTTTGATGAATAATGAATTTTTAAAAATCACAATAATTGCATTGTCCTAGGTCGATGTTTCAAAAAAAAACAAAACGAACACTGGTGTGTGTCAGTTAATGTACACCAGTGCATTTGTATGATAAAGCGCACTGGTGCGTTTCTACAACGTATGGGTACCACACAAATACCAATACCAATTATAAATCTCGTTTTGTTTGTGTGATATTGTGCACTAGTGCATTTATGTGAGACTGCTCACCGGTGCGTTTATACAACCTATGGGCACCGCAAAAATACTAATACGAATTAGAAAAATCGGTGCATTTGTGTGAAACTGCGCATTGGTGGGTTTCTATAATACTATGAACCAGTGTGTTGATACGACCTATGGGCACCGCACAAATCCCAATACCAATTAGAATAGCCCGGTGTGTTGTATGACCTACACTACACTGGGTGCGGTTTCAGACCTTTACGGCCCGGTGCATGCACCTTCGACCACCCTATGCTGACCATGTCGATGACACGCACCGGGATGTTTCTAAACATCCCATGACGTCCTTTATTTCTTTTCCATCCCAGTAATTCGTAGCTTTTCACCGTTGTGTTTACTCTAAAACGCACTGGTGCATTGACACCTGAATAGCGCACCAATGAGAAAAACATATGTAATAATCTCCGTTACCCAGTATTTTTAGTTTTGTTGAGATTTCGTTAGAAGCTCCGCAAAAACCTCCATTACCGAAAACGGATGTTGTAGAAAATGTTTTTTTGACAATTTTGGCCAATTTTATAACACTAAAAACCTTCATTATAACCTCCGCTAGAGGGTCTTTTCCTTGTAGTGATATGTTGGTTTTTTCCCACCAATTGTTGCCTTTGACGCATCAACTCCTCCATGATCCCTTGTGTACTCTTCCCCTTTTTCATCGTTGGAGTGTCTATAAGCTCACCAATCATTATGCATGGGAGTCTACACCTCCTTGATCTTTCTCGCTTCCCCATAGCTAACCAAGAACATGCTTTGATACCACTGTAGTATTCAAAATAGAAAATTTATAGCAATATAAAGAACATGTAATAATTCAAACACAAGAATCTTACTCCAACAACACATATACAAAGAATATGTCGAAAACACCCAATTTTATTAATAATATATGGCTCGATTAAAAATGATATGGAAGTGGTGCACCTGGGCTTGCACAAGGAAATATGTGGGCCATAAGTCATCAAAGGTCGAATGGCACAGCTACTGCTACATTGCTCCTCTGAAAGTCTACACAATCACCCAGTTTCAGCAACTACTAGCTGAGTTCAGTACTAAATTTTCCCACCAAATAATGCTCAGAAATTTCTAAGAATTTGGGAAGGTGACCCTTTCCCGAAACCCATAAAAACACAGAAATATTTGCTCCAAATTCCAACCTTCAAAATTTTACCCTCTTATGTTTGGCCCTGCTCTAATTTTGAGTTCAACTGTTGTGGAAGCTACTTAATATTTCAGCACTCCAAACACCAGAAAACCCCTAGCAATACTCCTCCAAACAATCCTCCAGCTCCTCTAGTCAGAATACCCTGGAAAATACCCACACCAATTTCTTCCCACAAAAAGATTGCATGGCCACTAAGTGAATGATGCAGCTTCTAAAGAGGTGATGCAAGGGACGACATATCTCTGATTTTCAAGGACTGAGGCTGCTCCAAAACTTCATAAATACACCAAAAAATCCTCTTGTAGAAGCTCTATAATATTTCCTTCACCACACAACACCAACACAACCACTACCTCTCTCCGCTGCGTAGTCACAACGTCTATTGCTTCCCCAACTGCTCCAAGAAATTGTGGAGACTATGGCTGCATCAATGAATCACAAAAACCTGAAGAATATCATCCTTGAGTGGCACTTGAAGTCCACCAGAGAAGGGGTGAGCTTCTCTCCTTGGGAAGCTCCTATGCTAAAAATAGCAGTGTTTGGCTCAGCTAAACAGCTAAGGAAATTCAAAAATATGAATATGCAAATGATGCCCTTGCCTTCCCCAAAACTTCATTTTATAATTTCTCACCGTGCGAAATCATGGGTCCCTTCACACATTTCAGATTACCAAAGGGAAGTCAATTTACTTTCTTCCCCAATAATCTATCCTTGCGGGTCCCAAATTCCACTAGAAACTTATTTTATTATTTTCCTTCTTTATTTCCTATATTAGCCGCAAAAAGGTACTTTGTTTTATTTAATTCAAATTGACAAAATGTATTTTCCAAACATTAGGAAAATTTAGGAAGGGACATTACATAGTATTAACAACATAAAACATACAAAAAGAATATTACATGTAATCAAATATAGTCCATTTTCTATACACATAAAAATAAAAATAAAAAACTAGACAAAGTATAGGCCTTGAACAAAAAACAACATTGTGAAAGAAGATTTTGAAAGTGGAACACATACAAAACAAGTCACTAGAATACATGGTCATTACTGACATGAGTTAAAAATACATCAAGATTGTTATGTTAGCATTATTGCCATGTGGCCATTGAAGCTATGTTGACAAATCAAGTCATCAAAAATAGTTTCGAAGGAAACAAAATGGAAGTTTCCATTCTTGATTAGTTTAGTTAATGGTTTTGTGCTTGTATTCCAATAAAGTAGAATAAGAATGGAAAATAAGAGGCTATAGTCACACAAGATGTAGACCTAAATAGAGGATGTGAATATTTTTCTCTAATCAAGGTTCAAGGATTATAAATATGTAAACCACTTTTTACTATTACTCTTAGTGAACTAATCATTATTCTTTTTCTTCTATTGCTACATATAATTTCCTATGCAATTAGTGTTTTTATTTTCATTTCCTTATTGTTATGCCATATATTTATGGGAATCTTAATTGAATTGTTTATTGTTTGGATCTTGGCAATTTGTTTGCATTTATAGATTGATCATATCACCATATTAAGAATGTTAATTAGCTCAAACTTCATTAGGATATCGATGAACAAATCAAAGGGCTAACATAATATGAGAAATATGGAACACTAGAAACATTCGTATATCACACATGTACTACAAATGCTTATGAATGAAATATTTTTAGAGGCATATTCTTTTTTCACTTATTCATTAAATGTAAAAAAATCAAAAACTTTAGTCAACCCAGATATAAATTGGAAGGAATTCAAAGTCTACCATAATCTAAGAAGTGGGGCACCCTAGGAACTCATGTACCCCACACATGTACTTCAAACCAATTAGATTGGTTGCCAAATACTTATGCACTTATTGAATGTGACATGACCAGCTCCTTCATGTAAACGCTTAAAACCTTATTAGCGAACTCGTATTCAACCCACTGCAACAATATCACGAATAAAGAAAATGTTCTTCACGATACATAATGATTCTTTCACGAAAAAATAAAATCAGAAAGGATAAAATAAAACCCTTGCACTAACATCTATCTAAACCCTAGGATTTAATTCACGCGTTCCCTCCTTCGATGAAAAGAGAAGTTTAACAATCACTATGACCTAATCACGATGAACAGCAATAAAGAATCCAAATTTCAAGAAAATGTAGCAAAATGGGGTTAGATAAATTAAATGATGTGTGGGAGAAGATATCAAGTGAGGCAAATACCTGGTTGAGCATGGTATTGAGATTTTTCTTAACCCCCTTATAAGCTTGACAGAGGTTGAATAAATCCTTTCATGCATTGCTCGAAATGAGGAACTTTGACATGCCCTCCCTATCGGTCGTCTTAACAGCCTTCTCCACAAGCTTCTTTCCTGTCATTTTTACCATGTAATGGATCTTTTGGCCTACGTTTCAATTTTCTAATAATTTCTTGCACCCTGGCCTACTCTATACTCTAATAAATGAAGGATTCTATGCAAGTGGTCGTGTATAAAATTAAATATTAAGGGGAGGTGTTGCCTCACGTGGATGCATTATTTTATTAAGTATTTATAAATAAAATATTTATATTTTAATTGGGATTTTTTCTTTAACTATGTTTGAGTTGTAGTTTCATTATGATCTTGCGAATAAGGGTGTGTTGTTGCGCGGAGAGGCGCATCTACAGCCCAGTATGACCCCGATGTCAGGTGGGTCACGTCCTCATACAAAATGTCGGTTTAAGTTTTAAATTTATAAAAAAAAAAAAAAAACAACAACAACTATTCACATTGTGCTAGAACATATATCAATTTCTAATACAATTATGTATTATTTATATAACTTGAATGGATAGTAAATTATATACGTGAATTTGAATGGATCATAAATTTACCTTTATTCCATAAACCTTTTTATATTTAAAAAAACTTTAAAAAGAGGTTTTATTTAGATGAAGCCTATGGGAGGAATACCATGGGACAAATTAATATTGATACCATGGGCCAGATACCAGGGGCCAAATACCATGGATAAATAAATAAATATAAAAGAGGTATAAACAAGTATGATAAATAAATAAATAAATATAAAATAGATATAAAGAGGTATGGTAAATAAATAAATATAAAAGAGGCATAAAGAAGTAAGGTAAATAAATAACAATATATCAAATAGGATTATAAATAGAAATCTAATTATATAACAAGCCTATGGGCCAGATACCATAGTAAAGAAAAGGGGTATGGTATGTAAATAAAACCTCTTTTCATATTTACTCCATAATCTCCTTTATATTTACAAATATTTATGTTAATTAGTTTACATAACTAAGAAGAAATAGAGAGAGACAGTGATAAGGGAGAGATGGAGAGAGAGTGTGTATGTTTAGGGGTGAGATAAAGAGACAAAGTAAAATGTATGGAAAGAAGGGGGGAGAGAAGAAGTGAGAAGGAGAGAGGGAGGGATATAGTAATGTAGTTGGAGAGAGAGAGGGGTGGAAAGAGAGAGAGAAAGAAAGGGATGGGGGAAGAGAGAGGATTAGAGAGAAAGAGAGAGAGATATGGGGGAAGAGAGAGGATTGGAGGGAAAAGAGAGAGAGAGAGGTGGGAGAGAAAGGGAGAGAGAGGAGGAGATTGATGGGGGAAGAGAGAGTATTGGAGAGAGAGAGAGAGAGAGAATTCAGGGAGAAGAGAGGAAGAGCGAAAGGACTTGAGAGAGAGAGGAGAAGAGGGATGATAAAGATAGATGGAGTTAGGGGGAGAGATGTAGGAAATAAAGAAATATGAGAGTGACGAGAAGTGGAGAGAAAGGAGGAGTGACAGAGGTGAGAGAGTGTGTATGTTTGGGGCTGAGATAAAGAGACAAATAAGGAGAGATGGAGATAAGGGGGGAGAAGGAGATATAAGGAGAGAGGGTGGGATATAGTAACATAGTTGGTGGGTGAAGAGAGAGATAGAAGGAGAGAGAGATGGGAGAGAAAGGGAAAGAGAGGAAGGAAGAGAGAGGATGTGAGAGAGTGGAGAGAGGAAGGGAAAGAGAGATGGACTTGGAGAGGGAGGGGGAGAGAGGTAAGAACAAAGAAATAGAGAGTGAAAGGTGGAGAGAGAGAGAGAGTGAGTGAGTGATAAGGAAGATGGAGAGAGAGGGAGAGAGGGGGAAGATAGAGATATAGATGGAAGGTGAAGAGAGGGAAGAAGAGAGAGTTGGGGAGAGGAAGGGATTGACAAAGATATATATATATATATATATATATATGGATGGCTAGAGTGTGTGTGTGTTTATGGGGGTGAGATAGAGAGACAGAAAAGAAGAGATGGAGGGGGATATAGATATGGATGGAGGGTGGAGAGAGGGAAGAATATTTCTCACACTAGATGGATTGATATAAGTGGAGATGGTGATTTATAATCCTATTTGATTATTTGCACTCTATGCATCGATTTTAGTGTAGATATTTATTTCTAATGATATTTGATTACTTGCACTAGATGCATTGATTTCAGTGTAGGTGGTGATTTCTAATACAATTTGATTGCTTTCACTGAATTTTTTTATTTCAATTTAGATGTCGATTTATAATTATATTTGATTACTTGCACTAAATGAATTGGTTTCAATGTAGATGATTTCTAATCCTATTTGATTGTTTGCGCTAAATGCATTGATTTTAGTGTAGATGGCGATTTCTAATCCTATTTGATTTATTTGAGTAAATGCATTGATTTCAGTGTAGATGTTGGTTTCTAGAGAGAGAGAGAGAGAGAGAGTGATAAGGAAGATGGAGAGAGAGGGAGAGAGGACAAAAGGAGGGAAGAGAGATATTAATGGGGGAGAGGGAGAGAAGGGGAAGATAGAGATATAGATGGAAGGTGAAGAGAGGGAAGAAGAGAGAGATGGGGAGAGGGGGTGATTGAAAAAGAGATTGATATATATGGAGTACGAGAGAGCGTGTGTTTAGGGGGTGAGATAGAGAGACAAAAAAGAATAGATGGAGGGGGATATAGATATGGATGGAGGGTGGAGAGAGGGAGGAATATTTCTCGCTCTAGATGGATTGATATAAGTGGAGATGGTGATTTCTAATCCTATTTGATTATTTGCACTAGATGCATCGATTTTAGTGTAGATATTTATTTCTAATGATATTTGATTATTTGCACTAGATGCATTGATTTCAGTGTAGGTGGTGATTTCTAATACAATTTGATTGCTTGCACTGAATGTGTTGATTTCAATTTAGATGTCAATTTATAATTATATTTGATTACCTGCACTAGATGACTTAATTTCAATGTATATGATTTCTAATCCTATTTGATTGTTTGCATTAAATGCATTGATTTCAGTGTAGATGGCGATTTCTAATCCTATTTGATTTCTTTGAGTAAATGCATTGATTTCAGTGTAGATGTTGGTTCCTAGAGAGAGAGAGAGTGAGTGATAAGGAATATGGAGAGAGAGAGAGAGAGAGGACAAAAGGAGGAAAGAGAGATATTAGTGGGGGAGAGGGAGAGAAGGGGAAGAGAGGGAAGAAGAGAGAGATGGGGAGAGAGAGTGATTGACAAAGAGAATGATATATATGGAGTGCGAGAGCGTGTGTGTTTAGGGGGGTGAGATAGAGACAAAAAAAAAGAGATGGAAGGGGATATATATATGGATGGAGGGTGGAGAGAGGGAAGAATATTTCTTGCACTAGATGGATTGATTTAAGTGGAGATGGTGATTTATAATCCTATTTGATTATTTGCACTAGTTGCAACGATTTTAGTGTAGATGTTTATTTCTAATTATATATGATTACTTGCACTAGATTCATTGATTTCAGTGTAGGTGATGATTCCTAATACTATTTGATTGCTTGCACTGGATGTGTTGATTTCAATTTAGACGTCGATTTATAATTATATTTGATTGCTTGCACTAGATGCATTGATTTCAATGTAGATTATTCCTAATACTATTTGATTGTTTGCACTAAATGCATTGATTTCAGTGTAGATGGTGATTTCTAATCCTATTTGATTGCTCTGAGTAAATGCATTGATTTCAGTGTAGATGTTGGTTTCTAATCTTATTTGATTGATTGCATTAGGTGCATTGATTTCAATGTAGAAGTTATTTTCTTATCTTATTTGATTGCTTGCATTAAATGCATTGATTTCAATGTATATGTTGATTTATGATTTGATGTAATTGGATATATGATGGTACATTAATATTAAAGTGATTGGATTAACAATATGCATTAAGAAAATAGTTTGAGATTGATTGTAACATGAGTATGTTCTTATTATTCACATTTTCTATCTTTCAACACTATTATTGTCACTTTGCATTTAAAAAAAATATTTCATCATTATAGTTATTAACAATAATTATCATCTCAACGAACCGAGGTAACTAAGAAAATTTAAAATTAAAATGACCAAGTCAATCTCAGAAATATTTAGCATATTTAAAATGATTATATTAATATTTGATATATTTACATATTACTGATAAAATTAATCATATCTTTGATATATTTTCCTTGGCAGCACACTACTGAAACCAATCTAGATCCATCTTACATCTCAAAAATATACAAAAATTTTAATAATCTGAAAAATGTGACGTTGATGCCTTCGACTGGAACCAGCCTAGATCCATCTAACTCTGGATCTATCATGCGCAGAGAGGGATCAAATCTCTTGAGGTGCAAACATTTCCTCAAGTTTTGCACTCAAAAAATAGGTTTTCACCTCGAGAGATTTGATCCCTCTCGGCGCATGATAGATCCAGAGTTAGATGGATCTAGGCTGGTTTAATTAAAAGAGGCGGCTCTTAGTCCCCCATTGGCTGGTAGTAATATTAATCCTTGGATGAGGTTTGTGTTGAATGTTCAAGTGGATATTTCATCGTGTTAAAATTATTAACAAATAAAAAACTTATGTTTAAATTTGGGGAAGATCCTTTGACCAAGCCCAAGACTAAGCCACAACCTCATCATATTCAGTCATAATATGAGTGTGCTGTGTGCGATTAGAATAAGAAAGTCTTATTTTTTAATTTAGGGGTGTCATATTAAACTTTAAATTTGTGTACCTTTTTAAACCTTTCGATGGAATTCCCCTTTTAAGAGGATCATTAGTTCAAGTGGATGTGTCTTCATGTTAGAGGTATTGATAAATAAAAAACTCATGTTCAATGTTAGAGAAGGTCTTCTAACCAATCCCAATTCACATTCTCATAAGCATAGTAGGGTTGTGTGTGATGTAGTATTTGCTAGGTAGTCTTATTTTTCTTTTTAGATTAAATTAGTCATTCATGTTAGTCAGTTTTAGTTGTATTAGTTATTATCTAATAGTATATTTTAATCCAGGAAAAAATTGGTCGTTTAGGTTAGTCATTTTTAGTTGGGTCACTTCAGATTGCTCATTGTTTGTAACATTTGACTTGGAAAAGCTAAGATGACTAACTTTTTTAGTCACCTAGTCACTAATTCATCATTTTCTAATAGTGTAATATTACCAAAACTATTGTGCAAATACATATAAGAAAATCTAAGAAAGAATAATATATACCATAAAAAAAAATGAAATAAAAACAACAAATAATTAAAAAAAAAAAAAAATCCTTATTTATACAAGAGATCAAATTTAGCCTCTATATAGTGGAGCAAAGGGTTGTAGCGAACCCTACAAACCATGGAATGAAACAAAATAATAATAACCATATTGATAAAAAAAACAACAAGCTCTAGCTAAGAAACTCTCATTAGAGTTCCAATATAGATGTAAAAATTAGAAATATGCAAAGGTATATTTACCTATTCAGAGAATCTGTAAATAAGTCTTGTACATTTAAATAGAAGTACGTTGGAAGCAACCCATTTCAACATGTCAAACCATCTTGATACAATACTCAAATATAAATCAACTTAAGGTCGAATTGGCATATTATAATAAAGGACTTAGAAATTAAGGTTTCAGTGATGGCACATAGCGATTTACAGTATTCAATTATGTGAAGACATGTTCAAATATACCCTCTGAGTAAAACTGTTAAAGAGCATTTAACCATCTACAAATGTAGCAAGAGTGGATTTGAAATCTTGTTTTGGGAAAGTAAGTAAATGGGAATCAACCACACAAGTAGAGCAAAGAGCACAAGAAAAATTCTGACCTGAACGTGATAAATATGACAAGGGTCAATGCAGTCTCCATGACCATGATAGGTTACGATTGAGTCAAGGGTTCCATTGTCTACCTGTGAAAAAAATAACAAAAACCCATGTAAAAAAAAGGGTTTGGAAAATAATAAGAAGATACAGACTAGTGTAACATTAAATAACATAATTAGGGAGATGAATTATAGTTGTAACTTCCAAAATGCACGCGATATACTTATACACATGAAATAACACATATCATATATTTCCTCCATCAATTTTTCCTCAAAACTAGAAACAGTAATTCCTCAAATCTAGAAACAATAATGGGATAATCTAAAACAAAAGAAAATTAGAGTAAAGCCCTTGAGTGACAAACTAAAACTACCGAAAGGACTTAGTCCTAAATTTTATATAGGGGCATGGCTAAAGGCCTAGCCATGGATGACCCAAGATTAACTACAGGTTAAGCCAGAGGGCGCTATTTCCCAGAACAAAAACTAAAAATGTAAATTGAACCAAAAGAAGAAATAAATACAATAATAAAAGATGAGGGTTTATTCAATGGAGTGGTATAGGTATAGGGAAGAAGAATTACAAACACTAGCAAACCCTCTCCAAGGTGAGGCTGAACGGAATGCCTTTCCTTCATAGAGTACCTAACACCAGGGAAATGTGTCAATACACTTTTGGGAATGTTTATTCAGTCTAGAAGTTGAAATAAACGTGAAAAGAAAGAAATAGTTACTAGAAGAAGAGCGAGTTAGAGGAAGACCCTTGAGATTGAGAGTAGCTAAAAAAGCTAGTATTAATAGGGCCATTTTAGTGATAATGGAGGCTGGTAGTGTCTCAATGCCGCCATGAGGAAAACCTCCATATAACTCCTGTAATAACAAGAAAAATGGCATGTTAAACCCCCAAACATATTTAGAATTGTTAAAAATAATGAAAAGAGAAGAGTAGAAATAAATGAGGAACAAGTTGACCTTGTATTCTATTACTTACCAACATTGCATTGTGTTGAGATTAATTTCCACCGGGAAATTAGGAATGTATGCATGTAAAAAGAGTAAATTCACATCTATATAGCAAACAGGAGGATATGTTGATAGGTAAAAAATCATGCCACGGAGACGAACAACGCTCTACCAAGTCCGAAAGAAAATCACAAATACATTGGAGTACAATTCTTTGATGTCAAATGGAAAACCATAACTCTAACTATCATTGATGCACAAAATGAAATTGGAATCGTCCATTAACATTTTCCACTTGACATATGAGGTTACGTGAAGGCCGTGTGCAGTTGATGAGTTGGCACTTGGAAGGGAATTCCATATGGAAAAATATACATGGATTCCATTACTCGAAGGCTATTAACCAATTCACCACTTCAACCATAATTATTAAGGGTGCATAAGTTTATAAAACTCATTTAATCTTTGGGTGAGCCAACTGGTATTACAGGAATGAAAAATATAAGAAGTGGGATAAACCTTTATAATTATTTTGGTACATTACTATTATAGAACTAATGCTTTTATATAAATTAGCACCAACCATATACATTAAATAAAATAATAGCAACTACAATACTAGCCTCGAAGATTAAGAGTAAAGCTAGTGGTAAGATTAAGTTGTACTATGGAAACAAGTATCATCCATGGTGAAAACTATTTAGAACCGTAATTGACAACCTATAAAAATACTTGGGTAAGATTTGAGATACATTACAGCAAAGACCTCCAAATAACCGTCTCAAAACCAAATTATCCTTTTCTCTTTTGGGAATTATGTATAAATTTGCACCTAAGTTTCACCAAGTAGTAATGGAAGTAAACCCACAATTGTGGTTGGGATTCTACATCCCAGTATACCTCCATCTATAAGTATGCCACATCCTACACAAATAATAAAAATAATTATCTTTAATGTTTGTCATAATACTCATTTAAATCTTAAATTATATATAATTTGAATATTAAGATTATATATAATTTTTTATTCTTATTAATCGACTAAGATTAATTATTAAAAAAATATGTATTGTTTATAGAATTTGAATGGAATTGTTCCATGTGTTTAATAACTCTTTTATCATATACAAAATTTGAATGGATCATAAATTTATCTTTAACAAAAAAATTACCACATTAGGTAAAATTTTAAACATCTTTACTATTTACTAAAGCCAGTACACAAGAAAATAGAAAATCCTACTCCAAAAACTTTTAATACTTCTTTTAATTAAATATTTGTAAAATTAATATTTAAAAGTAAAAACCAAATATATTAATTTGATGTAGTTTTATTATAAATTTTATTATCATGCTATGTAAAAAACATCATTCAATCTAATATTTATATTAAAATATTAATATTAATATGTTATAATACTAATATGATTAAATTTAATAACTTTGGATTATTACAATGTTGAATTTAATATAATATTCAATTTTTTATATTATAATATATCATGACATATAATTAACTCCATATATATATGGAGAGAATAACAAAGACATTGAGTGATAGAGGTGGATAGATAGAGGGAGTGACAGGGGAGAGATGGAGATAAAATGAAGGAGAGGGGAGATGGGGAATGGAGAGAGAGAGAAAGAGAGGATTGAGAGAGGGAGAGAAGGGTAAGAGAGAGAGAGAGAGGGAGACACAAAGATGGAGGGGGTGGGGGAGAGAAGGAATGAGATAGAGACCAACTTAGATCCATCTAACACTAAATCTATGATGCCCCGAGAGGGATCAAGTCCCTCTAGGTGAAAACCTTCTTTTTGGAGTGTATAATTTGAGGAAAGGTTTGCCCCTTGAGAGATTTGATCCCGATTTGATCCCTCTCGGCACATGATCGATCTGGTGTTAGATGGATCTAAGCGGGTTGTAAACAAAAGGACTAGTCACTATAATCAACCTTGATTTTTCAATCACGAGGAGTTAGTCACTAAAATGAACCTTCATTTTTCAAATGGGTTGGCTTCTAGTTATGATCAGGTGGCTAGTAATGATGAACATTATCTTTTTAGTATTTATGAGCAATGATTTGTTATTATTTTATAAATTATTATTTATGTTGTGGGAAATTGTTGAATTAGGTTGAATAATTTGGAATTTTGTTTTAGTAATTATAGATTTAGGCATAATTGTTTTAGTGATTATTGACTTAGGTGGTGGAAAAGGCCATTATTATTTTTTCCAATAAGAAAAAACATTAAGTTTTTATTAATATTATTGCAAATGTGTAATTTAAATCTTCTAACATATACTAAATTTATTTCACATGTATGACGTGATATTATAATATGTGCAACATCCAACGTTCAAGAAATATCAAAATCCCCACCAGATTCAAAAAAATTTCATAATATTCTAGTACTTCTATGTTCATAATGTACATTCAAACTAGAAAAAAAACTTGATATCCAAGTTAAAAAACAAGTATCATAAGCTAAATGGATATGACATTGATAGTAAAAAATGTAGATATGCATCAAAAGAGAAGTCTTGAACTAAATAAAGTGTGTCCTATATTAATTAACCAACAGTTATCTTTGCAGTTATTCTTCATAATGTGTTTAACCCAATTGCAATCCCACTCCCATTTTTGATAATTTGTGAGCCTTTGAATTTAATTCCTTGTGAATTTGATCAAATGATATAACCCTGAAGATTCTAATTAGCTCCATAAATCTAATCATCCTCTAATCCAATAAAGAAGTGTTTAAGGAATTATAAATTTCTTGTCAACCTATAACAACCTTTGAATCCCCTATCACTTGTAAGTTTAGATTGTTGAAGTGACACAATTAAAATGACTAACACAAATGATGTATTCATATTATTATAGTACTTGTTAGGTAGTGGTATTTTTTTTACTAGATTAAATTATTCATTCATGTTAGTCATTTTTAGTCGTATTACAAGTATTAGGGTAAGCCCACGAAGTTGGGTTACACTTTTGTGACAATCAGGGGCGGAAAAAAAAAATTCTCAACAATTCAGCCGAACTTTTATAAAAGTTCGGTCGAACTGTTAGAGAGTTTGGCTGAACTTTCGAAATTAGTTTGACCGAACTCATTATGTTGTTTACATTAACGGCGTACTGACGGTGTGGACAAACATATTTTTTGCCGGAGATTAGAAAACCAACAACATAAGTTCGGACGAACTCTTAAAATAGTCCGGCCGAAATTTATTTTATAAATACACCAGCTCGGAGCCATTAACAGGTTTCGGGGTTATTACCATCTGCATCTGCGTGTTTCTACGTCTATTGTGTTTCAGGCCCACGTCTGCGTCTGCGTCTATGTCTTGTTGTTTGGCCTCGGCTCTTGCTGTTCAGATTTGTAAGTTGGCTCTGAATTTCAAATTTTCGAGCTCGCGTCTTCGTCTGCGTCTACGTCTTGTTATTTGGCCTCGGCTCTTGTTGTTCGGCCTCGACTCTTGCTGTTTGGATTTGCAGGTATAAAATCAAAATGTACAATTGAGTTTGTAATCTTTTGTAAGCTTTCATAAGTTAATATGTTATCCACAATTTAATATTTTAATATGTTCAGATTTGCAGGTTGGCTCCGAATTTCAAATTTTTGGGCTCGCGTCTGTGTCTGTATCTACGTCTTGTTGCTCGGCCTAGGCTATTGTTGTTCGAACTCTACTCTTGTTGTTCAGATTTGTAGGTATAAAATCAAAATGTATAATTGAGTTTGTAAGCTTTTGTAAGCTTTCATAACTTAATATGTTATCTGCAATTTAATATGTTAATATGTTCGAATTTGCAAGTTGGCTCCAAATTTCAAATTTTTGGGCCCACGTTTGTGATGCAGCCAAAGGGTTGCAAAACCCACATTCTCACCTTAATTGTATGGTTCATTCATAAACCAAAGGATTCTCAAACATTGGGAAAATTTTAATGTGGAAGCTTTGCTTCTGTTCTTAACCCTATCGTTAGAACCATATAATAAAACCCAACTTTATGAATATTCGAATTAATATTGACTTTGGAATCAAAACCAAAATATAATTCTACATATGCGACTTCAAACTTTGGTTAGAAACTCAAAGCAAATCTGCAGGCCACAACATACCAATTCACATTTAACAATGCTTATATGCGCTCACAAATATGAATGTTAATGAACATTAAGATTTAATCGGGTCCACATTTACCAAAGGTTCGACTTTGGTTAAAAAACCAAAGTACCAGTGACCCCACACATATTATTATATCCGGCCCACAACTTTATTACCATACTTCTCCACCATTCATCAACTATACATTTGGGCTATGTTATCATTCCATATTTTATTATAAAACCCAAATATCAACGTAATAATTTGTTTGGTCCTACAACAATTCAACTTACCTCACATTAACCTCCATGCAACTTCACTTGTGATCCAACGGTTGCTCTTTCATCGCGCTCCAATAACAATTTATGCGTATATCCAACAGATATCACATTCAAATGGGTTTTGAACTTTAACAACCAGAAAGCACGCAAAATGGGTGGTATTTGAAAACCACATGTTAGCTGCTAACCATTATCGCATTTGATTTCATTGAAACCATTTACCACTTAAAATTTGTGCAAAAACCATTGGGGTTTTCCGAATCCGCCTTTACTATTTCAATTGCACAGTTCCGCCATACTGTTGCTCACGGTTCCAACCATCATAATATTACATCTGCTCCATAGCTTATCATTTCACTTCGCCTTCTCGCTGACTTTGAATTTCCACTGTGTTTCATTTCAAGGTTCCGAACAGGGACAGGGTTCCATCCTGAAAGGAATTCTACAACAATTACACCATCACCTTCTGGTTATGATATCGAACAGTCTTCAACCTTCTCTGCATTCATTCCTCTTCTGAGGTTCTCATCTATCATACAATAAGTACAATAAACCCTCAAATTTACTTCAAACCCTGGTCTCGTTCACTATTTATTACACAACAGAATGTGTAATAACCCCATGGAATGCTTTATATGAAATCAGCATTCTTGCCTCTATGCTGTAAAAATTGACATCAATATGAAGGATTATATTGTGACATTGATCCATTCTATGATCAATTCATACAATTTCATAATCTCAATTAAACACACAATCTCACACATTTAATCAATCTTATCACCCAATGTAAAATTGACAGACTTCCCTTTATTCTATCAATTTCACCTAGACACCATATAACTTCAGAAATGAAACATGAACTGAGGAATGAGTTCTATGTATTAACATACAGTAATTACATAGGAATTCTTCCTCTCTGGCCTAATATTCAATCAGTTGCCTTCTTCCTCTATAGCTCGTAGGCTTCAAACCCTATCTCTCTCAAACCCTGAATCACTCTCTATCTACTTATCTTCTACCTTTTATGCCTTTGAGGCTTACATTTTATACAAAAGTTTCTGAAACTATTTTTGGTTTCAGTTCCTCCATTTCCTCAACAAAATCCTATGAATCCTATTTAATCCTAAAATCACTACTTAATCCCTAAGAATCCTCTTTCACTACAAAATCATGAAACCAATTCTAATTTAGGATTTATTACTAATTCCTAAATCTCTCAATCCCTATACACTCTCAACTAGCTTAATTCTCTCATGTTCTCCAACATTCGAGGACATTTACAAAATTCCTCACAATATTTAATTAATTCTCATTAAAATCACTCAAATTATTACATTAGAAACCAACTCCCTTGAAAACATAAAAACCCTTAATTCTATTAAATACAAGGAATTTTCTTGAGCCTAATGCCCCTGCATCAGACTCCCAAGGTCAAAAAATAATCATGATCTCCTAATCATGTGCTTTTAATATTTGCCTCCTGGAGCCCATACTATGTTTTTCTATTGTCCAATAGCTGCATTATTCTTCAATTGCACCTTTCCAAGCTTCCATACTTTTTTCTGCATCTTGCCTCTAGCTATGCTTTCACATTCTGCTCTTGTCTTCTCCTTGCTATAATTTCTTTTCTTTCTTGCTTGTGGCTACTTCTGAGACACCTTCATCATCAATCTCCTTATGTTTTCAATCTCTATGTCCAGTTTATCTTTTTTCTGGAAATTACTCTTCCTTTTGTTGCTGCTTTCAATTTTTGTTGTTTCATATGTTGCCGTAAATGTTGAATCCTCCCAAACTTCCTGAATATCTCTTAAGATATCTCCCTCTACAACATTCTCCTTCTATTTATCATCTGAAAATTCAATTTTAAAAAATGAATTATCATTTGGTTCTTGAACTGCAGTAACATACCCATTCATTCTTCTTCGTATACTAGTAAGCATAATTTTTGACAAACTAGTATCTGCTCCTATTTCTTTGACAACTTCAGGCATTTTCACTTCAGTGTCTGCAATTCCTTTCTCTTGTTCAAATGTTTCTAGCAAACATTTCAGCCATTTCTTTTGAACTTGTTTCAGATCATCAATATGCTGCAATTTAGTTTCAGCATAACCTTCTTCTTCTTCTTTGAAAATCTTCAATAATTGTCCTTTATCTTCTTGACTGATTCTGTCAATCAATTCAAATTCTTCAAATATTGTATCTTCATCCTTTATCAAAATAGAATTCTGATTCTCCATCATTGTGGCAGTTCTAAAATTCTGTCCTAGAGTCTTTTCTTGGTTAATCAAACAAGACAACTCCTCCTTGTCATCAACAGTAACAATTTCCTTCATATGAGACATGACTGTCTCATCTTCCTTGGAATTTATAAGTTCCTTCTTCGGTAATAGTTCATCCTCATTCAAGACAATTCCAAAAGATGGATTGTCTTCTGCAACACCTGTAAACACAGTGAAATTGTCAATTTCAAAATTACAAGACCCAATGGTCTCATTTGATGATCCAGTCACCAAATCTTCTTCTTGCAGTTCCAAGTCTCTTTCAAGACTCAGAAAATCTTCACTGTATTTCTTCCCTGCTTCTAGGTTATCTCATTTGTTCCAATCACCATGATAGAATGATGATCCTCCACTATGATTTTAGCTAACATAGTTTCCTTTTCATTAAATTCTTTGACATTTTTCATTTGTTGTCCTTCTTTGCCTGCATAATTAACACATGAATTATCAGCATTAAAGATATAAGGTTTCAATATCTCTTCCTCCTCTGACAACATTTCAGTATGTTGCTTTGATTTTTCTTCCAAACCCTTTGTCAGCACATCAGTATGCTGATTTAAATTCTCCAAGAGACTGTCAGTTAGTCTCTCTTTCTTATCATCTGTTTCAAAAATGTCTCCCTACTTTGGTTCACAATAATGAACTTCTTTCTCTGCAATTTCACTTTGTTGAACTCTTACATCCTTATCCTCTGTTTCCTAACTGTCATTCATGATAATTTCTTTTTCTTTCACATTTAGCAATTTATCCTAAGTGTAGATCCTCTGCTTTTCCAATTCTCTTCTCTGAAGATCTAACATTCTATATAACTCAACAATTTCAATTGGAGTAGAAATTGGAAACTTTACACAACTTTTCATACCTTCACTTATTCTTGACCAATCATTAGATGGTCCCTCTTCCTCTGTTTCAATATTCTACTGAATATTCTCATGATACCCCTCTGTCTTCATTTCTTCCTGAGATTTTTCTATCTCAGCATTAATCTGAATAGATTTTGGATTCAGCTTATTCTCCTTAACAAACTTCAAAGTTTGTTCATCATCCTGTGATGTACCTGCAATCATACACAATTCATTAGTTTAAAAAACACAAGACTTTTCAGTCTCGTTTGCTTCTTCAAGCATTTCTCCTTGAACAGATTTGCATGTGGAATCCTCAAATTTCATCTTTGACTCAAAAAATCTAGGTTCTTCCTTCCATAAGGCAATCTCCTTTTGCCTCCACTTCATTTGTAATGGTTTCCAAATTACCTTCTTTCCCTTCAGTGGAAAGGTCCGTCCTCCTCTCTGGTTTTTTTCTTCTTGTAACCATTCCTATAGTACCTCCAATTGTAGTTTCATCACTGCAATATCTATTTCTCTATCTTTCATCTTATCTCTATGGCATTCTTTAGAACCTCTTCTCTGATCCTCCATGATCATATTATTCATGAGATTCTCACTTGCTATGAGTTGCACTAAGCCTCTGCAACAACAAGTCCACCCTGCTGCCACTTACCTCACCAATCGTCTCTCTGGACTTGGTCTTTTGGAAAGCACTGGTTCTCTATCTCTAGAACCTCTTCAACACTCTCTTCTACTCTCTCTAGGCTTATATCCTCAACTCACCTTCTCTTGAGAACACTTCAGTTGTTCTCCCTATCCAACCTTTGGCTGGAATATTAGGTTCGCTGCCATCATCACAAGATATTTGTCTTCATCTTGTCTGCAACCATAATTCTGCAATCACAATTTTTAAACCAGATTAAATTATCTTACCTTCAAGAGCTCTGTCTGATCTTGTTCTCTTCATTCATTTGTACTTTTATTGGACTTTCTTCATTCATTTCTGAAAATGTATGTTCACTTCAATTCCGTGTATCTGCTTCTTATCAGATTTAATATCTGATCTCTTCTTTCGTCCCTCACACATGCATTCTGATTTAATAAAAAAAATCTTTAACTTTCAAAAGAGCTCTTCCAGCTTTGATACCACTTGATGCAGCCAAAGGGCTACAAAACCCACATTCTCACCTTAACTATATGGTTCATTCATAAACCAGATGATTCTCAAACATTGGGCAAATTTTAATGTGGAAGCTTTGCTTCTGTACTTAACCCTATGGTTAGAACCATATAATAAAACCCAACTTTATGAATATTTGAATTAATATTGAATTTGGAATAAAAACCAAAATATAATTCTGCATATGCGACTTCAAACTTTGGTTAGAAACCCAAAGCAAATCTTCGGTCCATAGCATAACAATTCACATTTAACAACGCTTATATGCGCTCACAAATCTGAATGTCAATGAACATCAAGATTTAATCAGGTTCACATTTACCAAAGGTTTGACTTTGGTTAAAAAACCAAAGTACCAGTGACCCCACGCATATTATTATATTGGGCCCACAGCTTTATTACCATACTTATCCACCATACATCATCTATACATTCGGGTTATGTTATCATTCCATATTTTATTATAAAACCCAAATATCAACGTAATAATTTTTTCGGTCCCACAACAATTCAACTTACCTTGCATTAAACTCCATGCAACTTCACTTGTGATCCAACGGTTGCTCTTTCATCACGCTCCAATAACAATTTATGTGTATATCCAATGGATATCACATTAAAATGGGTTTCAAACATTAACGACCAGAAAGAACGTGAAATGGGTGGTATTTGAACACCACGTGTCAGCTGCTAACCATTATTGCATTCGATTTCATTGAAACCATTTAACACTTAAAAGTTGCATGAAAACCATTGGGGTTTTCCAAATCCATCTTTACTATTCCAATTGCATAGTTTCGCCATAATGTTGCTCACAGTTCCAACCATCATAATATTACATCCGCTCCATAGCTTATCATTTCACTTCGCCTTCTCGTTGACTTTGAATTTCCACTGTGTTTCATTCAAGGTTCCAAACAGGACAGGGTTTCATCGTGAAAGGAATTCTACAAAAATTATACCATCACCTTCTGGTTATGATATCAACCAGTCTTCAACCTTCTCTGCATTCATTCCTCTTATGAGGTTCTCATCTATCATACAATAAGTACAATAAACCCTCAAATTTACTTCAAACCCCGATCTCGTTCACTGTTTATTACACAACAGAATGTGTAATAACCCCATGAAATGCTTTATACGAAACCATCATTCTTGCCTCTACGCTATAAAAATTTACATCAATATGAAGGATTATATTGTGACATCGATCCATTCAGTGATCGATTGACACAATTTCATAATCTCAATTAAACACACAATCTCATACATTTAATCAATCCTATGTCCGAACGTAAAATTAACAGACTTCCCTTGATTCTATCAATTTCACCTGCACACCATATAACTTCAGAAATGAAACATGAACTCAGGAATGAATTATCTATATTAACATATAGTAATTACATCGGAATTCTTCCTCTCTGGCATGATATTCAATCAATGGCCTTCTTCCTCTACAGCCCATAGGCTTCAAAACCTATCTCTCTCAAACCCTGAATCACTCTCTATCTACTTATCTTCTACCTTTTATGACTTTGAGGCTTACATTTTATACAAAAGGTTCTGAAACTATTTTTTGTTTCAGTTCCTCCATTTCCTCAACAAAATCCTATGAATCCTCTTTAATCCTAAAATCACTACTTAATCTCTAAGAATCCTCTTTCATCAAAAAATCATGAAACCAATTCTAATTTAGGATTTATTACTAATTCCTAAATCTCTCAATCCCTATACACTCTCAACTAGCTTAATTCTCTCATGTTCTCTAACATTCGAGAACATTTACAAAATTCCTCACAATATTTAATTAATTCTCATTAAAATCACTCAAATTATTACATTAGAAACAAACTCCCCTAAAAACATAAAAACCCCTAAGTCTATTAAATACAAGGAATTTTCCTGAGCCTAATGCCCCTGCATTAGTTTGCGTCTGCGTCTACGTCTTGTTGTTCAGCCTCGGTGCTCACTGTTTGGCCTCGGCTCTTGCTGTTTGGCCTCAGCTCTTATTGTTCGGATTTGCAGGTTGGCTCTGAATTGTGAATTTAATTTTGTTTGAGGTATAAAATCAAAATGTAACAACGTAATTGAGTTTGTAAGATTTCATAAGTTAATATGTTATCTGTAATTTAATATGTTAATATGTTATTTTCAATTGAATTGAGTTTCATAAGAACTCACAAGTGTAATTAGGTTGAACCTATCTCTATAATTTTAGTACAAAATTCTACGTTGGAAATGCGAAAACCTAGTATACATTTTATTTTTCCACAGTAAATGAGCTGACATGACTTAGTGACTCAGTGAATGAGATAATGAAATGTAGTCAATAGAATAAACAATATCTATAAGGAAAAAATCTAGTTCAACTCCAGCTTAATTTTCATCCAGTAAACGTACATCAGCAGCAGTTCAAATATCTTGTACAAACAATAGACATAAATGTTAACTTATTTTTCATCCAGTAAACATATATCAATAGCAATTCAAAGACCTTGTACAAATAGTAAACATAAATGTTAACCAACACTGAATGTTATTATGCATAAATACTAAGAATACAAATATTAGTCCACTTAAAAGTTGTAGTTAGTGACTCAGTGAATGAGATAATGAAATGTAGTCAATAGAAGAAATAATAGCTACAAGGAAAAAAAATTATTCAACTCCAGCTTATTTTTCATCCAGTAACATACATCAGCAACAATTCAAAGATCTTGTACAAACAATAGAGATAAATGTTAACTTATTTTTCATCCAGTAAACTTACATCAACAACAATTCAAAGATCTTGTACAAACAATAGACATAAATGTTAACCAACAGTGAATGCTAGTATGCATAAATACTATGAATCCAAATATTAGTTCACTTAAAAGTTGTAGTTAGTGACTCGGTGAATGAGATAATGAAATGTAGTCAATAGAAGAAATAATAGCTACAAGGAAAAAATTTAGTTCAACTCCAGCTTATTTTTCATCTAGTAAACATACATCAGCAGCAATTCAAAGATCTTGTACAAAAAGTAGACATAAATGTTAACTTATTTTTCATCCAATAAACCTAAACCGGAAAAAATTCAAAGATATTGTACAAACAGAAGACATAAATGTTAACCAAATTTGAATACTATTATGCATAAATACTACGAATCAAAATATTAGTCCACTTAAAATTTGTAGTGCATCAGAAGATACATACTATACAACCTTCCTAAATTAAAGGTCTCACTCTTTCATCATTAGTATAACCATTTTTCGCTTGTTTAGCCTTTTATTTGTTCCTAACAAAAAAAAATTGTTTTTATAATAGTTATAGATTTTTTTTAGGAAAAAATAATTATAAATTATTTTTTACAAATATATTAATAATGAAGGCTGAACCTAGCTACATTCTTCAACATCTAAGAGACACAATTGTATTGTGATATTTTCCCTTATTTCCAACTTAGTCCATCCTTCTAGAAAAATCCCTTTTAATGAAGTAGATACATCCATAGTGATCCATTGATAATTGTTCACGAACAACTATTCCATTTTGGACTTGTATATCTCAAAACTATACTCATTGAATTTATGCATCTATATCTTTAAACTATTAAACTTTTTTATTTCACCATAGGAATCAATTCGATATATCTCCCATTTTAATGGGGTCTATCACATTTTGATAAAAACACATTTTAATGGGGTCTATCACATTTCGAGAAAAACACATTAGCCATAAAAGTTTCCCATTGAAACCAAAATTAATTTGATATAAAACATGGGTTTTATCCTTATATAGGTTTCAAATAGATTCTTAATAAAATGAAAAATATTCAATGTAAAACACATGCATTAACATATCATTGTGATATTTTCCCTTATTTCAAACTTAGTCCATCCTTCTAGAAAAATCCCTTTTAATGAAGCAGATATATCCATAGTGATACACTGATATTTTTTCACCAAAAACTATTCCATTTTGGACTTATATATCTCAAAACTATGCTCATTGAATTTATGTATCGATATATTTAAACCACTCAACTATTTTATTTCACCATAGTGATCAATTCGATATATCTCCCACTTTAATGGGGTCTATCACATTTCGAGAAAAACACATTAGCCATAAAAGCTTCCCATTGAAACCAAAAGTAATTTAATACAAAACATAGGTTTTAACCTTATATAGTTAAATGTTTCAAATAGATTCTTAATAAAAGGAAAAATATTCAATGTAAAACACATGCATTAATGTATAATTTACTAGAGGAACCCAAAACGAGAAGATCATTTTTTTATTAGTATATTAATTTTTAGACCATCAGTCACACACACAAACACACATATGTATGTATGTATATATATGTATATATCCCACGACAATTATAAACTACCAATCCATTACATTGGATTAGATAAAAAATTAGTTCTTTAATTGAAATTGTAGAACCATGGGGTAAACTACCATGCACTAGAAAAATGCTAAAAGAAAAAACCATGTGATGAAAACCATCATAAAGGGAGATTTTTTTTTTCCCAAAAACGTTTTTTTGGGGCATTACCGTTTAACACCTGTGTGTGGGGGATTTTTTATCTTTATGAAACCGTAAAGTGGGGGTCCTTTCCTCCCATTTTATTCCCACACTATGCTTAGAAAAATATATAGTGCATGGGGGTATTCACATAAAGAATATAACACATACCAAACATCCAATAATTCTCCTTAATGTGACCATCAATGTTGCAATGGTTAGAATTTTTTCTTCTACCCTTGCATGGATGTGTAGTGGCTATTTCATTCTTATCCTCCTATTTACAATTCTTATTCCCCTCCTTCAAAGCTTCTTGGTGCTATTTTTTCTTCAAACCATTTAAGTACCCTTTATTTTGGCCTATGGCTTCTAGATAATGTGCGTATACACATGGCTCATACATTATCCTTAGCTTGGAAAGAATCACTTGTTTTTGTAGATGGTTATATAGACCCCAAATATACTTAAGGAGTACATTTGGGCTCTTGGGAAAGATATCCAATAATATGACCATATTTTTTAACTTTGTACACTCTTATACACCCTTATGTCTACATAAAGTAGTGTGAGTGATTCCACGGGTCCTCTACACACTTCATAGGGTATAATTGGGACAGCTAGTGTTAACTTATACAAGTTCTATAGGTAGAGTCTGTAAAGGTCCAGGTAGCCTATGGATCTGATCTTCTATGAAAGGTGACATATCCAGTAAATGCCCCTATAGTCAATCTCTAGAATAGATCTAAATAGAAGTTCTTCATTTTAATATCCATAAACCACAACCACTTTAAGGAAAATCATGTACATGTGTCATTTTTTCCATACATGTGTCATTTCTCCCATAAACTCTTAAGAAAAACTTTAAATCATGTGTCATTGGCTTTCTCCCATTAACTTTAAAGTATGTGTCATTTCTCAAGGCTTTCTCCCATTAATTCAAGGCAAACTTTGAGGCCTAAAAAATGAAAGTAGCTTAACTTCCAAAGGATGGGATCCCCAAACTCAAATGGAATAAACTGTAAAACGATAAAAGTGGAGTGTTTTATTATGCAATGGATCTTAATAATCTATATTGACATGGTTGTATTGAACTTCCATAAGATAGTATCCCCCAAACTCAAGGTGAGTAAAATTTAAAATGTTAAAAGTGGAGTGTTTTATGATGTAATGGATCTTAATAATCTAGATTGACATGGTTGTATTTTATTAATGTACCTAAATTTACAACTTTCATGTTGTTTTATTCTTTTAAAATGTTAAAAGTGGAGTGTTTTAGGATGTAATGGATATAAATAATCTATATTGTGTTAAATATGATGTAATGGATCTTAATAATCTAGATTTACATCGTTGTATTTTATTAATGTACCTAAATTTACACCCTCCATGTTTCTTTATTCTTGTAAAATGTTAAAAGTGGAGTGTATTAATTGTTACACAACATTTTGTCACCGTCCCTGCAATCCCTCACCCCGCATATTGGAGGATCTTTCTCGTGACCTGTGAACAGTGTCATACTTTGCAAACACCTTCTTTGCATCCTTCTGCATAAGGACATCATTTCTCCTATTGAACATTTCCTCAGAAAGCCCATAAAAACCTATGTTTTGGCATTGGCGATGGTAGCCATTTCACCCTTGTGCCAGTTTGGAGGATGTACACTAGAGGTCGTGCCAGCTGGTGCTCTGTCTCTTTGTTGTACCCATGCCAGCCTTTTTGGGAATGTTTTTTAAAAAATTAGAGGCGGAATTTTCCTTTAACCACCTCAGGGATGAGTCATAGCAAGTGTTTAAACTTGATAAGCCACAGATCTCTTCCTTTAGGTAGTGGTTTTAGAACATTCTTGAAGATAGGACTCCCCTCCATGATTATAGGGATCCTAACCTCTCCTCTTTCCTCTATATAAACAAACCTTCTCCATTCACAAAAGCTAGTTGAACATATAACCAACAAGCTGAACTTGGAGAAGAGATACTATAGCTGAGTAATCGCTATCGAGAATGTAGAACCAAGGATAATCCCATAGAGAGAACTCCATCCGAATTCTCGACGAGCTTTGTGAGATGCGCTCTGCTGGAACCCTATTGGAGGAGACCGCAACATCGGAGCTTGGTTGTACTCTTCCTTTCTTTTAATAATATACTCGACTATGGTATTGGTTCCATATTTGTGTTGTGTTTATTGATACATTGATTTAGTCTTCTTCGACTGACTGATAGTTACATATGCAAAATAGTATGTTGTACGTCATATTTGTTTCTTGTGTATGTGCAGGTATCCGAGTGTGAGGATGAGTGGATCGTGATCTATTGAACCAGGAGTGAGAGGTAGCCACTCTTTCGATGACAACAGAGTAGGATATATGGTAAGTTATCTATCAAATCTACATTCATCTGTTAACTAGGAATTGATGTCATAGCATGTCTTGTTTGTGGCTAGACCCACTCTAGGGCTAGTGAGATCGCCTTTGTCCACAGAGGGGATTTACCTCACCAACAAATTGGCGACTCCACTGGGGATCAGTGTGATTTTTTCTTTCATCAATTAGGTCTTCTTCTTGGTCTTTGCTTGCTTAGCCTGCCTTTTCTGGCTGTTTTTGCTGAGTCTTAGACCCCTGTTCAACCCCAAAGGATCAAATCTGACCTCTGTTTTTCCAAAATTTTCATTTTTCCAAGGTTGGCTTGATTGGCATGGTTTCCAGTTTGACAGTCGTGGCCAATGGTGCTTTTTTCTAGTTCATCACCCATGACATCCCCTGTCTGGCACGGATTACAGCCACACAGTCACACCATTTCCTGTAGGTGCTAGGGTTTTCCCTATTTTGGAGTTTTTAGTCCATACTAGTACCTCTAGGTGTTTTCTTGACTTGATTTGAGTGCTTCGAGATTGTTTGTGACTGTCAATGACCTCCTCCCTTCAGTTGTTTGCCCATTTCTTTTGGCATCATGGCCTTAGGGTTTTCTAGTGCTAGGATATGCTAAGCCTTGTGTAGGATTTTGAGTCTTTGGTTTCACAATCACCTTCGTTATTTTCTTGATTGCATTCAACTCCTTGGATCTGTTTTGAGTGATTTCATTCGGTGGAATGAGTCTTGAGTGAGTCTTGCCTCTTTCATTCAGTTTTTCTTCTTGTCACTCCAAGCATAGCTCAAATTGCTTGTATGGGTCCGTTTCAACGTCTTTCTTCGATTTGAGAGATTGTGACATTGGTTTGATTTTTTGTCTTGTTTGCTTTTGAGTTATTGGGATTGTTTCACTTAGACTCTTGCATTGATATTCTCTAACTGGTGTGAAGGTTTATTTTTCATGTCATTTATCACACTGTTTTCTCTATTACATTGAAAAATTGAAAAATACATTTCATGCTTGCATTTTTGTTTGCATTGTGGAATTGAAAAATCTTTCGCATAACTAGCATCGAGCATTCTAGGAAATATTTCTCGTTTTCATTTGCTTGCACCAAATTTTGTAGTGGATGCTTCTATGTGTTCTCATTGTTTGCTATCATTTGAAAACTCCTAAAATTTCTCGTAAATAGCTTTTCATTGAATGAAATGGTATTTTATGGAATGTAGCTTGCATTTAGGGATTTGTGAGATCCAACATATGGTAGGACCTTGGAATTGAAACATAAATACAAGATCAACTTAAAATTTATTCAATTAACCTAAGGCAACATTGAAACTTAACGAAATATTTAGTGGTCTAAGTTAGAGACGTGTTCCGGCGTCGTTAAACCTAGCAGCTATCGCTCGCCATCTAGCTTCAGACAGCACTAGTACGGACTTATGCTCCCCATACCATCGAGTATATAAAGGGAGACCCCTCTAGGTTGCAATCCTTTTATCTGTAGGAAGCCGAATCTGCCGCCTTGTAATTGTGATACACCGAACACATCATTCGAGGAGACTACCTGCACATACGTCAATTTGTTGGTTGATTTCTCTTTCATTTTATAACCAAGGTGTATATGGTATTTCACAGGAACTTGGTACACCCTTTTACCTAGATTAGCTGAGCAGTCATTTTTGATCTTTATTGACTCCATATATTTGAAAAGATCATCAAGCACTTGTCCTTTCATGCTCGCTTAAAACTAAAAGAGACTAGAGTCATCTTTGACTGTTTCTTGACTCTTAAAACATGAAATAGCAAATTTTTCGTTTCAATGTGGTAAAATAAACTACCTGCGATTACACGCCCATTAAATTTTGATTACTTGGCCTATCTTTGTTTGCCTTGGTTTTGATTCAAGAGTCTTCATTTTAGATCTTTTTCCCTTTTCTAGTGTGCTACAGTCATGGTGGCGAACCCATCAATTTTGTCTACTGATAGTCTTTTCTCAGACGATTCATCTGAAACTTCACAAACCTCTAGGTCTGCCGAGCTTCGGCAGCCTGTCATCCCGTCAAAGTACCCCTTTGGAGAACCAATTGAATTCCATTGGCCTCTTTCAAACGCTTGGTTTGGGTTTGGGGTTGGGGGACATTTTCCCCCTCTTACATCGGGATCACCATTTTTGGTTTCTATTATACCTCCTAGCCCGCGTAGTATTTTACAAGATCTCACGGTGGATTCAAACATGGACTCATCTGGTCCTAATGGCAGTGAGGGTATTCCAGTTTATGATGACGGATACCAACTTTTCCTGGAAGACATCCACCCAGAGCCTGCTCAATATTCACCATCGGTGTCTCTTCCAGCTGGATATAGGTCTTTGGGTCATATTATAGCTAGTATTGCCTCAATGGCAACATCGACTCCGTCAAGGGAGATGGTTCTCCCATCATTAGGGATGTCACCGACGACTCCTATATCGTCAACACATTTTGTTAGGTCTGTTCCCACTAGGCCTACTGTTTGTGTGGTTGCATCAGCACTGGTCATCACCACTCAGCCATCAAGATTTTTCACTTCGGTAGAGACTTCGATTGCCATGGAAATCCTTGACGACCTTTCTTTTGAGGAGTATCGGTTGGCTGTTCAGCAGCAGAAGTCCTAGAATTATCAGTCCCCTCAAGATCCTTATCGGTCTTATTTTTATCATTATGGAGCAGATGGTACCCCAATTTATTCACTTTCATTTCAATATGACGAGCAAGGAAACCCCATCTATTTTCCTGCTCCTGAGGCTTATCATTTCATTAACAGTTTTATACCTACCTTGCCTGTGCAACCTTCTAACCAATAAGGAAAACCCTTACAGGGACAACCTTCGGTTCAGCAAGGATATGCTTTCAGCCGACAAGGACAACCCTTTCAAGGGCAACCTTCGGCCCAGCAAGGGTATGCATATGACCCACAAGGGAAAACCTTACAGGGACAACCTTCAGTCCAGCAGGGATTGTTTTACGGCCTACAAGGGCAGCCTTACAATCCTCAAGGTCAACCTTTACAAGCTCAATATGTGGTCCAACCAGGGTAACCTCAAGGACCATCCGGGAAACCGGTATATCAACCTGGACCTCCGTACGGTCCTGGGGGGCAGATCCATCCATATCAACCTTTGGTGCAACCTCAGCAGCCATATTTTCCAATTGGTCTAAATTTTGCATAGCCAGGGCCATCTTATGGTCGTGCTCCAGGCAAACCTGGTTATTAGGCACAAACTACTCAATAGGGGCAACCTGGTGGCCCTCATCAATCAGGTCAACCTCTTCAACCAGGACAACCTACACATCTTGTTAACCCTGCTCAGCCACCACTCTATTCTATGCCACAGTCAAATCAATCTATGCGCCCGACCTATTCAGCTCAGTAGGGCCCCACTTATCAACAACCCATTCGAACCCAAGGCAGTTATTTTCCTCAAGGTCAATATCGACTGGTTTACAACCCACCTCAAGGTTTTGCTTACTACCCTCAACCTCTAGGCTATACTTATCCTCTGCAACAGAATCCTTATGCTGCTCAATCGGGACCCTCGTACACTCAGAATCAGTATCCTAGTTTTCAACCCCCGTATCCTGGTCCTCAGCTACCATATTAACCAAATTATATGGCTTATACCCCTTATGGTCTGATTCCTCTGGGACAAAACCAATGGAGGGAGAGTTATACTCAACCAAGATGGAGTATGGGTACGGGTCCTTATCGAGGACCTGCTATTCCTTTTAACCCTCAATTACCTTTTCTCGCCACGTTGGAGTTACCAGATGTGTCCAAATTGACAAATGATACCATTCTTCATAATCCTTTTTGGCCTCCAGTTCCAACGAAGGTTCCAGGTGATTGTCCTAAGTTCGAGGGAAAGTCTGGAGAAGACCCCCAAGCACATGTCATGACATACCATTTATGGTGTTCTTCCAATTCTTGGGTGGATGACTCTGTCCCACTCCGTCTCTTCCATCGCACTCTCACCGGAGCTGCTACTAAGTGGTATATTGAATTGCCTCATGGCATCTTTCAAGATTTCAACACTCTCTCTATGGCATTCCTTACCCATTTTTAGTTTTTGATTCATTATGAAGTCGGGACACATCTCCTAACATCCTTGAAACAGGACAAGGCTACCCATATCTCGGACCACATTCACGAATGGAGATGGCGTTTCCTGATAAAGTTTGCAATTCCTAATCAACTTCTTACTCATTGGTTCACTACCTCTTTTGTCAATCAAATTGTGAAAGACATCACCATGGGGGCATGTGTAACCGAGGAACAAGCCATCGCTCATGCCCAGTACCTTGATTTAGTGTACTCTCAATCGAGCATTTTGTATGACATCTTGACTGAGGCTCCACGACCTGGGACCTCTAAAATGCTGGCCACCCCATTATTCGATGGTGTTATTGGTTCTGTGTCTCAGACTTCATGAAAGTCTTCCAATGGGAAGTAGAAATCAAACTCTTCCAATAATTCTACTCCTCAGGCTACCCCAGATTCTCGTAAAACCTCGGAGGTCAACGCCGTTCAAGCCAATCCTACAAACAAGACTTCCAAGGGGAAAAATAAGGGCAAAGGCAAGGCCAAATCCGATGCCCCAAAACTGGAATCGTCTAAACCTTGTGCCAATGATGGTTCACAGCGAAAGTCGAAGTATCTCTATCTGATTTGTGATGAGGACCACTACACTAAAGATTGTCCTAGACGATCTGAGGTTAGTCAACTACTCAAAGGTGCTAAGGGAACTCCAGCGGTCCTTAAGGAACCTTTCCCATCTCAGAAGACCCAGATGGTCGAGAAACCTCCTCCATCTGCGTCGTTTGGCTCTCAAGTATTCATGATGAACGGTTATACACCCAGTTCCATCGCTACTCAGTTGAAGGATTATGTCGGATCATGCCAGGCAGCCGGGAAAGAGGTCATTGATGGTCCTCCTCCCCCACCTACCTCTAGTCCTCTTGAGATTGAAAGGCCCAGTGTTGAACCCGTTGTACGGCCACCTTCTAAAGGTGTTCTCCGGAAATCTTCTTATAATCCTAACACCCATCCTACCCATCATTACAGTATTGTTGAGGACTTAGCACAGGCATATTCCACGATGTCTGCGTTAGAAGTGCTTCAGATTTTTCCATCTCAATGGAAAGCGTTACTATCTGCAATCAGCGGTATTGATCCTACTGATTCTAGCCTTCTCTCTTTTGACTTAGAGAATTTCGTCCCCCGACTTCCACACCATATTGCGCTTTTCATACAAGTCGGCATTAACAGTCTCAACATCCATAGAGCCGTAGTGGACGAAGGTGCATCCACCAGTGTCATGTCATCTGCTTGCTGGAAGGCTATTGGCTCTCCAGCCCTAACTTCGTCACCCAATACCCTTGAGGCATTTGATGTAAGGGAATCAAAACCCCCGGGTGTTCTCTCTAGCTTGTTGATCACATTCCAAGGAAAGACGATCAACGTTGAAGCAGAATTCGTTGATGCCAAAGTTAATTACAATCTTCTACTCAGTCGTAGTTTGACTCACGCTATGCTGTGCATTCCGTCCACCCTCTTCTGAATTCTAAAGTTTCCACACGAGGGAAAATTTATTACTGTCGATCAGTTGTCATTCTTTACCTTGTTTTCCGAGAACAACGTGCCATACATGGATCAAATCCCTTCTCCCTCCGATAGTGTAGGGCCGAGTCTTTTTAAAGATCCCGCTCTCATGGGTATCTTTCCCTCTCCGCCACCAAATACTGTTCAAGTTAATATGGTCTCTCGATCAGATGACCCATGGATCATCCCTTTACCTGAACAGCTTGATTATTTTAGAGATTCAATGCCGCTTAGTCCAATCGAAATCAATTATTGCGAGCTTACCGCTACATCTGATTCTCCCCCTCTTGAAGCTGCTCCTTTGAGAATTTCTCTTTATGTTTATTCTCAATCCCCCTGGTTCAGCGATGCGGATTCGCTTGATCCTTTGAAAGAAGTGTTTCCATCTGATCCATGGTACGGTGATATCACCGTGTATCTCCAAATGTCTACTTTCAGGTCTGAGTTAACAAAGGATGACCCACGCTACATTCAGCATCAGTCGCAACCTTATTGTATTGTTGGAGATAACATTTATCATGTTGGAGTTGATTCTATACTCCGTCGATGCCTGACCCTCGAGGAAGCTGAGAAAGTTTTAAATGACTGCCACAGTGGTGACTGTGGTGGACACATGTCTAGTTATGCCACTGCACAGAAGATCCTTCATGTTGGCTATTTCTGGTTGTCCATTTTCAAAGACTGCATTATCACAGTACACAAATGCCATGCATGCCAAATATATCAATGCAAGATGCATGCGCCACCTATTCCCTTACATCTTGCCATTACCGTTGGTCCTTTTTCCAAATGGGGCATCAATTTTATGACGTGTAACCCTCGTTCGGCCAGGGGGCATGCCTATATTATGATCGTTATCAATTATTTCATGAAATGGGCTGAAGAAATGCCTACACTGGCTACGGATGGTAAGACAGTGGCACAGTTCATAATCAATCATGTTATTGCTCGATTTGGTTTCCCTCAAGCCATTGTTACCGATCATGGTTCTCACTTTCGGGATTATATGATGGCGGAGCTGACATCTAAGTTGGGTCTGCATCACGATCGCTCAACGCATTATTATCCTCAAGCTAATGGCCAAGTTGAAGCCGTAAACAAAGTCCTTGTTACAATTCTTCAAAGAACAATTGGGATCCATAAATAAAACTGGAATCTCATGCTGTTCTCAGCTCTTTGGGCTTACCGAACGTCGATTAGGAATGCAACCGGATTTACCCTATTTCATTTGGTATACGGTCTGGAAGCCATGCTTCCAATTGAATGTGAAATCCCTTCACTTAAATTAGTTGTGGAATTACTACCTAATACTTCGCCTGAGGAAGAAAATCTCCTCTAACTAGAGAGATTGCAAGAGTGTATTATGGAATGAAAAGGGGAAATATTGTAGTGAGAAGACATAAATCAAGTAGGATTTAAGAGTGGGTTATATATATGATATGTTTTGTTGTAGTTTCACTAACCATTGTATGTGGATGATTTGATGCTTCTCGTATGTAAATTTGATTATGCCATGGGATGAACCATCATTTTTTTTATACAACTAATGTGGGAGTTTTTGGTAAGTTGACAAGCTCAATTTTTCTATAGAAACCTAACAAAAGGACACATGAAAAATTATTGAATTCTTAATCCATTAGATAGAAAAAATACAATCATGTGTAATGTGAGATCATCGCCATTTCTGTGATAGATGTTTTATATGTTATATCATTTACAAATAATATAAATATAACATATTTGATTAGATGATTATTTTGATACAATATGTATTTTGGTTTGTGCCAAAATCTACTTACTATGACATAACTATACATGTTACTTTATTAATAACGATATTTTTTTTTTATCTTCATGGACAACCCGATTGGATATATATATATATATCCAAAAACTATAAGAAAAAATTGGGCCAACATTAGGGGAATTTTGAGGTCTAAAATTGGCTTCCTAAGGAAATTATAAAATAATAGTGGAAATAAAATAAGATTAGATTACATCATCAAAATTTAGAGGGAAAAAACAAAAAACCACTTTTTCAACTTATCACCCTATGTGTTTACTCAAATTTTGAGAGGGAACACTCATTGCATGCATAATTTTATTTCGCGTCCAAGGAGTACATGTGTTGCATACTTTCAATGGACCATGCCACACAAAAAAATGAGAAATACATGAAAAATGTTATTGCAATCATGTATTTCGTGTATTTCTTATTTTCATGTTGTAGGGTCCATCAAAAGTATGCAACATGGGTACTCCTTGGATGAGGAATTAAATTTTTTATCCAAGGAGTATTCCCGCTCAAAAATTGAGTAAAACCTTAGGGAGATAAGTTGAAAATACAAGTTGAAAAAGTAGTTTTATTATTTTATTATTTTATTATTTTTTAATCTTTTTACTTTTTACCCCAAAAATGGTGGATCATCCCTCATGATTGACATCATCATCTTGAATCGTATTGGTTCTTATAAATTTTATTTCGGTAGTTCATTTTTCTTAACAGGCCCATTTTAGACCTCAAAAGTTCTTTAATGTTTTAATACAAGAGTGGCAGTATGTAGTATCCCACCTTGGCAAGTTAAGTTTTGTGACACTTATAGAGGGTTATTTTGATGCAGTGATATAATCTTATGCATGTCAAACTTATGTATACGCTTGTATGCTATAGACCTAGTTTAGGTCACATGGTTGCTACGTACTTATGATAAAGACTTATTTTGGTAAGATTGATTTTAGTTAAGTACATATTAGTAATTTTTTCTCTTTTGATATCCTAGTTTAGACATAGGTGTATGACATGGATGGTGATCCAGAATTGTGACACATAGGTCCATGGATGATCATGTTTTTGTGGAACATATGGTTAATTATGATTTATGGGTGATACATTATTTGTCTGATTATATATGCTTAATATTGTATTAAGCAGGATGTGTTAGGGGACCTGGTCATTCCCAATAAGGATGATCAAGTCATAAATGATTGAGGAAGTCATTTCTCTAAAACCAAAATCATCAGGGAAGTCATGCACAATCCTTGTTAAAATGTGAATAAGTTAATAATGAAATTCATTTGATTCCTTTGATTTATGAGATTGTGATGTGTGCAATATTTGGAACAAGACCTTACCATGGAACCATCAAATGGGAATGTGTTCACAATAAGCACCTTAAGTATGAGGGTGTAGAGTCCTAAATCCATGAAAGATAAATATGTGGAGCCTTGGATCTATAAGAAAAGGATTAGGGCGTAGATTCCTAATTTCATGAAAGATAAAAACGTGGAGTCTTGGATTTATAATAAAAGGATTAGGATGTGGAGTCCTAAATCCATGAAAGATAAAGATATGGAATCTTGGATCTATAATAAAAGGTTTTAGATGCAGAGTCCTAAATATTTCAAAATATAAAGGTGTAAAATCTTGGATCCTTGGAGTAGATTAGGGCACAAAGTCCTCAATCTACTAAGACAAAGATACATGCAATAGGTATGGAGAATCCCTATTCTCCAGAAGAATAATACCACTCAAGGGAAACTCAGGGATGAAATTCTTTAATAAAATATCATTTTTGAAAATTCTGGAGTGACTTTCTAAAAAGAGAAAGTCATGTCTAGCATTTAAAGTATACCTTTTCAAAAATAGTAAATCACCTTGCATAAATTGGTAATCAAGTGTAGTTGAAGGAAAATCACTCAAATTATCATTAATCAATCCTTATAGTTCAATATCAACTTATTCCTCAATATTATTAATATTAATATTAATATTAATATTATTATTATTATCTTTTAAGAAACTATGATATTATCATTAAAAAGGAATTATAAGTCACCTTCATCTCCTCAATCCCTTCACATATCTCTCCTTGATAATTCGCATGACTCTATGTAACTCTCTCTCTCTCTCTTTTAATAATACATTACACTCTTTTATGCACTAATCAAAGAATGGCATATTCCTCTTACACTCATTAAGGACATGTCATAAAATATTCCTCTTACGCTCTCTTTAATGCATATGTTACACTCTCCTTAAATAAGGCATCTATACCTCTCCTTAATGGCATGAGTTACACTCCTCTAAATGGAATACAAGGCATGCATATTAATCCTCCTTCATGACAACAATTTGTTGCTCCTCCTATATATGTCTCATGTATTCTGACTTGGAGGGGGGTGCATTGTGATACCAAAAGTTGAAGAGTTTAAACAAAAAAATTATTATGAGATGGATAGACTTGGAGAGTTTCCAATTTCTTTCTAAACAAATTTGAAATTACAAAACTAAATTACTAAGTAACTCTACCTAGTGAAGTTGACCATGAGTGGTATTGGGAGGAAGTGAAGCTTATCTTCTAAATGTGCCTTGTATATCTCTCTACTGCTATATTTTGGTACTACTTGTGAGCTCTTACAACTCAGGGGTTCCAGGGGGAGAATTTCTCCCCGAATATGGTTGGGTGGAAAACTAGATGGTTCACAATGAGTTGCTAAGGATATTCTATCTAGAACATACTCTCATATTTTGGAGCTATATATATACATTGTTAAGTATATCTATCAATTTTCTTGAAATTTTGGTTTCTTATTACATTTTAATTTTTTTTGGAAAATTTAAATTTATTAGAAATTGCTACTTTAAATTATTAGGAAATTACGAATATTCAGAAATTTGTCTCTGAGCTAACCAACAATGTGTTAACAGGTTCATGGCAGCTATGTATGACAATGCACATGAAGGGGGATTAAAACAAGAATTTGTTTCCAAAAATTTTAATTTCATTTATAATTATTTTTTGTCCATAGCAGGTTGCAATGAATTTGATGAAAATATCATATTAGCATAAATATGGGTTTTGCTTCTCCATGTAGAGTTTTAGATCAAGTTTGCACACTAAGTGTTTGATAAAAGTGATAAATGAGATAGTAGGATTTTTTCTCTTGTTGTTTTAGAGGATCGCATTTATAAGAATTTATGTTGTGATTCAGCTCAACATCAGGGGGTAGTCATACCTTATTACCATCTAACCCCAAATTTTATTCCAAAAAACAAGTTTTTGGACTTTGATTCTCTAATATAGGTGATTTTGAATATTTGTTGTTGCTTGTATAGATTGTTTATTGTTTGATTTTGATGATTTTTTTGGGATTTACCTGGTGATCTATATTGATGACACTAACATATTCCATGCACTTTGAAATTTTTGTTTTAAAGTCTCAATGGCTATATATTACATGCTTGCAAAGTGTTTGACAAAATGCCTCAATGGTTGTAGATTGTATTCTTGCAAAGTGTTTTTCAAAAGGCCTCAATGGCTATATATTTTGTGCATATAAATTGTTAGAGTAAATGTCTTAGTGACTTTAATTTTATGCACTATAAATTTATGAATAGGTTATTTAATCGATGTAACTTCCTATGTTTGCAAGATTGTGTATGAATGTGAAAATAAGTTAATAAGTTGTTGAAGTTTGAATAGTCGAGAATCTGACAATTGTTATTTTTATTATCTGAAGATATAATGAAAAAAATAGGTTGTTGTTGGAAAAAAATTTAGAGTAACCAATTTTGTAAGATTTAATTACTTGTGCAAGTGAGCATAATAAGTTTCCAAAGCTGCATGTATTCATGGGTGCAGTCTTATGCTTGAGTGGTTGTAGCAAACAACTAATTGTGCCTAAATTTGGCAAGTCTATTGTTTTACTTGGAACTCTTTGAAGAATAATATGCTTATGAATTTGTAACTTTAGCTACTCTTGTTTTAACATTCATTATATGAGTCTCAGGATTGAATAAATTCCATTATGAAATAATTGATTTTCATTAATACTTGGGAATGAGAATTTTTAGTTGATGAATTTGGAAACATTGTTCAGTCAATATATTTTGTGATTTCATCTCTCCATTTCATAAACATATAATTACATTTTCTGATAAAGATAGGCATATTCCTCCTTTACTTACCTTATTACAAGTAGATTAATAATCGTGAGCTTATATCTGAATTTTGTAATAGAAGCATGATATTTTAGATTCTTGTGGCATAACTTTTGGTTATGATGTAAAGAGTCAATAAGTGGAACCTACTTATCATAATATAGGGTATCAAATAGGTTGATTAAGTTTAATGCTCAACATGGCATTATGATGGAATTTATTTCGAGTCTTACTTAGAACTCATGTACAAGTATGAAAAGAGCACATGCTATCTTCTTTTAAACTTGAGGAGAAAGGTGTTTTGGAATTGGTTTTAAGGGAAATTTATCCCTGAATTCTTATGTTATATTCTTATATTGAAATAAATTAAGGAACATGATCTCCATGATAACCAAGTTGGTCATATTATGAGTTAAAAAAAAAATTAATTAATAGTGTTCAAGGTAACCTTTACTTCTCTACACTCTTGATGGTTGGTAAGGTGGGACCTTACAACTGGAAAATGTGTGTAGTCATCATGTCTCTTCTTAGAGATAAGCTACCACCATTCAAACAAGTATGTTTTATTCCACATTTTCATAGTTTGAACAAATCACATTCACTAATAGAAGTCAAGTTTCACTGTATATTTTTTCTTTTGTTAAAAGTTTGTATTTTTATTTTTTTTCCCTTCACAAATTGAAATAAGTTCCTCTATATTTGTAGGGATTATTGTGAAAAACCCTTTGGCCCCAAGCTCCATATCAATATGACCCTTGGGTTTCCATTTCCAGTTGATCTGACACACCATGTTCCTTTCTACAAGAAATATGACAATGAATTTAAAGATCAAGGCATGATATTGCATGTGTTGAATGTAACTCACCATTTTTTAACAAGTTACTACAAATTTTTTCTCCTAGGTCAATTTGAGAAGGCACATTCCTTGTGTATGAATTTTATCAAAATTTCCAAGGAGAGGCCTCTCAACCTACAAATATTTCCCAACTGATTTTGATCCGATCACCTTTGGTCTCCATTGTTGAGGTGTCAAGGAGGATTTGCATGCTCCCAAACTTGAATCTCCCATGACTACATTATTTTGGGTAGGGGTTGTGCCCCCTCACTCAACATTGGCCATGGTAAATCAAATTTTGTGGCTACTCCAAGAACCCTAAACCACACAATGAGATCTTAAACAAAATCTTGAATCACGTGAGGGCTTTTCTACGAAAACCCTAGAAATTTCCATTGAAGCAAGTGACTTTTTCAAATTCTATTTGGTTCATTAAAAAAATGCATTACAACAATTTATCATAAAATTGTCCTATTAGGGTCCTATAAATATAGGATTCATAATTTTTATTTGACTCTGTTAAAATTCTTGAAATATTGTACATACCTTTGCTTTCTACAAATGTATTCCCAAATTAAAAAATGAAAAAAGAGGGTATGTCCTAAAATAACAATCAAAGGAAAAAAAATAAACAAATATAAAAATAATATAAATATGAACCCCATCAAAAATAGATCATGAAAGTGTTGCAAGTTTAAATGCCACTACTTTAGTTTACTTTATGCCAATAAGATTGTGTGCAGCTTGTCCTAAATGCCACAAATCCATGAGGGTCAAATAGCTTAAACTTGACCTCTCATGATTTAAATTTCATGTTGTTGGATAGAGAATAAACATATGTCAAACAGTTTAAACTTGACAAATCAGTAGATAATATAGAGAATAAATGAGGAGCTGAACAGTTTAATCTGAGCCCTCAGATGAAATAAGGTTAGAATTAGATAGTTTTTATGTTTTGAAAGAAAATTGATTTAGGGTTGCAATCTTAAATGCACCCATGAAAATGAAGTAAAAAATGTTAGAAATAATGATGGGTAGGTAGAAATCAGTTGTGCAATACATGTAATAAAGCATCATTGGGCAAAAATTACTAATTTCCCCTCCCCTACAATGATTCAATATTCTAAACATTCTGTTAAAGAGGCTCAGAGAATTTATCTGACTTCTGTTAGGACCAGACCTAAGGCTTGATAATTGATTGGTTAAAAATATTGGATTTCCTACATAAAACCCATTTTCATTAGCATTTTCACCCTCATCCATTATCATGATCCCTTTTCCTAAGTAAAATACCCTTTTTTGCTTAGTAAAAGTAAAAAACCTAAATAATTAATTTCATCTCCATTCAGAAACACTCAAAACCCATAAAATGCATTTTATCCTAAGTCTATGTGTAAAAAATAAAAAATGGGACAAAACTATGCTATATCACCTATTTTACACTTTACTTAGTTTAAATACTATGTATTTTAATCCATATCATTTCATTCCATTCCATATTAAATATTAACCTAAAGTATTAAATAGCTATATTATATCCCTCCCATATATATTATTAAATCCATTATATATAAATAACCTCCAAAACCCATTTATTTAAAGTGTAAACCTATGTTTATATTATCCCACATGGTTAAATAAATCCCCGCCCTTTCCCATAAGGTTTAAATATATCAATAAAATATATCCCCACCCCTATGGTTCTTAAACACTTGTCAAAGGTTTATATACCATATAAATATTAATACCCCAGCCAGCACTATTGGTTTAAACATTCTATTAAATTTTTTAATTTAATATAACATTATCCTTCCGCCTGATCATTTAGCCCAAGGTTTTAAATGTTATAAAGTTATATTTATAATGTTAAAAACCTATCCCGTCACATTGATAAACCTGGACCCCACTCTAAAATCCCGATACATCTTCCAAGACAAATCTCAACCATCGCATGAGTCCTTCCAAATCCAATGATCAATAACCCATATCGCAAATAAAGTTGTGTGATATCAACACATTCCATTTCAACATGAAATAGGTTGTTTTGGCCTTTCCGCCCTCCTCTACGTGGCTTATTATTATTGGATTGCGTCCAATTCATTTGAAACCACTTACCACCTTAGACTCGCACGATAACCACTCGTGGTTTCTATCTTATGAAGCCCGAAAAGCACCTATTAACTCGACATGACTGCCATTTAATGTCAATTCTGTTTAAACCATAAAAACCCATATGCACCAGTAAAGCCCTTTTTTACATTTTCAGTGTGTTTATTCATCTCGACAGAAGAAACAAAGCTCCTGATACACTATTTTACGCCCAGAGGACCTGAAAAAAGCCATTGCAGCTGCTGTTAAAACCACTTAAAGCTTCCAATTTACTTCTAAAGACTTCAACAGCCCTTAGAAAATCTCCGTTGTCCTAGAGAAATCCTCCCTGCAACCAAGGTTTCATTAACAATTTTTGTGTTTTGCATGTTATTGGCAAAAAAATAATTTGGATAAACAGCTTAATACTAGTTAAAGACCTATTTACTAAAAAAATTCACAAGGAAACGATTTTGAATTATTTTCTTAAAACAAGAAGATTTCATACAATAGCAGAGCATAATGAATAAATTTACACAAGTGGTCAGAACAGAGGATGAAAACATTTCCATTAGTAATTCTCTAGGACATATTTTACTCACTCTTACTATAAAAGGTAAAAGTGAAAAGGTAACAGAGCAGTCAAGGTAAAACAATAAAAGTAAATACAGAGGCAGTAATAGTTAAACAGACATGAAAATATTTTCACCAACAATGAAATTTATCCGAAGTAAAAGAAAAACAGTTAAAAGAACAAAAAGGTTAAAAGATGAAAATAGAGCAAGAAGGGACATTTTTGCATAAATTTCCTGTTTAAGTCATAGTGTTACAGAGAATATTTTGGCCAATCCAATATTAATTTTGGAAAAATTGAAGAGGTTTATCATCCTAATATTTCCACCTACAAAAACCTCTCTCACTTTTCTAATAGCCATTATTGGTTTGGAAATATTAAACAATATTTGAAAGCACTTTTTGTAGAAAATTCTTGTTTAGTCATCATGTTGCAGAGAAGATTGTGGCCAATTAGAAATACATCTTACAAAATTGAATGAGGTTTTTGTTCCTAAGAGACCCATCTACAAACACCTATCTCACTTTTTGTACAGAATTTCTGGAGCAAAATTCACAAAGGAAGGAGACAGTTAGTCACTTGGATGCCTCATGTTCAACTTAGAGTTGATATCAAAGTCGAATTATCTTCTTTGTCACCATCAATCCATAAGTATCATGCCAAATAGATTCATTACTTTTTAGTGTCCTTTTATTAAGTTATATTTATGTAATACAGTTTGAGATATTTGTAAAAAAATCTTGATATTGTTTCAAGATATTCTAGTTTAGGATTTGTATAAATACTTCATCCTTTGAAGTATTATTGTGGAATAAATTGATGAAGATTTCTATAGTCATTTTTGTTGGACTTGAAGGCTTTTGTGTTTCAAATTTTGAGTAGCAGGCTAGATCAAGCCGATTGGCATTATACTTCAGGATTCCTATGATGAGCTATTTGGAGTGAAGTATTTCCTTACTTTTCATTGTTATCTTTCTTTGTTACATGCATCCATATATGTTTGTTCTAAGTTTGAATGACTAACTAGGAGTATTACTACAGGATTTGTTAAGAGCACCTTGTTTTTAACTAGTTATCACTTCAATGTTTTCCTCTGATTTCCAGTGTAGGGAACCCTTAATTGCTCCCTCTCTCGTTTTAACTCTTCCTACTACTTACTTTTCTGGATCAAAGGATTCTTAATTTCCCTTTATCCCGATTATACCACCTCATAAAAATAACTTTCCAAGATCTTCAAGGGTTATATATCTTTCCCTGAAAAACATTTGGTCTTTAGGCCTTGATCCTAGTTCTGTTTGCTTGATTTTGACTCCTTAGCCCAATGGACATATATATCTCCCACTGTCCATTACTTCAAGTGATTTTTTCCTACCAAATCAATCAAAACCAAACCAAAAATGCACATTTATAACTAGCCTAATATTTACCAAATCAAACAAAGTTAAAACTTAAAGAGAGAGCCCTCTTTGAACCCTAGGAAGGCTAGATCCTAGAGTTTGAAGTTGGTCTGTGGTTACCTCTAGTGTTCTTTGACTAAAAACCAAAAATCTCACAACTTTAGAATTACTAGAGTGATAACATGTCCAACATTTTTTTAATTATAATTATTGTACACAATAATAAATATAAATATAATTTTATTTTTATATGAAATAATTTTTATAAAAAATACAATTTAAATTAAACTATATATTTTGATATTTATAATATTTTAAATTATATAAAAAATATTTTTGCTACAAGGGGCACTCTCCAACCCAATATGTGGTAGATGTTGTTACTTAAATTTACAATTAAAAATGATAAAATTATACTTACATTATCAAATTAAAAATAATAATGGGGGAGGCAGGAGCAGGAGGGCTTATTTATCGTCCTAATGAAGAAATTGAGGTTCAATATTCTTGGAGCTTGGAGACTTCTAAAAATAACCAAGCAAAAGTTTTGGCTTTGTGGCAGGGGCTAGAGCTTCCTATTTTAAGGAAAATTCAGTAATTGATGGTATTTGGGGACTCCATAGTATTCATCCAACAAATGGTTAAACTCAAATGTAATTCCATATTTGATCAACCTCCATTTCTGCATATGATAAAATTGCAAGTTAAGAAATTTGAGATAGTTTAGTTTCATCATGTCAAAATGAATTTGAATTCCAAGGAAGATGCCTTTTCTAATAAAGGAGTTTCCATGGAATAAGGGATTTTGTTCCAATATAATAGGAATGGTATTTTTAAACCACTTCCTTGAGATATGAAATTAGATGTCAAGTATATGATGCAATGACCATATAAAGATAAAATAGTGGAATAATGATTTAATGGGAGGCCTTACAATATCATTTCAGACCTTCTCCTCATCCCACAGTCCTTTGGAATCATCCCACAAAATATTGGTGACTCTTCTTTAATGCCAAGACATGGGCCCTTTCAAAACTTGGATGAGGAGTATGCATGACCACACAACTTGGTACAAATGGAGGCCAATAATTAACCTTAGTAAATACAAGAGGGAGATACAATATCTCCTCTCCATTTGCAAGGTGAAATAAGCATGCTTGGCTACCAGAATCTTAATGGTGTTGGTAAATAATTACAATGGCAATGAACCAGGTAAGGAATCTTTAGATAATGGAATTGATAAGGCATGATAGTACATTAAAGGCCCAAATTAGATGCATGGGTTGACAAGAATAGGCAGGAAAGGAGAGAGGCCATATAAGATACACATGGCCATTACCCTTAATGCAAAGGTTCATGTCTGGAAAAGAAATTTCATAGGTGAAAAAGAAGTTCAAAGTGTAAGTGAAAGCATGGGGGAATTTTAGACCCCAACTGTCAAGGAGAAAGAGGATGTCACCTATTAGCTTGATTACATGACCAAAAAAATGGAACATATATTTTCTCTGCTTAATCAACAAGTGGAAATGTTGGCCACTGAGAATTAGGTGTGGTTGCTACTCCTTAATCAAAATATTGGTTTTCTTAAGAGAAATATTGATAGGGTGCAGGTTAAACTAGATACATCGGACCTTCGTCTGGGAAAATTCAAAACAACAACAGGAAGGGGTGCAAAGGAAATCAATCTTATGGCTTTCATAATCTTGTGGACCATATTACTTAAAAAAACAATAATAGTTTAACTTATATTTAGAGTACGTCAACATATTAACTACTAAGATTTTAAAAAACATATATGAACTTTATATAGAGAAAAATAAAGTAAATTAAATTTAAAAAATTGTTATATTTTTACCTTTAGGGAGATGTGTAATTTATTTTATTCTTAATATGGAATTGATAAATAAGATAAAAATATTGATAACAAATAAAGGTTTAACGTAGCTTATAAATCAAATATTTCAATATGTGTGTCAAGTAAAAGATTTTAACATCAAACATATATAGAGCAGAAGCTTAATAGAATTTTTATTCCATTGAAAATTCCTTCAAGGTATGAGGAATATTTGTAATTCTTACAATTTTTTATATGAATTTGTTATACAACATTTTTTAAAATATTAATAACATAAATAATTAAGTGTATGCATGTTTGTCGATTGGGGTACGACGAGGCTCAGTATCCCTCTCAAGATTTGTGACATGATTGAGAGGACCTTTGGCAAGGTCAAAGGGTGGCCACCTCCAAGACTACGTGTGTGTGATAGATTTAGTGGAATGGCAGAAGGAATATGTGTGATTAATGAGGTAGGGACGAGTTGTAGAGCTCATAAATTCCACATTGGAGGGGGAGGTTAACCTCCTGAGTGCATATGTCCTGGTCTGGTATCAAGTTCTAAACAGAATTTTTAGACATTCAACTCATGCATGCATATCGGCTCAACTGGGTTGGTGCTGCTGTGTTCATGGTGATATCACGCCTCTGTAGGTAATGGTGTTAACAACCGCGTATGTCTCCTTTTCTAATCCTTTTCCTCAATGATTGTGGTTTGTTCGACATGTTCTTCGTTGCAATGGAATTGATGCTCTCATTAATTGGAATGTTGAACGAAACAGTAATGGGTGCTTGGAAAAATGGAAATTCTCTATAGTTTCTTTCTTTTCTGTGTGTGATGTTTTTATGCTAGTGTCCATTTTCTTTGGCATTTTACCATTTAGAATGGGCATGTATGTTTGATTTCGGGTCAATTGCTGCGTAGAGAAGGATTATATAGCGAAAATGAGGGATATTTTTTTGTTTTATCTATTATGAGAATAGAAATGAAAGTACCATTCTAGTATTTGGTTTACACCATCCATGAGGTGGCATGTAAGGGTTTGAGGCTTGGGGAGCCAATCTCTAATATTTGGTTTGTGTATTAGCAGAAGTATCTTCGTCTCTTTCTATTTTATGGAAATCTTGAGCACAAGGTGTTGAGCAATGGTTTAAAATGGTGTTGGAGGCCTCCCTGGATAAATTTCAACTTTTCTATCAATATTTTGCCTAGAAATATCTATTTCTTGCATGTTTTTAATGTTTTTTCATCAATTTATTTTAATTTGTGTTTGCTTTGTGGCCACGGGTACAAATACTGAAATTGGTCCTTCACCTTCGTTTTATGTTGGCCCTATCATAGTCTAGTCAGTTTGGAGATAAGGAAAATGGTTCACCCGCCCCCTGGTGCTAACACGATAGGTAACAAAGGTTGGGGTCGAGGAAGGAACGGGGTAGAAGAGGCTCCTCCTTTGCTCGGCCACCGAGGAGAAGCAGTCACAGAAGAGACGCTCAAGTAACACAGGAATTGGTTCATGCATACAATATCGACACTCTAGCCCAAATGAAACAATTGATCTCGTCATGGGAAGATGAGTTTAATTAGCGAGCTGAAATTGAATTGCAGGTGGAGGATTGGCGAGTTCTCACTCCAAATATGGGTCATAATTATCGTCGTACCACCTAGTATAAACAGACAGTGCACCTTTATTCTCTTACGAAGAGTCTTATAGCTAACTCCATTACAACCTTGTCATTTAATTCTGGAAAATCAAACCTAGGTCCTTAGGAAATTTAGAAGAAATTGCAGTTGATTCAATTCAAAATACAATAACAGAATGTTTGCCTTGGTCGTATTGAAAAGCACATCACGTGCCTCCCTCAGTCATAATTACTTGGTTCTAGTGCAAAGAACCCAAACCCTGTGGAGTCCTCTATTGATGATTAATTGTTAGTTTTGTTATGGTTATTTTGGTTAATTTCGTGATGTATATGTCACATAGTATTAAAAACTATAGTTATGTAGATGTAGATGAAAACTGGTTTTTAGATATTGAGGCCTATAAGGCCATGTTTGACAGACTTAAGGTACTGAGATTTTGGATGGATTATAATGTGTTTCGGTGGCCAACAAACATGGCGTCTTTCATGGTTGTAACATGATTTTGAAAATGAATGAATGAAGAGGACCAATGAAGCTTACAAATAAAAAAAATTAAAGGCATGCATGTAGGAAAAATTATTAATAACAAAAATATTTCATATATATATATATAGAAAGAGAGACGTGGCATATGAAACACTTCAAAAATTATATATATATGAAAAATAATTTTATATATAAAGAGTTAGAATATATATATATATATATATATATATATATATATTCTATTTGGGAATAGGGAGCATATATTAATATTTTAATGTGGAGAATGCAAATCATAAATAAAATATTTCAATGTCAACTACATATATATTATATGATATACATATATGTTATATGATATAAACAAGTGAAAAATAAGATAAAAATCATATATATAGAGAGAGGTAGAGATTATATATAGATATATATTTTATGTTTCCAAGTATGAAGAGTATGTATTAACTTTTTTAATGTAATAGATGTACGTTATATACAACAAGTGAAAATAAAATATGATTATAGTTAAAACATTCGATCTAACATGAGACTAAAAGAATTAAATCTCACCATGCTCAAGTTTTGCACTAATAAAAAAATATTAATCATAAAAGATTCAAAGTTAGATGAATGAATTTATAAAGATCATATTATAAACAATTAGAAAGCTATTAAATATCTTACCATAAAACTAAAATTTCCGAGATACATGTGTTTGGTTACAATTAGAAATTGGGTAAGAAAATCTTAGTTTGGGAAAAAGAAATTTGGCACTTTCCCAGTGATATTATTTCACATTTCTCCAATCTTACAAATACAAAGGATAAATCACATAAATCACAATTTTGTGGAATATGAGATAAGATATGATAGGATAGATAATTTTGTGAACAACCATATAAAATATAAATCAGAATCTATCCCTCTTGATCAATGTCTTTAAATGGAAATGGATAACTGTTCTGAGGTTGCCGATGTTGTTGATGTGCTCATTTTCATCACAGCTTTGTGGACGATGATATAAAAATAAATATTCATCCCTCCTGACCAATGTCTTTAAATGGCAATGGGACTGTTTTCACTGCCCTGAACTTGCCCACGTTGTTTAGGTGTTCATTTTCCAATCTGCATACATTTTTAACCAAAAAAAAATAAATTAAAATAGCAGGTCGAAGATTGCTACACAATATCTTCCAACAGAATTTCAAAACTCCATTGGTTGTCCACACCCAATTACAATTACATGAATACTATTTCCTTTAGTTTTTCAAACCTGTAAAAATTCCACATGCCACGGCGAGCAATTTCTGCCATTCCAAAAATAAAGTCTAAGTGCTTGCGGTCAATGGATTCAAAACTGCAGACTTCATGTAATATTAATGAATACAGCCAAGTTAATCGAAGCAGTGCATCAGCAGCCTGTAAGATTTCATTCACCACACCAAAACGAAATCTCCATCACATGTAGCATTTTTCAACAGGCAAGGCAACTTAGGTTATAAAAAAACAATTAAGATTGATATGAAATTATTTAACTTACCATCGACATAAAATACGGGGCTCTGCTCTTCAATATGAGTTGGTCTCTGAGCCAAGGGTTCACAGATTTTCGTTGAAGTAAACCCCAATCCATGACAACGTCCCAATAAAATTGATAGACAGTGGCAATGGTAGAAGACACTATGTACAATGTGAGGCATAGCTTCGTTTTATTGGTCTCGTATGTAAGCCTTATCAAGACTGCTATAAGCGAAGAGATATACTTTCCACCATTTGCAATCTGTGATTGATCCTTCCTATCATCGCGCCACCTCCTTAGACACTGCCTTGAGTTGTAAAAATAATATTATAAATAATTTGATTTTAATATTATAAATAATTCCATAAGTGGTAAGGAAAGCTAAAAATGATTATATAAAACAACTCCGCAAATTTTAGTTAGTTAAACATTTGATTTTCACCTATTGTATTTCACTCCATTTTCATCATTTTATCTCTTTTCCCATTTATATTTATATTTAGTAAATTTGGTAATGAAGATGAATGATAATTTCTTCAACTATTATTGTAAGTGCTAGGATTAACCAAAAATCTTGTAATATTTTCAACATCAAGTTTGTATGCTTTTGTCAAACAAAATATTATAAAAAAATTTAGATAGATTTCAAATTAAAATAAATATGATATTGAATAATTTGAAAGTGTTATAATCTCTGGTCGCTAAAAGTCATTGGAAATGCAATTGGGAAATTTTACTACAGGTGCCTAGAAATAGAGAAATATGTCAGAACCACCTATGCACGCATCTATGTAGAAATGGACTTCAGCGCCAGATTCCCAGCTAAAATAATCCTAACAAGCAAAGACTATGTATGGAACCAGAAACTTGACTATGAAAGTGTCTTCTTCAGATGTCGATCCTGCTTTGAGACAGGGCATCTAGCCAAAAATTGCCCAAAAATCTCCCATAAAAATTCTTCTAGAAAGATTCACCGTAGATCTACATGGTGGGAAGGAGCGCAAAAGGAACATTACACTGTCGTCAAGGAAGAATACTCTCTTGAAAACTCTAAATCACAAGAAATCAGGCAAGATAGAAACAACCCTCAAGTCAAGCAGCGGGAAAGCCCCACCCAACAACAACAAAAACGAACTCGACAACGCCTCTAGCATCAACAAGTATGAGGATTCGAATACCGCACAAAAGAAATCTTCATTTAACAACAAAGAAGATCTCCCAGATCCGGAAGATAAGAAACCAGTGTCCCAATAATCAGAAGAGATGAAGGAGGTGCAAGGTAAAGGAAGTTGGAAGACCGTAGAGAAGAAAAAGAAAGCTACAACACCAATCTCACCAAGAAAGATGAGAAGCCAGACAATTAAGAACTAAGAAAATTGTAGGTCCGATAGACCAAATGTGGTCTCAGTGGACATTAACCATCGTCATTATCATCATCAATATAGAAGCTAAAATAACTGAATAAGATATTTGAAATTATTTTTAAAATATTATAGCATTAAATTCATACAACCCATTAAATCCGAGCTTAAGAATTTATAAAATTAAATTAAATAAAAACAATAATATTAGTAATAAAAATTAATTAAATAATAATATAATGTTAAATTAAATATTTAAAATATAATTAATATAAATGTATGTTAACTTTATAGTTATTAAAATAATAATTTTTAAATTAATTTAAATAAATATAAAATAATGATTAATATTAATTAAAATCAAAATTTATTTTTTAATTAATAAATAGGAATTAATTATTAATTAATACTATTTAATTGATTTAAATCTTTGTTAGTGAGAAAATATTAGATATTATTTTTTGGGATTCAATTAGGTTAAGTAAATCATTCATATATGACCATTTCCATGAGAGATAGTTGTAACTTACTAATTTATCATGATTTTTTAATAGTCCACTTAGCACTCATTACGTGAAATGAATTACATAGCATCAATCATCACTTCCTTGGCTTGCACGCTTTCAGTAACCAAGACTTCCCCATCATCACTTCCTTGGCTTGCATACTTCGGGTAACTAGGACTTCCCTCCTCTTCTTGCACACTTTCGATAACTAGGAATTTCCTCCTAGGCTTGCACACTTCCAATAACCAGGACTTCCCGATCATCACTTCCTAGGCTTGCACACTTCAAGTAACCAGGACTTCCCTCCTGGGCTTGCACACTTTCAGTAATCAGGACTTCCCTCCTAGGCTTGCACACTTCTGGTAACTAGGACTTCCCTCCTAGTAACTAGGACTTCTCGAGCATCACTTCCTGGGCTTACACACTTTAGGTAACCAGGACTTCCCTCCGGGGCTCACACACTTTCAGTAACCACGACTTCCCTCCTAGGCTTGCACACTTCCGGTAACCAAGACTTCCCTCCTGGTCACCCATCCTAGTAACCAAGACTTCCCGGGAGGTCACTCATCCCAAATCAACTCTGGCTCAAGTGCACTTAACTATGGAGTTTTCCCTACAATCAAGCCCGCTTAGCTTGCTACCCGATTTTCAAAAGCTTAGCAAGTATTGTGTCTCATGAACCATTCAAGTAGAGCTCCCTTGACTCTTTGTATTTAATTATTGAGGGGTTTTCACAATACATTATATTAGATATCATTTTTTGGGATTCAACCGCATTAAGTTAGTCATTGATATATGTCCATTTCAATGAGAGGTAGTGGTTAGTGACTAATTTCTCATGATTTTTTAATAGTTCACTTACCATTCATTAGGTGATGCTCAAAAAAGTGAAGAAGTGAGATTAAAACTAGTTAGATGAATCAAATAGCGTCAATTATCAAACCTAAGACTTGCACCTAAAAGTCACCCATCCCAAAAAATATTGTTGTAGTAACTTCTTGCTTGTGAATATTATTGTTTCATTCAAATTATCTTAAAATTCAAAGATGAACTAATTTCCTTTTAAAAAAAAAATTAACCAAACATAATATAACTAAAAATATTAATTTAAATATTCAAAATACAATTATTTATTCAATAAATTTTTTTATTAATTCTAAATTTATAAAATAAAAGACAATAATATTTAAAAAACAGTAATTTTTCAGAAAAAAAACTTATAATTATATTAATAAATACTTATATTAACTCTAAATTTATTAAAAGAAATTAACCTTTAAATTTTAAAGATGTGTACAAAATTTTGAAAAAAGAAATACAATTATACTTCATAGGTACTTATATTCACTCTAAATTAATAAAAAGAATTTAATATTTAAATTTTAAAGATTGGTACAAAATTTTGAAAAAAGAAATAGTGTGGTTTTTCTTGATGATAAGATGGAAAATCACATCATAGGACCCTTAGTTAATGTAAAGACCCTTAGTTAAATCAACCACTAATTTTGAAAAAAAAATAGAATACTAAAAAAACCTTAAGCCAAGTAAATATATTAGGTCAAATACTTATATTTATTTTACTTTGTTAACAGAAGGCAAAACTTGCTTTCTTTTTTTTTAATTATATTTCGAAAAAATGGAACGTTGAACTGGATGATATAAAAATGAAGAAGGAGGAATGCTATAACTTTACGTACCTGCAACAATCTCCACCAATATGGTAATGCTGCAACAAATAGTTCAAAATGCTGAATGGCATGGTTTTGAGAACATACGTCTGAGCTATCTGCACCAGTGTAGTAGCGACTTACGTAGTAGCATGAAATATTCTCAAGGTTTCGCAACACTGTGATCTACAAGAAAATAAATGTGATAGATGGGATTATTTGCAATAAAAGAAGTAATTGATGCATTCTATCTCTACATTGAGAAAAGATTTAAGCACCTGACTTGTGAATTGATCAGCGAGGAAAAAATCAGCAAACTTAACCTGTCAATATAACTCAGTTAAATCAATAGAAACCATAAAGAAAAAACAAATTTTAAAAGTTAAAAAGGTTTGAAATATACCAAAAGCAGTTAAATAGAGATAAGATTTCCTACTCAACAAGATAAAATTTATTAAAATGTATTAATTTTGAGGAGGGTTTGTTGCATAAGCATAGAAATTGTGGTTTTGTTCATGGTTTTTTTTTTGGTTTATCTCATATTTCCACTATATTTAAAGGAATTGGAGATCTCTGAATCCATCCAAAATATAAGATAAAACACCATATAATTTTGTTTTTTTTTTTTTTTTTTAAGAATTTAGGAAAAATGACTTCAAAAGTCCAACACAGATCTATCCTGATATTAATGGTTACATACGAAAAGCAAAGGATCGGTTTTATGGATATTACCTTGTATAATGAGGAACATATAGTACGCCAAACACATCGGAGGAAATAATATCGAGTTGATTTGTAACAAATATTGAATGGTAAAATTATAAACAACAAAAACACCTGCAGTAAAATGAATTTAATAAATAATAAGCTCGAATACTGGTAGTTATAAGAAGATATAAATAAATGATAGATATTTTGTTGTGGCATAAGATAATTGAAAAAATCAGGATGATGACAATTACTTACTAGAAAACTGGTAATGGGAATGATTTGTCCATCTTTAACTAAAGCTGAACTTCTTGATGTGATCAGGACAAGATGGGAAAGTACACATGCTGTGAAAACCGTTGTAAGACCAGTGCTCAGAAGCATGACTTCAAGACATCTCAATTCTGTACCAGGTGAAAATTCAAATATAAAGGCATAGTTTATTCGTTTCCTCTCCCAAAGGTACAAATTGAGACCATACATGTAAGTATGGAAAAGCAGCAAGGCAAATGTGCTGTACACATATCAAACAGCATAGAATTAAAGGTATATTTTATCAGAAACCAAACCAAAGGATTAGAAAAAGAAAAAACATCCAGTTACTGTAAAGTATTAATGGTAGTATAAGTGTCTACAGGCATAGTTAATCTCTTATCTGATTTCTTTAAAAACTGTTTGTCTCATGTTTTTTTTAATACTTTTTGTTAGTCATTTTGGGCAATCTCCTGCTTCGATAATAATGTAAATGGACTGTGAATGACTTTATTTTTATACTGTTCTAGCATACTGATAATTGTATTTAAAACTGGCTTTGTTTATGTGGATTGGTGGTAGAATACTGTTTTGGACTGGGGTTTGTTTTATAGGGGAATATTTTATTGATAGGTTGGGATATTCTTGTTGATATTATTTATATATTAAATGAATTTTTTCTATATACATGTTAAAATCTTATTAGCATAACTGGTTGAGGATCTGTTTTCTTAGCAAGGTTATCTAGGATCAAATCTCATGGGGTGGTTGTGCCTCTTATGTTAGGGGAGGAGACATGTTAAAAAATAACCACCTTGTGCTAGGGGGAGGAGACATGCTAAAAAATCCAGTCAGCTTAGGGCTTCATGCTAGGGGGAGGAGACATGCTAAAAAATCAAGTCAGGTTAAGGTTGGTGTGGCCCAGACCACATCCCCAAATAACTTTAACTTTTTAGATACCCAAAGGTCTCACTTCTTCAAGCCAAAGATCAAACATAGAAAATCACTAACAACTTGTCAAGTTAATATATATATATATATATATTTATATATATAATAAAATTTCAAATGAACTATTTTATTTTATCTGTATAAAAGCTATAATACCTGAAAATGGGATATACACTTATTCTGAAACTTGAGCTTTCCAGGTAGTCTGCAATTTGAGAATGAGTAGAAAGCACAAGAACAAGTGTGAAGAACAAACTCGATGAACAGCCAGTAAAGATTCCTGCAAGAAAGGGTAACAAATAAAAAATTTTAAACAATTGCAAATTGATATAGGTAATGGGTCTTGAAACGAATTTTCACATATCGTGATGCAGGGAGAGAAAGGAGGCAGGCACTTCACAATTTTAATGGAAGAAATGCTTGTCAATTTCTTATGATTAATTAACTAAAGTGATTTTAGTATTGTTAAAGATTTATTCTAGTTTTGACATTTATTTTCAACTTGGGTTCAAAAGTTTGAACATAAAATTTAATAAAATCTAAACCTCTCACACAAATTAATGTACACTTTCTATATAAACTTCAAAAGTTTGAACATAAAATTTAATAAAATCTAAACCTCTCACACAAATTAATGTACACTTTCTATATCAACTTTTTATAAAAAAAAACTGAAACACCAATGTTTTCCTCATTAAAACAGCTTACTGAACTACTTGTTCCCATTAAAGACTGTAAAGCATCTGACTTTTATGGCTTACAAAACAACAACTATTGAGCTTGTTTGTAAAGCACCTGACTTTTATGGGTTACAAAACAACAACTATTCAGCTTGTTTGGGAATAATGAATTGAGAATTGAGGTAAATATATGTACCTAAACAAAATGTTTTTTTCTTGGAGTCACATTGGGGAGAAGGTCTCAGAGAGACCAAGGCTTCTCTTCGGTTGTTTTTGCTGAAGTGCTTGGTGAACAGAGCCTCTACTTTCTCCACTAAGCTCACAACCTTCGGCAACAATATTTCACACAAAAATAAAATGCAGATTTTTGCCAGTGTCATGAACTCAAAAAATTATACATTCACAAGTTTAAACATTATTGCATTTTAATCGAGACATGAGAGCCTTGGCACCTTGTCGGAGCTTGAGAAATAGGAAGTTTCAACGGCTCTCAGGTACGTAACCATCACATCTTTTCCGGTAACCTGTCGAAAAATAATTCAGTCATCAGTCCTGATAACAGATTTTTTCATAGCGAATGATATAATAATAATTCTTATTTTCTAAATTACTATCTTATCGTGCTTTACTACCTTATCGTACTTCTTCAGAATTTTGGCAAACGCCAACGTGTTGAGCGAACTGCATTGCCAAAAAATATTTAATCAATAAAATATTTTTGGTTCAAACTAAAAATGTTCTGGCTTTATTTGAGAATGTAATGATTTTTTTTTTTTTTTTTTTCACAATAACTGTTGCTGGTTTATATTCAAAATAAAAAAAGAGGGAGACAGATCTCCATATTTACAAAATGGTAATGGTGACAGAAGGACCAACAGCACATGTGGTGGGAGTCAAGATCTGCTTTACAATTTGCTTCTGTCGCTGTGAAGAAAAAAGATATTGTATAGACTCTGACAAACTGCAGTAAAAGAAAGCAGATTTTACATTTCATGTTTTAATTTGCAGATGTGTCGCATTTGCCTCCTGTTGTGATGGTAATAGTGCCTCTCAGCTAAATCAAATGGAAATTTGTTTGATGTGCTTTGACTTATCTTCAAAACAGCCTGTGAAGCTGACTTGGACGAAAACGTGATAGCAAGAGGACAAAAAATGGGGCAGAGGAACTTTGTCTGGGCAGGCAGAGAAGCAGAGTTCATGGGGCAATGTCCAGGATGCGTCTGAGTTCGATAAATTGAAGATGGGAAGAGATCAACTGGTTTATGGAAGCAATTGGTTGAGCACGAAATGTTGAAAACACAGAGGGCGCAGAGCTTGATGGGGTTTGAAAGGGTGATCACATTTGAAAGGGCGATTTGATTTGATTTTGATGCTGTGAGGATCACATCTGTGAGGCTCAGCGCCATTGGACAGAAGGCAGGAGTTTGAAACTTCGCAGAGATGTTAGGTATAGGGCTTCGGTGTCCACGAGCAATGATCTGCTGTGGGATGGCGCTGCTAACGAAATAAGACCTGATCATGGTAAAAAACAGTGTTGGTCAAAGCCATTACACCTGAGGTTACCAATATTGTGAGTGCAAGCTTTATTTGCCAATTCGTCAGCAGTTTTATTGAAAGACCGAAGGACATGATAAAAGTGATTGCCTTTCATCTACTGGTCCAGAGATTGGCATCGCTCAAATATTTGCTGTAAAATCATATTTTGGGCTTTTCTGTTGCGTATCATCAGACCTATGACAACGGCAGAGTCTCCAATTATTGTAGCCTTGGTTATACCAAGTTTCTGAAGCTGGAGCAGGCCTTGAAAGAGGGCAAGAGCTTCAGCCTTGTTGTTTGAAGCAGAGCCCAGACCCCATTCATAATTAGTTAACATATCTCCATTACCGTTGCAAATAAATCCTCCAGCCCCAGCCATTCCTAGGTTGGATTTGGAGGCTCCATCGAAAAAAAGGTAGTGGGTGTTGCAGTTCCTGAGCCAACGAGTAAATTCTTCATCTTTCATCCTAATTTTCCAGCTACATCTGGAGTTGTCTCTTCTATTGGGATCACTTCTGTTTTGTTCTATGTTGTTTCTGTCAAGAATATGTACTATGTAGTTCCTTTCCTCGACATTTAGATCCAGCACTTTCAGATTCCCATGAGATTTTGTGGACAGAGCTTCCAAGTTGAGATTCCAAGCTTTGTTATAGAGTTTTCTAACATTAGTTTCTTTACCTTTGAAGATCATTTTGTTTCTTGCCAGCCATATGTTCCAAAGAAGGGTACAGGGCAAGGCATTCCAGACCCATCGAGCTGTGTTGTTTGTTTTTTTTCCCCATGGGTAGCTTTTCTTCCATATAAGCAGCACTTCAGGTATGCTGGTACCAGGCACCCAAGGAGGATTGTGACTCCGAAAGGCTTCCTTCCAGCATGCAGAAGAAAATGGGTAGTCTATAAAAAGATGTTGGCTAGTCTCTTCTTCAATTTGGCAGTTTGGACAGCGAGATGGTCCGATTATTCCTCGCTTTCTGAGGTTCTCAGCAGTGAGGGTTTTCCCTCTTAAGAGGATCCATAAGAAAAATTTGATTTTTGGGAGAGTTTATGCCTTCCAGACAATTCTCCAATGAGCCCAGATTGCCATAGAATACTCATTTATGCAGATCTGATGATAAGCAACCTTAATAGTGTAGATTATGCCTGAAGGATCCCATCGAAAGTCATCAGCAAGGTAGCGTTTTGAAGGTGCAATACCATGAAGATGGACTTTCAGGTTGTTGAGGCTGATTTCTGTATCTGTTGGTATGTGAGGGAAAGTCCAGCCTTTCTAGGAATGAGAGTGGGCTTCCCATTGAGAAATTTGGTCCAGAGTTTGAATCCCTGCACTGTTGAAAAAAGCTAGAATCTGTTGAGTACCAGGCCTTTGACTTATGGGCTGGTGCCCCAATATTTTGTCTTCCCCAATTCTTATGAAGTTGTCGCCTTTGGGAACTTTAGAAGTGTTTTGTTCAAGAAAGGGAATAGCTTTCTTACACATCCTCCAGATTTTTGAACACACTCTGTTGGGGAGCTCATGATCCAAAAGCTAATGCCTTGGATAGCTGAGATATTTTTTTTCAAGAACTGTTTTCCACCAAACATTCCTACCAGAAATGAATCTCCAAACCAGCTTGCCAGCAAAGGCTAGGTTTAGGAATTTAAAGGATCTGATTCCCAACCCTCCATTCTCACATGGCTGAGTGACCTGCTTCCAGCTTACTAAGTTGTATTTTTTTTTCTCAGTTCTTCCTCCTTGCCAAAGAAAATGACGAAGGAGAGCATCCATTTTAAAATGTAAGTTGGCAGGGGCTTGTAAAAGAGTAAAACAGTACAAAGGTAGGGAGGAGAGCCCTGCTTTAAGAAGAATTATGCGCCCTGCAGGATTAAGCCAAGAGGTGCCCCAATGCTGTATCTTCCTTTTCATCTTGTCAATGATAACTTCCGAGGCTGTAGCTTTCAAGTTTCCGGCACTCACAGGCATGCCTAAATAAGTAAATTGCTCCCAATTCAGCTTACAAGGAACCCCAAAAGTAGTAGCAATCCTATGGAGAACTTGTGCCGAAGTGTTCCACCCATAAATACAGCTCTTGAGATAGTTTATCAGACCTCCAGAATAGCTAATGTATTTATCAAGGAGAGCTTTGAAACGACGGGCTATGATGTTTGAGGCTCCCCCCATTAGAAGAGTATCGTCAGCAAACTGAGAGTGATTGATGTTCTTGACTCCATTATCAAATTTGATCCCGGTGATGAGGCCCATGCGGCAATTGTAATCCAGAGCTCCACTAAAAGATTCAGCCACTAAAATAAAGAGATAAGGTGATAGGGGGCAGCCTTGTCTAAGCCCACGAGAGGATTGGAAAGATGGTCCAGGTCTGCCATTAATAAGAGGGGAGATCCAAGGTCCTATGATGCAGGCTTTGATTAGGCTAATAAAGGATGTGGCAAATCCCATTTTTTCAAGCACAGAAATTAGAAAGGAATGCCTGACATGGTCAAAGGCATTGACTAAATCTATTTTTAAGATGAAGCCTTTCTCATTTCGGGTTTGACTAGAGTGAATGGCCTCTTAGACAAGAAGGATGGAGTCCGAGATTTGCCTATTGGCCAAAAAACCCCCTTGATTTTCAGAGATGAGAGTGGGGAGGATAGGTTTTAGGCAAGTAGCCAAGATTTTAGTCAAAATTTTATATGAAGAGTTACACAAAGATATGGGGCGAAAGCGAGAGAAGGTCAAAGGTCTATTTTCTTTAGGGATAAGGGCAAGGTGGGTTGCGTTAGTGAATCCTCCAATTTTTCACTTACGTTGGATCCATCTTAGCATCTTGAAAAGGTATTTTTTAATTAATCCCCAATATGTTCTATAAAAACAGATTGGAAATCCATCTAGGCCAGGGGCTTTATCTGGCTGAAGGGCCCAAATGGCATCATGTATTTCTTCTTCATTGATTTCCTTAATCAAATCTGCATTAATATCCTCATTGATTCCTTTGGTCATATGCTGTAGGAGGTCTGAGTAATCCTCTATTTCTTTTGTCTCAGTTAAAAGAGTGTTGTAATAGGCTAAGGCAGTTTGCTTGATAGCTTCTTGGGTGTTTTGAGGGCATCCTTCCTCATCATTAATCGTGGTGACATTATTTCTGACTTTTCTGACAGTTGCTTGCTTATGGAAAAAGGTTGTATTTTTGTCTCCTCCTTGAAGCCATAACTGTCTTGACTTTATTCGCCACTTCTGCTCTTCTTCTCTACTAACCCGGTACAGCTGGTAATATATATCACTTTCTAATGCTTTATCCTCGTGGGATAGCCCGTTCTCCTCTATTTTCCTGTGAGTTTCTTTCAATTTATTTTTTAGCTCAGCTTTGGCATTTTCTGGTTCTTTGTAATGCTGTTTCACCCATTCCTTCAAGGCATATTTTGTATTCTTCAGTTTACATTCCCAAATGAAACCCGGTGAGCCCTCTATGTGATGTTGCCAGGCTGTTTGGACAATCTGATCCACAATGGGGTTGTTGCGCCAAAGAGAGTTATATTTGAAAGGCAACGGCCCCAATGGACAATGTGCTTCAAAAAAAGTGCTAATGGGGTAGTGATCGAAAGCTGAATAAGGCAGGATTGCAGCATGAACAGTGGAGAATTCAGAGAGGAAGGAAGTGTTTACCAGAATTCTGTCAAGGCGCTCCATTATGTTGTCTCTGCCCAGCCTGCGGTTGCTCCAAGTGTACCTCAGAATTTTTGGAATGATATCTACTAAATCACCCTCTTGCATGATGTTTTCCAGCTGTTCTCTATAAGGATCATGTGTAAAAGTGCCTCCTCTTTTTTCATTGGACTGTAATATAAGGTTTAGATCTCCCCCAAGGATGATATTTCTATTGTCTCCAGCTTGGATGTCTTCTTGTAGTGTGGCCCAGCACTACTCTTTGTCTCTGAAATGGTTTGGTGCATAAATGTTATAAATGACTATTTGCTTGTGCTCTCTTTTATTTTCTAATATGACTTTGATCCAATAAGGATTGATAGTATTGGATGTGCATATCCAAATATTTTTGTTCCACAAAGTGGTGATGCCACCAGATGCTCCTCTTGCTTCACATATTTGTCCCTCATAATGCCTAAATTGTTCGATAATTCTTGTCATCTCTTGCAATCTTTGCTTTGTTTCCTGAATCATTACAATTCCTGGCTTCTCATGGTCTGTAAGATCTTTCAGAGCAGCAATTTTTGAGGGGTGCCCCAGTCCCCTACAATTCCATGATATTACTTTCATCATTGGGTATTTATGTTTCGGAGGGATGCTCGTCCCCCTTGCTCCTTATGTGCTTTTTCTTTACTGTTTTGACCCATTATATAAGTTTCGATGGGATTTTGAGTTCCCATGGCGATGTCTTTTTGAGAATTTTCATCCCTTTGATGTTTGCTTGATTTCTGGCCAGGTCCTTTTTTTGGGACTCTTGATTGACTCCATGCTCTTTCGAGGAGCTTCTAGTAGTTTGGGGTGGGGGGGGTCAGGAGAATGGGAGGGTGAGGATTGGGAAAGGGAGAAAAGGATAGGGGGGTAATTTTCAAGGGGGATCAGGGGGTCATTTTCAGGGAGAGAGAGGGCGCCAAAGGGATTTGAAGAGATCAGGGGAGAACTTGAGGTTGGCCCCGGGGTGGGGGAGATGGATGGGCCAAGAGGAGAGGAGGGAGGAGGGATAGCAGAGGATTTGGCCAAAGCTGAAAGGGGGTTAGGCTTGGGAGGGGCAGATTTGGGAGGAGCCACTTCATAGTTTGCTTTCAAACTGGAGGCGGTCTTCTTCTTTTTTATAGTTTCCCATTGCTCTTCAGATTGAGCGGATTCATCATTAACTATTTTAGTGCACCGATTGGCAAAATGACCGTATTCGTGACATACCTTGCATTTGAAGGGAATTTGTTCATAGTCCAGTTGCTGAATATGCGTCCATTCATCCACCTTTAGTTTGATTGCTTCTAGAAGACCCTTGCCAAGATTGACTTCGACACAAATACGCGCACACGCCTGCATATTATCCTTGGGCTCACTCCGGTCAATGTATTTTCCAACGGCATTGCCGATGGCTCGAACCGAGTCATCTCCCCAGCAGTGGAGCGGGAGATGCGGAAGACGAACCCAAACCAGATCAGCGTTAGGGACGTCCAGCTCAGGGTCGAAGTCTGGAGTCCACTTGTTCAGATACAGTCCACGGGAGTCCATGAAATACGACCCATTTCTGAAGATTAAATCCTTTTCTGCTCTGGATTCGAAATGAAAAGTGTAATAACCTTTTCCACAGAAACGAATGGAGATTTTACCATTGACTTTGTCTGTCCAATTTCTTTCGATCCAGCGTTGAACTGTTTTCGGGGAAGGCCATAGGCTAGTGAACTGACCGATGAGCCCCCGCTCAGCTAAAGAGAGTGCAGCCATTCGTGGAAGTGTAGGAGGGAGGTCGACCTCCTGCAACCCATCCAGTTTCTTGACAAACTTGGACAGCGCAGGGCGAGTTCTCTGAGGCTGAAGGGATTTGATTAAAACCGAAAACGCATCTGTTGCTGACTAATCAACAAGGCCCTCCGTAGCAGCATTCGGAGAGGTCATGGGAGGCCAGAGGCCTTGCCAGCGCAGGGCGAGTTCTCTGAGGCTGAAGGGATTTGATTAAAACCGAAAACGCATCTGTTGCTGACTAATCAACAAGGCCCTCCGTAGCAGCATTCGGAGAGGTCATGGGAGGCCAGAGGCCTTGCGCAGGAAGGGGAGGACCAGCAGTCGGCTGCTAGGTCAAAGGAACGCGCAGGCAGGGCGCGCGCTCAGCATCAATTTCCACATCTGAAAGTATTGAGAATCTAATGAATTATTTCTAAAGAGTAAAATGAATTATTTTGAAATAATATAAAATGTATAATAAAATGTATTAAAAATACTATTGAACAAGAAGAATCATCATAATATTAAATTTCACTATCATAAAATCATCATAATATTAAATTTCATTTAACATAAATTTTGCAAGAAAATAATTATTACAAATTTTAATTTTTATTAAAAATATATATATAAAAAAGTGTTTAAGATCATACTGATTTTACTAAGTTAAAAAGTTAAGAATATTGTGATTTTGACCTATTTTCTGAAATTAAGATTAAGATGTGGGTATATCCAATACATTATAGGAGAAAATGTCTTTCATTTGAGCATGTCATTACATTTCATAATCATAGTTAATGACTTTGGAGTAGTACTCTATAATCAAATGTTTCAATAATACCATTCTTTATGGATTCCTCTATCATATTAAATGAATTAATATATTGATATTAGCATTATTTTAATTATTTATTTTGGTTCATCTTCTTTGAAAATTAATAAATATTAATTTAAATTTATAAATTGTCAATTTATCTATAAAAGCTACTCTCATCTTTTTATATAGGTCTTGCTAACCTTTTCTGATCATATTAGGTGTTTTTTATTATGACAAATGGAGTGTGCACTCAAAAAATTGGACAAATCTATAATTTTTTATTACATAATACTACTCCAAAAGCATTAATGCTAGTTTTTAGCCATTAATTCTGGGTAATAATGCATTCACACTATTTATTCAATAAGATTGTTTGGCTTTTTCACCTTTACCCATCTTTACTAGTTTAATTCCGGGCAATGATGCATCCACACTATTTATTCAATAAGATCTTTCTTTTTCACCTTGTCTTAAGGATGAACTACATTAGTTGGTTATCTTAATTATATGATTAATTGGAAAAGACGCATCTTTACTAGTTTAACAGCTATTACCTGGCAATGAGACATCCTTACCATTTGTTCAATGAGATTGGTTTCTTTCTTCACCTTGTCCTGAGGATGAACCATATTAGATGGTTCCAAACATCTACCAAAATCCTCATAATGTGATTAATCGGAAAGTCATTTATCTACATTATGAATCACAAAAATATTAAATTTATCTTTAAATCTAATTAAATTAAATTAACAAAACTTATCTTTATTAATATCATTACTATTCATAATATACTCATATATATATATATATATATATATATATATATATATATATATATATATATATATATATATAAATATAAAAGAACAAAATTAATACAAAACTTTAAATTATAGTTATATATAATTATGTTATATTTTAAGTTATTAATATGTTATAATTAATTTATTAATTTCAATATATTAAATGAACTAATGTAGTTATATAAATTAATGATAATTAATAATATAATTATATAAATTAATGATAATTAATATTTTTATTATATAGAGATAATATTAACATCTATTTAATCTATAATATTTCAAAATAACTTAATATTTCAAAATCTTTTATAAAATTTATTTCAAAAATATTCTAAAATAATAATAATAATTAAATATTATATATATGGAAAGAAAATCGACTACTTTACCACCAAATTTAAATAAATTTAAATCTAATGAATATATACTGCCCAAGAAAATAAGGATGTAGCCCTAAGAATATATATCCCCACAGTTTGGCCGCAATTTAATATGGATCGTTACACGGGAATTTTAAGGGCTTGCGTGCCAGAATCTAAGGAAAAGGTAAGAAACCTGTAGTTTTGGAGGAGAGTGAGACCCTTATAATGTTCAACAAAAGCTGTACGTAACATCTTTTGTGCATGACCAACCTTGCTCCTGCTTACACAAAAGCTTCCGTTTTTCATGCCACTCGTGGCGTTTGCATTTTCGCCAGACTCTGCACAAACACCTCAAACAAAAAATCTGTGATTCACGTTATTCACGCTGCCAACCAACTAAGTATTTGTATTTTGTATTTTCACTCTTTTCATAAAATCCCAGCACTGCCATTAGAATACATTAATGCTTTTTCATATTTTCCTCCAACAATTTCTTACTATTTGGTTCACATATTGCAACCTATTTGGAACTCTTTAATTGAATAATATAAACAGGAAAGGGGGAAATCAATTACCATTGGGAATGTGATCATTACATGCCATTTTCATTTTTCTTATTGGGTATATACTGAACATTTGGAATGTGGTCTTCACATGTCATTTCTAAAGTGGAAAATGTTTTATTGTTTTTTTTCTAATTACTATTGATATATCTAAATCTTGTAACTATACAATTTAAAAAGTGTCTAAAATTATAGAATGAAATTTCCAAAAAAGCGTTATAAAGATTACCTTGAAATCCTTCCTGTGCACTGTGTTTAGTTTTCAAAAAAATCTATTTCAATTTCTTACATGTGGGAAAAGGAAAATTTCTACTTCATTGGCATTTTTATGTTATACTTGTGAGCAAAGGCAGGTCACATGGGATAAAATATATCTGGGCTTCAACCAATTGTTCTGTGTATTTTCAAACATGCTTTTATTTAAAAGAAACTTCATATATACCAACAAATTTAATAACTTTTATTTAAAAGAAGCTTCATATAAACCAACTAATTTAATAAATTAACTCACGAGATTTTCCATACATACCGACCTATGTCTATTTCCTTGTCAGAATCATCTTGATCACCTATTTTAGACGCTGCTAATTGCCCTCTTATCTCAACCATAGTCTCGAGCTGTACTTCAAGTTGTTTGCTTCGGAGCAGGAGCTCCCTTTCTTTTGTTTTGTAAAAGCTGTTCACCATGTTTAGCTGAGAGTCGAGCCTGGAGAAAAATATCTCCTCATGCTCCAACCATGGAAGCGGGCCAAGAAGCTCTGTTTGATATGACTCCTCAGCCTCAGAACCAAGAAGATCATGAGGCTGCCCTTTATGATTTACTACCTGTCAATAAATTGCTCCCCAAATTAACCTTTAACCTCAGATTCTATCTCATACCATCTACCCACAGAATATGTTAAACCCAAAATTTCCAGTAAGGCAACCATGCAAACAAACATAAATTTCTCACCATTTTAGAAAAAGTAAATGGAATCACAATTTAAAAATGTATCTTCTCCATTTATCACATGAATATTTGTGTTGTCAACCTAAACAATGTGTTTTATTTTCAAGATGAATAGATGAAAAAAAACTATTCATTTTAAAGATTAATCATATTTGCTGGTTCCAAATATAGATGAAGAAAATTTATTATTTTAATGATAAATCATATTAACTGGTTTTAATAACAAAAAAATAAACCACATTAATTGGTTTTAAACCTAAATGAAAAAAATCTATTCATTTATAACAACAAAAAAATATTGCTATTATAAATCCTGAAGATGCATTTCAAATTAACTCTACTCACATAAACATAGTTAAAAAAGTCTTTACAGCTTTTTATTCAGTACCAGTGAATTTCCCCCTCGAGAACGCGTAGTACATATACTGAAGGTGGGTCTGTGCTGCGCTCCATGAGTAGCATTGCCTGATTGCTGTTCCAGCACCATCTGCTCTCGAATCTGCCCGATGATTTTCTTCAGCTGTTTATAGTTCACGTAAGCGTTTCTCCACTCAGGAACCAACTGCCCCTCCAATTGCTTCTGAAACTTCACCATTTTCACAGATATGAAATGTGATTGTTCTCCTATTCCAAATTTCCCTGCAACAACACAAAAATAGCCATAAAATTCCAACTTTCCTGGCTTCAAAACCAAATAACCATAAAATTCAAATTCCCTCATACAACACCAAATAATGAAAATGTTTCAACTTTCCCTGTAACAACACCAAATAACCCTAAAAGTCAATAGGATGGCCACACATTGGCATTAATGGAAATATATCAGCAATCTTCCAATAGACTCCATGATTCCTCAATGTACCAATGGGAATTTGACACATGACTATTGGCAGATGAGGAATTCTCTTTGGGGTAGGAAAATGGAAATTGAAAGCAATTTCTTTGCTAAGGAAAATTTCGTTTACTCCTGGGCAAATATATCGAATTCATTCGATACTGTTGGTGGAATTATGTTAAAAAATTGTGGACAATTTCAAATGGACTCAAACCTTCAGAGTATCACTCAAAAACTTCACAGACAGAAGGAAAAAAAAAACTCAATATATATTTAAATACTTTGTTTTGAAATTTGAATAATTTTGGTTATTAAGGGAGGGGCAAACCCAATGTTAGATGGAAGAAGGATGATGTTTTGAAGCTCAGCTTCAATCTTGAATAAAAAAACAATAAAAGCTCAATTTCAATGTTGAATGAAAAAATGACTATGCCAAGTTCAATTTTGTTTATATAGATATAGACTGAGATTAAACCAAAAACAATCCCAATATTGAATAGAAGAAAGATAAGAAACTCAACCCCAATATTAAAAGAACGCCAAAAACCCAACCTCAATGTTGGATAGAAAAACGATAATACCATACTCAATGTTGGATAGAAACGATGATACCAAACTCAATCTAGCTTGAAGCCTTTGAGATAACCCTTATCCAACTTGTCAAAGAGAAAACATCCCATAGCTTCCAGAGGTGTTATCAATCTTGTATGATCGTTGTTTGGGACCTTCAGCAATTTGACTATTGATCGGCACGTTTTCACGATTGGTGAATTTGATTTCAGAGCTTAGGCTATTGGGTATAGGTATTTGTGAGAGTTTATTCTAATGACTCGATTCTAAACTACGGATCGAGGACTTCAACAAGAATTCCCATGCCTCCCGTCTCTGGACTTCTAATCCAGGTCGGCCAAAAATTAGGATAGCAGGTTGGGTCTAATATGATCATCTGAATTCAATATGATTTGGAACAGGCATACCCCTTACCTGCAGGAGTGACTTCCCTGTTTCGCGCGACTCGAGTCCTGCACCACGCAGAGTCGGGAAACGCTGAAAGTATTCAGCCCGGGGTCGTGACACGAGCTAAAATAGACGTTAGACATAACTTCTAAAACAGAAAAAGAGAGATGGGCATTCACGTTCTCTGCGTTCCTTATGCGCGTGCGATTCGTTTTGGAGATTTGCAGGCTTTTGCACATTGCCAGATCAACCCTAACCCTAACCCTAACTACAATGGCAGCAAAGGTTAGCAGTTCTGGTCGGCTCATTGCTTTTCACGCCCTCTTTCCGCCATGAAATGCTGAAGAAAATGAAATGGTATCGGGCACAGACGCCATGGTCGAGCCTCAAACGGAATTTTGTCCTAATAACACTCAGAAGGCGTTTCTTTCATCGGATGGGTTGGCTTCAAAGAGTTTGTTTTATGCTTTTTACTGTTTGGATTCCTCTGTTTTCTTTTGTTAGGTTGTTAAACTGTGCTCTCCATCATTCTCGCCACTCCTACCTGGGAGCATAGATTCCAGTACAGGTAAGAATTATTAACGTGTGGGCGTTTTTCTTTTGGGCCTAACAGTCCCGCGTTACATAACCACACAGCCACAATGAAGTAAACAGCCCGTTCAGGAGGAGAATGTGGAATTGAGTCATACAAGCAGGGTGTCACCTGGACCACTGAATTAAGGGAAAACGCCACTGAAATTGGGCAGGGAAAGGGTGGAGGTGAGTGCAACTTCACTGACATCTTTTTTCTCACCCACCCTACAAGGACTTCTTGGAAAAGCAATCAATGAAATTATTGAAAGACCAGGACTTTTTGGAAAATCAATCCATGGATTGATTCAAAGTCCAGAATGTTAATGTTAGAAACACATGAGAATATCAAAGTACCATTGATAATATATATATATATATATATATATATATATATATATATATATATATAATTAATAATATTATTTATATAATAGATTAGGTGTTGTTAATAGTTAAAAGTATGTGATGTGTTTTTTTTAAGAACTCATAGGTTCAAAACCAGAGGTAGAGAAACAATCAAATGGCTGCTAGGAAGTAAGTTTCTTGTCCCACAAACAAAGAAATCTTATACACCAATTTAGTGTATGACTTGGCAGTGACCTTAAAATTATATATATATATATAATAGAATAAGACACAACAAAGAAAAGTCTCTTGTCTTATAAACAAAAAAAGTCTCATACACCAATTTAATGTCTGGAATAAAAAGCAAAAAAAGAAAAAAAACTAATTAATATATAGCTCACAACATTGGAATGTGAGTTACTGCCCCAGCCCTTCTCACAACAGACTCACTGAATGCAATAGGCACTGCCATGGAGAATTAAGGAACTAATAATTGTACCGAAAATTTCTGTTGTTGGAATGTTGCTGTGTGTTGTTTTTTTCCTTCTTGCTTACTGAATTCACACGGGAGTCTTAGGCAATGTTGGTGTGTTACTGAATTCACACGGGAATCTTAGGTAACGGTAATGTTGGTGCGTATTGTTTGCTTATTGAATTCACACGGGAGTCTTAGGTAACGGTAATGTTGGTGTGTGTTGTTCGCTTCCTGAATTCACACGGGAGTCTTAGGTAATGTTGCTGTGTGTTGTATTTTTCGTTGTTGTTCACTGAATGCATAGTGCAGTCTTAGGTTAGAGTACATAATGTCCTTTATCAAGCCAGAGAGCTCCATAGGAGGAATTGGAAAAAGGAAAGTTCAGCATAGTGCTATCTTTGTTTTATTTAAGAAAGTCTTTTAGTATATTGAGTGAAGCGTTGACATCACGATTTCTCAAAGGGATGTCGACAAAGGGTTAGCTACAACATCGTAGTGGCTCCATTTTCTTCAACCTGAAGACCTGTGTCCCTCACTAGGTAGTTGGTAATATAGGTCATACCCTCAGATTTTGTCATTGGCTATAGTGGTGACACATCAAACGGTATGTTGCAAGAGAGGGGCCTTGTAGTAGGGGATGATTTCAAGCCAGGTTTCCGGCTGAAACTTTTACCCATCGATTCCACGAACAAACACCCCCTAACATTCAAGTTGAACTTCATGAGACGAAGCATGACATTGCCTTAAAAAAAATGACATTCTTAGAGAAGGAGGCTGCCTATCTAACAGAGACATCATATGCTGACATCGTGGCTAAGGTTGCAGGTTGGATATTAAACATGGATAACACTCTTGCAGAACCAATACTTACACACCCTTGACCTATATTAGCAAATAAAATCTTCACTAGGAAGACTATTATAGGATAGAAATAATGCTCATAAAGAGAATGCTATGATCCTGTCACACCTCCCAATTTCCTTCCCCAAATTTTTTTTTTTTCATTCAACCTTCTGGTTTAATCCTAGCAAGGTGTCATACTATTACTTTGCAGATTTATATGGTATTATTTAATTCAGATTGTTTTCCCCAATTCTGATTTATTTCCAGGTGTCCATTACATCCTACCACCTAGGAATTTAATAGATTTGTGACCCAAATAGAAATAGATGGATTGGTAACAAACGTAACTATATTTAACATAAAACATCATGGTTTTATTTATCAACAACCATTTTATGTCTCACCCTTGTTTATATAAAATCAACCTTTGCACACCAAACATATTCGCATGGTTGATAAACATATGTGAAATCGATTCGATTTCACACATTTTCCCACATCGTTATATGTCAAAGGATCTATATGCAAACACTTGATTTCCCATGTCTATCACTACATGTCTCCACTCGTTGATGATATACAACCCTTAGTAATATGAAATTCACCTATGTTTATGACTATGCGTACATAGCACTCGTGTCTATTTATTTACTTCTCGTCATCGTTTGTATCAAGGTTTGACATCATCTGTGTTGGCTTCCACGTAATACCATTTTGTAATTTGGTTTGATATAATTGTGGTTTGAGACAGGACGCTAGATTCCACGCAATCTCGTATATGATTTATCGTCTCGTCTCAGAGGGTGTAATGGGTTTTTTGTTCATTCGTGGCCACGGAAGATTGCTCCACATAGCTCTGGACTCAGTCCGTCGGCTTACTGTGTTTCCAAGTTAATTTTATATGGCACGGACAGGACGCTGGGACATTTAATTGCGTTGCTTGTCATATTAATTGTTTGACGTATGATGTACATGGCACATTAAACCCTTCGATCCGTGGCTTCTCCCTTAGGATCTTGCCATGTGGACGACTCTGATTCATCCTGTGCGTTAGGGTTTTGTGGATCGATTCAGGAGATATGGATATAAATTCACCATGAAAATTCGTTCGTCGTTTTCTTTTCCTTTCCTACGCATTTGGTTTGTCGCATGACAATGGAATTTGATGCCATAGGAAGCTAAGCGAGACTCAGTCCAGTCTCTGGCGTATCTCTGAGCTAAAATTTTCGATTCAGGTATGCCATTTTCGTAGTTCTGAAATTTTACGCTCTATTATTATTGTTTACCATGACTTCCCTTTCATGGAGCTACGCGGCTTGCTTCGAGCCAGCGCTGAGATTTTTGGGTGTAAATGGATCACTTGCCATTGTTTAGTTGCAGATTTAGTTGAATCTAACAATTTTTCAAGACTATGTTGCGTTCTTACAATAGGTTCTATTTTTCTTTTGCAGAGAATTGATTGTTTCGATTTCCAGTGCTTCGGTTTGCGTAGGTTTAATTCACAATATTGGTGTTTCCTTGCTCGTATCCTCAAGAGCTAGACAGGAACTACGGCTCTTGGTTTTTCGGAGCAGCTTACCCTCCTCCTTACGCTCGTCGAGGGTTTCTCTCAGGTTATTCACAGAGCGCTAGAGGAATGCTACCCCTCTCAACCTTCTGGTTCGTTTTGTTTTCCTCTTGTCGACCTGTGTAGAGCTCCATTCTTACTATTTGTTCACCAGAGTTACCGTTTCATGGTTCAAATTTGAACGTCGACCTCCAGTTTATATTTATTTATGACCAATTCCTATTTATGTGTAACAGGTCAGGGATGGATTGGAGATTTCTCGCACCAGGTAGCTATTCCCTTCTTAATTATAATTTTATCATTTCACAGTTAATCTCCTTCGTCACATTCGACATCGTATTGATTTTGGTGTTTCTATCTCTTACAGGTAACTACGACGTCTTACTCTCTCTCTCTTGAGCAATGAGAGTCATGGCTCCATTCAACATTAACATTGTCTCCTCTTTTCCACTTGCAGGTCGGTATTCACCGAACACTGGTTAGAGGAAGTCCATTCTTCTCTCATTGTTCAATAATTTTCCCGACAGCTTAAAATTTGTTTGATAAGTTGTAAAATTTTGACAATCGTAATTGTTAAGTCCCAACACCAAATGTTCCTTTGTATCACTCTACAGGAACATTATGACATTGTCCACAGACCACAATGGCTGATAATCGTTTGGATATTTTGTTTATATATATATATATATATATATATATATATATATATATATATATATATATATATATATATATATATATATTCATGTATCTTATTATCCATAATACCCATTTTGATTTAGTGGATTACTATGTGTATTTTATTGCCTTGAAGCTTTCAGGCCATACAGTCATTAGACTATATTCATGACCATGGTGATATTTTAATGAATAATGTACTGTTATTCTCCATATTATAGATCAGTGGCCTGTATTCTTATAACTCCACATTTTATCATGGTGTTCAAGCAATTGTTCTGTAGATACCATTTTTGTAGTAGTAAGATGTTTTGTCTAGGGCATTTGTATGTGGTTCTCATACCACACTAGTTTGTAGTTTTGATAGTAATAGTATCTAAGTCTCTTCAATAATTTTGGGGAGTAGTACAACATATTACCAGCTCTGCTCTATATCTTTGTTATTAATTTGCACAGGATATTTGTCTAAGTTATCTACAGGTGGTGTATGAATACGTATCTCTATTTTTATGTCCAGAAGACATTTGCATTTATAATCTGCCATTTTACACCCTTGCCTTGGGTTCACATGATAGACTAGAATACATATAGTTAAATATGCCCTGCTGTGGTGAAATCTGTATGTTGTTTATTTACTTAACTTTATTTCATCTATTAGTTCTATCCTCTAATGTAGGATTGGTTCCATAAAATAAATATTAGTGAGCAGTCTCATGCTAATTAATATTTGATTCCTTTTGGGGTAGTATTAACTTCTTATATGTAGAAATAACTTACTATTGGGCTTCTGGTTACGTATGAATGATGTGCTGACCCTGAAGTCAGTCTATACAATCTTTTCTTTCTCATTTAATGCACAATTTAAATTACAGTTCATCTACTGCTATTTTCAAGTATAGTACAGGAACTCCCATACTGCTTTATCCTAATCCTGCTCATAAATTTATATCCATGGATCAGAAGTAATTTAAAGTAAATTATCTGTAGGGGATATGTATCCTCAGATTTAAACCAACCTTGGTTTGGAGTTTTCGTTGGATTCTACTCTACATAATTTTTCTCTACAACCATACATAATTATAAGGGTGAATGCCCTATGATTGATTCTGTTAAATGTAGCACTAATAAATCTAATAACATATAAATCAATTGTTATATGTAGCCAATTCATACTATATGAAGTAAACACATCAATAAATTTAGAGACATACCACTCATGCAATTGACCAACCTCCCAACCTTAGAGTCCTTTTGTCACCCAGAACTCACTCCTGAGCTGAGATCACCACCTAGAACATACTAACCTCTAATCTGTGTAGAAGCTGATTATTTAACATATTGTTCCCCAAAGCATGTTTCTAATTCTGCGTCCAGAATATCAGGATGCTTTTCTTCCTGTTTGCCTAGGCTTCCCATTTTAGCGATTCTTTAAAGTTGTTTTATGCTTTTCCTTAGCTTTTCGAGCTTTTTACCTCTTCCCAACTATTTTCCTCATCATTGGGAAAATTTAGATTCTTCCTCAAGAATCTAAATTAGAATTTATTTCTTCCAAGGATTTTTGAAAGATTGTGGGGAAATAGTTGCGTTATCCATCCTCATGGATTTAGAAAGTGATCTCATACATCTAATTTTGGTTAATCTGCACAAAATCATTTTATTTATTTCCTCAATTTAAATATAAATAATTACATTCACCAAATACTTGTCCTTTGGGGTCCACTCCCCTTAGGATTAAAGTTCAATGTCTAGCGTTGAAATTCAAACACATAAATTGGGGGTGTTACAGATCCCTAGGACCTAAATTGTGTAATGAAAATAAATTAAAGGCACCTGGGTGTTCCTTTCGAGGTAGGAAGCTTTAGAAAAAATGGTGCATAGAACCCATAGAGGTGGATACTTTTGGTTCCATTCATTCTCCCTCATTATCTTGCTTTACAGTTGTAACACCCCCAATTTGTGTGTTGAATTTTTAAAGTTAGACATTTGAACTTTAATCCTAAGGGGGTGGACCCCAAGGGATGAGTATGGTGTGAATGTATTTGCATATTTTATTTGAGGAAGTAAATAAAATGATTGTGCAATTTGAACAAAAAGAGAATTTGAGATCACTTGCCAAATCCATGAGGATGGATAAGGCAACAAATCCCCAAAAATCTTTCAAAAATCCTTGAAAGAAATTAATTTAGATTTGAGGAGGAATCTAAATTTCCCCAATGAAGAGGAGTAGTTGGGAAGAGGTGAGAAAGAAGCTGGAAAAGCTGAGGAAAAGCTTAAAACAGCTTTAAAGAGTCCCAAAGTGGGCAAATGAAGAACAGAACTCAAGCATCCTGCTATTCTGGACGCAGAATTAGAAACATGCTTTGGGGAAATATGAGCTTAAATAAGCTTCAGGAAAAGCTTAAACAAATTTTTAAAGAGTCCCAAAATGGGAAGCCTAGGCTAAACAGGAAAGAAAGCATCCTGCTATTCTGGACGCATAATTAGAAACATGCTTTGGGGAAACATGAGCTTAAATAAGCTGCTCCTAATCAGATCAGAGGTTGATCTGTTCTAGGAGGTGATCTCTGCTTGGGGGTGAGTCCTGAGAGACAAAGAGGACTCTAAGGTTGGGAGGTTGGTCATTTGCAGATTGTGGTATGTTCTGAAATTCTTGTTATTCTATTTTATGATGGTATGAATTGGCTACATATAAAAAAATTAATTAAATGGTGTGATTGATGTTAGTACTACATTTAACAGAGTCCATCCTAAGGCCTTCACCTTCCAGATTCTGTTTAGTTGTAGACCAGAAATCCATAGAGTAGAAACCTCAGAAACTCTAAACCAAGATCGGTTTATCTGAAGTTACTTAGTCTCCACAGATAATTAAATATTTTCCGGTTTCATATACATACAAAAGTGAAATTTTATGCTCATAAGTATGCTAGAGATATATAGTAGCAGAATTGAAATCTACATGGTATAAAAACAAAGGGAGCAAAGTTATTTAAATATGTATTTCGAAATTCTTCTAGATCCAGAAATTAATTCTACTCTATAGGAGTATTATAGCATTTATACCAATTACCATATTCTACCTCTAAAAATCTTGAAATAAACATCATAGCCAAGAGACTTAAGCTATGTCTAAGGCATAATACCAAACAACTATTTAATACATGTATATGCTTCCAAATTACTAAGTAAGTACCTAGCGCTAAACCAATAGAACATTTTCACATTGATTTCAAATGAAATATGGATATATGAATCCTATATTTATATATAGGAACGAACCATATATGTTAACAAGAAATATAAATACAAATCCGATATGCTAAAATGAGATATCGATACGAATCATATATGGCAAAAGGAAATCTTTTATACGATCCTTATCACTATTCGATTTTATACGTAAGAAAACTACATTAAACCATGGTCGTTAGTAGTTATACTAGACATTAGACCTAAGTCAACCAAAAGTATCTAACTGTAAACATTACATTGGGCCTTAACATTTGATCCGTTTAACTATTGTATGAAACGATTTGAGGCGAGATTAAAACGATGCTATACGGCATAACCCATACTTTCAATAATTAAAAATTATGAAACTACGCATGGAATATCCGAGATGACGACACGGTTTTCACGCCGGTTATTACTCTCCATGCAACGAATTATGATCAAACTGATATGGAAAAAAAACTATGACATTAAGATACCACAGACTGCGCATCATAGTTATGATTCTGAGGAATGCTACCACTCTTAACACATCAGGCATACAGAGTTAAAAATTTAGTTCACGGATGAGTATCAATGATGGGAGAACTCGGAATCTGATCTGGAAATAATAGGTCGATTTGGTGAAACGAGGCATGCGTTGAAGTAGTGTAAATCTGATTGATTTCCCCAGTTTCAACTGAGAAGCACAAAATAAAACATACAAACGAAATCATGACATAAGTCCTAAACAGTTAACGGTTGAGTGCAAACGATATCAGTTGTATCATTAACAAATTGGAGGCATCAACCTCTGCAACTGAACGAACGAATTAGGGTTTACCTGCGTATAGGGTTTGGTTCCCACCCTTGCGTCGCATTGATCCATATGCTGGTTACACAGACTAGAACACCGGCTGTAGAGAGATTAACCAAACGGAATGCCGGACATCTTAAGATCCCGTTCCGGGACTCAGAAAACAAAAACAACAAAGAAAAACCCAGAAAACCAATAATATGTTAACAACGGCCGTGGTGAATAAACATTTGAACCGCCTGCGAATAGTTGCTACACGGTGATGCTTACTGAATGTAACCGTGATAGCGTGGTGAAATAAACTCTTATCAGTAAAACAATAGGGTTACAGCAGCAAAGTCTAGTACAACTATACAAAGAAAAATAACTCAGCGTATGTAGAAGGGCAAAAAGAGCGTAGCCGATATATAAATCGAGGACTTATAAGCGCCAGTGAACCGTCTGAGATGACCTCTATGCAAGAACAACCAGTAAATGGATGAGACACTGTTTATGAAAGCCAGAAACTATACAAACGATGGAACGCAGGAATAATGAGAAACCTTACGCTTGAACCTCCTTGGCCCAGTAGTCCAACCCTTCGCGATGACTGAGAGCCCGCACAAGAGTAACATAGAATATAAGCCGTGAGATAGTGAATAGCCACCGCTCGAAATCATAGAATTAACCGGGGAGGGGCGGATAATAATCTAGAGATGAAACCAATCTCTTAATAAGGGAAGAAGACCCCGCAACCCTAAACACACTGCCCCATAAATTCCGAGAATCTTGAGGTCGATTGGGAAAACTCTGCCACGTCCATGGGCGAGTACCAGGTGATAGTAAAGGGCGCAGAGAAGGTATGGGGAGATACTACACCTCGCATGCGTGAAGGTAAGGAGCTAACCTAGAAATAATAACTTCCCGAGACAGAACTCGGCCTACAGTACTGGTACCAGTCAAAGATGACAGTTATCAAGCCACTCGTCAATTCCTGCTGAGCATGGAACAAGTTACGCCGGCAGATGGTACCTTCCTCTCAGTGAAGCGACCCCGCCCCTGCCTGCAAAATCATCCAAGTAGCAAAACCAAAATCAGACGTTAAACTCTGTCGAGCAGAGCATGGTGCGACATGAATATTATAAACAGAAATCAAAATGCATGGTATACACTCCTTGTATGAAATCACAGCAAATATGCATTGGGTCAGAATCCAAATGATAATTAAACCGCCCTCAGGCTAAATGAGTTCGGATGGGTTGGAAGTTCAACTACGCCGAGACGCAGGTCTGGTTATTATTACATGAAATGTTTGATGGGTAATTATAAAATGATAACTATAGGGTCACCGCGAAAGTAAACAATGCAAAAACGGTGTCCACGTCAGATTAGGTAAGTCAAACTGTTCATAATGAATATAAGAGGCGTGGACCTGAAATTATATAACCGGCTCGAACGCCATAAACTTCTATTATGGTAGATTTACGCGGATTATATAACCCTACATATATCATTGGAATTGTTCGAACTGCGCATTATGTATGATATTCATAATCCCTATCCTGAGGAGTTGTCAAACTATGATTGACTATATATTCTATAGGTTCGATAACCTTTTTAAAAAGGGCAGATATATACATAAGTGATTTCTATTATACGCCGATTCATGTGAGTACCCATAATGGTTGAGAATGGGGAAGTGTTTTATATATGCGTTACCTATATATCTAGAGGGGCGCGCCAATACTTTTATCAAAGCATATATATATATATGGGATATATTTATATATATGTTATATATAGTTATGCTCATTCAAACCCCTTTGTTAGAGTATGTATATATATATATGTGGATTTCATATACCAATGGTATATATGATATATAAGATATATTTAGAGGGGGTATGTGTTAGATATAAATGGTATATGTGTTATATAGGGTTTATACCTACTCTATGTTAAGGGAAGTGTCCCATGTTAATATCAAGGGGGTCTACAATTTTATATCCATGGGGTTACTGTAACCATGGGGAATATAAATTCCACTTCTGAACTTAATATTCAAGTAACCAGGTAAATACAAAGGAAACATCAGTATATATGTGGGAAAAAAAAAAAAAAAAATTTCCTTAACTGGAGGTGTTACAAATGGTATCGGAGCCCAAGTGCAAAAAAATTGGGCTGTTGTTATTGTGCTCACTGAATTCTGAATATTATTGAACATTGTAGAGATTGTTTTTTTGTCTTACTAATCAAATGTATGAGTGTGTACAGTGGTGCTAAAATGGCTGAAGAGGGAGGAATTTATGTGGATCTGCGTGATGAGTTTGCTACTCCAGATCCCAATGCCCCGGTAATGGCTATGTTGCATAGGCTGCAACGAGAATTGGCTGAACTAAGAAGCCAAAATGACATGTTGTCATCAGCCAGTAAGGAGCAGGAAAAGCTCATCAGGGAGCTAACTTCCCGGAACAGCCAGGAAGGCGAAGGTTCTGGAAAAAGAAAGATGGATGAGTCTGAGGATGAGGATGCAGCTAGAAATCAACATAAGCAGAAAAGAGAATTGCAGGGAGAATTTAGAAAGATCAAACCTCCCTCCTATGTGGGGAGAAGGAAGAAGATGCTGAAGCTTGGTTGCTGAACATGATCAAGTATTTCCAAGTATATGAATATGAGAGTAATCTGAAGGCCAGATTAGCTGTGTATCAGCTACAAGGAAAGGCTACACTGTGGTGGGAAGAGACAAAGATGGTGCATGCTATTGATGAAAAGACAGTGACTTGGGAAGATTTCCAGGTTAAGTTCAAAAATCGCTACTTGAATGAGCGTTACTATGATGACAAAGCTAAAGAATTCCATGAACTTAGACTGGGACAGCTCACCATCGATGAGTTTGTCACTAATTTTACTAATTTACTGAGGTATGTCCCTTACATTAGGGAAGAAAAGGCAAAAGTGCAAAGGTTTTTAAATTGTTTGCCTACTGTGTACAAGGAAAAAATTGAGTTTGACAACCCAAAGACAATGGATGAGGCTGTTAGAAAAGCAATATTATGCTATCAACAGTTTAAAGGTAAGGTTGAACAAGGAAAGAGCTGGGTGAACAAGGGTGAGTTCAAAGGAAAAATACCAAAACCAGCATATCTAAGAAATTTTGGTAGAGATCATCAGCGGAAAAAATTTAATAAACCAAAAGAAAGTCAAACTGCTCAGTCCCAAGTGGCTTCAAAACAAGTGGAAGGGAACAATAAAAAGGAAGGGACAGTCAGAATGAAGGAACCTTTGAAGTGTTGGGGCCGTGGAGAACCCCATATGATGAGAGACTGCCCCCATCGAAATATACATATGATCAGTAGAGAGCGAGAGGCAACAACAGTAAATGACATAGCCAGAAATATACCAACTATAAGTGCAGCATTGGAAAATCGGCAAGCAGAACATCAAGCAACCATGGTGGAAATGGAGGGTAAGATTTCTGACCTACCTGTTACTATTTTGATTGATCCAAGTGCTTCCTTAAGTTACATTAGTCCTGGAATTGTAGAAAAATGTAAAATTAAACATGAAAAATTTCAGCAGTCATGGTTGGTACAGCTGGCCACTGGAACTAAGAGAAAAGTCACACATAAATTGCCCAAAACAACAATACAATTAAATGGCTTTGCAACAGAAGTAAATTTGAACATATTGCCATTAGGATCCTATGATCTGCTGATAGGAATGGATTGGCTGGAAAAGAAGAAAGCTCTGATGAACTGCTGGGATAAAAGCCTGCATTGTGTGGATGAAGAAGGGAAACCTTTTACACTAAAAGGGAAACCAAAATCCATTTCAGTAAGACAAATATCATCCTTACAATTGAAAAGAACAGCTCGAAAGGGATACCAAGTCTATGCGGTACATGTGGAAGAAGTAGAACAGAAAACTGAAGAAAATCTGCTGAATGAGTTACCGGTGGTAAGGGAATTTAAAGAAGTTTTTCCAGAGGAGATTCCTCATCTTCCCCCCAAAAGAGAGATTGACTTTTCTATAGATCTGGTGCCGGGGGCCACACCTGTTTCTCGAGCCCCCTATCGAATGAGTCCACCAGAACTTATGGAGCTGAAGATGCAGCTGCAAGAATTACTGGATAAAGGTTATATTAGACCAAGTGTGTCTCCATGGGGAGCACCGGTCTTATTTGTGAAAAAGAAGGATGGAACTTTTAGGATGTGCATTGACTATCGTCAACTGAACAAGTTGACTATTAAGAATAGATATCCACTTCCTAGAATTGATGACCTGTTTGATCAAGTGAGAGGGGCCTCAGTCTTTTCCAAGATAGACCTAAGGACTGGGTATCACCAGCTCAGAATTAAAGAAGAAGACATCAGCAAAACAGCATTTCGAACCAGGTATGGGCATTACGAATTTGTGGTCCTACCTTTTGGCTTGACGAATGCCCCTGCCACATTTATGTGCCTGATGAACAGTGTGTTGAATAAGTATTTGGATAAATTTGTTCTTGTGTTCATAGATGATATCTTAGTTTACTCCAAAAATGAGGACGAACATAAGGAACATCTAAGAATAGTATTGCAGACTTTAAAAGAAAACCAGCTATATGCCAAGTTCAGCAAATGTGAATTTTATAAAGGTAAAATTCAATATTTGGGTCATATTATTTCTGAAAAAGGGTTGGCAGTTGACCCTGAAAAGATAAAAGCAATTAAGGAATGGCCATTTCCAATTGATGTTTCAGCAGTAAGGTCATTCATGGGGATGGCAGGCTACTATCGTATATTTGTGGAAAGATTTTCTGCCATAGCACATCCCATCACTTCATTGCAAAGAAAGGGTGTTAAGTTCGTGTGGACTGAGAAATGTCAAAACAATTTCGAACAATTAAAACAAAAACTTATTTCAGCTCCTATATTAAAAATTGTTGATCCTGATAAAGAGTTTGTGGTATGTACAGATGCTTGCAGAGAGGGGCTAGGAGGAGTCCTATTGCAGGAAAATTCAGTTATTGCCTATGAATCTAGAAAACCGAAAACTCATGAACAGAATTACAGTGCATATGATTTAGAATTTGCAGCTGTTATCCATGCTCTGAAAATGTGGTGGCACTATCTTCTGGGGAAAAAGTTCACATTGATGACTGATCATATTAGCCTCAAATACTTCTTTTCCCAAACTAACCTGAATGCAAGACAAGCCAGATGGCTGTCTTTTTTAAGTGAATTTGATATGGACATAAAGCATATCAAGGGGAAGGAGAATAAAGTTGCTGATGCATTAAGTAGAAATGCTTGTCAAAATTTAAACAACATGGGGAGTAGTGCCCATATGGAGGTAGAGGAATTGGTGGGAAAAGCAGCAACTCAAGATCCCAACTATGAAGCACTCTTGGTGAAACTACAGACAAGGGATAAAACTGATTTCACTAAAAACCAAAAAGGGCTGCTCTATTACAAAAACCGGTTGTATATTCCAAATATAGAGTCATTGAAAAGAAAAATTTTAGATGAATACCACAAACAGCCCTATGCAAGACATCCAGGATACCAAAAGATGTTAACAGCCTTGAAGAAGAAGTTGTTCTGGCCAGGAATGAAGAGAGATGTGGCAGGATATCTAAGTAGGTGTATGGAATGTCAACTGGTCAAGGTTGAGCATCAACATCCAGCAGGTCTTCTAAACCCTTTGCCAATTGCAGAATGGAAATGGGACACAGTTTCCATGGATTTTATAACAGGACTACCAAAAAAATAAATATCAACATGACTCTGTGATGGTGGTAGTAGACACTTTAACTAAAGCTGCCCACTTTATACCAGTGAAATATACTTTCGGAACAGCTCAAGTAGCAAATGTTTTCCTGAAGGAGATAGTAAGGCTTCATGGAGTTCCCAAAGTAATTGTTTCTGATCGAGATTCTAAGTTTACCGCAGCATTTTGGAAAGGATTGTTTGGAGGGATGGGTACTAAGCTGAATTTTAGTACTGCCTATCACCCTCAAACAGATGGGTAGACAGAAAGGACGAATCAAATTTTGGAGGATATGTTGAGAATGTATGTGATGGATAGACCATCAAAGTGGGGGGAGTATCTGCATTTAGCTGAATTTGCCTATAATAACAGTTACCAATATTCTATTAAAATGAGTCTGTTTGAGGCACTATATGGAAGGAAGTGTCGTACTCCTTTGAGCTGGAGCCAACCAGAAGATAAATTAATGCTGGGACCTGATGCCTTACAAGAGATGGAGAGAATTTTTAAACAGATACAAATAAATATCAAGATAGCACAAGATCGCCAGAAAAGCTATGCTGATAAGAAAAGAGTGCACCGAGAATTCAAAGTGGGGGAGCATGTGTATTTGCGCATCAAACCCAAAAAGAGCACACTTTATGCTGGAAGTTGTGCAAAACTTGCTGCTAGATATTGTGGGCCTTTTGAAGTTTTAGAAAGGGTGGGACCAGTGGCTTACAAGCTGGCCTTACCACCCCATGTTAAAGTGCATAATGTGTTTCATGTTTCGTTATTAAAAAGATATGTGCATGATGCTTCTCACATAGTTGATTGGAATGTTGTACAGGTGGAACCAGAAGGGGAGTTTCTGCCAGAACCGCTTCAAATATTGGAGCGGGAAGATATTGAATTGAGAAACAGAACAGTGGCCAGATTAAAGGTGCAGTGGAAGCACTTTACTGCTGAAGAAGCTACCTGGGAAAGGGAAGCTGAAATGATGGAGAAATATCCGTTTTTGTTTAAATGAACTCTAGTAGTTGAATAACAACACCGAGGACGGTGTTTATTTTCAGAGGGGGAATATGTAACACCCCCAATTTGTGTGTTGAATTTTTAAAGTTAGACATTTCAACTTTCATCCTAAGGGGGTGGACCCCAAGGGATAAGTATGGTGTGAATGTATTTGCATATTTTATTTGAGGAAATAAATAAAATGATTGTGCATTTTGACCAACATGAGAATTAGAGATCACTTGCCAAATCCATGAGGATGGATAAGGCAACAAATCCCCAAAAATCTTTCAAAAATCCTTGAAAGAAATTAATTTAGATTTGAGGAGGAATCTAAATTTCCCCAATGAAGAGGAGTAGTTGGGAAGAGGTAAAGAAAAGCTGGAAAAGCTGAGGAAAAGCATAAAATAGCTTTAAAGAGTCCCAAAATGGGAAGCCTAGGCTAAACAGGAAAGAAAGCATCCTGCTATTCTGGACGCAGAATTAGAAACATGCTTTGGGGAATTATGAGCTTAAATAAGCTGCTCCTAAGCAGATCAGAGGTTGATCTATTCTAGGAGGTGATCTCTGCTCGGGGGTGAGTCCTGGGAGACAAAGAGGACTCTAAGGTTGGGAGGTTGGTCATTTGCAGATTGTGGTATGTTCTGAAATTTTTATTACTCTATTTTCTACTGGTATGAATTGGCTACATATAGAAAAATTAATTAAATGGTGTGATTGATGTTAGTTACTTCACGTAATCCATTCTAAGGCATTCACCTTCCGCATTCTCGTTTAGTTGTAGACCAAATCCATAGAGTAGAAACTTCTAAACTCTAAACCAAGATCGTTTTAAATCTGTTACTTAGTCTCCATAGATAAGTAAATAATTTTCTAAGCCATATACATAGAAGAGTGAAATTTTATGCTCATAAGTATGCTAGGGAAATATAGTAGCATAGGGAAATATAGTAGTTAATTGAAATCTACATGGTATAAAAACAAAGGGAGCAAAGTCATTTAAATTATGTATTTGAATCATAGATCCAAAATTAATGTTACTCTAGAGGAGTATTATAGCATTTATAATGATTACCATATTCTACCTCTAAAATTTTGAAAATAAATTTCATAGCCAAGAGACTTAAGCTATGTCTAAGGTATACTATCGAATACATGTATATACCTCCAAATTTCTAAGTAAATACTTAGTGCTAAACCCATATATCATACATTGATTTCAAATGAAACATGGATATATGAATCCTAGATGTATATATAGGAACGAACCATATATGTTAACAAGCAATATAAATACAAATTCGATATGCTAAAATGAGATATCGACGCGATTCATATATGGCAAAAGGAAATCTTTTATACTATCCTTATCACTATTCGATTTTATAAGTAGGAAACTACATTAAACCATGGTCGTTAGTCATTATACTAGACATTAGACCTAAGGCAAACAAAAGTATTGAAATGTAAACATTACATTGAGCCTTAACATTAGATCTGTTTAATCATTATATGAAACGACTTGAGGTGAGATTAAAACGATGATTATACGGCATAACCCATACTTTCAATAATTAAAAATTATGAAACTACGCATGGAATATCCGAGACGACGACACGGTTTTTACGCCGGTTGTTACTCTCCATGCAACGAACTATGATCAAACTGATATGAAAAAAATTATGACATTAAGATACCACAGACTGCGCATCACAGTTATGATTCTGAGGAACGCTATCACTATTAAATACATCCGGCATACAGAGTTAAAAATTTTAGTTCACGGGCGAATATCAACGAGTTAGAACTCGAAATCTGATCCGGAAACAATAGGTAGATTAGGTGAAACGAGGCCTGCGTTGAAGTAGTGTAAATCTGATTGACTTCCCCAGTTTCAACTGAGAAGCACAAAATAAAATATACAAATGAAATCATGCCATAGGTTCTAAACAGTTAACGGTTGGGTGCAAAAGATATCAGTTGTATGCAAACATAGATTAACAAATGGGAGGCATCAACCTCTGCAACTAAACGAACTACTCAGGGTTTACCTGCGTATAGGGTTGAGTTCCACCCTTGCTTCGCACGCTGGTTACACAGACCAGAACGCCGGCTGTAGAGAGATCAATCAAACGGAAGGTAGGACAACTTAAGAGCCGCTCCTGGACTCAGAAAAATAAAAGAACAACAAAAAAATATATATATATAAAACTAATAATATGTTAACCACAGCGGCGGTGTAGAAACATTTGAATCGCCTGCGAATAGTTTCTACACGGTAATGCTTATTGAATGCAGCCATGATAGCGTGGTGAAATAAACCCTGATGAGAAAAACAATAGGGTTACCGCAGCACAGTTTAGAATAACTATACAAAGAGAAATAACGCAGCGAAGGTATAAGGGAAAAAAGAGCGCAGCCGGTATATAAATCGAGGATTTATAAGCGCCAGCGAACCGTCTGAGATGACCTCTCTGCAAGAGCAACCAGTAAATGGATGAGACACTGTCTATGAAAGCCAGAAACTATACAAACGATGGAACGCAGGAATAACGAGAAACCTTACGCTTGAACCTCCTTGGCCCAGTAGTCCAACCCTTCGCGATGACTGAGAGCCCTGCACAAGAGTAACGTAGAATATAAGCCGTGAGATAGGTGAATAGCCACCGCTCTAAATCATAGAATTAACTGGGGAGGGGCGGATGAATAACTCGGCACAAAAACCCCAATTTAACAAGAGGAAGAAGACCCCGCAACCCTAACTCACTGCCCCATAAAATCTGCGAATCCTGAGGTCGATTGGGAAATAACTCAGCCACGGCGATGGGCGAGTACCAGGCTATAGTAAGGTGCGCAGAGAAGGTATGGGGAGATGTTACGCATCGCATGCGTGAAGGTAAGGAGCTAACCTAGAAATAATAACTTCCCGAGACAGAACTCGGCCTACAGTTCTGGTACCAGTCAAAGATGACAGTTATCAAGCCACCCGTCAATTCCTGCTGAGCATGGAACAAGTTACGCCGGCAGATGGTACCCTCCTCTCAGTGAAGCGACGTCGCCCCTGCCTGCAAAATCATCCAAGTAGCAAAACCAAAATCAGACGTTAAACTCTATCGAGCAGAGCACGGTGCGACATGAATATTATAAATAGAAATCAAAATGCATGGTATACACTCCTCATATGAAATCACAGCAAATACGCATTGGGTCAGAATCCAAATGATAATTAAACCGCCCTCAGGCTAAATGAGTTCGGATGGGTTGGAAGTTCAACTACGCCGAGACGCAGGTCTGGTTATTATTACATGAAATGTTTGATGGGTAATTATAAAATGATAACTATAGGGTCACCGCGAAAGTAAACAATGCAAAAACGGTGTACACGTCGGATTAGGTAAGTCAAACTGTTCATAATGAATATAAGAGGCGCGGACCTGAAATTATATAACCGGCTTGAACGCCATAAACTTCTATTATGGTAGATTTACGCAGATTATATAACCCTACATATATCATTGGAATTGTTCGAGCTGTGCATTATGTATGATATTCATAATCCCTATCCCGAGGAGTTGTCAAACTATGATTGACTATATATTCTATAGGTTCGATAACCTTTTTAAAAAGGGCAGATATATACATAAGTGATTTCTATTATACGCCGATTCATGTGAGTACCCATAATGGTTGAGAATGGGGAAGTGTTTTATATATGCGTTACCTATATATCTAGAGGGGCGCGCCAATACTTTTATCAAAGCATATATATATATATATGGGATATATTTATATATATGTTATATATAGTTATGCTCATTCAAACCCCTTTGTTAGAGTATGTATATATATATATATGTGGATTTCATATACCAATGGTATATATGATATATAAGATATATTTAGAGGGGGTATGTGTTAGATATAAATGGTATATGTGTTATATAGGGTTTATACCTACTCTATGTTAAGGGAAGTGTCCCATGTTAATATCAAGGGGGTCTACAATTTTATATCCATGGGGTTACTGTAACCATGGGGAATATAAATTCCACTTCTGAACTTAATATTCAAGTAACCAGGTAAATACAAAGGAAACATCAGTATATATGTGGGAAAAAAAAAAAAAAAAAATTCATTAACTGGAGGTGTTACAACAGTATTTTTCTCTTTACAATAACTTGTCATTTGGAATATATCCCAATTGGTTAGAAGAGATTAACTTTTGACAAAGATTTTCGTATTTTGTTTCAATTTTAGAGTATGCTTATTAAAAACTTAATGCAGTGTGATTAAACTAATTTTCTTACCGAAATACCAAGCCATATTATCGAATTTTAAATATATAATTTGATGAAACATAAATAAAAATATTTAATGTATTTTTTATATATAAATTTAATTTTGTTATGATAAAAAATTATAAAAAAATAATCTAAATTTTAATACACATAAATTAAAATAAACTATTTATTAAAATTATATATATATATATATATATATATATATAACTTCAAATATTCATATTACATAGTAGATTGTTTTCAAAACTTTACCATTCTCATTTCCCATAAAGGAAACCAGAAGTGGAAGTTGGTTCAAAATATGTCCATGAGTCTAACATAAAAAAAACTAGCATCCTCTACAATCTAACCCCAGAGATGGCGGTAGAACTTAACAAGCGACAAATTTGGGTCTCGGAGGATCTCGACCATATCCGTTGGGGCTATACCTCCACTAGCACATTCTCCACCAAGGAAGCCTATAGTATGATGCTACCGCCTCACCAGCCCAACAATATCTGGGACAAAGTCTGGCATTCTAAAAATTGGCCAAAAATTTCCACTTTCCTCTGGCTCCTTAGTAAGTGCCGCTTACTTACTTGGGACAATCTCTGTCAAAAAAGATTCATCAGCCCATCCCAATGCCCCAATTGTGGGAACAAGGAGGTAACTACTGAGTATCTCTTCAATGAATGTGTGGTAGCAATGGTACTTTGGGACAAAGTGGCACTTCTTAGTAGAAGATCGAATAGAATCCCTGGGAGCATCGTCAACACCATACGGAGTTGACCTTCCACCCCTTTTCACTGTGCCATTCTCAACGCTCTATGGACAATACTCCCAGGGCACGTCCTCTGGACGATATGGAAGGAGTGCAATCACCATATTTTTAAAGACCAACGTTCCTCTACTGAAACTATATGGAACATGGTTTGTAGCAAATTGCAGGGGACTTTAGCTCTTCATCCATGGAAGGATTTGGACCTCCCCACTCTCCAAGGGGAACAGATCATCTAGGCCAATTGGAACCTCCAGCTACACTCCTCGCCCATTCCTGAGCCCCCCTCAAACCAAATGGCACCCTCTCCGAGACATTGGTCCCCTCCGCCCTCAGGCTTCTACAAGCTAAACTTTGATGGAGCCTCCAAAGGCAATCTAGGGCAAGCTGGATTTGGAGGTATTTTCAGAACCTCTCTAGGCCAAGTGCACACAGTATTCTACAGCTCCATCGGATGGGATACAAACAATTCGGCAGAGTTGGAAGGACTACTTCAGGGGCTCATCATAGCCAGAGACCATCATCTCTTTCCCCTTCTCATCGAAGGCAACTCTCAAATACTCATTGACATGGCTAAGTACCTCGAGGTGGGCTCTTCAGCCACCAAACTCAACAAGAGTTGGCGCCTGGCCACCAGAATCACCATGCTCAAGCAACGAATTCACATGGACATGGCTATTGACTTCCATCATGTGTGACGCTCTACTAACAAGGTAGCGGATCTCCTTGCGAACAAAGGAGTCCACCATTCCTTGCCTCTCTGGGCTGGCTCTCTCACCTCCATTGATGATGAAGTTCTCCTCCAAGGATGTACATACCTAGTCCATAATGATCTCCATCCCTCGGATGCGGGTGTTATATAGTCTCAATGGGCTACAGGGGGTGGCCATGTGGCTCACCACACGGCTTTCCCATGTGCCATGGCCTAGTGATACTCGAAGCCTTTATTGCTTGTGTGGGTTGGGCTTTAAAGTCCCATGCACCACCCTTCCTTCGACGTATTCAGTGTCTTGTTTATTTTCTCCTTCCTGCTCTATGAGGTTCGCCATTCCCGTTCCTCCCTTGGCTTTTCAGCCTTCTCTGCTTGCCTTCCCTATGCTTGTGTGGCTTCGACCCCCTCGGCTCTGGCTAGAAGCCTTTGGGCTCTGTCTTCTATATCGACTCTGCAACAATAATGTGCCTTACCTAGGATCGCTAAGATGCCATGGCGCCATCGGCAGCGTTGTAGGCAAGCAGGGGGAAGGAGCTTCCATGTGCGGCCCCCTCTGCCTCATGCTCTCCACACGAACTTGAATCTTCCTATCAACTGGGATATGGCGGACTTGTCGCCCTCCATCCTCACTCTAGCCTCGCCTCCCGCTATGTTCTCCGACCCTTTGGCTCCTCCCGCACAGCTCTCTGATTCATATGCTTCACCCTCCTCCTCCCGTTGCAAGAAGAGGGCTTGCAAATCCACCATTGCTGTTGAGCCCGCCTTCCTTCCTCGCAAAATTAAAGCCCTCCCCGTGCAGCCTACTTCCAGCTCTAATTCAGATGACAGTGATTTTGAACCAGCTGTGGAGAAGCGACTCCCGGGGTTGAGCCATTCGGGCACCCCCTCGAAGAAAGATGACCACAATGTGATGGCCTCTCTGGACAATCTAGCCTTCTTGCAGGATATCGCCTCTGCGGACTCACCGGAGGAGCGCCTCAGTCTTCCTCCTTCGCATGAACCGCTTGAGGACGTGAACCAAGGCCTAGACACTCTGGATTATGGATATATCTATCGCATTCTCGAAGAATCGCCTCCCCCCAACGACTCGCCTGAAGGTTCTCCATAGAGTTCATTCTTCGAATTTCTTTGTTTACTGGTTTATCTGCTATCTTTGTTTAGCTTTGTTTATCTCTTTTTGTACTATTACTAAGGCTGGTTTCCCGCTATGGGCAGCATGTTATGGTTGGATTTTCAAGGTTGGTTTCCCCTCTAGGGGCAGTCTAGGTTTGGACAGTAGTGTTTTGCCTATTCCCTTCGTCATGGATTCATCCATTTCTGAGGATGAGAATTGTAACTCTGGTTTGACTGCTTAATAGATATAGTTTTACTTAGAAAAAAAAAAAACTAGCATCCTCTACACAGAAACAATAGTAAACAAGACTAGTAGAAAAATCCATAGCATAACATCTAGATAAAGAATTTGAAGAGGTCACAATCATTGGATCATCCACTTTTTCACTAGGAGTTTCTTCAAATTTAAACTCACACTCAATTTGTTTTTCCATGTGAGTCTATTCACCTTGTCCATATTATCTTCCGTCCTCCACTGATTACTCTAGGTTTCATTTAAGAAAGAGATGATATAATTTCTATTTTCATGCTTCTGTGATAAAACACATCCAAACAACTTATTTAGCTACCAATGAAGGGTGAGTAACTATAGATACTAATTCCTTATTTCCTTGGTATGACCAGGGTTAGGAAGCCAGTGGGATACCTCATCATGCATCTTAGCATCAGAATGGTGTAAAAATGCATAGGTGGGTTACACTTTCGTGAGAAACACGTTCAGAAATTTCATTTTCCCAATAGTTCGATCGAACTTCCTAAAAGTTCATTGAACTTTTAGAAATTTTGGCCAAAGTTTTGAAATTAATTTAGCCGAAATTTTTCTGCTGTTAATATTGACGGCGTGGATAAATAGATTTTTGGCTAGAGATGGGAAATCCAGCAACAAAATTTCAGCCAAACTAATAGTCCGACCGAACTAATAGTTCGGTCGAACTTTCTAAAATAATTCGGCCGAATTTTTTTTTATAAATATACCGACCACTAGAACGCAACAAGTTTTCATTACCATTGTGCTGCTCTATTTCTGTCTCGCTGCTCTGTTATGTTGTTGTCTCGTTGTTGCATTTTTGTGTTTCTATCTCGTTGCTCTGTTTTTTTGTTGTCTTGTTGTTGCATTGCTCTGCTTCTATCTCGTTGTTGCAAGCACGAGGAGGGGAGCAAGCGAAGGTGAGAAGGTGTTATGTTTTATGCTCTATTTTTTTTTCTTTTGTTTTTTAAATTTAATTTTCTATGTTTTCAGGTAAACACATGTTTTCCCTAATCTGCGTCATCAGCGATCTGCAGCCTCGTCATCTCATTGTCTTCTCGCCATGCGCACTCTCATTTTCTTCTATTTTCCAGTTATTTCTCCAAATTGAAATGTCAGACGATATGATCTGTAAGAAAATAAATGTATTAACATCACTGAAAATTTAATTGTGTGTTATTTATTCTCATTGACGTGAGTCTTTACAGCTCTGCCTCTCTTTTTAATGAGTGATTATTTTAAATTCACGCTAGCTTGTCAAATCATTTGTTGTAGTAGAAAGCAATTCCAGTTCATATTTCTTAAATTCAATTTCTCTTTAAAAAAAATTAATGATGATGATTAACAATGGGAGGAATATGTGTATGTGTGTGTGTGTGTGTGTGTGTGTATTTTCAGTGGAAAAAAACCTCTGTTGTATATAATGTACCATCACAATATTAGCCTATAGGATCCCCTTAGGCAATAATTGACCTACGCATTTGACCAAGATCTTGAGTTAGCAGTTTCACTAGTATCTCGCGTATGGAATAATAAACCTTCCTGTTCAATTTCCTTTTAAAAAAAATTAAGGATGACGATTAACAATGGGAGGAACATATATATATATATATATATATATATATATATATATATATATATATATATATATATATATATATATATATATATATATATATATGTATATTTTTTCAGTGGAAAAAAATTGTGTTGTATATAATGTACCTGCACAATATTAGCTTGTAGGAGCCCCTTAGGCAATAATTGACCTGCACATTTGATCGAGATCTTGAGTTAGCAGTTTCACTAACATCTCACGTATGGAATAATAAACCTTCCTATTCCAGCCTTCTGAGAGTAATATCCCTATACTATTATTTGTTCATGCAGCAAAATGTGTGTGTGTGTCTGTGTGTGGTTTTCTTATTATCTTCTATAATATGTTGTGTGTGGAATAATAAACCTTCCTATGCCAGCCTTATGAGAGTAATATCCCTATATTGTTCTCTGTTCATGCATCAAAATGTGTGTGTGTGTGTATATATATATATATATATATATATATATATATATATATATATATATATATATATATGTATATATATATATATATATATATATATATATATATATATATGGTTTTCTTATTATCTTCTATAATATGTTGTATATGGAATAATAAACAATAAAAGATGAAAACATCATTTTTATATCCCATTAACCCACACACATTTACCATTATCTCATCCTTGAGTAATCTCTAATCTCATAAGATGAAACCATTTCCAATTATATGACAACCTTCTTTTTAGACATGGATTTTCAATTGGTAAAGTCTTCCCATCAGATTAGTGGTGTGGCCATGTTATTTGAATCTGTCAGCTTTAACAATGTTCCTCTTTATGTTGTGTGTAATCTTTTGAGGTTTGTCCTAATGTTCTCTTATGTCGGAAGCCCAATCATCCTTTTTGAAGTTATTTCGTGATTATGTCATCATTATTGCTGTTGTTTCAATGTTATTTGAATCTATGTCAGATTTAACAAGGTTCCTCTTTATGTTGTGTGTAACATTTTGAGGGTTGTCATAATGTTCTCTTATGTCGGAACCCCTGTCATCCTTTTTGAAGTTATTTCGTGATTCTGTCATCCTTTCGAAGTCCTTGGCATATTGATCTATGTATGAAGTTCTCTTATAATTTAACTTATTCATTTGATGCAATGCTATTAATTCTCTCCCTTGGACATTGTCCATAGTTTGTGTTTTCTTGTCTCTATACATTTTACTACAATCATTTCTATACATTTTACTACAATCGTTTCCCTTTAGTCCAATTTTTATGATTTATATGGATGGGTTTGGAAAACTATCAATATTAACACAAAAATGTGACAGAAAACCATTTTTCAAATACCATTGACACCAAAAACATAAGGTAATGTGCCAATATAGATAGTGACCATTAGCAAGATCAAAATGCTTAGAAATGGCAATTATATGTTTAGATCTGTGTGTTAACAGTGAGTTATTACCATCAAGATATATAGTGTGACAACCATAGATTTACCAAGTTTGAACTTAAGCAAATTTGTAGCATATATGATAGGTCGCGAGCCTCTTATATTCACTAGCAAAATCAAAAATCTTAGAAATAGAAATTATATGTTCATATCTGTGTGTTAACAGTGAGTTATTACCAACAAGATATATAGTGTGACAACCATAGTTTTAGTAAGTTTTAACTTAAGAAAATTTTGATCATACATGACAGGTCGTGAGCCTCTTATATTCACTACCAGTAAGATATATAGTGTGACAACCATAGGTTTACCAAGTTTGAACTTAAGAAAATTTTGAGCATATATGACAGGTCGTGCACCTCTTATATTCACTGTTGAACTTTAGATCAGATTAGATTATGTTGTTACCATAACTTAGCATAAAATGACAATGAAAATGCCAAACAAATGCAAATATCAACATGCAAGAGAGATGGCATTGTTAGTATGTTAGTATTTTATTAACGATGTTAGTAGGGTCACTTGGGTTACAATGAAATATAGACGAGGACTGAACACCAAATACTCTCCAGCCCTGTAGGTGGAACATTGGCCCTGGTTTTTATGGGAACCATGTACATGTCATTTCTATGTCATTTATCCCATAAAATTTAAGCCCTGTAGATGGAACATTGGCCCAAAATATTAGCCCTGGTTGTTGGGGAACCATGTACATGTCATTTCTATGTCATTTCTCCCATAAACTTTAAGACTTGTAGGTGGAACATTGGCTCTGGTTGTTAGGGGAACCATGTACATGTCATTTCTATTTCATTTCTCCCATAAAATTTAAGCCAAACTATGTACATGTCATTTCTCCCATAAACTTAAGGCAAACATTAAGGAAAACCATGTACATGTCATTTCTCCCATAAACTTTAATTTAATATATTTTTTAAGGAAAATGCTATTATTTTTTGAAACCATGTATATGTCATTTCTCCTATAAACTTTGTACATTTTTCCCATAAAATTTAAAGCATTTTCTAGTGTTTTTGGAACCATGTACATGTTATTTCTATGCTATTTCTCCCATAAAATTTAAGGCAAACTTTAAGGAAAACCATGGACATGTCATTTCTCCCATAAACTTAAGGCAAACCATGTACATGTTATTTCTCCCATTAACTTTAAGACAAACCATGTACATGTCATTTATCCCATAAAATTTAATTTAATATAATTTAAAGGAAAATGCTAGTGGTTTTGAAAACCATGTACATGTCATTTCTCCCATAAACTTTAAGGCATTTGCTAGTGTTTTTGGAACCATGTACATGTAATTTCTATTTCATTTCTCCCATAAACTTTAAAGAAAACTTTAAGGAAAACCATGTACATGTCATTTCTCATGTCATTTCTCCCATAAACTTAAGGAAAACTTTAAGGCTAACCATGTACATGTCATTGCTCCCATAAAATTTAAGGTAAACCATGTACATGTCATTTATCCCATAAACTTTAATTTAATATAATTTAAAGGAAAATGCTAGTGTTTTTTAAAACCATGTACATGTCATTTCTCCCATAAACTTTAAGGCATTTGCTAGTGTTTTTGGAACCATATACATGTCATTTCTATGTCATTTCTCCCATAAAATTTAAGGTAAACAATGTAAATGTCATTTCTCCCATAAAACTTAAGGCAAACAATGTACATGTCATTTCTCCCATAAACTTAAGGCAAAATTTAAGGAAAACTATGTACATGTCATTTCTCCCATAAACTTAAGGAAAACTTTAAGGAAAACCATCTACATGTAATTTCTCCCATAAAATTTAATGCAAACCATGTACAAGTCACTTCTCCCATCAACTTTAATTTAATATATCTATAATGAAAATGCTAGTGTTTAAGGCAAACCATGTATAGGACATTTCTATGTCATTTCTCCGATAAAATTTAAGGCAAACCATGTACATGACATTTCTATGTAATTTCTCCCATAAAATTTAAGACAAACCATGTACATGACATTTCTATGTCATTTCTCCCATAAAATTTAAGGCAAACTATGTACATGGCATTTCTCCCATAAACTTTAAGGAAAACCATGTACATGTCATTTCTCCCATAGACTTAAGGAAAAATTTAAGGCTAACTATGTACATGAAATTTCTCCCATAAACTTTAAGGCAAACCATGTACATGTCATTTCTCCCGTAAACTTTAATTTAATATATTTTTAAGGAATTTTACATGCTTTTGGAAACCATTTACATGTCATTTCTCCCATAAACTTGGCATTTGCTAGTGTTTTTGGGAACCATGTACATGTCATTTCTCCTGAACTTTAATGAAAACCATGTACATTCCATTTCTTACATAAACTTTAAGGCATTTGCAATAAAATTTAAGTCATTTTCAATAAATTTTCATTTAATATATTTTTAAGGAAAATTATAGTGTTTTTGGAAACCATGTACATGTCATTTATCCCATAAATTTTAAAACATTTGCTAGTGTTTTTGGAAACCATGCACATGTAATTTCTCCCATAAACTTGGCATTTACTAGTTTTTTTGGGAACTATGTACATGTCATTTCTCCCATAAACTTTAAGGCATTTGCAATAAAATTTAAGGCATTTTCAATAAGGTAAATGGTAGTGTTTTTGGAAACCATGTACATGTCATTTCTCCCATAAACTTTAGGGCATTTGCTAGTGTTTTTGGGAACCATGTACATTTCATTTCTCCCATAAACTTTAAGGCATTTTCTAGTGCTTTTGGGAACCATGTACATGTCATTTCAGCCATAAACTTTAAGGCAAACCATGTACTTGTCATTTCTCCCACGCATTTGCAATAAATGTTCATTTAATATATTTTATTGAATTTATTTTTTTTCAGGGATAAAAAAGACCACAAAACATGGTTGAAAAATGGACATTATTCATAAAAATTTTTTGTTATCCCAATCCATGGAAAGCAGTGATTACATATGTGCTTTTTAATATAGCGACTAACAAGGTCCTCCAAAGGAAAATAAATATAATAGGAAGAACAACAAATAATGAAGTGTAACATCTCCCGCTTAAGAATTTTTTTTTTTTTTTTCAATCCACCGGGGTTTCATTTCTATTCTTCTATTCATCTAGTTATTGGAATACTGATTTCAAATTTTCAACTTTACTTTCTCTTTGATATAAATTCCGATAGTCATCTAGTATTTCCATTTTCATAAAACATTAGACACTTCACTTATATTACTCTCAACAATATATATATATATATACAACCTTGTATAATATTAAGAAGGGTGGTTCCCTTTTTTTTTTTTTTTTTCATAATATAACATAAGCTATATGGATATACTTTCTTTCTTTTTTCCTACTAACTCTTATACATTCAACCCATATATAATTGGATTCACTATATATCACGCCCTAAACCTCCTTTTGTTAATATCCTTCATCACCATAGATAGGTATACGTGGAGGTATATATATAACTATACCACATACCCTAGGTGCAAGTTATATAAATAAGATATATATAAGTCCACCTTTAGTATAACTGAGCTTACATATTTATCTTTTGGGCAATATTAGTTCAATGAGTACGTATATATATATATATTGCATCTATATTTATGTATATATATAACACATATATGGCCAACACACATATTTGTTTTTATAATTTATTTAAATCGCCACAATGTAATGCATATCATTAAATTAATCACTTTAATGATTTTGTTGGGGCCTTGCGCTTATACAACCCGGCCATATAAAGTCATACATTGCCATTTAAACATTACACCGCCTACTTTTAATTTAACGTCTTATCAATATCCGTGGAACTATATTCCTTTTTTTTTTTTGTGCTGAAATATACCATACCGAGCATGAGTTCTTGATGTAACTATCTCTTACTATGCGAACCCTCGCTTTTGGATTTTCTAACCCTAACGTGCTGGGTTTTGTATTGTTTGTGTGCACGCCAGTGGCCGGATTCTTCACGGTGGCTTCATTATTAATTGTTCCTACTTATGCAGATCGCCTCCATTGGAATGATGTCCCGGTATGTAAACGTGGAACCCAGATACTAACTGGGATCACTTTCGACGGTGTACCCACATGTCGGTTCAGCATGATTTCTTACAGCTTCTAGAGTGTATTTTTCACGTTACCCTCTGGTTTAACGTGTGAAAGTGCCGATTTCCGGCGCGTCTTGCTTCATACTGAGCGTGAGGTTGACGGGTGGCCTGCTGTTTGACAGATCAGTGCATCCAAGTACCGGGGAGGACCGATCTCTGCCTAGGAGAATGAACTTCTAGGTTTAACACTCTATTCGTTTGCAAGCCGAACGTAGCTACCCCATACCCCACACTGCGCGCCTCACTGTTGCCTGGTACGGGCCTGTCATCGTAGCCGCGTTTTCTCGATCAACCTGGGGATTTCCTGGTCTTCCTGTACCAGTGCAATTAGGGTTACAAGGTTTTATTTTAAATCGATTCTCCTATGCAGGTTGTTCATCCCATCTTTCCCTATTCTTTCTGAATGTATCGCAGATGCATTTTTCCCCTCTCCTCGCCAGTGATTGAGGGTATGCTCGGGTTCGATTGCAGTCAAGCTTCCTCGCTTCTGGTGTGGGGTTCGATCTTCACACAGAGTTCTAGTATGTTAACCCGGGACTCTTTTACCTCTCTGAACCCTTTTAAATGTTATTTCCCTTACGCTCTCAGATTTATTTATTTTCTTCATGATTTATCCGCGAACCCACTCTCTTATTCTCTTCAAATTTTGTTTTGCAGAGCGGTCGACTCAGCGGTATTACAGGCGAGAGTCCTAGCCGGACCTCCAGCGATTGCTACGTTTAACTTACTCTTCGGCGATGCTGTTGTTCATATACACACACACTGGAGTTCGTCTTATCCAATTTTTTTTGTAAATTGTTTTGATGTAAACGCAGGTCTCTGGTTTTCTGTGGTGTCTTAACGTTTTTTTTTTTCATACTGCATGTTAATTAACTCCACTGGCTTCGCGTTGGTTTTCATACACAATGTGAATTATGCCGTCGGCTTTTTACCCATTACCCGCGGTCTTGTGATCCAAATTTCGTTTGGTGAAGACTAGGTGAACCTTCACGCGGTCTAACAATGATTAGGGATAGAGTATTACTTACCAGTACTGATATCCTGTACCCTTTTCCTCTGCTCGTGTTATTTCATATTAACCAGCGTCTTTACAGTCCGAAGACTCGTTGACTGCGTCTAAGGGTATAGTGTATTATTTCTTCACCATGCACGAATGCAGTTTGGCTATACGTGATTCTTATATACATTACCTTTGAACTTGCTATTAACCTAAGCTGTAGTCTATCTTTTGAAACTTTTTATTTTATTCACATATATATATATATATATATATATATATATATATATATATATATATATATTGCCAGAAGTAATGATACGAGTTATCATTATTTCTCGGCAGGGATATGACTGTGGAAACGAGCTATTCGATTTGCGCTCGGCATTTATATAGTCGGTTTGTGATATATATATATATATATCCGCATTAGTTTACCTTGCAGAACGATGGTTTCGCTCGCTATAGATATTTCCTATATGTTTCATTGATAATTTTAGAGATTGTTCATATGTTTCATTGATACCTTTTTGATGTACTCTTTTTGAAATATATAATCATATATATATATATTGTTCGTACTTGATTTCTTTCTTACTTATATCGGTTAGTTATAGGGTTGCATTTATTTTGTCCTTGAAACATATAACAATATATCTATGATTCGTTTGTACTTGATGGTGGACAAGAATTGAATTGTATGATGCTCGAACTTTATTAATATATGTCCCAAGTGTATTAAATGCATCGATATATATATATATATATATGTAGTAAAAAGTTCCATTGATTGTGATACATTAATCATAGATCACTCTTTTTGCACTAATGTTTATTTCAAGGTTTAGAGATGGAGTTATTCTATCATTGTTATGTATGCTACAACCCCTCTATAGTTTACAGATATTTTGTGTTTAACAAGAATTCAACATCCATATGCTAGCATACTTGCTTGTAAATTCTATTTTTCTTTTAAGGTGTACCTAGGTGTATTCAATGGTGCTTGACTAGAGAACCTTAATTTTTAGGAAATTATTTTATTATGTTACAGGTTTTCAATGAGTAAAATATATTTAGATATGAAATCTATACCCATATAAATGGTATAATGCTCATATAGAGTAGAATTACTCTTTTTCTAGTACCCTTTAGAATGCTCATATATACAGTCTATACTCTAACATCTTGCTTTCTTCTTTTCTGCTGCATACCATGTATATTTCAATGCTACTATAATGTTTCTCTAGCATACACATAAGCAAATCATATCATTTTTTTTGTGTCTACAGGGAACATAACAAAATTAATCATCTGTAGAGGCCAACTAACTTCAGATTTAAACCGATCTTGGTTTAGAGTTTCTGAAGTTTCTACTCTATAGATTTCTATTCTACAACTAAACAGAATCTGGAAGGTGAATGCCTTAGGATGGATTCTGTTAAATGTAGTACTAACATCAAACACACCATTTAATTAATTTTTCTATATGTAGCCAATTCATACCATCAGAAAATAGAATAACAAAAATTTCAGAATATACCACAATCTGCAAATGACCAACCTCCCAACCTTAGAGTCCTCTTTGTCTCCCAGGACTCACCCCCGAGTAGAGATCACCTCCTAGAACAGATCAACCCCCTGATCTGCTTAGGAGAAGCTTATTTAAGCTCATATTTCCCCAAAGCATGTTTCTAATTCTGCGTCCAGAATAGCAGGATGCTTTCTTTCCTGTTTAGCCTAGGCTTCCCATTTTGGGACTCTTTAAAGCTGCTTTAGGCTTTTCCTCAGCTTTTCCATATTTTTCTCACCTCTTCCCAACTACTCCTCTTCATTGGGAAAATTTAGATTCCTCCTCAAATCTAAATTAATTTCTTTCAAGGATTTTTGAAAGATTTTTGGGGATTTGTTGCCTTATCCATCCTCATGGATTTGGCAAGTGATCTCTAATTCTCTTTTGGTCAAAATGCACAATCATTTTATTTATTTCCTCAAATAAAATATGCAAATACATTCACACCATACTCATCCCTTGGGGTCCACCCCCTTAGGATTAAAGTTCAAATGTCTAACTTTAAAAATTCAACACACAAATTGGGGGTGTTACATGAAGCATATTATATTGCATTGATAGAATGCTTGGGAACAGCTAGGGAGTATGGATCAAATGGAATTGTATGTTTCACCAATTTTAAACTTGTGTGCAACTAGATGAAAGGTGTGTACCAAGTTAAGAAGGACATGCTAAAACAACTGCATGGAAAATAAAACAATATTGTTACACAATTTCAACTTTTTAGTATAAAATAGTGTGGAAATGTTAATAAGATGTTTGGTGATCTATTTTGTGGGTAAATTCCAATTCAAGATTCATTTTTCAATGATGAATTAGTATTATACGGGGCAATGTCAATTCAAGATTCATCTCTCAAAGATGAATTAGTGTTGAAATGCTCTCCTTCAAAATTTATTGATGGGAATTGTAACATATCTTTGATATGTGTGTGATTTTTACTTATAAATGTGTCACTTTTAATGACCATGTGTTTTTTCAGTTATATACCAAGTGTGCTCCCACCATGTAAGTGCACCTTGGTGAAATTCATGCTTTATAAAATTAAAATGTGCAAGAATACAACAAATTTTTGTTTAAAGTGAGTTTCACATATAAATTTGTGCTTTGAAAGTTGTGTTTTACATAATTTGTGTTTTTTTTCAACATTTGTGTACTAAATTGCATTAATTTTTTGAATTCTTTTGAATTTATTTTAAATAGTAATTTTAAGAATTTATTTTAAATAGTAATTTTAAAAATAATTGTAAATGTCCACTGTAGATATCCATATATATGTCATGGAGGATGAAATACGAACATCAATAGAATCCCATGCCTCTACGAGAGAGGGGGATCATGGATCGAGGGATGCATGTTTTTAAATGGCATTTGAATATATAATATTATCTCCATACATACCTGTATACATGTTGAATTGATTTTTTTATTGAATATATATATATATAATTTTATCCCCATGTAATTACATGTATACATATGGAATTGATTTTTTATCAATTTTGTAAGTTAAATTAGTTTTTAATAAATTTCATATTTTATTTTTTAGAAGTTAGGAGGACAAGAGTATCTACTCCATCAATGGAGTCTGCCCATTGTTCACATAATCGTGGTATGGTTCACACAATTTAATCAATCATATGTACATGTATTTATATGTATGTATGTATTTTTGAATTGATTATAAATTTATATTATTTTATGAAGCTTCCCTCTCCTCGCGTGAGGAAGGTGGTGGTACGAATTCCCCTGATGGCTAATCAATAGGTGGTGGCCAATTGTGTGAGGGTGGTGATATGCATTCCCCCGGTGGCCAATCAATGGATGGTCATGTTGGTTATCAACCAATTGGTGGTCACTATGGTTCTCAACGATCTCAGGGTCGGCATGATGTTTCCCAACCATCTGGAAGTGGCCATCAATATGAATATTATTTTCATTCAATTATTAATTTTTTAAATTATTTATATCATTTTTATAATTAAAAATAAAATTTGTACAAATTTGTTCACATGTTTTTCTATTTATACAAAATTTTATATATTGATGCAGAGGGTGAAAATGTTGCTCAAAAAAGACGTAGGTCAGAACGCGTTATTCAAGAAGAAGGTTGTACACCAACCACGACTTATCCTTCTGACATTTCCAATTTACCTTGGGAAACAAACATCCAGCAATGCACATTACAAAGGTGTCAACATATTTACTCAAAATTGAATAAAGATCTTGTGTCTTTGAAACTCCCTGCTGAGAGTCGAGAAATCTTAGAAATAGTTACTCACTCTTTAAGAAAAATTGTATATGTGTACAAAAATCTTGGGCCAACCACTGATACTTTTGTAGAAGTGATGAGGAAAAGAAAGGAAACAGTGATGGGTACCAATACATAGGAAGATGTGAAATACAGAGTTACAACATAAATGGCTAAGTCTACGTTTAATTTCAAAAAAGGGCTGAAAAGAAATATGTTAAAGGTGCAATATTTCAAGCATCCTAATATATCTTGCCATTTGTATGATAGGCACCTTGTTGCATATGGAAGACTACCATGGAATGATGAGGTTTCTCTTTATTTGTCAAAATTATTTTATGCAGAATTCTTTTTGAGAATTAAACCCAATTATAATGACTTTCTCTCTAAATTTTTTGGTTCTAAGAAAGGTCGATTATGTGACCGTAGGGGCACTAAGCGTGATGCTCATTTGCTGCACCTCGAGCCACCATTGGTAAGTAGACTTCTTCGTGTGGAAAATTTGTGATCAGAGATGGATGCCACTTCTCAAATTAGTCGAGAAGCATGGATTTCATCATAGAAAATGTTCAGAGTGGGCTTGGTGGAATTAATGTTTTTCTGAATCGAAAAAGAGCACGAGAGAATGCACGTGATAATTTTGTGTATCATACAGGTGATGAAATAGACAACATGAGTATTGAAGAGCTCAGAACATATGCAAAGAACTGTTGCAATGGTTGGCTGGACTTTATTATTCATGAGGAAGAGGGCATGCAATCGGTATGTGTTAATGGTTAGGGTGAATATCTTAACATGTAAAATTTGTAATAAATACATATACATACATTTATTTTTATATGTTAATCTAACAAAAATGTATCATATATGTGAACACCATTTGCAGTTATCATGCTTGATGAGCCAATATTTTAATATAATGGTCGAAGCTTTAGGTTCTTACAATTAAGATGGTTCTCACAATCAAGATGATATGTTGGAAAATGTTAGTATTTTTTTAGTGTTCATGATGTTCATGTACAATTATTTTAATCTATTATTATATTGTTATCATGATGACATATTTTTAAAATAAATAATTGTGTACACATGTACATGTATATAATTAAATTTTAACATATTCTAATTCCATCTTATGTTTTTGAAATGGAGGTACCCTCTTCTTCCCTATTAGGAGATGTGCCAAATCCATAGTCACAAGTACGAACAATTTTTCACTTAAATATGTTTTTAAGTTATAAATTGAGTTGAAAGTTTCATTAAAGAATGAGATCTAGATCTTGAGTTATTTTACAGTTTTAAAATTTTTGAATTTTAGGATTGTGGAGATGATTTTCGTTCGGAGCCACCCTCTTCTTCCCTATTGGGAGATGTGCCAAATCCACCATCACAAGTATTCATTTTTTCACTTACGTTTTTAAGTTATATATTGAAGTTTAAAAGTTCCATTAAAAAATGAGATCTGGATCTTGAGTTATTTTATAGTTTTAAATTTTTTGAATTTTAGGTTTGTGGAGATGATTTTTGTTCAGAGCCACCTTTTTCTTCCCTGTTAGGAGATTTGTCAAATCCACCATTACAAGTATTCAATTTTTCACTTATATGTTTAATTTATAAATTGAATTTCAAAATTTTTATTAAAAAATGATATCTAGATCTTGAGTTATTTTACAGTTTTAAAATTTTTGAATTTTAGGTTTTTAGAGATGATTTATGTTCTCCAAGGACTCTAGCGATGGAGTGTATGATGGAGATAGGAACATCCACACAATTTGAACAAGTTGTCTAACTTTTTTTTTAATATTATTGCAAATTATTTTATGAATTTTCATTTAAAAAATTTTAATATATATATATATATATTGTACAGTTTACTGTGGAGGATGTATTGATGGATGACCAACAGAACACAATGGAGAGGGAACTACATGATGTATTACATGAATTATTTTTTTTTCATTTTGTTTTTTTTACATGAAGTTCTACATTCTCATTCAATTTTAAAACATTAAATTTTAATGTTTACACATTGTGTAAAGGTTCCCCATTCTTCAGAGGATAGCACAACGAGACTCAAGATACTGCTGGGAAAGACTCTGGATCCATCTCTATTTGATTGATGATGCACATGTGCAAAATTTTATTTGATAGATAGTCTTAAATTTACTTTTCTATATAGAGTCTTATTTAAGCAGTCATATTTACTTTTATATATAACTTGATACTTGTAACACTATACATTGTTATATATATTTACTTATATTGTTCAAGTGATATAAATTTTGGACATATTTTACATTTTGGATATAGTTTCAAACTACATTTACTTTTATCAAGAATGATTTTAAATTTTGGATAGTTACATTTGGCATGTGATCACATGTTGTGATATAATGTTTTGTTTTTAAAACTAAAGTTGTCATTTTATTTGTTAAATATAAAATTAATCTAGATTGGAATTTCAAATTACAAAACACGTGTATATTTTGGATAGTTGAACTATATTTGGCATGTGATCACATGTTGTGATATAATGTTTTGTTTTTGAAACTCAAGTTGTCATTTTATTTGTTGAATATAAAACGAATCTAGATGGAAATTTCAAATTACAAAACATGTGTATTTTTTGAATAGTTGAACTACATTTTGCATGTGATCACATGTTGTGATATAATGTTTTGTTTTTAAAACTCAATTTGTCATTTTATTTGTTAAATATAAAATGAATCTAGATGGAAATTTCAAATTACAAAACACACGTGTATATTTTGGATAGTTGAACTACATTTGGCATGTGATCACATGTTGTGATATAATGTTTTGTTTTTAAAACTTAAGTTTTCATTTTATTTGTTAAATACAAAATGAATCTAGATGGAAATTTCAAATTAATAAACACATGTATATTTTGGATAGTTGAACTACATTTTTCATGTGATCAGATGTTGTGATATAATTTTTTGTTTTTACAACTCAAATTGTCATTTTATTTGTCAAATATAAAATGAATCTAGATGGAAATTTCAAATTACATTTAACACATACATTGGTACATGTTATGCATTTGAACATGTGTGTGAATGTTATATAATTTTAGGGTACATCTATTATTTAGGTGATATTTAAGTACATTTTGCATGATCATACATGTAATTTAAAACAGTCATAGATGGTTTTACATATTTAAGTTTATGAATATATGTAAAAAAAAATTATTTAGGTACATGTTTGAATATATGTAAAAATGATTGAAGGACAATGCATATCGATGTATATATCTAAAAACAATCATAAAATTCTAGGTGTTCATAGATGTGTCAAACAATCATAAAATTTTAAAATTGCATTAAAACATATATCTAGTACACAACATTTTTCATTAATACACGTCGAAAATCTAATTTCAGTTGATAGTAACTAGAAATTACAAAACACATACCACACATTTTGCATTCAAGAAAGAATATTATAATTTTCTTAATAGATACATCTAAAACAAAATCGTGCAACTTAAAATTTGCATTATATTAACTATGTTAGATACGCAGATATGTACATTTTGCAATAATGACATTATGACAAATTGTACCAAAGAATGTATGAAATTGTTTAAGACTAGATAATATACATGTGTATGTGTACACATGTGTATAAATTACTCATGTGCATGTACAAAAACAATGTACATGTGAAAACACTTGTACATATAACATAAAATATACATATTATAATAATTGTAAAACTTAAGAATGCACATAAAGAGGCTAGTTTAATTTTTAGTTGAGTTCTAGATAAGAAATTGTTGGAAAGTTTAATAAAAAAACTCTAATGGAATGCCATCTTAAATGATCCATTCATAATCGGCTTTTGACATTTTCCGTTTCTTAATTTTCAATTTTTTCTTTGATTGAACTTCTATCAACTTTATGTGTGTTGCACATACCAAGTGACTATATTGACAACTTAGCACATCAGGTTCATAGTCTTGAAAGTAAACAAAATCTCGACTTTGATGAGTTTGTTGGAAAAAATAACCTTTCAGTATAATAGACCCTGTGTCATATATAAACTTGTTATTATCATAGTTTTCTAATAATTTCATCTTTCATTCAGTGTAACGCATCAAATAATACTTCAAATTTTCATCGTTGGTAGTAGGTGCAACTACAGCAAAAACATCTCCTGCACAATAAAACAAACTTACATTTAAATTTAGATCATAATTAACATGAAAAATTAACTTTAAAATTAACATGTGTACTTGATTTTATTATCTATTTCTAGATCTCTATCATTTGAAAGAAATTGAAATGAAGCCTTCTCTAAAAAGATCAGAAACTCGATCACCTTCAGATGATATTGTAGTCTCCTCTTATTGTGTTTCTTCAAAGTTTGCAACGAAAATTTCCCCTTTATATTTAGTTTTTTATGTTTCCAATCTTTTACATACATTTTGTTTTCACAAACATCATTGGATTTTGTGTTGTCTATGCAAACATGACAAAAACAAGAATATTTTCTTTTATCCAATGCAAACTCATTTTTGTACAGCTTTATTTTAATTGAATGCAATTTTCGAGTCCTTTTTATTGTTTCAACATCATCTCCAATCGATCCATCTACATTTTGGACCCCAATATGCCAAAAAAACCTATATGGAAAATTCAAAAAAAGGATATAAATATGTTATTCAAAATACCATCAAAGATAGTCATTGTGATAAATAATGTTTAAAATTAGAAATCCAATAAAAATTAAATCATGTACCTTTGTGCTTACCTTGATCGGTTAGTATCATGGCTTAGTGCATTGATGCACCATTGAACAACTTGTTCAACTGATACAAGTCGGTTTTCAGAGTGGTCCATTTGATATCTTCAAAGTACTTATTTTATACATGCCCTTGCACCGTCATGTTATCATTTTCCATGACCAGTCTCAAAGGAATTCCAACAATTTTTAATGTCGGTTTTTATATGAATATGACACAACCAAAAGAATGATCATAAAGATTTGAATTGACGTACGCATCCATCTCACCATATCAAATGTTCATTTAATTTTATTTCATGACTTTTCAAGGAGTCATAAATATTTTCAAAACAATGTTGTACAAAATATGTATCATGTTTACAATCATCACTGATATAAAAGTGATATTCTTTAATAACATGTCGATTTTCACTAGTGCTCTCTATATGATCAACATTTTGTTTAGGATGTCTATATAGAATATGGACAAGCATGGAGACCTAGTCAGAATGATATTATTCACTCTATATTTCTTTTTGTGGAACAAATATGTAGTTTTGTGCAAAATCAACTATTGAAAAAATGGTCCCTGGTGGAAAAACTTCACAATATTTTTTGATTTGCAAGTCCTTCCATCAAGATCTATGGGAATGATTGGTGTATTTATAAATTTCTACCACAAACTTTCTCAAAAACTCTATCACAAAAATTTCTTCTTCTTGTAAATAAATTATTTTAGCACTTGTAGTACTACTTGAACCAATCGATGTATGAATATATTCATATCTCTTCCATTTCACTTTTATGTTGGACAACGATTGATCATTTATATCAGTATGATATTTGTTTTGAAATTTAGTCAAATTTTCATAATCATCGCTTTTTTTACCACCAACACATCTCTTTTGGTCAAAAAATTCATGGTTTTCTCTTACACATATAATTTTAGATATGAAATCATGGATAGTGGAAGGATGAGGTGAATCTTTCCAAAATGTTTTAACCAAAATTAAGGAAAGTGTCATAATATAAATGAAATTCCACATGATAACGACAACAACAAGTGTCGCGTATAGTGATAAGGTTAACATACCATGGTTTTTATTGCACAAAAACACTGAGTGAGATATTAATTTCACGATTCTCTTCTATGAACTTGTTGAACAACTCTATTTGGTGGTTTCCAAGAAATTTTTTGCATGTTCTTCGTACTGATTTTGTGTTATACTTCTTCACATCACATCCCTTGCTTTTGGTGAAACACGCGAATTTTTCATCCAATATTCATATATTATTTTTTTAACATCTTCTCCAAATTTTTTTTTAAATGCTTGCCTATAAATAGTTGTCCAACAAGCGAGTTCATCATTTACATCTATTTGCAATCGAAATTTCCGATGTTTGTGTGAAGTTTTTTATGAGTTTCTTAATATTTGTGCCATAGATTTTACCAAGATATTCTCTTTAGTACTTGATGATACCACTGCCATTTGTATTGCTCTATGTGCATCTAAAGCACTTTTCTTTATATATCTTATAATTGACGTTAGAGCACTATTTATATTTTTTATCACATTTTCCTTCATTTTTTAATCTTTTGTTGATTTTCTAGTACCGAATAAAGTCGTAGCTTCTTTTAATTTCTTTGATGTTAAGAGGTTTTTCAACATTTGGGCTTGAACTGCCACAGTTTCATTGTGAAGAACGAATCAATAATGCGCTTAACATGATATTGTATAACATGGTCAGCTTTTTTATCTCCATATGTGTGAGTGTAAACATTTTCTAACATCTCATTATCGATATTGATTTCATCCGTACATATTAGAATTAAATGTACATAATGAGTTTACATATTCAATAAATAATTAAATTATGTATAATTTCAATAATACACATTCAACATATATATACATACATCGTGATTCAACTTATTCACATGAATTTCCTTCAACATTTTCAACATTTTCAATCATTGGTTCAATATCTCTTTCACTTTCTCTTTCAAAATTTTCTCTCTCAACATCAATGTTTTGAGGGATATCTCTCTTTGTTTACATTGCAAAATATTTTTCAAATTAGTTCATCAAATAAAAATTAAGTTTCACAATACACTAGTCAAATTTTAAATATCAAATTTATAATATTTACATTTATATTCGTGCTTCAACTTCTAGTTGAGTTTGATTTTTCCTTTCAATATTTGAGCGTTCTTCTCTCTCTTTTTTTACGATATTCTCTCCCCTCTTATCTACGTTCATCAGGGTCTCTTATTTGATCATATTTTCTCTTTCAATTCCTTCGATTTCCCATGATAATTTTGTACGAAGCTCAAACAATTTCCTTCGAAATCCTGTAAAAAAAACTCACTACATCAAATTTAAACAAAAACTCAATTAAAAAAAGCATCACAAAAGATTTAATTTTAAAAAAACTCATTTTAAAAAAATTTCACAAAAAACATACTTCAACCCAAAACACTTACTCTAAAAATTCCGCCAAAAAAATGTCTTTTAAAAATGAAACGAAGCTCAGAATATTTCCTTCCAAGTCCTGCAAAAAACATTTATTTAAAAAATTAGACAAAAACTCACTTTAAAAAATCATTATAAAATATTTACTTCAACCCAAAACACTTACTCCAAAAAAATGTCACTTTAAAAAATACCTCCAAAAAATGTCATTTGAATATTAAACCCAAAAAGAGTCCTTTGAAAATTAAGTCCAAAAAAAAATCATTTGCAAAATCAGCCCAAATGAAGAAATGTGCAAAAATATGTGAAAATAATAATTCCATTTTCGGCTATTTATATAGCTGCAAAATGTTTTTTTGGAGTGACTTCATTGAATTTTCCAACTGACATAATTTGTGAGCAAAATTTCGGTCAAACTTTTGTAAAATTTTGGCTAAAATTTTTTGTCGTTACAATTAACGGGCTGACGCGGCAAAAAACAATTCGGCCGAACTAACACATTTGAAACTATATGCAGAAGCTCATCTCTGAACACATTTCTTCAACTTTGAAATGATTAAACTCCATCAAACTTTATGAATTAAATGTCGGAACCAAGAGAATAATTTGCAAAATTCAATCTACTTTCAAGAAATATAACTTTTATGGAATTCCATAAATATTTACTAATTTTAATTAATTTTTTTAATAAAATGGGTGCAAACAATTTCTGAAAGTCATTATGATTTAGTGAAATTAAAATTTTGTATCTTCCAAAATACACTGTAAAAAAATTGAAAAAATTATGGTGCATTACATTAATCCGTCGTCTGTAATGGGTAGCTTTTAGATTTTTAGTTTATAACTAATATGTTGAGAAACTTCGCGCGAGCCGAAACATATTCAAAATATGTAGTTTTTTCATATTGGATCAGTTTAAAAATTCTAGTAATTATTATATGCATCAGTTTGTTTCCTAAATATAATGATACAGAAGTAGACTCCGTCTAAATTGTTGTAACACATTTTTTTTCTCGAAAACACACAGTTTTCAAAGAATACACCAACGCGTTTGAACATGAGTTTTTATGAATCCTTTGATTGTTAAAGAACACACACTCAAAGAAATGTTAAGTTGACATATCAAATGTGAATAAAAAATCTCAAAAAATAAGTAATGGAAAGTTAATAAAATTTTCTAACAAATTTTATTTTTATCGTAAAATAAAATTTTAAACACAAAATTTTTTTTGGCTTGTAGAAAGTTAAAGAACTGGAAAAAAAATGATATTTTTTTCTCAAAAAAAGCAAAAAATGTAAACCCAACTTCACATTTTCATCCAATAACACACTCTTGTGAAATATGACCTTCCCACTTTAAAATGTCCTTTCAAGTGATGGGAGGGGTTGTTTCATGAAATTTTGTATTGGCCTCGTTGGCCTAAAGCTCCACATGAGACTTGTAAGGCTAGCTTGGGTTGTGAACACCATAATACCCTTTAACATGAAGAGGCCACACTACCTTATAAACAAAAAAATATTGAGCGTAAGAATAGATATCATGTGCCCATAGCCCCACATGTGGAAAATATATTGAATCACATTTTCCAACAAGATTTCATCCCACACAACCCGAAAAATGTCAGACCCACATTTCACAATACACAGTAGAGCAACCCAATTTGTTCCATTGTTCCACAGGCACCAACAAAACTTCCACAAACACAAAAAAAACTTCCACCAATGAAAAGTCGCCATGCTAAGCAAATATATATTGAGCACCACATCAAGTGCACAACCCAACCATAACAAACTCTCTAGAAGTTTGGCTAGGCACTTCTTCGGCACAACTACCACCTCACAACTCAATAGGATGGGAGTAGAATTCGACATAGGCACATGCAATAAGCAGAACCAGGAATAGATACAAGCATCATGCACTGAGGACAATTGCGAGAGTCAATCCAACTTCCTTTCTCCACCCCAAACGGGCCTTGACAAGTACTCGCACCAGCCTGCCATAACCTTGAGCTTATATAGCTTTAAAAAAGACCCTCGAGAACACCAGAGATGCCCTCACTGTAGAAAATACTGAGAATTTCAAGGAGAGTGGAAGGGCAATAGTTCTAGCTCCTTGTTGGCGTTATACTCTAGCTATCCCAAATAAAATGTTTCCATACCATCCACTCGAACTTGCCCCCACTGAGTTGTGTGATATATCCGTCCCCCCTCTCCATCCTAAACTCTCTAAATTCACTATGAGAAACGTCTCATGTTTTAATCATCTTGGACATGGAAGAGTAAATTCGTTGCGATGCAAGCGTGGAAAGGAGGTACCAGCGCACGTAACAAACATGGACTGGCAACCCACGCACCCCGCCATTAATTCCCACATCTAGCAGTGGGAGAGAGAACCCCAATCTTCCACGTAGATCACTTTAATGGAAGAAAAAAAAATTATGAAAAATAATATAATATTTATATCTTATTTAAATTTTAAAAAATAATAAATTAGATAAAATAATAAATTTACTGCTTTTGTTTTTAATAATTATCCTCGTTAAAAAGGTGAACGTTTTAAATCATTAAAAAATAAAATAAAATACAAAATGCACTTCACACATTTTTATTAAATTAAGTTAAATATTTTGTAGTTATTTATCAAAATATTTATTATTTGATGTTGAGATAATTATTTGATTTAACTAATAGATTCAAATATATTTTATTATAAAATATAAATTGTGAATTAAAATTTTATATAAAATAATTAAAATAAATGAAATTTATTTTATGTTTTAAATTTATTTTTTATATATATGAAATTAAATTTAAAATGAAATTTTAATATAAATAATAATATGAAATATAGTTTTTTATTATTATAAATAATAAATTTTTATATCAATAAAAATTATAATTTAAGGTGGAAAATATTTTAGCTAGTGTGATTTGGTGAACTATTTGTTTATTTACTTGCATGAATTCAATTATGAGGAATATTGTAATTTCTTAGATATCTTGTAACTAACCTCTTAGAGGCACTTATAAAAATAGTTGTATTTTGTCATATTTATGAAATAATTGCATGTTTTAAAATGTGTGTTATAAAAATTATTAAATTTATCAATATCATTAACATATAAAAATAAATTTGTTAATATGTAGGTTGACTTAGGGCACTTTTTCAGTTTTTAAGGTATTGGAGATTTTTTGGGTCTTTTTCTAGTGGCATATTCCTCTAGTGGGTAGATGGGTCATTAAAACTATGGAAATTTTTTTGTGGAAATTGACATCAACAATGGATTACCAAATCAATTGAATTTAAATATTGGTGATGATATTTAGATCCAAACTTTGGATTAGAGAACTCAACCTTTTATTACCGCACTTGTCTTCAATCAGGCAATTTACAAAATTCATGCCCTTTATTAAATTCTAACAAGAAACAACACATTAGAACTTCTAGATCTAAAATTTGGAAACCTTGTACTATGTCGCTTATGCAAGGGAGTCTCCTTCTATTTCCCACCAAGAAGATTAGGGCTCCAATGATGATATGGTTTCGACGAATTAAGCTTAAAATTTTGCTCCTCATCATACTCATGAGTATTCAACAATGAACCCAGTTCCTCCAACAAATATGAAATTGGTAAATAAAGATTACTCTTTGGGTGTTTTGAAGTGAGCATGTGAATCGACACCGATAAAGACTCCCTTTCATCCCTTAATAATAATTTGCGAGTAACTTTGGCCAATCCATGCCCTATAAGTTGGACCAAGGTTTTGAGAAAGAAAAGAAAGAAAAGTTTCTCTAAAATGCATTCCCAAGTTGGATGATTCCTTTATTTGTCTCATTTCCCTTGCTATTTTATGTCTCATTCATTTTAGCCAAAATCCTTCCCTTTCTAATTGGAAATTGACATCAGAATTAACTCTCTATTCCTCTATGTAAATTTTTTTATACATTCTTAATAGATAAGTAACCCAGCTTAACTTTAAAAAAAAAAAAAAAAAAACCAAACAAAATTAAGCACATAAAAATAAGTTAAAAGTAACACTAAAGAAATTACCAACTTTAAATTTCTAATAAAATCGTAACTTTATTTTTTTTCAAATACATATAATAAAAGAAATATTTAATTAAGTTATATTTAATTAATTTATTGTTATTATTAAATATGTTATTGAAAATTACTTTTAATCTAAAACATTTTGCTAATCCTACCATTTTTAATTTATTTTGATTTGAGAATTCAATTATATTTTATCCTTTTTAGATTAATTCTACCCAATTCACATAAACCATAATTATATATTTATTTAAAATTTTAAAAATAATATATATATATATATATATATATATATATATATATATATATAGAAGCTAAGTTATATGTTAATTTTTTTAATAGAAGAATTTTCTGTAAGTAGTTTTAATTTCATTAGTTAAAATGAAATTGTATTTATGTCACACTTTAAGTTATTATAATATTTAAATATATTATCAATATGTTGAATATAAATGTAGGAAGCTGAGATTATTTAATTATTTAATTTGATATTAGTAAAATAATGTAACACGCTTTGTTAGAAAATTATATATTATGGAGCAATGCAATATATAAAATATGCGGAAAATACAAGCACACAAACACATAAAACCAGAGAGACACAGATATACGTGGTTCATCTAGTTTGGGCTACGTCCACCCCGAACAGCCAGTCCTTCCTTTCTATTATCCAGCAAAAATGAAGAGACAAAACCTACAGCAGATCCGCTGTAATATCCTCTGTTCTCTCTCACAGTCCCCCTCTCTATTTCTCGCTCCGAGAATACACACACAATACACAGCCACAATACAATGCCCTCATAAAAGCGAGGGGTTGCCTTCTAGGGAAAAAAACCCTAATCTAAACATAACTTCTACCGTCAGATCATTTGCCTAATGAACGGCCCAGATTGACTAGAAATTACTATACTTTTACAAGGAAATTTTACACTGCTTTAGTTTGGCGCCGTCCCAAACTCCCGGGGCTCCGAGCGCCCGCACCCCCCTCGAATTCCACCTGAAGAATTTTCACTACGGCGGCGTTGCCGCTCCTTTTAAGGTACAATGGGTCCAATGTCAAAAGGATAAAGTAAACAAGATAATCAGCTCCACACCCAACAATCTCCCACTTGGAGACCGGGACAGCAATTCCACCGCTATACTTCACTAACCTCTGCTACTATCCAGACCCTCAAGTTACTTTCATCTTCATCCTCATCCTTGAAGACCAATTGAAACTGAGCATGTTCTCAGTTTCTCCCTGGTTACAACTTTTGTTAGCATATCTGCAGGATTCTGGCTAGTGTGTATCTTTTCCAGCTTCAACTCTCCATCTTCCAATACTGACCGTATGAAATGGTACTTTAGATGTATGTGTTTAGTCCTGGAATGAAATGTTGAGTTCTTTGCAAGATGAATGGCACTTTGGCTATCACTGTATAACGTGCCCATATCATGCTTCTTACCCAATTCACCCATAAACCTTTGTAACCAAATCATTTCTTTACTAGCCTTTGTAGCAGCAACATACTCTGCTTCTGTTGTTGAAAGTGCAACAACACTTTGGATTTTTGAAACCCAACTGACAGCTGTTCCACCTACAGTAAATACATATCCTGTAGTGCTCCTCCCGTTATCTCTATCACCTGCCATATCTGCATCAACATATCCCTGTAGAGCAATGTTTGAACCACCAAAGCATAATGCTTGATTTGTGGTACCTCTCAAATATCTGAGAATCCATTTTACTGCCATCCAATGTTCTTTTCCCGGATTATTCATGTACCTGCTTACAACTCCCACTGCATGTGCAATATCAGGCCTTGTGCAGACCATTGCATACATTAAGCTTCCAACTGCAGATGCATATGGAAATTTAGACATATAATCCATGTCTTCTTGGGTCTTTGGGCACATCTCCTTACTAAGTTTGAAATGGCTAGAAAAAGGTGTACTAACTGGTTTTGCATTCTACATATTAAATCTTTTCAACACCTTCTCTATGTACTCATTCTGAGACAGTGTTAATTTGCGATTTTTCCTGTCTCTAGTTATCCTCATACCAAGGATTTGTTTTGCAGCTCCCAAATCCTTCATTGGAAATGAATTTGCCAATTTTCTTTTGAGCACATTTATTTCCTGCATGTTAGACCCTGCAACAAGCATGTCATCTACATACAATAACAATATAATATAGCTGCCATCATTTTTCCTTTTTAGATAAACACAATGATCAGAGTGACATCTAGTATAACCTTGTTCAGACATGAACTTGTCAAATTTTAGATACCACTGCCTTAGAGCCTGTTTTAAGCCATACAAGCTCTTCTTTAACCTGCACACCAATTTTTCTTTCCCTTTTACCTCATATCCTTCTGGTTGCTGCATGTATATCTCTTCCTCCAAATCTCCATGGAGAAATGTTGTCTTTACATCTAACTGCTCAAGATGTAAATCTTCCGCTGCTACAAGACTTAAAATAGTTCTGATTGAATTCATTTTAACAACAGGAGAAAATATTTCATCAAAATCAATACCTTTCTTCTATGCAAACCCCTTCACCACAAGTCTAGCTTTGTACCTCTGTTTTCCTCCATCTTCTTCCTTCAACCTGTAAACCCTTTTATTCTGCAATGCAGTTTTACCTGTAGGCAACTTGACTAAGTCCCAAGTCTAGTTATGCATTAAGGAGTCCATCTCTTCTTCCATGGCTCGCTCCCACTTCTTCCTACTTTCAACCTGCATTGCTTCTTCATAACATTCAAGTTCACCAGAATCAGTCAACAATAAATAATATAATGAAGGAGAGTATCGTTCAGGGGGTCTACTTATCCTGGTAGATCTTCTAACACCACTTTCAGGTGTTTGAGGTGCTTGTTGCTGTTGTGGTAGTTGCTGTTGTTGTGGTTGTTGATTATTATTATTTTCAGGCACCTTTACTTTTTCAGTTATCTCATCAAGAACCGTGTATTCCTTGCTTTCTTTTTCCTGTTTCTTTTCCTGCAGCTGATTCTTATACAAGACCTTTTCATTGAATATTACGTCTCCGCTCCTAATGATTTTGTGATTTTCATAATCATATAAGCGATAACCAAAATCATTAGCACCATATCCAATAAAGGTACATTTCTTTGATTTTGCCTCAAGCTTTGTTCTGTTTTCTTTATTAATATGGACAAAGGCCTCACAACCAAAAGGCTTTAAAAAAGAGTAGTTTACCTTTTTACCTGTCCATGCTTCCTCTGGAATACCATCATCCAAGGAACTTGAAGGCCCTCTGTTTATTAGATAAACAATAGTATCTACAACATCTGCCCAAAATTGCAAAGGAAATCCTACATGCAATCTCATGCACCTTGCACGCTCCATGATTGTTCTGTTCATCCTTTCTGACACACCATTTTCTTGTGGTGTTCTTGGAACTATCTTCTCTCTGTGAATTCCATGCTCTGAACAGTACCTATCAAACTCTTTGCTGCAATATTCACCTCCATTGTCTGATCTGAGACGCTTCAACTTCTTTCCTGTCTCAATCTCAACCAAAGCTTTCCATTTCTTGAAAGTATCAAATACATCAGATTTATTCTGAATACAATAAATCCATGTTTTTCTAGTTGCATCATCAATAAAAGTAACATAATAACAAGAGCCACCGAGAGATGATACTTGAGCAGGTCCCCATACATCTGTATGCACAAGCTCCAATTTTTCGCTCTTCTTTTCTTTCCCAACTCTGAGAAATCTGACTCTCTTCTGTTTTCCATAAATGCAATTCTCACAGAAATCCAAATCAACATTCTTCAAACCCGGCAACAAATTTCTTGAGTGAAGAATCTTCATCCCCTTCTCACTCATGTGTCCGAGCCTATGATGCCATAATGTTGCATCTACTCCTTTGGAAGTTAAAGCATTAACAGAGTTAGAAATACCATTGCATAAATACAATGTACCAACCTTTTCACCTTTTGCTATTACCAGGGCTCCTTTGGTGACCTTCCAAGTCTTATCTATGAAAGTTGTCACACAACCTTCACTGCCTAACTTCCCTGTTGAAATCATATTTTTCTTCAAATCTGGAACATGCCTTACCTCCTTTAGTAGCCATTGGTTTCCATTCTTTTTTTTACAAGAACTTTACCCATTCCAACAATTTTACAGGGTTTATCATCACCCAAACGAACTTGTCCAAAATCTCCTTGAACATAGTCATGAAAATATTTCTTATCAGGTGTGGCATGGAATGAAGCCCCCGAATCTACAACCCAAGAATCAGTAACATTTTCGAAAGAAAGAATCAAAGCATCTTGTAACACATCACCTGTCACATTTGCTTCATGATTGTTTTCTTGCTGTGTGTCTCCTTCTTTTCCCTTCCTAGATCTACAGTCTTTCTTTAGGTGTCCTTTCTTTCCGCAATTCCAGCACACTATCCCCGATCTGGACTTGGATCTGCCTTTCCTTGATTTACTGCGATATCCCGAGCTCTTTCCTCTTTCCATTCTTCTTCCCCTAGACTCTGCACTCAAAGCATTACCCGATGTTTCACCGGAGCTTTTTCGTCGCATTTCCTCGCTAAGGATAGCACCCACAACATCATCAAACTTTAAAGTACTAGATCCAGAGACAGAGTTACTAATGGCCATAACTAAACCATTCCAGCTTTCTGGTAATGAGCACAGGAATAATAGAGCTCTAACTTCATCATCAAAGTTTACCCCTACAGAACTTAACTGACTGGTAACTGTATTAAATTCATTTAAATGGTCTGCAACAGATCCACCTTCCGACATCTTCATATTAAATAGTCGTTTCATAATAAATACCTTGTTTGAGGCCAAGGGTTTTTCATATAGTTTCGCCAACATCTGCATCAAACCCTCTGTTGTTGTTTCCTTCGAAATATTGAAGGCGACTGACGCCGCAAGACACAACCGTACTGTTCCGAGTGCCTTTCTATCGAGAATGTTCCATTCCGCGTCTGTCATGGTCGCCGGATTCTTTGTTTTTCCGCTCAATGGTAGGTACAGATCTTTCTGATATAGATAATCTTCCATCTGCATCTTCCACAGCGCAAAGTTTTGGCCATTAAATTTCTCGACCCTAAACTTACCATCGTCCGCCATTGCTCCCACTCGAACCAGGAACCCTTTTTTCCTGCGAGTTTATCAACCAAATATACCTTCGGCTCTGATACCAGTTGTTAGAAAATTAAATATTACAGAGCAATGAAACACATAAAATATGCGGAAAATACAAGCACACAAAACACATAAAACCATAGAGACACAGATATACGTGGTTCACCCAGTTTGGGCTACGTCCACCCCGAACAGCCAGTCCTTCCTTTATATTATCCAACAAAAATGAAGAGACAAAACCTACAGCAGATCCGCTGTAATATCCTCTGTTCTCTCTCACAGTCTCCCTCTCTGTTTCTCGCTCCGAGAATACACTCATAATACATAGCCGCAATACAATGCCCTCATATATACAAGGGGGTTGCCTTCTAGGGCAAAAAACCCTAATCTAAACATAACTTCTACCGTCAGATCATTTGCCTAATGAACGGCCCAGATTGACTAGAAATTACTATACTTTTACAAGGCAATTTTACATCTGTTTTTAGCTTCGGGGGCGCTGCCCCAGAAACCCCCGCCAGGGGGGGGCTTTGAAAAGCTTTGCCGCCCCCCGTGGACCCCCCACGGTAGCGATTAATTACGAGCGGCGTTGCCACCCCTTTTAAGGTACAGGAGTCCAATGCTGTGATACAAGGTAAACAAGATAATCAGGCTCCACACCCAACACGCTTATCATATTTTTTATAATAAATTTTCTCAATTAACTGCTCAACTTTAAAAAAAAAAATTAATAACAAAAAAACAATTAAATACAATTCCTTTTTTTTTTATTCACAATCAATATCATATATTCAAATAATATATTGACCTATTTCATAAAAAAAAAGTTATTAACAAAAATTGAATACTTATGAAAATTAACCTATCCATAAAAAAACTCTTTTAAAATTTAAAAATATACTAAATATTAATAACGTAAATTTAACCAAATAAACAACATCTCTAAAATAAACCAAATTTTGACCTCCAACATTTGGAATATTAATAATTCATATAACATTCATGTAAATTCATTTCAAAGTACAAACTTTAAATTTTCAACATATTTCAAGATCAAATATCATGACTAAATTAAACCTTAAAAATAAATACCTAAATAAAAAATTCATTATACTAAATGTAAAAATATAGTTCTTTTAAAATCTCAACCTAAAACAATTTGGTAGATTGAAACAAAAAATTAAAAAGCAGCCATCAAATTGACACATAGTGGGAGCGTGCTTGACCCATTGCAATTGAAATTTAAAAGTCATCCATCAAATTAACATATAGTGGAGGCGAACTTTATAAAGAAAACTAAAAACTCAACTATCAAATTGACACATATTGGGTCAGGTTGCTTGTCGAACATTGACACAACCCCTACAAAAAATAAAATCAATCAATAAAAAATATAATCTAATTAAGTAAAAAATTAAATTAAATTAAATTAAAACTTTGAAAAAAAAAAGAAAAATAACAAAAAATAACAAAAAAAAAGTTTAAAAAAATTAAAAATCAAATAAAAAGGGAAAAATTAAAAAACATAAATAATATGAAAAATATATATATATTTAAAAAGACAAAAACAAATTATAAGAAAAAATAAAATTATATATATATATATATATATATATATATATATATATATATATATATAGAGAGAGAGAGAGAGAGAGAGAGAGAGAGAGAGAGATAATATGCCTTCCATCCCCGTCCAGCCACCAAGGGGTTGCGTGTCAGGGCGAGCGCTTTGGCCCTTATCCCCTCGGTGGCTCGGAGGGGGTGCCTACCCTGGCCCACCACCCCTTGGCGGTTGGGTGGAGGTGCCAACCCTAGCACGCGACCTCTTGGCAGCTCAGTGGGAGTGGGAGGATGATTCTTGGAAGCACCCTCTGTCGTGCTGGGGGAAAGAGGGTGATTCTGAGAATCACCCTTTGTCATGCTAAGGGCAAGAGGGTGAATCTCATAACTACCCTCTATTGTGTTGGGGCCAAAGGGTGATTCCCGTAATCACCCTCCGTTGTATCAATGCCAAAGGGTGATTTTGACAATCACCCTTTGTTGTGTTGGTGGTGAGAGGGCATTATTGATGATTCTTGGAATCACCCTCCACCATGCTAGGGGCTAGAGGGTGATTATAGAATCACCCTCTATCATGTCAGGGCTAGAGGGTGATTCTCGGGAATCGCCCTCCACTATGTTGAGGGCGAGAGGGTGATTCTCAGAATCACCCTCTGTCATGTTGGGGGCCAAAGGGTGATTTCGGGAATCACCCTCTAATGGGTTGAGTTCAGAAGGTGTTTCCCATAATAACCTTTTGTCGTGTCGGGGCAAGAGGGTGATTCCCAAAATCACCCTCTACCTTGTTAGTGACGAGAGGGCATCTTGGGTGATTCCCATAATCACCCTCCACCATGTAGGGGCTAGAGGGTGATTATGGGAATCACACTATATTGTGTTAGGGCTAGAGGGTGATTACAGGAATCTACAAGGCCTAACATTTCACATGTAGTTGGAGTTGTTAGTAGGTTCATATAAAATCGAGGGGAAGAAAATTGGCGAGCAGTGAAATGGGTGCTTCAGTATTTGAGAGGAAGAAGTGACCATTGCATCAGCTTTGATGGTTATGAAGGTTCAATCTGCGGATATGTGGATGCTAATTATGCAGGTGATTTGGACAAAAAGAGGTCTACTACAGGTTATGTTTTTACTCTTGCAGGTGGACCAATCACCTGGATGTCAAAGCTTCAAGAGATAGTTTCTTTTTCCACTACTAAAGTAGAGTATATAGTTGCTTCAAATTCCTATAAAGAGGCAATCTGGTTAAAATTAGTTCTCAATAAGGTCCGTACACAGGAAAATCATGCAGATATATTCGTGAAGCCAGTTACAGTAGAGAAGTTGAGATGGTGTCTCGCTTCTCTTGGCTTATAGAAGAGATTATGAATGGGCATGGGCAGGGATTAGGAAAATTGTTTTCAAGGTGGAGTTTGTTGAAATAATGACAACTAATTGTAATTTTTGGAATTTACCGGACAATCGGTTTTATAACGAAGAGGCAGTTATGTAACGAAGTAGCCCATGTTAAATTGGGATGGCCTGAGAGGCTTGTAACTTAAGGAGAATCATTGACTAATAAAGTTTCCAATCCCTTTCCCTGTGGAGGTTTCCTTGACACCCTGTCAAGGTTTTACCATGTAAATATTTGTGCATTTATCTGTGTGTATTTATTTTAGTTTCTATTCAGTTATATACATTTCTTGTTCATTTGTTCCCAAAACTAAAAAGTGTTATCAGAGCCAAAGAAGAGTCTAGAGAATTAAACGTTGCATCCCAAAGAAAGGAAGAAGTCCAAGTGAATTTTAATATTTCTCTGAATATCTATAGGTTGAAGGAAGTACTTATTGAAGACCTATGGAGCGACTATCACAAATAGTAAAGCCACCAATCTTTTAGAGACAAGCCGCCATTTGTTTTTAGATCTGTCATACGACTGTCATAGGAGAGGAGGGCTACCAAGAACTGCCCATCGTTGAGGAGAGGAGGGATGTAGGGGCCATTATTGTTTTGGAAGATTAAACAAGAAAGTTGTGGAGGAGGAGTTTGTCGCCACCAAAGAAAAAGGCCATTCGCTCTACTGTCAAGAAAGTGAAGGAAGGAGGAGTGTTTATCGATGATTCTAAATGAAAATTGGGTATGCTAAATAAAATCGGGTAACCGTTCTATGTATAAAATCAATGTTTTTTGGTTGAGAATATTTTTTAAAAGAAAAACACAGACAAATATTCAAATTCTTATGAAAACGGAATTTTTTTTTAAAGAGGGTAATTGAAGAATTATTTTTTAAAAAGAGGATGATTGAAGAAAATTGTGAGCAGTTTTAATAGAGATTGTAAGGTTAAAGGTTTTCTAGAAAAAAAAAAAAAAATCTTGGTGAAAATTAAATTCTGGAAATTGGATTTGAAGAAAATTCTGAAATTTGTTTTTGTGCAAACTCACAATTTTTTTTTAAAACAAAATATTTTCTCATAATTATAGAAAGAAATTATGAAGATTAACCAGAAATAAACCCTAACTAGAATAAGGGAAAACTATGAAACCATATGAGGAATAAATGGAAAAAATGTCGAATGCAAAGTGCGAGGTAGATAAATTCACCAGGAAGAACAATTTCACATTGTGGAAACTAAAAGTTATGGACTTGTTGGTGCAATAAGGGTTGCAAAAATCATTAGACGGGGTAAAGAAAAAACCTACAAGCACGACAGATTTGGATTGTGAAGACTAGGATTCCTGAGCCCTTAGTATCATTAGGTTGTGCTTAATAGATGAAGTTCTCTTTAATATTGTTGAAGAGAAAACAACTAAAGGTTTGTGGGAAAAACTGGAAACTTTGTATATGACCAAATCATTGACTAATAGAATTTATTTGAAAAGATAATGGTACAGTTTTCAGATTAAGGAGGGTACAAAAGTTGTAAATAATTGAAATTTTTTTAATACACTTATTTTTCAGTTTTCAAATATGAAAGTTAAAATTCAGGAAGAAGACAAGGCTATGACCTTGTTGTGTTCTCTGCCCGAGTCATGGGACCACTTCGCAACTTCAATCAGTTTGAGCACTACTGATTCTTTGAAATTTGAATCAATTGTAGGTGCTCTATTATATGAAGAAGTACGAAGGAAATCCAGTATTGAAACATCTACACTAGAAGCCATGTGGACAGAGGCCGGTCAAAGGAAAGAGGAGAGAAAGAAAGGGTTTCTTCCATATCAAAATCAAAGGGCGGAAAGAAGTGTAAAGTCAAGTGATCATACTACAATAAAATTAGACACCTCAAGAAATATTATTGGAAACGGAAGTAGTCTTAAAAACAAAAAAAGGAAGCAAATCAAGTTGATTCAGTTATGATTGATGAAGTTTTAACTGCTGAAGCTCTACCTGTTTGCAATTTCTCTCAAGATGTTGAAAATTGGTTGTTAGACTCTGGTGTTTTTCATCACATGAGTCAGCACAGAAGTTAGTTTACTTCATATGAAGTTGTAAATGGTAGTTATTTGTTTATAAGAAATAATGCATCTTGTCAGACTGTTGGGATCGGAAATGTAAAAATTAAAATTTATGTTTGATTTTCAGTTTCAGTTAGTTAAATGCATTTCTTGTTGATTTGTTCCCCAAACTAAGAGGTATTATTGAGCTTGAGCTTGAACAACCCCCCTTCGTACATAACATGGTCAATAGCCTAACTAAGATAGAAGAACCTGTTGAATCCTAAACATTAAGAGCCCTCTACCAGGTTGCACAACATTACAATACTAGTGAGAACACATTGTTATTGCATGATAAACCTCCCTTTCTGGAAACCTACTTGCAATGCCATCCTTAGGACTTGACTCGACTATGTAACAAAAATTTTGAATTCATGAGAGGTCGACCAATGACAATGAGAATTTATAAGAAATGTTAGCTTGATAAACACTCTACTGAATCATGAAAGTGTCGAAAGAGATGAGTTTTTTTTGTGGTTCAGGAGCATGTGTGATTATCAATTAAATTTACTATCAAAAAAGAACATGGCTCAATTAATCTCGAAACTTCAAAATACACAACTTCAAGTTTTGAACCCCTAAGACGACAGTGCAACAAACATCAACTACCTAGAAAAACCCAAAACAAAAGTGTGAACCTATATTTTTTATGTCAATGAAATTAATTATTATATATAAACCAAATAATACAAGTAGAAATGACATAATAAAATACAGTTATAAAAATTCAAAAGTATCATTTAAACATTAAATAAAACATCAAAATTTTAGTTCCTTTCAAAAAAAAATATTAACGTTTCAAGTATCATATGATTTTCCTTTTATTCCACTGTAACAGAATAACACTTCACCTTTTACATATGAGAACCTTCCACCAATATTTTATCACAATCACAATGCTCTTAGAGGAAAGCATAACATTTCTTCATCACCTGTCTGTACAGAAACTTGCAAAAACATCTACATTATAGTAATTACAAAAACTATTCTATGTTTTGGAAATGAAAGATTAAAATAATTATTCTCTTTAGTTCAAGATGTTAATATTAAAATACTTATTCTTTTTATTTCAAGATGCCAGGAAATCCACAGAGGTGAAAGACTACTCCTCTCAACCAACTAAAACGACAACCATAGATTCTCCCCCAAGCTAATTTGACACTTCTAGAATAAGGTAAAGGCATCAAGACTGTATAAGTCCAACTCAAGTACTCAACCCAAAAACTCACATATTCAACAAGTTTGACTTAGGGATGCCACTAGACCCAAACATCTCAAATGTCTTACCTCCCTTTAACAATGTTCTATTCTAAAAATTAACCATTTTTTTTCATTTCTTAATTGCCTTAAGTTCCTCTCACACCCTCTTCATTTCTTTACCTCAGATGATTTATCTCTAAAGAAAAATAATAACTATATGATAAATGAAAACTTCTTATTTTAGTGTCTTTTCCTATAAATTCCATGGATTGCAAACTTGAGTTTTAAATGAAATTAAAATAACCTTAAACATTTAAATTTCCACTCCATTTTCCACCTAACTCATAATTTACCAAATTACTAAATTAAAAATAAATTAAATATTTACTTACACTACAAATATTGAAATTTAAAATACTTTTCCAAAATACACAACTTGATGTTGACTTAGACTCTTCAAAAGGAGTGCAGATAGCTGAAAATGCTTGGCTACATAAACCAACTAAGACAGTTCTCGTGTTAAAAAACGCCTAGTGTCTCTCTTTCAAATGAGAAAGTCCATTATAATCGATGGTTAGCTCTATAATTTTACACCCTATTTGTATTTGTTTTATGGATGGAGATTTTGGATATAAAGTAATCTAAAATTTATTTTATATATATATTATTTTTCTAAAAATATATTTTAAATTTTAAGATATATGTTATTTTTCAAAAAAGATACTTTAATTATGTTGATAAGTATGTTATTTTAAAATAAGGTTTACAAAATTTTAATTTAATTATTAAATAAATGGTAAGGATTTAAACTCTATATAATATTTTTAGTAGTATGATAAATTAAAAAGTAAGATTTATTTTCATTTTTGTTGTGTTTTTTTTTCTTTTATTTAAATTTATTAATTGACAAAATGCAATAAGAACAAGTGTCATATGAAATGAGTCATGATTTTTTAAACATGTGATATTGATAAGTCATGGTATTGGCCTATAGTATCATAAAAAAGTTTATTTACATATTAATAATCTCCATAATAAAGTGGAGATAACTCTATATGGTTAAAAATCACCATAACAAAATAGAGGTGAATTTACATGCTTAAGAATCTTGTTACATGTTATTTTTAACCTTTTTTATATGTTTTATTTGTATATTCATTTTGTTAATAATAATAAATAAAATTATGATTTAGTTAGTCATATAATATTTTAAATTTTAACAGCTTGAGAAATATAATAAAGTACATGTTTTGTTATTTATTATGGATTGATACTTATCAATATTTACTAGCTATTTAATTTATATAATTATACTAGCAAATAATAATTTTTAAATAATTAAATATGTAATATTTTAAAAAATTTATTATGAAAGTATTTTTTTATTATTTTTTTTTAAATGTAATTTAGTTTATTTTAGATAAAACGTTAAAAATAATTAAATAAACATTTTATTTTTATAATTAAATATATAGTTTTAATAACCATAAATATTTAACCATAACTTAAATCATATTTAACATTAATATTCATATTAAGTTATTATTCAAATTTAGTATATACATGGGTTCACTGTAATAATGGATAAACAATTATATAAATTTACTCATGGAGATTGGGATTAAGGTCCAACAATAAACCAAAAAGTATATGTCAAAAACATATTCAGCTGTCAATTCTCACTGTTTTGGAGATTCTAGTATCATATTAAACCGTATGATAAAAGGTTTCATTGCTCCCACATCAACTCCATGTAAAGAATAAGAACATCATAGGATACAAAATATCAATTCCACGCACTAAAATCAAGCCAATAGAGTTATTACACATAACTGAGAGGTGTTCGGAATTATCAACTTTATTCCTTAACACCATGGAGACAACTTGGGCAATACCATCCTATTGAAAGTGAAAGAATAACTCTTAATATCAACTTATTCCTTAACCCCATGGAGACCACTTGCGAAATACCATCATATTGGAAAGTGAAAGATTGCATGAGTCAATCTTCCATGTTTCATGTACAATACTCAATCCTCCTTGTTTTAAGTATAATGAAAACAAAAATGTTAAGATCACTTCACTGCAACTTTTTTTTAATTTCACTAGCTAAATTTTTCAAAGGAATAAAGGAAACATAGAGAAAGAAAAATTTTGAAAAATCTAAAATTTAAAATTTACGATGTTTTATTGAGTTGAGAGACTTATTGAGTGGAGAGACTTATTCTACAATCTAGTATGAAGGGATGGGTAAGTTTGTCTATTTATCCTCATCTCCTTAAAATAAAAATACAAAATAAAAAGTATGTTTTAAATAGAAAAATAATGTACTCTAATAATTAAAAAAATGAATATGCTTTAAAATAATTAGAACTAAAAAAAATGTGTGAATGAGATGTTTAAATCTTATGCTTTTCAAAAATATTTTAACAAGAAATTTAAATAAACTATTTGAAGATCTATGTTAACTAATTTAATTTATGTGATATCAACTTCATATATATCTATATTTATAAAAATTAAATTAAATTTTGTATAGTTAAAATATTTATTTAATTCTATATATACTCTATTTAGCATTCAAAAATACAATTTAAACAATGAAAAATAACACATTGTATTTTTTATTCTAAAAAATTTTGCACATAAAAAAATTTGAGCCCTGTGAATTCATATTAAATCTGTACTTAAAATGGAGCTATACTAATGTAATAATTTATATTCTAAATATATTTTATCTTTTATACACAATAAGACCTAACAATGGTTTTTCCTCAATAAAAATAGCCCATGTATTTTCAAGATCACAATTTGAATAACATGAACCATGATATATTAATTTTATAATCTATATATGTGATTTTTCTATATATTCATTTTTTCTTATAATTTTTTTATTTAAAAAACTTATTTAACATTAATTTTACATATACAAAATAATCAATTTTTCATATATATATATATATATATATATATATATATATATATAATAAAAATAAAATTACATATTTTATAATTATATATGTACTTTATTTAATAAAAAAAATATGAAAATTAAATAACAAATATTTAAACAAATAATTATAAAATATGTAAATTTAATACAAAACAATTTTATTAAAGGAAACTTACTGGATTCAAAGGATTTCCTCTAATTACATTAAGGGGTATATCGCTGTCCAGATATGTAATATCCTTTCATTGTATTTTCAAGTTCAGTTATTATTTTCAATTTGTAAAGATGTTTGGAAAACTGTTTCATAAAAACATTTAACTTCGTAATTTAATTGACAGAATGGAAGTTTTGCACTATTTTATATTTTTAAATTAAAATTCCTTTTTATGCTTTAGAGCTTTTTATTTCGTTTCTTTGATTATTGTGAGTTTAAGAGTGATTATTCTGGCTTTATCAAATTTAAGGTTATTTAATTTGTTTTATGAAAACGCAATTTCTTAACCATTATATTTTACTTTTATTTTTATTTTTAAATTTACAAACTCAATGTTAATATGAACTCTAAACTTAACGTTGTTATGAAATCCTTTTTAGGAATATAATCGGCTGAAGGTGTATGGTAAAAGGAAAAAAAAAAACAGTATATGGTTTATTGGTTCAATAACACATACTCTCTCTTTATTAATGAGAAACTTGGTTACAGTTAATGTATTATAATTTTTTTTTTGTGTTGATAGTCTGTCAAGTCTAACAACATAAAATTTTGGCTGAATTTTTTATAAAAGTTTGGCCGAATTTTTACCTGATTTTCCGTCGGCCGGAAAATACCACGAAGCTCCTCCAAAAAAACATATAAATTGACGTAAATGCATTCATTATTTTCGCATGTTTTTGCATTCATTATTTTCGCATGTTTTTGCACATTTGGTCTGATTTTGCAAAGTTTTTGGTCTAATTTTGCAAAGAATTGTTTTGGGTTTAAGGACTTTTCTTGGAGGTGCATTCAAAGGACATTTTTGCAAAGGATTGTTTTGGGTTTAAGGAATTTTTTTGGAGGTACATTCAAAGAACATTTTTGCAAAGGATTGTTTTGGGTTTAAGGACTTTTCTTGGAGGTAGATTCAAAGGACATTACATTCAAAAGACATTTCTTGGAGGTATGTAATACATTTTTTTGATGTTTTTTGGGCTTCATTTTTTTTAAGGTATTATTTTTTAGAGGATTTGACCTTAATTTTCATTGTTTTTAGAGGTTTTGGGCTTAATTTTCAAAGAAATATTTTTAGACTTAATTTCGAAAGTACTCTTTTTAAGCTTAATATTCAAAGGACATTTTTTGGAGGTATTTTTTCAAGTGATATTTTTTTAGAGGTTTATTTAAAGTATTTTTTAAAGTGGCATTTTTTAAGAAGATGGAATTAATTTTCAATGGACATTTTTTGGAGGTATCTTTTGAAGTGAAATTTTTTTAGAGTACTTGTTTTGGGTTGAAGTAAATCTTTTATAATGATTTTTTAAAATGAGTTTTTTTTCTAACTTTTTAAATGAAATTTTTTTGCAAGATTCAGAAAGAAATATTTTGAGCTTCGTTTAATTTTTATAAGACATTTTTTTTCGAATTTTTTAAAGTAAGTGTTTTGGATTGAAGTATGCATTTTTTGTAAAATTTTTAAAATGAGTTTTTTTTAAATTAAATATTTTGTGATTTTTTTTAATTAAGTTTCTGTCTAAATTTTTTAAGGAAATTTTTTGAACTTCATACTCTATTATCATGGGAAATCAAATGAATTGCGCGAGAAAATATCATCGAAAAAGAGACCCTAAAGAATGTAGAGAAGAGACGAGAGAATCTCGCAAAGAAAGAGAGAAGCACTCTCAAATATTGAAAGGGAAAATCAACCTCAACTAGAAGTTGAAGCAGGTATGTAAATGTAAATATTATGAATTTGATATTCAAAATTTTCCTAGTGTAAAATGTGAAGCTTAATTTTTATTTGATGAACTAATTTGAAAAATATTTTGCAATGTAAACAGAGAAAGATATTCCTCAAAACATTGATGATGAGATACAAAATTTTGCAAGATAAAGTGAAAGAGATATTGAACCAATGATTTAAAATGGTGAAAATGTTGGAAGAAATAAAGTGAATAAATTGAATCACAAGGTATATGTGTGTGTGTGTGTGTGTGTGTTGAACACATGCACGGATTATTGAAATTATACATATTTATTAATTTAGTTAAATTTACTGAATATGTAAAATTATTATGTAATATTCATTCGAATATGTATAGATGAAATCAATGTCGATGATGAGATGTTATAAAATGTTGACACTCACAAATATGGAGATAAAAGAGCTGACCATGTAATAAGATATCATGTTAAACGCATTTTTTATATGTACTTCTTAAAGGAAAATGTGACAGTTCAAGACCAACTATTGAAAGGTCTCCTATCATTAAGGAAATTAAAAGAAGCTATGACTTTATTAGGTATTCGAAAATCAACAAAAGATAAAAAAAAATGAAGGAAAATGTGATACAAAATATAAATAGTGCTATAAATTCAATTAGCAGATCTAGACAGACAAATGTTTCAGTTGTACATATATAAATACATAGGGCAGTTCTTTCATCAAGTACTAAATATAATCGCCTGGTGAAATTTATGGCATGAGCATTAGGAATCTCACGAAGAACTTTGCACAAACATCGGAAATTTCAGTTGCAAATAGATGTAAATGATGAACTCTCTTGTTGGAGAGCTATTTGTAGGCAACCATAAAAATATAGACTTGGATAAAATTCTAAAAAAAAAATATATGAATATTGGAAGAAAAATTCACGTGTTTCACCAAATGCAAGGGATGTGATGCGAAGAAGAATAGAATGAAATCAGTACGAACAACATGAAAAGAATTTCTTGGAAACCACTCAGATAGAGTTGTTCAACAAGTTCAAAGAAGAGAATCATGAAATTCATGTCTCAATCAATGTTTTTGTTCAACAAAAACCATGGTATGTAAAACCTATCACCATACGTGACACTTGTTATTATCGTTATCATGTGGAATTTGAGTTATATTATGACACATTCCTTAATTTTGGTAGAACATTTTGGAAAAATTCACCTCCTCCTTCCACTATCTGTGATTTCATATCTCAAACTCTATGTGAAAGAGAAAGTGATGAATTATATTACGAAAAGAAATGTGTTGGTGGTAAAAAAATGCGATGATTGTGGAAATTTGACTAAATTTCAAAACAAATATCTTATTGATATAAATTATCAATCATTGTCCAACATGAAAGTGAAATGGAAGAGATATGAACATATCCATACATCGATTCAAGGTTCAGATAGTGCTAATATAATTGAATTACAAGAAGAAGAATTTTTTGTGATAGATTTTTGGAGAAAGTTTGAGGTAGAAATTTAATAATTGAATTACAAGAAGAATAATTTTTTGTGATAGATTTTTGGAGAAAGTTTGAGGTAGAAATTTATAAATACACCAAGGATTCCCATAGAGCTCAATGGAAAGACTTGCAATTCAAAAAATCCCGTGAATTTTTTCCAGTAGGGACCATTTTGTCAGTGATTAATTTTGCAAAAAACTACACATTTGTTCAACAAAAAGAAATTTAGAGTTAATAATATCGATCTAACCAAGTCTCCATGCTCGTCCATATTCTATATAGACATGTTAAAAAAAACGTCGATCATATAGAAAGCACCAGTGAAATTCGACATGTTATTAAAGAATATCACTTTTATATCAGTGACGATCATACACATGATACATATTTTGTACAACACTGTTTTGGAAAGATTTATGGCTCCTTGAAAAGTCATGGAATAAAATTCAATGAAAATTGGATATAGTCAAATGGATGCGCAGGTCAATTCAAATCTTCACGATCATTTGTTTGGTTGTGTTGTCTTCATAAGAAAAACTGCATTAAACATTTTTGGAATTTCTGTGAGACTGGCCATGGAAAAGGAGAACATGATGGTGCAGAGGCATGCATAAAACGAGCACTTCGAAGATATCAAATGAACCCCTCTACAAACTGACTTGTGGATGCTAAAGAAGTTGTTCAATTGTGCATCGATGCTCTAAGCCATGAGACTAACTGATCAAGGGAAGTGCGAAGGTACATTCAATTTAATTTTTATTGGATATCTAATTTTAAACAGTGTAAATTTATCACAATGATTATCTTTGATGATAATTTGATATCACATTTACATTCTTCTTTGAATTTTCCATATATAGGTTTTTTTGGCATATTGGGATCGAAGATGTAGATAGATCAATTAGAAATGACGTTGAAACAATAAAAGAGACCCAAAAATTGCATTCAATTAAATCAAATTTGTCCACAAATGTGTTTTCATTGGATAAAATAAAATATTCTTGTTTTTGTCATGTTTGCATAAACAACACAGAATCCAATGGCATTTGTGAAAACAAAATGTATGTAAAAAATTGGAAACATACAGAGCTAAATACAAAGGGGAAAATGTATGTTGCAATGTTTGAAGAAATGCAATCAGAGGAGACTACAATATCATCTGATGGTGATCGAGTTTTTGATCTTGTTAAAGAAGGTAACATTTGAATTTCTTTCAAATAATAGAGATCTAGAAATAAATTTAAATACATAAGTTTTTAAAGTTTTTTTTATTGTGGAGGAGATTTTTTTTCTGTAATTGCACCAACTAACAACAATGAAAATGTGAAGTATTATTTGGTGCATTGCACTGAACGAAAAATGAAATTATTAAAGAACTATAATGATCACGGGTTTCCATATGAAAGGGGATCTATTATACTGAAAATTTATTTTTTTCAAACAAACTAATCAAAGTGGAGATTTTCTTTACTTTGAATACTATGAACCTAATGTCATAAGTTCTCAATATAGTCACTTGGTGTGTGCAGCACGCATAGAGTTGATAGAATTTAATCAAAGAAAAAAATGAAAATTAAGAAATGGAAAATGTCAAAATCCGATCATCAACGGATCATTGAAGATGGAATTCCATTGGAAATTTTTTTTATTGAACTGCCCAACAATTTCTTCTCTTTGGATTCATGTTTTATAACTTCCATAACTCAACTAAAAATTGAGTTGCCTTGTTATGTTATCTGTGCAAGTGTTTGCACATGTACATTTTTTTGGTACATGCACACTAGTATCAATTGAAAGTAGTTTTTTTATACATTCATTGATTAAAAATGTTGCATGTATTGGATATATGTGTGTGTGTGTGTGTTCTAGAATGAATTTCACTTAAAGTAGCTTTTCTATGTGCATTGATGAAAAATTTTGCAAGTACTGGATATATATGTTTTAGAAATATTGGATATATATATGTGTGTGTGTGTGTGTGTGTGTTCTAGAATGCCATTAAAACTGAAAGTAGCTTTTCTATGTGCATTAATGAAAAATGTTGCAAGTACTAGATATATATGTTCTAGAATGCAATTAACTGAAAGTATTTTTTCTATGTGCATTGATGAAAAATGTTGCACGTATTGGATATATACTAGTTCTAGGAAATTAACAAAAAATAGTTTTTCTATGTGCATTGATGAAAAATATTGCAAGTATTGGATATATATATGTTCTAGAATGCAATTAACTATTCAAGTAGTTTTACTATGTGCATTGATGAAAAATGTTTCACGTACTGAACATATATGTTCTAGAATGCAATTAACTGAAAGTGGCTAAATTCTATTGGCATTGATGAAAAATGTTGCATGTATATTCAAACATGTGTAAAATCATTTCTACATGTACATATATTCATGTGAATTTTTTTTTTTTGGAAAACGACAACTTGAATTTTAAAAACAAAACATAATATCATAATCACATGCCAAATGTAGTTCAATTATCCAAAACTTGAGTTTTAAAAACTTTTTTATTATATCACAACATTACTTCGCATGCCATGCCAATTGTAGTTCAACTATCCAATAAAAACATTTAACATTATATCACATGCCAAATGTAAATCAACCATCCAAAACTTATGTTTTAATTTAACAAAACATTATAGATCACAACATTACTTCACATGCCAAATGTAGTTCAACCATCCAAAACTTAAGTTTTAAAAACAAAACAAATTATAACACAACATTACTTCACATGCCAAATGTAGTTCAAAAGCAAAACATTAATATAGATCACAAAATTACTTCACATGCCAAAGGTAGTTCAACCATCGAAACCTTAAGTTTTAAAAACAAAAAAAATTGTAACACAACATTACTTCACATGCCAAATGTAGTTCAACCATCCAAAACTTGATTTTTTCAAAAGCAAAACATTAATATAGATCACAACATTAGTTCACATGCCAAATGTAATTCTTGACCATCCAAAACTTAAGTTTTAAAAACAAAACAAATTATAACACAACATTACTTCACATGCCAAATGTAGTTCAACCATCCAAAACTTGAGTTATAAAAACAACATTATAGATCACAAGTATCAAAACTTTTTAAAGACAAAACATTATAGATTACAGGTATCAAAACTTGAGTTTAAAAAAAAAACATTATAGATCACAAGTATCAAGTAAATTTACTTCACATGCCAAATTTAGTTCAACCATAACACTTTAAAAACAAAACAAATTATTTAACACAACATTACTTCACATCACATGCCAAATGTAGTTCAGTCATCCAAAACTTGAGTTTTAAAAACAAAACAAATTATATATAACACTGTAACATTACTTCACATGCCAAATGTAGTTCAACCATCCCAAACTTAAGTTTTAAAAACATTATATATCACATTCACATGTACCAAATGTAGTTCACATAAAATATGTCCAAAATTTGTAGATCTCACAAGCATTAAGTATCAAGTTATATATGACTGCATCTAGATAAGACTATATATAAAAAAGTAAGTTTAAGACTAAATCTATTGAAAATATAATAGTACACGTGTGCATGTGTATCATCCATCAAATATAGATGGATGAAGTGTCTTTCCCAGCAAATTCACAATCCCAGAGTTATCCTGCGAAGCATGGGGAACCTGTACATAATGTGTATAAACATTAAAATTTGATGTTTTAAAATTGACTGAGAATATATAAAAATTCATGTAAAAAACAAAATGTAAAAAAAATCATGCAATACCTCATGAGGTTCCCTCTCCATTTGTTTATCGTCCACTACAACTTCTTCCACAGGAACATCTCCAACAGTAAACTATACTCTCTCTCTCTCTCTCTCTCTATATATATATATATATATATATATATATATATATATATATTAAAAATCTTCAAATGAAAATACATATATATAAACTTATTTTCAATAATATTAAAAAAAAAAGTTAGACAACTTGTTCAAATGGTTGAAATGGTGTGGATGTTCCTATCTCCATCGCTAGGGTCCGTGGAGAAAATAAATCCTCTATAGAAACCTAAAATTCAAAAAATTTAAAAGTATAAAATAACTCAAGATCGGGACCTCAATCTATAATAAAACTTTTAAACTTCAATTTATAAATTATAACTTAAAAACATATATTTAAGTGAAAAATTGAATACTTCTACTAGTGGATTTGGCACATCTCCTAAGAGAGGCTCCAAAAGAAAATCTCCAAAAACCTAAAATTCAAAAAATTTAAAATAACTCAAAATATCTAGATCTCAATTTATAATAAAACTTTTAAACTTCAATTTTTCACTTACATATATATATATATATATATATATATATATATATATATATATATATATAAGTGAAAAATTGAATACTTATGCTCGTGGATTTGGCACATCTACTAAGAGTGGTTCAGAAATAAAATCTCCAAAAACCTAAAATTAAAAAAATTTAAAATAACTCAAGTTATAGATATATCTCATTTTTTAATGGAACTTTTTCAAGTGGAATATATAGCTTAAAATCATAAGTTTTAAAAGTGAAAAAATGTTCGTACTTGTGATTGTGGATTTGGCACATCTCCCAAGGAAGTAGAAGGTACATCTCCCAAAGAAGAAGAAGGTACTACCATATCAAAAACATCGGACGGAATCAAAATCTGTTAAAACATTTTACTATATATATATGTACATGTACATGTGTACACAATTATTTATTTTAAAAATATCTCATCAGGGACAATTTTTAAGGACGGAAGTTTATCTTAAAGTTTAGAAACCTTATCGAATCTTACTAGTCCCTAATATGCAAATTGTAAAAATTTTGGCGATATTTTTATATAAATACTTATATTTACAATGATTTTGTATTAGAAAATATAATATTTTGAAAATTTTAAAGTAAAACAATGGTGTACTATAAAATTTTGGTGAATCATTTTACAAAAAAATGGAAATTTGCGAATCTTATTTTTTTTAAAAGCATGGAAAATTAGCCCACCTGCAAATATTAGCTCCTAAAATTTTCCTTGTATCTCATCATGTTTCGATATATATAATAATATATAAAAAATAATTGTACATGATCATGTTCACTTAAAAAACACTAACATTTTCCAACATATCTTGATGGTGAGAACCATATTGATTGTATGATTGATGGCGAGACCCATCTTGACTGTTTGAACTAGAGGATCCGACTGTGATACTAACATTTTCCTCATTCATCAAGCGTGACAATTGAAAATGGTGTTAACATATAATGATACATTTTTGTTATATTAATGTATAAAAACAAATGTATGTATATATGTATTTATTACAAATTGTACATGTGTTAAAGTAATTGAACCTTAACCATTAACACATATCATTTCCATTCCCTCTTCCTCATGAACAATTAGGTCATGTCAACCATTGCGACAATTCTTTGCATATGTTTTGAGATCTTCAACACTCATGTTTTCAATCTCTTCATTTGTATAATACGCAAAATTAGCATGTGCATTCTTATGTGCTCTTTGTTGATTCAGACAAACATCGACTCCACCCAATCCACTGTGAACATTGTCAATGATGGCATCCCTTTCTTCTCGATTAATTTGAGAAGTGGCTTCCATCTTTAACTGCAAATTTTCGACACGAAAAGGTCAAACAACCAATGGTGGCTCAGGGCGAGGCAACTGAACATCACGCCTAGTGCCCCTATGGTCACACAATTGACCTTTCCCAGGACCACAAAATTCAGAGGGAAGGTCATTGTAATTGGGTTTCATTTGCAAAAATAATTCTCCATAAAGGAATTTTGCAAAATAAAGCGGAACCTCGTCGTTCCATGGGGGTCTTCCATAGGCCGCAAGGTGTCTATCATACAAATAGTGAGCTGTATTAGGGTGCTTGAAATATTGCACCTTCAGCATCTTTCTTTTCAGCGCTTCTTTGAAATTAAACATCGACTTAGCCATATTTGTTGTAACTCTTTGTTTAACAACCTCCCATTTATCAAGACCCATCATTGTTTCCTTTCTTTTTCTCATGACTTCTACAAAAGTATTATTGGTTGGCCAAAGCTTTCGGTACACATCTACTAGTTCACTTAAAGAGTGTGTAACAATTTCCAAGCTTTGTCGACTCTCACCAGATAGAGTCAAAGCCACGAGATCTCTCTGCAATTTTTCACGAATATGTTGACACCTTTCTAAGGTGCATTGTTGCATGTTTGTTTCCCAAAGTATATCGAAAATGTTGGCCAAATAAGTTGTGGTTGGTGGATAACCTTCTTCTTGAATGAAGTGTTCTGCCCTACGTCTTTTTTTAGCAACATTTGGAGCAACATTTTCAGCCTCTACATCAATATATAAAATTTTGTATATTAAAAAAACACATGTAAAAAAATTTATACAAATTGAATGAAAAAAATATTCAAATTGATGGCCACCTTGATGTGGTTGGCTAGCATCTTGCCCACCCTGAGACTGGTGAAAACCAGAACGAATCTACTGAGAACCAACATGACCACCGATTGGTTGAGAACCAACACGACCATCGGTTGATTGGCCTCTAGGGGAATACATATCACCACCTTCATGCAACCCACCAGCACTTATTGATGGCCCTCTAAGGGAATCTAAACCACCACCAACCTCAAGATACGAGAGAGAAGCTTCATAAACAAATACGAATTTATAATCAATTCAAAAATACATCCATATGTATGAATACATGCACATATTCATTGATTAAATTGTGTGAACCATACCATTGATGGAGTAGACACCCTTCTCCTCTTGGCTCCTAAAAAATAAAAATGAAACTTGTTAACAACTAATTTAACTCACAAAATTGATAAAAAATCAATTCCATATGTACATACATGTATGTATATGTATGGAGATTTAATATTATATTTAAATACAATGAACACCCCTCAATCCATGATCCCCCTCTCTCGTAGAGATATGGGATTATGTTGATCTTCGTTGTTCATCCTCCATGATATATATATCTACAGTGGACATTTACAATTATTTTTTTAAATTACTATTTCAAATAAATTTCAGAAAATTGATGTAATTTAGTGTACACCAATTATGTAAAACACAACTTTCAAAGCATTGATTGATGTGTGAAACTCAATTTAAGCAAAAAAAATTATAAAAATGTTAAGTTCACCAAATTTCACTTTACATGGTGGGAGCACATGGTATAAAATTGAAAAAAACACATGGTCATTAAAAAACAAGCGTGAACCTCCATTTAAACAAAAAATTGTTGAAGTCCTTGCATCTTAATTTTATAAAAATGTGAAGTTCACCAAGTTGTGCTTTACATGGTGTGCTGGGAGCACACTTGGTATATAATTGGAAAAAACACATGGTCATTAAAAAAGACGCATTTATAAGTACAAAACACACACATATCCAAGATATGTTACAATGTCCATCAATAAATTTTGAAGGAGAGCGTCTCAATAGTAATTCATCTTTGAGAGATGAATCTTGAATTTTTGAAGAAGAGCGTCTCAAAACTAATTCATCTTTGAAAGATGAATCTTGAATTTTTGAAGAAGAGCGTCTCAAAAATGATTCATCTTTGAGAGATAAATCTTGCATTGGCATTGCCCCGTATAATTCTAATTCATCTATTAATTCATATTTTATATATGAATCTTGAATTGGCATTGCTCCACGCAATAGATAATCAAACATCTTATTCATATTTATACAATGTCTTATACTAAAAAATTGAAATTGGCTAACAATATTGTTTGTTATTCCATGCAGTTATTTTAGCCTCTCCTTCTTAACTTGGTACATGCCATTCATCTGGTTTCACACAAGTTCAGAATTGGTGAAAACTACAATTTCATTTGATCCATACCCCATAGTTGTTCCCAAGCCTTCTATCAATGCAATATAATATGCCTTATTTTTTTTTTTATTCCTGATATATTCATTTTCCTTTGGATGACTTTGCTAGTCGCAATATTGGAAAGCACATATGTAATCACTGCATTCCCTGGATTGGGATAGAAAGAAACATCTATGCATAATTTCCATTTTTCAACCATATTTAGTGGATTTTTTTATCCCTGAAAAAAAACAAATTAAATAAAAATATATTAAATTGACATTTATTACAAATGCATGGGAGAAATGACACGTGCATGAGATAAATGACATGCACTGGATATTAAAATGAAAAACTTCTATTTAGATCTATTCCAAAGATTGACTGTAGGGGCATTTACTGGATATGTCACCTTTGAAAAAAGATGAGATCCAGAGGCTACATGGCCCTTTACACACTCTGCCTTTAGAACTTGTAGAAGTTAACACTCAAAAGATATACTAAAATCCTATGGAATTTCAAAATCTTATGAGAGTTCAGCCACTTTAGGTTCAATTTTTAGGCCTTAAAGTTTGCCTTGAATTAATGAGAGAAAGAATTTACTTTGTGGGAGAAATGACATTTACATGGTTTGCAAAATTATTTTATGCACTTACAAAAAACATACTTTAAATTTAATGGGAGAGAGCCAACATGACATGTATGCTTTAAAAACTTTGCCTAAGAATTTATGGAAGAAATGACACATGTACACAGTTTGCCTTAAAGTGGTTGTGGTTTATGGATATTAAAATGAATAACTTCTATTTAGATCTATTCCATAGATTGACTGTAGGGGCATTTACTGGATATGTCACCTTTCATAAAAGATGATATCCATAGGCTACCTGGACCTTTACGCACTCTATGTATAGAACTTGTAGAATTTAACACTACCTGTCCCAATTATACCCTATGAAGTGTGTAGAGGACCCGTCGAATCACTCACACGACTTTACATAGACATAAGGGTGTATAAGAGTGTACTAAGTTCAAAAATATGGTCATATTATTGGATATCTTTCCTAAGAGCCCAAATGTACTCCTTAAGTATATGTGGGGTCTATATAACCATCTAAAAAAACAAGTGATTCTTTCCAATTTAAGGATAATGTATGAGTCATGTGTATACGCACATTATCTAGAAACCATAGGCCAAAATAAAGGGCACTTAAGTGGTTTGAAGAAAAAATAGCACTAAGAAACTATGAAGGAGGGGAATAAGAACTGGAAATAGGAGGATAAGAATAAAATAGCCACTACACATCCATGCAAGGGTAGTAGAAATAATTCTAACCATTGCAACATTGATGGTCACATTAAGGAGAATTATTGGATGTTTGGTATGTGTTATATTCTTTATGTGAATACCCCCATGCACTATATATTTTTCTAAGAATAGTGGTGGGAATAAAATGGGAGGAAAGGACCCCCACTTTAGGGTTTCATAGAGATGAAAAATCCCCCACACACAGGTGTTCAGGGGTAGTGCCCCAAAAAAACGTTTTTGGGAAAAAAAAATCTCCCTTTATGATGGTTTTCATCACATGGTTTTTTCTTTTAGCATTTTTCTAGTGCATGGTAGTTTACCCCATGGTTCTACAGTTTCAGTTAAAGAACTAAAGTTTTATCTGATCCAAGGTAATGGATTGGTAGATTATAATTGTCGTGGGATATATACATATATGCATACATACATCTGTGTGTGTGTGTGTGTTTGATGGTCTAAAAATTAATATACTAATAAAAAAATGATCTTCTCGTTTTGGGTTTCTCGAGTAAATTATATTTTAATGCATTTGTTTTACATTGAAAATTTTTCATTTTATTAAGAATCTATTTGAAACAATTAACTATATAAGGTTAAAACCTATGTTTTGTATCAAATTACTTTTGGTTTCAATGGGAAACTTTTATGGCTAATGTGTTTTTCTCAAAATGTGATAGACCCCATTAAAATGGGAGATATATCGAAATGATTCCTATGATGTAATAAAATAGTTTCAAGTAGTTTAAAAATATAGATGCATAAATTCAATGAGCATAGTTTTGAGATATAAAAGTCCAAAATGGAAGAGTTGTTTGTGAACAAATATTAGTGGATCACTATGGATATATCTGCTTCATTAAAAGGGATTTTTCTAGAAGGATGTCCACTAAGTTGGAAAGAAGGGAAAAAGTCACAATTATATGTTAATGTGTGCATGTGTTTTACATTGAATATTTTTTAATTTATTAAAAATCTATTTGAAACAATTAACTATATAAGGTTAAAACCTATGTTTTGTATCAAATCACTTTTGGTTTCAATGGGAAAATTTTATGGCTAATGTGTTTTTCTCAAAATGTGATAGACCCCATTAAAATGGGAGATATATCGAAATGATTCCTATGGTGTGATAAAATAGTTGAGTAGTTTAAAGATATAGATTCATAAATTCAATGAGAATAGTTTTGAGATATATAAGTCCAAAATGGAATAGTTTTTGGTGAACAAATATCAGTGGATCACTTATGGATATATATATGTTTCATTAAAAGGGATTTTTCTAGAAGGATGGACTAAGTTGGAAAGTAGGAAAAATATCACAATTATATGTTAATGTGCATGTGTTTTATATTGAATATTTTTCATTTTATTAAGAATCTATTTGAAACCATTAACTATATAAAGTTAAAACCTATGTTTTGTATCAAATTAATTTTGGTTTCAATGGGAAACTTTTATGGCTAATTTATTTTTCTCGAAATGTGATAGACCCCATTAAAATGGGAGATATATTGAAATGATTCCTATGGTGTGATAAAATAGTTGAGTAGTTTAAAGATATAGATGCATAAATTCAATGAGCATAGTTTTGAGACACATAAGTCCAAAATGGAATAGTTTTTGGTGAAAAAATATCATTGGATCACTATGGATATATCCTCTTCATTAAAAGAGATTTTTCTAGAAGGATGGACTAAGTTGGAAAAAAGGGAAAATATCACAATTATATGTTAATGTTCATGTGCTTTACATTGAATATTTTTCATTTTATTAAGAATCTATTTGAAACAATTAACTATATAAGTTTAAAAACTATGTTTTGTATCAAATTACTTTTGGTTTCAATGGGAAACTTTTATGGCTAATGTGTTATTCTCAAAATGTGATAGACCCCCTTAAAATGTGAGATATTTCAAAATGATTCCTATGGTGTAATAAAATAGTTTCAAGTAGTTTAAAGATATAGATGCATAAATTCAATGAGCATAGTTTTGAGATATATAAGTCCAAAATTGAATAGTTGTTTGTGAAAAAATATCAGTGGATCACTATGGATATATCTGCTTCACTAAAAGGGATTTTTCTAGAAGGATGTCCACTAAGTTGGAAAGAAGGGAAAATATCACAATTATATGTTAATGTGTGTGTTTTACATTGAATATTTTTCATTTTATTAAGAATCTATTTGAAACAATTAACTATATAAGGTTAAAACCTATGTTTTGTATCAAATCACTTTTGGTTTTAGTGGGAAACTTTTATGGCTAATGTGTTTTTCTCGAAATGTGATAGACCCCATTAAAATGGGAGATATATCGAAATGATTCCTATGGGGTAGTAAAATAGTTGAGTTGTTTAAAGATATAGATGCATAAATTCAATGAGCATAGTTTTGAGATATATAAGTCCAAAATGGAATAGTTGTTGGTGAACAAATATTAGTGGACCACTATGGATATATCTGCTTCATTAAAAGGGATTTTTCTAGAAGGATGGACTAAGTTGGAAAGAAGGGAAAATATCACAATTATATGTTAATGTAAATGTGTTTTACAATGAATATTTTTCATTTTATTAAGAATATATTTGAAGAAATTAACTATATAAGGTTAAAACCTATGTTTTGTATCAAATTACTTTTGGTTTCAATGGGAAAATTTTATGGCTAATGTGTTTTTCTCGAAATGTGATAGACCCCATTAAAATGGGAGATATATCGAAATGATTCCTATGGTGTAACAAAATAGTTTCAAGTACTTTAAAGATATATATGCATAAATTCAATGAGCATAGTTTTGAGATATATAAGTCGAAAATGGAATAGTTGTTGTCGAAAAAATATTAGTGGATCACTATGGATATATATGCTTCATTAAAAGGGATTTTTCTAGAAGGATGGACTAAGTTGGAAAGAAGGGAAAATATCGCAATTATATGTTAATGCATGTGTTTTACATTGAATATAAAATATTTTTTTCTCTCTCTCATTGTTTGAGTCTTGATCTTATAAAAGGTTTCCACTAAATCCATTCCCTATCACTTTTCATGTGAACCACATTCCCAAACCCACCCATCTATGTACCTAAGAGCAAAGCTAAGTGTAAAAAGGGCTTATTTCATATTCTTCTTTAACACATATGTGATTAATTGTCGTTAGAATTTATATGGTAGAAATACGTACAAAGATTAATCCTTAGTATAGATCTATTTTGAGTTTAAGGAATATTTCATGTTTTTTAGAAAGTTTATCTTAGGAAGTAGAACTAAACCGTCTATAAGCCACGAAAGAAACCATGGCCTGTGAACATCACGTGCAAACACAAGTTACTCACATGTTTGAAACACCACCTCACATCATCATAAGGGTTGGAAACCAATAAGAAACCCATACTAAGTTCCCTAGAAGGGATGACTATCATATTTAATGATTGGGTTTATCCCCAATGTCAAAAGGAAAATCAAAATTAGGAAAGGGAATTATAATAGAAATTAAGGTAAGGCCATGACCTTTTACCCAATATTGAACGAAGGTGAGCAACCATAGATATCATGAAGTAATTTCAAGAATCAAAACTATATGATATGATAGGTAAGAGTGTAACATACCTTAAATACATATAAAGAAAAAATTGTTCCCTTTAACACTACTATAATTGTGCATGCATAAGAAATATTATCTTTTTTCTAGAAGGATATTTTGAGAGGAATCTTGAGCGAGGTCTTAAAGGCTAAAAGAACGAAGCTCTGGGATTATCAATTACGGGTTTATAACCTCTATTGACCTACATTGAAGGAAATTCAACTATGCATAACTTGACCAAAATTGCAAAGGCTTAAATTTGAGTTTCCTAAGAGATTTCACAGGTGACACTTGGTTGTTTCGATTGGTTTTCTGAGCATCTTCCGGTCAACTGTCGTTTGGATTTTGGAGGACAGTTTGAAAGTCAGGATAGTTTGATTATCTCTCTCTCTCTCAACATTTATATCTATTAATAAGAAGAAGATCTGTTGGGTTTTTCCTTATCTATTTTGTCTTATTCATTTTATTTCTATGTTCTATATACAATTACTGTCAAGATCCTTGACCAAAATTTCAGAGGCTTAAATTCGGGTTTCCTAAGAGATTTGCATTTTATTTCTATGTTCTATATACAATTACTGTCAAGATCCTTGACCAAAATTATTATCTATATACAATTGTCAACTGTCATTTGGATTTTGGAGGATAGTTTGAAAGTCAGGATAGTTTGATTAACTCTCTCTCTAAACATTTATATCTATTAAGAAGAAGAAGGTCTGTTGGGTTTTCCCTTATCTGTTTTGTCTTCTACATTTTATTTCTCTGTTCTATATACAATTACTGTCAAGATCCTTGACCAAAATTGCAGAGGCTTAAATTCGGGTTTCCAAAGAGATTTCATAGGTGACACTTGGTTGTTTCGATTGGTTTTCTGAGCATCTTTCAGGCGATCAACTGTCGTTTGGATTTTGGAAGACAGTTTGAAAATCAAAGCCTTGAATTTGACTTCATTATCATTGTAAAATATTGGATTATCTCTCTCTAAACATTTATATCTATTAATAAGAAGAATATCTGTTGGGTTTTCCCTTATCTGTTTTGTCTTCTGCATTTTATTTCTATGTTCTATATACAATTACTGTCAAGATTGATCTAATGGTTAATGTGATTTCTATTTAAAGTAGAATTGTAATTGGGATAATAAAATGACATTGAAGTAATTTTTGAAAGAATAAAACATACCATTGTTAAAAATTAGCATGGTATCATATCCCAGTTTAATCATTTAATGTTCAACAGTATTTCAATGACAGAGGATTTCATACTTGGAAATTCATAGAAATTCGCAAACGAAGCCGCAATGAGGACGAAGCTAGGAGATCAATTCGAAGAAATTCATAGACGAAGCTACAACGAGGACGAAGCTGGGAGATCAATTCACATAAATTCACAGATGAAGCCACAATGAGGACGAAGCCAGGACCAAATTCCCTGCGAACAAAAACAATTAAATTAAAATCAAATAAAAAAATCAACAAAAGAAACAGAGCAACTGCAACACCCCACCTCAATAGAGCAACTACAATACCCCATCTCAACAGAGCAACACCGCAACAGAGCAAGAGAGAGACAAACACGAGACATGTGTGCAAAGAACCCCGTTAAGGTTTGTGGGCCGATATATTTATAAGAACAAGTTCGGCTGAACTTTTGTTACCGGTTTTCCCATCTCTAGAAAAAAATATGTTTTCCTACGCCGTCAGTACGTTGTCAATGTAAATGGAAAAATGAGTTTGGTCGAACTAATTTCAAAATTTCGGTTGAACTCTTGAATAGTTTGGCCAAACTTTTATAAAAGTTCGGCCGAATTATTGAGAAAAAAATTTTTCCGCCCCCGATTCTCACAAAAGTGTAACTGATCTAGATTTATGCAGGAACGCAACAGAATACACATGTAACCATAAATACAAATATGCAACGGAAATAACACTTCATTTCATTAATATCAAAGAACTAAAATTTGCTTGCAAACAGAATAGAAATAAACTAGGTACTAGGGCGCTAGTAGCTTATCTCTGAGAAGAGATGTGGCAACTACAGGCCTCTGAACTAAGTTAAAATGAGGCTCGAGGGCCTATTTATTATTTATAAATAATGGAAAACCGTAAACATCCAAAACCCTAACCCTAGGAGATGAAGGGCCAAAACTATGGGCCCCGTTTGGGTAAATTGGTGTTTCAACTTCCCAGGGACGTAACTTTGGCATACGATCTTCGTTTGACACACTCAATAACTCATTATAAATATCTATCTAAGGAGTAAAACTTTTGGTGCCAATAAATATAGGCTTTTCCACTCTCATTTTTCCCAAAAAGCGTCGTTTAGGGCCTCAAAACGGCTCCGGAAGTTCAGGACCCGAAAAACTGTCAAAAATAGTAAGTTGTGTCGTAACTAAAAAATTGAAAGAGACAATGGTGGGGCCCCAAGTGGAATAGGTGGGTGGCCACCAATATCCACCTGGATCATTCCTCCCCCCTTAGGAAATAATGGTCCTGATTGCGTTGAGTTCCTCCACGAGATGAGAAAACTTCTGCTGAACTTGGTCCCTGGTGAACCACTTGCCTTGGTGCAGGAGTTGGCCAGCTTTGACAACCCGATATAGTTGGATATTCTTTTGGCGAGTGTTCTTTATTTGCATGTCCATGATACAATCTGTGGTGGCCTGTTCCATGTATTTTGGGTTTAACTCTGTTGTTGTGATTTTTTCTGCAATGTCAGAGGTGTCTAGTAGAGGTGGGAAGTAGGGAAGAAGGTGGTCCACATTGAATACCGAGTGAAGACCAATGAATGGTGGAATACTAAGCTCGAAGACATTGTTCCCTATTGCCTTGGTGATGGTGTATGGCCCATATCAGAGTGGGCGAAGCTTGCGGTGGGGTCCACTAAGGCACTCCTTCTTCAAATGTAGCCACACTTTGTCGCCCACCTGGAAGTTGTGTGGTACCCGATGTTGATCGTGTCATTGCTTGTACTTAGCATTGGCTCTATCCAATATGTCATGAACTTGTTGGTGGATGTGCTGAATGCACTCGATGAAGTTGTTCGCTTTGTTAGCTTCAGACTGAACATGAGCTGAATCGACCTGAGTAGCTGCAAATGGCATGGCTACATTAATGGGACATAGTGGATGGAATCCCAAGCCCACCTAAAAGGGGTTGTGGCCAGTTGAGCTGTGGAGAGCCCGATTATAACTATGTTGTACATAGGGGAGGCTCTCATCCCATGTGCATGGATGCTTTGAATTGTACATGCGCAGAATGTGTATTATCATCCTGTTGACGACCTCTGTCTAGCCATCAATTTGGGAATGGAAAGCTGTGGACTTGGTGAGCTTGGTGTCCAACATTGACCAGAGGTTGGACGAAAATGTGTTGAGGAACCTACTATCGCAATCTGATATGATAGATTGTGGGATCCCAAAGTGCACCCAAACTCGTTCAAAGAAGAGTTTAGAAGTGGCTTTTGTTGTGATGTTCTTCTTGTAGGCCACCATAATGGCCATCTTCGAGAATCTGTCGATGACCACGAAAACATAGTCATTTACATGCTTATTAGAAGGAAGGCCTAACATGTAATCCATGGAGATGGATTCCCAAGGTCGACTAGGGGTAGGTAGCGGAGTATATAGGCCTTGCTTTTTAATGGTCGATTTGGCAATGGTGCAAGCAAGGTAGGATCTGATGTACTTACCGAAATCCTGTTGAAGGTTCGGCCAATAGAAATACTTCTGCAGCACTGCCACTGTTTTCTGGACCCTGAAATTCCGAGCGACTTGATTGTAGTGTGCTTCCCATATCATCTTCACACACTCGCTTGAAGGAACACAAAGGTGTCCTAGGTGACATAACAGTGCATCTTGGAGCTAAAAATTTGGAACTTACATACCCACCAAGGGTGCCTTGTATGTGTGGCCGAATTCTGGATCGCTCTTATAGAGAAGTGGCCAATCAAAAGTCTCGTGCCCACAAGAGTTGAGAATGGTGGTTAGTGCCACGATCAGTAGTCGGCTGAGGCAGTCTGCAACATTATTGGTGCTACCCTTTTTGTACTTGATGTTCAAATGAAATTGTTGCAGATATGTGGACCACTTTTGATGGCGATCGTTCTGCAACTTCCCTTGTGTCTGTATGAACTGCAGGGTTCGGTGGTCCGTGTGGATTATTTTTTCCTTCCCCAAAATGTAATGCTTCCATTTTCGACAAGCCTGCATAATGGAATACATTTCTTTGTCATAAGTGGGATACTTGTGAACTATGTTAGACAATGTCTCACTATGATATGCCACTGGATGCCCCTGTTGAGTAAGAACTGCCCCAATAGAATAGTCAGAGGCATTTGTCTCGATCTCAAATGGTTGTTGCAAGTCTGTTAATGTGAGCACGGGGGCAGAACAGAGACGATGTTTCAATTCTATGAACACCTTCTGTTGAGATTCCGACCAAAAGAATTTTTCTCTCGCTCCTCCCTTGGTGACTTGACTCAAGGGCCAAGTGATATGAGAGAATCCCAACACGAACCTGCGGTAGAAATTAGCAAGACCCAGAAAGATGTGAAGCTCTGTTATAGTGGCTAGGGCTGGCCAATCCTGAATGGATTCGATCTTGGTTGGATCCACATGCCTATACACATCTAATAGCCTGCTCGGATATTGAACTTGGGTCATGCCAAAAGTGCACTTCTCCAAATTGGCACACAACTTGTGTTGCCGCAGTGTTTGGAGGACTTGTCCGATGTGGTGGAGGTTCTCTTCCCAAGTATGACTGAAGATCAGAATGTCATCGAAGTACACTACTACAAATGAGTTGGTGAATGGCCTCAAGATGTCGTCAATCGACCTCATGAAGGTTGGGGAGAATTTGTCAACCCGAAAAGCATGACCAACCATTCAAAAAGGCCCTCCTTATCTTTGAAGGAAGTATTCCACACATCAGAGGGTTCGATGGGTACCTGGTGATACCCAGACTTCAAGTCGATCTTGCTGAAAAATTTCGCCCCTTTGAGTTGGTCTAGAAGGTCATCAATCCGTGGGATCGGGTACCTATTCCAGACAGTGATCTTATTCAATGTCTGATAGTCAATACAGAGTCTCCTAGTCCCATCCTTCTTATGTACTAACACGATCGGGCTCCCACAGGGCAATGAACTTGGCCGGATGTGACCTTTCTGCAACAGCTCCTGAATTTGCCTCTTGATTTCATCGTTCTTCAGAACAGAGCACCAATAGATCGGTTCGTTGGGTAGCAGTGCACCTGGGGTCAGATCAATGGGGTGCTTGACTTGACAGTGTAGAGGAAACCCTATGGGTGAGGTGAAAATTTCCTCGTACTCCTCCACAACCTTGTCCATTTGTTGTTGTCGTGCAGAGGAGCCATGTCTAGAGGTCGTGGCCATGGTCTTCTTCTTGCCCTGGGGGCGGATCATCAGGAAAACAAATTTTCTGGTTTGGGAAATGAGCTTACTGCATTGTTTTGCAGTAACCAAAGAGATAATGGTGGGCGGTGGTACCTCTGGTATCCTATACAGCTTATTTCCCAAGGTAAAAATAATAGCGTGAGGTCCTGACTCATACACAGCATGTCGCTCCCATAAGTATGGTTGGCCTAATAGTACATCAGAAACATCAATAGGATTAATGTCACATAATACCTCATCCATGAAGGGCTTGATGCTATAGGGAAGGCGACACTGTTGGCTGACACGGAGATCCCGTCCTTGGTGAAGCCACTCGATGGTGTATGGTTGTGGGTGGGTTGTGGTCGGAAAGCCCAACCGCTTCACAACATCTACTGAAATGATGTTATTTTGGCTCCCATTGTCGACAACGAACTGTAGCGGTGAACCCTTTACCCACATCTAGGAGTAGAAGAGATGTTCCGCCTCCTCTAGATCCTCCGGTTCCTCCTTCTGGATCTTCGCAGTGGCAACAGTGGCGTTGGGCTCTGCATCAATAATTTTTTTCCCTTTATCATTCCCCTTGTCAGGTTTTGATTCAGAGTCGGAGCATGCATCTCATTCAGAAGCCCTCATCTCGGCCATGAGCGACTTCTTGGCCCGACACTCACTTATGTTGTGAGTGGAGCTCTTACGGAAATCACACCAATTTCTTGTGTCCTTCTTTGGCTTCGCGGTGTTTTTTTTTTCTTGTGCTTTGGCAAGTTGTCTTGGGCTTCTATGCCTTGGCTTTGTCCTTTGTTTTGCGGTTTGGGGGCACCTGTCCCTTGTTTTCAATTTGCAGATCCAAAGTCTCCCTTCTTCTGCTTGAATTTCTTCTCAATCTTGGTAGCATATCAGTATGTCATACCAAGCGAGGAGATTTCAAGGAACTCCATTTCCTCCTGAATGTATCTGTGTAGACAACTTTGATACTTTAGCACCATATTTTTCTCCTAATCTTTGATACCTAACTTTGTGCACAGGGTATGGAAGAGATTCATCAGCTCATGCACATCTTGATTCATTTGTTGCCGTAGTGTGGTCCATTGTATGTACTTGTCCTCATAGCTCCCCACGGGATAGTATTGTTCCTTGATGGAATTTCAGAAAGAATTCCAAGTGGGTACAGCTAAGAATAGAGAGGGTTTTGTTGAGCATCCTTTTTCTCATAGTAGGTTTTCCACCAGTCCTTGACATGGGGGGTAGCTTTGAGGATTGCAAAAATAATCTTCTCCCAATCGGAAAATTCATGGACCGAGAAATATGCTTCTAATAGATTAAACCATCTATCTACGACATCTGCGTCTATTTGACCCTCAAATATGGGAATGTCAAAGTTTACTTGTACCTTAAAGGGATTCGCGCCTCTAAAGTGGTTGTTGGATGCAGATGTGTCGCCGGTGGGCAGTCATTGAATGATCTGGGAAAAGTTATTCATCATCGTGTTCATTTCTTTTTCGAGGGCCTCCTCAAGCAATATTTTGATAGGGTCTCCTGCTCCCTCATATTTATTTTCGTCCCCCATGCGTGGTCGTCAGGGTTTGCGAGGCTGATCTTGCAAAGGTTCAATCAAATCGAGCCCCAACTCCTTATACCCTGACCTCGTTGGGGACTTGCAAAGAAGGATTGAGAAAAAGCAGACCGCTCTGATACCACTGATCCAGATTTATGCAGGAATGCAACAGAATACACATGTAACCATAAATACAAATATGCAGGGGAAATAACACTTCATTTCATTAATATCAAATAACTGAAATTTGCTTACAAACAAAATAGAAATAAACTAGCTAGGGCGCTGGTAGCTTATCTCTGAGAAGAGATGTGGTGGCTATAGGCCTCTGAACTGAGTTACAATGAGGCTCAAGGGCCTATTTATTATTTATAAATAATGGAAAACCCTAAACATCGAAAACCCTAACCCTAGGAGATGAAGCGCCGAAACTATGGGCCCCGTTTGGGTAAATTGGTGTTTCAACTTCCCGGGGATGTAACTTTGGCATATGATCTCCGATTGATGCACTCAATAGATTGGTCGCTCTCAGTTTTCCCAAAAAACATCATTTAGGGCCTCAAAATAGCTCCCGAAGTTCAGGACTCGAAAAACTGTCAAAAATACTAAGTTGTGTCGAAACTAAAAAACTGAAAGAGACAACGGTGGGGCCCCAAGTGGAATAGGTGGGTGGCCACCAATATCCACCTGGATCAGTAACCCAACTTCATGGGTTTACCCTTATATTAAATGTATATGGACATTAATGAAATAGGTTAGTTCTTAGTATAACAAGTGGAAGTTTGTTATTGGAACAGTCCCTATTTTGATAAACATATTTCAGAGGTACAAATGGCAGGTCCCGGAAGGAGACCAAGTCATGCCTACCCATTGAGGTTCTGGTAATAACATTAATTATAAGAATCAAAGTGTAAGCTCTATAAAAATGTAAACACTAGCTAGTGAAAATAGAAATAGTTGAATATGTGTTATTATAACAGAAGTAAGAAGAAAAACCTAAAAGGATAATGAAAAATATGCCAAAAAAAAAATTTAATTAATTAATAATAATGCAGAAACAAGTAATGGAATAGACAAAACCAAATAACTATATATTACGTAATAATGAATTATATATATATATATATATATAACCAATTATGCATTCATGTTCGCTAAATAGTATGAAAAAAATGAATACAGTTGAAAAATATAATACAACAAGAAAATGCAAATATATATATATATATATATATATATATATATATAACACTGAAGAACACAATGAATTTTGCAAGTTAAAATAAAAATGTTCTTATCATAATAGGCTCTAGGATATCGTCAAATCAAACAAATATATAGTATCGACATTGCCATTACAAACCTTAAAGATTATGTTCAATGAAAAACTATGACTATCCATTCTTATCATAATAGAAAGTTATATACACTGGCATAACAAGTATGGTTGGAAATTGCGACAGACTTGAATAGTTAATAAATAAATAAAAATCCAGTTGGAACCTTCATGTGAGAGAACCAAATTTTGGAGCTATAATTGAGATTTTTAATAAAAATGGACAGAAAATTTTAATTAAGGCTACAAGTTATTCATGAGCCTGAATCCATATTCAGTTCTTTAAACCTAAGGAAGCTCGCATCTCAAAACTACGTTCATAACCCAAAAGAACATAGGAGTTTGTTAGACGAGGTGTTGTCAATCAAACCTGGAAAAGGAGGAAACTCTATAATAAATAGGTTGTTGGGCTTGTAAACAAACCCTATAACAACCCAACAAAGAAACCCTCAAATCATTGAAAATATCGGGAACCCAAGCTAGGGTTTGGACACCATCATATGACCTATACATAAAAGAAAAATGGGAGGGTATTAAGAGAACCTGGAAAATTAATTAAGAAAGAAGCGAAGCCTGTTTCCAAGCAGATTTTGAGTCGGGTGAAAACACTTGAAATAAAAAAAAGGCAAGAAAGTTAGTGGAGAACAATAACAAGAAAATTAGCATGACATTAAAGTAATAATAGCGTAAAAGGGACATAATTGTTTCCTACCTCGGAGATAGAGAACGACCGTAACCCCCCTGGAAATCCCCGCAAGAGTAATACGTGAAGGAAACTTGGAAGACAACTTGATAACTTGGTAACCGAACCAAAAAATGATACTCCCAAACTATCAAGAAACTCGGGTAGCCAGAGGATTGCCTAGCCTAAGGGAGTCGAGAATTAATTAATGTTTCGTTATGGCTTACCATGAATAATTACCAAATGAACATTTCCAGCAATGCCTTGAATTGCAAAAAAATAAAACTAAAAGTCACTACCATTCATAACGAACCGAGAGAAAAATGGCCATTCAACTGTGGAAGAGGGGGCGAGTGCTAAGATTATCTTTGATGCCAAGTCCTCTCGGTAGGTTTTCAGGTTGCAGAGCTAATTCTGCAGCAGGCCAAGAGAAGAATGATTGGAGGTGATGAGAGAGGGAAGGGTTATTACTTTCGTAACTCCCTAATCTCGATCTACGACTACAAGTTAACTTTAAATCATATCATTGTTAGATTGTCTCCATCTCATAAGCCATATGGTTAATTACAATGAGGGAAACATGACTACAGCTGGATTTCAGAAGTTTCCAATGGGACTCTATGTTAATAAGTTCCAGTCCACTATAATGACAAACCTTAGTCTATGGTTTGGAGGGGTTCCGACAATAAATTTATTCATCAATTTATAACACGGTTCCGAAACTATTTACCTAGTAAGCCATAAGTATCAGAGGATTGAATTATACAAGTTGACATGTAAACTTTATCTCCGTCCTTGTTTCCTACCATTATTCACCCATATTAATCACGGAGTTGTCCTAAGAAAACACTCTTAAGTATTCCTTTATATTCACTGTAAAAAAAAAATAAGAAGGGATCTTCTTCTCAGAAGTGTGTTAATAATAAACCTTACAATATGAATTAAAACTGGAATGCTTGACTAAACATTAACCCATGTGTCTATCAATATTTTTTTTGGGGTAAATTTTGTTTTTCTATTGGGATTTTACAAGTGGTATGAGAGTTGAAGGTTACACCTTTGGTGCTCTTTGGGAATCGGTAAGTGGAAAATAAGGAGAGGTATGATGCTAGTGGGCATCAACTAAGGTATGATTCCAGCTAAATTTTCATTAGACTACATTGAAATGAGATGCATGATGCATGATTAATAATGGAATTAAAGAATAGTAAGTCATAATGTCCTCTTTAAATTGTGCTCATGAAATCAAATAAATCTATGTGTCATAAATCCAAGATAATGAGAAGTGAAGAATCATTTCATTAGTATATTAAAAAAAAAACGTTACAAAATTGAATTATTGTTAGGATATCCTTAACTATGAGAACTGATAGGTTGGGTATCTACGAGAGCAAGCAATTGTGTGGACAACCTAATTATTAACATGTGTTAATTAGTAAATCATATTCTGTAACTATGGGATAGTGGATAAAGAGACATTTATGTTAGTAAGGAAGTATATTGGTAAATAAAGCATAATATATACGTGTGTACATAAAGTAAAATATTAAGCCCCATATTGTTAAATAATTATAAAATGGCTATGTTAAGAGAGGTGAGGTGTTGCATACGAAAGCACCTTGAAAATTTTAGATTCATTTGCATGGTGATTACCTATTTCTAGTTACAAAAACCTTTTGTTAAATTAAAGAATTATGTTTTGACACAAAATTTATAAGATTAATAATCATAAATATGTTTTCAATTAAAATTATACTAAGGATAGTTAAAGAAAGAGACATGTACAAAGGGGTAAGGATTTTATTGGTAAGTAATACTTAATTACTAAGTATAGTTGGGAAGTAATTACTTGAAGGGTATAAATTATCTTCCCACACATACTGGATGAGTAACTAAGAACCTAGTTGAGGTAGTGAATGAGGGAAATAATTGGTAGTATAATACATTTTTAAATCCTAACAAATGAATAATTTTACCTATAGGTTTTAACCTTGTATAGAAATTACCTACAAAAAAATCTTAAAATAGAAAATAAACAATTGCAAGAACATAAAACATAAAACAAATACACAAACACATTTTCCCCTAAATACCAAAACCGAGACTACCATATTGATTTTTCATTATATTCCTTTCAATTTTACAATACATATACATACATGTCGAAGCATTCATAAACCCCAATCCATTAACCCTAAATTATAACATAGTTGTAGTTCCCTTGACCAGATCTACAAAATACCATGGAAAGAAAATTCGCATGCCCAAAACTATCTACAAAACCCATGCAAAAAACCATGGGTAGTTCCACTCATCCTCTTTGGGTTCACCCCCAATCCCTGGGTCCACCCAACTATTATTGGGTCCACATAAAAATAAAAAATAAAAAAAATCCAGGGCAACCCATGCAGGGGGGCTATCGCCACACCTTGTGACCCCCCTATTGTGCCCAATGCAATGTACAACGCATGGAACTAGTTGTGGAAATAATATAACACACACCCAACATTGCCTGCGTATTGGAATCAAGCCAGAAGAGGGAATAACATATAAGTATCAAAAGAATATGTTTCGTGTTGGTAGTGTTAAAAACTAAAGAATACTGTGAAAAATTGTTAATGTTGAAACTATTGTGCAAACTATAGGTTGTGTCTAACTAGTTGTAAAATGTTTTGATTGAAAAACTTCTAACATGACACTGTCGACAAGAGTAACTCTTGAGCCATTTGGCCAATGGAATTTCAATTGAAGCTTGTGGGCTTAGCTTGAGAACCCTATACTAAATCTGGTTGATATCAGATAGTCTTTGGGATTAAACTGTGCATGTCATTGTTTTGAACTATCATGGATGTAAAGTTGACTCGAGAGGAGACTCAGTGATGTGACTAGTCTCATAGGTTGGTTGGAGCACCCTTCCCCCTGTGAATTTGTGGCTAATTTGAAAGAATAAAAATTAAAATTAAAAAGACTAGAGCAATGTTGTTAAACACTCACAATAAGAAGTGCATTAGAATATATTATAAATCTTGTACTACATAAGGTCAAAATCTATGGTGTATTGTGGAAGCCTCCTAGATATATTAATGATAACTTTCATCAAATATTAAATGGGGATATAGAACACTTATGATTACAAAATTTATGAGTTAACTAGAATTATCTTGAGTGATTAGTGGGAATGGTTAGAATCCTTTTCACCAAACTATTCTTTAGCAAATAATATATCAAAAAATGATAGTGACAGAAAATATATAATTTAGGTATAAATAAGTCTAATACGGTAATAATCAACTGGTACAAATTAGTTCAGATTTCATGATCGATGAAAACAAACCCATAAGGTAATTAATAAAATTTCTACTCAAAAATCCTCTTCATGGAGTCACAAAAAGACTGGTTACAACAATGGAATAAATGGTGAAAATTTAAATAATTGAGAATTGTTTCTTATTTAAAACAAGATAATTGGAGGCAAGAAGTGACAAACTATCATAATAGCTTATGATGGAAGGGGACTAGTCTTGGGAATCGTGAAGTGGATAGTGTATTTGATATTTTTAGACATAATAATAATAATATTTGGGTCACTTCAAGACACCAAATAAACATGGAATCACTTTAAAACAATTTTGTTGATATTATACATCAACTTTATACTAAAGTTAATAAGTATTAAGTGAGCAAGATTACAGTCAATTATAGAATAAGGAGATTTGCTAGGAAGGAAATGCAATGGCCCCAAATACATAAAATGGATATATATATAGCCTTTGAATTTCATGTACCTAGTGGGCACAGGGCACTCAGGATTGTTGTAAGTTGCAGACTCTTCATATCAAATTGTGGAATGATTCGTTAATTGCTCTAATTTATAACCACCTAGTGATTAGGAAGGTTGAGTCTGATAGAAACAAAATGACCAGATATTTTTTGTTTATTTAAATTATTTTTAATTGTAATCCCGATATCTAATGATTTTATATGAAGTGTAAAAACATAATAAACAAGAATAAATGCAGGATAGAATATATTAGAAATCTAGTATATGTGCGGAAAAAATTATATAAATATATATATATATATATATATATATATATATATATATATATATATATATGGAAAATATTTTAATTTGGTCATTGTTGGTCTGACGCTTTTCTTTAAGTTTTGGAAAATAACAAAGCTGGAAATGGAAAGTATAGGAAATTATGTATATAAGATACAAACGACGATGGATGTGTATATTAAATACTCTGAGGTGTATATTATCCTAATGACACTTAAATGATTGATGTTGGGTATAGGTAAAAAAAATAGATTAGAAACAATCAAATAAATAAGGTAACTAAGGAAATATGGCATGTAATTTTAAGGAAAATTTGAAGCTATGAAAAAATAATTGTTGGTAGTAAGTTGGAAGAAACATTACCTATGCTTATTGACATGAAAATGGAAGCATGCCACCAACATATGCTACCCTAGAAAATTACTTGAGGAACTTTAATATGACTTTTATAGACACAAGTGAAGTTCATCCAAATGATTGATTAGAAGGAACCTATGCTTTAAAAATATAATATGTCAAGACAACTATATTAATATGATGTGTTGAGACAACTTACAGGTACAAAATATGCAAGGAGGAAGAACCATGTAGCTACGGTACATGTGACTCTAGACAACTTAATTAGTACTTCGCAGTATAGAAAGGGATGTAAGCCAAGGAAGTGAGTTGTAAAAACTCATAGGTAAGGTGTATACTCTAGGTTTTTCCCTTGAATTTCATAGCAGTTTATTTTGGTATTACCATGTGATTTTAAGCCTTTTTGGTTTATTGGGAAAAAAAAGAAAGGAAAGGAATTAAATAAGAAAAAAATAACTAAATTATAAAATCCTAACTAAGACTTCTACATGAAAATATTGGTGGCTAAGTAATGTGGACAAGACCATGTCCACTTGAACAAAAGACAAAGATAATATCTACCCTGAAAGTGGTAAGTTGGAGAAATTGTCCTAAAACTTTGGTAATGTTTTTTTGTGGCATAGTTGATATCATGAAATTATAATGGTGTCTACAGAAAATATCATTGGTTCCAAGCCATTATGGGGACAAGGTAAGGAAATGTTCCTTGAACTTAAAAAATAATGATGATTATGATGATGATAAGTATGATTACTATGGGGGTCGTTTGATAAGATAATTCTCTAATTTCCATATTGGGATGGTTTATTAAGATATCATCGAATCTATTATGCCAATTATATTAAAATAATTGGTTGTTGGATGAAGTGAATAACAAGATGCAATCTGACATATAAGAAAACAAAATACTAGAATAACATAGTAATGTGAGAGAGTGTTGTGTTGTATAACAACCACCCATTTATTTTTACAAATAGGGGCCGTTTAGAAATAAATAAGAAATTTCGTTTTAAATTTTTACAATAAAAACTTAGAAAATAGAATTTTCTACTTTTTCTTTAAAAAGTGCATCGCTTATCACATATTTTATTTTCAAAAAAGAATCATAAAACATAAAATTGGCGAATTGCGAAATGCGCTCTTAAAATAGCCTTCCAAATAAATAAAACATTTTGTTCGCATTGCACTTTATTTAGTAAATAATTCAAAAACAAGTAATCGATGTTGCGACAGCCACGGACCCGACAAGAAAATAAACTAAAAAGTATAAATCATTTTCTCTATCGCGTCCACTTTAAGTTTTCGCAAATCGCATTGCTTGCAAATTATAATATAGACTTTAAACGTATCTTATAAATGTTGTGATCTGCGATTTGCGCAGATCGCATTCCGCAACTGTTATGAGACAATCACAGAATATTATGATGAATCATTATGATTTGCGCATTTAATAAGCTCATCATGTGAAATCAGCATATGTTATATCAGATAGGATTTAAGATCTTAACAGCTTTAAAACTAGTAATGGATAGTGCGTGCGAAGCCATGTGAAACATTAAATAAGGAATTATGAAGAGATGATTGATAGATTGACAGCTTTTTGCATGAGTTTGAAATAAATCAGTAATATATCTTATTGATACTCCTTATATGATAAATTCACTTTGCTCTCAAGAAATCAATTATCGAGTTGAAGAAATCAGAAATGAGTAAAAAGAGTAAAGAGGTGTCTCAAGTACCATCTGTCGAAGACACAGACATTTCTTCATTGTTCTCAGACAGTGTCTGCAACAAAGACTGTGATAGTTCATCATGGGAAGTAATGTACAAACTTTTTGAAGATGAAGAACCAAGAGTGATAAATAACATTTCTGTAATAGGCACTAATTCTACTTCAGATGTAACTCTTTTTTACGTTGAATGCTTACATATTCATAGAATAGCTGCGAGACTGAAGATTCTACCTTACACAGACATGATTAGGTGGGCAGTCGAAAAATTAAATATTGAAGATAGAGTTTTCAAGAATTCCAGAGGAGATATTATGGGTTCTTTCAAAGCGGAATACTTAGCAGCCATGTACCATTTACCAACTCCGTAGTAGAAATATGATAATAGATATGTGCAAATGTTCAGAGAAAAACATCCAGATCTTATCAAAGTTATCCATGAATGGAAAGACAATGAACGGAAATTGAAGCTAGATAAATCCAGTAAGTACCCAATTACACAAATTCTTAATCCTTATTGTTACGCTGCTAGTATGTTATGTAGAATATTTTCCAAACCTGATAGTACTAGGTTCTCAAGAGATTGGGTTCCCCTAATTGACGCAATCGTCAATTCGTCTATATTAAATTGGGCAGACCTTTTATCCAATTACCTAGCCAAACATATCACTGAATATAAGAATAAAAGGAGTTCTTCATCCCAAGAAACTTCGCCCTTTTACATGTCTTCCTATGTCATGGATTTCATCTGTTTCACTTCTACATTTCAATTCATGGGTTGGAAATGGACCACTAAAAACCCTATCCCAATTCATACTTATCATGAAGAACTCTAGGACTCTAAATTCCACTTACATTTTTATAAAATCTGCTATGGAGTTATGTTACCCATGTATCAGATGATTTTCAATGAAAAGGCTCCTAGGGTTTCCAAAGAAGCCAATGAAGATATTCTTCCTATAGCTAATGGTTCACTGAAGAAAAGTTCACATATATCCGAGTATTTGGAAGTTCTACTTTTCCACATGTTTTACCCTACTATGTTCTAGATAAATTGCTTACAAGGGAAATAGCTTATCAACTCATGAATGGTGTCACAAAGCAACTAAAAGATGATAAAAGGGTTATTTGGCCTTCTTTCCCTCTATAGTGCGGCACCTTTGCTCTCGCTAATATCAGCCATATATACAAAGAGGTTCCTAACATTCAGTTATTGAAGTTGGCATTCATGCCAGGAAGATTACATGACCCCAACGATGTAATTAAAAATTACATGGCAAAACTCAAAACAAAGTCTTTCATAAAGGAAGAAGACAAATTTGATGACTTCTTCCAAGGCGTCAAAATTTTTTCTGAGATTGTCAAAAGGGTTTCCAGTCACGAAAACACTGAAGCTTTTCAAGTATATAGAAATAAGAGATTGAAAAGTATCCCTTTGAATTTTCTAGTTATTGAAGATGAAAAACACACTCCAAGTGTCAGTCTTGATGAAGAAATGAAAGATGGCTCTGAAAATGAATCTGGTCAATCACAATAGCAATCTGATAAGTCAGATCTATCTGAGGATGAATCTGAATCTAAGAAAGCAACTTTAGAAATCGACCAAATTCTTCAAGAAATAGAGTTGCAAGAGAAAGAAAAGAAAAATGGCACTGAATCAAATTTTGAAGTTGTTCAAAAGGATCATAGCACGTTAGATCAGTTTAAATCATCTCAAGGAAAAGACCTGGTAAATGAATGGGAACAATTTTCCCAAGAAATAAATACTCCTAAGGAAAAATTCAACAATGATCAAACATCAAGTTTTCAAATGCCACAGCCTTCTCAGAAGATAGTTGAAACCATCAATCCTCTATAGATAATCCCACCAATACATACAAATAAATCATACTGACTTACTCTACAGATCAAATCATCCTACAGATTGAAGACATTCCATCATTGGATATTTTCTACATTCCTAGCTACAAGGCTGTAGTAAAAAGGAATAAAAGAAAAAAGATTGATGAGGCAACCCCGAAATCAATAGATGAATCAGTTGATGTACTCTGGAAAACCTCCTCAGATGATCCCACTGATCATCTAACTAAGTTGTCACAATATGCAGGAGCATATGCCACATCCACTGTTGATAAGGCAACTGAAGTTAGAATATTGTTGAAACAGAAGGAAACCAGAATACAAGAATTGGATCAGTTTTTAAAGGAAGAAAAATCCAATTCCATTGAGCAGATCAATGAAAGTTTAGCACAGCTTTATAAATATATTGAAAGTCTCAAGTTGAAACATCAAACAGAGCTTAATGAGAAGTAGGCACATCTAGAAAGAACAATGGAAGATCTATAGAATCAATCACAATTAGAACAATTCATCAGAGAATCACTTGATATAAATAATATGATAAAGAAAGAGTAAAAAGTATTATGCAATCAAGTTTCTATGATTGATTCTTATTTTGATTCTAATAAGACAATGATTCAGCAAATAGAAATTCAGAAACTAGAATGTTAGAAATTTGAAAAGAAAATTGAGGAACACATTTAGTGGCAAAATTTTGATGCGGGAAGACAAGCTAATATACCAAAAATAGATAAGATTCACAAAGAATTGCTATTTACAGAATGGAAAGCACAGATAATCCGAGTAGAAAAGGCAGCGACCAAGACAACCAACAAATAAAATGATTTTATTCACCTCTTATGTGACCATTGTTTAGAACGGGACTTCTTAAAGATAGCACGTCTGATGTGTTTTCAGGAACAAAAGAAGCAGAATTAAAATGGACACAAAGAGCAGAACAACAGGAAGAAATGATCAAGAAATTCAATAAGTTTGATCAAGAAAATTACTGGAATTTTCTGATCAAACCTTATCATCAGCAGAAAACTCTTATGTTCCTTACAGAGTCAGCAAAAAGGTCTCAGTCGATAATCTCAAATGCTATATTCAAGGGGAAAATTCGATCATGGATATCGCAGCCAACTCAGCTTAAGGCAATCCTATATATCTGCCAACTTCGTGATCACACTCAGAAAGAAATGTAGGATCCATAAAGTTAGGATTGTTAGTTCTAAATTTCTAGATTATTGTTTAAGTTAAGTTTTTAGACAAATGTTGTTTGAAACCTCCTCTACATTTTTGTAAATCATTTAATTTATTTTGTAGTTAATTTTAGTATTTAACCCCTTCTCATGCATTTAGAGAAGGGTCCAAGATTGTGTTAAGAACATTTGCAAAGAATTCTTATTTCTAAGTAAGGTTGTGGATCCCTTGATGAAGTAATGGAACACAGCCTTTTTCAATTTAAATATCATTTTGTTGAATCACTGTTGGTGCACTTTTGTATTCTTTGAATGACTCTTTGATTGAAGAATTGGATACGGCCTATTATCACTAATCCGATAAGAAGAGTAATACACATCTGGTACTATTATCATGTATGTTATTTTTGTTTCTGAATGTTAGTGATGAACTCAGATTTCATGAACCATATATAGAATTAATTATTTTTGTTTGAAATACCAGTTGCACTATTGTACGATATAAAGATAGAAATTAGTTATTTTATACATGGTCATCAGATAAATGCGATATATCTCCCATTTTCTTTTGATTAAATTTTTTTTCAAGAGAATCATCTTACACAGTAATAATTCTATTAAATCAGTGATGATTTTCATCATCACAGATTGAACAGATATCTCTTTAGATCACATTTAAATATTATCCCCGGGTTAGATTAAATTTAATTTAAATCTTTTCATTTAGAAATAAATTTGTCTTAGTTTGTAATAATTCATCATTCTAAAAATTTTTGATAGAAGTCCAACAAATTATCATAAAAAACCAAATCTAGGAAACTCGTCCCATCATACCCAGTCAGAGCCACTACCCTAAACAGAAAAGGAACTGCTTTAAGGTCCAGACTGGGTGGTTATCCCCATTTTTGTTGCCACGGATTTATGAGGCCATCAACAATTTTAGTGCTAGAAGGAGGGCCTAACTATGAATGGCTTATAAGTCTAAAATTCAAAATAAAAGCCATCATAAGAGTCGATCTCCCCAAAAGCATCCTACCACCTCCCAATCACAATCTAGATCACCAACTCAGAAATTGGAAGTAGTAGAAACCTTTCCATCATCTCCTGAAGTATCACGTCATCCATCTACTTCAGAATTAACTCCTGAATCTCCCGAAGTTCAGTCTTTAATTCAGAAATTAGAAGGAATATCTATTTCTGCTGACTATTAAGCGAGAAACTTCTGAGGAAAGTGTTACTTCTTTATTTAGAGAAACTGGTATTTAAATCGATTTAAAAGTGAGAAGCTTGGAATTCCTCCTTTTGAGTTTCCATTAGAATTTCATCGTAAAAAAGTTTCTATATCCAGATCTAAGTCAGAAACAAGTGAAGTCACATCAAATTTTCCTTCAGTCATGTTCCTCCACGCTCTTCTAATCAATCTACATCTCCACCGTCTTCCATTTCTTCTACTCAAACAATCAATGCTATCACAAGTAGTAATGTTCCAGTTGTAAGTTCTTCATTCATTACCCCTACTTCTGGATCTACTTATACATCTTCACAAACTCCAAATCCAATTATGGCTAATCGTACTTGGACGAATCCTGGTGATGTATTAATAGCAAATCCTAATTCTCTTCTAGATCATCCAGAAAAATGGTTACCTAAATATAATCCCAATGATGGTCTTCCTGCTGAAGAACACATCAATAATTTTATGTTAGCCATGAATTTAAATGGAGTTGCTCATGAAGATGTTGTAGTTAGATTGTTTCCATACACTTTACAAGGATCTGCGGGATCCTCGTACTTTTCTCTTCCAGCGGGATCTATTGTTGATTGGGAAACCTTTGAACAAGTTTTCCTTGCAAAATTTGGAGATGATAGAACTTTTGCATCCTTAATCAATTCTCTTTCCAATATTAAAACGAATTCAAGTGAAAATATCAAAGATTTCAACTCCAGATTTAACAGGTTATTAAATAAAATCCCAAGTGCTTCTAAACTTGTTGTTGATGTACAAATAGAATGGTATATTTCTTCTTTGCCTTATAATATAGCTATTTTTGTAGACATAGCTAATAAATCTACTCTCTTATAAAACTTTAAAGAAGCTCTTGCAGTAGAGAAAATAATCTTAGCATTAGAGAAACGATCAGAGACAGAAGAAAGGAAAACATAGAAAGTGACATATAGTCAAGATTCCGAAAAGAAAGTCTCAAAAGATCCATTTGATCTTGAAGATCTTCAAAAAGTGCTAAAGACTATGTCAAATGATATGATTGATATAAAGAAACAAGTTGCTGAAACTTCAGCCGCTAAAAAATCATTTCGTCCATTTAATAAAAATCCTCCTTCAACATCTCAACCTCCAAATGAGATTTCAAATGTTGAATCTGATCAAGATACTAAAGATCTCTCACCTTCTGAAAATGAATTAGAGTCCGAAGAAGAAGTTGAACTAAATGGTTTATGGGATTTCATTCTTCCCACAAAAGAAGAAAATGAAGCTATGTCTATATCTAGAAGAAGTAAATCTTCTTTAGATCCAATTGTATCAAATAAAAAACAAAACTCTGTTCCCACTAAAGAAAAAATAAAAAAATCTAAAACTGTGCAGACTAATCCGATTTTATCAAATCCTTCTACAACTTCTAAAACTTTAATAGTTTCAGATACATTCGAATACAACATAGTTGAAGATATGAAAAATATCAAAGAAAATATTTCATTACACGAAATGTTGGCATGTGTTGTCCTTTATGGCAACCTACTTGATGAAGTAAGATTGTTGGCAATATGATGCAATGTGTTGTCCTTGATGGCAACCTACTTGATGAAGTTGTCCTTGATGGAAACTGACTTGATGAGTTGTCTTTGGATGGCAACCTACTTGATGAAGTTGTCCTTGATGGAAACCTACTTGATGAATTGCCTATGATAAGCAACTTATGTGTTAAATATGTAAGGATGATGTATCTACAGATCAGCTCAGAAGTAACAGAAGAAAGGAATTCCAGTAAGTGCCAGAGTAATTATGAATAAAGCATGTCACAAAGCATACGCGGGTTTGAAAAGGAAAAGTAGTGTATGTACACGGAAAAGTACGTACCAAGTAGCATATGCCTATTTGCGCTCTAAATTTATAAAACTAGGGGACATAACCATGGTATTGGTTTATAGTATTGAGTGCTGGATTATCTATTTGATCCTGTCCAGGAATACCATTAGCGGTTGAGTGGTTTTGACTCATGGTATTGATAAAGGCTAAATCTATATAAGGAGAAGAATATCATAGTGCAAGGGGGTGTATGTGTCTGGGTATTGAATGAATACTTCACTCTGAAGTATATCTGCATGGAATGGGTTATAGTTCATTAATAGATCGGAACATATAATGCACCTATGAATACAATGATGGATGAATAAAATGATGAAGAGGGATCTCTAGATCTGAAATGACCATTTATTGTCTAGATCTGTTTATGAAATGTTTAGATCTGTGATCTGGCGATTCTTTGCTGAAATAAAGGAGGAGATCTGAGTTATCTATTCTGAAAATCTGCATAGTCCTGAAAAATTACAGATCTATATGCAGGTTCGCTTCAGAAAAGGCGCGTGCATACGCAGGTTAGTTTCAGCAAAAGCGCGTATGGAATTTGAGATTAGTTCTGAAATATGTGCAGATGTATACGCAGGTTTGTTTCTGTGAAAGCGCGTATATACGTAGGTTCAGTGAAGTAAAAGAGTGTATGGAATCTAGGGTTTTGCTGAAGTATGTGGATTGAAATGTCTTATATGTTTTCCTGTTTTACTACTATCTGTCAATGATGTATTCATACAGATCTGGGTTGTTTGAATGTTGATTATGTTGTTGATTAAAGATCAAGTTTTTGGTTGATTGGTTGATTATTCAATGAATGAATTGACGGGGTTATAAGTTTCAGTTTGATGAATGTTGAGCTTAAATGTGTGGAGTGGGTCCAGTCTGAAAATCTGATGAAAAGTGGCCTACAAGGTATGTTGTATGGAAGTTGATGGATCCAGTATGAAAATTGATGAAACGTTGTCTGTGATCTTAAGGGTGCTGGCTTAGCCTTCGAGTGGGGTTGTAGCTCCCTTCCCAGTGGTAGGTAGTAAATGAGAGCGAGGAGGTAGTAGCTCCCTTCCGGGGAGAAAGTCGCGTGAGAAGCGAGGGGGTCATAGCTCCCTTCCGGAGAGGCCCAGTGGCAAGGAGAAGCCAGGGGGTCGTAAGCTCCCTTCCAGGAAGGTGGTAAACGTGAGAAGGTTGTAGCCTTCTGCAGGTGGGTGCCTGCGTGATGGTACAATTCTGCGCCAGTACATGATTGTAAGAAGTGTTATTTATATAATAAATATTGAAGACTGAAACGACGGCAACGGTGGTTTTCTCTAGAATTGGGTTTCCACCTTAAATCCTGGTGTTCATGTGTGTTGCTTATGTGTGATGATTTATTCTGTTCTTACTGCACATGTTTACTGCTTAATAAACATCTAATGAATGAATGATGCAATGATCTAAGTAAAGAATTATCTGCATAATGAGATCTCTGGTAATACGCAAGTTTTATTAAGGATATCTGCGTGTATATGCTAGTTGGGTTCAGTAAAGTAGCGTATGGGTTTTAGAGAAAGAAAAAGTAAAAAGTTTTGAGTAAGCTCAAAATACTGATTCACCCCCCCTCTCGGTATTTTTCCCAACACGAAATGCCCAAACTCAAACAAAAACAGAAAATTTTGCTCAGAGAACTCAAAGCAATTCCTGCAGAACCAATACAACCACCAGTTATAGCACAAAATTCAAAAGATATGGGAAAACCTCCATCATCTACCAACAAAATAGATTCTAATGATCTTGTTTTTATTAGTGATAGATCTATTTCTCAGACTCCCCCTTTTCTTTTGACTTACGAAATTTTTAACAAAAATGTTCATAATTCTCTTATTGATTCAGGGGTTTCTTCAAATATTATGCCAAGAACGGTATGTACAAAATTAAATATCATTCCTCAAAAATCATCTGTACATATATTTCAATTGGATGGAACAAAAGTTGAAGTTATTGGAGAAATATTGTCAGTATCTATCAGGTTGTCATCTAATCCAAAGGTACTACAAGTGATTAATATTTTAGTCGCAGACATCCCTAAATTTTATGGTCTTATTTTAAGCAGGGATTGGCTTGAAAAGTTACTGGATATTTTGCTACTGATTGGTCACATATGTGGTTACCATATAATGGAAAACCAAATCAAATCAAAATTGAACGTGAGAAATTTATGAAACATACAGTTACTAAATAAGAAGGACCAAACGAACTTGTAGCTTTTACTAATAATATCATAGGAAATTATTCAGCTGAATCATTCCTTGGATCATTCAATGCTCAGGTTTCACCTTTTCCAACAAATATTGTTATTTCTCAAATTGAAAATTGTTCTCAAATAGATTCTTCTAAATGTATTAATTTTACCAATCAGATTCCAAAACAATCCTTATTTTGGACTCTATTTTTCGATGGCTCCAAATCAGAAGATGGTGTAGGGGCAGGTTGCGTTTTAATCAATCCACAAGGAGAGAAAAAGATGCTAGCTTGTAGACTTGAGTTTCAGTGCACAAATAATACTGCTGAATATGAAACACTAATACAAGGTCTATATAAAGCTATAGGATTGAATGTTAAATATTTGCAAGTATATGGAGATTCTGAAATGATAGTTAAACAAGTTAGAAATATGATTCATTGTATTTCTGGACACTTGAAACATTATCAAACTTTAGCTCAGAATCTTACTTCTCATTTTATTGCTTTCAATATCTCTACAATCCCTATATTACAAAATGCTAGTGTTGATTTACTTGCTAATGTAGCATCTAGACTTATACCACCCGAAGAATTTAGCCCCGATAGATTTTCAATTGAATTGATTTTTAGACCATCCATTCTTGACAATATAGCAAATTGGAGAGTATTTAACAATGATGCAGATATAGTGGACTTTCTTACATCAAACATAGCTTATGAAGGTCAAATTTTAGATGAACATGAACATGATTTACATATTGAAGACAAAACAAACAATAATCCAATTCCCAAATCTGTAGTCAAAATGGAGGACCTTTATGATTTGAAAGATAGGTTTAAAAAAGTGACCAATTCAAAAACTCAAAGTTCTACTTTAAAATTTGAATTGATTAATCTTGGTACTCCAGAAAAACCTCAGAACATCAACTTAGGTCTTGGTCTAAAAAATGAAGAAAGGGTGTCATTTACCAAATTTCTGAAAAAATATAAAGATATATTTGCATGGGATTATTCACATCTTAAAACATATGATACTTCCATAATTCAGCATACCATTCCTATGATCTCAGATGATAAGCCTGATCAACAAAAACTTAGAAAAAAACAATTTTTAGATGGGGAAAAGAAGAAAGAAATTCTTTTGAGTTAATTAAAAAAGAAAATGTTGAAGCTCCTTCTTTAACAACTCCTGATTTTCTTAAATATTGTGTACAAATTTTCTTCTGATCCATCATATGAAGCGATTTTAACACAGTTAAATAATCAAAACATTGAAGCACCAATTGTTTTTTTTAGCTCTAATATTCAAGGTGTTGAGTTAAATTATTCAGCTGTGGAAAAACAAGCCTTTTCAAAGCAAATTCTATCATGGCATTTCTAGAAAAGTAAGATGCATTATCAAATATCAAAGCTGATGGAAGGCCAAACCTCGTAATTATGAATTGATCAATAAAATATGTAATATTCTATGTATTGGCCACCTTTAATGGGATAGCTTCTACCCATTTTGTGAAATAATCAGTTGCAGTTAGAATATACCTGTGTTGTTTTGAAGAGTTAGGAGTTATTTCACCTATAATATCTAACCCTCATTGTTCAAATGGTTGTTGGATATTTAATGGTTGTAATGGGAATGCTACTTTCCTTTCTCTTCCTGCTGTAGTTTGACATGTTTTACATTTTCTTGTATATTCATGTGCATCTTTAAACATAGTCGGCCAATAATAATCAGCATGCAATATTTTATGAGCCGAGGTATTTCCTCCGAAATGACCTCCAACTAATCCATCATGTAGTTCCTGCAATACGTTTTCAGCTTCAGTTTTTTCTAAACATCTTAATAATACAGAATCATAATTCTTCCTAAATAATACATCATTTATGAGTTGATAATGATTTTCTTTAAGTCTCAGAGCACGCTTTGCTGTTTAATTGAGATATAATGGAGCATGTCCATTTTTTAGGAAAAATTTCAAATCAACATATTGTGATTGAGAATCGTTTAGGCTTACCTCAGATAATTGTATTTCATTTGATTGATCTTTTTCTATTAGTGATTGAGAGGCTCCAGTTAACATCCTGCAAAGACCTTGTCCTTTAACAATTTTAGTTGGATGTATCTCTACATCATATTCTTGAAGTGCAGTGACCCAATTTGCTCTCTTCTCTCCTACTTCTCGTTGTATTAATAATTTCCTTACTATTGAGTAAGGTACTATTATCTGCTATGTTAATTTCCTTACTATTGAGTAAGGTACTAAAATTGTTAAAGGACAAGGTCTTTGCAGGATGTTAACTGGAGCCTCTCAATCACTAATAGAAAAAAATCAATCAAATGAAATACAGTTATCTGAGGTAAGCCTAAACGATTCTCAATCACAATATGTTGATTTGAAATTTTTCCTAAAAAATGGACATGCTCCATTATATCTCAATTAAACAGCAAAGCGTGCTCTGAGACTTAAAGAAAATCATTATCAACTCATAAATGATGTATTATTTAGGAAGAATTATGATTCTGTATTATTAAGATGTTTAGAAAAAACTGAAGCTGAAAACGTATTGCAGGAACTACATGATAGATTAGTTGGAGGTCATTTCGGAGGAAATACCACGGCTCATAAAATATTGCATGCTGATTATTATTGGCCGACTATGTTTAAAGATGCACATGAATATACAAGAAAATGTAAAACATGTCAAACTACAGCAGGAAGAGAAAGGAAAGTAGCATTCCCATTACAGCCATTAAATATCCAACAACCATTTGAACAATTAGGGTTAGATATTATAGGTGAAATAACTCCTAACTCTTCAAAAAAACATAGGTATATTCTAACTGCAACTGATTATTTCACAAAATGGGTAGAAGCTATCCCATTAAAGGTGGCCAATACACAGAATATTACATATTTTATTGATCAATTCATAATTACGAGGTTTGGCCTTCCATCAGCTTTGATATTTGATAATGCATCTTACTTTTCTAGAAATGCCATGATAGAATTTTCTTTGAAAAGAGGTTTTAAATTAAAATACTCAGCTAACTATTATCCACAAGAAAATGGATTAGCTGAATCTAAAAACAAAAACCTTATCAGAATCATCAAAAGAACTGTAGAAAAAAATCATAAGAATTGGCACAAAAAATTATTGTTTGCTCTTTGGGCAGATTTAATTACCCAAAAAGCTTCAATAGGTACTTCATCATTTGTGTTAGTTTATGGCAAAGAAGCAATTCTACCCTCAAACGTAACGATACCATCGTTTTCTTTAATACAATTCATTGATGAAAATCCTTCTTCCTCTCTTCAACTTAGACAAGATCAAATCCTTAAGTTAGAAGAAGAAAGAGAAAAAGCTAAACAAACGCATACCCATCATCAACAAATAATAAAATATTCATTTGATTTAACTTCTGTTAGTTCAAAATATTTTCAAATTGGTGATTTGGTATTAAAGTGGGGCAAAGCTCACTCATGAGGAAAAGGGTAAACATACAAAGTTTCAAAAACTCTGGCTAGGACCATTTCAGATAATTGAGAAAATTAGCTCGTCAACATTTCTATTACAGGATTTATCAAGTAAAAAAGATTCTTTACCTTTTAATGGACAAATTTCAAAAAAATATTTCTCATAAAAGGTAACTCTTATGTCTTTGTATATTAAAATATTTTTATTTTTTATATAGAAATAAAAACTTGTTTAGTATTGACAGTTGGCCTTTCAAAAAGGAAGTCTTAGATAATTTCTTTTTTATCTTTATTTTTTCACTTATTTAAAATGGAAATTTTAAAGAAAGAAAATTGAAATATTTAGAAAAAAAAATTGATTTTATCTTTCTTAGAAAATGAAATTCCAATAAAACACTTATTTGTTTGATGAACTCTCATTTTTATCTAGTATGAATATTCTTTTGTCAGTCAAGAAAAGAAAATTGTAATATAGTAAGAAATCTTCTTACAGAAAAGAAATCTAACAACTCGACATTATCATCCAACATCTTAAAAAGAACTATTATTCGTCCCATCCAGTAAATCTTATAATTTTCAAAATAAATTCAAAAGAAAATTAAAAATAAAAATTTTAGAGAAAAACCTTAAAACATAATAAGTCTCATCATGAGCTTGTTTACCATGTTCATAAAGAAATAGTTGAACTGATATTACTAATACTGTGTACCAAAACAGTGTAATGACTTGATATTATATCATAAAGACAAGGGGTCTCATAAAGAGCCAGCTTGATCAGTTTAATTACTATTTGTGAATGGAATTATCACTATTTGGTCACCAAGCCAAGACAATGGCTTTTAAGTATATAAAAATATAAAAAAATAAAAATGTAATTTACTTATGAAAATGATGAGAAATACTAGATGGAAAAATGGATCATAGTTGGGTAAAAGGTAACCCTGCCAAAAGCTTAAAACTGCCCATTGGAACAGAGGCTCTATATTTGATAAAAGAGTAAATTTATAAAAATCTTATCTGTAAAGATTATTTGCTATTTATTTTTAACTAAGTAAAGACTGACATTGATTTTCATACTTATACCTTTATAGAGGAATTCTCATGAATAAGTGAATAAATGAAATTTTCGTTATTTGAAAAATATATTATTTATTTGAAATTTTGTTCCTTTAACTCTTTTATTTTTATATATAAAAGGATTTAGAATTTTCAAATAAAAAATTATTAGAGACATCTGGTTCGTCTAATCGAATCACCAATTATTGTGCTGTACAACAACCCCCCATTTATTTTTATAAATAGGGGCCCTTTAGAAATAAATAAGAAATTCCGTTTTAAATTCTTACAATAAAAACTTAGAAAATAAAATTTTCTACTTTTTCTTTAAAAAGCACATCTCTTATCACATATTTTATTTTCAAAAAATAATCATAAAACATAAAATCGGCGAATTGCGAAATGCGCTCTTAAAATAGCCTTCCAAAGAAACAAAACGTTTTGTTCGCATCGCACTTTATTAAGTAAAGACTTAAGAAATAAGTAATATAAGTTGCGACGTCCGCGGACCCGACAAGCAAATAAACTAAAAATTATAAATCCTTTTCGCTATCACGTCCACTTTAAGTTTTTGCAAATCGCATCGCTTGCAAATTATAATATAGATTTTAAATGTATCTTATAAATGTTGCAATCTGCGATTTGTGTAGATCGCATTTCGCAACTTTTATGAGACAACCACCAAATATTATGATGAATCATTATGATTTGCGCATTTAATAATCTCACCATGTGAAAGCAGATTATGTCATATCATATTGGATTTAAGATATTAACGGCTTTAAAACTAGTAATGGATAGTGCGTTTGAAGCCATGTGAAACATTAAATAAGAAATTATGAAGAGATGATTGATAGATTGACAGATTTTCGCATGATTTTTAAATAAATCACTGATATAGCTTTATGATACTCCTAATATGATAAATTCACTTTGCTCTCAGGAAATCAATTATCAAGTTGAAGAAATCAGAAATGAGTAAAAAGGGTAAAAAGGTGTCTCAAGTACCATCCGCCGAAGACACAGACATGTCTTCATTGTTCTCAGACACTATCTGTAACAAAGACTGTGGTAGTTCATCATGGGAAGAAATGTACAAACTTTTTGAAGATGAAGAACCAAGAGTGATAAATAACCTTTCGGCAACAGGCACTGATTCTACTTCGGATGCAACTCTTTTCGACGTTGCATGCTCGCATATTCATAGAATAGCTACGATACCAAATATTTTGCCTTACATAGACATGATTAGATGGGCTGTCAAAAACTTAAATATTGAAGATAGAGTTTTCAAGAATTCCAGAGTAGAGATTATGGGTTCTTTCAAAGCGGAAGACTTAGCAGCCATGTACCATTTACCAACTCTACAGCAGAAATATGATAATAGATATGTGCAAATGTTCAAAGAAAAATATCCAGACTTTATCAAAATTATCCACAAATGGAAATACAATGAAGGGAAATTGAAGCAGGCTAAATCCAGTATGTACCCAATTACACAAATTCCTAATCCTTATTGTTACGCTACTGGTATGTTATGTAGAATATTTTCCAAACCTGATAGTACTAGGTTCTCAAGAGATTGGGTTCCCCTAATTGACGCAATCATCAATTCGTCTATCTTAAATTGGGAAGACCTTTTATCCAATTACCTAGCCAAACATATCAATGAATATAGGAATAAAAGGAGTGCTTCATCCCATGAAACTTCACTCTTTTACATGTCTTCTTATGTCATGGATTCCATCTATTTCACTTCTACATTTCCAATCATGGGTTGGAAATGGACCACTAAAAACCCTATCCCAATCCATATTTATCATGAAGAACTCTGGGACTCTAAATTACACTTACATTTTTATAAAATCTGCTATGGAGTTATGTTAACCATGTATCATATGATTTTCAATGAAAAGGCTCCTAGGGTTTCCAAAGAAGCCAATGAAGATATTATTCCTGTAGCCAGATGGTTTGCTGAAGAAAAGTTCACATATATCCTAGTATTTGGAAGTTCTGCTTTTCCACATGTTTTACCCTACTATGTTCCAGATAAATTGCTTACAAGGGAAGTAGCTTATCAACTCATGAATGGTGTCACAAAGCAACTAAAAGATGATAAAAGGGCTATTTGGCCTTCTTTCCCTCTACAGTGCGGCACCTTTACTCAGGCTAATATCGGCCATATTCACAAAGAGGTTCCTAAAATTCAGTTATTGAAGTTGGCATTCATGCCAGGAATATTATATGACCCCAATGATGTAATAAATTACTTGGCAAAACTCAAAACAAAGCCTTTCATAAATGAAGAAGACAAATTTGATGACTTCTTCTAAGGCGTCGAAAATTTTTATGATATTGTCAAAAGGGTTTCCAGTCATGAAAACGCTAAAGCTTTTCAAGTATATAGAAATAAGAGATTGGAAAATATCCCTTTGAATTTGCTAGTTATTGAAGATGAAAAACACACTCCAAGTGTCAGTCTCGATGAATAAATGAAAGATGGCTCTAAAAATGAATCTGGTCAATCATAGCAGCAATCTAATAAGCCAAATCAATCTGAGGATGAATCTGAATCTAAGAAAGAAAATTTAGAAATCGACCAAATTCTTCAAGAAATAGAGTTGCAAGAGAAAACAAAGAACAATGGCACTGAATCAAGTTCATAAGTAGCTAAAAAGGATTAGAGAAAGTTAGATCAGTTTAAATCATCTCAAGCAAAAGACCTGGTAAACGAATGGGAACAATTTTCCCAAGCAATAAACACTCCTAAGGAAAAAGTCAACACTGATCAAACATCAAGTTTTTGAACGCCACAACCTTCTCAGAAGATAGTTGAAACCATCAATCCTCTACAGAGAATCCCAACAATACATGACAAAGAAATCATACCAGCTTACTCTACAGATCAAATCATCCTACAGATTGAAGATATTCCATCATTGGATATTTTCTACAGTCCTAGCTACAAGGCTGTAGTAAAAAAGAATAAAAGAAAAAATATTGATGAGACAACCCCGAAATCAACAGATGAATCAGTTTATGTACTTTGGAAAGCCTCCTCAGATGATCCCACTAATCATCTAACTAAGTTGTCACGATATGTAGAAGCATATGCCATAGCCACTGTTGATAAGGCAACTGAAGTTAGAATATTTTTGAAACAGAAGGAAACCAGAATACAAGGATTGGATCAGTTGTTAAAGGAAGAAAAAGCCAAGTTCATTGAGCAGATCAATGAAATTTCAGCATAGTTTTATAAATATATTTAAAGTCTCAAGTTGAAACATCAAAAAGAGCTTAATGAGAAGCAGGCACATCTAGAAAGAGCAATGGCAGAGCTACAGAATCAATCACAATTAGAACAATTCATCAGAGAAGCACTTGATATGAATACTATGATAAAGAAAGAGCAAAAAGTATTTTGTCATCAAGTTTCGATGAGATATTCTTATTTTGATTCTAATAAGACAATGATTCATTAAATAGCAATTCATAACTAGAATGTGAGAAATTTGAAAATAAAATTGAGGAACACATTCAGTGGCAAAATTCTGACGCAGGAAGACAAGCTAATCTACCACAAATAGATAAGCTTCACAAAGAATTGTTATTTACATAATGAAAAGCACAGATCATCCGAGAAGAAAAGACAGCAACCAAGACAACCAACAAATCAAATGAGGTTATTCAGCTCTTATGTGACCAATTGTTTATAACAGGACTTCTTAAAGAAAGCACGTCTGATGTGTTTTCAGGAACAAAAGAAGTAGAATTAAAATGGACACAAAGAGCAGAACAACAAGAAGAAATGATAAAAAATTCAATAATTTTGATCAAGAAAATTACTGGAATTTTCTTATCAAACCTTATCATCAGTAGAAAACTCTTATGTTCCTTACAGAGTGAGCAAAAAGGTCTCAATCGATAATCTCAAATGCTATATCTTCAAGGGGAAAATTCGATCACGGATATCGCAGCCAACTTGGCTTAAGGCAATGCTAGATATCTGCCAACTTCATGATCACACTTAGAAAGAAATGTAGGATCCATAAAGTCAGGATTGTTAGTTCTAAATTCATATATTATTGTTTAAGTTAAGTTTTTAGAGAAACTTTGTTTGAAACCTCCTCTACATTTTTGTAAATCATTTAATTTAGTTTGTAGTTAATTTTAGTATTTAAACCCTTCTCATGCATTCACAGAAGGGTCCAATATTTTGTTAAGAACATTTGCAGAGAGTGCTTATTTGTAAGTAAGTTTGTGGATGCCTTGATGAAGTAATGGAACACGGCCTTTTTTAGTTATAAATATCATTTTTTTGAATCACTGTTGGTGCACTTCTATATTCTTTGAACGACTCTTTGATTGAAGAATTTGATACAGCCTATTATCACTAATTCGATAAGTGGAGTAATACACATCTTGTACTATTATCATGCATGTTATTTTTGTTTCTGAATGTTAGCAATGAACTTAGCTTTCATGAATCATATATAGAATTAATTATTTTTGTCTGAAATATAAGTTGTACTATTGTATGATATAAAGATAGAAATTAGTTATTTTATACATGGTCATCAAATAAATGCGATATATCTCCCATTTTCTTTTGATTCACTTTTTTTTCAAGAGAATCATATTACACAGTAATAATTCTATTAAATCTGTGATGATTTTCATCATCACAGATTGAACAGATATCTCTTTAGATTGCATTTAAATATTATCCCTCAGTTAGATTAAATTTAATTAAAATCTTTGCATTTAGAAATAAATTTGTTTAGTTTGTAGTAATTCATCATTCTAAAATGTTTAGATAGAAATCCAAAAAATTATCATAAAAAACCAAATATGGGAAACTGGTCCCATCATACCCAGTCAGAGGCACTACCCCAAACGGAAAAGGAACTGCTTTAAGGTCCGGACTGGGTGGTTATTCCCCTCGTTTTTGCCACAGATTTTTGAGGCCATCATCATTTTTGGTGCTAGAAGGAGGGCCTGACTATGAATGTCATATAAGTCAAAAATTCAAAATAAAATCCATCATAAGAGTCGATCTCCCCAAAATCATCCTACCACTTCCCGATCACAATCTAGATCACCAACTCAGAAATTGGAAGTAATAGAAACCTTTCCATCATCTCCTGCAATATCACGTCATCCATCTACTTTAGAATTCACTCTTGAATCTCTCGAAGTTCAGTCTTTAATTCAACAATTAGAAGGAATATCTATTTATGTTGAAAAGCCTGTTAACCGAGAAACTTCTGAGGAAAGTGTTACTTATTTATTTAGAGAAACTGGTATTTTAACTCAATCTAAAAGTGAGAAGCTTGGAATTCCCCCTTTTGAGTTTCCATTAGAATCTCATCGCAAAAAAATTTATATATCTAGACCTAAGTCAGAAACAAGTGAAGTCACATCAAATTTTCCTTCAGTTATTCCTCCACACTCTTCTAATCAATCAACATCTCCATTGTCTTCCATTTCTTCTACTCAAACAATCAGTGCTGTCACAAGTAGTATTGTTCCAGTTGTAAGTTCTTCATTCATTACCCCTACTTCTGGATCTACTTCTACATCTTCACAAACTCCAAATCCAATTATGGCTAATCGACCTTCGATGAATCCTAGTGTTGTATTAATAGCAAATCCTAATCCTCTTCCAGATCATCCAGAAAAATGGTTACCTAAATATAATCTCGATGATGATCTTCCTACTGAAGAACACATCAATAATTTTATGTTAGCCATGAATTTAAATGGAGTTGCTCATGAAGATGTTGTAGTTATATTGTTTCCATACACTTTACAAGCATCTGCGGGATCCTGGTACTCTTCTCTTCCATCAGGATCTATTGTTGATTAGGCAACCTTTGAACAAGTTTTCCTTGCAAAATTTGGAGATGATAGAACAATTGCATCCTTAATCAATGCTCTTTCCAATATTAAAACTAATTCATGTGAAAATATCAAAGATTTCAACTCCAGATTTAACAGGTTATTAAACGAAATCCCAAATGCTTCTAAACCTATTGTTGATGTACAAATAGAATGGTATATTTCTTATTTTCCTTCTCATATACCTATTTTTGTAGACAAAGCTAATAAAGCTACTTCCTTAGAAAACTTGAAAGAAGCTCTCGCAGTAGAGAAAATAATCTTAGCATTAGAAAAATGATCAGAGACAGAAGAAAGGAAAACAAAGAAAGTGACATTTAGTCAAGATTCCAAAAGGAAAGTCACAAAAGATCCATTTGATCTTGAAGGTCTTCAAAAAGTGCTAAAGATTATGTCAAATGATATGATTGATATAAAGAAACAAGTTGTTGAAACTTCAGCCGCTAAAAAATCATTTTTTCCATTTAAGAAAAATCCTCCTTCAACATCTCAACCTCCAAATGAGATTTCAAATGCTGAATCTGATCAAGATACTGAAGATCCCTCACCTTCTGAAAATGAATTAGAGTCTGAAAAAGAAGTTGAACTAAATGGTTTATGGGATTTAATTCTTCCCACAGAAGAAGAAAATGAAGCTATGCATGTATCTACAAGAAGTAAATCTTCTTCAGATCCAATTGTATCAAATCAGAAACAAAACTTTGTTCCCACTAAAGAAAAAATAAAAAAATCTAAAACTGTGCAGACAAATCCGATTTTATCAGATCCTTCTACAACCTCTAAAACTTTAATAGTTTCATATATAGTCAAATACAACATAGTTGAAGATATGAAAAAGATCAAAGCAAATATTTCATTACACGAAATTACCAAACTCAAACAACAACAGGAAATTTTTCTTAGAGAACTCAAAGCAATTCCTGCAGAACCAATAAAACCACTAGTTATAGCACAATCTTCAAACGATATGGGAAAACCTCCATCATCTACCAACAAAGTAGATTCTAATGATCTTGTTTTAATTGGTGATAGATATATTTCTCAAACTCCTTCTTTTCTTTTGACCTATGAAATTTTTAACAAAAGTGTTCATAATTGTCTTATTGATTTAGGGGCATCTTCAAATATTATGCCAAGAACAGTATGTACAAAATTAAATATCATTCCTAAAAAAACATTTGTACATATAGTTCAATTGGATAGAACAAAAGTTGAATTTATTGGAGAAATGTTGTCAATATCTATCAGGTTGTCATCTAATCCAAAGGTACTACAAGTGATTAATATTTTAGTCACAGACATCCCTAAATTTTATGGTCTTATTTTAAGCAGGGATTGGTCTGAATATTTACATGGATATTTTGCTACTGATTGGTCACATATGTGGTTACCATATAATGGCAAACCAAATCAAATCATAATTGAACGTGAGAAATTTATGAAACAGACAGTTACTGAATTAGAAGGACCAAATGAACCTGTAGCTTTTACTAATAATATCATAGGAAATTATTTAGTTGAATCATTCCTTGGATCATTCAATGCTCAGGTTTCACCTTTTTCAACAAATACTGTTATTTCTCAAATTGAAAATTTTTCTCAAGTGGATTCTTCTAAATGTATTAATTTTACCAATCAAATTCCAAAAACAATCTTTATTTTGGACTCTATTTTTTTATGGTTTGAAATCAGGAGATGGTGTAGGGGCAGGTTTCATTTTAATCAAACCACAAGGAGAGAAAATGATGCTAGCTTGTAGACTCGAGTTTCAGTTAACAAATAATACTGCTGAATATGAAGCATTGATACAAGGTCTGTATAAAGCTATAGGATTGAATGTTAAATATTTGCAAGTATATGGAGATTCTGAAATAATAGTTAAACAAGTTAGAAATATGATTCATTGTATTTCTGGACACTTGAAACATTATCAAACTTTAGCTCAGAATCTTACTTCTCATTTTATTGCATTCAATATCTCTACAATCCCTAGATTACAAAATGTGAGCGTTGATTTACTTGCTAATGTAGCACCTAGACTTATACCACCTGAAGAATTTAGCCCAGAGAGATTTTCAATTGAATTTATTTTTAGACTTTCCATTCCTGAAAATATAACAAATTGGAGAGTATTTAACAATGATGCAGATATAGTGGACTTTCTTACATCAGACGAGCTTATGAAGTTCAACTTTTAGATGAACATGAACATGATTTACATATTGAAGACAAAACAAACAATAATCCAATTCCCAAATCTGTAGTCAAAATGGAGGACCTTTATGATTTGAAAGATAGGTTTAAAAAGGTGACCAATTCAAAAACTAAAAGCTCTACTTTAAAATTTGAATTGATTAATCTTGGTACGCCAGAAAAACCTCAGAACATCAACTTAGGTCTTGGACTAAAAAATGAAGAAAGGATGTCATTTATCAAATTGTTGAAAAAATATAAAGATATATTTGTATGGGATTATTCACATCTTAAAACATATGGTACTTCCATAATTCAGCATACAATTCCTATGATCTCATATGATAAGCCTATTCAACAAAAACTTAGAAAAATTCAATTTTTAGATGGGGAAAAGAAGAAAGAAATTATTTTGAGTTAATTAAAAAATCTATTGTTGAAGATCCTTCTTTAACAACTCCTGATTTTCTTAAATATTTTTTGTTGTACACGTTTTCTTCTGATACATCATATGCAACGGTTTTAACACAGTTAAATAATCAAAACATTAAAGCACCAATTTCTTTTTTTATCTCTAATATTCAAGGTGCTGAGTTAAATTATTCAGCTGTGGAAAAACAAGCCTATGCTGTGTTTAAATCTTTGAAACATTCCAGTCCTTTTCTCTTAAAAACACATACCAAGATAATAGTACCTTACTCAACAGTAAGGAAATTATTAATAAAATGGGAAGTAGGAGAGAAGAGAGAAAATTGGGTCACTACACTTCAAGAATATGATGTAGAGATACATCCAGCTAAAATTGTTAGAGTACAAGGTCTTTGCAGGATGTTAACTAGACCCTCTCAATCACCAACAGAAAAAGATCAATCAAATGAAATACAGTTATCTGAGGTAGGCCTAAACGATTCTCAATCGCATTATGTTGATTTGGAAATTTTCCTAAAAAATGGACATGCTCCATTATATCTCAATTATATAGCAAAGCATGCTCTGAGACTTAAAGAAAATCAATATCAACTCATAAATGATGTATTATTTAGGAAGAATTGTGATTATGTATTATTAATATGTTTAGAAAAAACTAAAGCCGAAAAAGTATTGCAGGAATTACATGATGGATTAGCTGGAGGTCATTTCGGAGGAAATACCACAGCTCATAAAATATTACATGTTGGTTATTATTCTCTGACTCTGTTTAAAGATGCACATGAATATACAAGAAAATGTAAAACATGTCAAACTACAGCAGGAAGAGAAAGTAAAGCAACATTCCCATTACAACCAGTGAATATCCAACAACCATTTGAACAATGGGGGTTAGATATTATAGGTGAAATAACTCCTAACTCTTCAAAATAGCATAGGTATATTCTAACTACAACTGATTATTTCACAAAATCGGTAGAATCTATCCCATTAAAGGTGGTCAATACACGGAATATTACAGATTTTATTGATCAAATCATAATTACCTGGTTTGGCCTTCCAACAGCTTTGATATTTGATAATTCATCTTACTTTTCTGGAAATGCCATGATAGAATTTGCTTTGAAAAGAGGTTTTAAATTAAAATACTCAACTAACTATTATCCACAAGGAAATGGATTAGTTGAATCTACAAATAAAAACCTTATTAGAATCATCAAAGGAACTATAGAACAAAATCATAAGAATTGGCACAAAGCATTATTGTTTGCTCTTTGGGCAGATAGAATTACCCAAAAAGCTTCAATAGTTACTTCACCATTTGTGTTAGTTTATGGCAGAGAAGCAATTCTACCCTCAAACATAACGATACCATTGTTTTCTTTAATACAATTCATTGATGAAAATCCTTCTTCCTCTCTTCAACTTAGACAAGATCAAATCCTTAAGCTAGAAGAAGAAAGAGAAAAAGTTAAACAAACTCATACCCATCATCAACAAATAATAAAAGCTTCATTTGATTTAACTTCTGTTAGTTCAAAATATTTTCAAATTGGTGATTTGGTGTTAAAGTGGGACAAAGCTCATGAGGAAAAGGGTAAACATACAAAGTTTCAAAAACTCTAGCTAGGACCATTTCAGATAATTGAGAAAATTGGTTCATCAACATTTCTATTACAGGATTTATCAGGTAAAAAATGTTCTTTACCTGTTAATGGACAAATTTTAAAAAATATTTCTCATAGAAGGTAACTCTTATGTCTTTGTATATTAAATATTTTTGTTTTTTATATAGAAATAAAAACTTGTTTAGTATTGACAGTTGGCCTTTCAAAAAGGAAGTCTTAGATAATTTCTTTTTTATCTTTATTTTTTCACTTATTTAAAATGGAACTGTTAAAGAAATAAAATTGAAATATTTAGAAAAAAAAATTGATTTTATCTTTCTTAAAAAAAGAAATTCCAATAAAACACTTATTTTGTTTGATGAACTCTCATTTTTATCTAGTATGAATATTCTTCTGTTAGTGAAGAAAAGAAAATTGTAATATAGTAAGAAATCTTCTTACAGAAAAGCAATCTAACAACTCGACATTATCATCCAGCATCTTAAAAAGAACTATGATTCGTCCCATCTAGTAAATCTTATAATTTTCAAAATAAATTCAAAAGAAAATTAAAAATAAAAAGCTTAGAGGAAAAACTTAAAAGATAATAAGTCTCATCACGAGCTTGTTTACCATGTTCATAAAGAAATAGTTGAACTGTCATTACTAATACTGTCTACCAAAACAGTGTAATGACTTGAGATTATTGAATGGAATTGTCACTATTTGGTCACCAAGCCAAGATAATGGCTTTTAAGTAAATAAAAATATAAAAAAGAAAAATGTAATTTACTTATGAAAATGATGAGAAATACTGGATGGAAAAATGGATCATAGTTGAGTAAAATTTAACCCTGCTAAAAGCTTAAAACTGCCCATTGGAACAGAGGCTCTATCTTTGATAAAAGAGTAAATTTATAAAAATCTTACCTATAAAGATTATTTGCTATTTATTTTTAACTATGTAAAGACTGACATTGATTTTCATACTTATACCTTTATAGAGGAATTCTCATGAATAAATGAATAAATGAAATTCTCGTTATTTGAAAAAGATATTATTTATTTGAAATTTCATTTCTTTAACTCTTTTATTTATATATAAAAGGATTTAGAATTTTCAAAAAAAATTATTAGAGACATCTAGTTCATCCAAGTGAATCCCCAATTATTTTTTTGTACAATAACCCCCCATTTATTTTTATAAATAGGGTCCCTTTGGAAATAAATAAGAAATTATGTTTTAAATTCTTACAATAAAAAATTAGAAAATAAAATTTTCTTCTTTTTCTTTAAAAAGCGCATCGCTTATCACATATTTTATTTTCAACAAAGAATCATAAAACAAAAAATCGGTGAATTGAAAAATGCACTCTTAAAATAGCCTTCCAAAGAAATAAAACATTTTGTTCGCATCACACTTTATTTAGTAAAGACTTAAGAAACAAGTAATATAAGTTGCGACAGCGGTGGACCCGACAAGAAAATAAACTAAAAAGTATAAATCCTTTTCGCTATCGCGTCCACTTTAAATTTTCGCAAATCGCATCGCGTGCAAATTATAATATAGATTTTAAATGTATCTTATAAATGTTGTGATCTGCGATTTGCGCAAATCGCATTTCGCAACTTTTATGAGACAATCACGAAATATTATGATGAATCATTGCCATTTGCGCATTTAATAAGCTCAGTGTGTGAAAGAAATTTATGTCATATCAAATTTGATTTAAGATCTTAACGGCTTTAAAACTAGTAATGGATAGTGCGTGTGAAGCCATGTGAAACATTAAATAAGGAATTATGAAGAGATGATTGATAGATTGACAACTTTTCGCATGAGTTTGAAATAAATCACTGATATATCTTTATGATACTCATTATAGGATAAATTCACTTTGCTCTCAGAATATCAATTATCGAGTTGAAGAAATTAGAAATGAGTAAAATGGGTAAAGAGGTGTCTCAAGTACTATCCGCCGAAGACACAGACATGTCTTCATTGTTCTCAGACAGTGTCTACAACAAAAACTGTGGTAGTTCATCATGGTAAGCAATGTACAAACTTTTTGAAGATGAAGAACCAAGAGTGATAAATAACCTTTCTGCAACAGACACTGATTCTACTTCAGATGCAACTCTTTTCGACGTTGCATGCTTGCATATTCATAGAATAGTTGCAAGACCGAAGATTCTACCTTACACAGACATGATTAGGTGGGCAGTCGAAAACTTAAATATTGAAGGTAGAGTTCTCAAGAATTCCAGAGGAGAGATTATGGGTTCTTTCAAAGCGGAAGACTTAGCATCCATGTACCATTTACCAACTCCGCAATAGAAATATAATAATAGATATGTGCAAATGTTCAGAGAAAAACATCCAAATCTTATCAAAGTTATCCACAAATGGAAAGACGATGAAGGGAAATTGAAGCAGGATCAATTCGGTACGTACCCAATTGCACAAATTCCTAATCCTTATTGTTACGTCGCTGGTATGTTATGTAGAATATTTTCCAAACCTAATAGTACTAGGTTCTCAAGAGATTGGGTTCCCCTAATTGATGCAATCGTCAATTCTTCTATCTTAAATTCGGTAGACCTTTTATCCAATTACCTAGCCAAACATATCACTGAATATAGGAATAAAAGGAGTGCTTCATCCCAAGAAACTTTTCCCTTTTACATGTCTGCCTATGTCGTGGATTCCGTCCGTTTCACTTCTACATTTCCAATCATGGGTTGGAAATTTACCACTAAAAACCTTATCCCAATTCATATTTATCATGAAGAACTCTGGGACTCTAAATTCCACTTACATTTTTATAAAATCTGATATAGAGTTATGTTACCCATATATTAGATGATTTTCAATGAAAAGGCTCCTAGGGTTTCCAAAGAATCCAATGAAGATATTCTTCCTATAGCGAGATGGTTCGCTGAAGAAAAGTTCAAATATATCTGAGTATTTGGAAGTTCTGCTTTTCCACATGTTTTACCCTACTATGTTCCAGATAAATTTCTTACAAGGGAAGTAGCTTATCAACTCATCAATGGGGTCACAAAGCAACTAAAAGATCATAAAAGGGCTTTTTGGCCTTCCTTCCCTCTATAGTGCAGCACCTTTGCTCTGGCTAATATCGGCCATATATACAAAGAGGTTCCTAACATTCAGTTATTGAAGTTGGCATTCATGCCAGGAATATTATATGACCCCAATGATGTAATTAAAAATTACATGGAAAAGCTCAAAACAAAGCCTTTCATAAAGGAAGAAGACAAATTTGATGACTTCTTCCAAGGCGTCGAAAATTTTTCTAATATTGTCAAAAGGGTTTCCAGTCACGAAAATGCTGAAGCTTTTCAAGTATATAGAAATAAGAGATTGAAAAATATCCCTTTGAATTTGCTAGTTATTGAAGATGAAAAACACACTCCAAGTGTCAGTCTCGATGAAGAAATGAAATATGGCTCTGAAAATGAATCTAGTCAATCACAGCAGTAGTCTGATAAGTCAGATCAATCCAAGGATGAATCTGAATCTAAGAAATAGAATTTAGAAATCGACCAAATTCTTCAACAAATAGAGTTGCAAGAGAAAGCAAAGAAAAATGGCACTGAATCAAATTCATAAGCAGTTCAAAAGGATCAGAGAAATTAGATTATTCTAAACCATCTCAAGGAAAAGACCTGGTAAATGATTGGGAACAATTTTCCCAAGCAATAAATAATCCTAAGAAAAAAGTCAACACTAATCAAACATCAAGTTTTCAAACGCCAAAGCCTTCTCAGAAGATAGTTGAAATTGTCAATCCTCTACAAAGAATCCCAGCAATACATGACAAAGAAATCATACTGGCTTACTCTACAGATCAAATCATCCTACAGATTGAAGACATTCCATCATTGGATATTTTCTACAGTCCCAGCTACAAGGTTGTAGTAAAAAGGAATAAAAGAAAAAATATTGATGAGACAACTCCGAAATCAACAGATGAATCAGTTGATGTACTCTGGAAAGCCTCCTCAGATTATCCCACTGATCATCTAACTAAGTTGTCACAATATGCAGGAGCATATGCCACAGCCACTTTTGATAAGGCAACTAAAGTTACAATATTTTTGAAACAGAAGGAAACCAGAATACAAGAATTGGATTAGTTGTTAAAGGAAGAAAAATCCAAGTCCATTTATCATATGAATGAAATTTCAGCACATTTTGATAAATATATTGAAAGTCTCAAATTGAAACATCAAACAGAGCTTAATGAGACGCAGGCACATCTAGAAAGAACAATGGCAGAGCTACAGAATCAATCACAATTAGAAAAATTCATCAGAGAAGGACTTGATATAAATACTATGATAAAAAAAGAGAAAAAAGTATTTTTCATCAAGTTTCTATGATTGATTCTTATTTTGATTCTAATAAGACAATGATTCAGCAAATAGCAATTCAAAAACTAGAATGTGAGAAATTTGAAAAGAAAATTGAGGAACACATTTAGTGGAAAAATTTTGATGCAGGAAGACAAGCTAATCTACCACAAATAGATAATTATCATTAAGAATTGTAATTTACAGAATGCAAAGCACAAATCATCCGAGAAAAAAAGGCAGTGACCAAGATAGCCAACAAATCAAATGAGGTTATTCAGCTCTTATGTGACCAATTGTTTAGAACAGGACTTCTTAAAGAAAGCACGTCTGATGTGTTTTCAGGAACAAAAGAAGTAGAATTAAAATGGACACAGAGAGTAGAACAACAGGAAGAAATGATCAAGAAAGCCAATAAGTTTTATCAAGAAAATTACTGGAATTTTCTGATCAAACCTTATCATCAGCAGCAAACTCTTTTGTTCCTTACAGAGTCGGCAAAAAAGTCTCAGTTGATAATCTCAAATTGTTAGCCTCTCTCATAAAACAATAATAAATCCAAAAATAAAATAAATAAATTAAATAGTAAAAGTAAGGAATTTATGCCTAACTCTTTAGATTGGGTTGTTCCTCTAAAATAGGAGTTAGTTTAGGTAGCTCCTATATTGGTGTGTGTTTGGTTGAGAAATTATCTCAACCAAGGTGTCCGAGATAGCACGCACTATCTTCAGACACTATCTCCTCATCTATTTAATTTTAACACTACATTCTTTTAGTAATGAAAAAATATGTGAGGAAGCCGTGAGGCTAAAGCCTTTTCCACCAATATTTTGTCTCTAATTTATTATGTGTGTTTTCTGTATTATATGAGTTGATTTGATTTTCAATATGTGGTATCGAAGCCAGTATATTTCTTAGGGCCTGATTTGTTATGATTTTTTATTATACCCTCTATGTCTCTGTGTGATTTTTGAGTTGTGAGATTTCAATTATTTGCTAGCATTCCTAGAACTAGTGTGCATGCGCCTCGAGTAAGGATTCATTGTTTAAATCTGGGCATGGTGAGCCAGCCTTGCCTTTCTTAGCACAAGAAATGATACAACGATGGTGAGATGACTGAAGTCGGTATTGTTCTGAGCGGTCTGGCGGAGAGGGGCCACTAAACAGTTTCAAGAAATGAAGCAGCCCACGTGAAAAACATGAGAGGAATGTATTGTTTGTGATTTCTTGTTTGTGATATTGTGTTTTGGCTTACTAACATACTGCTTGTCCAAGACTTTAACTACATTGCAATTGAAATATGATGATTTTCTGATGCTAGAGGGTTCGAAATGGGGCATGGTGTTTTAACCGTCTGACTAGCATAACGCATGTCATTCATACAGCATCCACTTTCCATCACAGTTTGGGAAACATTGAATGTTATCATCGACCTCCAATGTCATCTGGAATTCAGACTGATATCATTATTGCAGTTGCATCATCTTGATTATGCATTATTTTCGTGAAGAGCATGTATGATGGTCATACACTTCTTTTCAAATGAATTTTTTGCGATCGCGGCAACAATGTATCTTTGTTTCTATTCCTGGTCCGCAACACCGGAAAATCATTAGCCTAAAGATTGTATCCAAAATCCGCGCCCATGTTGTGAACACCATTCGCACAGTGTGAAGATAAAAGGCCAATTTTCATTTTTGGTTTTACAGCAACACAAGTGCTTAAAGTCTGTGCTGCCAAGAAGACGAACTAGCTGTCAACCTACCAATACAAAGTCGTGACACCTGAGATTACTTATAGTGGAATAAAAAAATTGTGTGCGCAGATATCTTGATTTTGTTTTTCTTCCAAGGAGAAGGTACCAATTTCTTTTTTTTGCCAACTGATGCAATGATTGAAGATATTTAGATTGGATTTCTTTCTTTTCATGTTGCAAGCACGGCCTAGCGATCCCAGAGCAGAATAATATACAGCCATCGCAGGCTTCTTGAATATAAGCCAGATCCACCAATAATACAAATGCTCTCTTGGTTGATTGAATGAAGTTCCTGGGCAGCTTCTTTGAGGGTTGAATCACAGCTCCAAAAAGCGTAATAACAGAGGGTTGTTTCATATCACGAGGTTTGTTGATACGCAAGAGGTATCAGGTCCTCAAAGGCGTCATTACCCATTCTCAAAGGTTTGAATGAATATTCATGTGATCATTCAAATTTTTTGATGGTCGTGAAGCATACTCTAGGCGAGAGTCCAATCGTGAAAAAAAAGAAGTGAAAGTCCAACCGTGAAAAAATAAGTGCAGTAGCTTCTTTAAAAAATGTAAAATCGTTTTATATATCTTTCTTTCACTCGATATGCACATGGAATGGGTGATAACAAGATTAAAACTTAATATTTCATGAACTTTAATATGTTTAGAGTTAGTGGAGAATAGTATTTAAGTTGGAGAGAGAATAAATGGAGACAAAATTAGTTAATATGTTTAGAGAGTGGAGTAATTTTTTTATGTAATTTGGAGAGATAAGAGATAAGGTATGGTTTTTAATTTGTAAGATATTTTTAAAGTGACATGTGGTGAATAATTTTGGGAGATATAAGGAGTGGCTAGAATATTTTTTTTTTATGGGAAGTTGTTTTCTGGTAATCATTAAGATAATGGAGAGATAAGGAGTATTTGAAAATCTTTTTGTAATTTTTTGGAGAAATAAGGGGTATATTTTGTAATTTTTTGGATTTTTTTTTGGAGAAATAAGGGGTATATTTTGTAATTTTTTGGAGTGATAAGTGTGAAAAAAATTGTATTTAATTTTGGGAGACATAGGTGATCATAGAATTTTTGGATGAGATAGAAGGTGCATTAAATTTTAAATTTTGGAGAGATAAGTGTGCTTCTTTTTAAGTGGAGTAATAAGTTTTAACTTGGAGAAATAAGGTGTCATTTATTTTTTGTATTTGGAGCGATAAGTGCACACAGTTTTTGAAGACATTTGTTTTCAAAATTTGCGAGCGTGAGATTCTCATTGCTTGAGAAAGCTTCAATGCCGATGTTGTAAAATATGAAAGGTCGATGACCTGAATACTTAATAAAGACATATTATTTGTGGTGTTGAAGTGTCCTAGATCCACCCGAAATTGAATAAGGGGATCTTAGGTACACCATGTATGTGTTTGTGATGGTGAGTGTTTTTTATGGCTTCATGATGTTGCTTATAATTTGTGTCTATTTTTTTGACACATAAATGATCTCATTTAACACACACATAAAGTTCAATGAAAGCAAGCACAACACCTGTAATGAAGTAGCTGCAAGGAAGGATATTTAAACTCAACACATGCATTTGCGCCACTACGAAAAATACTCAACATCAGCATTCTAATTCAACAAGAAAAATCACTCAATACAATCAAGTTCATGAATCCGGAAACTCCATCATTTCAAAGCAAATTCTACATCGATATTCTTGCAAATACATTTAAGAACTTGTAATCAAATTTAAATTGAGTTGGATTGTAAGGGTGCCCTCTCAGTTGAAACCAACACCTAAATGTTTTTTTTAAGAGGACTAGTGAATTCACTGTTTTATGTGAGTCATTAAAATCATTATAAGCTTTTTTTTTGGGTGCATTTTCGACAGTGTTCGACACCCTTCCTTTAAGCAAAATCAAGTGAGTGCACGAGTTTTAACTCTAAAGAAAACAAGCAACAAATTCATATCTCCTACAAGCAAGCGTAAGCATTCATTCAAGAAATTTGCGTCAAGTCAGTACAAAGTTCAAACCATCAAGCGAGCCAGCGTGAATTTCATTGCAGCAACCATCAAAGCAACCAAACAAGTTCAACTCTAACACCAATCAAGCAAGTTGAACTCTATAGCAAGCGAGCGTGAGTTCCAGTAAACTTGAAATAAGAGAAACAAGTTTCACCAAGTAAGAGCCAGCAAATTCTGAAGCAAGCGAGCATGAGTATTCATTCAATTGAGTGTGAATTAATCAAGAAAATCAAGTGAGCATTCAATAAAAGTGATCGTCATCAAGTGAGTGTGAATTCAAGAGTTCAAGCAAGAAATTTCTACAACTCTAGCAAGTGTTACAAGCAAGTGCAATAAGCAAAAAATCAAGCGAGTGTGCCATTCAAGCCACATAGCAAGTGAACCTATCATTCAAGTAACAAAATCAAGTGAAACAATTCAAAGCACGACATCTATGACAAGTGAGCCTGAATTCAAGGGAGCAATTTCAGATGGCACAACACATCTAGTTGTTAAAAATTCTTCACAATTTGATCCTCTCAAGTGATGAAGACATTGTGCAAATCAGCAAAGAAACTCTTATTGATCTTTCATAGCATCTACAACAAACAAATGAAACCATTGAGTTTCTTCAATAGAGTTGCAACTACAACGAAATGAGTTTCAAGAGAAAAGTGATGCTTCAGAGTCTTTGAACAATACAGCTAAACATGATTCTAAGTCATTCATCCAAACAGCTTCTAGTGTTGAAGTTGTTCCAATTCATATTTATTCCAAGCTAATCATCAAGCCATGGGAAGAAATTCAAAATAACAAGAATAGACGAGGCTTAGGATATGTCAACGATGACACCAACTTGCATATCCCAAATTATTCCAAGCCAATTAAGTTCGTCAGTGTAGGATTTCTTGAACAAATCACCTTAGCAAGTTTTGAGAAAGTTGCAGACAAACAGAAATGCACGCAACCTAAAGTTGAAGTTAAACTGACATGTTCTTATTATCAAAGAACCGGTCATTTGGAAGAACAGTTTTTTTATCTACATCCTTGTCACCATTATGGCAAGCCCAATCATTCCTCAGAGAAATGTTGCAACCAAAAACAATCAACCAAATTGAAGATACATTAAGAATGGATCGATCCTTGGGAATGGTCATCCACAGTCAAAATATTGTCTCACTTCTACAATCGAATATAATCACACATAGTGCAGCCTACAGTGAAAAGAAGATGGTACTCTCATGCAGTTGAATGGGGGAGTACACTAGTGCAACACTCCTACACTTGAAGGGGGGGAGTTCAGGAATAATTCACAGAGAATTGTCTCTCCTTTCAGTTGATAAAGGGGGGAAAATGTCAATGAAATTGACGGTGGTTTTCAAACTGAAAGTCTCAACAAAACCAGCAAAATCAGCCCGTGGGCATCAACAAATTCACCAATGGGTAGTCGACAGCAAAGAAGCAGTGAGCAATTTTCAATACAACAAAAGCAACTGAGAGTTGTTTTTGACATCATCAGCTAGTGGGTGTTGAACAAATTTTGTCAATGGACAAAGGATGCTCATTTCACACAAAGGACAGATGGATCCTTTTGCAACTTGTCAAGTGATGGAGTTGTCAAGAAAAATTCAGAGATGAATCAGACATGCAGCAGACTCATGGTCTCTTCAGATTGTAGTTTTTCAGCATCCAGCGTTGGCGGTTTTTCAGGAAATGTTTTTGAGGATCAACTTGAGAACCTGGAAGATGGTTCCTCGTTCTTATTTTGGATTTATAATTGAAGGGGGAAATGTTAGCCTCTCTCATAAAACAATAATAAATCCAAAAATAAATAAATTAATTAAATATTAAAAGTTAGGAATTTATGCCTAACTCTTTAGATTGGGTTGTTCCTCTAAGATAGGAGTTAGTTTAGGTAGCTCCTATATTGGTGTGTGTTTGGTTGAGAAATTATCTGAACCAAGGTGTCCAAGATAGCACGCACTATCTTGCGACACATCCTCCTCATCTATTTAATTTTAACACTACATTCTTTTAATAATGAGAAAATATGTGAGGAAGCCGTGAGGCTGAAGCCTTTTCCGCGAATATTTTGTCTCTGGTTTATTATGTGTGTTTTCTATATTTTATGAGTTGATTTGATTTTCAATACAAATTCTATCTTCAAGGGGGAAATTTGATCACGGATATCGCAGCCAACTCAGCTTAAGGCAATGCTAGATATCTGCCAACATCGTGATCACACTCAGAAAGAAATGTAGGATCCATAAAGTCAGGACTGTTAGTTCTAAATTCCTAGATTATTGTTTAATTTTTTAGAGAAAGGTTGTTTTAAACCTCCTCTAAATTTTTGTAAATCATTTAATTTAGTTTGTAGTTAATTTTAGTATTTAAACCCTTCTCATGCATTTAGAGAAGGATCCAAGATTTTCTTAAGAACATTTGCAAAGAATTCTTATTTGTAAGTAAGTTTGTGGATGCCTTGATGAAATAATGGAACACGGCCTTTTTTAGTTATAAATATCATTTTGTTGAATCACTGTTGGTACACTTCTATATTCTTTGAATGACTCTTTGATTGAAGAATTGGATATGGCCTATTATCACTAATCTGATAAGTAGAGTAATACACATCTGGTACTATTATCATGTATGTTATTTTTGTTTCTGAATGTTAGTGATGAACTCAGCTTAATCATATATAGAATTCATTATTTTAGTCTGAAATATCAGTTGTACTATTGTACGATATAAAAATAGAAATTAGTTATTTTATACATGGTCATCAGATAAATGAGATATATCTCCCATTTTCTTTTGATTCACTTTTTTCAAGAGAATCATCTTACACAGTAATAATTCTATTAAATCTGTGATGATTTTCATCATCACAGATTGAATAGATATCTCTTTAGATCACATTTAAATATTATCCCCGGGTTAGATTAAATTTAATTCAAAGCTTTGCATTTAGAAATAAATTTGTCTTAGTTTGTAGTAATTCACCATTCTAAAATGTTTTGATAGAAATCCAACAAATTATCATAAAAATTATCATAAAAAACCAAATCTGGGAAAATGGTCCCATCATACCCAGTAGGAGCCACTACCCCAAACGGAAAAGGAATTGCTTTAAGGTCCAGACTGAGTGGTTATCCCCCTTATTGTTGCCATGGATTTCTGAGGCCATCAACAGACAGTGAATGTGCACACAAATGCAAAAGGGGAGGAATCCCATGACTGTACACGGAAGCAAAATTGTGTATAACTTACATCAAGAACCTGTAATATAATATGACAAAGAGGTCAAAATTGAAGGAATTTCGTCAAGTGGACTTTTGGTGTTGCGTCAAAAAAAAATAAAAAAACATCCCAATATTGACATAACTAAGTTACTTGGATAAATAGACAGCAATATAGTCATGATCATGAATATGGAAAGAAAAGGAATTTATCGTAAAACTCTGCGTATGCATGAATAATTCATATGTAATGTTTGAATTAACATAAAATCATAATAGTGCTACCTAGTATGATAATGCACTAGTTGTAATTCATCATAAAAATAAAAAGAGAAATAAGTGATTTATGCAATATTATTACTATGTAAGTAGTGCAAATGGAATTGGTACTTCCATTATCTAAAATTTATAGTGGAACCACGTGATGGGGTCCTTGGCAACTGGAATAGCCATTGGATAAGTAAAATGATTAATTTCTAATGGTTGATGAACTACAATGATGTTTCTAGCTCTTATTGAGTCCACGTTGCTAGCCATTGGAGTTTTAAAGCATGTTGATGACCCTTGTTGGGTACATAAATAAGAATTGATGGTGCATATAATAGAATTTAAAATGATTATATGTGTGTGTGTGTGTGTTACTTAAATAATAATTGATGGAAAATAATGACAACCTTGATGATTATGGATGTAGGTTGAAATGAATGAAGATTTCCCGGTCGAGCCTTTGTATGTTCTCAGTCAGAGATAAATCATGCTACGGAGGAAATCTATCACCCAAATAAAAGTGTAGTGAAATAACTTTAGCGAGAAAAAGGCAACTTGGGAAGATAAAAATTCCATGCATAATTCATATCCCAACCTATTTTGAAGGGCTAAAATCAAACACTGAGGATGGTGTTTCGCTCAAGAGGGGGGAGATGCAATACCCCTCAGTGAAAAGTAAATATTTAATTTATTTTTATTTCAGTAACTTTGTAAACTGTGGGCTATCTGGAAAGCCTAGTGGAAATTTAAATGTTCAACATTCTTTAAATTTTATTTAAAGGTATTTTACGTAATTATTTGTAATTTACGAGGAAAAAACACTAAATGAAAATGTTTTCACTTACCAAAAAATTAGAGGAAATTTAATCCCTTTCCCTAGAGATTAATCATCTTAGTTGGAAAAATAAGCCAAGAGGATATGAGAGGAAACTGAGGCAACTAAGAAGGGAGAGATATAAGATTAATCCCTAGAACATGAGGATGGTGTTAAAGGAAGGCATGACACTTCCAATAAGGGTATTACTGCATGTTGAGTCTATAAGTTATTTGGATAGACTTGAACAGTATCGATGCCTTTGGATAAACCTTGTTATGTCTCTTTCAAACAACTATTTTGGAAGTGGGAAGCTAGCTCATGGGGAGAATTCACGGTTGTTTTTTTTTTTTTTTGGTATGAGTGTTATTTCTCCTCTATATATTTCCTAGCAGTCTGACCTAACACAGATAAGTATTTTAATCTGTGATTTCCATAACATAGAATATATTTTGTAATTACTATAATGTAGATTTATCTATAATTTTCTGTAAAGACTGATTATAAATAAATGTTATGCTTTCTTGTAAGAGCATTATTATTGTGATAAAATTTTGGTGGAATGTTCTAATATGTAAAAGATGAAGTGCTATTGTGTTACAGTCGAATAGAATGAAAATAATATGATACATGAAGTGTCAATATTATATTGAATGTATATAGACAATAATGAAATATGTTAGTTCCCATTTTAATAGATGGAAGTTTTTTATTGGAACAATCCATATATCGATAAATATATTTCAAATGGATGAATGGTAGGTCCCAGAAGGAGACCAGGTCCTTCCTACCCATTGAGATTTTGGTAATAACATTAATAATAATAAAAGTTTCAGTTTTTCAAAGAAGTGAATGCTAGCCAATGAAAACATAAATATTTGAAAAGGTGCTATTATAATATAATTAAGAAGAAAACACAAAAGGGTAACAAAAGTTCTGCTAAATTAAATAAATTAATAATAGTTCAGAAAAAAGTAATGGAATAGTCAAAACTACAAAAATATATATTGTGCAATAATGAATCAAATATATATATATATATATATATATATATATATATATATATATATATAGAAACACAATTCAAATAATGGAAGAACAAAATGAACTTTGCAAGTTAAAATAAACATTTTCCCATCATAATAGGTTCCAGTATATCGTCAAATCAAACAAATTGATAGTATCAACATTTCCGGTAAAAAACATGTAGTTTAGGGTCAATGAAAAGCTACGACTATCCATTGGAATTAATAAATAGAAGATAAAGCCATATGCATACTTCCATAACAAGCATGGTCGGAAATTAAGATAGAATTAAATAGTTAACAATAAAAAATAATAATAATAATAATAATATCCAGTTGGAACATCCATGCGAGAGAGCCAAATTTTGGAGCTATAATTGAGAATTATTTCTAATAAAAAGAGACTACAACATTTAAATAAGGCTACAAGCTAGTCATGACCCTGAATCCATAATTCAGTTCTTTAAATCCTAAGGAAGCTCATAGCTCAGAACTACATTCTTAACCCAAAATAACAAAGGAATTTGTGAGACAAGGTGATGTCAATAGAACCTGGGATGTCAATAGAACCTGGAAAAGGATGAAACTATATAACAAATAGATCATTGGGCCTATAAACTAACCCTATAACAACCTAACAAAGAAACCCTCAAATTATTGAAATTTTTTGGAACCCAAGCTAGGATCTGGACACCATTAGAAGACTTGTATATTAAATAAAATAGAAGGGTATTAAGAGAACCTGGAAAATTGATTAAGAAATAAGTGAAACAAGTTTCCAAGCAGATTTCAAGAAAGGCAACCAAAACTGAAATAAAACAAAGGCAAGAAATTTATAAAATAAAGTTGAAAGAAAATTAGCCCAACATTAAAGTAATAGTAGCATAAAAGGGACATAATTATTACCTATCTCGAAGATAGAGATGGTTGTAACCCCCCTGTAAAACCCTGCAAGAGGAATATGTGAAGGAAACTCAAAAGATAACTTAATAACCTGGTAACCAAACTAGGAAATGATAGTCCCAAATTATATAAACGTGAGTAGCAACAAAATTACCCGACCTAAGGGAACCGAGAATTAATCAATGCTTCTCTACGGCTTTCCATGAATAATTACCAAATGAACATTTCCAAAAATGCCTGAAATTGCAAAAATAAAACTACAATTTGGTACCATTCATAATGAAATTGGGAGAAAATGGCCATTCAACTGTGGAAGAGGGGGTGAGTGATAAAATTACCTTTGATGTCAAGGCCTCTCTATAGGGTTCCAGGTTGCAGAGCTAAATATCTGATAGGCCAATCAAATAATGGTCAGAGGCAATGAAAGAGGGAAGGGGTAGTTAATTCGTAACTCCACAATCCTGATCTACAGCTTCAAATTAACCCTATATCATTTCACCATTAGTTGAGCGCCAACTCATAAGCCAGATAGTTAATTAAATTAGGGGAAACATGACTATAGTTGGATTTCAGAAGTTTCTGATGGGACTCTGTGTTAATAAGTTTCAGTCCACTATAATGACTAAATTTAGTTTATGGTTCAGAGGGGTTTTGATGATAAATTTATTCGTCAAACTATAACATGTTTCTGAAACTATTTACCTAGTAAGCCATAAGTATCGGTGGATTGAATTATCCAAGTTCAATTGAAAATTTTATGATCACATAAAATCTATAGTACTTCATATTTATTGTCGAAAAAAAAAAAAAAACGCTAACAAGGGAACTTCTTCTCAGAAGTGTATTAATAATAAACTTTACACTATGAACTAAAACTAGAATGCTTTACTAAACATTAACCCATGTTTCTATCAGTTTTTTTTTGGGGGGGAGGGGGGGTGTTAGATGTTCTTTTTCTATTAGGGATGTTACAAGTACCAAGATGAAGAATTTAAACACAATTATTTGAATCCATCCTTAATCCAACTTTAAATCTGTAGTGAAAATCATCATATTGAAAGCTACCATCATCAAAGTAACACTAAGGACTAGAGTTGGTTATTGGACAAATTTTAGTAGTGATTGTCACTATGGTCACATAAATGGATTACTATGGGGTGGGTTGATCCTGGTCCAATATTTCCTATAAATTATTTCATTCTATTAGATGCACCTCTATTTTATGCCAAAAAATATTATCAACGAGATAAAATTTGTCATCTCAAATTTTCTTTAGGCAGGATCCAAGGGTACAAAAAAAACACACCTTGCCCAATTGGAGGACACATCCAAGAAGAAGGAGGGAAAATGCTAGGGTATATTAAATATTGATATTTTTGGATGGGCTGTTTTGATGAAGATTTTATGGAAAACATTCAATGGATCTAGGATTTTGCAGATAATTATACATGAAAAGTATTTGAAAAGTATATCTTTGTGGTCATGGATTAAGAGTGGGTTTATGGCACTAAGATTGACTTCATAAATTTGGATTAGTATGATGATATCAAAGTATGGTTGTTTGGTAATCTTGTTTAGGAGGTTGGATTTAATAATCACGTGGAAATTGGCGTGGATACCATCATGGGATATGTGGGGGACCATATTCTTCATGTTAATATTATTTGATATATACATAGCTTGGGAATTTATTATTTAAACTATATTCATATTGATCCAAGCCCTATTTCTTCATATCTTACATGATGGAGTTCTATGGAACTTGGTTTATTTGGTGAGATGGTTGCTTTCTCATAATATTACAGGTCATTTTGTCACATCTACTCAAATTTGTTGGAAACTGGATCAATCAACATCCTTGACACCTTGCAATAATCCATTTGCAAAGCCTTAAGCATTATCTCTCCAAAATTACATATTTTTTGGGTTAATCAACTCAAAAACTTAGCTTCTAGACCCATCACACTTTCTCTTCTAGCAACTTTCACTATTTCATGTTGCGCAACTGAGCACCTGCACTGACCAGTGCATGTTTCCTTCACTGCAAGTGCGATGGTTCTAGAATTTATGGAGAAAAAAAATTTGAATCTTCTTTTTCTAGAAGCTTCTGAGGTGGTTTTAACCATTTAATCTTGATTGAGATCTCAAACTACTATCCTATATGTCTTATTTCTTGTCCCTATAGATTATCCTCCTTCATATGTGGATCTAGGTCCTAGATGGGTAAAACCAAACTACCATATTAACCTTATAAATGCACTGCCTCCCATAGAGTCCGGGTTGGATTTTGGAGACTCTTAACTATTCTTTAATGCTGCTGCTTTTACCTAAGGATCCATAACCATCCTTGAGTTGTGATTGCAGGCTTCGTTTGTGGCTAAGGAAGGACAATTTTGGTGTGAGAATTCTACATGGTCAACATCTGTAAAATGGTTTTAATCTTCTCCTACATTTCATTAATACAATTTCTTTTTTTTTTCTTATACTTGTGTCTATTTGATGTATATGTATTTCAATTCCTTATTGACTCATTGATTGGAGATATTATTCTATGTTGTTTGTATATTGTAGTTCTTGTGCTTGTTATAATTATTGTGTAGGTTCCATTTATATTGTTTATATCTGGAGCTAAAGTTCACAAGCAAAGAGAAGAGGAAAACTTGTCTTGGACTTCAGGTAGGTATTTCCTCCATGTTATAATTTCTCTAAGGAAAAAATATAATTTGTTTCTATTGTTTCTAGATCAAGCCACTAGATCTAGGGAGTTCACTTTTGTCCACAGGAGAGAATTTTGCATCAAACAACTTGGAGACTCCACAGGGGAATAAAATTTTCCTATAGTGGTTTCATTTTCCTAGTAATTTATACCTTTCAATGCAACTCAATTTGAATTGTTTAGAGAGTAATCAGTCTTAGAAAAACATAATTCTGAGTATGGTACGGTTTTTTTTTTTTTTTTTTGAACAAAATTAGCCCTAGCGCACTTTTTGGTATGAGACAGAGTGACCCAGCGCACCTGTCTCTCCTTGTCTGCGTGATGCATTGCACTAGTTCTTATACCTAATATGTGATGGTTCCTGTAGGATGCAAAAAATGTTTTTTTTTTCCTTTCTCTGAGTTCTAATTTGATCTAGTGAATTTTCCTAAGTCTTTAAACTAGTCATCGTCTCTCTGAATCCATTAGTGTGTTTAAATTTTAGATTGATTTCCTTTTGATGAGGGTTTGTTTGATTTTTATTTCTTCTTGTAAATTAGGGTTTTGAACACTTGGCTTGATTTTTGATTGGATAAAAATAATTTTCATATTACTATTGCATTCTATGTGAGTTATTTTGGTCAATACTATAGCTACATTTTCATTTCCATTGCATTTGAAAATTTAAAGGAAAATAAAAGAAAAAATTCAATTTCTTGCATTGCACATAGGGCTTAAAATTGCATTGTAATAGTACATTAAAATATCTAATTAGGAAGTTATTTTTTGTTGCATCTTTGATTGTTGCATCATTGTTTGTTTTTTCCTTCCCATAAATAGATCTTCACTGAAATGAAAGAGTTATTTTTTCATGCTATTTGCATCATAGGAAGTTCAAGTTAATTCTTATCATGAGCCTCGAAATTGAAACTTAATTCAAGATTAACTTTAAATTTTATTTAATTATCCTAAGGAGAATTTGGAACATTAATGACACACATAGATATTTAGGCTAGAAGACGTGTTCTGACATCATTAAACGTAGGATTTTTCATTAATTTTTTTTTACATTCTGGGGGTAGTCGATATTCCACATACACAGGTATATTGGATCATTCTCCACATACCCCAAGGTATATCGGATGACGCTCCATGTATGAAAGGTATATTAGAATACTTCCTATCGTACATGACACATTAGACAGCACTACCATGGACTACACTTCCACATACCTTCAGGCATATTTTGGAAGTCCCCGTTAGGTTTCTATTCTACCATAGTTAGTCGAGTTAGCCACCTTGTTTACTATGATACACCAAACAAAAAATTTGGGGATATTCCTTGTGCATCCTAGAAATAGTGTATTGCAGCTCATAGTGACTTGGTAAACCCTTTTTCCTACTTACCCATTTTGTTTTATTTTTGTATTTAATTTCTAAAATTAATCAATCCATCATGGAAGAACACCCTTAAAAACCCTATCGTTTGCGTAGAGTGAAAATATTGTCTCCTTTACCTCCAAAAGCAACACCTGAATGTCGTAAAAATAATATAAAAAAAACTACGAAACATTTTTCTTCAGAAGCTACCCTTCTTGAACCACATCTGAATTTAATCAACCATAATTGTCACTTCCCATAAGTACCGAGCCCGAAATCACATCCTTACCAACTGGTGAGCCTGACATAGTTGAAACTGAAGCCCTTGAAACATTATAACCTCAGGTCATTGAACCTAAATTTCCAAGTTCTTATACATTTAAACCTAAGGTTATAAAACCTGAATATCCTTAGATAATTGAACCAACTACTTCATGGTTTTCTCTTTATCTTCCTCTGCCTTTGTCCCAACCACAACCTATATATTTGGGTCTTGATGAAGAACAACTTCCACCTAGTATTTTGAGTATTGAGTACATTACTAAAGAATATTCTATACCTTCATCTCTTTTCCATTTAAGAGGTACTCCTCTTTATCAAGTCCATCCTTTTCTTACCCCTCATTCTCAAACACAAGCTCCTTCACATAGGACTCCTCGTTTTAATTCACCTTTGAACTTCCATCGACAAACTCCTTTGAGAAGTTTAACCATGATTGAATCAGTGAAGGTCTCTCAAAATGTGTCTACTATCATACGTGAATCGAATGAAGTTGCAAAAACTTCTATGTTTGTAACTTCACCAGAAATGCATTTGTATGGTGGTCCATTGGTACCACGTAGCTACCATTCATTGTCTGGAACCTTTTCTGGTGCGTAGACTAGTCCATGGACTTATCCTTTATCATCTTCATCTATAATTGCATCTAGTCCCTCCTTAATGAGTACCTCACAATCTATTCCACATATTTCACCCCAACCTCCTTTGGAGCAGTAATATGTTCCATTTCTTAGTGGTTTGGGACACCTAAAACAACCTACTCCATCCTACACTGAGTACCCTCCTCTTGGGGGGTAGTTTCCTCCATACACTCCTTATCCTCCTATAGGGGGGAAACTTGTTACTAGTATGTTCCAATCTATTGATCAAATGCTACAAGTTGGTGCTCCACCTTATTTGAATCCTCTTATAATGGGTCCTCCATTTTCAAGAATGGTTTCTATTCTGTGGCATCCTATGTTGCAAGTTAAGCCTAGTTTAGTCTTAACTTAAACCTCAACCTCTCAACCTATCCTAGCTACACCCCAGGTTCCTACTTTCCAATCTGTTCATTTCATACCTTAATCTGCCCAAGTTTCATCTCAAGTGAGTCAACATGTTCAGGTTGTATCCAAAATATAGACTGCTAAATCGATATATGGGATTTCTCAAATCCCATCTACCTAACCTATGTAAGGTGCATTAAAAACTCCAAATTTTGGTCAATATATACCTCATATGCAAGTAAACCAACCTTTGCATGGCATGTCATAGGTACCAACCAGTCAACCCAATACTGGAATGATGTAAAATCCATCTGGGAAACTATTCCAAGGCACTCTGAAAGTTCCTATTGGCCAACAAACTATTCCACAAATTCCCTATTAAGGTCATCATATTCAAACTCAGTCATTCCACCCTTACCAAGGTTTTCATGGAACTAGACAACTTGGTTACGATTATTGTCATTATCAAAATCCTCCTTATCCTAGAGTGAAAATATCAGTTACTCAACCAATTCCATCATACCCAGGATATCCTCCATTACTGGTTAACCTTTATCAACAAGGTCAACCTCCATAGCTGGAATTTAATATACAATTACTATTCATTACAATTCGTGAGTTACTAGATTTATCCCAGATAACAAATGATCTAATTTTTCATTCTCCTTGGTAGCTGGTTATTCCTACCAAATTATCGAGTGACATTCCAAAATTTAATGGAAATCCTAGAGAATATTCGTCCACTCGCATTATGACCTATCTTTTATGGTGTTCATCCAACTCCTTAAATGATGATTCAATTTTATTACAACTTTTCCAAAAAAATCTTACCAATACAGAAACTAATTAGTGGTATGTTGAATTACCATGAGATTCATCTAACAATTTTAATGCCTTAGCAACTACGTTTCTTTGCCATTTCCAATTACCTATTCATTATGAAACTGGAACTGAGATTTTGACCTCTTAAAAATAGTCTGACTCCACCCACATATCAGATCATATACATGAGTGGAGGCGTCAATGTTGATTGATAAAAACTTACATTCCTAATTAGTAATTGGTAGAGTGGTTCATCAAATCCCTCTTGTCTATTATAATTGAGGACATTGTTGAAGGCAAAGTTGTTACTGAAGATAAAGTCATTCTTGTGCCCAATATATCTATTTTATTTATACTCAATTTGGCATGCTCTATGACAAGATACCCAACGCTATGCGACCCCAACATAATATTCTATCTGCTCCCTCTAAGGAAACACACACTATAATTGATGGTGTGGTTGGTTCCGTCAGTCAATAGTCACTGAGAAAATATTTTAATTAAAATAATTCTAAATAGTCTCCCACTGTGACCAATCAAAGCCCTCCCAATATTGCTCCTGTGGGTACTTCTTAGATAAATTTTGTTTAATCTAATAAAGGAAAATCTCAAAATCCCAAAAATAAGAAACGGGGTAAAGGAAAGAATAAACAAGAGAATCCTCCACAGGAGAAGCAAAATAATCATTCTCCTGGTGAGAAGCGAAAGCCTCGTTATCCATACCTTATCTACAATGATGAACATTTCATGAAATATTGTCCACATTGTGCAAAAATCAATAAATTTTTGAAAGTTTCATCTACTGCACCTTTCGTTTTGACATATCCTTTCCCAAACCAAGAGACAAATGTAGTTGCACAAAACCCATCCTCCTCTTCCTAGGTGGTGATGTCGACTACTAGCAACAATAATAATGGTTTCTTAGTGGCTACAAGGAATAAGGACTATAGAGACCCGAATCCTTCAACTAGAAAGGTTGATGATCAACCTTCCATCTCCACTCAACTTAACTTTGGTCCTCTTTAGATAGAGAAATCGACTACTAAATTGACTATCCAACCTCCTAAAGGGATGATTCAAAAGTCGACATTTAACCCTCATGCATGAGATGCACAAAATTACAACATAGTTGAGGATCTAGCTCAGACTCCTTCAACCATGTCAACTCTCGAGGTGTTGCAAAGTTTCCCTACCCAAAATCAATCTTTACTAGCAATTATTGGAGGATTAGATCCTTCAGATTCAAATCTTGTTGTATTTAATCATGAGAACCATACTCGTAAACTTCCACCCCAACTAAAATTTATGATTCAAGTTATAATTAGAAGTAAAAGTATCCATCACACAATCGTAGATGAAGGTGCTTCAACTTGCATCATGTCACTTTCATGTTGGAAAGCCATTGGTTCTCCACAGCCTAATCATTCACAAACAACCCTTAAAAATTTTGATGGGAGAGGATTTAAAATTTACGGAATTATGAATTCATTACAAGAGGATTAGCTAGAAAAAAAACCTCACTAGAGGTTGAAGTCATTGACGGACCTTCAAATTATAACCTCTTGTTGGGACAAACATGGGTTTATGCCATGGAAGCTATGGTCTCAACCTATTTTAGGATGATTGGTTTCCCTAACCAGGGGTGACGGAGCATCGTGGCCATCGATCGGCTATCCTTTTTTTCCACTGATTACCAAACTAATAGAAGTATTCCACTTATCAATTAATCCCCACATCTTTATCAACATTTTGGGATAGGATTTCTTAAATATTCAACGTTAATGGTGATTTTAATGCTCCCTCCTCCTGAAATTCCCAACTTGGTTTCCTTGATAAACATGATTTATTCTTGTACTATTATGTCTTATCCCTGGATACTACCTGACGGCTCTAACACAGACTCATTTGGAAACTGTATGTTTCTCAGCCCCGTCGAGCTAGAGTATGAAGATATTTACTTAGCCTATTCAGAAAATACTAATACTAATACCTTAGTAAGTTGGGTTCATCATTCCCAAGATTCAGTTTCACATTTTGACCCTTTTGACAACACATTTTACACCAATGAAAACATCATGGAGATCATGATGTCAAGTGAACCCCATGGGACGATAAATCAATTCTCTTTGCCTAAAATCCTTGAGAAAAATATTGACAATTTGTATTCACCCAATGTTACTAAGACACTTTGGGGCTCCATCTCTATTCATGAGGTGAATTTCAAGAATAATTTGGAAAATATTAAGGAGACCATACCCCTCGATATTTCTATCAAACCTAGAGTTGTTGAAAATGTCCATATTGGCACATCTTGTTCTTTCGATGAGATTAAGATTTATAAGGACCTTTTTCAAGAATTTTGTGACATATTTTCTTGGACATAAGAATATATGTAGGAAATAGATCCAAAAATTGTTGTGTGATATTAAAACCTATTCGGATGCTAAATCGGTTTGACAATGTTTACATTCGGTTGACCCAAAAAAAACAGCTGCCATAAAAGTAGAAATTGAAAAAATTTTGCGTGGTGGTTTTATTTATCTTTTTCTTTTGACAAATTTGGTTTCGAATAATATTCATGTTATGGATAAATAGGGTATGCTTCGAGTGTGTTTTGATTGTAGGGATATTAAACATGCTTGTCCCAAGGACAACTACCCAACCCCTTTCATCGACCAAATCATTGACGATTGTGACGAAAGTGAAATTTTCTCATTTATGGATGGATTCTCGAGTTACAATCAGATCAATGTCCTATCGTTAGAACAACACAAGACTACCTTCATTTTTCCATGGGGTACATTTTCTTACCGCAAAATTCTTTTCGATTTGAAGAACGTTGACGCAACTTTTGAAAGGGAAATTAGTTATGCTTTCCATGATATCAATCATGCAGTGAAACCCTATTTGGATGACTTTCCAACCCACTCTAAATATTGTAAATATCATCCAATGCATCTTAGAATGATCTTCCTACACTGTCAACATTATAACATAAGGTTAAACCCAGACAAATTCATATTTTGTGCCCAATTTTTTCGATTTCTAGGATTCGTCATGTCTAAGAATGGGATCCACATTGATCCTATGAAATTCCAAGGAATCATTAATTTTCTTTATCCCTCTTTCATCGTTCAGTTACAACGCCTTCAAGGGAAGGCTAACTTTATACGTAGATTCCTTCATTACTACGCAGAACATACAAAAGGATTTTCTTTATTACTGAAAAAAGGGTTTCCCTTCCCTTGGGATCAAACTGCTCAAAATTCTTTCAATTCTTTGAAAGATGTATTAGATTAAGCATCTTTTCTATATACCCATGACTACCAATGAGACTATTTCCTATATTTAACAGTGGAAGCTACCAAAATCATGATGGTTCTAGTACAATAAAATGACATAGGAGATGAACACCCTAGATATTACTTGAGTCAGAACTTGACTAGGATAGAAGCCAAGTACTCGCACGTAAAAAAGTTAGCTTTGGAAGTTGTGCAAGTTGTCTCCATATTTCACCACTATATCCTGCTTCTAAAGACTATTGTAGTTTCTGATTGAAACCCTATGACTTAAATTTTTTCATGTCAATTAATCGCCGGGAAAATACTCGAAGTGGATAGTCATCCTCCAAGAGCATATTTGGAATTCATCAAATCCAATTCTAAGAAATATTTAGTCTTTATTGAACTAATCTACGACCTTCCTCTAAGTCAGAATCGAACATTGATGATTATATTCCATATGAAACATTATTTTTGATTGAGTCTTTTGATCCCTGGTATGGAGATATTATCATTTATCTCCATACCCAAACTTTCCAGCCTTGTACTACTCATTGTGATTAACGTCAAATTCGATCACAAACTCGCCAATACATCATAATTAGTGCCACACTTTACCGTCATGGTGTTGATTCGATCGTTCGACGTAGACTTACTCATGAGGAGGTGAAGAAATCTTTGAATGACTGTCATGTTGGGGCATGTGGCAGACACATTTCTGGCTAAGTGAGTGCCCAAAAAATATTACGTGTTGGTTATTTCTAGCTGACTATCTTTCGAGATTATATTCTGGCAGTCCATAAATTTCATGAATGTCAAATTTTTAATAAGAAATCCAATGCTCCACCTACTCCTATGCATCTAGTTATTGTCGTTGGCCCCTTTCCAAATGTGGCATTAAATTCATGACCTATATCCCTCACTCATCTAGGGGGCATGATGACATTATCGTTGTTATATACTATTTTATCAAATGGACCGAAATGATCCCTACGTTTGACAATAGCGACAAAATTGCTACATTTTTCCTTTTCAACCATGTTATTACCAAATTTGGTGTGCCTCAAACCCTTTTTATAGAGCATGGAAAAAAAATCGAAATTACATGATGTTTGGACTTACTACCAAGTTGGGACTTCAACATGATATCTCAACTCGCTATTACCTAGAGTCTAACGAGAAAGTAGAAGCCATTAATAAGGTTTTGAAAATGATGCTCCAATGCATGGTAAGAATTCATAAGATGAATTTGCATACCATTATTTTTCTGCTTTGTGGGCATATCAAACATCTATCCGAACAATTACTGGATTCAAACCTTTTAGTTGGTGTATGGTCTAGAAGTAGTTCTCCCAATCAAATGTGAGATTTCGTCCTTAAAGCTTTCCATCAAGCTTCTTTCGGCAACTTCTGCAGTAGAAGAATGATTTTTTCTCCTAGCCTACCTAGATTAGATCTGACATGATGTCGCAATGGACAACGAGGCTCACAAAAACTTGACAAGCACAATTTGACTAGAATGTTAAAAATTGTGCCTTCTCTTAAGGTGACCTAGTCATTTTATACCACCAGAAAGTTGAAAAATTAGGAGCTGGGAAGCTCGAACCATTATGGTTAGGTCCATATATAGTCAAGTGTGCACTAGAAAAAGGGGCCTATGAGATTTTTTACTTTGATGGAATTCCTTTGGCGCAACCTTGAAATGGTTTGTACCTAAAAAAATACTATGCTTAGATTTATGTTGCATAGTCCATATGTACATACTGTATAGGTTTCCTAGATGTTTACTGTGTGGATTTCTAGGAGTTTTCAACCACCTCTTCTCATCTTAAATTTCATTTGATTTGAAAATTTTGGTGTTCCATCATCTATAAGTTGGCTATGCTGATGGCCCTAGTCTTAGTACTCGAAACCAATATTCTACAGTGTAGGAAATCTAGGCTCCAATGATGAGTCAGTGACTCAAGAAGGAATTTTTATCGGTCGCTCAACTAATAGCATTATTAAATATAGTGCAATGATTGAATTATTATCTAATTCTATTTCATGTAGAATTTTCCATTTAGTTGTCAGAATTTATTCGCAACTTGTGGAACAACATTTAAACAATGTGTATTCAGCATGAAGCCCAACTTTATTACGCATGTTTTTAAGGGTTCGCCTCTTCGAGTGACATTTTAATTACATTCAATATCAACATGTTCCTAGGAGCTGTAATACATTACCAGATACATTAGCCAATTATCTATTAGACAAACATTTTCAACATATGTAAATACGCAAACCATCATCATACATTGTGCAAGAGAGTAGAATAAAATTATAAGACATCCATAGATAGAAAATTGTATATAATGTTTTGTTTTACAAAAAAAAAAAAATTGAGACTATAGAAAAAATATGGCTTAAAAGCTTCCTATCCGACTAATCCCGATGATGTTCACGATAACGCACAATCGCGTGGTTAATCTTGCAGAGAAAATGACTCATATGTTTTGGCACTCCTATGGTTTATTGTTGCAAATGAATAGGGACCTCATATATTTCTCAAATACTACGAGTATCTCCATGGTATCGAGATCAACCATCTCCACCTCTTCCCTTGTAGCCTCAACCTGTATAAGATGTGGTTGTGCTCGTCGATGAATAAGCGACATGCATATTGGTCACACATGTCAAATATCTACAAGTAAAAATGATAGTTAGTCTTTGGTACACTTAAAATAATAATAAAATTTGTAAAATCAAAAAAACCAAAAAATATTTGAAATGACTTTATTTTACCTGCATCGTTCCATTGCTCGCCTTCAAGTAAAAAGAGCTCTAGATCTCCATAGAAATCAACTTCGGCATATGGGTAGTCGTCAATCATAATTAGTTTCTCCTACAACCAATCAAATAATATAGGAATGAATGTCATCATGGGTGCTCCTTTGTGCTTGGCCATCAAATCTACCCATTTCCTCATACAAGGCTCTCTAGGTCCAGGAAATTTGCAGGGTATCCACTAAGGTCATAGCAATGGAACTCTCTATAAAGAAAATGATACCACGATGGATAGGTATCAGAAGTTATTCAATCATTCATCCTTTTCTCTATTGATTTATTCTTTCATATTGACTAGAAGGCCTTCACACTAGTCGAATATTGTAGGCTCCAAGCACTCTAAGGAATAATGCATCTAGGTCTTGGTAGCTAAATGTAAATCATCACTGCCAACCAACCGATCAATAGTGAAAAGGATTGTCTGGAGAGGAATTTCTACAACATCCTTTATCTCAAGTTTCCTATCCTTGGTTATTTTAGCATAAGGTCGACAGTGATGAACAAAAATGTAATCCTTCACTATCTCCCCACCTTTCCTGAATAAAAATAATGAAATGGGAGTTCCTCGTCATGATATCCCTATCAAGAAGTATATGTCCTTGACGTCTATTGTGACAATATGTACTTCAAACCTAAATTATTGTCCCTGTGTGTCCCATCATCTCACCAAATACTCTAGTAAGTCACATCTACTCAATGGCTTAGAAACTAGATCAATCAAAATTCTTGACACCTTGCAATCATCCCTTAGCAAATCCTTAAGAAATATCTCTCCAAAAATTCCAAATTTTCTGGGTTAATCTGCTCAAAAGCCTTGTTTTTGGACCCATCACATTGTCTCTTCTAGCAACTTGCATTGTTTCATGTTGCACAATTGAGAACCATCACTGACCAGTGCATGTTTCCTTCATTGCAGGTGTGATGGTTCTATAATTTCAAAAAAAAAAAAAAAATGAAACTTCTCTTTCCAGAAGCTGCTAAGGTGTTTTTAATCACTTACTATTGATTGGGATCTTAAACTCCTATCCTTGAGGCCTTATCTCTTATCCCTATAGCTTATCCTCCTTCATATGTGGATATAAGTCCTAGATTGGTAAAACCAAAACTACCCTATTTACCGTATAAATTCACTGCCTCCCATAGAGTATGGGTTTTCTTTTGGAAACTCTTAGCTATGCCTTGATTTTGCTAATTTTTATCTAAGTATCCATTACCATCGTTGAGTTGTGATTGTAGGCTTGCATTGTGGCTAAGGAAGGACAAGTTTGGTGGGAGACATCTAGATGGTCAAGATTTTCAAAATGGTTGTCTCTTCTCCTACATTTCATTAATAAAAAATTCTTTTTTTTTTCCTATACTTATGTCTATTTGATGCATATGTGTTTCAATTCGTTTTTTACTCATTGATTGGAGATTTTAGTCTATGCTATTTGTATCTTGTAGATTCAATTTATAGCATTTGGAGTTGGAGCTAAAGTTCACAAGTAGGGAGAAGAGGAGAACTTACACTGTACTCCAGGTAGGTCTTTCCTCCATGTTTAATTTCTCTAAGAAAAAAACAATTATTTTGTTTCTGCTGTTTCTAGATGAAGCCACTAGATCTAGGGAGTTCACTTTTTTCTGCAAGAGAGAATTTTCCGTCAAATAGGGGCATATATATATATATATATGCCCCTATTTGATGGAAAATTCTCTCTTGCAGAAAAAAGTGAACTCCCTAGATCTAGTGGTTTCATCTAGAAACAAAAGATAATTGATATATATATATATATATATATATTATCTTTGGTAGACATATCTTTAAATGATAAGGACATATTCCAATGGGATGGAAATACTAAAAATGGACATATTTCGGTAAATGAGGCATATAGTTATATTACCTCTTCCCAACATAATTTTGAGACTCCCAGGTACATTAAAAAAATTTGGAAATTGAATTTTCTTCTAAAACTCAATTTTTTTGGCTAGATATTATGGAGGAATAAGATTTTGACAGGGGATAATTTATTAGACAGGTTTCAATGGGTTGGGGAGATGTGTCATGCGTGTCTCATCATGTGAGGATGTGGTGCATCTTTTTTTTAAATGTCCATTTGCATCATCCATATGGGTGGGGGTGTTGGATATCATAAAGCTTCCTAAGACATGGAAAAATAATTGTATTGATGCTTTCCTACAGGATTGGTTTTCGGGATACAAGACTTGGAGCACATTTCCTTTATTTATTTTTTGGAGTATTTGGCACAACAAAAATTCTTGTATATTTTAGGGTTCCTATGTGGACATCAAGTGGAGTTTCATATTGATTGTTGCATACTTCAATGAATTTGGCTCAATAGATACATAAAGGCCAAAGAGATGCATTCAAGGCATAAAAATTTGGGATAGGCCTCATGTGGGTTTCTTTGATGGGGAAACCAATAATGGAAAATGTTGGAAAAAGGCATATATAGTCATTAATTTGGGTTATTACTATCACTTTATGTGGAATTGTGGGATGGGTTCTAATACCTAGGCGAAGATCATTGTACTGTGGGGAGTTTTGTACTATGCTAGGTGGCTCTCCATCGACACTTTGATGGTATATGGAGACTCAAAGGTGGTTATAGAATGGTTTCAGGGTCGAACTTCTTTTATGGCCACCAAGCTCATAAACTAGTTGAAGAGAATCTTGTTGATTATGGATGGTTTATGGGATCTGAAATCCTATCATTTTTATTGGGAACAGAATTCAATCGTTGATTGGTTATAAAAATAAGGACACAAAAAACCACTAGGGAGTATATATTACTCTGCTTTTCACAATGACAGGTTCCAGGGATTAGGATACATTAATATGATATATACATTTGATGATATGGGATTTGTGCTATTAATTATATTATCAACATTTAATGCACTTTTTTATAGGGTGCATATATATTTGGAATCACTATCACATTTGGCCCAATTTCCGACGGCCAAATCGTCACTATTCCGACACATAGGTGTCCCAAGAGAGACACTTTAAGGCGGGGAAAAATGTGGTTAGCCATTACATCGCAATTCTGACACTTCAATAAACTTTCGGAAGAGCGACACATTTTCCGATGTTTCTAGACGTTAGTCGCTCTTCCGACGTTATCAAAATCATCGCTATTCTGACGTCATAAAACACATCGTTATTCCGACGTTCTTGAAACTGTCGGTCTACTGACATTATCAAAAGCGTCGTTATTCCGACGTTATTGCATGGCACATAATGGCTTTCCAACATCTCCATGTCCACACACAACAGCAACCTTACCAGCAATCATGACATCTGTGGATCACATAAGAGCATCTGTGGGAGAGGATCTACATCCATATAAGTTATCAAACTGCAAGAAAAGAGAATAAAGACGCAATCAAATTCATGACAACCCACAAATACATGACAAGGTTACATGTGCTCCTATATGTTGGCCCTACGTGATCACCCAAGGGTTTCTCACCCAGCTTCAGCACCACCTTATAAATCAGCAAAAATATTTACCTGCAAGTCAAATTGCCTTTATCATAGCAGTTGAGATAGGAATGTTTAAACTTTGTACATTGTAACTTGGACAACTTAACCCCTTAGATGTTCTTTCTATAATCATGTCTGCATTCATTGAAAACATTGAGGTTATCATAATGGCCCAGTGATCAAAATTGAAAACCATTGTCCATTTAACTTGAGATTGAAAGGAAATATGATGTATTGCTCCAATGTCCTGTTGTGAACAACAGATTGAGAAGGGTAAGAAGATCAAGAGGCAAATAGCATTTTTTTGGATCGAAATAATAAAACACTCAAATATATTGTATTTTTGACCAGAAAAAGAACCCCTGCATTAACTTTATCCTTAATCATTAAAATTAAGATAAGATTATTATTATACTGGAAGTTGGAAAACTCAGCCCCTTAGATGTTCTTTCTGCGATCATGTCCGCATTTACTAAAATATTATGGTCATCTTAGCTGTCCAGAAATCTAAACTAAAAACCTTTATCCATATTAACCAGAGACTAAAAACCAAAATACAATATGTCCCCTAATGTCCAGCAATAAATATGTATTACAACAGCATAGCAAGCAAAAGAATCAAATAGGATTTAGTTGTCTGAAATAACTGAATTTCTCTCACGGAGAGTATCCTGATGACCAAATAAAGTAGCCTAGTTTCTACTTCAATACTAGACCTTGTCAATTCAAGTGCAAACAAAAAAAAAATAGAAAATAAGACAAAGGAATATCAATGAATGTACAAGGAGACCACAATATAGAAAACAAAATCAAGCTGCATACATTGGATTGAAATAATAAACTACTTTTGCTAACATGGACTGCCTTCCACGACAAATGGCCATTAAAAGAGACGTAGAAATATGAAGCATCCGCACCTTCATAGTCTCCCAAACTATGGGATAAGTATTGGTCACCTTGCTATCCATGATTACATCTCAAGTAACTCTGAAAAATCATTTCTTAGAGGACATTTCAAAGTGGTTTTGGCACACCATTGGGATCACTTTGTTCTTTGTCAAAACCAACAAATCAGAAATAGTTCTCAAAGAAAATTCAAGTCTGAGGAAGCCACATTATAAGGCATTTTAAATTGGCTTAATCCAACCTTAACAAATTACCCTTCACTAAGATATCTCATGTAAACCCACACCATTCCACTAAAATCGATTTCTACTACATCATATTTCAAACCTCATCACTTGAGATTAGTGATTTAAAACTCTCATAAACAATTTTCTGAAATAAAACAAAACATTCTTAATCTGAAGAGTGGCTTGGAGCTACACACCAACAACTAAACTTTCTATGAGGCAGACATGAAACTTGAAGCAAGTTTGAGCATCCTTGACATAGTAGTTACCCATCAGATCTGGCCCCTAGCAATTAAGATAGTTGAGCACCACAATTTGCAGCTCATAAATTGTCGACATCATAGACACAGATATTATATGAATCTAAATTTATGGAAGAGGATCACTTATGGAAGAGGATTTTACATTCTTTGTTTTCTTAATATTGTCACCATATTAATAAGGGACTACTAGTTTTATTTACTCTTTTTGTTAGGGTGGTAGAGTCTCATTAATGTGCACTAGTGTTATATGTTCCCAAAGATTATCGAATCTCAGTTTATGAAAACAAGTGCAAGGTAGGGGATAGAGTGAAGAGCTAGTTCAACGAAGGAAGTTAGGATTTTCTAAATTGGAGATTGGATACTAAGTGATTTGAGGAGTCAAATATATATTTATATGAGCAGACATTCTTGGAGCATTCATAGAAGACCTTGTTTGAAGCATTGATGAAGATCTTGTTGAATACTTGAAGCCTTGTTGAAGAAGCCTCATTTAAGAAAAATTGAAATCCATTGAAGTAGCCTCTTGGTAACAGATCTTGATAACCCTTTTTGGAGCAGTAAAATGTATCTATGATAAATCTCTTAATGATCAGAAACCTGACCTATGACAATCTGAGACAGAATGTGTGATATGATCTGTAGCGGATCTTGTTTTTTGGAGCAGACTTTGGAGACTAATTGAAATAGATTAGATTCTTGACCTAAGTACATTGGAAGATATGTCAAACATACCATTGAATACTTTTGAATAAATCCATTGAAGCTTATTTGAATTATCTTGGAGGCAATCTATACCACCTATAGAAGAATTTGTTGAAGTAAATCTTACATGCAGTGAGGTTTCCACTTGGATCCAACATTATGTATGGAACCATAACACCCCTGACATGCCAAAAAAAAGGATTATCAAGAAAAATTAACGAAATTTGTAGCTTGTTTTGAATGAAAATTTGTAAAAATACTTATAATAGATGAACTCATGATGATAATTAATCGTAATATTTTATAAGCATCTTCAGGATGACCGAGCAGATATCGTAGAGTGCGGAGTCGAAATGGGATTTGAAGTGATGAGTCAGGGACTTAACGACAATGGAGCGTCAGGGTTCCGTCAATAGGAAATGAAAAATATTCTTCAGTTAACCAGACTACATGGTGAGAGATGGTTGCAGGGATGAGGAAGTACCCTAGAAACCCATTAGGTTGGAACCCCGAAATGTTGTGGCCACCTGGTATAAATGGCTCAACTAGGCATTCTTCAGAATAAGCTCAATCTCTGAGTATTATCAGTAGTGAATGCTGCAAGAGAGAGATCCCAACAGTGTTATATCTTTATGTGAAGCAGCAGTCATACAGTGTCTCGATGAAACTCAACACTCCTCGAAAATGTGTAACTTTTGGACTGATAAATATGCACAGGAATGGGTGTCTTGGTCTCTGCGTCTAACTCAGCCAAGCAAGCACTTTAAACTCAGTCCCTTATGAAATGTGTTCATCCAACAATGTATAGGAAAAATTGTGCTCCCCAAATATGAAAAACTCTTTAACCTGACATATAGCTATTGGGGAAAACACTACACTCCATACTTCATCAACATTAAGGGAAAAAAATGAAGTTATTGATATTAGACTTGAAACCAACACACACAATGACATCTAAAATCTCACTTATACAATGCTGAGTGCTATAACTGTAGTGAGCCATAAATTTCAAGAGTTTGATATGACCTGATCAAAAAACAAGATCCTTCCTCGAACTAATTTTTTTATATCAATATTTTCTCTGCGACTCTAGAGAGAAAAAATCTAGCATGTCATATGACCTGATCAGAAAAAAAAATCCTTCCTCAACTTGAACCGCTTTTCTCCTTTCAGTAATTCTTCCCTACCCAACCGCCTGAACAAGCTCACAACTTTACTGCATCTTTCTACACCTATGTTCACCAACCTTTACTGGATTAACATGTATCTTTATGAGTTGACAAATATCATGGATCAAATGTAACAACATGCCTCTTAGGCACCCAAGCCCTCACAATGGCGGTAGTTCTGCACTGACCGGCTATGAATTTTTTATCACCATGGTATAGAGACTTCCAATTTCGCTCTTAGCAGAGCAACTTCAGAATGGGAAAACTAAATAGTGAATGATAGGAAAATATAACCAAAACTAGCTATGTTTGTATTCTGAAAAAATGGTAAAATCTAACAAACTGAATCAAGCATTAAACTTGAATATGGACTAACTTTACTGTAAATAACTTACTTCACTTAGAAACAACCATGCCATATATGACTTTGTAAAGGGGATTCAAGCCACTTAAAGTTAGAACATGCTATTTGAAGTAAAACTAGGTTTTGAGGTTTCTTTAACTTAAACTGACGATAACTCTAGCCATATAAATGGAAATAATGCTAGCCATATCTGTAGAAGGAATATTATAAGCATAATTTACCAGAAAAACAAAAGAACATTATCAAAGGAATAGTCATGAGAATGCAGGTTGCACAAAGGATATTTACATGTACAGGATTTTCTAAAAGTTTAAACACTAGCCCAAGGAAAGAAAATCAAGGGAAGGGCCTTTTGCTTCATCAAAGCACTGATCCTAAGATTTCCCTAACAGAAATAGAAAAAAATGCAGTAAACCAGAATTTTCCTGCTATGAAATGACAGAAATATTGCAGACTGGACACTTTTTTTCTGAAGCAACCACTGCTTGATGCAAGCCTCATGATAACTGTGACTGCACTTTAAACTGCCCAGCTCATCTCTATCTTCATACACTTCCTGTATAAACAATTCATACCATCATTTTCATACTCTCAGAAGCAAGGGTTTCCATATGTTTTTGAATTTGAAGAGGCAGAAAATTTCACACTTTAAAACTACCAACTAAACCTATAAATCTACAAACAAATTTTAAAGTCCAAGCCTGCTTCATTCTTTGATAATCTCCCCATAGATATTATAAATACCTGGAAAATGTTGCATTTGACTTCAATATCCATACTCTAAGAAGCATACTCTGTTTTTTAGGAGTACAATATTTTCTCTAAACACTTGGAAATAGTCTCCTCACTAAGTCCTGTGTTAACATAGCCAATCTACTCCTTTAGAGCTAAAAATTCCTGAATAAATAAGGGGAGGAAACATGTCATATTTCTGAATAAAAAAAATCAATTCCTTCACATTTCATATTCATTTGTCTATATACAGTTAACAAATTGCATGGAGAAACCTCATATGACATGTTGTCTATATCGAGTCGCATAGCACTGTGTTGATCATGCAGGCTTATTCCATTTGAGAGAAGAGTTTCCTCCAACATCAGCACTTGCTGCCAGCCAAAAGGAAATTACATTATCATATTAAAATTTGATTAGAGTGAAAATCTATACATGCTGAATTTTAGTTGTAGCAATTAGCTCACCTCATATGTTAACACTTCATTCTGCTCAATGCACTGCAATGTTGATAAAACCTGGAAATATGTGAATCAACTGACAACTCAAATCACAATATTTCCCAAGTATATTTTCTGGTTTTGCAAAAATTCTAGAATATCCAACTCAATCACAGAGTATAACATCAACCTGGTAGCATAACAAGTCCAATATCCAATGTCCTTGAGCTAGTTCATCCTACATCTTAAATCTTAAACCCTAAAACTTTAAACGCATTATACCAAAAATGTGAAGGCTTTAAACCTTGAACCTTTCTTATTAAGAAATATGAACCCTAAAATACCCTTTAAAGCCCTAAAATCCATGATGGACATTGGTTAAAATGTCCTCAAGAGATATCCAACCTGCCTACAAGGGTAGTTATGCACACAGATATTCATAAATAACCCATTGTAAGTGCACATTCCATGCTATGACCCAATTACCTTTTGAAAATGACTATAAGCATTGGAATATGCTTAAATATCCCATTGGATGTGCACATTACATACTATGACACAATTACCTTTTGAAAATGATTCTAAGCATTGTAGTATGATTTAAGAAATGACCTTTTGAAAACGATTATAAAAAAATGATGAAACACTTGAGGAGATTTTGGCATTATAGATAAACTGCACTTAAGGACTCTTTGATATCTCTTGGAAATACAAGAGAAATGATTCTGAGAATCATTGCAGTATGCTTTAACCTGTCTTTTGAAAATGATTCTAAGAAAAAAGGTAGCACACTTGAGGAAGTTTTGGCATTAGAGATAAGCTCCACTGAAGGACTCGAGATATATCTTGGAAAAATAAATTTGTTCTAAATGACTAGGAGGCTGTTGGAAAGGCTTTTGCAACTTCATGTACATTCAAGGTCCATATATCAATTAGGGGCCTTCGTCTGATCTACACTTTGATAGAGGAAAACTTCATTCCACTATATCTATATCACAAGGAGATGCAATTTTTTTGTGTGAAAGGGATTTGAAGATTATTGATTTGAAGGAGATTATTGCTGCATCTAGAGTTGAATTCCTCCATAGGAAGTCTAATACAATTTCTAAAGCCAAAACAGTCTTCAATCATTTCTGTTTGGATTTAGAGACTCCATTATGGCAAGGATTTTTCCATCAAGAATATCTAAGTGAATTTCTCGCTAAAACTTCTTTCTTATAGAAGAATTGAATGTGAATAGCTCTCATATGTTTTCCTTTCAAGTATCCAAGAAGAAGCATAACCCTTGCACATGAAAGGTTGGGATGCTAGTTTCAAACTGAAGATAGGGCTGATAACTCTAATATGTTTTCCTTTCAAGTATCCAAGAAGAAGCATAACCCTTGCACATGCAAGGTTGGGATGCTGGTTTCAAACTGAAGATAGGGCTGATAAAACAGCATGTCACAAGTGGGAAGCTTTGTCCTCAAAGTTGAATTAAAAACTCTCCTACAAGTAAACAAGATATCGCTCTTTGTGAGGGACTTGGAAGGAATATGTTCATCATCACAAGAAGAAAATAGCTTGCATGGAAATCAAAAGGGTGCTATAAGTTTGTAGAGAAATGGTTCATCAAGAATATCTAAGTGAATTTATCGCTAAAACTTCTTTCCTATAGCTGAATCTAATGTGAAGAGTTCTCATATGTTTTCCTTTCAAGTATCCAAGAAGAAGCATAACCCTTGCACATGCAAGGTTGGGATGCTACTTTCAAACTTAAGATAGGGCTGCTAAAACAACATGTCACAAGTGGGAAGCTTTATCCTCAAATTTGAATTAAAAACTTTCCTACAAGTAAACAAGATATCAAACTTTGTGAGGGACTCAGAAGGCATATGTTCATCATCACAAGAAGAAAATAGCTTGCATGGAAGACCTATGGTAATGTATATCCAACCCAATGTTGACTGTATTTACTTGGAAATGAAAATGACCTTGGCCTTCTTTGTAGTCATTTTCACCTTGGTAGCCTTTGTATTCACTGAATTATCACCCCTGCTTTTTTTGTCAAAAGCTGCAAGTTCCTGCTATTGTTGAGAAAAATTAAGTCAAATTTTCCAATCATACTTCTGCAGTCATTATATGCTTCAATATTTAATGAACAAAGTTCAAACAATGAGATGCTCAGAAGAACACTCTTAAATATATCTACTGCTAAGTATCTCTACACACTTCTAATGAGCAACTTAATGACTGTTCATGTAAGAAATCTACATAAGCCAAACAAGAGTCATGTTGGAGACACCTTTAACTGGGTGTAGATAAAACTCAGATAGATCAGAGAACCATTTAAAGACATACTCAGAAGGCTCATCTTGTCTTCCTCTAGGGTAGCCAGGGCTATAAAATAATTCATGGGTAACCCAAGAAAACAATAGACATTGCATTCAAAATAATTGATGAGTTAGCATTATTCATATAAGAAAAAACCATATATGAACTAGGCTTTCACATCTCTACAATATCTTATACATAAAACTAAGGCTCTACAGTATCTTTCCATACAACTAAGGCTCTCAAGAAATGCACATTTCCATCATCAATGGGCAGTCAAATTTTTCAAATAATGCTAAAATATGAGATGTTTCGTACAAACAGAACCCTAGATACAAATCTTCAAATAAGCTCATATTCCAAAGCATAACATTGTACCATGTGTCTTAAATCCATATCCAACTTGTTGGCAATATGATGCAGAGTGTTGTCCTTGATGGCAACCTACTTGATAAAGTTGATGGAAACCTACTTGATGAAGTCGTCCTTGATGGAAACTGACTTTTCCTATTTGTTACTGATGTAAATCTGATGTATCTACAGAGTAGTTTAGATGTAATGGAGAAAGTAATTCTTGTAAGGGCCAGAGCAGTGATGAAAATGGTATGTCACAAAGCATACGCGGGTTTGTAAAGGCGAAGTAGTGTATGTATGCGGAAAAGTACGTGCCAAGTAGCATATGCCTATTTGTGCTCTAAATTTATAAAACCATGGGAATTTACCATGGTATTGGCACACAGTATTGAGCGCTGGACTATCTATTTGATCCTGTCCAGGAATACCATCAGCGGTTGAGTGGTTTTGACTCATGGTATTGACAAAGGCTCAATCTATATAAGGAGAAGAAGATCATAGTGCAAGGGTGTGCATAGGTCTGGGCTTTAATGAATACTTCACTCTGAAGTATATCTGCATGGAATGGAAACAGTTTATTGATTGATCTGAATTAATAATGCACCTATGAAGAAAATGATGAACAGGGATCTCTAGATCCGAAAATGACTATTCTAGATCTGTTTATGGAATGTTTAGATCTGTGATCTAGCGAATCTTTGCTAAATTAAAGGATGAGATCTGAGTTGTTTATCTGATCTGAAGAGCTGCACAGTCCCGAAAAGTTTCAGATATATACGCAGGTTCATTTCATGAAAAGCGGGTGTATACGCGGATCCTCTTAAAGAAAAGTGCGTATGGAAGTTAGGGTTTCTGAAGAATAAAATGCACTGAAGTATACGTAGGTTTGTCTCTATGAAAGTGCGTATGTACGCAGGTTCAGTGAAGTAAAAGCGCGTATGGAATCTAGGGTTTGCTGAAGTAAGTGGAATGAATTGTCTGATCTGTTTTGTTGTCTTACTGCTATCTATCAATGATGTATTCATACAGATCTGGGTTGTTTGAATGTTGATTATGCTGTTGATTAAAGATCAATTTGTTGGTGGATTGGTTGATGATTTAATGAATGAATTGATGGGGTTATAAGTTTTAGTTTGGTGAATGTTGAGCTTAAATGTGTGGAGTGGGTCCAGTCTGAAAATCTGATGAAAAGTGGCCTACAAGGTATGTTGTATGGAAGTTGATGGATCCAATATGAAAATTGATGAAACGTGGTCCATGGTGGTGCTGAGGGTCGAAGCCTTCAGTGAGGGGGTTGTAGCTCCCTTCCAGTGGTAGCTGGTAAACGAGAGCAGGGGGTAGTAGCTCCCTTCCAGGAGAGGCTGGTAAACAAGAGCAGGGGGTAGTAGCTCCCTTCCAGAAGAGGCTAGTAAACGAGATCAGGGGGTTGTAGCTCCCTTCCAGGAGAGGCTAGTAAACAAGAGAAGGTTGTAGCCTTCTGCAGGTGGGTGTCTGTGTGCTGGTATGAGTCTGCGCCAGTACATGGTTGCAAGGAGTTTTCTTTATAATAAATATTGAAGACAGAGACGACGGCAGCGGTGGTTTTCTCCCGAATTGGGTTTCCACCTTAAATACTGGTGTTCATGTGTGTTGCTTATGTGTGATGGTTTATTCTGTTATTACTGCACATGCTTACTGCTTACTAAACATCTGATGAATGAATGATACAATGATCTAAGTAAAGAATTATCTGCATAATGAGATCTCTCGTAATATGCAAGTTTTATTAAGGATATCCACGTGTATACGCGAGTTGGGTTCAGTAAAGTAGTGTATGGGTTTTAGAGAAAGAAAAAGTAAAAGTTTTCAGTCAGCCCTAAATACTGATTCACCCCCCCCTCTCAGTATTTTTCCCAACAATTAGTATCAGAGTAGGTCCTTCTGTAGAAGCTTGACCGCTTGAAGGAGATCCGTCACAATGGGAAGGAAGCAAAAGAAGAAGGCTACTCAAAGAAAGGAGATATCTCAGAAAACATGTGCAACAGAAAATGAAGAAGATGGAACATGTATTGATTGTTGTTCTTATGATTCAATTTCTTGCGCATGCAATAGTGAAGATAGTGAAAGTAATGTTATGGATCTAGAAGAGGTTCTCAAGATTAAAGTTGAAGATCAACTAAGATTATTTAATGAGAGAGAATCTATCTACAAAGATATGATCTCTAGATGAATGGACAGATAAACAAGTATCAAAAGTTGTACGATGAAGTAACCAATCATAGTGAAGGAATTGAAGCAGAAATCATCTCTCTGAAAGCAGATCTTGAAGCATCAAATAAGAAGAATGAAGAACTTCTACAATCATTTGAAGAAGAAGGACTTGAAGCAGAAATCATCTCTCTCAAAACAGATCTGGAAAAATCAAATAAGAAGAATGAAGAACTCTTACAAACTTTTGAAGAACAAGAAAATGGGTTGAAAGAAGAGATTTTAAAATTGAATGATCAAGTAGAAGAAGGAAGAAAGGTCGAAGAAAGCATGAAGAAGCATTGTCAAAAATTGGAGGTTGAGGTAAACATTCTAAAAGGTAAATTAGAAGAAAAGGATAAACTCTTGAGGTTTCAAGATAGTACTAAGATTCTGGATAATATTCTTTGTAGTCAAAGGTCTCCTTCTATTAAATTTGGTCTTGGTTTTCATGAAACTGTTAAAGGAGAATCTAGTTCACAAAGAAGTGTTAAAGATTCAAAGGATGTCAATGCAAAACCTGAAGAGTTGAAAGAAACAAGAAGTCAACCGACAATCATGAATTCTCAAAGGAAATCATTCCTCCTTTGATCAATAATGTTGAATGCTTTAAATGTCATAATTGTGTATATATAGCTTAATTAAAAGTAATCGCATTGTTTCACTTCACAAACAAACAAACATTCTACATGTGAAGGTACTCGTGTTTCTTTAAGGATATTGTTTTCAGGTATAAAGTTTGGTCATAAAGCAGCTGATTGCAATATAAGAAAGAATAGAAAAACACATTATGATCCCTATGCTTACTTTTCTGGCCACACAAGATGTTATGCTTGTCAAAAGTATGGACATGTAGAAAAAGAGTGCAGGATGAATAGATCTAAGAAATTGGATAATTTCCAGCACACAATAAGAAATTTCAAGAAAAGCTGGAAAAGGAAGGAGGACCGGTCAAAAACGTAGGGGATAATAATCCTACTGCAGTCTTCCGCTTCTAAAACTTACTTCTCATAAAGACTGCAAGGGTAATGTGAGATACATTATAGGATTCAGTAATGTATCATCACAGGGTGAGCAATGTATGGTGATTCCCATGGTTGGTTTGGTAATTCTGGATATGTTTATTTCTAACAATGCATCTGATGTAAAGAAGACAGGTACAGGTGGCATAAGTTCAGGGGGAGATGAAGTTAGAATTTTTCTCGTACTTCACTTCATACGCGGGTTTCATGAATTAAAGTCGCGTATACACACGAGTTTCAATGGAGACAGAAGCGTATGTTTTTCTGATAAGAAAAACAGTGAGTCAGCTCAAGGACAGAAGCACAGATTCAGGGGGAGCATTATCCTTGTTGAGAGTAATGCATTGTTGGCATTATGATGGTTCTGAAATATGATCTCTCTCTTGAGGTATTTTTGGTATTGGTTATAAAAATTCATACTTGTAATTTGATGAAAAGGTTATGTTGAGACCTATGATGTAAATTTTTATATTCAGTCATGTAAGGACTTCTTCAAATCTGTAAACCCACTTGGTTGGGTAGTTGAGTTAAAATGTGTAAACCCACTCGGTTGGGTACTTGAGTCACATATGTAAATCCACTTGGTTGGATCATTGATGTAAGTATGAGTCCTTGGTGATAGGAAAGGTCATAGAGTCATGCACTTCATTGAAAAATATTTTTGAAGATTCAGCGTGAACTCAGGGGGAGCATGGTAACTTCAGTGCACATCAAAACTATAGAGCTCTTCTTTCTACAAGAGAAGAAAAACCTTGTTTTGGTTTTGATCCGCCCTTTGCCCTTGATGTCAAAGGGGAGAGTATCATGGTGTTTGAATAATGGTTATAATCAATGTATCTATTCATTGTGGTGATCAAACACCATCATCATGGTTGCCATCAAGTCCAAATGGGGAGAGATTGTTGGCAATATATTTTAGTGTTGTCCTTGATGGAAACCTACTTGATGAAGTTGTCCTTGATGGAAACTGACTTGTCCTATTTGTTAATGATGTAAATCTAATGTATCTACAGAGCAGTTCAGATGTAATGGAGAAAGGAATTCCTGTAAGGGCCAGAGAAATGATGAAAATGGTATGTCACAAAGCATACGCGGGTTTGTAAAGGCGAAGTAGTGTATGTACACGGAAAAGTACGTGCCAAGTAGCGTATGCCTATTTGCGCTCTAAATTTATAAAACCAAGGGAATTTACCATGGTATTGGCACACAGTATTGAGCGCTGGACTATCTATTTGATCCCGTCCAGGAATACCATCAGCGGTTGAGTGGTTTTGACTCATGGTATTGCCAAAGGCTAAATCTATATAAGGAGAAGAAGATCATAGTGCAGTGTGTGCAGAGGTCTGGGATTTAATGAATACTTCACTCTAAAGTATATCTGCATGGAATGGAAACAGTTTATTGATTGATCTGAATTAATAATGCACCTATGAAGAAAATGATGAAGAGGGATATCTAGATCCGAAAATGACTATTCTAGATTTGTTTATGGAATGTTTAGATCTGTGATCTAGCGAATCTTTGTTGAATTAAAGGATGAGATCTGAGTTGTTTATCTGATTTGAAGAGCTGCACAGTCCTGAAAAGTTTTAGATATATATGCAGGTTCATTTCATGAAAAGCACGTGTAGACGCGGATCCTCTTAAATAAAAGCGCGTATGGCAGTTAGGGTTTCTGAAGAATAAAATGCACTGAAGTATACGCAGGTTTGTCTTTATGAAAGCGCATATGTACGCAGGTTCAGTGAAGTAAAAGCGCGTATGGAATCTAGGGTTTGCTGAAGTATGTGGAATGAATTGTCTGATCTGTTTTGCTGTCTTACTGCTATCTGTCAATGATGTATTCATATAGATCTGGGCTGTTTGAATGTTGATTATGCTGTTGATTAAAGATCAAGTTGTTGGTTGATTGGTTGATGATTCAATGAATGAATTGATGGGGTTATAAGTTTCAGTTGGATGAATGTTGAGCTTAAATGTGTGGAGTGGGTCCAGTCTAAAAATATGATGAAAAGTGGCCTACAAGGTATGTTGTATGGAAGATGATGGATCCAGTATGAAAATTGATGAAAGGTGATCCATGGTGGTGCTGAGGGTCGAAGCCTTCAGTGAGGGGGTAGTAGCTCCCTTCCAGGAGAGGCTGGTAAATGAGAGCAGGGGTAGTAGCTCCTTTCCAGGAGAGGCTGGTAAACGAGAGCAGGGGGTTGTAGCTCCCTTCCAGGAGAGGTTGGTAAATGAGAGAAGGTTGTAGCCTTCTGCAGGTGGGTGCCTGCGTGTTGGTTTGAGTCTGCGCCAGTACATGGTTGTAAGAAGTTATCTTTATAATAAATATTGAAGACAGAGACGACGGTAGCAGTGGTTTTCTCTCGAATTGGGTTTCCACCTTAAATACTGGTGTTCATGTGTGTTTCTTATGTGTGATGGTTTATTCTGTTGTTATTGCACATGCTTACTACTTACTAAACATATGATGAATGAATGATGCAATGATCTAAGTAAAGAATTAATTGCATAAAAACATCTCTGGACATACGCAAGTTTTCTTAAGGATATCCGCGTGTATACACGAGTTGGGTTCAGTAAAGTAGCGTATGGTTTTTAAGAGAAAGAAAAAGTAAAAAGTTTTCAGTCATCTCTAAATACTGATTCACCCCCCCCCCCCCCCCCCCCCTCTCAGTATTTTTGCCAACACAAATATTTATCATCAATGGGTAGTCAAATTTTTCAAATAATAATAAATCCTGAAATTTTTCATACAAACAAAAGCCTAGACACAAATCTTCAATTAAGCTCTAATTCCAAGTTAGAAACACACAAGCATAACATAGTACCATGTGTCTTAAAGCCATATCCAAATATTTTTTTGAGAGCGTCCTTCCAAAGCCTATGCTATCTGGAGATAATGTTGGCTTCACTAGCCATTTAGCTTGTGTTGTAGATGAGATAGACCTCACAGATAATTGATCTTCATGTTGTTTTGGGGCAGCTCTTTTGAATTCAACGCCTTTTCAACCACCTTGCTTCCAATTACACCTGAATTCTAACACTAAAATGTTATTACCAATACTATGTGATAAGCTAGATTGTACACTGGACCGGTCATTGTTCTGGTTGTCATTTGAAATTTTGATAGTGTCATTGTTAGTGTATTAACATTGTTATAATGAACAACAGAGCAATACTTATGACTAGTTAACATACATCAAGAAAACATAGCAATGTGGGGATACCCAAGGCATGTCCTGAAAAGGAGAGATGAAAATCAAGAAGCTAAACTAGCAAAAGAACAAATAACAAAATAACAAACACTAACACAGAGTGAAACCAAATAGAAAAATTAACAAAATGTCAAGATTCTCTCATTACAGTTAGTCGATTGGGATAAGCACAGAGTGAAGCTTGTATGCCTTGGTGAGGTGCTCATCTAGATGGATAGTTGGCGAGAAAGTGGGTTCACTCAAATGATGGTACAACTGCAACAAGAGTTAGTGGAGAAAGAGGTGGCCTTGGAAAGACTCCAATAAGCTGTCCAAGACTACGAGGAAGCAATACCACCTTCCTTTCCATTTCTAAAGCCAACACCATGACTAAAACCACCTTTTTAAGCTCACTTTCCATAGACATTTCTCTACTACAGAATTGTGACTTTGAAAAGGCATACCAGAGGCATTAGTTCCAAGATTTTAAAGCAAATGGTCTATGATGAACAAGGATTAGGAAATTCAAGGAATTCTAAACTCCATTATAGCTACACAGAGGCCAAGCATAATGGACTAGACTTTGATGGAAAAATGGAAAGGCCTATCACCATCAAGACCATTCTGTAAAGCCAAAGACATGCTGTTGTTGACCTATTCATCAGGAGAAGTAGCAAAAAAAAATGAAGGTAGTAGTCCAGTATCATCTTAGCCTTCTTGTCCAAGAATCATACCATATCAAGAATGAAATGTCTTTGTACTAGTGCTTAGCATGGTTACACACTCAAGTGATGGAAATATCTCATATAAAGACGAACTATATATGATAATCACATAAATTATACCAATTAGTCTTATGCTACCATTATAGTGTAAAAGACTCCATGACTCAACTATATTTTGCAAAATTTTAAAGGAAAAGTGCACAACTAATTTCAGCTGGTTAACACAAACACCAAAGTTGGATAAGTCCACTAGTTTGGTGGTCAATGGGCAATAAGTTAGTGATGGTAATAGTGTTGAGCCACTAGATGTGAAGTTTAGCCCTTGTCTCTAGTGACTACGTTAAGCCCTATTCAAAGGTTCAAGGTTGAGCTGGATCTACTTCAGAAGTTAAAAAATGGAAGAAGAAGTCCTACAGAGTATGACATCTCTAAGAGGGCTTCAAATATCTAAAGAAATAGGCTCCAGACCTGTTGATTTGAGAAGAAGGAAATTTTGAAGCTAATAGCTTGAAACATTGTAGCGGCATCTAAATTCATATTCAAAACAAGCTATAGTTAGTCACCTTGAGAATCTCTCTTGAATCATTCTACACTTGAAGCATTCTACATCATGCCCAAGCATGATTACACCATGGCAACACCTTGACATCATTCCCAACTGGGATAGCCTATGACCTAACAGAATAGACTTATACTGGGATAGTTTATGACCTAACAGAATAGACTTCTAGAAAATGGTGGTAGGGAGCAATTGTGGCTGCAACTACTTTAGGTCCAGTCCTAGGCTAATATAGTAGATATACAATTACCAGAATAGGGGCACTCATTCTACTACAAAAGGGGTCATTGGGCTGGGGAACCCACATATATTAAATTTATGTTGTTGGCCAAGAGGAATGTGAGGGAATTGGAACTGGTTGGAGTTCCTTTGAACCTAACTACAACCTAAGGGAATGCGATAAGATGGATATGATACAATGGTGGTTATATCACCATAACTAGAACAAGTAAGTATAAAAATAGTATAAAAAAAAAGTTTCAATGTTTAAAATCATGTTCAAACTTACAATCAAATAGATGAAAAAACACATACAAAAAACCAGATAATAATCATGAACAAGCTTCATATTGAATTATGAACTGTAAAGGAACTTACAAAATGTGACACTACGAACCTGGTCAAGCGCACAAGAAAAAATATCCTGGACATGACCCTGGTTGACAAGTTGTATTGCTCATGATGCAAGAGGATTTGTACCTACGCTGCCAAGTCATTCAAAATCCATAATTATCTATACAATAAATACAAGTAATTGATGTAGTATTTTTTACTCTAAGATGCATTCTTATGATAATGTTATAACATATGTTGAGAATTTCAAAACATACCTGAATAAGCTCCTCTTCGTTTCAATAACAATTTATTGGAGTCGCTTGAACTTGGAACAAGCTTCCCACAATCTGAAAGAGTAGCAACTAAGTCAACAGTGACTACTTTGTTGCTATGTTGGATCGAGGGAGGTTTGCTCCAAGATTAAATCGCTCCAATAAATTATTCTCTACTAAATAGGGCCAACCACGTCAAGGTGGACGCTCTTATGGCCCCTCCCACCTCACATCACTCTCAATTTCCCAACACCCAATTTATATTTCATTTTTTACTTTCATGAGCAGAGAAAAAAATAAAAATAAATAAATAATCAATAACTAATAAAAAAGCAATGCAACAAAAAGTACGCAAGAAAACATTGAAAGTGCTTGACATAAAAATAATATGATAAATGAGTTTTTAATATAACGCAAAAAACGTTCCAAGTATGGTAATGTTTGTCTTATGATAATACAATATTTTACACTATCATCAACATCATCGTGCTCTACTCTTGTTTCGTGCCTTTCCCACAGAGTTGACCTAGTTGCGTAGTCATGATGTCTGGTCTCATGCAGTGACGGGGCATCGCCTACAAAAACAAATAATATTAAATTTTAATTGTCAGTTTTTAAATATCATTGAACTAGTTCAGTAATATTAATAAAAAAATTTGCAATGAGATTATTTACCTAGTGCACCAGTTGTCACCATTGGAACCGTTGCCCTATGTTCCTCTTTGGTGGTAGGATGCTCAAGTACAACATTCTCTGTCATTTAAACAAAAAACGTTATAAGGACACAACCATCAAGGTATAATTAGAAAAAATTATAAGTGGAAATTAATTACCGTCATGGCCCTCACTGATAGTAGCATTGTTGGCCTGGTCCCCACTACAATGATTAGGTTGCATGTGAGGACCATGTACTTCCGGAAATATTTCACTCACAACGCACTGCTTGACAACTGGATTATTTGGCTCATTGAAAGTATTGCTCCCCTGATTTAAAAAAAAAATTTAGACATTAAATTTATGAATGAAAACAAACATATTGAAAGGTTAACATTTTACCTTATCAGGCATTCTAGATCTTGGGACCTGTCCCAAGCTTCTACGATTTTCAACTACGGCTTGATATCTGGAACGGAAAGCAATATCTTTGTCTTCCTCTGTGGTTTCCGTTGCAAAGTCATCACTCTACATTACATATGATTGTGTATTTTTAATCTTGTTTGATGGGATTACAAAAATGTTGGAAGGCGATACAATTAATTATAATATGTTTAGCTACTTACAATTCTTGCGGCTAATTTCAAGTAGCCACCCTGGCCTAGCTTTTGATGGCCTTTTTTTTCAATCCTAGAGTTGGTTGCCTTGGAGGTGTCAAGCAACCTATCATCAAAAGCTTGAAGTTAGATATGATGTAGCATACTTTTATTTTAGACATAGAGAAAATTAAAGCTATTGTATTAAAGTTGTAATTTACCTTGCGGGTCCAGTTAGCATTTTTCCTTCTTTCTTGGCCCTTTTCTCTTTTCGGTCATCGATGAGTGCTCTCCACTCCCTCTCTAGAACTGTGAGAGGACACTCGGTCCTATAGGTGTCCCTGGTATATTTCATATATTTTCCAACTACCCGAGCCACCGTTGTTCTATCAAATGTGCCCACCCCAAAAAGGGCTTCTAGATAATCTAGAAGTTCTTTTTTCAGGTTGGAATTCTGGGAATTCCACCTTGTGCATATGGTTGGGCCAAAAATTATCAAAGCCTTGCCCTCCAAAAACCTGTATAACTCATTTTTTTCTACACAGAAAAAAGATATTATCATTATTTTAAAAATAAAAATAATGATAAAATATTTTTTAGATAGAGTACATGAAATAGTTAAAATATTAAAACTTACCTGGGAGTTGTACGTGCTTTATGGAAATACCTTCATCGTTCACCAAAAATGTTTCATCAATGGTCCCCATGGAGGTGACACGTGTAGCTCCAGGAAATGCAATAATATAGTTGGCCATACCAGCCTCATCACTGCCAACACATTCAGAGGTTGGCTGGGTGTCTTCTTGGGCAGGGTGCATTTCTTGGCTTCCACCTAAAGGCGTAGAAGGTGTATGAGAGGGTCGCTCGAAAATATCTTGCCTTTATGTCCCACTACCACCAACACGGGGGGTAGAAGGTGTCAGATAACGCTACATACAAAAGAATTTTTTTGTTAGTTTAGTTAATTTAAAAATTAAAAATCAAACTATCACAATTGATCTCATGCAGAACAAAAAAAATATCCTTTTGATTTTTTATTATTACCTTATATGTTTCTAGCTGGGTCATAAGTTGTGTTATCCTCATTTCTAATACAGGTGTTTGAGGCATAATGTCTACCAAACGCTCAAGTTCCAACTTTGCTTTTCGCACCTTTTTTGCAGTAACAGCAATGGACATGGGGATGAAGAAAAATCTTCCTCGTTGAGGGAAGAATTAGGCACACCATGGCCAGGCGTCTGCATATTTGAACCAAATTAACATTATTTCAATTATGTAATTAACTAAAATACCTGAAGATAGAGAAATGTTGGCACTTTACATGTTCTTTGGCTAGCCCCTTTCCATGATAATCCTATCTCGGGGTTGTTCCTGTACTGCCACGATCATTCTGCCACATTGCAATAAAATTAGAAATGTGAAAACTTGAAAACACAAAATGAAAACTGAAATAATTTCTAAATTTACAGTGAAGTGCTTGAATTCAGTTGAAATTTTTTTGATTTAATTTTTATCCTTAGATGCTTTTAGTGCATGTTTGGATGATTTGGTTCTTGCTCGTTGCGATTCTCAAAGAAACATATTTATGAATGAGCTAGGAAATCATAGTGGAAATGCAAGATCTGCTAAGAAAGTGGTTCAACATCTTGCCTTCTTAGGGCTTGAAATGTTTCAAGGAATGAAAACTTTTCCTAGAGATTAGCTTAAATAGATTTGCATGATAAGGATTTTGTTTTGATTAATGGTCCTCCAAGTGTCCACAAACATTCATTACATGGATTATAATCATACATACATCTGGGCTCTACAATGATTGTTAACCCTCTAATATGGTGGCCACTTGGTGCATATTTTGATGGGGATTCCATTCATGTTTTTTATCCCCAATATTTAGGATCTCAAGCTAAGCTTTCTTAGCTTCTAAGTGTGGATCAACAAATGTTTAGTTCCCATTTTGGAGAGGCAAGAATAGCGCTAAGTGTTGATACTTGATACATTGTTGTATGCCAATCTTTTATCCATTCACATGATGTATAATCATACCATCGGGGTTGGAACAAAGACCTTGGGCTTTTGGAATTGCAATTAGTAGCAAATATCTATAAATACACAAGGTGAAGTATTATTTTTTCCCAGTGGTCAATAGGCTTTTAATTGGTAATAAATTAATATGCAATATTTCACTTATCCATGTGGCATATTGATAACACCCAAGGTGGATCAATGTAGTAACCAAGTCATATTCTCCTATCACTTCTGTTATATGCTTGTTATAATGTTTTAGACCAGGTTTAGTATGTGGATTGGTCCTAGTGTTCGAGTTGAATTGGTCTATGTACACTTGTTCTTAGAAACATTGTATGAATTGACCTTGCAGAGTTTAAACATTGTAGCAGTTAAGAGAATGATGATTGGTATTTATGATAGTTGTGGCAAATGGCTGGTATTGACATGTGTAACTATTGCATCTGTAATTTTTCCTCCCTTGGTCAAAATTCTGACACTTTAGTTTCAACACTTTAGTTTCAAGGGAGGAAAAATTTATCCTCGGTAATCTCTTGTCGGAATTCAAATGTTTCAAGGGAGGAAAACTTTTCCTAGAGATTAGCTTAATATATTTGCATGATAAGGATTTTGTTTTGATTAATGTTCCTCCAAGTGTCCACAAAAATTCATTACATGGATTATAATCATACGTACATCTAGGCTCTACAATGATTATTAACCCTCTAATATGGTGGCCACTTGGTGCAGATTTTGATGGGGATTCCATTCATGTTTTTTATCCCCAATATTTAAGATCTCAAGCTGAGATTTCTCGGCTTCTGAGGATCAACAAATGTTTAGTTCCCATTTTGGAGAGGAAAGAATAGCGCTAAGTTTTGATACTTGATACATTGTTGTATGCCAATATTTTGTCCATTCACATGATGTAGAATCTTACCATCGGAGTTGGAACAAAGACCTTGGGCTTTTGGAATTGCAGTCAGTAGAAAATATCTATAAATACACAAGGTGAAGTATTATTTTTTCCCATTGGTCAGTAGGCTTTTAATTGGTAATAAACTAATATGCAATATTTCACTTATCCATGTGGCATATTGATAACACCCAAGGTGGATCAATGTAGTAACCAAGTCATATTCTCCTATCACTTCTATTATATGCATGTTATAATGTTTTAGACCAGGTTTGGTATGTCTATTGGTCCTAGTGATCAAGTTGAATTGGTCTATGTACACTTGTTCTTAGAAACATTGTATGAATTGACCTTCCAAATTTTAAACACTGTAGCAGTTAAGAGAATGATGATTGGTCTTTATGATAGTTGTGGTAGATGGCTGGTATTGGCATGTGTAACTGTTGCATCTGTAATTTTTCCTTCCTTGGTCAAAATTCTGACACTTTAGTTTCAAGGGAGGAAAAATTTATCCTCGGTAATCTCTTGTCGGAATTCAAATCTTTCAGGGGAGGAAAACTTTTCCTAGAGATTAGCTTAAATATATTTTCATGATAAGGATTTTGTTTTGATTAATGGTCCTCCAAGTTTCCACAAACATTCAATACATGGATTATAATCATAGGTACATTTGGGCTCTACAATGATTATTAACCCTCTAATATGGTGGCCACTTGGTGGAGATTTTGATGGGGATTCCATTCATGTTTTTTATCCCCAATATTTAGGATCTCAAGCTGAGCTTTCTCAGCTTCTAAGTGTGGATCAACAAATGTTTAGTTCCCATTTTGGAGAGGAAAGAATAGCGCTAAGTGTTGATACTTGATACATTGTTGTATGCCAATATTTTATCCATTCACATGATGTAGAATCATACCATCGGGGTTGGAACAAAGACCTTGGGCTTTGGAGGCACGTCACTCATGCTACCCCTCCTAAGTTATGATGGAGTATATCACTATCTTACGATTACTACTCTTGATTCTTGAAAGCTAAAAGATAAATAGATAAAAGTGATACTGAAAGAAAAGGTGAATCTAGAAGGAAAAATTTGAACTGTAGAAATCAGTACTCCATACCAAATATAGAGGTAAGATGTAGAGGAGGGAGCAGATCCATCCTCATCTCCATCACCAAGGTATCAATGCAAAGACCAAAAATAATGTCCTGTATAGAATGCCTGACACTGAAGATTTAGCCAGGGCATCATGGAAGGAGAAATGTGATGGTGATCAGCTAAACCCCTCCTAACATTTGAGGCCAGAGAGAAAAATCTAGTGATGGACATTTGGTTGCTTGATATGGGCACAACTCTGCACTAAAAGCAGATACATTTTTGTGGCCCCGTGAATGTAGTTGTATACCAATAGAAAGGGGAAATGCGGATATCTTACTAGCCTAATATTATCTATGTTTGGGGCTTGGGCATATATATAGTGTTTAGCACCTCCAATTACCGATATAGGCTAGAAGGAGGAGATCAATTTGGTGAAACAAGATCTACATAAATCTTGTAAGGTCAATTGTCTGTTGTAATGCCTCACATATGTAGAAAGACAAACATTTTTGATCTTAGGAGGTGGACCTAATTAAAACCAGTGTCACAAGTATCTTTGATTCTCCAAATATTTTCCAATCCACTAGGAACACTAGGAAGAAAGATGTAATCCTCTAAGGAAGGTCCAATTGAATGGAGAAAATGGAAGAGAAGAAAATTAAAAAGGTAATACAATATTATGTCTTTCTAATTAGAAGCCCTAAAAACAAATTTCATAAGAAAAGAGAAAATCTGGAATTCTCAACAATAAAGCATCTCAGAGATGCCACTGGATATTTCTAGCAGGAAACAAGACAAATCTTCCCCAAGTAATTGGCAGGGGCATAGGTCATAGTGACTACTCAAGATCTTGTTAACCTCTCAAGCTATCAAACTACTGCTACAAAATCAGAAAACTAATCACTTGACAATAGATTAGAATGTTGCTAGAGGATGGCAAGATTAACCTCTCAAGCTTCCATCCAAACTGAGCCATGCATATGTCCATGAAGCATGGAAAAGGAGATAGGAGGCATAAAGCTCTCCTAGCAAGGTGAAAACACTTTTGGAGTAACCCCAAAGGCTAACATCCATATGCATCGTAAAAGTATTATGAAACTCTGATGTATTCCCATATTTGTATCCATCTCTCTTAATAGCTTAAATTTTTTAGTCTAGTACTTGTTGTCTTCATGTATTTATCACATTTTTTATATATGAAATGTATATCAAAATTGGTTACTTGTTTGACAACTAATATTTTTCTTTTATTGCTCTGCTCTGTTAGAATATTGTTGTAGTATCATCAACATCAACTCGTACTCCTATCTACAAAGCATTTGCAATCATAGAAAACATTGGGGACATTACAGCTAAAGGAGAATGCACTAGTAACATAGCGGATTTGGTAAATTGACATCTTATATGTCTTTTGGAAATTTTAGTCTCTTTCTTCCTTTTCCTAGATATCCTCAAATTTTTGCACAACACAAAGATTTTTTTATGTCCTAAATGATTGAGATGCTCAAGACAATAATTGCATTCTTTGTATTGCATTATTCCATATATTTTGGTGACATGTTGCTTGATCTTTGTGCTCTAGGTAGGAATAGGTCTTGGCATTGCCATTTCTAGGGGAAATAAACATATACAGTCGATTTTTCTCTTACTCTCCTGTGGATATGTTTTCTCTTCATATTGGGAGGTATGGACTGGACTTATGCATGTATGTGAAATATTTCAAGTGTAGTAAAACTTGTGAAGTTGGTATTATGATCTAAGATCAACTACTTAGGAAATTAGTGTCATGCAGTTTTCTTTAACTAAACATGGATGGTGTATTTTGTTCCTAGGTAAAATTTGTGACACTGCCCACCTTGAGCCAAGCAATATTTGTAGTGGCAGTTCAACATTTTCTCAAGACAGGTTTGTTTGGTTTGTCTCTTGTCAGGTACAAGATTCATGATAATTTTCATTCTAGCTTATAAGTCTCTAGTGAATGACCATCGAGGTTGGAACAAAGACCTTAGGCTTTGGAGGCACGTCACTCATGATACCCCTCCTAATTTGTGATGGAGTATATCACTATCTTACGATTACTATGTCTTCCCATTGGTATTAGTTGTCTTCTTGATGTATATTATGACATATCCACATTGCATTTGCTCATGGATATGATCATTTTCATGACATGGACCTGCTGTGTACTTTTTTCATGGCCATGTTCTTGCATATTATTACATGGATTCACAGTGTATTATGTTGGCAGCCATGCTTTGTTTCTCTTATAAGCATCAGTATGCCTATCTATTTGTTGACAATCGATTGCAAGTACTCACTAGTTCCTTGATCTTTAGCTCTTTCCTTGGAATTCCTGATAACTTATGTTTATTATAATGTGTTTCGACCATTGGTTCCTCTTCTTACCTCACACATTAGGGGGTGTTGTTACAACTCTATTTTCCACCCTTGAATCTCACTAATGACCCATTGCATAGACCAACATTGAATGAGTTGAGGAAATCAACATTAAATGAATCGGTTCTCTTACAGTAGGAGATTTTGAAATTATTGGACTCAATTTCCTTAAGTTCGAGAGATCTACAACCATCCTCTAGCCTCCTCCATGAATATATTTAAGGAAGGTCTCTCAAGGAAGAAAGGAGGAAGAATCATTTGCAAACATGTGTTGTTCATTTTCAAAGAGACTATTCAACCTTTAGATATCAGACTTCTCAAGTTGTGTGAGGGCCAAGGAAGTGTTAGATGAGGGACTAGGGACAAAAAATATGATAGCCTTTCCCATTACATTTGGAAAATGAATTAAGCGTATTTTGATAAACTCCATATATTCAAAAGAAAGACACAAATATTTTTTATAACTTCAACTTTGATCCAAAAATGTCTCAAGACTAAAACATGTTAACCATCATATATTGTTCAAAAACATGCTCATAGATACATACATAAATGCACGCACACACATAAATATATACATATACTATTATACTTTTTTTTTAACAAATAAAAATTAATCTTGATGATTTTTTCACAAATTTTATATAAAAACCTGCTTGGTTGATTTAATTTGCCGTTAAATTCACTAGTGCATGAGATTCAATGAATTTCATTTTTTTAATCCACCCCCCCCCCCCCACCCCTCTCCAAAAATAAAAACAAATGCAGTGACTAAGAACACAATCAGCATCATATCAAACCTAAACCATAATTCTTTTGTTAAAAACATTTGTAGGGGGGATAAGATACAGTAAATAGCTTAACTCTCCATGTCCCAAGTCCAATGTTATATGACTTCAGTTTAACTCTCTAAGATTGTAGGATGTTACTCTCCATGAATTGGGCCCAAAGCCTCCATAACCTTTTTGATTTTATAAACTGGTATATCTTCATTAGGTAATTGGTCTAGTGCTTGCATCTAGTTGAATTTTGTATTGTGCTTGTTGTATTTTTTGACAATTCCAGTTTTATTTAGCTCCAAAAATTTTAGCAAAATATTCATATATTTTTGTGTATATATGGCAAACAAAACATGTGTTATTTATGTCTTTGTGGTGTGACTTACTTCATATTCATGTTTTAGTTTGAATGCCATATTTATGAAAAGTTACCACATTCAGAGCTCTTTACCGAATATTTTAGGCTTTCATATTCAAACTTTGTATACGGGAAATCTTGTGCTCCATTTCTACAGTGAGACATATATGTTCTCCTATATTTTTAGTCTATAATATTCCTTTCGTCTCGGTTTCATAGATGTTTTCTTTGCATGTATTGGATGAAGAGCTCACATGGATTTTTCTATGCAAGAGTTATTTGAAAATATACCATTGAACATCTTCTAGTTTTTCTTCTCTGTTCTTTTTGTATTATCTTGAATTATCACCTGCAATTCTACTAGATTAGTGTCATTTATAATCTTTCCTAGTTTAATCATGAGCTATACCCTTGGACCCTTTTCTTGTTTGAATATAGAAACATCTGCATTGCCTTTCTATATTTTTTTGTTCTTTTCACTCTCTTTGGTGTTTCTAATAATAGGTACTAGCATTGAAGGCAATTTATGAGGATGATGTGTTTGTTGTTGAAAGAGAAGATGGCAGCCCTCGTGCATTAAAGGTTAACTATGCCAAAGAGTGCAGCTTTCTAATGTATAATGGAGGTCATGGAAATATTCTAACAGAACTTTATAATTATTTTTTAGATGTCCATACATGTTGAACTTCCTGAGAATATTGCTATTATTGTGAGGCTATCATCAACTTCCAGTAAATGTGAACTCAGTGGAAACAATAGCAGGTCTTCCTCAAAAGATGTTCTGGTGGGAAATGTTTACACATTCAATTTTCAGCACCTTGTTCCTATTGCATTGACATGTGTTATGCCTAAATCATATGCGTGCTATATGCCCCCACAATTTATGATTTGGGCCTATTGGTTGGACTCTGATAGTATTTCTAAGCTCTGTAACAGCTTAGACAACATTTGGGCTGCAAACTCAAGCCAAGTTGTACTATATAAATGGGTAGAATGGCTCCGCAGTTCATCTCTTTCACACCTAGGATTTCAACATGAGATATTGCTAGATCCATTCAATGTATAGAGCAAAACAGATTGGCAGGAAATTTCTGGGTTTTCATCTCCAGATGTTGATATTCCTCTGTTGATGCAATACAACGATGAAAAAAAATTAACTATTCTGTAGCACTTTGCATGTGTGTCCTTTTTTTCAATGAATATCCAGGTATATTTCCTTTGTCATACTCATATCTTGCCGCTTGCACTCCAAGCTACATAAAAATTATTTCTGCGAATGGATTTGTGCTGGTTGAAACTCGATTAAGAATCCAAATATGTCATTAAGAGAAAAGCAAGAATTTGTAAGTAAGCAAGAAAATATTTATGAGAACAAGATCTGGTGTACACATTTGTGCCTCAAATTTGATTGATTTGGTTTTGGCAGATTCGATTTCTATCAAACTAAAAAAAATTCAATAGCTCATGATTTTGATTCTATGAGTTCTAGTATGGTTTATGGGGTTTTTCACTCTTGGAAAATGAAATAGAATTTTCAATAATAAACATAACACTACATGATTCCAATCATAACATGAAAAATCAAAGGCTTCTACTTCCGAAGCCCTGCAATCAGTAAACAAGTTACTGTAGCATACAAAATTTTAGAATATACAATGGTTAACAACTGTAGATTTAGCTTTTCCAGACAAAACTGAGTATGGAAGGTAAATCATTTTGGCACTGCATATAAGTTGTTAACAACTTGACAATATGTCCAAAAGAATGCTAGGATATCACTATCTTACGATTACTACGTCTTCCCATTGGTATTAGTTGTCTTTAATTTCTACTTGTTGCAGGACCAATTTAAGAGAGAGCTCTATAGCTTGTTTCAGAACCTCCAGGAGAAGAGTAAGGTATCTATATGAGCTATTCAATCAATCAAAAGCATGACGCCCCTGTACACTAGGTTGAAAGGCTCAACGAGCGCCATCTTTAGTGTCTAATGTATTGGAAAACACATTGGATGGCTTCAATGGGTCTTTGCATAAATAACAGATGCCAAAAACACATTTGTTTTCTTGGAAAAAAAAGACACAAAAATGAGGAAAATATTTTGGAAGAAGATATGAAATTTTCTATTGCTTTGAAGATATAAATTGGTGTATTCTTACCATTTTGGTGGTCAAACCAACGGGTCCCCTGCTAAACCCCCGAACCAACGGGTCCCCTGCTAAACTCCTGAACCAACGGGTCCCCTGCTATTTTTCCCTCTATTTTTTCCAGTGTAGGCAGAACTCATTCTCTCCTTGGCTGGGTAGTTGAAGGAATCACAAAGCATCCAATGTAGTTGAACCGACCGGTTGAACGAACAATCCAACTCTCCTTTCTGGGATCTATTCTCGGCTCACAAAGCATCCAATGTAGTTGAATCGACCAGTTGAACGAACAATCGAACTCTCCTTTCTGGGATCTACTCTCGGCTCACAAAGCAGTCAGTGTAGTTGAATCGACCGGTTGAGCGAACAATCGAACTCTTACCATACATGCACAGATAGTTGCAGAGATAATGAAATTGATTAGGTAAGAATCGAACTCTCAGCATACATGCATAGACCATTGCAGAGATAATGAAATTTATTAGGTAAGAATTTTTGGAAAAAGGGTGTGCAAGTAAGGTAATTAGGCTAATTAGCTTTGTTGGAATTTTTAAAAAATAGGCTAAGATAGGGGTCTTTAATCATGTATTAATGCTATCAATTGATTATTTATGATTAATCATGTATTAATGATATCAATTGATTAATTAGGGGTCTTTAATCATGTATCAATTGATTAATTATGAATTAGTAAATTTAATTAAAAATTACTAATTAGTCTACAAACACATGGTAATAATGGCACTACCCACAAACACATGATACCCTCATAACCAATACCTAGTTATCTAAAAATCAAATGTTTCCAATATGCTCAATTAGAGGTGAAGGATTCTCCTAGGAGGTCAATATGTTGGTTTGGGGCCGGTGTTATTTTCAGCCTCAGATACTTAGTGGTTAAGGGCTTCAAGGGTAAAGGGTTAAGTTCCAAGGGATTTAGGGTTAGAGGATTTAGTGGTTAAGAACTTAAGATTTAGGGGATTTACGTGTTTAAGGGATTAGAAGTTAATTAAGGTGTTTAAGGGTGAAGGATTAGGGGTTAACTAGGGTCACAGGTTAATAAAAAGGAGTTATGGCTTACAAGGTTCATGGATTATAGCTAGTTAGGGGTTATTTTCTTAATATTTAATGAGTCAATGGGTTTATGGGTTATGAGTTATGAGTGTAGGAATTAAGGAATTATGGATTTGGGGTTAAGGGGATATGGAATTCAATGGCTATGGGTTAAGGTTTGTGATCATTGGACTCCTAATCCCTGACTTATCACCACTATTGGGGTTCCCAGCCCTATGATCGATTGCTCTTGCTACCTTCCCTCTAGGTCCCCTAGCCCCTTATATGAAATTAGGTCCTAAGCCCCCTTCTCATTCTCTAATGCTAGGATTATAGATCATAGTAAACCATGCTTACACCTCTAAATTATACCCATACATGCAACCCTAGTTGTGTCCCCTTTACCTGTTATTTCACATTCCCCAAGGCACAAATCAAATATTTGGATGTATCTTGGATGACTTGTCACATTCCATGACTAACTTCATGCATATTGAATAGGAATTTCCATCATTTAAGAATTTTTTGGAGGGTTTTCATGGCATAGTCAAGGGCCACATTTACAAAAAAGAGAATTTTATAATTATATGTTAGATGGATTAAGGACTATAGGGTTGTTGACAGGGAAAATATTCCACCATGCCAACAAGGGGGAATTAATCACCCGATCGTAGGTCCCAACTAGACCTGCTCTTGTTTTGAATGGCCAATCCCAACGGGTTTTAAGGACTATTATAAGGGTTAGGATAATAATGAGTTATTGGTTAGGGGATTAGGGATTTATAGGGGCTTAGGGGTTTGATGAATAGGATATTAGGGGTTAGAGGTTTACTAGGGTTTAGGGGTTAGGGGTTAGGACTAGAATAATGAGTTAGTGGTTAAGGGGTTAGGGATTGGGGGCTTAGGGGTTAGGGTATTTAGGTACATTTAGGGGTTAAGGGAGTAATGATTTAGTAGTGGTTAAGGGATTATCGATTGGGGTTAGGGAGATCATAATCATTTAGTGGTTAAGGTTTTAGGGATTGGGGGTTAGGGGTTAGGGGATGTAGGTGCATTTAGGGGTTAGGGGTCAAATAATGAGTTAGTAGTTAATATGCTTCTTTCCATTAAATTTGCTTGTATAACCTTGGTCTAGCCTTAACAGCTCCCCACGAACAGTGTAAACAATCCAAAGGAACCCAAAAATTCCCTTTTAGAACACGTTTCTGAAGTCTACACAAATTCTAGTTCAAGTGGGTCACTCGGGTCACAGACGCCCTCGGCACCCTGAACGTGTTTCCGAACGCAGGTCACCGGGGTCACGGTCTACATGCGGGTCACCGGGGTCACGGCCTACACGCATCTCCTGAACGCATGCGGGTCACATTCGACCTGGCCCGACCCTGATGAAAAACCTTCACGCCTTCAAACATTGTTCTACATGTCCTGAACATAGACGCACTGCACGAACCCGACTTGACCTGAACGCACCCACCCTGAACACTGTTATGCACGCGTCTTGTGGAAGGTACCCAACTCGACCCTGCCCTGAACACTGTTCTGTAGTACGCGCCCTGCGGAAGGAACCTGACTCCACCTAAGGGTGAACGCTGAACGCGTTTTTACCCGACTCGACCCAGACTCTGTTTCCTTGCTATGGCTTCACCCCGACCCAAATGCATTTGGGCAGGTGCCCTCTCATGGCATGCCTGACCAAACAAATTAGGCACAAGGGAGAAACCGGAAAATGGGCCACACGAACGTACATAGGGCACCCGTGCTGTCACAACTTAGCAAATTTGATACGAGTGCCCTCAACCAAAATGACATGACCCGAACAAGTTTGGGCAAGTGCCCTAAAATGAAATGACACAACGCACCCGACCGAACGAAGGCACAAGGGGGAAAATGGAAAACGGGTCGCACGAACGTGCACAAGGCACCCGTGCGGTCACAACTTAGCAAATTTGATACGGTCGCCCTCAAACGAAACGACTCGACCCGAATGCGTTTGGACGGGCGCCCTCACACGGCGCGACACAATGTGCATGACTGAATGAAGGCACAAGGGAGAAACTGGCAAGTGGGCCGCACGAATGTGCACAGGGCACCCGTATGGTCACAACTTAGAAAATTTGATATGGGTGCCCTCAACCGAAATGAGCCAACCCAAACGCGTTTGTCTGGGCGCCCTCAACTGAAATGACATGACTCGAACACATTTCGGCGGGTGCCCTCAATCGAAATGACCCGACATGAATGTGTTTGGGCGGGTGCCGTCAAACAAAATGACATGGCGCACCCAACCAAACAAAGGCACAAGGAAGCAAACAGCAAACGAGTCGCACGAACGTGCACAAGGCACCCATGCGGTCACAACTTAGCAAATTTGATATGGCCACCCTCAAACGAAACGTCCCAACCCGAACGTGTTTGGGCGGGCGCCCTCACATGGTGCAACACAACGTGCACGACCGAACTAAGGCACAAGGGAGCAACCGGAAAACGGGCCGCATGAACATACACAGGGCACCAGTGCGGTCACAACTTAGCAAATTTGATACGGGCGCCCTCAACCGAAATGACCCGACCCGAATGCGTTGGGGAGGGTGCCCTCAACCGAAACGACCCGACCCGAATGCGTTTGGGTGGGCACCCTAAAACGAAACAACACTATGCACCCAACCGAATGAAGGCACAAGGGAGTAAATGACAAATGAGCCGCACGAACGTGTACAAGGCACCCATGCGGTCACAACTTAGCAAATTTGATATGGTCGTCCTCAAATGATTAAACGACTCGACCCGAGCGTGTTTGGGCAGGCGCCCTCACATGATGCAACATGACCGAACGAAGGCACAAGGGAGCAACCGGAAAATGGGCCGCACGAACATGCACAGGGCACCCGTGCGGTCACAACTTAGCAAATTTTATAAGAGTGCCCTCAACTGAAACGACCCGACCCAAACGCATTTGTGCGAGCACCCTCAACCGAAACGACCTGACCCAAATGAGTTTGGGCAGTTTCCCTCAACCAAAATGACCCGACCCAAACAGGTTTGGGTGGTGCCCTCAAACGAAATGACACAACGCACCCGACTGAACAAAGGCACAAGGGATAAAACGGAAAATGGACTACACGAACATGCACAAGGCACCCGTGTGATCACAACTTAGCAAATTTGATACGGTCGCCCTCGAATGAAATGATCCAACCCAAATGCATTTAGGCGAGCACCCTCACACGGTATGCATGACTGAACGAAGGCACAAGGAAGCAACGAGCAAACGGGTCGCACGAAAGTGCATAGGGCACTCATGCGGTCACAACTTAGCAAATTTGATACGGGCGCCCTCAACCGAAACGACCCGACCCAAACGCGTTTGGGCGGACACCCTCAACCGAAAAAACACGACCCGAACACATTTGGGTGGGTGCCCTCAATCGAAATGACCCAACCCAAACGGGTTTGGGTGGGCGCCCTCAAACGAAACGACATGGTGTGCCTGACCGAACAAAGGCACAAGGGAGAAAATGGAAACGGGTTGCACGAACATGCACAAGGCACACGTGTGGTCACAACTTAACAAATTTGATAAGGCCACCCTCAAACAAAATGACCCAACCCAAACACGTTTGGAAGGGCGCCCTCACACGGCACAACATGGCGTGCATGACCGAACGAAGGCACAAGGGAGCAACCGGCAAACGGGCCGCACGAACGTGCATATGGAACTCGTGTGGTCACAACTTAGCAAATTTGATACAGGCGCCCTAAACCAAAACGACCCGACCCAAACGTGTTTGGGCGGGCACCCTCAACCGAAATGAGCCGACCCGAACGCGTTGGGGCAGGCGCCCTCAACCGAAACAACCCGACCCGAATGCGTTTGGGCGGGCCCTAAAATGAAACGACACGGCGCGCCCAACCAAACGAAGGCACAAGTTGGGAGAAAATGGTAAACGGACCGCACGAACATGCACAAGGCACCCGTGCGGTCACAACTTAGAAAATTTGATACGGCCGCCCTCAAACGATTAAACGACCCGACCCGAACGTGTTTGGGTGGGCGCCTTCACATGGCACGACACGACCGAACGAAGGCACAAGGGAGCAACCAACAAATAGGGTGCACGAACATGCACAGGGCACCCGCACAGTCACAACTTAGCAAATTTGATATGGGTGCCCTCAACTGAAATGACCCGAACCAAACACGTTGGTGCAGGTGCCCTCAATCGAAATGACCTGACCCGAACGCGTTTGGGTGGGCGCCCTCAACCGAAACAACTCGACCCAAATGGGTTTGGGTGGGCACCCTCAAATGAAATGACATGACGCACCCGATCAAAAGAAGGCACAAGGGAGAAAACGACAAACGGGCTGCACGAAAGTGCACAAGGCACTCGTGGAGTCACAACTTAGAAAATTTGATACGGCTGCCCTCAAATGAAACGACCCGACCTGAACACATTTGGGTGGGCGCCCTCACACAGCGTGCACGACCGAATGAAGGAACAAGGGAGCAACCAGAAAACAAGCCACACGAACGTGCACAGGGTACCCGTGCGGTCACGATTTAGCAAATTTGATACGGGCACCCTCAACTGAAACGACTCGACCCAAACGCGTTTGGGTGGGTGCCCTCAACCGAAATGACCTGACCCAAACACAGTTGGGCAAGCGCCCTCAACCAGAATGACCTGACCCAAACAGGTTTGGGTGGGCGCCCTCAAATGAAACGACATGGCCCACCCGACCGAACGAAGGCACAAGGAAGCAAACGGAAAATGGGCTGCATGAACATGCACAAGGCACCCATGCGGTCACAACTTAGCAAATTTGATATGGCCACCCTCAAACTAAATGACCCGACCAACACGTTTGGGTAGGCGCCCTCACACGGAGCGACATGGCGCGCATGATCGAACGAAGGCACAAGGGAGAAACCAACAAACAGGCCGCACGAATGTGCACAGGGCACCCATCTGGTCACAACTTAGCAAATTTGATACGGGTGCCCTCAGCCGAAACAAAACGCATTTGGACGGGCTCCCTCAACCGAAATGACCTGACCCGAACGCGTTTGGGTGGGCGCCCTCAACCGAAATGAACTACCCGAACGAGTTTGGGTGGGCACCCTCAAACGAAACGATACGGCAGGCTACCAAACGAAGGCACAAGGGAGAAAACAGCAAAAAAACTACATGAATGTGCACAAGGCACCGATGCAGTTACAACTTTGCAAATTTGAAATGGCCACCCTCAAACGAAACGACCCGACCCGAACGCATTTGGGCGGGCGCCCTCACACAGCGCGGACGACCGAAAAAAGGCACAAGGGAGCAACAGCAAACGGGCTGCACGAACATGCACAGGGCACACGTGCAGTCACAACTTTGCAAATTTTGATGGTTAAAATTTCTTAAAAATTGGTTAAAATCTAAGGGAAATTACAATGTTTACCGTCGTCACTCTTACAACGTTTATTCACCTTGTCGGAACACCAACTCTTATCCTTTACTCGTCGCAATACCAAAAGTTATCCTTTGTTCGTCGCAATACCGACAATTAAGCCCAAATACGTCGCACTACCGACAATTGCTTTAAACATCGCAATAGAGACGTTTTCCCCAAACCACTGTCGCACTACCGACACAAGGCATAGAAACGTCGCATGTCCAACGTTGCGTCCCTAAAAGTTGGTGTTACGATGATTCCCCTAAACGTCAAAAGACCAACGATGTCCCTAAACGTCGGTATAGCGAAGGATGTGGGCGGGATTTGAAAATTTGATAAAAATTGGGGAAATTTCCAAAAATATGTCAAAAGTGCCAGAACTAAAGTGTCGGAATTTTGACCAAATGTACCAGTGAATGAACATAAAAGTGGATTCTTCCATTGATGTATTTTAGAATATCTATTAAGATGATCAGTTTTGGGTACTTGGATATTAATATGTTATGTATATATTTTAGGTTATTATTTGGGCAATGATATCAATGTAGAATTTATGACGATATAATATATGTGGAAAATGTTTTGATGGGTATGTGGTTGTTTTGGGTATATGAGGGAGTTATGTATGCTACATGTAAGCATTTTCTATAATAGAAATTTGTTGTATTTTTCTCTCCTAAAAATAAATAAATGCCTCAAAAATTTTAATTATATCATGGGTTAATTTATTATGTGAATAAAGATTTGAAACATGCGTACATATTGAAAATATTAACTTAGCTTGTGCAATCCTCATATTGTAATGCATGTGAGCAAACACCTTCTGATGGAAGCCACGACTTCCTTAATTATACAAGCCACCACTTATTGAAGGGCACTACCTTCAATTATTTTTCTAGTCACCACTCCCTAAATCAATAAGACACCACTTTCTGGAAAGCCACAACTCACCCACCGAAGGCCCCAACCTTCAATATCTCATGGACCACTTTTCATGCATCTTAAAACTAGGATCCACTTGCAACAACACAACACTTGTATGCCACATTTCAAAATTTTCACACTAGACCCACTTGATATTCTATGCTCAACAACTAAAAACTCAACTGAATCAAAATATTTTTGACTCCATAATTAATCTCTACTCTCAAAATATATCTATAGGTGCACATATAACTCTTGATCACTCATGCACTGATCAAATATCAGATTACATTACATACATATAGGCTCATTTGCATAAGTGACCAATAACAATCCCACTTGATCCACTCTCTTCCTCACGTATTGACCAAAACAAGGGTATAAATGGACAATGCCCCAATAAGTAGATCAAGTATACAAGAATCTCCATTGGTGTTAGATAAATAGATCTATTCTCAAGGTTGATCAAAGCTTTTGAGAAAGTCTATTATTCAATTAATATTTAACAGATATCTCAGCACGTCGTGACCCCTTCACACATTAAAGTGCCCTTAAAATTGAATATGATAATTCTCACACTATCTAACTCACTCTTCCATTGCACTCTTTGCTATGTCCATATGTGCACAACCCTTTGCTCTATCCAACACTGTAACATACCCCGATAACCTCGCAGGAAAAATGCATGGAGTTAGGACTTTTTTTCAACATTTACGAATGTGTAACCTTATAAATTTATTTATATATTTCTGCATTAACCATTTAAATACCCATTATCATCACTTAGAGAAATATTTAGCAAAAATCATAGTGAGTTACACGGCCCTTAATTTTCCTTGTGGTAGCATATTAACTTAATTTTCCTGCTATAACTATTCATCGATCCCATGATCATTTTAACTCAATTAGTAAATCACCTAATTGATAATATAACATCACATCAGGAAATAAATTAACATAATTAAAATGACACAATGAACAATCACATCATTAGACACCGATATACCCTGGAAACCCCGTAGGGTGAAAACCAGCAAACGTTTAATTTTATTATTAAACGCTCGTGAGGGTTGTCACCCCTCACTCAATGGTTATAAGGGAGTCCATCCTTTGACCATTGTAATAAAATTTACATATAAAAATAATCTTAAACGAAACATAACTAGCTATAAGTTATTACAATCGTCATGATACCATTTACCCACGAATCATCAATCTCTGTCTTTGTATTCAGACTGTTTCCTTCAGGGGATCATTGTGCAATTGGAACTACTAAACCTGCATGGACTAACAACTCTTTATCTTCCACAATGTTAAACTTGAAATTTCCTTTTTCTCAAGTCATCCTTCTTTCCTGCCATTTCTGTCGTCAGCACAGTTGATATCATGATTAGATAAAATATTAATAAACCAATAATCAATCTCTATTTGTGACACTTCAACAAATATTTGTATGCATTTATAAAACATAACCACCTTGACATTATTTTCCTTATTTAACATCATTTCACATGCATTAGTAACAAATAAATCAATATCAAGCATCCTCTTTCCACCAAACACTAATAAAATCTTGCATGCACTTTCCTATTATTTCCAAAAGAAAGATAACATACTATATAATAATATTGTGCATGCAAATGCATAACAATATTTTCAAGATAACTATCCCAACAAGCAATTTCTCTTTTTGCCTACTCGTATGTTTTCTTTTCAATATGGATTAATGCAATAGATGTTATACTTACTCATGTGAATACATGTTCTTTCCCAAAAACATATTTTCCACCCAAGATCTATTCATAATGGTTACTATGTATAACAGTGCCAACAAAATTTCAAACAAAGTTAACATACAAGTTATAGTTTTGTGCATGTAATAACATATCTTGTTCTTCCTGCATGTAAAACATATATTTCCTTCCAAAAGAAACCAAATAAATATTTCATGGAAAAATAAACACATTTCTTTTCCAAGGGTCAAACGCATACCACTTATCATTTCATGCATGCAAAGTGACGTTTCCCTCTCATCCAGAAGATATAACCAATAACTATGCATAATATTCTCCCGAGATAAATCTAATACCATAGCTAATCCCTTTAGGTTGGAAAAATACATATTATTTTTCCCAAAAGAGGGCTAACACAATAAATATTATGTGATTTCATCTTCGTTTTCTCTAGAAATCTAATACTCAAAACTATATTTTTCCCATGCATAAAAGCATATATGTTTCTCTAAATAATATTACATAATAAATCATGTGATTACCCCTTTTCCTCTCCAAGAATATAATCCAATAATGCATACAAGGATATATTTTTCTCTTCTATTCATTTTGAAGAGTTTTAACAGAATAATTATTTCCTTGCATACAAGTATGTAAAGTTCCAAATGGGAAAAAAATAAGCTCAGTAGGGAATATCTTAAGATATTTCACTATGGAATCACAGTAATATGGAATTACACCAATAGATCTAAACCAGAGATAGACTGGCAGGGCATTTACTAGATGCATCACCTTCACAAGGAAGGGTGAAATCCAGAGGCTTCCTGGCCCATTCCAGACTCTGTCTATAGAAGAATGGTGGAACACAGCAAGTGTGGGAATGACACACTCATCTTAGAGTTTTCTGCTCTTAGGAACCTTAAATCTATAGATCTAAACAATGGATCCAAAAGAGAAGTAAAAACCAACCAAGGAAGAAGCGCTAAATTCCACTCTCAGGAAAATCTGCAATAGGCTCAAGGAGGACATTGTATAAGCAAGCCAGTGTGAAAATAATGTAGAACGGGGCTGGGTTCCCTTATTTTAGGCTGTGTCAGAACTCAAGAAAAGTTTCGGAAAAAATAAATGAGTTTAGAGGTTTTAACAGATCTCCCACAATCAACACTAGCTGAAAATCAGCTAAAGGAGAGAGTTGGTAAATAGAGAAACCGTCCTTTAGAAATTGCACGGTTTCCTCTGGAAGACACTGGAAATCAGCCATTAGACTCATGTTATAGTATGGCATCAAGAAATCAGATCTATAATCAATTTTCTTTGTAGAAGCATTGGATTTACTTGAAGCAAGAGCAATAATCCTTCAAAAATAATAGCAGAAACAATTGGAAAAGCTGCAGAAAGACTTGACAGCATTTTATATGAGGAGCTTCAGCTGCTGTAGGTTAATATTCAGATCTACAACTGATATATGGCTGAAACATCAGATCCATACCATATCTGGAACTACTCAGCCTTCTAAACAAGATCCCCCTGGGGTTTTATCAAAATAGTGCATAAATAAGTGTAGATCTAGCTTTTAATACACTGAAATTTTTATTGCAAATAAATTCAATCATTATATAATCATGGTCCATATGCAAAAAAAGATATTTTCAAAGGATATGGTTACTCATCTCTTGATGCATGCTTGAAATACTCTCTTCCTCTTCCTTGGCTCCATTCTCCATGTATTCTCCCATTTCCCTCTTCTATTTCTCTCATGGGATTATAATAAAATAGAATTAATTAAAATGGAATATATTTTATAAATCCTAAAAGTATTCCAACTTTTTTCTAAATAATAAAATAATTCCATATTTTCTAAATCATAAAAGCATTCCAGCTTTTCTAAATCACAAAAGCAATCCATAAAGCCTCCATAAATCTGATTTTTCCTAAATCAGAAAAGCATTCCATAAATCCCTCATGCTTTTATTTTTAAAGGTAGATTTTCTTTTTCCTTATGAGAAAAATATCACTTATCCATAATTTTTCCAAATCTATTGCTCATTATTTCTAAAACTCATAAAATATACCAACTTGGAAATATAATTTATTTCCATAGAAGAATTTAAATTATTCTAAATAAAATAATTAAGAAATAATTCTTCCAATATTCTTATAATTAAGAATTACAAGAATATTCTTCATTTAATATCAATATAATAATTAATAATATTTAATTATTTAATAACCCTCATTTTATGAGAGTTTTTATGGTGGCTTATGCGAGGGATATTACAAACACAAGGGTATAAACAATGTCCCAATGAATATATGTCCATAAGTTATAATTTATTAAAATCGATCCATACTACCATATCATACCAATGGCACTAAAATTACTTGTATCACCACCACATTGCGAAACAAATTGTTCCAGAAAAAAATAAAGAAGAAAAACAAATTTAGATTTGTAATGGATGAGTGTCAGTGCTAGAAAAAACTCCTTATATAACTCAATCGCACACCCAAATGGCACATTTCATTAGAAATTTATATTTTTTTAGGTTCTTTGGTCCAATAATTACCATTGGAAAAAAATTGTTGTTAATATTTTAGCATTCAAGTCAACTTATCAATTTACCACGAGAAAAAACAATTGTCTGAATTCAAGCTTTTGTGATTCATATTGTTTCAAGATTTTTTTTTTTAGTAAAATCAAATCAACTAATATTAATTCGACATGTTTCAAACCAACTAATGTGAATTATTTTTCTCTAAATATCTAGATTATTTAGTTGTCAGTTTTTATTAGAATCTACGTTTTATCCCTAATGATTAATCACATGGGGTGGATCGAAACAAGTCGACCTAACATTATTTAATGTGATTTTACCAAAAAAAATCTTGAAAAAACAATTGTACCTATTGATATTTTTTATAAGACTATTTGTGCCCATTGGCGGAATCCATAAATGAATTTAACCATTAACCTTTTGGGCCCAATGAAGATATAATTGTGTCTAAATCAACGAATGGCTAGATCAATACATTTATTGCATTGATTTTGTTCCTTGGGTGACAAAATCAATGCACAAATTCTTGGATAAGATTAATCACAACCAACCTGAGATTTTTCCTTTTACAACATTGAAGAATTACTGGAGTATCAAATTTGGTAGCAAACAAAGACAATCCATAGTCTTGTAGCACTATGTGATTTTGGTCCTTTATCCTTAAATCCTTCTTCCAGCACCATATCAAGTACATCAACAACATTTATAAACTCAACCCAATCATGTAATCATTAATTTAATCTCCATAAACCTATTGACTTCAATTCCAAGCTCAACTGGCTCCGTGGTTGACATCGATGCCAACAACATGCTGCCAACATTCTCCCCCTTTGGCATTCATGTCAACCTTCAACCACTCCATCAAATTGATCTTCACCATTGATAATTGGTTGTGTCACTCACCCACTTTGACATCAATGGAAAGGAGTGGTCCAATTATTATTGAATACACCATGTTGATACCAATATTTTGTGGATGAAAATGTATCCACTACCAATACTCTTACAATATAGACATTGGGAACCAAAGGAAATTGTTGTCACATGCTAACTAGGTCAACACCATGCTCTTATTCATGTTTAAAATGCTTCCAATGCACATATGTTAGGGCTGGAAACATCATCTTCATAGTTTTTTGTCAAGATGATATACTATTGCCATTTCCTCCTTTCTCCATCAAAAGGCCACATCAACTAGACCAATGACTCCATAAAATATTTCCAAATGAAAAAAATAAGAGTACATGCCTTATTCATGATATAAATTGTTATGAAAATGAAAGAAAAAGGTTGTAACAATGCAATCAACAACCCATACATCGCTAAATAATCACTCATGATTACATACCCATGACCCAATTATGACATCAACAATGATACAATGCTACAATTGTGCACACACATGTGCTTTACATGACAGAAATATATAATGACTCTTCTATGCTTAGCTCAATGAATAATATCCAATCACCATGTCAATGAGATACAACTAGAGGAAATACTTTTCCACTCATGGAAACATATATGAATTTGCTCCAAACAATAATGAGTGAAAGAAAAAACTAGAATGCAAGATAAATTATCATACAACCATGAAACCATAATTGCATTCATATATCTCCCTCGGCTCATTATACCTTATCATCTTATGTTCATGTAGTTGCATCTATAACTCGAAATTTTCTTCTTCATCTAATTTATGTTGGTTCCATGTACTCCACCTGAGCAAATGCATAGAATTTTTAATGGAGTTGATTAGTGAAGAGAAGAAGAAGAGATAATCCCCTAGTGTTGTTGAACAAATTCAAAGGATTCTCAAGAAACATGTTTGGTAAATGTATCTATAATATGTTATTAGGTCCCTATATTATTAGTGTAGTCCTGTATTGTTGTTAGTGTGGCCCCCTTATTGTTATTGTTGTACCCCTGTAGACCCCATATTATTATTATTGTGCCCCATAAAAATCCACTATTGTTATTGTTCTACCCTTACATTATTATTATTAGGTTGGCTAAGATTATATTGTGACCCCATGGAATCCTATATATAGAAAGGAGGTTTTTTCATTTGAATCATCCAAGAATTGTTCATTTGTGTAATTTAAAGGAGGTTTCCCCCTCAGAGTGGTTGATTTCTAAGGCGTTGATCTCTCTTTTCTTCTATTTTTGGAGTTGGTTTCATAACATTCAGAATCAGAGCTTCAAATTCTAGGGTTTTGTTGCTTCAAACATATCATCGTGGGATTTTCACTATAACATTTTTTCTACAAATTTTCATACGATAAAAAAAAACCCAATTGCAAATAAATTTTGAGTAACTTCATGTAAAAATTTCAGATCTTGGTTCGCAATATTTTTGGAGATATGATCTATGGAAGTTAGGGTTTTTGCAGGCTCCCGAATTTCATCTAAAAGAGGTGACCTTGGGAAAATCGTCATAACTCTCTCTCTCTGAGCATCAGATTGGACTTTTGTAAAAAGTGGCCAAAATCACATGGACTTTAGTTTCCTGTGTATCAATTTTAGAGCCGAAGGAGGAATCAGTGACATGTGGCATGGCGTACAAGTTCGCTCTACTGAACCAGTTCATAATTAGGTCATTGTGGGAGATTGGGCATAAATTTACCTTGAAGAATCCAAATTAGGTCATACATGTGGCATTGGAAAGACAACTCAGAGGGCTACTAAAGGACAGAAGATAAAATATCACCATCCGAAATTACATAGATACATCAGCTTCAATATCGAGCTCCTCAAAATCAAGAAAAAGGTGTATTTTTTTTCGAATTGCATAAGTCTTGTTTGAAAAGTCAGTTTGAAGTGATTCCAATGGATTATTGAATCATAGATATCAGTATTGGGTTCTAAAATTCCCCCTAAAAATAATTCAACACCCATTAAGCCCTCATAATACTCTACTATGATTCATGAAGAGGAAGAAGTGCAACATGATATATCAAAATTACAAGAGAAAGTGCACCAAATTTCACTCTCACAAAGAGCAACAAAAATTGAAATGGAAGTTTTGAAGAAAGTCGTGGAAGCTAAGATGGATGGTTTTAAGAAAGGCATGGAAGCTAATATGGATGGTTTGAAGAATGGCATGGAAGCTAATATGGATGGCATCAAAGCTAATATGGATGGCATATGGAAGACATGAAGAATGATCTAAAAACAGACTGGAAGGTTTGAAGGAAGGTTTGACAAAGTTGATACAAGAAATGATTCCTAATGGCGAAAATATAGTAGAGGAAACTCATGATGAGAACAAAATAAATGTTAATTGGGATTTCATAAACTCTAATGTTGGATTGAAGACCCACCATATTCCAAAGATCGATATGAGGAAGTTTGATTGCAAGGATCCTATAACATGGATACTATAGATGGAGCAATATTTTGATCTCAATAATTTGCAAAACACACAAAAGGTACGCATTGCAACTTTATATTTAGAACAAAATACATTTGTATGGTATCGAAGGCTTTTCTCCCGTAAAAAAAAAATTCACTTAGTCAATTTTTACGGATGAAATGATAGCACATTATGAGGATACAAAGAGCAACACCTTCTTTAGCCAATTCATAAATATCAAACAATAGGGTTTAGTGGTGGAGCACATTGAGGACTTGCAAAATTTGAATATAAGGTTAGTTGATATTCTAGAGGAACACAGGATTGATGTCTTCATAGCGACTTTAAAGGATAACATCCAACATGAGGTTTGCTTTTGGGAACCTGATTCATTGGAGAAGGCATTCAAGTTGGAAAGAAAAATTGAATGTAAAATTATGGTGACAATGAAGCCTACCACTCACATTTATAAACATGGAAGTGTTGCTACTCCTAGACTTCCACAACCTACAAGTTGACACCACAAAAATTACTACAAGGAAAACACCATCTAGTGGAGGTTATAAATGAGGTTTTTAGTGTTATAAAATTGGCTAAAATTGTCAAAAAAACATTTGCTACAACATTCGTTTTTGGTAACAGAGGTTTTGGCAGAGCTTTTAACGAAATTTAAACACAATTAAAAAAACCTGGGCGGCCGAAGGTTATTACGGATGTTTTTCTCATCGGTGCACTGCTAAGGTTTCAATGCACTGGTGCGTGTCATATAGACAGTCGCCCCGGAGCAGTGAAAGGTGCATGCACCGGGTAGTAAAGGTATACAACAGCATTGGGTGCACTATAGGTGATGCAACACACGGGGCCTTTTTAATTAGTATTAGGATTTGAGCGGTGCCCATATGTCGTATCAACACACTAATACGTAGTCTTATAGAAGTGCACCGGTGCACAGTATCGGACAAACGCACCTATTGTTCTAATTCGTATTGGTATTTGTGTGGTGCCCAAAGGTCATTGAAACGCACCGGTGCGCAGTCTCACATAAAAGCACCGGTGCCCAGTATCGCACAAACACACTGAGATTTATAATTGGTATTGGTATTTGTGTGACGCCCATAGGTCGTAGAAATGCATCGGTACACTGTATCATACAAATGTACCAATTTACAGTAACTGACACACACCAGTGTTCATTTTGTATTTTTAGAAACATCAACATCTGACAATGCAATTATTGTGATTTTTTAAAATTCATTATTCATCAAAAATCGACACATCTTATAATAGTATTCATATTAATTAAATTTTTATTAATGCTTTTGAATGTGATGTTTGGATTAATTTTTTATATCATATCATAATTATTGTGATTTTTTTTTATTCATTATTCAACAACAGACGACACATATATTATAACAGTATTCATATCAATTAAATTTTTATTAGTGCATTTGAATGTGATGTTTGGTTTAATTTGCTATATCATATCATCATATTTCGCATCTATTCATTATAATATTTAATCATCCATAAAATTAATCAATGGTGTTACATTTCACAGTGAAAATGGAGAACGCAATAGAATAAATTAAAACATATATATATATATATATATGAATAAGACAGTCTTTGTCATACAAAATGGAACAATTATTGGTATCCCTTTGTCTTTCAATTGGGAAACTATGTCGATTACATTAAACAAAATGTATGATTTCACAGCCAAATATTTCAAAAAATACAATGCATTGCTTTGATATCCAAACATAATGATCATCATTTTTCGCTTGAACTATTGTCACTGCTCGAGGTACTTCCATGACTTGGGTTATTTTTAGGAATGATTTGTTCACGGTGTTGATTGTTTTCTTCTTCTTCACCTTACATCTACAAACATAAAAATAAACTGTAATGAGTGTATATAAATTGGTGAGAATAATGAAAATCGCAGTATTAAATAATATACATCAATGTAAATCGAAAAGAAATGACGTACCATAGCAACAATTGACTCATGAACTATACACATTCTTTCAAAACCATGTAGTATGACATCTTTCCTGATTTCATCTCTTGGCACAGTTCCATACATTGTTTCCTACAAGTTTTAGACCCCATAACAAATCATATATTTAATATAAAAGATTTTTTTGCTCTATTAATTATAGACGGAGCTAAGTAAAACAAGATTGATATATGTTTACAAATTCCACAATTAATTTCTGATATGCCAACATATACTCACAGCCCATATTTAACCCAATGTCAATCAATTCGTCTAATGGTTCTTCTTTGTATGTTAGCGCCTGTTTGAAGACATTCAATGATGATTTTGTAAAACAACTTAAAATATACAAAAATTAAATCTAGTTAAGTTGTTATAAGGAAGTAACAATTACTCACAAACTTAGACATCAACCATTTTCTTCCTTGTCGTCCAGTTTTATGTGTTGAATGTGTTCCATTTTATTTTCTTTTGTGGAAGAAGATAATTGAAAATTAATATTTAATGCTAGATTATTTATTTATTGTGCCTAATGATCAAAAAATTCAATGATTACATATTGCATTTGAAGCACATTGTTGTTGATATGGCTCCTCCTGCGATGAAATTTTGTCCATTTCTTTGACCATCTCCTTGTACACCTTTTTGGACATTCCTACTAGCATATTTTTCATATCAACTCATTCATCTTTTGAGATTTTCATAATCTTCCTGAAAATGTAACATGACAATAAAATATTTAATTTTTATATTGATATATGAAAATTAAATATAACAAAAGAGATATTTATAAATAATTCTAAAAAAACATTTAAAGGAATATTACTTTTTCATTCCTTCTTTTTTGTTGTTGTATGTTTTTTCTTTTAAATGTCCAACATGTCTCATTGACCAATTATCCGGAAACTCTTCCTGTAGTTTAGATAAAATTTGGTTCTTTGAATCATTGGATTGATTTTTGTATTGTAAGTGGAAAGAATGTCTATACATTTGTTCCACTAGATCCCTCAACTTTTGTAAAATAATTTCCCCATTTTGTTAACCTCCAACACCACTCCAAATGAGCTAAGGAGCAATTCATTTTCATTTGCATGTTCTATTTTTTTTCTTTTCTTAGAACAACATTCCTTTTCTGAGTTGTTGGTCCCTATAGAACATTAAACAGATGTGAATTAATAGATTTTTTGAAACATGTTATCTAATAATTTTAAGTATATTATTAATTAAAATTAAAAAAACAAACTCATATTGGATCATTAGTATTTTTTCATTCACCTAATTCATCCTTTGCAATTTTTCCATCAATATTTTATGCTCTTCTGGTCCTAGATCATAAATAATCTTATCGACCTTCATCATTTTGTGGCTTTGCATGATACACAGTAAACAATACATATTAGTTAAACTTACATATAGTTCAAAAATAATATTTTTTGTAAATAATTTACAAAGAACTTGCATTTTTTTATTTTCTTGATGTGTTATTAGTATTTTTGTTACTTGATCTTGTCAGCCATTTCTTTTTCAATATGAAACTTGTACCATATCATTCATTAATATATTTTATAAATAAATTGTCAAATTTTCAGGTTAAAAAAAAATATCAAGAAACTGGTGCACTTTTCATGGTGTACGCACCGACATCGGTGCACGGTGGTCTTATAAACGCACTGCTCAAACATTATAAAACACCATACGGTGCTTTATTGCAACAAGGAGTACCAGTGTGTTACATGTCAACCACCGCCCTGATTAACATGGACAAAATAATAAAAATCGTCTAGTGTTAGTTTTTGTAGCACATGGCGTCGTGGAGGAGGCGGTGCGGCCTATTCTTATAAACGCCCCGCACAAATAAGGGACCATCGTACGGTGCTCTCTGTCAACTAGGAGACTAGGTGCGGTGCGTTATATGTTACATGTTGCATCGATTAACACAATAAAAAATTGTTTTTACGAAATAGTACGTTCGTGGTGCACCATAATGAAACAGCGCACCGGTGTCATATTTTACATATGGCGCACGTATTAATCAAAATTGTTTTAATTTTTTTTATCAAACAATATGTCCACGGTGTGCTAGGATAATCCAGTGCACCGATGCGCTAGGTTACGTCGAGCGCACCGATTAAAAATTTCTATTTTTTTTTAATTCACACAAGGGCCGACATGGATTGGGATCCGACTATGCAAGTCGTCCTGTGGATTGGATGTCATAGGCCTATATAGAGCAATACAAACCCTATAAATCTAAAATGAAAATCCCTAATTATGAAATCACAGAAACATGGAGAATAAAGGGAAGAAACAAAAAGAATGAAGGGTTTAGGGTAAAAATGGATTTTTTTTTATTTTTTTTTCTGAAAATGAACAACAAATTGAAATTTTTTACTTCATAAAAAAAACTACAGAAAAAGTAAAAAAATAAAATAAAATTTAATCATGAGATCATTTTAAATTCTATACTACAGGGTTTGAAGCACCAGAGGTTTGGAATTTTGATTATCTGAATACCTATGTTCAAACATATTTCGCTGCTCCACAGTGCTCTTGTGCTCTCTTGCTCCAGGTGTGTCTCCTACAAATCTTTGGTTGAAAATTTTTGCAAAAATAGTGAAATAATGAAAAGTGTTTAGTATTCAAAAAAAAAAATTATGAAATTAGATTTTCGAAAATATTTTTCCACCCATTTTTCAATTTACCGCTTTTTTTAACTTAAAAAAATAGAGTTGCTCTTTTTTAATTGTGTTTATTTGTCACTGGTGCATCACTTAATAGCACCGCACCGGTGCGTATTTTTATAACACAGCACCGGTGCGCAATAACGAAAACACACTGGTGCGGTTATCTGTACATTACCGCCGATAACAAGAAGTCCATTTTCAAGGCACCGAAATTACTTTTAGGTGTGTACACCAAAATTTATTGTTGATTTTTCTCAAATGTAGGGGGAAAATATCATAATGATATCGAATGGACAATTCTTTAAAATCCATATTGTTCCATAATATTTCTCAAATTCCATCGTGGAGTTCTCCCTATCCATCTCAAGACGTAATATTTACTTCAAATTTTATTTATATTTTCATTATCTAATTGAATTTATGTTTTTAATCGTTGTCAATCATGCACGGCTTAATTAAATTTATAATGTATACAAATTTGCAGGTTCATGCAGATTCATAATCGAGTTCAGATGCACAAAATTTTTAGACAACTCCAAAATGTCAGAAGCTCTTATCAAGAGCAGCATATTACAAGGCGCATTTGGTAGATGAAAATGGATAGCTACTTCACCCTACCAATTTTAACAATATTGCATATTCTAGCCACAATCCTGGGACAATGATGGTAATAATTATAATTTTTTGGTATATTGACTAATGTAATTATTTCAACGTCAAACCAATTAATCATGCAATATTGTCAACATGCTTACTAATTTATATCATATATTTTGTACTAATCATGTTCGAATATTTTTTTAAAATTATTAAGATTCTAGTGATGATGAGGGACCTACCTACCATCTCCGTTGCACCTCACAACAATTTCAAATTGAGAGAATACTAAATTTAGAGAAACAATAAGAGAGGAACGATACCAAGAATGGTTGAATCAACCACCGATTCAATTCCTGCTACGTCTAGATTCACCAATTAGGAATGACTACAGCAATAGTAGTTCATCACAAGCTGGAAATGGAGGCAATCAAATAGAGGTTAGTATGGATGATTACTTAAGGGATATGACTGCCATGGAGACAATGTTGTTATATGCATTCCAAAATGATGATCAGCTAGCGGATGATGCTAATATCGCTGACACCTTTTTCGAAAGCCTTAAATTTTCTTCCACCACCCCTCTCTTTAGACTTGGCAGTCAGTCAAAGTATACCCAGTTGGGGACAGCAATGTTACTATACAACTTGAAAGAAAAATTTTCCTTGTCGAATGCATGTTTCTCGGAAATTTTGAGGTAAGTTACCATAAAGTCCTCCCTTATATAAATTTGATAAATATAATCAGTACACAATGAACACTACAAATGGTCAGCTTTATGAACATTAATAATTATATCGGCATTAATGTACATTTATTAATATTTTCCATGATCACCAACTACAGGTTATTCAAAGATAAGCTTCTTCTGAGTGATAATGTCTTTCCCAATAGCTACAAAGAGGCAAAGAAATTGTTGAAAATGTTGAGTGTTGAGTAGATATCATATCATGCATGTCCAAATGATTGTATTCTATATAGAGGAGAATAGGCAGACAAAGAGATATGTCTGAAATGTGGGAATGACAGGTATGATAAATTAAAAAAGAAGGGTAAATCACGTGGTCCTCCTTTTAAGATACAGAGGCACATGCCTATAATCCCAAGGATTCAAAAGCTCTTTCATTGCAAAGAATTAACTATGTTGCAGGGATGGCATGCCTCACACAGAAGTGAGTTGGGAGTTATGTGAATCCCAACTTATTCAATAGCCATGAAGCATATAGAGGATACATGGCCCGAAAAATTCAAGGATGGAGTATGAAGTCTACGACTCAGCATAGCCATGGATGGTGTCAACCCATATTCCCTCTAGAACACCAACTATTAATTTTTGGCCTGTAGCAGTTATCAATAACAATATCCCCCCTGGTTGTCTGTGAAGAATGAACATCTTATGTTGGCTCTCATAGTCCCTGGTAGAAGGAAAGTGAAGAATATGGATGTCTACTTACAAACACTGCTAGATGAATTGAAGGAATTATGGGATGGGATAAATGTATACGATGTATCAATAACCATCACAGCAGAGAGGAGTTTTACATTTTATTGCACATGTTCTTACAGGACACATGATTATCCAGGCTTAGAAGTTTGCTCTAGTAAATTAAATGTTTATTTCTTTTTTTATATATGTTCCATGCATATAAATTGTATACAATAATCTCGCAGGTCTTGAAACAAAAGGGTATTTTGGATGTAAATGTTGTGGACCTTCTTTGAAAGCTGGATGGTCCAAGGACCTACGAAATCTAGTGTATGATTGCTCCAGGGTATTCCTCCCAGAAGAACACCCTTACAGAAGAGCAGCATCCGCTTTCAATGGTAAATGAGAGAGAACCCAAAGGCCTCCAATAAAAACACCAGCTGAATGGCGTAGAGAATATGAGAGAGAGAAGGAGAAGAAGTTCATAGAAATGTTTGATTCAAATGGGGAGCCTATGTTTGATGATCCAGAATTCTTCGACAACTATGCTGAGAATTTTCCCATTGGGATGTAAAGGAGATTTATCTTTTATAATCTCCCATATTGGGAGGATTTTAAGATTACCCACTTATTAGATCCCATGCATATATTTAAAAATGTTTCATCTTCTTTATGGAGGCACATATCATCGAAAAAAAGTGACACATTAGCTGTTAGGAAAGATCTTATTACTTCAAAAACTAAAAAGAAACATTGCAAAGACGATTAGAAAGTATAGGATCAGAGTCAGGCACTGGTCCCTCTAATTCATGGTATTTCAAAGAAGGTGATGTCCCATGGATTTTAAAAAAATATGATCTTTCGTTTGCAAAGGAAGTTATAATGGGTGTGGGGGTGCCATCTTCATACGGGTCTTCACTATGGTGTTGCTTCACCGTGGATGACCATTTGTTGGGGTTTAAATCACATGACCATTTGAATCTTCTAAGAGTATGTATAATTTCAAAAGCATGATTTAATTATTTGTTATATTAATAAATTTTATCCCATGCAAGGATCATAAAACATAACTAATTTTGTATATTATTGCACGTGTTTATAACTTTACAGTGTCATTATCCTTTGTTCATGTGTGGGTGTGTGAAACATGAATTCCCTCAACACCTAGGATGTGCCATATCTAAATTATCTGCATTTTTACGTTGAATCACGTCAAAGGAGATTCATGTGGCTAGCATTCCACGGTGGCGTCAAGAGATAGTTGAGATTGTTTGTATGTTTGAGAAGGAATTGCCAACGAGTTTCATGGACTTGCAGGTTCATCTTCTAATCCACCTTGTAGATGAGGTTGAATTAGTTGGGGTGGTTTCTTGTCGTTGGATGTTTTTCTTAGGGAGGTACATGAAGAAATTGAAAGGTTTTGTTTGACAAAGGGAAAAACTCGAGGGGTCTATGGCAGAGGGGTACATATCATATGAGTCTTTCTATTATGCCAGTGAGTACATCAAATAGATAGAAAATAGACCAGGTGTGGTGATTTGGGACGATGAAAGGGATGAAGACAAAAGAGAAGGGGATTTGCTCCAAACAAGTGGAAAAAAGCACTTGATAAAGAGTATGAGACTTATAATTTTTCAAATTTACACAAAGTAAATATTCACGTTGAACTTTGATATAATGTATATTTTGATCTCTATGTACTATATAATGTTGGTTTTATTTCATCAGCGAATGTCGAAATTGAAGTAATCAATAAATTCGTTCTTTACAATTCCGAAGCGACACAACTGTGGGTCGCATTGTACAAACAAAAGAGGATGAAATGATATAGTGACAGGAAATAATTCAGATGGTTGAATGGTATAAGTGTGCCTTATCCCAATCATTTAAAAGAAAATATGCCAAAAATATGCCCTAATAGTTGGGTTGCTGACCAAGTCAGAGAGAAATATGGTGCAACCGGTCGTTACCCGCGTGTTGAAGAGGATGCACTAAACATAGGGATTGGGTGCAGCAAATCAGTAATAATATATTTAATTTATATGTACATTTGAAACTTAATAACGCACCTTTCAAATGTAATTACATAAATATTTCATATTTTAACTGTTAAGTTATTATAAGACACATGACACTATGATTTTTTAACTTTTTTATAATAGGTGCATTTGTTCCCAGCTATGTGGGCATATGGACGCCATTTTCACACAGAAAATGTTGATGATGGAAACATCACACAAGACTATGGAGTGGAAGTCGAGTTCGATCAATCTAGTCGATCTAGCCACCGTGATCAAAACCTAGTACAAGGGATGTTAGGTTACGTCAGAAAGATACAAGAGATCATTGAAGTGGATTTCTCATCTTTCCAATGTGTTATTTTTAGGTGCAAGTGGTGGGATACCTTTGATTGGAATAATGTAAAGGAAGATCGCGATAGTAGGCTGATATGTATCAACTCTAGAAAGATGTGGGATGAAGCTAAGGAGCCCTATGTTTTCCCAAAACGCTGCAACCAAGTGTTATTTTACCTAGATGTGTTGGATAGGGATTGGTGGTTAGTATTGATATATGACCCTAGATCAAAACATATTTTTGAGAACAATAGTGTTATCATGCCATGCGAGCTGGAAGATAATGAGATGATCATGAGAACCGAGAGTGACATGGTACATGTGTTATTTCATCAATATTAATACTTTTTAAGATGGTTTTTTCGAAACATTATAATATGTATTTTGAATTAACTGGTAATTTGCATTGTGTTAATGTTTAAATCAATATTTCACTTGATAATTTGCAATTATGTTGATCTCAAAAACAATGGCGTATTGTATAAATTTATTTTTTTTGTATGTAAGATCATAATAAAATAATGATAATTCTAAAGTACATGAATTTATTTGCATTATTTTCTAAACTTTATTATGTTACAAAAATTCATAATATTCTAGATTTATTATTTTACAATTATTTAAAATTTTACAACTTTACAAAATTACAAATTTTAATAAAATCATTTCACACCAATACAATTAAAATTTTCACATTAATACAATTAATATTTTACAAATATTTTACATATCGTTACAATTACAATTTTATAATTTCACATACAATTACAATTTTACAATGACAATCATTTCACAATAATACAATTAAAATTTTACAAATATTTTACATACAATTAGAATTAGAATTAAAATCACAATTATATTTACTATTTTACAGTTAAAATTTTAGAATTTTACATACAATTACAAATTTAGAATTTTACATAAAATTTACAATTACAATTACAATTTTACAAATTTACATATATACCATTACAATTACAATTTTAGAATTTTACATACAATTAGAATTACAATTACAATTTTACAATGTTACATATATACAATTACAATTAAAAATTTTCAAATATTTTACATACAATTACAATTACAATTACAATTTTACAATATCATGGTCATTTAATATTAAATTAATTAATAAACATCACTATTATGATAACCATCGTAAAAACATCATATTTGACTAAAAAACACATTCAAATTTGCTAACATCATCGTGGTCATGATCATCTAACAAAACACAATTAGCATTGTATAACATCATCACAACACAAACATCAAATATACATCTCATGTCAAATAATTGCTATCACATACACATCTATCTGCAAGCTACACATTAAATGAACATATCTAACATGACCTAACAATATACACATCATGAAGATCACCAACATGTAAATTAAGTACAACTGCAACATGAACATAAAATACGTGGAACATATATATATATATATATATATATATATATATAATGTCAAAAATATACAACTGTAATATAAATGTCATATATCAATTGGTGGTACATCATCAATAGCAGTACTAGTCGAGACCTAATCAGTCAATGGTGCAGCCTCAACAAGCTCAGATACATGTTGATCATCACATGCTTATTGATCTGGTACTAGTGCCTCGTGCTGATAAGGATCAACTATCAGCTGCTCATCGTGATGACTCAACATGGTTGATGTTCCAACCTGCTCATGATCACGAGTACTGTTGGATGCTGCAAGCTGCTAACTCAACGCGGCTGATGGTCCAGCCTGCTCTCCATGATGATTGTTGGTTGATGCTGCAGACTGCTCATCTAGCGCGGCGCGAGGTTAACAATGATCACGCCCTTGATTGTGATCATCAGATGATGTGTCGCTACTCACAGACTGTCAATCACGTGTTGCGTCTTGACCATGCCTATAACATGAAAGGGCCCTCCTCAACCGTGTAACTAAGGTCGTAGCTCCTACAACATGGCACATCAGGCTGTACATGTCACGCAGGATGCCTCTCCACATATGTACTGGCCTACCATCGGCCTGTATGTATCTCATAGTAGCGGGCATGACTCCCACCTCAACAAACAATGCACAGAGTTGTCGCCCAACTCCATCCTCAATCTACTATCAAGCCTACCGCACCTAGCAAAAGGCGGTAGGGTGAAAATGTGAAGTTGGGAAACACTTTTTTCCCTTTTTTGACGTTGAAAAATGTAATTTTCTATGTTTTTCAACTTCAACTCCACTAAACTCATATTTTTATCGCAAATTATGCTTTGACATAAAAACAAGAATTGTAGAGAATTGTCTTACCTCCATACCGATATTTTAAAAAAAAAAAAATATTGACATATAGAGGGGTAAATTTGTTGTTTACGAACTGCATATACTTGAAATTTTCAGGCAAACATAAATAGTCACTTTTTTATCCTTTAATTTTTTTAGGGAAGGTTATTCATTTTTTGGAAAAAAACCATAGCATCATAATCTACATATATTGCACTAGTGCACAGACTATTTTTTGGTAAATTTCGGATCAAATCACTATTTTTTATTATTTTTTGAAATGGACGAAGACAAAAAAACAGTGATGTTTCAGTACATTTTATTATCCTTTGATTTTCTTTTCAATGTGATCGTCAATAAGAAAAATGAGAGTACCCTTTTGAAGTAAACAGGGAGAGGAAGTGCACTATGATTTTTTTAAATTTTTTGGTGTCCTCGTTTGAAAGTTATTGAATTTTCATTCAGTTCAATTTTTCGAACAATGAAATTCCATAGTGACATAGTTTAGTAAAAAATTAATAAAAAATTGAATTTTTTAATGAAACTCCATAAATCTCACATCATCAAAAACTAGATTTAGAGACGAAAATAATGGTACTTGGTCCGACATATAACATTTTGTTTTTGTAGGTGTTCTGTCCCTCCAAAGTTGCAGGTTTCTCAAAACTGTAGAGTTTTCTGAGTTTTTTGTTGACCAGAAACTCTCGGCTGAGAAATTTTTAAAACTCTCGGCCGAGAGTTTTAAACCAATTTATGCGCGGGAAAACTCCCGCCCAAAAGTTTTAAAAACTCTCGGCCGAGAGTTTGCGGCCGAGAGTTTTGTGACACAACTCTCGGCCGAGAGTTTTCAAAACTCTCGTCCGAGAAAATTTGAAATATTTAAAATCTCTCGGACGAGAGTTTTGAAAACTCTCGGCCGAGAAATTTAGTTGACTTTTTCTCTCGGCCGAGAAATTAAAAAATCCTCCCGAATTCTATCTCATGCCAAAAAGTGTTTCCCAACTTCGCGTTTTCGCCCGGTATTGGTGCACCAGCAGGAGAAGGTTTTTCTACACTGGCCTCATGACGATCCTCGGCATCTGCCATATCCTGATCATCATCAGGATCCACACCTAGATCATTTGGTGGCGCTGGAATGTCCTCGCCATCAAAAGACCCAATGTCTACAAAATATATACAAGCACACAACAATAATTAGACAATTTCATTTAAAAATTTAATAAAAACAAGTTAAAGAACATGTTATAATAAATTTGAATAAAATAGTAATATTACCTCTATCATCTGGCGGCTCATCATCTATGAAGAGGATGTTGGCACACCCTCGCCAATCCAAACCATCATAAGGACAGGGGACCATAATGAAGGGATGCTCGTCAACACTGGCTAGCAACTCCAATGCCTCATGCGATATTCTCGTGGAAAACTCAGTCTCGCCTCTCTTGGCATTATCTGTCCCCACATGTGCATCCTTGCATCTTGCCTCGACCTATGAGGATGTCGAAAAAAAGTAGGCCTAGTCTCTAGAAACCTCTCCAAAAATAAACAAAATAGATCTCAAGAAAAATGGAAGTTGACACTCCCTTGTGCATGAGCACGACATCTATCTAAGGCTATACAGAATTACCAGAAAAAAATGGCAGACCACCTAAAAAGTCGTGGCTCTTGTACTAAAGAATCAACATAATATAGAAGCGGGAAACTAATGCGTTGCTCGTCATTGGTGTTTTGTGAAATGGTTTAAATCAGAAGAGAGAGGCACCTCACCTCCTCACTACCAAATTCAGCAATACATAACTGACCTCTGGAGACCGAAAAATCTGAAGGAGACAGTATATCCGCGCTAATGTATCTCTAGGAGTACACCAACTGACTCCATGTTGCATAGCCAACTAGAACCTCTGGGAACGAGGGAAAATCCACCCCTCTCCTCGATATCCATGTAATGAAATAGATTTCCTCCTCAGTGAGTGTGTACCACTGGTTAGGACCAACCTGCAAAGCCTGTAGGTGGGCATTCCACTTGTGGATAAGATGTCGCAAAAGTAAACCATGGCCCTTTATGGAAGTAGCCTCCTCATAGAACTTGAGGAGGCCTACCTGCCTAAGGAGCCCCTAGGTAGATGTTGTAATAGGGCGAGGGTACGCATCTCTTACCCTCTCTCATGCATCCCACAGGCGAACCATGTTATATTGGTCTGCATGTTGTTGTTGTTGTTCCCCCTCTTCTCTCCTTTCACGTCTCTGAATGATTGACATATTAAATACAAATTTTTTGTTAAATGAGACATATATTTAGGATAAATTTTTTTGAGAAAAAAATAAAAAAACAGTTGGTGTACCACAAAAAATAGGCATGCACTGGTCACAGTGCATATTTAATTGTCACGCACTGAAGATGGTGCACCCAAAACTTTTCAGCGCACCAGAGGTGGTGCACCTGAAAATTTTAAGTGCACCACCCTCCTGGCATTGTTCCAAAGTCAATGGTGTGGTGATATAATAGCCCGCACTGCTGACTATGGACTAGTGTCAGGAGGAAGGTGCGCTGACCAAACTATATGCCTCGTGGCGTATATTTTGGTCAGCGCACCACCGTCCTGACATCAGTACATAGTCAATGGTGTGGTCTTTAACCGGGGGCACTTACGTGGTAGTCGGAAATGCCGAATGCGGTGCGCTAACAAAATTATACGCCCGGAGGATATTTAAATCATGAGATCGCATTCCGCTATTTGGTCAACGGTGCGGCTGGGTAACTGACTGTACCACTTTTTTTTTTAATTTTAAAATAACGTGGGGCACCTTTTGGTATCGCCTCGGACACGGTGTAGATACCCTTAGCACTGGTTGTGGTGCGACCTGTAAATTTTATAGGAAGCACCGCTTATCGGTGCGAGCCGAACGGCTCGTGCGCACCGCGCGACAAATTTTTTTTTTTTTTTAAATGGTTAATTTTAAGGTTATTTGAAATTCTAATCTGCTAAAAAGCTTAATTATGGAAAAACAAGAAAAAACACATGTACATTTAGCCCGATCGAGGAGGCATATTCCTTTGTAGAATTTGCAAAACTAAATTTGCCCACCGTTTTGCAAAATTCAAAATGGAGATGGTGGGCAATGGACAGCAGTAGTGCGTGCAATGGGAGCACCGATGGCAGGGCGGCTCACACAAGGTAAAGTTGCACTGGAGCTTGAGAGCTCTGGAGCACTAAAAAGTGAAAAATGCAGATTTTAGGCCGTAATTTTTTTTATTTAACACTGTTCTAGTGCGCGGGTTTCATAGGCGCACCGATGTGGTTTCTTAAAACCACACTGGGATGTTTCAGTTTTGGCGCAGGTTTTTAGGATGCACCTATGCAAAATATTTGTAAAGCACAAGTGTGGTACAGTAATAAGACGCACTAGGCAGGTTTGTACCGAGTACACCGTGTCCCGGTGTGCCAATGTTTTGTGCACACTGGTGCTTTCTCTAGTTGAACGCACCGGTGCAGTTAAGGATGATAAATGCACTGGAATAAAAACATCTGCAAAAAACTCCACCTGCCAACCCCCTCTAGTAACCTCCACTACAAACGGATTTCTGGGGTATTTTTATAAGGGGTTCTTCAAAAACATCCGCCAGAGGGTATTTTCCTTGTAGTGAATTGGAAGAAAAAAGAGCAAAAGGGATTTGCTACAGTTGTGATATAAAATACACTAAAGGTCATAAGTGTGCTGAGAAGAAATTATTTTATAGAGATTGTGAAGAGGAAGAAGAAAATGAACAAGAAGAGGATATACACCAGGAACCAGCCCTAGAAGAGGAAGAAATGAATCCGACCATATCGTGTAATGCACTGGCAGGAATTACCACTCCTCAAACTCTCAAGATAGAAGGACATATCAAGAAGAAAAAGGTAATAGTGTTGATTGATTCAGGTAGCACCCATAATTTAATTCATTGTAAGGTAGCCAAGGAATTAAATTGTTTCCTATACCCAGCACCAGAATGTCAAGTGATGGTTGCAAATGGAGGAACTATAAATTGCTCTATAAAATGCCATAATATCAAGCTAACCATGGGGGAATATGTATTGACTAGTCCAATGCTTTCCATTCCTATGGGAGGTGCTGATGTTGTACTAGGAGTACAATGGTTACAATCTTTGGGGACGGTAGCTTTTAATTTTCAAGAAATTTTCTTGAAATTTTTTTCAGAAGGAAAGGAAGTTGAATTACAAGGTATTGCAGGGAAGCCAGGAAGGATAATAAGCTCTAATGTCATGACAAAGCTTCTAAAGAAAGAACAACGAGGCGTAATTGCACAATTATGCTCACTAGAAGTTCCAACATCAAAATCATCTATTTCTGCATATCTCCAACAAGTCTTGGACAATCATTCCAAGGTGTTTGAAACTTCCAAAGGACTCCCACCTATTCGTGATCATGATCATGCTATTCATTTGATTCCAGGAAGTGTTCCTCCAAACATCAGGCCTTATAGATATCCTTACGTCCAAAAGAGCGAAATTGAACGTATGATTGCAGAAATGTTAGAGGCGGGTATAATTCAACCTAGTCAAAGTTCTTTCTCTGCTCCTGTAGTATTGGTACACAAGAAGGATGGATCATGGTGCATGTGTCTTGATTATAGGGAGCTCAATAAGCTCACCATTAAAGATAAATTTCCCATTCCTATGATTGATGAATTATTGGATGAATTACATGGAGAAATTTATTTTACCAAGTTGGATCTTCGTTCAGGATATCATCAAATTAGAATGAAGACTGAAGATATTCTGAAAACAACATTTCAAACTCATGAGGATCATTAGGAACTTTTGGTCATGCCTTTTGTCCTTACCAATGCACCTTCTAAATTTCAAGGGTTGATGAATTCCATTTTCAAACCCTTCCTTAGAAAATTAGTGTTAGTATTTTTCGATGATATACTAATCTACAGCAGGTCTTGGAAGGATCATGTTCAACATGTTGACAGGGTGCTAAAACTATTGGAGGAGAAACAATTATATGCAAAAACCTCGAAATTTTTCTTTGGAGTACAAGACGTGGAATATTTGGGTCATATTGTATCTCAGGAGGGTGTTAAGGTAGACCCTACCAACATTAAATCCATTAATGAATGGAAAATGCCCACAACCATAAAGTAGTTGTGAGGATTTCTCGGGTTAACAACGTATTATCGCAAGTTTGTTAAGAATTATGGGAAAATAGCAACACCTCTAATAACATTATTGAAGAAAGATGCATTTTCATGGACTCCTAAAGAAACTAAGGCCTTTGAACATATTAAAGAGTCAATGTGCCTAGCATCGGTCTTAGCTACGCCAAAATTCACAAAAACCTTTGTTGTGGAATGTGATTCCTCAGGAAATGGAATTGGTGTTGTTTTAATGCAAGAAGGAAGACTCGTTGCTTTTTAAATTCATCCAATCAAAGGAAAGTATTTACATAAAGCTATTTATGAGAATGAAATGTTGGCAATACTACATGCACTAAATAAATGGCGACCTTACCTAATGGGAAGACACTTCAAGGTAAAAACTGATCATTATAGTCTTAAATACTTTTTGGAACAAAGACTATCTTCATATGTTGGGTTATGACTTTGAAACCATCTTCAAAACAAGGAAGATAAATTTTGTTGCAGATGCTCTCTCAAGAAATGATGAAGAGGTGGAAGCATTTCTTTGTGCCATTTCTATTATCCAACCAGGTTTTATAAACGAAGCAAGGTATGAATGGAAGAATGACGAAGAAGTGTGGCCACTCATTCAAAAGTTGTAGCAAGATCCTGGTACATCTGATACATTTAGTTGGAAAAATGATTCCTTATGGTACAAATATCACTTATATCTTTGTAAGAATTCCCAACTAAAACAAAATATTATTTTGGAATTGCACATCTCTCCAGTAGGAGGACACTCAATATTTTTAAAAACTTACCACAGGGTGAAGAAAGAATTTTTTTGGGATGGCCTTAAATCTTATATTCAAAATTTTGTGGCGGAATGTTTGGTTTTCCAGCAAAATAAAGTTGATACTATTAGGACCTTGGGTCTTCTACAGCCCTTATCAATTCCAAGTCAATGTTTAGAGGAGGTTTCAATCGATTTTATCACAAGTTTACCTAAGCCTAAAGGAAAGAGTGTCATCATGGTGGTAGTTGATAGACTTACCAAGTATGCACACTTTTGTGTAGTATCTCACCCATTTAAAGCAAGTACAATTGTGACTGCATTTATGGAAACAATTCAAAAGCTACGTGGAAACCCAAAGATTATTGTAAGCGACAAAGATCCCATTTTTATTGGAAAATTTTGGACGGAATTATTTTCTTATTTGGGTACTCAACTATCTCATATCTCAACTTATCATCCTCAATCCGATGGGAAAACTGATATAGTGAAGTTTACCCCTGATGATGGACTCACTTGGGAAGTCCGTAACGTTGGGTTAATAAAAACTCAGAAACAGGTTATTCCTCTCTTCTAAAAACTATTTTCACCTGTATGGATTCTCTCTTTAAAGATATAAATAGGTTGTGGATAGGTAACTTGAATGTCCTACAAAGTATGAATCATCCAAAGTAGTTGTGTACAGCATGTTGTAGCAACAATGTATTCTACTCTAATAGTAGGTAAAGAAATAGAGCTTGGTTTCTTGTTGAACCAAGAGATTAAGCACTTCCCTAAAAATAAGGCTTCACCTCTAATACTTTTTTTGTTGTCAATGCTTCCATTCCAATATGCATAAGTATATTCTTGAAGAGTAAAATATGTATTCTTTGGATACCATAGTCCAAAGTCTAGTTTTCCCTATAGATACTTGAATAGTCTTTTGACTGTGTTGAGATGAGTCTCCTTAGGATTTTCTTGAAAGCTCCCCAATATGCCAACCGCATGCATAATGTTTGGTATAGTTCCTGTAATATAGAGTAAACTCCCAATTATAGTTCGATATTCAGATTAATTGATTGTTGGGGATTCATCGTCTTTTCTAAGATTTAGAATTGTTAACATGGATTTACTTATAGGTTTACAATATTCCATCCCAATTTTCCTTAAAATGTCCTTGAGATACTTTGTTTGAGAGATTAAGATGACATCCTTTGTTTGATTTACTTGTAATCCAAGAAAGAAGGTTAGTTCACCAAGTAGGGATATTTCGAATTCCTATTTCATGGTTGTTGCAAATTCTTGAATCATTAAGTCAATACTGCAACCAAATATGATTTCATCAACATGTACTGTTACCACCAATATTTTATCCCCATCTTCTTCGATATACAAGTTTTTTTAAACTGATCCTTTCTTGAAGCCTTATTGCTAAAGATATTTGTCTAGTTCGTAATACTAAGATTGGGGAGATTTCTTTAACCCATACAAGGCTTTCTTAAGTTTACATACGAGATATTTATCATTTACAAGTATAAATCCCTCATGTCCTCTCAATGTATAATTCCTCTTCTAGATCCCCATTCAAGAAAGCATACATAACATCCATCTGATGTACTCTCAATTTTCGGAAGCTGGAAAATGCTAAGAACATTCTAATGGCTTTGAGCCCGGAAACTTGCAAAGGTTTATTTAAAACCTATCCCTTATTGTTAATAGTGTCCTTTGATAACAATATCTTCCTTATTTCTAATCACTTTTCTATGTTCATTTAACTTGTTCTTGAATACCCATTTGGTTCCTATTACATTTAGTTTGTGGTCTTGGAACAAGATTCCAAGTATGAATTTTATCTATTTTATTAATTTCTTCATGCATAGCTTCAATCCAGCATTCATCTTGACTTATTTGATGTGCATTTTAAAGTTTAATTATGACAAAAAAAGCTAGAGTTATACGACTAGATGACGAAATGGACTTCCTTCTAGTGTAACATTTCCCTAAATTCACCCAATTAATAGTCATTATTTACACGGTAAATTATTGTTTTTTTTTTCCTTTTTTAAAGAAAAATTTGTACATCATTTTTCCACTAGCAACTAAGTTACTCCATTGACATCACTTGAAGAGGAATCATTTCATTTACCATTTTTTTTTAATTGGTATATCATGAAGTACTATTTCTGTTTTTCTTCTCAAATATTGATTGTATTTCATTTTGGAACTAGACATGTTGCTTCGACTTTATCTAGACTATTTCCAAATGAACATACATCCCTAAAGGAATTATTTATAATAAGTTAAATATTGTGACCATGATTAGTTTATGGGGCCATGTGGTAGGAGGACTCAAGCCAAGACATACCCTAATCTCATGAACTTGCACTTCAAACGGTGGAGATCTAATCTGAATTGTTCGACGGTGGAGATGGAACCTAGTATTGTTAACGTAATTATCTACCCTCAGGTTCTCCGTCAACTGTCCCATTTGCATTTTCTTTTTCCAAGGGTGGAGCTATGAAACTATGGAGGAAAACTAAAACAATAAGGTATACCCTCTATCCGCCAAACTACCTCCATAGATTTCAGGTTCAATGTAAATGTTTTTTAAAGGTGATTATGTTATCATCATAGGAAATATTTCATTCTAGGTTGATTCTAACCCATTTTTTTCTTCATTCCATTCTCTGCTCTTTTCTATGTTTATGATTATTTTCCTGCATGCGCTCAGTGTGGGATTAATTCCTTTAATTCTAGTTATTTTTTATTTTGTAGAGATATGTGGACTTCCTTTCCAAAGTATAAACATTCACTACTAGGGTTGGACATGATATTCTGACTTCACCCTTTCATCTCACAGCTTCTTGAGGTAACTAAGATTTGGCTAATGATGTTATTATATTTTTTTATTTTTAAAATCCTAGTTCTATTTTCTTTGACAGTGAAGTTCCTCTTTTTCTTTAATATGCTTACTAAGCACAAACCCCATTCTTGTCTTGGTAGCATCAAGGATTCCATGCTTACTCTTTCAGTTTAATTACATGTGTTTTCTATAGAAATTCATTTGTATTACTCTTTTATCAAATTCTTCATGGCTCTAGTGTCTAACTAAGGGTTGTTATGTTTTGCAAGTTAGTTCTTGTTTCTTTCTTGAAATTTCAAAGAAGGATCACCCTCGAGGGTTTACTTGATAGTGATGGTTTACTTGTTTATTTTTGTAATATTCCAAATAGAAAATTTACATTAATATAGAAAACATGAAATAAATTAAACACATAAATTTCTACTTCGGCAACACAGATATAAGAAATATGCTCGGAACACCAAATTTTATTAATATATATTGCTGGAGTACAATATAATATGGAAGATGTTCACCTAGGCTTGCACAAGGCAAGCTACAGGCCTCAAGTGAACAATATAAAAATGATACATTTTTTGCAATAAGTTGTTCCTCTGAATACTGCATTGTCCCTAGCTTCTTCAATTTTTGGCTAACTTTGGCACTAGATTTCCCCACTAAAGAGTGCTCATAAAATTCTAGGAATTTGGGAAGGTGATCCTTGCCCAAAACCCATAAAAACCCAGAAATATTTTCCCCAACTTCCAATCTTCAAAATTGGACCCTTCTCTGCTTGGCCCTTCTTCAAATTCAAAATATGTTGTTGTAGTTGCTCCTGAATATTTATGCACCCCAAAACACCAGCAAACCTCCTGAAATATACCTCCAATAAATCCTCCAGCTCCTCAACCCAAAACACCTTTGGAAAATACTACAACTAGAAGTTTCCCTTCAATGACTTCATAGTCACTTGGTGAATGGCATGGTTTCTAAAGGAGGGATAGAAGGGACTGTGTGTATCTTCTCTCTTGGGACTGAAGTTGCTTCAGAACTCCTAAAATTCCACAATAAATCGTCCAATTGCTGCTCCGATATATTTCCTTCACAACCCATCTCTCCCACAACAACTGACTCCCTCTATTGTGCAGTCTCAACTCCTCTCTACCTAAATAATATCTCAAGCTCAAGAGATGGCATCCTATAATGATGTTGGATTGTAGTCACTAGCCCATCCATGTGGTGGCTCAGCAATCCCCTCTACAAACATCATGATCAACAGACTCTCAGAAATATCTTTCAACATCACTAGTAGCCTCTCAAACTTAGTTATGTAGGGCTCTGCTCTGCCTGTCTACCTCAAGTGAGCTAGCTCCTAGAAATGCAGCTGAGGATCCTTCCTCTCAAATATCTCCAACAAATTTTGGGTGAACTCTTGGTATGAAGTGATATGAATATGCCCTAGTGTAATCAACCCATGGTACCACCATTCTTGGGCATATCCCTCCAATTGAAGAGTGGAAAACCATATGGCATTTTCTTCCTTCATGGGATTAAAATGAAAATAGGTGTATAGCTTTTGAATCCATGCTCGTGCTTAAATCTTTGCACCCCCATCAAAATTTGGCAGTGTGACCTTCCCTTCCAACCTTTGCATGTCATGGCTGGATAATCCTCCTCTAGAATAATTACCATCCCTCGTGGTACGTCGCTCCTTTAGGTGAATGAATTCACCAAAGGACATTACCCATTTGATCTAGGCATTCAATCCGTTATACTCATCGATGCCTAATCCAACTAAGTCAACTAGATCGTCAACTATATTTGGCTCACTCTCAGTCTTTGGTTCCTCAACGAAATTTGGAAGCAAAGTTCTGTCAGTTTTCCTATGATGTGGAGTGTATGGGATTTGGTATGTACGGCTCCTGCTCTGGAACCCCCATCACCTTGAAGTTCTGTTGCTCCATCTGGTCTTGCACCCACATGAAATCACATTAACTATTGCATCATGTCCATCATGACCTGCCCTTATCTCATCATCTATTGATTCGCTCTCAACAGTTCCTCCAAAATCTGATCTTGGCCCCTTGGCCTAGGCATCTCCTCCTCATCATGTTGGTCCGTACCTTCCCTTCTGGTTTCTATTTATGTGCCTGAGAATAGGTCTAGGGTACCTTCTCTCCCATGGCCTCTACCTTTGCCTCTACCACGATGTCTATGAAAAAACACTCCTTGGTATCTTCGTGGAATTATTTGCTCTTGTTACCCACACTGTCCAAGAACATGCCCTGATACCACTGTAATATTCCAAATAGAAAATTTACAGTAATATAGAAAACATGCAATAAATTAAACAGAGAAATTTTTACTTCAACAACATAGATACAAGAAATATGCCTGAAACACCAAATTTTATTAATATAGATGGTTGGAGTACAATATAAGATGGAAGATGTGCACCTAGGCTTGCACAAGTAAAGCTACAGACCTCAAGTGAACAATAGAAAAGTGATATAGTTGCTGTAATAAGATGCTCCTCTAAATATTGCATTATCCCTAGATTCTTCAACTGATGGCTGACTTTGGCACTAGATTTTCCCACTAAAAAGTGTTCAGAAAATTTTAGGAATTTGGGAAGGTGATTCTTGCCCAAAACCTAGAAAAACCCAGAAAGCTTTTCCCCAACTTCCAATCTTCAAAATTGGACCCTTCTCTACTTGGCCCTTCTTCAAATTTGAAATATGCTGCTATAGTTTCTCCTGAAGATTTATGCACCCCAAAACACCAAAAAACCTCCTAAAATATACCTCTAATCAATCCTCCATCTCCTCAACCCAAAACACCTCCGGCAAATACTACAACTAGTAGTTGTCCTCCAATGACTGCATAGTCACTAGGTGAGTGACGCAGTTTCTGAAGGAAAGATATAAGGGACTAGATGTATTTGGTCTCTTAGGGACTAAAGTTGCTCCAACACTCCCTAAATTCCACAGTAACTCCTCCAATCGTTGCTCCAGGATATTTCCTTCACAACCTAGCACTCCCACAATAATTGACTCCCTCTATTGTGCAGTCTCATCTCCTCTCTACATCCCATCCACTCCAGAAATGTGTGGGATCTATGTTTTTGCCTCTCAAGATCACAAAATACTAAATAAAACCTTCCTTAGTGGCACTCAAATTCCACTGGAGAAGGGGTGAGATTCTCTCCTTGGGAAGATCATGTGCTAAGCAGCACAACGTTTGGCTCAGCTAAACAGCTAAAGAAATTCAAAAATATGAATATACAAATGATACCTAAGCCTTCTCCAACCATTCATTTTATAAGCACTAGCCATGCAAAATTTTGGGTCCCTCCATTCATTTCGAATTTCCCAAGGGAAATTGATTTGCTTTCTCCCCCAATATGCTACCCATGTGGGTCCCATCTTCCACTAGCATCTTAATTTATTCTTTTTCTTCTTTCTTTACTATATTAGCCACAAAAAGGTACTTTATATTATTTAGTTCAAAATTGGCAAAATTTAATCTCCAAAAATTAGGAAAATTTAGGAAGGGGCATTACACATTCTGGCAACTTCTAGGCACTCACTTCTCTTTAAGTGGTTTTTCCCATTCTCAGGCTTTGTCTCGCTGAGCTAAATTCTTTATTGAAGGGTTTTAGGAACAGAAAGTATGAACGATTGAGGGTTTCCATTTTATTTTTATAATTTTTGAAGAGTTTTGTTTATAGATATGGCACAATCCTTACCTATGTAGCCAAAATAGTTATAAAATTATTGTATCAAGGTTCCCCCTTTTTATAGATTGGAATACAGAATGTTGTTTAATTTTTTGCTATGACCATGAATTAGTTTGGTCAAGTGACTGAAAATATTATACTTTTGAATGCTCATGATGAACATAATTTTTTCCATGTTGCGTACCTTTAATGTAAACAAATTATGGGTTCATGGTGAATACTAGAAATTATAATTTCTTGGTATGTTATGTGAGTTATGTTTTCTTTAACAGTTACTCTCTGCATGAATAATATTTGGTTGTGATTTTATTTCATTATAAATTAGTTCCCAATTTTCATTACAATTAGAATTCTTGCACATGTTTTATATGTAGGACTTGTATGATTAATAATTATATAGACTCTATAACCCTTTAGACTCATGTCATGGGTTTTTGCATAGGGTTCCTACAAAGACACTATTATCCTAGGCAAGGATTGCATGCAATATTCAGGCTTTCTTGAATTCCTTTATTCCTTGTTAATGACCTCTGGGCATGCTAACCTTGGATCCAACCTTTATTCCCATTCTACTTATGGTTTCCTACTTTACAATTGTCTTTTCAAAACCTGATAAATATAGATACATATAATGTTATGAATACTATCGATATAAGGTTTTATGTACACATATACAATTATTATTTTTTGGGTTAAAATCTAATTTGAACGGCTCCCTTTTTCTTTCATAGCTTTATATTAATCACTGACTCATTCTATGTGCAGTGGGAATTAGTGTTGGGCTCCTGGTTTGGGTTCCCTCACTCAAATTTCCATAGTCGAAGGAATGTCTAGGGTTTTAACTTTTCAAATGTCCACCTTAAGCATTTTGTACAACAATTCTCACATTTTCTGCACTAATATATATATATATATATATATATATATATATATATACTCGAGGAAAAATCATAACTTTCATTAAGAGAATGAAAATTACATGTTGTAGATGATTTATATAGCATATGCATATATGGTAGCACAAGCCACATTCAAAAATTTATATCAATGAAAGTTAAAAATTAGTGATGAGTTCTAGAAATATATACAATAAGTGAGTTGTACATAAGATCAAATAAATAAGTGCATGCTCAAAATATCCAAAAACTCCAAAAAATTAGTGCCCACCATCCCCTTGTGTTGGTGCATCTTCATATGGCCAATGGAAATACTGGTATAATTGATTAATATTTTGCTCCTGGATCACCCAATGATCCCTTAGTAGGTCTGCATCCTCCTTGGAAAGTGAATTGGAAATATGACTCCTCTCCCTGTATATATGATGACAAGAAATATAGTCAAAGTGGTATTTTAGTAGAAATACCTCCTCCAAAATATTCTGTAGTGTGTGTGTGTGACATAAAGTTTGTTGGTTGAACCAATCAATGATAATATTTGAATCGCCAAAAATCTGGATGTGATTGCATGCTTGTTAGGTCCCTATATCACTAGTATAGCCCCTTATTATTGTTAGTGTAAACCCCTTATTGTTATTATTGTACCCTTGTAACCCCCATTTTGTTATTATTGTGCCCTTAAATTATTATTGTTAGGTCGGCTAGGATTACATTGTGGCCCACTAGGATGACATTATGGCCCCATGGACTCCTATATATAGAAAGGAGGTTTTGTGAATTGTATCATCCAAGAATTGTTCATTCATGTAATGTATTGGAGGTTGCCCCCTCGAAGTGGCTTATTTCTAAGGCGTTCATATCTCTTTTCTTCTCTTTTTGGAGCTGGTTACACAACATTTGGTATCAGAGCTTTGGATTCTAGGGTTTCGCTGCTCCAAACAGGTCATCGTGGAATTTTCGATATAACTTTTTTTCTACGAAGTGTAAGAAGCTGAAATTTTTAGGGTGCGAAGAAAACATCCTGAGGAAGCTTGTATAAAAATTTCAGATTTTGGTTCGCAATAATTTCGGAGATATGATCTGTGGAAGTCAGGTATTTGTTCAGGCTCCTAAACAGGTCATCGTGGAATTTGCGCTATAAATTTTTTTCTACGAAGTTTCAGAATCTGAAATTCATATGGCGTGAATCTGAAATCCTGAGGAAATTCATCAAAAAATTTCAGAGCTTGGTTCGTAATATTTTTGGAGATATGATCTGTGGAATGTAGTGCTTTTTCAGGCTCCTGAATTTCATCTCAAAGAGGTGATCGTGGGAAAAGTTCAATAACTCTCTCTCTGAAGATTGGATTGGAGTGCCGTCAAAATTAGTCACAAGTACACAGCCTGTAGTTTCTTTTCTATCAATTTCAGAAACAAAGGACAAAACAGTGACACGTGGCAAGTCGTACAAGTTCGCTCTACTGAACCAGTCCAGAATTAGGTCATTGTGGGAGATTGGACACAACTTTGTCTTGGAGAATCAAAATTAGGTCAGACCTGTGGCATTTGAAAGAAGCTTCAGAGGGCTACTATAGGGCTGAATTTCAGATATCGAATATTTTCAATTACAGAGATAATTCAATTTCAATATCGATCTCCTAAAAGCTAGTAAAAGGTGTGTATTTTTTTTTCGAATTGCATAAGTCTTGTTTGAAGAATCAAGTTGAATTGATTCCAAGGGCATAGTGTAGAATATATATCAGTATTGTATTCTAAAATGGCCCCTAAAAAGAATTCAACACCCATTAAGCCTTCAGAAGGCTCTACTATGACTCATGAAGATGAAGAATGGCAACAAGACATATCAAAATTACAAGAGCAAATTTCGCTCTCGCAAAGAACAACAAAAAATGAAATGAAAGTTTTGAAGAAAGGCGTGGAAACTAAGATGGATGGTTTGAAGAAAGGCGTGGAAGCTAAGATGGTTGGTTTGGAAGCTAAGATGGATGGCATGGAAGTGGGCATGGAAGCTAATATTGATGACATGGAAGCTAAGATCGATGAGAAAATGGAAAACATGAAGAATTTTCTAAAAGCAGACATGGAAGGTTTGACAAAGTTTATACAAGAAAGGTTTCCTAATGGTGAAAAGATAGTAGAAGAACCTCATGATGAGAAAAAAATAAATGTTAATTTTGATTTCATAAACTCTAATGTTGGCGGGAAGAACCACCATATTCCAAAGATGGATATGAGGAAGTTTGATGGAAAGGATCCTGTAACATGGATACTACAGATGGAGCAATATTTTGATCTCCATAACGTGCAAAACACATAAAAGGTACGCATTGCAACTTTACATTTAGAACAAAATACATTTGTATGGTATCGATGGCTTTGCTCCCATAAAAAAATTGTCACTTGGTCGATTTTTACGGAGGAAATGATAGCACATTATGAGGATACAAAGAGCAACACCTTCTTTAGCCAATTGATAAATCTCAAACAAAAGGGTTTAGTGGGGCAGCACATTGAGGACTTCCAAAAATTGAATATAAGGGTAACTGATATTCCAGAGGAACACGGGATTGATCTCTTCATAGGCACTTTAAAGGATAACATCCAACATGAAGTTCGCGTTTTGGAACCTGATTCATTGGAGAAGGCATTCGGGTTGGCAAGAAAAATTGAATGTAAAATTATGGCGACAAGGAAGCCTACCACTCACTTCTATAAAGAGGGAAGTGTTGCTACTCCTAGATTTCAACAACCTACAAGGTTGACACCACAACAATTGGAAGAAAAAAGAGCAAAAGGGCTTTGCTACGGTTGTGATAGCAAATACACTAAAGGTCATAAGTGTGCTGAGAAGAAATTATTTTACATAGATTGTGAAGAGGAAGAAGAAAATGAACAAGAAGAGGATATACACTAGGAACCAACCCTAGAAGAGGAAGAAATGAATCCGGCCATATCGTGTAATGCACTGGCAGGAATTACCACTCCTCAAACTCTCAAGATAGAAGGACATATCAAGAAGAAAAAGGTAATAGTGTTGATTGATTCGGGTAGCACCCATAATTTTATTCATTGTAAGGTAGCCAAGGAATTAAATTGTTTCCTATACCCAGCACCAGAATGTCAAGTGATGGTTGCAAATGAAGGAACTATAAATTGCTCTGGAAAATGCCATAATATCAAGCTAACCATGGGGGAATATGTATTGACTAGTCCAATGCTTTCCATTCCTATGGGAGGAGCTGATGTTGTACTAGGAGTACAATGGTTACAATCTTTGGGGACGGTAGCTTTTAATTTTCAAGAACTTTTCTTGAAATTTTTTTCAGAAGGAAAGGAAGTCGAATTACGGGGTATTGAAGGGAAGCAGGGAAGGATAATAAGCTCTAATGTCATGACAAAGCTTCTAAAGAAAGAACAACGAGGCGTAATTGCACAATTATGCTCACTAGAAGTTCCAACATCAAAATTATCTATTTCTGCAGATCTCCAACAAGTCTTGGACAATCATTCCAAGGTGTTTGAAACTCCCAAAGGACTCCCACCTATTCGTGATCATGATCATGCTATTCATTTGATTCCAGGAAGTGTTCCTCCAAACATCGGGCCTTATAGATATCCTTACTTCCAAAAGAGCGAAATTGAACGCATGATTGCAGAAATGTTAGAGGCGGGTATAATTCAACCTAGTCAAAGTTCTTTCTCTGCTCCTGTAGTATTGGTACACAAGAAGGATGGATCATGGCGAATGGGTCCGGATTATAGGGAGCTCAATAAGCTCACCATTAAAGATAAATTTCCCATTCCTGTGATTGATGAATTATTGGATGAATTACATGGAGCAATTTATTTTACCAAGTTGGATCTTCGTTCGGGATATCATCAAATTAGAATGAAGACTGAAGATATTCCAAAAACAGCATTTCGAACTCATGAGGGTCATTATGAATTTTTGGTCATGCCTTTTGGCCTTGCCAATGCACCTTCTACATTTCAAGGGTTGATGAATTCCATTTTCAAACCCTTCCTTAGAAAATTTGTGCTAGTATTTTTTGATGATATACTAATCTACAGCAGGTCTTGGAAGGATCATGTTGAACATGTTGACGGGGTGCTCAAACTATTGCAGGAGAAACAATTATATGCAAAAAATTCCAAATGTTTCTTTGGAGTACAAGAGGTGGAATATCTGGGTCATATTGTATCTCACGAGGGTGTTAAAGTGGACCCTAACAAAATTAAAGCCATTAAGGAATGGAAAGTTCCCACAACCATAAAGCAGTTGCGCGGATTTCTCGGGTTAACGGGGTATTATCGCAAGTTTGTTAAGAATTATGGGAGAATAGCAGCACCTCTAACAACATTATTGAAGAAAGATGCATTTTCATGGACTCTTGAAACAACTAAGGCCTTTGAACGTCTTAAAGAGGCAATGTGCCTAGCATCGGTCTTAGCTACACCAGACTTCACAAAAACCTTTATTGTGGAATGTGATGCCTCAGGAAATGGAATTGGTGCAGTTTTAATGCAGGAAGGAAGACCCATTGCTTTTGAAAGTCGTCCGATCAAAGGAAAGTATTTACAAAAACCTATTTATGAGAAGGAAATGTTAGCAATACTACATGCACTAAAGAAATGGCGAACTTACCTAATGGGAAGACACTTCAAGGTAAAAACTGATCATGATAGTCTTAAACACTTTTTGGAACAAAGACTATCGTCAGAAGAACAGCAAAAATGGGTCACAAAGATGTTAGGTTACGACTTTGAAATAATCTACAAAAAAGGAAAGCTGAATGTTGTTGCAGATGCACTCTCAAGAAAGAATGAAGAGGTGGAAGCATTGCTTTGTGCCATTTCTATTATCCAACCAGATTGGATAACTGAAGCAAGAGATGAATGAAAGAAGGACAAAGATGTATGGATACTCATTCAAAAGTTGCAGCAAGATCCTAGTACATCTGATACATTTAGTTGGAAAAATGATTCCTTATGGTACAAAAATCGCTTATATCTTTGTAAGAATTCCCAACTAAAACAAAAGATTCTTCTGGAATTGCACACTTCTCCTTTAGGAGGACACTCAGGATTTTTAAAAACTTACCACAGGGTGAAGAAAAATTTTTTTTGGGATGGCCTTAAATCTGATATTTGAAAGTTTGTGGCGGAATGTTTGGTTTGCTAGCAGAATAAAGTGGAAACAATTAAGACCCCAGGACTTCTACAACCTTTATCCATTCCAAGTCAACGTTGGGAGGAGATTTCAATGGATTTTATCACAAGTTTACCTAAGTCAGAAGGAAAGAGTGTCATCATGGTGGTAGTTGATAGACTTACCAAGTATGCACACTTTTGTGCATTATCTCATCCATTTAAAGCAAGTACGGTTGCTACTACATTTATGGACACAATTCAAAAGCTACATGGAAACCCAAGGGTTATTGTGAGCGACAAAGATCCCATTTTTATTGGAAATTTTTGGACGGAGTTATTTTCTTGTTTGGGTACTCAATTAGCTCATAGTTCATCTTATCATCCTCAATACGATGGTCAAACTGAGATAGTAAATAAATGTTTGGAAGGATATCTTCGTTGTTTTGTATCTGATAAACAAACACAATGGGTCAAGTGGTTACCTCTCGCTGAATGGTGGTATAACACTTCCTTCCATACTGCAGCAAAAATGACCCCATTTATGGCACTTTATGGATATCATCCACCATCCATCACATCATCTTTAAGGAAAATTCGAAGGTTCAAGCAGTGGAAGATCACATCGAGCATCAGCAAGAAGTTCTCCAACTCTTAAAGGATAACCTGAATTTGGCACAAAATCGAATGAAACAACGGGCAGATCAACATCGCAGCGAGAGAAGTTTTGATGTAGGAGATTGGGTATTTTTACGGCTACAACCATATAAACAAATGTCCCTCAAGCAAGCTAAGAAGGATAATAAATTATCGCCAGAGTACTATGGTCCTTACAAGGTGTTGCAAAAGATTGGTACTATGGCATACAAATTGGAGCTTCCTGCTTCTTCACGAGTACATCCAGTTTTCCATGTTTCATGCTTAAAGAAGGTTATAGGTGAAAATCTTCCGGTTCAAACAATATTGCCAAAACTTGATGAGGAAGGAAAAATCATATTGGAACCTGAAGCAGTCATGGAAACAAGAACTCGACATCTACGGAATCGATCAATTTCAGAGTATCTCATCAAGTGGAAGAACTTACCCACTGAAGATTCTACATGGGAGGATGAGAATTTTATACAGAAGCACCCGGAGCTACTCAAGTGTTGGGGACAACACTTTTTTGAAGGAGAGGGGCATGTTAGGTCCCTATATCACTAGTATAGCCCCTTATTATTGTTAGTGTAAACCCCTTATTGTTATTATTGTACCCTTGTAACCCCCATTTTGTTATTATTGTGCCCTTAAATTATTATTGTTAGGTCGGCTAGGATTACATTGTGGCCCACTAGGATTACATTATGGCCCCATGGACTCCTATATATAGAAAGGAGGTTTTGTAAATTGTATCATGCAAGAATTGTTCATTTATGTAATGTATTGGAGGTTGCCCCCTCGAAGTGGCTTATTTCTAAGGCGTTCATATCTCTTTTCTTCTCTTTTTGGAGCTGGTTACACAACAATGCTCTGGTCGGAGTAAAGGTAGGAGGGATCTGATACATGAGAGTTCTACATAGTTATTTGTACCCATGCCCAGGCCAATTTTTAACTTAAAGAAATGGTGTTCCGTCAAATATAGAACCACACCCCCTGGCATATCCAAAATGTTGTGTTGAGCCATCAAAGTAACACAAGGGATAGATTTGTCAGTATTTTTTGGAATAAAATTCTTGGGGGGTGGACGGTTTGGATCATCAGGGATCATATGGTATAAGGAGGTGATATGTGTAGAGATGATGTGCCAATTTGGTGGATGATCATGGAAGATGAAACAGTTTCAGGTAATCCATATGCCCCAACAAATAAGGAGGGGGAGGTTATGTATCTTGTGTGGCAGTGCAGAATGTCACCATGTATCCCATGCAAGAGGTACAGATTGGCCAGACCAGATAATGTTAAGGTTGAGGATGGTGTTCACGAGAATCCAAAGAGATAGAGTAGCAAGACAATGGAGGAATAAATTATCAGTATCCTCAACTGCTTTTTTGCAAAGAGAGCACCATGAAGGACAAATGAAAGAGTGTTTTTGTAGATATACGCCTATGGGAATCTTATATGAGAGAATGCACCAAATTAATAGTCTGGATTTTGAAGGAATTTACAGCTTCCATAAATGGCACCACCACCAACGAAATTATTGTGGCGTGTGTGCATCAAAAATTATAGGATAACCATCCTTCAGAGTATATTGTTCATATTTTGAGATAGCCCAGATGAGCTCATCATCTCTCCTAGAGATCCTAACATGTGATTCTTCCATAGTTTCATTGTAATGTGACCATTCCTTGTTCCATGAATGGGGAATGTGTATTTCGTGGAAGTTTTTCCAGGCTTGTGAGAATATGGTCGAATTGACTGGATCAGCTACCTGGTCTAGTGTATATAAACCTGCATTGTTTAAGAAAAGCATTAAGTCAGGGTATAAGAGATGAGCATTACCACAATCTGACCATGGATCACACCTAATTCAGACTTGACTGCTCATACCAACATTCCAATCCAAGCATGCTCTTATATGATCAATATAATTTAGTATGGCTCTCCAAATGGTGGAAATGTTGATTATGTTCCAATGCCCTTGTCTGATCCAATCAATTGGATGAGATGGGCTAATATGTTTTTGAATGATAACTTTGGTCCAAATACTATCAGCAATAAGGATCTGCCACCCTAATTTTACGACTAGTGCCATAGAGAAAGAGGGTAAGTCCTTTATACCCCATCCACTCCACTTTTTAGGTGGTGAACTTAGGTCCCATCTAGCCCAAAAAAAATTGTGCACTTCCTTCGAACCTATCCAAAGAAATTTGCAACATATTTGTTCTATCCTGGAAAGAATTCATTTGGGTATCCAAGCCAAAGACAACCAGTAAGCCGGGATCGCTTCTAATACAGATTTGATGAGTAAAAGGCGCCCAGCTTGAGAGAGGGATATGTGAAACCATATGTTGAGCCTCCTTTCAATTTTTGCAATAAGCCATGTCCAATCAACAAGTCTATAATTGGATGGTTTAAGTTGAAAACCTAGGTAACTTAGTCCCTCATCAAAACCAATGGGATTCAATGGAAATCTCTAAAGTGAAAAGTTTATTTCATGTGGTGAGAAACCTTGAGTTGATAGGGTATATTTATTGTGATTGCATTTCATACCTGTAGTAGTAAAAACCAATTTTGAGAAGAGTTGAAGATCGTTGTGTCACTGACAAATCAATTTAAAAATATAAGTACATCATCCAGAAATAGTAGGTGAGTTAGGATGAAATTTTCAGTGATAGTGATACCCTTCAACCTACCAAGATTTCTCTCATCTATAAATAATATGCTCAATCCTCACATAATCAATAGAAATAACAAAGGTGAAAGAGGGCATCCCTGACAAAGATGTCGTTCTGCATGGAAAAAGTTGGAAGCTTCCCCATTTATAATTACACTGAAGACCGATGTGATGCAGCACATAATCAAGTTGATGACAGCAATGGGGAATCCCATATGTGTGAGTAAAATTCTTATATATATCCAAATTTCCTGGTCAAATTCCTTAGCTAGGTCTATCTTTAGGATCATGCCTTTGATGTGCTTAGTATGCATACAGTGGAGACCTTCCTAGGCAATGCCAATGGCCTCATGGATCTGCCTATTCTCCAAAAAGGTAAATTATTCCTGTGAGATGTGAGAAGATAGTATAGGCTTGAGTTTGTTAGCAATAATCTTAGCCATGATCTTGTAGATACAATTGCAGAGTGAAATAGGTTTAAAGTCCTTGAATGATGAAGGGTTATTATATTTGGGGATGAGGGCTATATATGTGGAACTGAATGCATCATACATTCACCCTGTCGATCTAGTCTCTTCAACCACCCTGAGAAGATCATGCTCAAGTAAATAAAAAAATTTCCAGATAGATATCTACTAACCAACCATCAGGGCTAGGGCTCTTATCAATTTTTAACAATTTGAGGACCACCTCTAAATCTGTCATGGTAACTAGAAGATTGAGATCCTCAACAATATCCCTATTCAAAAACCTATCGAATATTCCAGCAATTTTTATAGTTTCTACCAATGTAACCTCTTGTGGTGCTTTATAGAGATCTCTCAAATGTTTAGTACCTAGGTTAGCCAGCTATTCAAAGGAAGAAACTAATTGTACTTCATCATTATCCAGTTCCCATATCGTGTTGATGGCCTTACGACCCATAGAAAATTGCTGAAAAAATTGGTATTTTCATCACCATCATGTAACCAAGTAGATCTACTATTGAGCCACCAGGTTTCTTCCCTATCTTTAAGGATCCTCATATGGTCTACCTCCAGTTTAATAATATAATGCTTTGATGTTGTTGTGGAGAAGTCACCATTTAATGGGTCCTAGAATTGGGCAATCTTCTGTTCAATCTTATTTAATACATGATCATCATGTATTCACTTAGCCTTAGCCCATTCAATTGATTTCTTCCTAGAAAAGAGAATTTTTCTGGAAAGGGTGGCTAAGATCGATAGATTAGAGGGGACAGGGGCACTCCTCCATGCATCATTGATCAATCTAATATAAGACTCATTATGTAACCAAGTCGATTTGAAATTGTAAGGGGCAAGTAGTTTAGGGAAATTTCCTTAGAGCTCTAGATAGATCAGTGAGTGGTCATATATACCCCCAGAACTGATTCATTGTCTATGTTAGTGTCAGTCTAGTCATACTACCATCAGTGATCAAAATTTCTCTTTTGCATTTGCATATTAGGAGTCCCATACCATAAAATTTCACCATTCCATTAGGTCATGGATTCATTGATGGTAGTGGTCTTTCATCAGTGTAATACTTGCTGACTCTCCTCTTTGTGGTCTTAGCCATGGTTCACTTTCACTCTCAGTCCATATTATTAGGTCATAAGGTTGGTCTCATTAGGTTCTAAGATCTTGCCATGGTCAAATTAACGAGTCAAGTGTCAATAAATATCAACAAGGTCATAAGGAAGTCAATAATCTCAAAGTCACAGCACCCAGAAGATCAAATAAATGTTTTATTCAGTTTGATGTAATTTTCACCTCAAAACCATGTTTTGAGGTGAAAACATGATACTTTACTTTTAATTATCATATTTATGTAATTTTATGTCATCATATGTAATAAGTCACATTTCAGAAGCTGTTATCTCCACAAAGTCACCATCTTGACCTTCAGAGAGGTTTTCCACAACATTTTTAGTTCATAATCATGTTCTAAGTATGTTCACCAAAAAGAGCCCTGAAAGAGCTTTCCAACGGTATATTACACTCTCAAAACTGACTTCTGTATTGAAATTTATGCCTAAGTGAAGAAAAGTCCTCTATACCCTAACCCTTCCCCTTTTTTCCTTCCTTCCCCTTAAACTTTATATTATTAAAGTTTAATATTATCTTTTATAAAATCACTTTTTCCCCATCCGACAGAAAATCGCATTATTAAAATCCTTAAAACACATATGTGATTTTAAAACCACTTCCCCTCATGTCCCTTTAAAACTTTATAATAAACGTTATAAAGTTTGTTATTATAAATATACCCTCCATATATAAACCACTTCCCCTCCATTACCCCTAAACTTTATCATAAAGTTTATATATATATAAATTCCCCACTGTTCCAAACCACTTCCCCACCATACCTTAGAAAATTTATAATAAAATTTGAAGTTTTATTATAATCACCGACCCGAATCCCTTTCCCTTTCCATCGCAATCGCAACAATTAATATATGCGCCCAGATTGGCCCTTTGCAAAACCTCTAATGTGATTGCATTGAGTGCTCCCGATTGTATATTTCCAATGGAAAACCCCGATTGACCCCGCCCAATTTTATCTTGGCCGTCGATCTTCACATCCGAACGGACGGCCCATACTTGATCGGCGCTTTCAAATGCCTCCTCCCGATTGACACCCTCCGATTACCCTCCACCGCCGATTTCTTCATCCAAATCAGACGGCCCACACGTTGTTATTCCATCGCAATCGGTGATTTCATATATGCTTTTCTCCCACTTCCCTTTCATCTCTCAATTCCGATTGATCTTTGGGCCCACCACATAATTCTCTTCCCTTTCATAATTAAGTAGCCATTTTCCTATGTAAGTCTTAAAATTGTGTTATATTTCGTTATTACAAAGGAATCCCCCCCATCGCATTTACTTCAATCACATCGAAAATTTCTTTGCCTTGTTCCAAATATATGTGCCCCCACTCCTAAGCCCGATTCTGATTGCGACTATATCTCCTGGTCCCACCTTAATCCCTTCCCCCCTTTCAAGTGAAATTTGGTCCTCTCCCTTTGTAAAAAAGCGGAAAACCATTTTTTGTATGTTTTAAAGGGATTCCTCAGCTATTTTATTGTATTTCCCTATCAGACATTTCCAAATCGCATCGAAAATATTCTACCCTCGTTCAAATACATATTCCCCATTCCTCCGACCCTGATTGCGATTACATCATATATTTTAACACTCCATTATATATTGCCTCCCCTCTGATCCCAATTGCGATTGTTCCATCGCAACACGTATTTTAAGCGCTCCACTATATATTGTGTTCCCTCTGCCTATTGGTTCTGATTGCGATTGTGACCCGGCCCCACCTTCTCTCCCTTTGATTCTTCCATTCAAAAATGGGTTTTTCCCTTCACCAAAGGAGTATTTTCATTTTATCTTATTTCAAATTGTTTTATTAAAAAATTCAGTTTTCTTCAAAAGAATAAAATAGTGAGAAACATTCAAAAGGCCGAGGAACTAAATATGAAAAAGTAAGACATCTTCGGCAATGGTTTAAAGAAATATTTTCTACAGGTTTCTTCTTCTCGTTCGTTGGATGTAACATCAAATTTTCAAGTGGTCAAATGTATTGTTGTTCCTTATTTTCAGGGACAAATTGTTGGTTCTCTTTTCTATCTTCAGATTTCAGTTCTTGAGCTGTTAAAACAGCTCCCTTTTTCTCTGGATCTATGTTCCCACATTTCAGTCTATTTAATGTAATTGTAAATCATTTGTAAGGCAGTTTGTAAATCAGTAAGTAGGGGAATAGTGTGGAAAATCAAGGAGAATGCTATGCACTCCATTGTAACAGTGTTGGACAGGGAATTAATAAAGAGATGCAGCTCTGATTTGTGGGATCCATGTGGTATGAAATTTAGCATTTGTTTTTTCCTTTGTGTTCATATGTAAATTTGTTAGGTTCACCTTTCATCCCTAAACATTTTCGGTTGAATTCTTTCAAGATAGAAAGGTAGAATCCATTTTTTATGCTTTGCCTTGGGAAATCATTCAATATTCTGTGTTTTTCTTCTGTTTTAAAAGGATCCATTTTCTATGCCCTTTTCAGCTCCTCACTGGTCTTTCCATCCCATTATTATTTAAACTTAATTGCTAAAATTTTCTACCTACCTTGCCCCATGAAATACCCTGTATCCTAATTTAATTCCCCAGTTTCAAACTGTCCCATTTGTCCCACACATCCCTGAAAAATTCATTCATTTCATTAAAAAAATTTCCCATTATTATACCTAGCCTAAAATCAGTTCCATTATTGTACTTTGTTGAATATCCTTTCACAGAGAGAGCCCTCTCCTAACCTTGTAGGGCTAGATACAAGGCTAAGCATGGTTTAGATGTTACCCTGATTTTCCTTTTTCAGCCTGAGGTCCAGATCAGGCGCTAACATTTCTGGTGACTCCACTGGGGAACTATTTGAAACAAAAGATTAATCACCCCAGTAATATCTTCCTTGGTAAAGAATGACAGAGTATCATATCTGAATGTTGATGGTGAACAACAGTCAGATGCATGTGAAGGCTGAATTTTTCACTTGGTGACTCCAACTTAATGTAAAGACTCCACTGGAGGACCAACTCTTTCCGCAGGAAAATGGAAGGATCTTACACAAAGTTCAGGTATTCAATGAGTAATGGTATTCATGACCTAATCTTCTTTCTTGTGAATTATTTCTTTACTTTTCCTGAAACTGTCCAGAAATTTTTTCAGAATTTGTTGCATGATAAAGTTGATCAAAATATTCACTCAACCTATTCAAAAAGTGTAAATACTGGGTTTTCTTTTGATCTTGACCTCCATCCTTTTCCCAAATCTTATGATGATCATCTTCGAAATGATGAACCCAAAGAGACCAAGACTAATCCTGTAGCTCCTTTATATACTTCTACACCTTCTATAATCCTGGATAGATATAAACCTCTCATCTTACCTCCTATACTCCATGCTTTCCCTGCTAATTATTACCTTTATTTGCCGAGGTTTGATGGTGAATGTGACAACATCAATGTTGAGCAACATGTGCAGAATGTTGAGACTTTCCTAGACCTTTTTGAATTTGATGAAGAAGATGTCAGTATTAGGCTTTTTTCTCTTTCTTTGCAAGGCAAAGTCAAGAGTTGGTTCAAAACCCTGCCTGATGCGAGCATCTCAGATTTCCAGCAATTCGTCAAAATCTTCCTCAACAGATGGGTGGTCAAACAAAACCCTTTCTTGATTTTAGAAGAGTATGCCCAGCTGAAAAGAAAGTTAGGGGAGACAGTACAACAGTTTTCTGCCAGGTTCAATCGAGTTTATTATTCGATACTTGCTGTTACACTGAAAATTGTCACCTTGACATTTTGCTGACTGTATGAGCTCAGTAACACTCATACATGCCTCCTCTGCAAGTCTTACAACCTTTGTTCCTCATTCAATGCCCTGAAAATGAAGGAAAAACCCTAAAAAGCTCAAAAAACCTTGGGTACGCAGTTAATATGAAGCCTACCTGCGTTTTTAGCTAGGGTCCGCATGTAATGTGAAGATAAACTGCGTTCTAGAACGCATTTTTCCAGTGTAATGCATGCGGTACCCCTGTAAAGTCAAAAATGCGCGAAATTAAACCAAAAAAGTTGAATTTTGGTCAATTCTGGAAGGTTCTGGATGAGATTTTTTGGGGATGAGTACGCTTTGGTAAGGTGCATGTATCCCACACCTTAAGGAACTAATCCCTTGATGTGAGGAGCCTATCCCTTTGAAGGAGGGTTCTATCCCTTTAATGGTGGAATCCTAACCTCCTCATCTGCTCTATAAAAGGAGGCATTGGGTAGCCTAAAAGGGTTAAGTTTTGATGGAGATTTTGGAGATTGAGGATTAGAGTTCAGCTTTATGTGTGATTGAGTTGAAGAGATTTTGAGAGGAAAGATCACATACCTCTTTATGCTTCTGGAGGAAGAGTGCAAGACTTATCAAAGTAGAGGAGATTCCTGCTTCGGACCCCGGGAAGGCCTTTCGAACATCAAGGCTAAGGTTGTAAGGTTCTTCTGTATATTTTAAGATTAATACAATCAAGTTCTGTTTTTCTCAATAAATTGTCGTTCGATTGTTTATTTCAACAAGTTGTCGTTTGATTGTTTATTTCATAGATTCCTTGATCACTATGATAGGTATGTTTTATAATTATTTGCTATACAGGTGCTATTGATATTTTCTTATTTGTGATTGCAGATCAACGAAAGATGATACTTTCTTGTGACAAAAGGGCCCTTGTTGCGACGAAGGATTATTGATGCAACGGAAGCACTGCAACCGCAAATAAGCATTTGGATCTAAGGTAGGATCGACACCTTCATAACATTTATTTGTAAAATGAATATACTTAGAGAAAGACAAACTTAGTTGTTCTTTTGTTGCTAGATTGTCTTCTGACACTAGGGAGATCGGTCTTGTCCGCAAGAACGATTTATCCGGCCAACAAATTGGCGACTCCACTGGGGAAAGAACTTGTTGTTTTTGGTTCTCTTTTATTTTGATTTGAGGAAAATTTTTTCCTAGTTTTTGATTGATTGATGTCTTCCTGGGTAGCTTAGGTTTTCTTTGTTTTTTAAAGTTTTGAAATCTTTTATGTTTTTCTTGAAGTTTTCAGGGGACCGCACTTTGTCTTCACACACAGTGCGGGCATATCCGCACTTTCCTTAAGTAAACAGTGCGTGACCGCAACTGTTACTTCTGGGACCTGCGGACCTTGTTAAAAGTCTTGAAAAACTTAGATTTCTTCTTTTAGTTTAGTTTAGATTTGATTTAGGATTCTTAGCATCTACCCAGATCTGTATTTTTCTGTCAAAAATCTCTTGTTTCTGAATTTCTTTCAGCAAATTCTTCATCTCATCAATCTCCATTAAGTTAATTGGGTGTTTTGAGTCTCTTTTTTGAGAAATTCTTAATTTGATTTCCTTTGTTCATTACTTGGAGGTTTGTCTCAGTCTTTTCACAATTTTGCATCTTTTTGCTTTTGTTTTTGCAAAAAAATTTCCCCCTCATTCGCCGGGGGGGGGCTAAATTGTGTATGAGTGTTAATCGCCTTTGAGTATTTTTATTTTTGATCTTTGGAACTCTCACCCGATTTTCTTGACTTCCACTTGATTGGTTCTTAGATTACATTAGAATCATCTTGTGTTTGAGAATTCTCTTGCATAGATCACATTTGCATAATTAGAATTCTTATTTTCAGAATATGAATGAAAAATGTGCATAGATTACATTTGCATACTTTTCAAGTGGATTGTGCATAGATTACAATTGCATAGTTTACATTCTGAAAAATCAATCGTAGATTTAGATCAGTTTTCTTTGATTTGAATTTAGATGATTTTATGTTTGTTTAAAAAAAAAAAAAAAAAAAAAAATTGTTTTGGGATTGATTTGCATTAGTTTTTCTTGATAAAATTAGTGCATTAGAGAATTTGTTATATTTTCTCTTATTTATCAATCTTTGCATTGTTGGAAGTGATGGAAACTCTCTCCTTACTTTAGTTAGGATTCATCGAATTGAAAAGATTACATTATCATATTCGATTGCATTCAGTTTTGGTTCGGGTCATATCACCATTGGTTTCATATCCATTTACCCTTTTGAGTAATAACAGCCTAAATAACACAGCGCTTAATTAAAATTCATCTAGTAATTTTTACATTTTTAGGGCTCTTTCCACCAATCTAGCTTAGGCTAGTGTCTTGGAATAGGTTTTAGTTAACTCTCCAAGACAGTAAAACAAACAAGTAGTCGATCTTGCGGTAGGAAAAATTCCAATTGTTGCATATATGCTCTGGGAAGCTCCTCTTAAAGGAGTCAAGCACGAGATCATATCTAAACCAGTGAGGTAATCAATCCTTCCTCATTGGGAACGATAGAAGATATACACGTATTAACAACGGTAAACCTCGGATTGACCATTGTCGAGGAGCCTGGGGTCACTTGTCGGTAAACCTTGGATTATTTCATGGAGCCTTCAAGGGGATTGAGCTTTGTTACTCTACCCTTGCGTGTGTATCGGATCGTAGACTGTTCCCCTAGGTATATTTGTTTCTGTTGGTAACCTTAGTGGCCATAATGTCTAGGGTTATTTCCTAAGGTGACGGTGGAGGGAAGATCCCACTGTACCTGGAGCAGACGTCGACTAGACTCACTTGGACTCTCTGGGGGGTTCTCTTCACACGAGATGGTTTTGTGAAGAAACTTGTGCCAGTCTGTTTCATTAAGCAGGTTTTCGGGGTAACTGTTCCAACCGCCCTTTCTGTATTAAATTCTACGATGTTGGATTTCATCACCAACTAGTGTTTTTAGTACGGGAAGTTGCTGTTTGTGTGTGGTTTGACTCCTAGATTTGATAGCGCGTGTTAATTTGTTTGTTTTTACTTTTAGAGACCATAGGTGTGAATTGTGAATTTTAATTGTTAGGTGTGAATTGTTAATTGTTAATTTTAGTTTTAATTTGTTAATAAAATTCACTGAAGTTGAATATAATGGCAACTGTTCCGGAATTTACCAACCAAGGAACCCCTCTTAATGAGATTCCTAGTACTTTTCCTTGCTTTGGAAATGTTGGTCCTCCTTATATGGCTACTTTGTCACTACCTGGATTTACAATAGGTTTACCGATATGGTTATTTTCAACTTCGTTGGCCCCGAACACTCCAATTGTTTCACCTCAACCGGATGCTTCACCTCAACAGAGTTCACCATCTCAACATCACCAAACTTTTGTTGACCCTTCACCTTCTTCGCCTAATATTTCTTCCTCCATTTCTTCCTCCATTTCTTCCTCTTCGCCTGGTAAAAGCCTTGACGCTAGTAACCAGGTGACTAAGAAGAAGAAGAAAGGGAAGAAGAAGAAGAAGAAGAAGCAGCAAGATAAGAAAGGAGTCAACCAACCAACCATGGATGTAAGTGTTAGTTGTGTTGAGGAAACCTCCAACATGCATCGTAAACCCAAATACCCTTGCAGGCTTTGTAAGGGTGACCACTTCCTTATCAATTGTCCTGGTATTCCAAAGGTTTTGGAAGTATGGTCAGAAAAATCTCATCAACTTCTCGTTGATCCATCAACCAATGATAGTCAGGTTCTTGGGAAAAAGGGTAAAGTTAGGTTTCCTTGTAAGTTATGCAAAGGGAGTCATCAAACTCACATTTGCCCTCACATGGATGAAGCCTCAAAATTGTTGGAAAACCTTACTATTCCACAACAAGAATTTCCAACTGGTTACCGTAAACTTTCTCCCAACCTACCGTCAACTGACGGAGTGATTGATCTAGTTTCAAGTACAGTCGATCCCACTCTTCCATTGGAGAGTGAAACTCATATCACTCGGGTTGATGATCCATTAGTTGATCAAGTGGTCGATTCAATTTCACTTTCGGTCGATCCCATTCTCCCTGTAGAGAGTGAACTTCATACCGCTCAGGTTCTTCTTGTTACATCAGATTCTTCTACGCCAGGGGGCATTTCACCTGTTTCTACAGAACCCCCTCCAAGTACCGAGGTCTTTTCCTTTGATTGGAATAGACTGACAGAACCTCGTCTTCCTTCCTCTATCCCTTTCCAAATCGTTGTGAAGTTTGGTGGTAGGGACATACATCGCACACAGGTAGATGAAGGTGCTTCTGTTAGTATTTTATCCTCAACTGCTTGGAAAGCTTTGGGTTCCCCTCAGCTTGTGCCTATTACGCAGAATCTGAAAGCTTTTAATAGAACCATTAGTGAACCTTTAGGGATCCTTCCTAAGTTCTCTATTACTTTGGAAGGAAAAACTGTCTGTATTGATCTTATGGTAGTTCGAGGCCCCTTGGATTTCAATTTACTCCTTGGGCGAGACTATGTCTATGCAATGAAAGCTGTTGTATCGACACTCTTTCGCGTGATGTCTTTCCCTCACAATGGCAATATTGTGACTGTAGACCAGCTTTCTTTCGCTAGTCTTGATTCGACTACCAATAATCCGACATCCCTAAATGTTCCTTTTTCTAAAGTGGTATCTACCCTGCCACGGGTTAATTATGTGGCAACTAGTCCCATGTTTTCAATTACCGATGGAAGCGAGCCTCTCACTGTTTGCTCAACTTCCTATGACTTAGATCCGGTAATTGACATGGAAAACTCTATGGGATTACTTGAACGCGATGTTCTTATCCCTTTTGAGTCCCTTGACATGTATTCCTTCCAAGGAATTGTTCTTCCATCTGATGAAGACCTATTGGAAGCCATGATCGAGGTGTGTCCATTGACATGTGTTTCTTCCAGTTGGAAGCCATGATCAATGTCGTGTGAGGAGAGTTCCTTTTACTGTGTCAACCTCGTTAAAAAATGAATCAATCATCCGAGGACAGTTCCTTGTACTGTGTCAACCTCATTAAAAAATGAAACAGTGAGTGTGAGGATAGTTCCTTGTACTGTGTCAACCTCGTTAAAAAATGAATCAGTGGCTTGTGAGGATAGTTCCTGTTACTGAGTCAACCTCATTAAAAAATGAATCAGGTGTGAGGAGAGTTCCTTGTACTGTGTCAACCTCGTTAAAAAATGAATCAGTGGTGTGAGGAGAGTTCCTTGTACTGTGTCAACCTCGTTAAAAAATGAATCAGTGAGTCTGAGGATAGTTCCTTTTACTGTGCCAAGCTCGTTAAAAAATGAATCAGTAGGCGATGAGGACAATTCTTTTCCTGTGTCAACCTCATTAAAAAATGAAACAGTAGGTAGATTGTAGAGAGTAGATAGATAGATTAGAAATAAGTAGTTTCTGAGGACAGTTCTTTTCCTGTGTCAACCTCGTTAAAAAATGAATCAGTTAGTCGAGAGAATAGTTCCTTTTCTTGTGTCAAGCTCGTTTAAAAAATGAAACAAGCTGCTGTGAGGATAGTTCCTTTTCCTGTGCCAACCTCATTAAAAAATGAAACAGGTGTCTGGAGCAGAGTTCTTGTCTTGTGTCAAGCTCCTTAAAAAATGAAACATGTAGGTAGATTGTAGAGAGTAGATTGCTAGATTAGAAATAGGTAGTTTCTGAGGACAGTTCTTTTCCTGTGTCAACCTCGTTAAAAAATGAATCAGTTGATCTGAGGAGAGTTCCTTTTACTGTGTCAACCTCGTTAAAAAATGAATCAGTCGGTATGAGGATAGTTCTTTTCCTGTGTCAACCTCGTTAAAAAATGAATCAGTTGGTCTGAGGATAGTTCCTGTTACTGAGTCAACCTCATTAAAAGATGAATCAGGTATGAGGACAGTTCTTTTCCTGTGTCAACCTCATTAAAAAATGAATCAGTAGGTTATGTAGGTAGATTAGAAATAAGTAGTTAGCTGAGGATAGTTCCTTTTACTGTGTCAACCTCGTTAAAAAATGAAACATGTTGCCATGAGCATAGTTCTTTTCCTATGTCAAGCTCGTTAAAAAATGAAACAAATCCTCCCCTAATTGAGTCGAGTCTTTGAATAGACCTCGTAAATGTTAAGTCGTATATTTAGGTTAGTTTTTAGGTCGGGTCTTTCATAGGATCTCGTAAATGAACCTTCATTCCATCCAACGATTAATTACCAGATGTGTACTTAGTTGAATGAAATGAAGCTGGGGGGCATGCGCTCTAGCAGTTACGCTTGGGGGGCATCAAGCACAGTTTTCTCTCTGTTTCAAGCTTGTGTAAAAATGAAACCACTCTAAAGCATAGTTTTTCTTTGTTTCAAGCTTTTGTAAAAATGAAACCTATCTGGAGTCAATTTTGGTTATTTTCAAGACTCGTTAAACTCATGAAAATCCTGAGATTATTTTGCTATATTTCATTCTCGTAAAAAACATGAAAATGCCGAGTTCTTTCCGTCTTTTCCTGCTCGTTAATTAAATTGAAATTCGGCCACATGAGTACATTTTTATCCCTTTTTCGAACTCGTTAAAACTTACGAAAAAGTGAAAACCATGAGTACATTTTTATCCCTTTTTCGAACTCGTTAAAACTTACCGAAAAAGTGAAACTTTGGAGTTCTCTTTTAAGCCCTTTTCAGACTCTCTAAACATGAAAAGATCGCCGAGTACTTGATTGTTCGAACTCGTTAAAGTAAATGAATAATCGTCCCTTCAGTATAAGTTTACCCCTTTTACGGACTGAAATGGACTATTTACGAAAAAGGTATACGTTGACTAAATACGGTCAATAGAGTTCTCTCTCGCATTATTTCATCCTTTTTCGGGCTTGAGAGACTAAATTTACGAAAAAGTACACCCACGGAGTTTTCTTAAGTTTTTCTTCTGACTCCCTAAAACTGAAAAACACCGAGTTTCTCCTATACTGGACTTGTTAAAACTTAACAGTAAAGGACCTGTTTAATTTTCAACGGGAACGAACCACTCCTTCTTAGGGTTTGAATTTTAAACTAAGTTGGACTCATCCGAAGGATGAGCTTATAACCAAGCAAATGTTATCCTCCTCAAGCTTGTCAAAAATAAAGAGGTACTTGCCAGAAATGGTGGGGGAAAAGAGAGAAAAACGAACCTGTTTGTTACATTTTGATTATTCGGAAAACCATTAACCACTCTTGAACACGACACTTTTTGTCCACCTGGGTTGGGAAATCCTTTGCCTAACAGTTAATCAAACCACATTGAAAGTCTTCAGCCGGTTTCTGGGTATTAGCTTTGGGTCAATTGTCACCAAGCCATTTGCAGTGTCGTTATGTGTTCAAGAGTACAGTTCAAATAAACCATTCATTTGCGAAATATCTGTCATCCATTTTGACCATCCCTGAGTCAGTCCTTGCCAATATATTTTCAAAACTTGATCTATGATTTCGTGTTGTGGGCTTCCCTACGACGGATCACTTTCTATCGACGACAACTCATTATCTAGGAAGTTGATCCAGAAATCGTCAGTACCTTGAAATCTGCATGCCTCAATGGCAGGTTTCTCGCCTTTGACGACAGGTTGCATCATTGACCTTCGATCGAATGATTCCGTGACATGTTCGACTTCAGCTCATTCATTCACATTTCATGGATTGTACTGAGTACTTTGAGAGCCATTGACATTACTGGTGGTTACTCTCACACTTGTTAACAGTTTACATCATTGATTGGTAATCAAGTGGTTTCTACCATGTTCGACTTCAACACATTTATTCACATGGATAGAATCGTACTAGTTCGAGATGCGGAAATCAAGACCCTGGATCTAGTTTCTACCATCCAGGCTGCGAGGAATTTTGTTATTATACAGTAGACTATTTATAAACAGATGGCTGCGTCCATGCTGTGTCGACATATGTCTATACTGTTGATGTATTCAAAATCATTCCTGTATCAGAACAATTTAGATTAGTTTAGTTAGTTTTTGATCTGAGTATGGGAATGCCTACCTCAGAGATGATATGATTACATATATATATATTTTGCATTGAATGTTTTTACAGGTTCCGACTGGGGTGTCCACGGGATGATCCTTGAAATGATAAAGTACTTCACTCTTCATATATGACAGACTTCATCTTCATCTATTCCAGACTTCGCACTTTAGGGGGCAATCTGTTACACTGAAAAATGTCACCTTGACATTCTGCTAACTGTATGAGCTCATTAAACACTCATACATACCTCTTCTGCAAGTCTTACAACCTTTGTTCCTCATTCCATGCCCTGAAAATGAAGGAAAAACCCTAAAAAGCTCAAAAAACCTTGGGTACGCAGTTAATATGAAGCCTACCTGCGTTTTTAGCTAGGGTCCGCATGTAATGTGAAGATAAACTGCGTTCTAGAACGCACTTTTCCAGTGTAATGCATGCGGTACCCCTGTAAAGTCAAAAATGCGCGAAATTAAACCAAAAAAGTTGAATTTTGGTCAATTCTGGAAGGTTCTGGATGAGATTTTTTGGGGATGAGTACGCTTTTGTAAGGTGCATGTATCCCACACCTTAAGGAACTAATCCCTTGATGTGAGGAGCCTATCCCTTTGAAGGAGGGTTCTATCCCTTTAATGGTGGAATCCTAACCTCCTCATCTGCTCTATAAAAGGAGGCATTGGGTAGCCTAAAAGGGTTAAGTTTTGATGGAGATTTTGGAGATTGAGGATTAGAGTTCAGCTTTATGTGTGATTGAGTTGAAGAGCTTTTGAGAGGAAAGATCACATACCTCTTTATGCTTCTGGAGGAAGAGTGCAAGACTTATCAAAGTAGAGGAGATTCCTGCTTCAGACCCCGGGAAGACCTTTCGAACATCAAGGCAAAGGTTGTAAGGTTCTTCTGTATATTTTAAGATTAATACAATCAAGTTCTGTTTTTCTCAATAAATTGTCGTTCGATTGTTTATTTCAACAAGTTGTCGTTTGATTGTTTATTTCATAGATTCCTTGATCACTATGATAGGTATGTTTTATAATTATTTGCTATACAGGTGCTATTGATATTTTCTTATTTGTGATTGCAGATCAACGAAAGATGATACTTTCTTGTGACAAAAGGGCCCTTGTTGCGACGAAGGATTATTGATGCAACGGAAGCACTGCGACCGCAAATAAGCATTTGGATCTAAGGTAGGATCGACACCTTCATAGCATTTATTTGTAAAACGAATATACTTAGAGAAAGACAAACTTAGTTGTTCGTTTGTTGCTAGATTGTCTTCTGACACTAGGGAGATCGGTCTTGTCCGCAAGAACGATTTATCCGGCCAACACTTGCCGATATAAGACCTCCTCCTGGCTCAGCTCTCTTACCTTACCCGGGCGCTTTTGATCCAGAAATGGAGTTTCAGCTGAGAGAAAGGAACTTAGCAACACTTGAAGAAATACAGAACAGTGCAGTATATGTAGAAGCTAATCTATTGATCAGAAGAGCAATACTGGAGGAAGAAGAAAAGAGGAATGTTGCAGAACACTCGACATCTTCAGAGGTAAAGCTATACCTTTTGGTAAGCACAGTAGAAGAGATGGTGTGAAAAATCACTGCAAGGAATGAAATGGATGTTCAAGAAAAAGTGGTTGATCCAAAAAAATTTCTTTCTTATCCCAGTTATCATCGATCTAACAATGACTGTGTTATAGAACATCTCGGAGACGAGAGATCTCTCGATATGACTTGTATACTTGATGATGTGTTTTATGTTGATGATTTTCCAAAGTTTGATCAATACGATGATGATGATTTTGTTTTCCAAACAAAATCTAATCTTGCAGAGCAATCGACAGTTGGTTTATGGGAGGAAGTTCAGTTTCAACAGCTTGAAAATAGTAATCATCTGATGCATATCATTCAGGACAGTGATGAAGAAAGTCTGGAAAATATGGAAGTAAGTGAGGGATCTTTGCCTCTTTGTTTCGCCTCAATTCAGTTCATCAAAGATAACTTTCATGCAATTAGAAAACAACAATCTCTTAGTTTTAATGTTGACGTTGAGACAGATAGTGAAATTCTTGAGGAAATTGTTAATGAGAAATCTTCTCCTAAAATGGTTGATGAAATCATTTGCGATATAAAATCTCCCCTAGCTCCAGATTTGCAACCACCAAATGCAATTGAAGGTCAGATTACAGATAAAGGCTTGGAATCTGAGACATATGATGAAATGATGCAAAATGATTTTGTACCATTATGTTTTGAAGCATTTCAATTTTTAAAGCAGAATTTTCATAATATCTCTAAAGGAAAGGATGAACAGTCTGTAGAGTGTCATGCAGTCTCATTAAAGTCAATAGATACATTGCAGTAGTATTTTCAAGTTTTGTATGACCTGATAGCTGATGTGTTGGATGATATTTTCTCTAAAAATCCTTCTTCATTGGCTAACCATGTGCCAGAAAAGAGTGTTGACAATAACTCTATTCGAAAGTCGACTTCATTGTCTTGTTTAGCAGATGTTTCATTACAAAGCTCATATCAAGATTTGCAGTCATATAAGGAGACTAATGAAGAAGGCTTTTGTTTTTTTTTTATCATCAAGAGAGATTGGTTATTCACGAGTTTCAGGATCCTTCTGTCAACTTGCTATAGTCATCAAAGAAAGATAGCACAGATGTTAGGAAAATTTTAATATCAAGGTATGAAGATTACCTGGAGCAGAGCAGTGATGTATTAATGGAAATCAATATCTATTCTTATGAAGACCCTTTCGCAGCATTCTTGAGGTCATCCAGTCAACTCATGCTTTGCAAGTTTATCAAAATTCAACTTGATTCCAAGTTTCCATGGGAGTTGCTTTTCAGTTCTTCTCTCTACTTGCTCATTAGAAATCACTTGGGGAGAATTCAAATAGCAGCCAGGATGCTTACATGGTTGCATTGGTTGTTCCATTTCACTTGATCAGGTGGTGAATAGAACAATTAGAGTAGGTTTGATGAACAAGCTCAATTATGAGCATCTTTCCAATTTGTCAATTGTGTTTTAGTCATGTCTTAAGTCATTCTGGTTTTATTATGGTTTTCAGTCTTAGCCTTGAGTCAAAGACAGTATGCATTGTCTTTTTTTTTTTTTTTTGACTCCATGCCCAATGGATAAGGCTACCTGGTTTATGGTGTTCTTGGCACCTCCAAGGAGCTACCATCCCCATTAGAGCCAATGTTAGTGTCATTCTAGTCATACTTCCATTAGTGATCAAAATTTCTCTTTTGCATTTTCATATTAGGAGTCCCATACCATAAAATTTCACCATTCCATTAGGTCATGGATTCATTGATGGTAGTGGTCTTTCATCAGTGTAATACTTGTTGACTCTCCTCTTTGTGATCTTAGCCATGGTTCACTTTCACTCTCAGTCCATATTATTAGGTCATAAGGTTGGTCTCATTAGGTTCTAAGATCTCGCCATGGTCAAATTAATGAGTCAAGTGTCAATAAATATCAGCAAGGTCATGAGGAAGTCAATAAACTCAAAGTCACAGCACCTAGAAGATCAAAGAAATGTTTTATTCAGTTTGATGTAATTTTCACCTCAAAACAATTTTTTGAGATGAAAACATGATATTTTACTTTTAATTATCATCTTTATGTAATTTTATGTCATCATATCTAAAAAGTCACATTTCAGAAGATGTTATCTCCACAAAGTCACCATCCTGCCCTTCAGAGAGGTTTTCCACAAAATTTTCAGTTTAGAATCATGTTCCAAGTATGTTCAGCAGAAAGAGCCCTAAAAGATCTTTCCAACGGTATATTACACTCTCAAAACTGACTTCTGGATTGAAATTTATGCCTAAGTGAAGAAAAGTCCTCTATACCCTAACCCTTCCCCTTTTTTCCTTCCTTCCCCTTAAAATTTATATTATTAAAGTTTAATATTTTCTTTTATAAAATCCCTTTTTCCCCATCCGATGGTAAATTTCATTATTAAAATCCTTAAAACACATATGCGATTTTAAAAACACTTCCCCTCATGTCCCTTTAAAACTTTATAATAAACGTTATAAAGTTTGTTATTATAAATACCCCCTCCATATATAAACCACTTCCCCTCCATTACCCCTAAACTTTATAATAATTTTTATATATATAAATTCCCCACCATTCCAAACCACTTCCCCGCCATACCTTAGAAACTGTTGAAAATGCAACAAGATGATGGAGCTTAGTGAAAAGAAGTCGCCTTCACTAAGTGGGCCCGCAGGCTATTTTTGGCGCAAAGTCTATTTTTAGACTATGTCTATTTTTAGACATATAGATCATGGTCTATGAGTTGTAGGATGCTATTTATGGATGATTGGTCAAGTTGGTAAAAATATATGGACCTCTATTTTTAGACATTGGGCGGAATCTATTTTTAGACTGCCAGTCTAAAAATAGAACAGTCGAATATTATTAACCCTTAATAATATTTGGAATATAAACATTATCTTATCCTCTTGGAGCACTTCAGTTTGGTGCTTGGATGTGGCACATGCAGTTGACAGAAGGAAATACACTTTTCCTATGGGTTAGTTGAGCTATTGCATGGTTGACTTCAGTTAGAACTCATGTGGCAGAGTTTGGTGGAGTTGATGAGACAGTTGGTGGAGTTGTGTTCTGTTTAACTTAGTTGAACTAGTTGTATTTAGTCTAACTAACAAATACACTAGTGATGAGTGGTGTGAATTAATTATTAATTAATTCACTAATTATTAACTCATAAATCAACTAAATAACACATCATTTAACTGCAATGCATGGACAGTTCAGTGGAGACCAGTGTTAGAGGTGGGTGAAAGGGTGAGTCTACTATCAGTTGTGACTATAGTTGTGCATGGGATTTGCACACACATTGATTGAGATTGCCAATGAGGATTGCGCAGTACAAGTCAGTGGGATTAAAACTTGGATCTCATCATTATTCATCTTGGATTGCGCAGTAGAGGCAGGCAGACTTGTGGAGGAGATTTGAACCTGTGACTTGTTCATCTCAGAGCTAGTTTTGTGTGTAGCATGTGAGATAGTGCTGAGAGCTGTGAGGAGCTTTGTGCTATGTATTGTTACATGTTCTCTATCATTATAATATACAGATAGTTGGGGGTTTTCAGCTATTAGCTTTCCCCATTACATACTGTGTTATATGTGTGCTTGATTATGTTTTAATGTGCGCATGCGACTGCTTCTATTTCCGCAAATTGATGATCAATTGTAGAAGAGGTTATGTATTATGCATGAAGCTGAAATAGTGTGTAATTAGGATAATATCGGTGAATAATTCAACTATCATTCAAATTTCTACATGGTATCAGAGCGAGAATTGATCATCGGATCTATTACAGTGATTACAATTTATTTCAGTAGACAGAGTCTGTAAGCGGGCCTGGTAGCCTCTGGATCCATCCTTTCTTTGAAAGGTGATATATCCAGTAAATTCCCCTACAGTCAATCTCTGTGCTAGAAATAATTTGTTCTCACAGATCATAAGTGGTTGAGTTTTGAGCTGGTGGAATTCGAATTTGCAGAAGAGTTTTCTTGGTGTCAAAGTGTAAATGTCTTTCAACGGATTGCAATTGGAGTATGCCCTTGAGGGCAGCTCGAATTATGTTGCATGGAAGGACAGGATGGAGGCGGTGTTAGATGACAATGGGTTGAAGGAGTTCATAGATGCTGAAGTCCCAAAGCCTACTGATGCTGCTCAGGTTGAGGCTTGGAAAAAGAAGATGGCAAAATGTCGAAGGATTCTGTTGGAAGGCGTGAAGGATCACATTGTATCCAGCTTGCACAGAAAAACTTCTCCATACTTGATGTGGAAAGCATTGATAGATTTATTCCAAAGCAAGAGTGACCAGAGGAAGTTGGCGCTCAAGGATAAACTCAAAAACATAAAGATGGAGAAAGGCGACAGTATACCCAAGTACCTCACGAAGTTCACCCAATGCAGGGATGAGTTGGGAAGTGTGGGGATGACTGTAGATGAGGAGGACTTGGTGGACTTGGCTCTCCTTGGTCTTCCGAAGAGTTGGAATTCCTATCAGGACTCTGTCAATGGTCAGGAGAAATTTCCAGGATGGGAGCGACTTTGGTCGGATCTCATGCAAGAGGAGATAAGGCGGAGTACCAGGGACGAACCTTCATCAAAGGCATCTGATCAAGAAAATTGCGCTTTGGCTGCCAAAGCAAAGAAGGGGAAGAGCAAGAAAGCTTCTCATTCTGGTGTGAAAGGCAAGAAGTAGGACATGTCCAAGGTGAAGTGCTTTCACTGTCACCAGCACGGACATTATGCCACAAATTGTCCGCCGAAGAAGAAAAATAAGCATGTTGTTGGATCTGCAGCGGGAGAGGCCTTAGCCTCGCAGTTTGAGATGGATTTTTCATTGATCGCATGCTTGGTATCAAGTGTGATGGGTTCAGTTTGGTTCTTGGACAGTGGTGCATCTTTTCACATGACAGGAGATCGAGATTTGTTTTCAGATCTGGATGAGAAAGATCTTGGAGTGCACATCGAGATGGGCGATGATGGTAGATATAGTGCGACCGGTATCGGTACCATTTCCTTTGAGATGGAGTCTGGAAAACCCTTCGTATTGAAGGAAGTGATGCATGTTCCATGATTTAAGAAGAATCTTATCTCTGTGGCGATGTTAGAAGACAAGGGATATGATGTTGTCTTCAGCGAGGGAAAGGCTTTCCTGCGCAGTAAGAAAACTAGAGAAACCCGGAAGATAGGGGTTCGAGTCAAGAACCTTTATCAATTGCAAGTAGATGGCATGCAAGGCAGAAGGAGTGGTGAGCCGGGATGATGGCGAGCTGTGGCACCGGAGATTGGGCCACCTTCACCATGGAGCTTTGAAGATACTACAACAGATTTCTACTGGGCTTCCTAAGGGCACTCTTGCGCAGTCAGATCAGTGCAAGGGGTGTACCTTGGGAAAATTTGTGAAATCCACCTTTCACGAGAAGGATAGTCGCGCCACGACGATCCTTGAGAGAATTCACACAGACGTGTGTGGACCTTTCTCAGTAGCTTCGACAGCAAAGCACATGTACTATGTGATCTTTGTTGATGATTTCTCTCGGAAGTGCTGGATCTTCTTCATGCAGAAGAAGAGCGAGACATACTCAAAGTTCTGTGAGTTCAAGGCGCTGGTTGAGAAGGAATCGGGGAAGCATGTGAAGGCTCTTAGGAGCGACAATGGTGTGAATTCATCTCTGCTGAATTCAAGGACTTTTGCAACGCAGAAGGGATTCGGAGAGAGCTCATCGCACCCCATAACCCACAGGAGAACGGGGCTGCTGAGCGGAAGAACAGAACGATCGTGGGTGCTGCACGGGCGATGTTGCATGATCAGGGCCTACCCCTTCACTTGTGGGCTGAGGCATGCAATACTACAGTATATGTGCAGAACCGTTGTCCTCACAAGATACTTGGCATGAGTACACCAGAGGAGGCGTTTTCTGGTAAGAGGCCTGATATTTCCCATTTGAGGATTTTTGGTTCACCTGTCTACATTCATGTGACGAAGGATGCCAGGAAGAAGCTGGAGCCAACCGCAGAGGTTGGGATATTTGTGGGGTACACTGATACACCCCACAACTATCGTGTGTATTTTCCAGACAGTCGCAAGACTGTTGTGCGACGGGATATCAAATTTCAGGAGGAGAAAGCCATGAAGTGTTCGCTTGAGAGGGAGCCACACTTGCATGCAGATGAGGAGCTATTAATTCCTAAGGATGAGCTTCAGGATGTGGATCAGCCACAAGAGGAAGTTCATGGAGTGGAAGAGACCACTCATGCAGTGCCAACCATCAGAGGGCGGAAGCGCACTACAGAAGCTGAGCGACTGGCTCAAGATGCAGAAAAGGTTGTAGGACCACCTACAGCACAGCACAGACAGAGATAGTCACCAGACCGGTACACTCGATACATGGCTCTTGTGAGAAAATGTGTTGTGATAGAGCCATCCTCTTTCGAGGAAGCTGTGGAGGACCCCACATGGGTAGATGCCATGGTGGAAGAGTATGATTCGATTGTCAGAAACAGTGCATGGGAGATTGTCCCAAGGCCGGAAGGGAAATCAGTGGTGGGTTCGAGATGGATCTACAAAGTGAAGTAGGCAGCTGACGGGAGTGTGGAGAAGTACAAGGCAAGATTTGTTGCCCGAGGCTTCTCACAGATAGAGGGGATCGATTATGAGGAGACCTTTGCACCTGTCGCAAGGTATTCTTCCATATGGACGATCCTAGCTCTCTCAGCGCAGATGGGGTGGCACATTCATCAGATGGATGTGAAGACTGCGTTCCTCAATGGAGTCATTGAGGAGGAGGTGTACATAGAGCAGCCCAAAGGTTTCGAGATCTTCAGCAGCGAGTCGCATGTGTGCAGGCTCAAGAGAGCACTGTATGGGTTGAAACAAGCACCTTGTGCTTGGTACACACGGATAGATAGTTATTTCACCAGACTTGGATTCTCCAAGAGTGAGGTGGATCCTAACCAGATTGTGGTGGAGGGTAAGTTGCTGATCATTGTACTTTATGTAGATGATTTGATTTTGACAGGTGATGAGCTGTTGATACTCTCATGCAAGGATGATCTTGCAAAAGAGTTTGAGATGAAGGACTTGGGCCTCCTTCATTATTTCCTGGGATTGGAAATTTGGCAACGCAGTGGTGGACTGTTTGTTTCTCAGGGTAAGTATGCCCGGGAGATACTGGAGAAGTTCAACATGCATGGCTGCAAGCCTGTTGATACTCCTCTTCCTAGAGGTTGGAGGAAGGAGGATGCTACTTCAGCAGAGGTAGTGGATGCCACTGTTTATCGACAGTTGGTGGGGTCACTTATGTATCTGGTCAATACACGACCCGATATATGCTATGCTGTTAACCAGCTTTCACAAGCTATGGTTAAGCCAACCAAGCTCTTCTGGAAGGCAGGAAAGCATGTATTGTGTTATCTTAGAGGCACATCGGGATATGGATTGTGGTACAGACAGGAGGATGAGGTGAAGCTATGTGGCTTCACGGATGCAGATTAGGCAGGGAGCCCAACGGACAGAAAGAGCACATCTGGAGGGATCTTCAGTATCGGGTCGACAGTAGTTTCTTGGTACAGCAGGAAGCAGAGATCCGTGGCACTCAGTTCAGCAGAGGCCAAGTATATGGCAGCAAGCTTGGCTGCATGCGAGGCTATATGGATGAGGAAGATCCTGGTCGGGTTGTTCGGGTCACACTTGGAGCCTACTATGATTTATTGTGATAACCAGAGTTGCATTAAACTCTCGGCTAATCCAGTATTTCATGATAGATCCAAACACATCGACATCAGGTACCATCATATCAGAAATTGTGTGCAGCGGAGAATCATGTTACTTTCATACATTCCCACGGAGGATCAGGATGTTGATATCTTGATGAAGGGGCTCACCAGGAGCAAAGTTGAATACCACAGAGGCAGGATAGGGGTTGCAGATAATCCATATCTTGTTGAGAGGGAGTGTTGAAAATGCAACAAGATGATGGAGATAAGTGAAAAGAAGTCGCCTTCACTAAGTGGGCCCGCAGGCTATTTTTGGCGCAAAGTCTATTTTTAGACTATGTCTATTTTTATACATATGGATCATGGTCTATGAGTTGCAGGCTGCTATTTATGGATGATTGGTCAAGTTGGTAAAATTAAATGGACCTCTATTTTTAGACATTGGGCGGAATATATTTTTAGACTGCCAGTCTAAAAATAGAACAGTCGAATATTATTAACCCTTAATAATATTTGGAATATAAACATTATCTTATCCTCTTGGAGCACTTCAGTTTGATGCTTGGATGTTGCACATGCAACTGACAGAAGGAAATACACTTTTCCTATGGGTTAGTTGAGATATTGCATGGTTGACTTCAGTTAGAACTCATGTGGCAGAGTTTGGTGGAGTTGATGAGACAGTTGGTGGAGTTGTGTTTTGTTTAACTTAGTTGAACTAGTTGTATTTAGTCTAACTAAAAAATACACTAGTGATGAGTGGTGTGAATTAATTATTAATTAATTCACTAATTATTAAATCATAAATCAACTAAATAACACATCAGTTAACTGCAATGCATGGACAGTTCAGTGGAGACCAGTGTTAGAGGTGGGTGAAAGGGTGAGTCTACTATCAGTTGTGACTATAGTTGTGCATGGGATTTTCACACACATTGATTGAGATTGCCAATGAGGATTGCGCAGTACAAGCCAGTGGGATTCGAACTTGGATCTCATCATTATTCTTCTTGGATTGCGCAGTAGAGGCAAGCAGACTTGTGGAGGAGATTTGAACCTGTGACTTGTTCATCTCAGAGCTAGTTTTGTGTGTAGCATGTGAGATAGTGCTGAGAGCTATGAAGAGCTTTGTGCTATGTATTGTTACATGTTCTCTATCATTATAATATACAGATATTTGGGGGTTTTCAGCTATTAGCTTTCCCCATTACATACTGTGTTATACGTGTGCTTGATTATGTTTTAATGCGCGCATGCGACTGCTTCTATTTCCGCAAATTGATGATCAATTGTAGAAGAGGTTATGTATTATGCATGAAGCTGAAATAGTGTGTAATCAGGATAATCTCGTTGAATAATTCAGCTATTATTCAAATTTCTACAGAAACTTTATAATAAAATTTGAATTTTTATTATAATCGTTGACCCGAATCCCTTTCCCTTTCCATCGCAATCGCAACAATTAATATATGCGCCCCGATTGGCCCTTTGCAAAACCTCCGATGCGATTGCATTGAGTGCTCCCGGTTGTATATTTCCAATTCCAAACCCCTGATTGAACCCGCCTGATGTTATCCTGGCCGTCGATCTGCCCATCCGATCGGACGGCCCATACTTGATCGACGCTTTCAAATGCCTACCCCCGATTGACACCCTCCGATTACCCTCTGTCGTCGATTTCTTCATCCAAATTGGACGGCCCACATGTCGTCGCTCCATCGCAATCGGCTATTTCATATATGCTTTGCTCCCACTTCCCTTTCATCTCCCGATTCCAATTGATCTTCGATCCCACCACATAATTCTCCACCCTTTCATAATTAAATAGCCATTTTCCTGTGTAAGTATTAAAATTGTGTTATATTTCATTATTACAAAGGACTCCCCCCCCATCGCATTTACTTCAATCGCATCGAAAATTTCTTTGCCTTGTTCCAAATATATGCGCCCCCGCTCCCAAGCTTGATTCCAATTGCGACTATATCTCCCGGTCCCACCTTAATCCCTTCCCCCTTTTCAAGTGAAATTTGGTCCTCTCCCTTTGTAAAAAAGCGAAAAACCATTTTTCGTATGTTTTAAAGGGAATCCTCCGCTATTTTATTGTATTTCCCTATCAAACCTTTCCAAATCGCATCGGAAATATTCTTCCCTCATTCAAATACATATTCCCCATTCCTCCGACCCCGATTGCGATTACATCATATATTTTAACACTCTATTATATATTGCCTCCCCTCCGATCCCGATTGTGATTGTTCCATTGCAACACGTATTTTAAACGCTCCACTGTATATTGTATTCCCTCTGCCTATTGGTTCCGATTGCAATTGTGACCCGGCCCCACCTCCTCTCCCTTTGATTCTTCCATTCAAAAATGGGTTTTTCCCTTCACCAAAGGCGTAATTTCATTTTATCTTATTTCAAAGTGTTTTATTTAAAAATTCAGTTTTCTTCAAATGAATAAAATAGCGAGAAATAGTCAAAAGGCCGAGGAACTAAATATGAAAAAGTAAGAAATCTTCGGGAACGGTTTAAAGAAACATTTTCTACAGGTTTCTTCTTCTCATTTGTTGGATGTAACAGCAAATTTTCAAGTGGTCAAATGTATTGTTGTTCCTTATTTTCAGGGACAGATTGTTGGTTCTCTTTTCTATCTTCAGATTTCAGTTCTTGAGCTATTAAAATAGCTCCCTTTTTCTCTGGATATATGTTCCCACATTTCAGTCTATTTAATGTAATTGTAAATCATTTGTAAGGCAGTCTGTAAATTAGTAAGTAGGGGAATAGTGTGGAAAATCAAGGAGAACGCTCTGCGCTCCATTGTAACAGTGTTGGATAGGGAATTAATAAAGAGATGCAGCTCTGATTTGTGGGATCCATGTGGTATGAAATTTAGCATTTGTTTTTTCTTTTGTGTTCATATGTAAATTTTTTATGTTCACCTTTCATCCATAAACATTTCCGGTTGAATGCTTTCAAGATAGAAAGGTAGAATCCATTTTTTATGCTCTGCCTTAGGAAATCATTCAATATTCTATGTTTTTCTTCTGTTTGAAAAGGATCCATTTTCTATGCCCTTTTCAGCTCCTCACCAGTCTTTCCATCCCATTATTATTAAACTTAATTGCTAAAATTTTCCTACCTACCTTACCCCATGAAATACCCTATATCTTGATTTAATTCCCCAGTTTCAAACTGTCCCATTTGTCCCACACATCCCTGAAAAATTCATTCATTTCATTAAACATTTTTCCCATTATTATACCTAGCCTAAAATCAGTTCCATTATTGTACTTTGTTGAATATCCTTTCACGGAGAGAGCCCTCTCCTGACCTTGTAGGGCTAGCTACAAGGCTGAGCATGGTTTAGATGTTACCCTGATTTGCCTTTTCAGCCTGAGGTCCAGATCAGTCGCTAACAGTCTATAAGAAGCCAACAATGTAGAAGCCCTTCCTTAATGAGAAACCGATCCAACCTTCTTGCAAGCATCTCATCACCAGTTTTCCTATTGCGCCAGGTATCTTGAAGGGTGGGCATTGGGATGTCAACCATGTTGTGTGATAAAGTAAATTCCTGAAGTGATCAGATAAGGGGTCCATCTGTGCATGTGAACCCCGGTATTCTGCCAGGCCCAAGTAAAAATTAAGATCACCATCGAGTATGATGTTTTCATCTTGCATGAAGGAAGAATGCAGTAGTGAGTCTAAGAAATCATGTATATTATGGCATGGGCCATAAACATTAACCAATATGAAGTCAATCCCAAGGTTTTTAGAGAATAAATTCGCCACCAGCACTCCATCCATGCCCCAGATATTATTAAGTCTAATAACTCTAGGGTTAATGCTAATAGAAATACCTCTTGGTCGACCACAAGCATCGAGTGCATGGAAGTTCTACCAAGGAAAAAGTGAGAAAAGTGCAGAGATAATGAATTCCGATAAGCCAAGAGTCTCTTGAAGAAGAACTACATCCACAGTGACAGAGTCAAAAATAAACCTCACAACAAGGCGTTTTGCAGGGCTAGCGAGGCCACGATAGTTGAAGGATATGCACTTCATTGGGAAACCAATGGAGGAGCATTTCTTCCTCTAAGAACCCCTTCAATGTAAAGTTGACGACCTTCAGTAATGTTTAGACTAGCTTGTAAAATGGCTTTAGAGATGTTCGAATGTCTGTCTCGAGTGTTTTTTGCTAGCACACATGGGAGAATTGTGCCAAGACCCAATCCAATAAGTGGAATATTGACACAGGAGCGAAGATTGTAGCAATGGCCAGATTGAGAGTCCGATGAGATCTTCAGTGCTACAGAGGAAGTGGAGGGGGAACGGGGGATATGGGGAGGGGGAGAGGAGTAAACATCCGTGAGGATATGGTAGGTCAAGGGATAGTATATATATGTTGCCCAAAGAAAAAAGAATCAATACACAGAGACATACCAGGGGATGTCACAAGTGAAGTAAATGTAAAAGGAGGGATAAAAGAGGTATCAGAGCCTGAAGGAGGACCCGATGCCGCAGACATGGATCTAGTAATTCTGGTGGATGAGCGGGTCATAGCATAATTTTTTTTCCCCAATGGTGAGTTCTACGAAGTGGTAATATTCGAACCCATATTCTTAGTCGGTCGGTTCAAGGATATATTGATTGGTTCCTGCATAATTTGTGCCCCCGATTAAACTGTAGTTGGGGCAACGTGCGGTAGAAGCAGGCATTCCTTGTAGACATTTCCCACCTTGTAGCACCGATGGCAACGAAAGGGAACCCCTTCATAGTCCAGGAGTTGTACCCGGGTGTTGCTCCTCCAGTTTATCTTCAGTGATTCTTCCAGCCCTTCCCAAGTATCAAGATGTACTAGTATGTGGGAAAAATTCATCTTACCAATGATAGTAAATGATCTATCATGATCAAGGTAGATGCCAATAATGTTGCCAATATTTTTGAATATATCCTCCTTCCAAAGATGGATGGGAAAACCAGGTTGTCGCACCCAAATAGGTTTGTCTCCCAAATTTTCCCTATCAATATCAACGAGGGGACTCCATCGCTTGAGGAGCACGGGAGCCAGTTCAATATGCTAGAATTGTGATAATACCATATTGGTGAGCTCCCTTGATTGAAATTCAATGGCAAACCATCCCTTTGTGAGAGTAAACGTGGTGGGTAGAACTGTCATAGTATTCCCCCAAATCTTTGTGACCCATTGTCTCAACCTGGTAGCAGTGTAGCTCCACCCATGAACCGGACCCACCAGTACTCGATCCATAGTACCCAATACATCAGCCATCTGTAAAACCTCCTGAATAATAATTTGGTTTCCCCTATTGCATACATGAACACACTTCGTCTTCCTGGAAGCCTTATTCTGTATACCTGATGGGAGAGTTTCAGAATCAGTGGAGGAGGGAGGGGGTAAATTTGCAGTCGAAGAAGAGGGATTATGGGGAGATACATTATTGACCCTAACTACCAGAGCGTAGGCAAGAAGAGCCAGGTGAGAGTGATTGGGGCAATATGTAAACCAGCCAATAGTGGGGTGACCAGTGGCACGGCGCTACAAGTTCCAGGACCAGAAATGGTAAAATGGGGCATGCCCAGGTCGTCAATAATAGAGGAGGGAGCACAAGAGGAGTCTGGAAGCGGAGGAGGAAAACACTACTCGTGAAACTGAAGAGAGGATGGTGACAGAATAGAAAAGTCCTAAGGATTGAGAAGATAGTGTTTAGATGCGGAGTAGGTGATAGAGGAGCCCCCAACAGCAAGACCAGCAATGATAAATGAGATAAAATCTAGGATGGGGGTTCCTAAGGAGTAACATTCCAGAGAAACCCTAATCGACCCGACAATGGACTGCAAAAAATCAGCCTTCGGGAAAAATGGCATACCTTCAGTAAAATGTGGAGGGTCCTTCCAGATGGAAAAATATTCATATGGGTCTTTAGTGTAGTCAAGGAGTTCCTCATTCATCTCAACCGCCATGATAAAAAAAATCCAACCATGAAGTGCTACTAGTAACCGACCACGAGAAAGCACACAACCCCAGCAAATATCCTCACGCATCCCCAAGAGGAACGGCACACTTTTTGGAAAGTAGAGGGAGGTGACAGAGGAGAAGGGAACTAGTGATGATGGTGGGTGCCTTCAGCTAAGTTCAGCTAGTGGATGCAGGTTCGAAACTCTCATTGAGCTCGGTGCATGTGGATTGTTATTCTTAACCCTTTGCATTGTGTGCGTGTATATATATATATATATATATATATATAATTTCCAAAGAATCATTAGTAGTGGCAACCATTTTAACTCATTACTATACACATCCATAATACATGCTCACAACATAATGCTTATTTATACATTCTCATACCTGAACTTGAAACTTAACCTATTTAGTACCGAATTACTAAATAATTCATATACTTATCTAGAATTATTGGAAATACAATAAATGCTGCCATGTTCCTCCCAACCTTTGAACTAAATTTCCAATAGTTCCTATTTAGTTTTACGCTCCTTCCTCCTAAGAAAACAAATCATAAATACTTCGTAGCTTTACACCTCCTTAACCCAAGCAACGTCCTACTAATTTTAGGTACAGGTCCAGTGTTTTTCTCCCACTGACACCTTGTTTACTTTTAATTAAGAATGCCTTTATCTCTCATAATCCTCTTCATACAAATTCAACCCACTGACATTTATCTTCAGTCATATTATATTCTCGGTGGTCTGATTAGACAATAGAACCTTTATGGCGAAGAATGGAGGATTTTTTTTATTTTTTCTATGTTTTTCCTGTCGCTTCTTAGATGATAATTGATTCTAATTATTTCTTGGTAGTTAGAGTCTAACCTCTCACATGGTGGCTCCTCTTGTATTTTCAAAATTAATAATAATTAAAACAGTTTCATTTTATTAACAAAAATACATATTTACATTCATATAAAATGTTTACTTTTCATTATTTGGATTTTTAGCTACATGTCAACTTTATAAAATTATAAAAGTTATTTTAAAATTGATTCACCAAGGGTATTACATCTCCCCTCCTCTTATAAGGTAACACCATCCTTAATGCTTTCACACTTTCATTTCCTTTGAAAAAACATAGGAAAACATTTTTCATTTCATCATCCATCTCGAAGGTGGTTTCCTCAAGCCTAAAGTGCTTCCATTGCACTTTAGTTTGGGAAATGTCTTGATTCTAGAGTGTAGTTTCTCTCCGGTCCAAAATTTGTAGAGGCTCGACCTAGACCTTGCCTTCCAATTCGACTTGTACAACATTGCAATCGATAACATGACTAGGAACAAGAATATACTTTTGCAAAATAGACACATGAAATACATTATGAAACTTAATGTGGGATGGAAATTCTATTTGGTAGGCCACCATCCCTACTCTGGCTAGTATTTCAAATGGCCCACAGAAATGATGGGTTGGTTTAGCACAATTTCCCAATTTAAAGTACTCTTTCTCAATCGAACTTTAATATATACATGTTCCCCCACATGAAATTATTTGTGTGTTCTCTTCAAATATTCATAACTCTTTTGTCTATCCTACGCTACTTTTATATTCTATTTTATTTTCTTCACCAACAGTTACATTTCTTGTAAAATATCTGGTCCTAACATAAGCCTATCTTAAGGTTGACTTTAACTTAAGGAGGTGTGGCACTTCCTTCCATACATAACCTCTAAAGGGGTAATCTTGAGTGATGATTGATAATTATTATTATAGGAAAACTCAACTAAAAGAAAATAATCCTCTCATTTAGTGAGCTAGTTCATTACGTACATGTGTAGCATGTCTTCAAGGATTTAATTTATCCTTTTAGTTTGTCCTTTTGTTTGTGGGTGATACACATTTCTAAATTTTAGTTGGGTGCACATTTTGGTAAAAAATTCCTTTCAAACGTTTGAAGTGAATTTTGAATCCTTGTCAGATACAACAGCCTTTGGTATCCCATGTAGTTTGAATATTTATTTCATGAAAAACACTACCACATGTGCATCTTTATAGGTATACTAAAAAGGTATAAATGAGAAACCTTTGATAATTTGTCTACACCATAATCAAATCATGTTGTTTCTAGTTTTTGGAAATCCCATAATAAAATCTAATGAAATTACCTCCCACTTCCATTCCTGTATAGGAAGGGGGCTCAAAAATTTTGCTAACTGTTGGTGATCCACCTTTCTTGGGATTGTGTCAAGTACTTAGCTACCTCCTTATTCATACTAGGCTAGAAAAAATATTTTCTAAGAGCTATAATGATTTTTTGATAACCAATGTGGGCCAAGAAGGGTCTTTTATGGTGATCATCCAATATTAGTTGTTTAATCTTGGCCACATCAGGAACATAGATTCAAGGTCTGAATGTTAGTAAACCATTTTCATTAATTGCATATTTTGGCTATTCTCCATAATTAGTTCTATTTTTCAATATTTCACAAATTTGATTATAATATTTATCTTCTAAATTTATTGTCTTAATTTTTTCTATAACATTTTCTTCAACACTACTTACTATTACCTCACAAATGTTATACTTCATACTTCAAATTAGAGTGTTTGCCACTTTTTTTTCCTTCCCATATATGCAACACAAGTATTTGTTCATTTTTGGATTATTTTCACACATTAGAACTCCCCTAACACAACAATGGATCAATTCATAATTAAAAGCACCAAATATTGCATAAAAATTGGACGCATTTTCAACCAGATGTAGAAATTTCTGTTTTCCCACCCCGGTTTTCAGTTTCACCTTATTACTCCAAAATAGTTAAATGCCCTTTCCCACATCCATACATTTAACAAGCTGGAAAATAAATTTTGCTGAAAACACAAATTCTGGAAAAATTACAGAATGCTGAAAATGCAGAAATAAATATCAGCACACATAAAACAGTCATTCACACATTTTGACACATATATTTTTGGTCAACATGACCCTGGAAAAACCCCCTACAACTCTTGGGGATAACCAGTTCGAAAGCTCCTTCTTATTTCTGGAAAATGCTTTTTACAGTGAGAAAAATATTCAGCAAAAAAATCAGCAAACAGAATTTACAACTTATCTCGTTTTCCGTGCTTAACCACTGCCTCGGAAAATGTGTAAACAGAAAAAACATAACAGCAATAAATGCTGTACATCCTCCTCGATTTTCGTGCCCATAAATCTGCAATAAATGCAGTTGTACAGCCTCCTCAAAATCTGTGCAAACAACAATAAATGTTGTTGTCCAAAATCTCGATTTTTTTGCCAAAGACACAGTAGAAATTTGTTGTACGGAACAGCTCTCTGCTGCCTCGATTTATGTGCCCAATCTTGTTGTACGGCCTACTGTACGGTCTGCTGTACGGCCTTACTGTATAGCCTCATTTTCTAGAAAACCGTGCCCAAAAATTCTTCCTTTCACTGTGCTAACTCAGCTGTACGGTCTTGCTGAAATGCTGCCTTGGAAAGTGTGCCAAGTTGCTGCCTCCTTCTCCTCACTGCCCAGAAATCTCCCTTGCTCTCTTGCTCTCCTTCTCTCAATCTGCTCATGAAAGAATGAATGACCTTTTCCTCCTTTTCTTCCTTTAACCTAACCCTAAGTGACTTTTGGGGAATCCCTAAATCCAATGGCTGAGATAGATTGAGATCTAGGGCTGAGATTAAATGCTCATTTAAATCTCACTTTCTATTTTTTAATTCACCCCACTTTAATAAAGACCCACTTAATCATTTATTTCCAAAGTCACTTTTTCCTTTCTAATTTTATATTGACTTTATTTAAAGTCACTTTAACTTTAGTAACTTTATCACTTAAAGTCACTTTAAAATTAGATTTGACTTTATAACTTTATAAAGTCACTTTAGTAACTTTATCACTTAAGTCACTTTAAAATTAGATTTAACTTTATAAAAAATTATAAAGTTACTTTAGGAGAAAAATTAAATTCTTTTGGACACTTTTCCCTAGGCCAAAGATCAAAGCCTTAGGGAACCACCTGTCCTCCGGTAACCAAATTTCAACACTCCCTCTTACCGAGGAAGGTGTTCCTCACCACACCCATCTTGTCTTTGAAGTAGACATGCTTGCCCCGTGGTAAGGCTTTGGTAAGAATATCTGCAACCTGCTCATCGGTGGGAATATACTCAAGCTTCACAGCTCCTTTCTGAACATAGTCTCTGATGAAATGATATTTGATCCCGATATGCTTTGACCTGTCATGAAATAATGGATTCTCCGTGAGTTTAATGCAACTCTGATTATCACAGTAAATCACTGAAGGTCTCAACGGCTGACCAAATAAGCCAAACAACATCTTGCGAAGCCGGATGGCCTCACAACTAGCTAGACTGGCTGCCATATACTCTGCTTCCGCTGAACTCAATGCTACTGACTGCTGCTTTCGGCTGAACCATGACACCACTGTCGAACCCAACCCAAAATAGCACCCTGAAGTGCTCTTCCTATCAGAAGCACAACCTGCCCAATCAGAATCAGTGTAACTTGCCAATCTCACTCCATCCCCCTGCCTGTAGTCCAGACCATAATCCACTGTCCCCTGCAAGTACCGCAAAATGTGTTTTGCAGCCACCCAGTGAACCTTCCTAGGTTCACACATAAACTGACTCATCGTGTTGACTGCAAAACAAATATCTGGTCTAGTGTTGACCAAATACATCAAGGAACCAATCAGCTGTCTGTACAATGTGGGATCCACCAACTCGGAATCTGAAGCATGAAGCTTCTTCCATTTGGTGATCATCGGTGTCGACATGGGTTTACAATCCTCCATGTGGAATCTGCCAAGGATGTCCACAATATACTTCCCCTGCCCCAGGAAGAAATGCCCCTCCTCCTGCCACACCTCCAAACCCAAAAATTAATGCATCAAGCCGATGTCCTTCATCTCAAACTCCGCCGCAAGATCTCTCTTGCAGTGCTCTATGAGTCTCTCTGCACTTGTAATGACTAAGTCATCCACATACAGCACCAGAATGAGAGGCTCCTCACCTATCACAATATAGTAAAGGTTCGGATTTGCCTCACTCTTTGTGAAACCCATCTTCTGCAAGTATGTATCTATCTTGGAGTACCAAGCTCTGGGAGCTTGCTTCAGGCCATAGAGGGCCTTCTTCAGTCTGCACACATGGGACTCCTTCCCATGCACCTCAAAGCCCTATGGTTGCTCAATGTACACCTCCTCCTGTATGAAGCCATTGAGAAATGCGGTCTTCACATCCATCTGGTGGATCTTCCAACCCATCTCTGCTGCTATCGATATAATGGAGCGGATCGAAGTATATCAAGCCACGGGAGCGAAGGTCTCCTCATAATCAACTCCCTCTACCTGGGAGAACCCTCTAGCCACAAACCTCACTTTGAATTTCTCAATGCTGCCATCTGCAACATGCTTTACCTTGTAAAGCCATGTGGAAGTAACCACGGATTTTCCCTTAGGCCTCAGCACCACCTCCCAAACATCATTCTTCATGATAGAAGAATACTCCTCCTGCATGGCCTCTCTCCAGACCTGCTGGCTAGCTGCCTCCTCATAGCTAGAAGGCTCAGAGTCAAGGATGCTGGTAGCCATTGCCATATAGCTACAAAACCTCTCGGGTGGTCTGCTCTCTCTGACCGGCCTCTTAGGCTCAGCAACAGATGTGGCATCTCTCAAGGTGTCCTGAAGCCACTTGGGCTTCCTCTTCCCTGAGCACACTTCTCCCGCTAGAGAATAAAACTCCTCCTCCTCAACATCAGGAGCCTGAACTCCTGACTGTCTGTCTGCTGTCCTCCTGCCTGCACCTGAACCTGTAGATGCTGAGGTACCGTGTGAACTGTCCATCAGTGGACTCCCCAGTGAACTGCTCTGTGGACTGCTCTGCATGCTGCCCATAGCACCACCTCTCTGACTCGGTGAGCCACTCCCCACTGACGGACCTGACATCGTCATAGATGTACCTCCGGATCCTCCTGATCCCTGCCCACTGGATCCCTGTGACTGACTCAACTGCTGCTGAGGGTCTGGCTGATCCAGATACTCTAACTCCCGTGACCTCCTAAAGGGCCTGTCCTCCTCGAACTTCACATCCCGCCTGACAACAACTTTCCTCTGCGCAGGAATGTAAATCCGAAAGGCCTTGGAGGTCTCACTGTAGCCCACAAAGATACCCTTCTCTGCGGTGGGCTCTAGTTTGGTCCTCTTCTCCTTGGGTATGTGGGAGTATGTGATACACCCAACGATACGAAGATGACCAATATCAGGCTTCTTCCCAGAAAAAGCCTACTCCGGAGTCATGTGCCCCAAGGCACGATGCGGACTCCTGTTCTGCAAATAAACAGTTGTGTTGCAGGTCTCTGCCCACAAAAACAATGGCAACCCCTGATCATGTAACATGGCTTTGGCAGCCCCTCTGATGGATCTGTTCTTCCTCTCCGCAACCCCGTTCTGCTGGGGGTTTTAAGGAACAGTGAACTCCCTCCTAATGCCTGTCTCCGCACAATAGTCAACAAACTCTCCAAGGGTGTACTCTCCCCCATTGTCCAACCTCGGGGACTTGATCTTCCGACCTGTCTGTGTCTCCACAAGAGCTCTGAACTCCTGAAACCGCTTGAAGACCTCACTCTTGGTCTTCAAGAAACAGATCCAGGTCCTCCTGGAGTGATCATCAATGAATAAGACATAGTACTCATATCCACTCAAGGAAACATGAGACATCTGACTGCTCACATCGGAATGAATCAAATCAAGTATCCCAGTCGCTCTGCTGTCACTACTGGGAAAAGGGGATTTGGCAAACTTGCCCATCACACATCCTCTGCAAGTATCAAAGTGATCAGTACTGAAATCTGGCACACCTGTAGTGATCTCCCGCAAAGTCCTCAAGGCTCCATGATACATGTGCCCCATCCTGTGGTGCCAAATCTCACACAGCTCAGAACTGCTAGCTCTGCTGTCAGTGCTACTGCTCAATGCCAAAAGGGACTGAAATGCAAACTTGTATACCTTTGCATGGCGTACACCTATCACTCTAGCTGAATCAGCTGGAGTGCCCCTGGGATACATCAACACCTGTCCTCCCCTGAACAGTACCTCATATCCTCTATCCTCCAAAGCTGAGACGGATATGAGGTTCTTCCTCATCCCTAGCACATAAAGAACATCTGACACTTTCAAGGGAGGTTTAGACTCCCTCTGAAATGTCAATGTTCCCACACCGACTGCTCTAACAACTTTGTCATCACCGAGTACTACCTCTATATCAGTGCCACTCTCTGAAAGCTCTGAGAAGTACTCATGGACTCTTGTCATGTGACGTGAAGCCCCACTGTCCACATACCAGATACCCGAAGATGCTCCGCTAATCGAGGGAAATGCATGCTCCCTCTGAACCTCTATGGCAGATGATCCCGCACTAGAGGACTCACACGCAGTGAACCCAAACTCCTGGTCAAAACGATCTGCAAAGTCCTCAACCTCTGCTGAAGCTGCCATGCTCTGGTTCTTCCCCTTCTTCTTCTTCTTCTCCGGACACACAACTGCATAGTGTCCCATCTTCTGACAATTCCAACACTTCACCTTGGAATAGTCCTTCTGTGTGTTATCCTGTTTACCTTTACCTTTGCCTTTGCCCCCACCATTGCTTGTGGAAGCCTTCTTCTTCCCTTTGCCTTTCTTGCGTCCTGCCAACAGTGCTACATCCTCATCCTGCTCAACTGGCTTGGCTGCCCCAAGCTGACCTTTCCTGATCTCTGTCTGAATGCAATCATCCCAAAACCTCTCCCATGTGGGAAGGGTCTCACGTGCACAAACCCCATCGGCAAAGTTCATCCATGAACTGGGGAGGCCATTCACTGCAATCCGCACCAACTCAGTGGGAGGAATGGCCTCTCCAATCGCTGCCAACTCATCTCTCACATTAGTAATCTTTGTGAGATATCCAGCTGCACTATCAGTCTTAGCCATCTTAATGTTCTTCAGCTTCTCCTTCAGGACCATTTTTCGGTTCTCATTGGTACTCTGGTAGAGGTTGGTCAATGCTGTCCACATCTCATGAGCATTTCTCTTTCCTCTCACATGAGGAATGCAATGGTCTTTGATTCCGTCTAGAATCGGTCTCTTACCCTTGTTGTTCTTTTTATTATATGCTGCCAACTGAGTAGCATCAGTAGGCACATTTACAGGGTTCTGTGCGGTATGCACCATTATGTCCCAGACTTCCGCCTCCTCAAAGATACTCTGCATTCTCTCCTTCCAAACACTGTAATTGGTATGCCCATCCAACCTATCCTCCACCCTCAGTTCCAAAGACATCCTGCTGTCCTAAAACTGAAAAATAGCATTGTTGTAGTAAAGGTAAAGATTTTGTTTGTGAAAAAATCAGCTTGCTGGAATTTTCTGAGTGAAAAATCAGCAGGCTGTATTTTTCTCCTTGCTGTCCCAAACTGCTCTTTCAACACTCAAGCTCTGATACCATGTAGAAATTTCTGTTTTCCCACCCCGGTTTTCAGTTTCACCTTATTACTCCAAAATATTTAAATGCCCTTTCCCACATCCATACATTTAACAAGCTGGAAAATAAATTTTACTGAAAACACAAATTCTGGAAAAATTATAGAATGTTGGAAAATGCAGAAATAAATATCAGCACACATAAAACAGTCATTCACACATTTTGACACATATATTTTTGGTCAACATGACCCTGGAAAAACCCCCTACAACTCTTGGGGAAAACCAATTCGAAAGCTCCTTCTTATTTCTGGAAAATGCTTTTTACAGTGAGAAAAATATTCAGCAAAAAAATCAGCAAACAGACTTTACAACTTATCTCGTTTTCTATGCTTAACCACCGCCTCGAAAAATGTGAAAATAGCAATAAATGATGTACGTCCTCCTTGATTTTCGTGCCCATAAATCTGCAATAAATGTAGTTGTACGGCCTCCTCAAAATCTGTGCAAACATCCCGGATGCGGGTGTACGGGATGAGATATAATTCGCTGACAAGGGGGCGGGTGGGCACGTGGTCTACCACCACCGCCACCCCTTTGCGCTCCGAGCTCACTTCATATATGCCAGCCTACACAGTAAATGCTGCATTAATGCAGCTCCTTCCGCCTCGATATCTCGACCTTTCCTCCGCAATGGCGCCTATTCCTTCGGTGTTGTGTGTCTCTCCGTTGAGTTCCAGTTGTTCTCAGGTTGAATCCGAACCATGGTTGCGCACCAGCAATGGCAAGAGGTGTCGTTTAAGCTGCTGCATTGAGCTCTCGGAAGGTTTACACGTTTCTTTTGGTCAGTTCTGTAATTTCAGCGGCACTTCTGTTGGTTTAAATCAGTCTCAGAGCTCGCTCTCCATTCCTTATTTGATTTCTCGGCCAGATTATCCTATCAATTTCAATATGCCTCGTCTGAGGCCAAGAATGTCGAGCAGGAGAGGTTCTTCTCGTGGGCAGGTTAATATGCCTCCTGTGTTTCCCTCCTCTGCCACCTCGTCGGATTCTTCTGATACAGAGGTTGGTCGAACCGCGGCACCCAGCAGAAGTCGAGGTCGTGGGCGTGGCAGACGCCCTTCTACCTCTGCAGCTCATGTTCGCCTCACCTCCTCTGAGCACTTCCATTCAGCTCGCTTCAATTATCCCTGTTCCTTCAACCACCATGATTTCATTGCTTCGGTTTCCATCAAATTCAGGATCAACCCGACAGCCCAAGTTCCGCCTTCGGCTCCCTCCGGCATTGTTCAGGAATCTGAAGATGAAATACTGTTTTGCCCCCCGGGGGTCAGTCTGCAAAGTTTTCAGGGTATTTCGGCCTCTCAGCCCGAGCTCCCGCAAGCCAGGCCTTGCGCTTCTTCAGGTCAAGCTCCTTCGCCCCCTGCAGATGCTGAATTCAGTCCGTATGCCTGCCCTGTGGTGGAAGAAGCGCCATCGCCCACCAACAACGCTTAAATGGCTCTCGCTCTTCAGTTTTTGCAATCAGGTACTCAGAAGGGGTTCTTCTCCCTTCTTCTTCACAGTTTTTGCAGGCTTTATAGTGTAATTCTCCTTCGTCGAATAGCTGCTCCCCAAGCACTGTTATCCATGCTTTCATGCTCAAGACAATGTTTCAGAGCATCCTTCTGTATGCTTGTAATTTTTGTCATGGACTATGTCTGTCTCGGTCTTACTTGTTGTGGAGAGTCTCGTACTCCAATCATCATTTTGTTTTTCAGAATCAGCTATTTAGGAAGTAGGACAAGGTCCTGGTCTTCAAGGTTCATCTCTGATAGTCAACAGCTGTGGTCTTATGATATGAATGCCTCTTCTCTGGGCTAGCTTTGTGAGGCCTCTGCCTCTTTGTAACATATTTTTGTACTAAAATAGAAGTAGACAGATTTACAAAAAAAAAAAATCTGTGCAAACAACAATAAATGTTGTTGTCCAAAATCTCGATTTTCGTGCCAAAAACACAGCAGAAATTTGTTGTACGGAACAGCTCTCTACTGCCTCGATTTCTATGCCCAATCTTGTTGTACGGCCTGCTGTATGGTCTGCTGTATGGCCTTACTGTACAGCCTCCTTTTCTAGAAAACCGTGCCCAAAAATTCTTCCTTTCACTGTGCTAACTCAACTGTACAGTCTTGCTAAAATGCTGCCTTGGAAAGTGTGCCAAGCTGCTGCCTCCTTCTCCTCACTGCCCAGAAATCTCCCTTTCTCTCTTGCTCTCCTTCTCTCAATCTGCTCATGAAAGAATGAATGATCTTTTCCTCCTTTTCCTCCTTTAACCTAACCCTAAGTGACTTTTGGGGAATCCCTAAATCCAATGGCTGAAATAGATTGAGATCTAGGGCTGAGATTAAATGCTCATTTAAATCTCACTTTCTATTTTTTAATTCACCCACTTTAATAAAGACCCACTTAGTCATTTATTTCCAAAGTCACTTTTCCTTTCTAATTTTACATTGACTTTATTAAAGTCACTTTAAAATTAGACTTTAGTAACTTTATCACTTAAAGTCACTTTTAAATTAGATTTGAGTTTATAACTTTATAAAGTCACTTTAGTAACTTTATCACTTAAAGTCACTTTAAAATTAGATTTGACTTTATAAAAATTATAAAGTCACTTTAGGAGAAAAATTAAATTCTTTTGGACACTTTTCCCTAGGCCAAAGATCAAAGCCTTAGGGAACCACCTGTCCTATGGTACTAAATTTCAACACCAAAGATTCAACCAGAAGGATATCTGAGATTTTAGCCAGAGATTCAATATTCTAGAGGATAGGTTAACATTCAAAATCCCATGTGTGAAAAAAAAAGAGTTGTTCATTTTTATATTATTTTAGAACATTAGGACTCCCCTAACACAACAATGGATTAAGTCATAATCGAAAGTGCTAGAGATTGCATCAAAATTAGAAGCCTCTTTGGCAGTAAATGGGGAAAGCAATGGAATGGCACAAGTTTAGTATCAGCTTATTGTGTTGACCCTCCAATTGCAGGATTTAACTAAGGGAAAAGATAAATTGGAGAAGGTGTGATGCACCATATGTAGAAAAGAAGGTCACCACATGAATGAGTGTAAGCTACTAACAGATTGCATGGAAATAGGCACTACTAATCTACTTGAGCAGGGTAGAAGCTTGTGGTGCGAAGTCTTCTTGAGTGTTGGGTCACACCCCATAGAACTATCCAATGATGCATAAGTAGGAGGCTTCCAAGTGAAATTTATTTTGTGATTTTTTCAAATCGATGGGATGTGATATTTACCATTGTTTTGTACTCACTAGTACAAAATGGCTAATTAGTTACTAAACAATGACTAAAATTTGCATATAAACTACCATTTTTTAGTTAGTGGCCAATAGTGCCTAATTTACAATATCTTATAATGTGACCAACTTTTAGTTGCATCTAGCTTAATCATTAATTGGTTGTCTCAATTTTATCATCTAGTAATATATTTAGTCATAAATTTGGCCATTAATTGAATAAATGATTTAGTCATTAATTTCCACAATTAATGGCCAAATACACAACAAAATATACTACCACATGATCATCCAAGAAAACCAATTAATGGAAAAATGAATATGACCAAAATGTTGGTTGCATTATAAGACACTATAATTAGCTACTAATATTCATATATGTGCAAATTTTAGCCATAATTTGAAACCAATTAATGAACAAAGAAATATGACCAAATTTTGGTCATGTTATAAGATACTCTAAATTAGCTACCAATACTCGTATATATGAATATTTTAGTTGCCATTTGTAATCATAAATTTATCATTTAGATTATTCATTTATCTTTTTCTGGTAGTTTCATATTCATTATATAGACGACTGGTTTGGTAGTTTATATTAATTTCATTTACTTTCATTAATAATCATTATAAATGATTAATTTAATCATTGTCATTGTATATTCATTTTATTTGTGTTCATAACTAATGAGCATAAAATATTAATTTAGTAGTTTTAGATTGATTTATGTGCTCATTATTAATCAACATAAATTAATTAGTATGGTTTTGCAACTAAATTTAAAATATGCCATACAATGTGCATGTTCATCTAATATGAAAACACAAAGTTACAAATATTAATTACAATATTAAATAATATCAAGTACAACTATAAATAATTTCAACCACATAAATTATAGTATATGAAATGTCAAGTATTACTATATGAGTTTCCAACTTAATATTGGTTGGACTACAATTTACACATGAAATAGTGTTTCATCACTTCAAAACATTATCATTGTATTTCCAAGGCATTGCAGGTGAATTCACCACTTTTAAAGACCTAACCATCAGTCTATATGTATTTGTCTCATGTGGGATATTGGATTTAAGGGTATCACTAGATCAATTCCCTTCTCTCTCTGTTTTTGCAGTTGTCGCTCCAGTGTTATCATTATCCTCTTTCTTCAATTCCTTCTCCTTACCATCAATATTGAGTTCCTCAATTCTGAAAATCAAATAAGATACAATACAGAACATAAGACATGAAAGACGATGAACACTGGAATATAAACTAAAGTATACCATAAATTATTTATACGACATATACCTCAACATCGACAATGTCAATTCCATTTTTCCCCAGAAAAGAAAGAAACTAGAACAAGTTTTCTTCAGTTGGGTAATAGTGGCCATTATGTGACCAGATGACCCGCATAAACAAAGCAAATAAAACATCACCATAGAAAATAACACCTTACGAACTTAGTATTCAACCTTCAAGAAAATATTAGGCACAATCATGCCAACTAAGTTACATGCTAAAAAACTCAAGTTGTAGATAACTTGTGAAAAGAAATGAAAAGAAAAAGACAACATATAATAAATAATGTATGATATTTAGCTGGAAAATTGCATCATAGAAGAAAAAATTTCTCCTATGGTTACCAATACATGTGAGTGGGTAACATGCCCCAATATTCCATGATCCTTAGGGTCCAAAGGAAGTAAAAATCCTACTAACATAATGATCGATCGGTTGCATCTTGGCCTTGCCACTCCTTTGTGATTCCAAAAAATAAAAATAAGACCATCCTTAAATAGTTGTACTCCATAGTATCCTTTTCACATGGCATCTCCACATACCCACCAAAAATGTCTGATATGCCAAACAAATGGCATTTTGGAATTGTTTCTAAAAATATTTCATTTACACCCCCTTCCAATGTATCTGAGCAAATGTACCCACTTGATCTTGATATTTCATATTCATTTACATCCTAAGAATATATATATTTCAAAAACCAAGGTAGCCCCAATATCTCTGAATCCTAACACTCATCCATATTTTCACAATATCATTGCACAAAAACCTTTGCGACTCCACAAACCATGTAATAGCAGAGTTCTCTGGATGACATCATGAGGCTTTCCTTTCTGCATTCAACAGTTTGAATTGAATGCAGGCACCATACCATATGCCATCATGCAGATAAGCCTCACATTAAAGTATATCAATCTCTCAACAATATTTATTTAACATTAATTCATGACATTTGAATCTCATCATAATAAATAACTTGAAATTTTCCATAATGTCAGATTTCATAGGCTCTATGAAATCCACTCCTCTTGTAACTTGACCAACAATAAGGTAACAACAGGGGAGAGGCCGATAATTTGCAATTTTTATCACGGAAGAAAACATATTGATGGAATGCATTGTCTGCAAGAAACAACATGTAGAGAATAACAAGAAAATGCAACAAGCATGGTACAAACAACAAAACATACAACAACCAATACATAAGATGTACAAAAATTTAGAGTGATTCAGACATCATAATATAGAGAAATATTAAGCAACAAAACAAATAGTGTGCAACTCATAGTATGTAAAATAAGTTGTGTGCACATAAAGAAATAATTCACACGCAGTATAGTGTGCAACACAAGAGGTGTTATGTTAGGTCCCTATAATACTAGTTTATCCCCTTATTTTCATTGTTAGTATAACCCCCTTATTATTATTTTTGTGCCCATGTATTCCCCATATTGTTATTATTGTGCCCCATAGAAGCCCACTATTGTTATTTTTGTTCCCTTAAAATATTATTGTTATGTCGGCTAGGATTATATTGTGACCCATTGGACTCCTATATATAGAAAGGAGGTTTTGTCATTTGTCTCATCGAAGAATTGTTCATTTATGTAATGTCAAGGAGGTTTCCCCCTCGAAGAGGCATATTTCTAAGTCGTCGATATATCTTTTAATCTATTTTATGAGCTGGTTTCATAACATTTGGAATTAGAGCTTTGGATTCTAGGGTTTCGCTAATGCAAATAGGTGATCGTGGAATTTTTTCTATAACGTTTTTTCTACAAAGTTTTAGAAGCTAAAAAAAAAACCATTTGAGCCGAAATTCCGAGGAACATCATGTAAAAATTTCAGACTGTGGTTCGCTATATTTTTTGAGATATAGTCGAAGGGAGTTAGGGATTTTTCATGCTCCATATTTCCATCTCAAATAGGTGGCTGAGGTAAAATCGTCATAAATTTCATTTCAGACATTGGATTGGAATTATGTAAAAAGTGGATGAAATTACACTAACTTTAGTTTATGTTGTATCGATTTCAGAGCCAAAGGATGAAACAGTGATATGTGGCACACTGTACAAGTTCACTCTACTGAACCAGTCCATAATTAGGTCATTGTGGGAGATTGGACATAACTTTGACTTGAAGAATCAATGGCATTGAAAAGAAGACTCAGAAGGATACTACAAAACCAAAGATAAAATATTGGGGATACAAAATCACAGAGATAAATCAGTATCAATATTGACTTTCTCAAAAGAAAGAAAAAGTTGTGTATTTTTTTTTTAAATTTCATAACTTTTGTTTGAAAAATTAGTTTGAAGTGATTCCAAGGGCATATTGAAGCATAGATAGCAGTTTTGGGTTCTATAATTCCTCCCAAAAAAATTCGACACCCGTTAATCCCTCATAAATCTCTACTATGATGCATGAAGATGATAAAGTGCAACATGATATATCAAAATTACGAGACCAAGTGCAACAATTTTCTCTCTTAGAAAAAGTAACCAAAAATGAAATGGAAGCTAAAATGGATGGTTTGAAGAAAGGCATGGAAGCTAAGATGAATGGCGTGGAACTTAAGTTGAATGCTTTGAAGAATGGCATGGAAGCTAAGATGGATGGTTTCAAGAATGGCATGGATGGGTTGAAGAATGGCATGGAAGCTAAGATCGATGGTATAGAAGGAAACATGCCAAGATTTGAAAAAAGACATGGAAGGTTTGAAGGAAGGTTTGACAAAGTTGCTGCAAGAAAAGATTCCTAATGGAAAAAAGGTAGTAGAGGAAACTCATGATGAGAACAAAATAAATTTTAATCGTGATTTCATAGACTCTAATGTTGGATTGAATACTCACCATATTCCAAATATTGATATGAGGAAGTTTGATGCCAAGGATCCTGTAACATAGATACTACATATGGAGCAATACTTTTATCTGCATAATGTGCAAAACACACAAAATGTATACATTACAACTTTATATTTAGAAAAAAATACATTTGTATGGTATCGATGTCTTCGCTCCCATAAAAAAATTGTCACTTGGTTAACTTTTACAGAGGAAATGATAGCACATTATGAGGATACCAAGAGCAACACCTTCTTTAGCCAATTAATAAATCTCAAACAGGAGGGTACAATGGTGGATCACGTTAAGGACTTCCAAAAATTGAATATAAGGGTAACTGATATTCCAGAGGAACACATGATTGATGTATTCATAGGGACTTTAAAGTATAACATCCAACATGAGGTCCACATTTGGGAACCTGATTCATTGGAGAAGGCATTCAGTTTGGCAAGAAAAATTGAAAGCAAAATTATGGAAACAAGGAAGACTACCACTCACAACTATAAAGATGGAAGTTTTGCTACTCCTAGACTTCCACAACCTACAAGGTTAACACCGCGACAATTGGAAGAAAAAATAGCAAAAGGGATTTGCTACAGTTGTGATATCAAATACACTAAAGGCCATAAGTTTGCTGAGAAGAAATTATTTTACATAGATTTTGAAGAGGAATAAAAGGAACAAGAAACTTCAAAGGAAGAGGATATACACCAAAAACCAACCCTAGAGGAAGAAGAAATGAATCTGACCATATCCTGTAATGCATTGGCAGGAATTATCACTCCTAAAACTCTCAAGATAGAAGGACCTATCAAGAAGAAAAATGTAATAGTATTGATTGATTCGGATAGTACCCATAATTTTACTCATTGTAAGGTGGTCAAGGAATTTAATTACTTCCTATACCCAGCACCAAAATGTCAAGTGATGGTTGCAAATGTAGGAAATATAAAGTGCTCTAGAAAGTGCCATAATATCAAGCTAACCATGGGGAAATGTGTATTAAATATTCCAATGCTTTCCATTCCAATGGGTGGTGTTGATGTTGTACTAGGAGTACAATGGTTACAATCTTTGGGGACGGTAGCTTTTAATTTTCAAGTACTTTTCTTGAAATTTTTTTCAGAAGGAAGGCAAGTTGAATTACGAGGTATCGCAGGGAAGCTGGGAAATCTAATCAGATCTAATGTCATGAAAAAGCTTCTAAAGAAAGAAAAACTAGGGTTAATTGCACAATTGTGCTCACTAAAAGTTCCAACATCAAAATCATCTATTTCTCCAAATCTCCAAAAAGTCTTGGAAAATCATTTTGTTATCACTCATTAAGTTGTGAAACATTTCTTGATAGGGTCATATAGGTCACTCAACAAATGGATAAGGTCTCCTAAGCCATTTTAATGTGGAATAGGAAAATTTTTACATTTTTTAAGCCTATCCTAAGTTTTATGATCACCTTCATTTATGCCATTTCAGTCAAATCAATCACATATTGTGTCAGTTTTCATTCTCCATGCATTCAAAATCAAAAGGGCACATCTATCAATTTTTCAGATTTTTGTATTGTTTTACACAGGAAAACAACATATTTCGCTACGAAACTACCGAATAGTTTCGTAGTGAATCTGTTAGAGGCTTAACTAATTTCGCTACAAAAATCCATTTTTTAACCTGGCTTGTCAAAGTTGTATGACGTGTCATTTTCTAATTAGAGTAGTAACGGTAGAGGTCATTCAAGATTGTTATCATAAATTCAAATGTACATAGTCGTGTTTGATGTCATCATTACCTTTTTTGGCTTGTATGTGTCATGATTGAAGCTTGAGATGTGAGTTAAACTATTAAACCTTACCTCAATTAGCCTTTTGGCATATTGTGCTTTATCCTTTCATGTGAGTCGATCCTTCGAGAGCTTCTTCATCGAGCCAAGTAGGTTGCTGGCATATTTTAACTTTGCAGGTGTCATCAGCAAGCGAGGTAGTGATGACTATAAAGCATCCATGGATGCAAGAAGAAAAACAAATAAGGGTGGCCATTGTCATAGGTATGAGCCCATGGACATGAAATTACTCAATGAATACCCTACTTCCATGGATTTTTTTAGAAGCACTGGCTTCTTGTAGTTTTTTCAGAGGTTGTTGGGCTTTCATTTACAGGTTTCAAAGGATTTTTCCACCAGCTTCACAGGAACAGCATCAAAGGTTGGAATTCTGAACCTTACAATGACATCAGAAAGCATATCCTCAACTACAGGAATCCCCAAAGGTGGTGAAAAATGGTTTAAAAGTATCAAATTCACAATGCAAGATTGCAAAGAGTTTATCAAGCATTAACACAGTGAAGTTGATTTGACAATTGCTATCCCTAGGAGCTTCATGAAGGAGAATTATGCAAAATTGTTGATGGTGATTCAAAAGTACTTTACCTATGAAGGAATGTTTCACATGTTATATTCCTATCATCTCAGACTTCTTTTGCATTTTGTAGGTAAGAGGTCACTTGATTTTCCTTTCTATTTATACAGAAGTCTAGGGAAAATGTCAGATAAGTTTCAAATTAAGAATGAGGGCAATGAGACATCTCTTTTTCATTATGGTTTAATTAATTTGTTAGTGTTGGAATAATTGAGAAGGTTAGACAAAGATCATATTTATTTCTTGTTTATGAGTGGTTATGAAATTGATGTGGTTACTCCAAAGAAAGATTCCAAACCTAGAACCACTTCATCACCAGTTATGGTAGAAGAAGTTGAAGAAGAAAATAGATCATCTCCTATAGAACTAGTGAACATGGGAACAGAACCTTTGCAAGAGACTGACACAACTCAAGCAACACCTACAAAACAGAAGCATATAGTTATCAAACAAGGCAACAAGAGAGTCACTAGAAGCCAGACATTGGCTAAAGGAAATTTGGAGGATATCCTTCATGCAATTGACATTGAAGAGTCACCCATTGTGCAAGCTGAAGAAAGGTAAGACTCCTAAAAAACTAACTTTTGCAGGTGATGATGTTGGTTTCATATTTCAACCAAGGAAGCCAATGACCAGACATGCAAGGAAGGTCATGGAAAGTAAAAAGACTAATAAAATCAAAGAATTTTCCCAGCCAACAAGAATCATAGATTTGTCTCCATCAGCAAAGGAGGAACTCGTTATCAAGCAAATAAAGGGCAAAGAGAAAATTATTGAAAAATCAGAATTAGAAACCCTAAAAGAGCAGTTGAAGGAAGCATGTAAAGAGATATTAGTTTTAAAGCTAGAGGCAAAGAAACACAGAGCTAAGAAGGTTCAATTTAAACAACTGAGGAAAATATGGGAAGAACAAGTCACAAGTGTTTCAAAAACTTTGGACAATACAAAAAAGTTGATGAAATGGACTCAGCCACTAAGGGAGAGGTCAAACACATTAAAATGATAAATTTTCACTTACAATCCAAAAAGAGAGAATCAAAATATCAAGTGGAAGATCTTCAGGAGCAACCGGATTTGATTCAAATGGAGTTAGAAAAGAAAGGGCTGAAGATGACAGTGGTAGAAGAGCCCACCAGCCAACTGATTGTGAATGAAAAATAAATACGAAAAGAATGAAAAATTGAGATGGAATATGTTTGATGAGGTTCATAACATGCAGAGAACCTAAATTTTGCAGTTGGAGAACAATTTTTCAATGTAGTTATAAAAACAGCATTTTTTGGTTTTTTGGATAGTTTCGTAGCGTACCTCAGGCTTGAGGCCAAAAAAATGCTACGAAAATTTCTGTAGGTGAATTTTTTCCTTGGAATCCAGTTTTGTCAAGTATTATGGAGGGAGATTGATTGTTTGCAAGGTGTCTTGGTATAGTAAAGGTGTCTGAATAGGAAATAAGTCAAGGAAATGGGTGGAAAAGCAAGTTTTCATACGCTACGAAAATGCCTAAAATGCCCTGTTTTGTAGCGAGGAGCTTTTGAAGAGTTTTGAGCGTCCCAGCAGCACATTAGCCAGCTGGAGACCTCCATCATGTCAATGGTACATATCAGTAGAGACTCGTTTCTTAAATGGAGTGTCACACAGCCAGCTCATCAGGCAAAACAGTGATTAAAGTGAAGGGTTATCCACTACTAAAAAGTAGGATTGTGTTCCACGGATCTAGGTGTGTTTTAAATATGTAAAGTGATGGTGATTTGTCCTTCGAGCATGTGATATTCATTATGTAATTGTTTCATTGTTAGGAGAACCAAATGTAATAAATAGGAGATAGAGTCCTATTAGGAGTTTGTTTTCTTTAAAGGATAGCTGTCATTTTTTTGTTTCAAGTTAGTAGTTTCAGTTATGATAGGTGTCAAAGTAGAATTTGAAGATCTAACCAGCTGGGCAGATCATCTACATTGTAAAAAAAAATTATTTATAGACTAAACATCGAAGAGAAAAGGGTTGGAGAATATTGCACCAAATTGTTGCTTGTATGATTTTGTCCATTATCAGTAATATACGGTGACATTATACTTCCAGACCTGAGATTCTCATGAGGTTTTTAATGTGTTGTTACTATATATCTTTATGTTTAATCACTTGCAGTGGATTTTATCTCTAATTACTCAGAATTCATACTATTATGCTTTGACTTCCTTTAGGGTTGAAATAATTGTGTTTTCCTTATATTGTGTATGTGAATTATCTTGATTAAATACCTATATCTACCTCAGCTTCCACGTGAAGAAAGACTATCATTAAGAGTATTGATGTTGACTCCATAGCCCAATGGTATCAAGCCTTCATTTTTCAAATTTCAATCATACAAAAACCAAGTTACAATTCATAGAGTTAACCATCTACTATTATCTTTATTCAAAATCATAAACCCCCTTTTGAGAGAGCCCTCTCAAACTGAAGAGGCTAATATTCAGTTAGAAGTGGTTTGAAAGAGTTACATTAAGTTGATTGATGAGAAGCCAATCAAGATAAATTTGGTGATAACACATTCCAAGTTATTTGAAACTCCCAAAAGACTCCCACCTATTCGTGATCATGATCATGCTATTCATTTGATTCTAGGAAGTGTTCCTCCAAAAATCAAGTCTTACAGATATCCATATGTCCAAAAGAGAGAAATTGAACGTATGATTATAGAAATTCTAGAGGTTGGTATAATTCAACCTAGTCAAAGTTATTTCTCTACTCCAGTAATATTGGTACACAATAAGGATGGATCATGGTGTATGTGTCCAGATTATAGGGATCTCAATAAGCTCACTATTAAAGATAAATTTCCCATTCCTTTGATTGATGAATTATTGGATGACTTAAATGGAGAAATTTATTTCACCAATTTGGATCTTCGTTCAGGATATCATCAAATTAGAATGAAGACTGTTAGTATGAATCCTTTTTCGAAGTGTGCGAAAAAAGACCACTTTAGCTACGCATAACTAATAGCCCTAACATCAAATGTGGCTGCCAATATCTTCAGATCTGCAGTTAGTTGATCAAGACAAGAGCTGCAAAAACCAGATCTATGCATAGAAAGACATTAAGCAGTTAAAAGAGGGTTTTGCTCCATATATCCAATAGACAAGACAAGAACAATTTTTGAAAGAATTTTTTGTATTAAGGGCACCTGGGAGGAAAACAAGAAGATGTTTCCAATTCTCCTCAATGGGATGGGTTCTTGGAAGTCCTCAGCACTTCAGATCTAGCATTTCTCTCTCCTATTGGTGTATAAAACCCAGACAAAAATAGAACTCAAAGGGAGCTCACGTAGCAAATAATGGAAAATATGACAATGATAATGGCTCAAAGTCAGACCAAGAGTTTAGATCCAGAGTGATCCAATAGGCAACAAAAGGTGAAGAATGGTAGGAAAAACCCTCCTATTTATAACAAAATATTGGGTCATTCTAGATCTTGGTGCACGATTAAAATAATGTTAACCAAATCTAGATCCAACTTTTATGGAATATTTTATTATATTTGTTGGAGGAAAAAAGTATTTGACTTGGGTCAAATCCCTTTATTTGTCAATAATAAATAAATAAATGATTTATTTATCTTTTTAAGGAAGTGGTTGAAGGATAATCAAATAAATAATGATTTATTTAATTATTTATGGATGATTTGGTCATATTTAACAAGGAATATTATCTAAATAAGATTTAAATAATTATTCCTAGAAAATAATAAGATAAATAAAGGTTTATCTAATTAATTTCTTTTTTTTGGGTTAAACATGACTAGGAATAATAACTAAATTATGTTTTAATTAATTATTCCATGAGGAAAATCAAACAAATATAGGTTTGTTTAATATTTCCTTTTGGGGTTTCCTGTTTATACCATAAACAACCTAATAAATGTGGTTTACTAAGTTATTTTACATAGTGAAAGCAATTTTACATAGGGTAAAATTGGTCTTACATGGTGTACTTGGGTCCTTCTAATGATAATAGGTTAGATGACCAAAAAATGGTGTAACAAAGACTGAAGACATTCCGAAAACAACATTTCGAACTCATGAGGGTCATTATGAATTTTTGGTCATGCCTTTTTTCCTTACCAGTGCACCTTCTACATTTCAAGAGTTAATGAATTCAATTTTTAAACCTTTCCTTAGAAAATTTGTATTAGTATTTTTTGATGATATACTAATATAAAACAGGTCTTCGAAAGATCATGTTCAACATATTGATAGGGTGCTCAAACTATTGGAGGAGAAACAATTATATGCAAAAACCTCCAAATGTTTCTTTGGAGTACAAGAGGTGGAATATCTTGGTCACATTGTATCTCAAGAGGGTGTTAAGGTAGACGCTAACAAAATTAAATCCATTAAGGAATGGAAAGACCCCACAACCATAAAGCAGTTGCAAGGATTTCTCAGGTTAACAGGGTATTATTGTAAGTTTGTTAAGAATTATGGGAGAATAGCAGCACCTCTAACAACATTATTGAAGAAAGATGCATTTTCATGGACTCCTGAAGCAACTAAGGCCTTTGAACATCTTAAAGTGGCAATGTGCCAAGCACTGGTCTTAGCTACGCCAGACTTCACAAAAACCTTTATTGTGGAATGTGATGCCTCAGGATAGGGAATTGGTGTTGTTTTAATGCAAGAAGGAAGACCCATTTCTTTTGAAAGTCATCCAATCAAAGGAAAATATTTACAGAAAGCTATTTATGAGAAGGAAATGTTGGCAATACTACATGCACTAAAGAAATGGAAACCTTACCTCATGGGAAGACACTTCAAGGTAAAAACTAATCATGATAGTCTTAAATAATTCTTGGAACAAAGACTATCTTCAGATGTTGGGTTATGACTTTGAAACCTTCTTCAAAATAAGGAAGATAAATGTTGTTGCAGATTCACTCTCAAGGAAGAATGAGGATGTGGAAGCATTAATTTGTGTCATTTCTATTATCCAACCAGATTGGATAACTGAAGTAAGGGAGGAATGGAAGAATGACGAAGAAGTGTGGAAACTCATTCAAAATTTGCAGAAAGGTCCTAGTATATCTGATACATTTAGTTGGAAAAATGATTCCTTATGGTACAAAGATCGCTTATATTTTTTTAATAATTCTTAACTAAAACAAAAGATTATTTTGGAATTTCACACCTCTCCCTTAGGAGGACACTCAGGGATTTTAAAAACTTATCACAGGGTGAAGAAAGAATTTTTTTGGGATGGTCTTAAATATAATATTCAAAAGTTTGTGGCGGGATTTTTGGTTTGCCAACAAAATAAAGTTGAGGCAATTAATACCACGGGTCTGCTATAGCCTTTATCCATTCCAAGTCAACATTTGGAGGAGGTTTCAATGGATTTTATCACAATTTTACCTAATTCTGAAGGAAAGAGTGTCATCGTGGCGGTAGTTGATAGAATTACCAAGTATGCACACTTTTGTGCATTATCTCATTCATTTAAAGCAAGTACAGTTGCTACTACGTTTATGGAAACAATTTACAAGCTACATGGAAACCCAAATATTATTGTAAGCAACAGAGATCCCATTTTCACTGGAAATTTTTGGACAAAATTATTTTCTTGTTTAGGTACTCAACTAGCTCATAACTCATCTTATCATCCTCAATCCGATGGCAAAACTGAGATAGTGAACAAATTTTTGGAAGGATATCTTCGTTTCTTTGTATATGATAAACAAACATAATAGGTCAAGTGGTTACCTCTGGATAAAAGGTGGTATAACACTTCCTTCCACACTGTAGAAAAAATGACCCCATTTATGGCACTTTATGGATATCATACACCGTCCATCACATCATCTTTAAGTGAAAATTATAAGGTTCAAGCAGTGGAAGATCACACTGAGCATCAACAATTTATCCAACTCTTAAAGGATAACCTAAATTTGGCACAGAATCGAATGAAACAACAAGCAAATCAACATCACAGCAAGAAAATTTTTGATGTAGGAGACTCGGTATTTTTACGGCTACAACCATACAAACAAATTTCCCTCAAGCAAGCTAAGAAGGATAGAAAATTATCACCAAAGTACTATGGTCCTTACAAGGTGTTGCAAATGATTGGTACTGTGGAATACAAATTGGAGCTTCCTGCATCTTCCCAAATGCACCCATTTTTCCATGTTTCATGCTTAAATAAAGTTATAGGTGACAAACTTCTAGTTCAAAAAATATTTCTAGAACTTGATGAGGAAGGTAAATTCATAATGGAACCTGAAGCAGTAATGGAAACAAGAACTCGATAGCTACGAAATCAGTCAATTTCAGAGTATCTCATCAAGTGGAAGAACTTACCCACTGAATATTCCACATGGGAAGATGATAATTTTATACAGAAGCATCCAAAACTACTCAAGCGTTGAGGAAAACACTTGTTTGAAGGAGAGGAGCATGTCAAGTCCCTAAAATACTAGTGTATCCCCTTTAGCCACAAACCATGAAATAGTGGATTTCTGTAAATGATAATACGAGATTTTCCTATCTACATGCAAAAAATTGAATTGAATGCATGCACCACATCATATGCCATCATGCAGATAATCCTCTCACAAAAGTATATCAATCTCTCTGTCGGGCCCAAATTAAGGTATGTTCTCACCCTGTAATTACTTCAAATTATGTTACAATTTTGGGGGAATTCCTCTTCATATTAACAATAAAGAGAAAAATGATTATGAAAACTAGAACAATTAGACTAATGATGAAAAGGATGTTTTTGTAACATAAAACTGAATTCTCTTATCTCCGCATGCAGGAACGCAAAGTGGCTGGACCAATAAGAAATGGAAACTAACCAAAGGACGCAAACATATGAGACTTCGGTAACTCCCAGTGGCCGGCAGAAGGCAAACAGATGAATTCAAGCCCAAGAACTCAAATGACAGCCACGTGCAGTGGGCTGTCGTTTGGGAAATATGTTCTCATTTTTGAAATCGCCTTTAAAAGGATGAAGGACGAAGGAGAAGGAGAGTTGGAGAAGGATAGGAAATTAATTCTACAATCGATGCATCAGAACCAACCTGTCTAATTGTATTTTTGTAACATCACTGGACGTAATATAGAGCTTTGAACAATAATCTTTTGAATTTTTACTGCACTAGAGCTTCTGGTGGTCTAGGTCCAACCCCTGGAAGTTCCTCGCAAGTTTTCATACTCTGTGTAGTTACAGAACCAATGCTTAAGTATCTGATGCAGTTGTAAAGTATATTTCCATTCAATAAAGTTACAGTTTCTCTTTCTTCAGGATTGTTAGCAATCAAGTCCTTGAATTTGGACAATCGCAATTGTATTTTCTGACTTATGACAATTCTTCATTATCAGTAGATAGTCCCAATTATTTCAATACCATTGCATTTGAGTTATAGATCATAGAATAAGCTGATTTCGACGTTATCTTTCTTTAAGGATTGCATTAATATTTTAGCACAACGAAGCATTCAACCATCGATCAATGTTGATTAATTAATTCATAAAGAGAATTCCATTGCAAAATTACATAAATAATTGTTGCACAATTCATTTAAATTTCTTCAATTATATTGTTGTTCCATTACTGCTCAGTTAGTTACACTGATGTTCCATTACTGCTCAGTTAGCTAGACTACTATTCAATTCAATTCCATTACTGTTCAGTTTAGTTAGACTATTGTTCCATTCAAATCCATTGTTGTTCAGATTATTTAGACTGTTGTTTAATTCAATTCAATTGCTGCTTGATTTCTCTCGATTTTTTTTCAGTTCAGTTAGACTGTTCTTTAATTCAATTAGATAGCTACTCAATCTTGCTTCTCAATATTAGGTTAAAAATCAATCCAAGCCACCCCTCGTTAGAAAAAGTGAACTTAGGAAGTTAGAAATTTCCTCCTCATAAGTAACAAGGAGTAACTATTAGACAACCTCACTCGCATATATTGTGCCAACACTCTTGAAATAAGAAGACTTACCCCGGGTTGATAAATAATGAGAAAGCACTAGAGTTGTCGATAATAAGCCACCTCTGTGAGCCCCAACATTTTGGCGTCATTGCCAGGGAGAGTGTTAAAAGTTATCTCCTTTATTCATCTTTCTCCATTGTTGTGAAGAATTGGGTATTGAAAATGAGAGGCAAGGACCTGCGTACCGGAAAGCAACATGCTTCCCCTCTAGCCTGGTTACCAGCAAGTCGTGCAAAGAACCGTAAGATAGGTGCTCTTGTTTTATGTCTAGGAAGAAGAAGATAGAAATAATCCGAAATCATTCGCAACCATCCTCACAATCCAAAGGACCAGTGATCCTTGGAAGAACAACATATATAGACGAAATCATTAAGAAAGATGAATCTCAGGCATCTATAGGACCCAAAACTATTTCCATTCAAATTCCTAATACACTCCCTCAGGCGCAGCCTCACCATCTATAGCCTACGTCAAGATTCACTACGAGACAGAGGGGTCTGAGCGAAGCCTGCAGACTTCTGATCATATAGGCACTGACCCCTTCAAAAGAGGGAGGCTCTTGCAACCTACAAGGGGGGGGGGGGGGGAGAAACTAGTGGAGGAATTCACAGAGAAATATCAGAACCTAATTCCCCTAAAGAAGTAATAAAAATAGAAGTACTTAGGATCCCAGATCAGGGAAGTGATGTAAAACCCCCACCGCATTCACCTCCCAAGCCTATTAGAATTACTCCTCCAGATCAAGAAGTTCCCGAAGATTTCTGGCACCTCTTTGATCATATGGAAAATAATCAAAATCAGAATCAGAGGCAGACATCAACATTAGAATAACCTATTTTTGATCATGCTGCCAATGACCCTATGAAATCCATTCCCTTGCACAACATTCCCACCTTTCATGGATTGACCACAAAATATCCTGATGCATTCCTATTTGAATTTTATGTCTTATGCAGAGGATATGACTACACCACTGATCCCCAGAAACTAAAACTATTTCCCTCTACCTTACAAGGAACTGTGCTACGTTGGTTCATGGGATTAGGTGGAGGAACTATAAACAACTGGGACCAAATGAAGAATATTTTTCTTACCAAATACCAAGACTATTGCCGAACCTAAGATCTAAAAGATGAAATCTTCAATATGTCTACAAAAGACAATGAAACATTAGAAGAACAAGTAGAAAGATTTCAATACAATTTACAAATATCCCCATATACCACGCTATCCAAGAACATTTTAAAAGCCACGATGCTTAAAGGGATGATGGAAGAATGGGTTGAGATGCTTAACATAATGGGGAAGGGGAATATTTACCAGGAAGAATACGACGAGATTATTTCCTTATGTATTAGATGCTCTCGGGGTAGCTCACGCAATAGGCCTGTTGGGTGTGATTCTATAAAGAAAGACCTTAAGCAGACCAATGGCAATGTAACCAGAGCAGAATTTGGAAATCTATTAGAAAATTTCAAAACTGACATCCTGGGTACCTTGATAACACAACTTGACATTTTACAAGCCAAACAGAAACAAGCTTTAGCAGAACAAAACTTGGCCATATTTTTCCCAAAATGTCGGAAGAAGCACAGCTAGAGGGAATGTCCTTTGGACATGGTTCAGACTTGTGCTATCTGCACTAAGGATCATACCACAGACCAGTGTCCTTCACTTCTCGGGCTGAAAGCTGTCTACAAGGAAGTAGAGGAAGAAAGAGAGCTATTCTATTTAATGAATAATCGTTGGAAATGGCAAGCACGACCTAGCATACCGCAAGACCTGCCTCAATACTTTCCTTCACTACAGTTTAGCCAGCAAAACCCTGCAACAACTTGGCAGACTCAAAAATCCTTCCCAACCTGGCTAAACCAAGAGTTTCCTATGCCACCCTAGTCTACACAACCTCCATCAGGGAATAATTGGAAAAAATTTCCTTGCTCACCCCCTTATTGGCAAAATGTCCTATATCAAAGCCAGTGGCCAAACCCCCCTATTCAAAACACCAATTGGAATTGGCAGCGACCCATGGGAATGGCCAATTTTTTTATAGGAGCAGGGACCCAAAATCAACCTACGTTGCCAGCTCCATATCCAGTTCAACATAACTAGCAGCCTGCCATATGTCCTCAATTTCTAGCCCAACACAATCCTAATCCCAATAACAAACCGGTTAAACTAATTCAGATCATAGAAAATCCAAAACCCAATAACGAACAAAAATAGTGCAACGAACTGAGGTTAAGATTAGGACGTACCATCTTACCTATAGAAGCCTCAACTCCACCTCAGTCCCAAATTGAAACCTCAACAGAACCTAGCTTAACGAATATAATAGAAATAGGTAAAGATAAGGAAACAATTGATCAACAAAGACCTGAAGAACTTAGGGTGACCCCACCTCCATTTCCTGAAAGATTAAATCTACCCAGGCCTATAATCGCTCCAGATTTTAACATCATAGGGGAATTAAGAAACCTTTGTATAAAAATTCCTCTTCTCCAAGCCATCCAAGACATTCCCATCTATGCAAAGACAGTCAAAGAATTATGTGGAAAAAAACAAGTCAAGCAAAACAAAGGCTGCACCCACCGTTCATGTGGTAGGAACGCTATCTGACTTGTTGTTAGGTAGGGATTCACCTGTGAAATATGAAGACCCGGGGAACCCCATTGTAGCTATGCAAATCTCTGGCCACTCATTTCCAAACATATTGGTTTACCTAGGGGCAGACATTAACATCCTAACTACTGGAGCTTGTGAAAAACTGGGCATATCAACATTAGAACCTATGGCCACACTTCTAGAACTGGCTGACAGATCTGTTATCGGACCAGAAGGAATACTACAAGACATCATGATCTATTTGGAATCATGGGAATACCCAGCTTATTTTTTAGTCATTAATCCAAAAAACAGGATGGAAGGGCACCCATTGATTCTTGGGCGACCTTGGCTAGCCACAACAGATGCTTACATAGGCTGTCGAGCAGGCAGCATGACTATCACTAGAGGATATTCTATAAAAAATATCATTATTTATCTTCCTGCAAAACCAAGCTTACCCATGGTAAAACTTCACAAACATCTAGCTACATATTGGGAGCAAAACATCCGTCCACCTCTGACACTAGTAGAAGCTCTCGAATTCAAGGATCAAACTGAAGATGATGTAATCAATAATTTTATGAATAAGTCACCCATGCCTGAAAATTTAAAATGCCAGATGTTGAAAATAGTCCTCGAACATGAAGATCAAGAGGATCCTATGACAGACTTTGAGACCCAACCTATCTCTGTTGGGGTTCCCATGTTTTGGCCAGATTGGCAAGACCAAAAGATGAGACAACATCAGAACCACTTTGGGGCCCTAGGATCTAGCCCTCCTGGACCCGGAGAGGGATCTCTCCAAATAGATCAAAGAATGATGTCTCTTTGAAGCTCAAAATGAGGTGTTAGGCTAGGTATGAAGCACAGAGGGGTTTTAAATGGTTTGGTTGAAGGGTTGCTGGGTTGGTTAGGAGATCATAGGCCAAGAAAGCAATGGGAGGAAAGGAACATGGCAGCAGGAGGCTTCACCAAAGAGGATAGGCCAAGACAGTGCCATCCATTGGGCTATGGAGTCATGAAAGGAAATTACATGCAACAACTAGCCAAGGCTTTCAAAGGGCAAGTCATCTACACTAAAGGATCTTTAGGCAGATGGTGGAATGGAACATTAAGGAGAGAAAGTGGGAGAAGGAAAGACAACCAATTTTCTGTCTATAGATCAGGTCAGAGGTAATTTAACTCCAGACCTGCTTGGACATACTCAAAGGCAGCTCTCAAAGGTGGACAAAGGGGCAGCTTATAGATCGGACCAGAGGTCATTTAACTCCAGGTCTGCTTCAGCAACTCCAAGGGAAAACAGAGATAAGATAAAAAAAGGGATCTTAGGAGGGCAAGCTGGTTGTGCAAGGATCCTAGTGGACAGGGCTAACTCTCATCCCCAGTGTTCCCAAACCTTCCAGCTTAAAACCCCTCAAGAACATCTAAGAACAGCTTCAACTAATTCATACATCAGCCAGCAGGCAATAACATCCACTGCGCTGGTTAAATCAACTGAAATCGATTCTCAGATAACACATTTAGCAGAAAACATTGAGGGCAAGGAGAGCAGACAGCATAGGGCACCTAACAAGGGTGAATCCTATACCATTATTCTGATGCAAGCCCAGAAGAACAATGAAACAATGTGAAAATGTAATAAACAGAGTAAGAAACACATCACCAATAGTAATAGACCAGGATCCTGTGAAATATGCTTTGATTAATTGATGCAAAACCAGTCATGTACAATAAGCTCAATGGCTATTACAGTCCATACTTCTCCTCCCAGCCTATTACATACAACTACTCTACTACTCCCTCCCACGACTGTTCTAACAGTCAAATGAATCCCTCTAACAGCAAACTACCAGCAACTGAACAACAACCTTTACATTATGTTCTCGGGGATCTTTATAGGAGAAGAGGAAGAGACAGAGGTAGATAAAAAAATAAATGAGACTCATTAAGACAGTAAGGCGGAAGTGTTCACGCCCATACTACTTAATGGCTCTCTGCAGTGCTGTAGGTACTCTGTAATCTGGTTCGGAGATCTCTGTCAGGTCAGATTTTGACCTCGGATATTTCTTTTGGGATCCTTTATGGTGGTCTGGAACTCTGTGCTGCCACTCTGGAATAAATGAACTGGATGAAAATCCGCGATATCTCCATACCTCCATTACTGCTGCTCAGACAGTCTCTAATGAAGCTCCGCCAGTGCATTAATCTGTTTAAGGGCTCGAGGAGGCATGGAGATTGCCGTAGGAAGATGTCCTTCTGGAGAAGAGTACTTCTACTGATATATAAACACAGATAATACTTTACCGTGTGCTCTTGGTCTTCGAACTGTGCCTTGATCCTTTGAATACAGGGCAAGACATTTAATTTCATTAATAACAGGCACCAACCCCTTTGAATTCCTTCTGTTGGTCACTGGCAATGCTGAACGGGCCATCTCTGTACTATTCCGCACAGTGGAAAGAGACTGTAAAACCGGGCGGTGGTGGTGGAGGAAATGCTGCGGAGGCAGCGGAATGGTGGCGGGATAGTGGAGAACCAATGGAAAGTGGCGGAGAAATGACAGTGTAGAACCCAAAACTTAATGTCGGGCCGAAATACAAAGGAACGAATGAACAACAATGGAGCGGAAGCTTGGGAAGTGGGACCCGGCAGAGGCGGAGGGTGATTAAACCTGGGCCGTCAGATCATGGAGGAAACGGGCGGCGGAGATGAAATCGGGCTATCACAATCGGAGGGGACCGGGGGTGACATAGTTCAAAAGTTCCGATTGCGATGGAGGAAGGGGATGCGATTAGCGCCAGGCCGTCCGATCGTTGGTCAGATGGACGGATGGGATAAAATTGGAAGACGTCGGGGAAGGCTTGCGATTGCGATCGGGAAGGGGTCTGCGATTGAGCGCTGACCGTAGATCTGGGAGGAAACGGACGGCGGAGATTTAATCGCGAGGGAGACGGGATAACATGCGATCAGCGATTGGGCGGACTTGTGATTGTGAGATAGCCGTTGATCTGCGGAAGGATGAACAGTCAGGATTCAATCGGAGGACGGAGGGAAGAGCGTGCGATCGGAGGAAAAGGGAAGTGCGATGGCCGTCAGATCAGTAGGGGAGTGGACAGCCCAGATTGAATCGGGAGATCGCAATCGGGGGTCGAACGAAACGGTTTGCGATTGCGATCGGAAGGGGACTTGCGATTGAGCGCCGACCGTTAGATCTGAAGGCTAGATCAACGGCTCACAGTCCATCGGAGGAGAAAATAGAAAGCGAGAAGGGAAAGAAGCGATTAGCGCTGGGCCGTTGGATCGGCTGGGAGATGGATGGCCAGGATATGATCGGAGGATCGCAATCAGAGCGCGATGCGATCAATCGGGGGGTGTCACTTGAGTGTTCCGATTGCGATTGACGGGGGGTTTGCGATTGGCGCTCCGCCGTCAGATCTCGCGATAGATCGACGGCCCAAAACGCGTCACGGGACTTATTATAATAAAACAATCGCATCGGCTATTTTCAATATTACACAGGGTTTTCGCACCCGCCCAGCTCCCGATTGTGATTAGCGCCTGGGACTTAAGCGCTTGGTCCCAGCGCGGGGTCATATGTGGGGAAGTGGTTGAAGGGGCTTGCGGTAAAGGGGCTAAGCCCTATAACATGGTCGGAAAGTGGGTTTTTACCCCTTTTAATGGATTTTAAGGGGTGGGGAAGGGAACGATAGAGGAAGAGAAGGGGAAAAAGGGAAAACCAAGGGTAGGGGAAGAAGTTAAATGGGATCTTGGGGGGATTTGAGGGGTAAGAAGGGAAATAGAAGGGGAAAACAAGGGGGATGAAAAGAGGCTAAATGAGGGGAAATAAGAGGGAAAAGGAAACCTTTGGGCATTTCTTCATCAACAGAGAGGCTTTATAAGGGGAATCAGCGGAGGGGATTTGATCAAAGGATAAAAGACACATAGAGGCTTCAAGGAGACTGTGTTTTCAGAGGAAATTCATTCCTTGAAGACTCAACAATGATTTAGCCCCCTATTTTCTTTTCAAAAATTTCATAGGGGGGCTAACAGTGGCTCCACATGGGGATGGCTTCTTCTTGAAGGAGCCAAGAAACCAGAAGATGATCTCTTGGTGTAGGCCAGGTGCCTGCTGCTTGAACCATCCTTTTCTTTCCTTAGATCAGCTGCCACAAACTATGAAGACATCATATCAGCAGTAAAATTCTTCCAAACAACTACCTACCCACACTATAGTCCTAAAATTTTTCTTCTGGGGTGCATTTGGACTTGCAGACCCTTTCACATCATTAATTTTTACAAACAGGAAAAAATAAACCTATTCTACTTCTACCCTTATTACTCCATGAGACCAGATTAGACTGTTGGTCTCATATGTTTCTCTATCTACCCTACTACCTGCTAGGATTAGACTGTCTAGCAGGTTTCTTCACCTACATTCTAAGACAGAAATTTAAACAACTAATCTACCTGCTCACAGGCTGAGCTTTATTGAGCTTTTCCTACCTACCCTACTCTAACTGGAAATCTTTGATGCTTTAAGTGATACAATAATGCCAATGTAGCCAGTCTAATAACAGCAAAAAAGGATATGAGCACTGACTGCCTGTCAGAGACAACCACAAGGTGCTCTGCATGTGGTTCTTCAAAACTGAGGCCACCAGCAGCGGTGACCAATTCTGATGCGTTTGGCTCTTGCAAAAGATTGATGCTTGTGAAGCTGAGCCAATCAGGGCCTCCATGTAGTCTGCCACAGGGTCAACAAACTCATGGTGTAAACTTTTTCCTTCAAAGCCTACCATGACTGATAGGTTGTCTACATCCTGGGCAGTTTCAATCACTGCATCTGTAGTGAGGCCTTTGCAATTACACTCCACCTCTTCCTGATTGGGAGTATTTGGCATATGGGCATCAACCAGGAGTACCTCCTCTTCCTCTGGATCAAGGCCGAGACGCCTGCGGGGAAGGAGATCTCGCTCATCTTCACTGCAGCTTGAGCTAGAGGGCTCATCATATTCAACAGTGCTTTCCTCTAGTACCACAGGTCGGTTCTGCTACAACGGGCTAAACTCTGTGAAAAAATCAACATATTCTTGAGCGGGGGCTTCTTTGATTACCTTAATCCCTTCGGGAGAAGGCTCTGGATATTCGTTCCGCTCAAGACTTCCCTCATCTCGTTTCTCCTCGTCCTCTGCGCTGAAGAGCTGTTGGCCTCTGTCCGCTTGGCAAGTATAACTGATGTTCGGATATAAAGCAGATAGAAGATTCAATGAATCTTCGTCTGCTATCATGCTTTCAACACTTTCTCCATCAGTATCATAGATGGCCGGCATTAGCTCATTATTTTCTTGAAGTTGATGGTCGTAGTCTTCCTCCCATGAGACCTCTGATGATGGCCGTGCAAGCTCAGTTTCCCTTTGGAAAAAATCATCGTCAGACATATCCACATCAGAGAAATCATAATTGTAAGTATTGTCACCCATCAAATCTTCAGGGCTCTCAACAATTCTTTCTTCAAAATACTTCGCAAGTTCATTTTCTGATTCAAGCTCTGGTTCATCATACATGCTTGGCATGCGACTTCTGTCTTGCAGAGATCTGGTTTGTCTTTCTTGAGGACAAGGAGCAGGTCTTTCCCAGTCATCATTTCTGGTTTCGGCCTCATATTCTTCCTCTTTCACACTCAGCAAGGATTTGGCAGTCTCTATCAGTCTTTCCATCTTGTTTTCTAAAGAAATCTGTGTTGTTTGCTCTGTTCGGTCCTTCCTCGCTGCTCTTAATCTTTCCTCCCTGCACTTTACGTTGTACTCGACAGCGATTGTTATATTATGCATTTCCTCCAGGCCCGAAGGTTCTCTTTCTCTTATATAGAATTCCACCTCTGGGTCAAAAGAGCTTGGATAGTGCAACAGAGCCCATCCCAAAGGTGGTTTTATATCAGAAGGTATAGCATCATATATCTTATTAAACCTGGCTGAAAACTCTTGCACTGTCTCTCCTGGATACCTTCTCAAATTTTGATATTCTTTTAGGATGAGGAGAGCGTTCTTTGGGGTCGCCCACCTATCTAGGAAAACTTGAGAAAACTGATGAAAGCAGAAAATGCTTGCTTCTGGAAGGCCTTTGAGCCAACTCTAACATTTCCTTGTAACGACAAAGCAAACATACTAATGCACACATCGTCTTCTTCTATTTCATACAGCTCAAGTAAATCCTCCAGATTTTGAACATGTTCTTCAGCAGAGGACCCTTTATTTTCCCCATTAAAATGAGGCAGCTGGTTTATTAATTCCGTAGGCAGGGGTTGGAAGAAGAGAGGTAAAACCATAGGCTTATATCTTTCTATGACCTTTGTATGTGTGGGTGATGTAACAATAGGCTCATGGCTGCTTGAAGCTTCTTGAAGAGTGGGAGATACAACATGAGCTTCTTGTTCCACCAGGTTTTTCACAGGAGTATAGGTCTACTCACGGTCTGAAGACTGAGGCTTGAGATCTTTCCCATACTCATCATGGGTTTCATCTTTGTACACTTGATTAGGCTTAAAGTAGGACAGAACATAGTGGTAGACAAAAACAATGAATTCTTTAAACCAAATCCAACCCGTATGTTCTACCCTTCTACGAGGTTTGGCCATCTTTCAGGTTCTTCCTCCAGTGGAGTCTTCTACGATTATGGAGTGTGGAGTCGCCAGGTGGATGAATTTACTGAAGAAGTGTGATGCCGTCCACCATCGGGGCGAAATGGTACACTAGTGACAGCTTCTTCTCAAAGGGAGTCGCCATTGCTAAGGTGACTATAAATGGGAAATACCCACCATTTGGCCGTTTCGACTTCGTTTTTATCTAAAGATGGTCGTTGCCATTAAAACCATTATGGGTTAGTTCCGAGAGCCATGGATTGGCAAGACCAAAAGATGAGACAACATCGGAATCCACTTTGGGGCCTCAGGATCTAGCCCTCCCGGACTCGTGAGAGGATCTCTCCAAATAGATCAAAGAATGATGTCTCTCAAGCTCAAAATGAGGTGTTAGGCTATAAAGGGAAGGTGAGGGGTTTTAAATGGTTTGGTTGAAGGGTTGTCAGTTATTAGAGACTGAGGTAGGCCGAGAGGCTAATGGAGGAAAGAAATATTGGCAGCAGGAGGCTTCAGCAAAGAGGAGAGGCCAAGACAGTGCCATCCATTGGGCTATGGAGTCATGAAAGGAAATTACTTGCATCCACTAGCCAAGGCTTTCAAAGGGAAATTCATCTAATACTAAAGGATCTTTTAGATTAGATGGTGGAAGGGAACATTAAGGAGAGAAAGTGGGAGAAGGAAAGACAACCAATATTCTGTCTATAGATCAGGTCAGAGGTCATTTAACTCCAGACCTGCTTGGACATACTCAAAGGTAGACAAAGGGTAGCTTATAGATCAGACCAGAGGTCATTTAACTCCAGGTTTGCTTTAGCAACTCCAAGGGAAAAACAGAGATAAGATAAACAAAGGGATCTTAGGAGGGCAAGCTGGTTGTGCAAGGATCCTAGTGGACAGGGCTAACACTCATCCCCAGTGTTCCCAAACCTTCCAGCTCAAACCCCTCAAGAACATCTAAGAACAGCTTCAACTAATTCATACATCAGCCCGGCCCCGAGGCAACCTTTGCGATCCCTTCTTGTTGGTTAAATCAGTGAAATCGATTCTCAGATAACACATTTAGCAGAAAACATTGAAGGCAAGGAGAGCAGACAACATAGGGCACCTAACAAGGGTGAATCCTATACCATTATTCTGATGCAAGCCCAGAAGAACAATGAAACAATGTGAAAATGTAATAAACAGAGTAAGAAACACATCACCAATAGTAATAGACCAGGATCCTGTGAAATATGCTTTGATTAATTGATGCAAAACCAGTCATGTACAATAAGCTCAATGTGGGTTTGTTAGAGTCGAGACTTCTCACTCCCGGCTATTATCTGACTTCTGCCTTCTCCCTCCCGCGGCCCCATTGCTGAGTCAAATGAATCCCTCCTAACACGGTAAACTACCGGCAATTGAACAACAACCTTTACATTATGTTCTGGGGATCTTTATAGGAGAAGAGGAAGAGCAGTAGATAAACAAATAAGTGAGACTCATTAAGGCAGTGGCGTAGATGTTCATGCCCATCTTGCTTAATGGCTCTCTGCAGTCTTTGTAGGTACTCTGTAATGCGGATTTAGGAGGAGATCTCACGTCGGGTCGGATTTTGACCGGGATATTTCTTTGGGATCGCTACGGTGAGTGCAGGAACTCACGTGCTTTGCCACTCTGGAATAAATGAGCTGGATGAAAATCCGTGATTTCTCCATACCTCCATTACTGTTGCTCAGACAGTCTCTAATGAAGCTCCGCCAGTGCATTAATATGTTTAAGGGCTCGAGGAGGCATGGAGATTGCTGTAGGAAGATGTCCTTCTGGAGAAGAGTACTTCTGCTGATATATAAACACAGATAAGACTTTACCGCGTGCTCTTGGTCTTCGAACTATGCCTTGATCCTTTGCGTACGGGGCAAGACATTTAATTTCATTAATAACAGGCACCAACCCCTTTGAATTTCTTCTGCTGGTCGCTGGCAATGCTGAACGGGCCATCTCTGTACTATTCTGCACAGTGGAAAGAGACTGTAAAACCGGGTGGTGGTGGTGGAGGAAATGCTGTGGAGGCGGCGGAATGGTGGCGGGATAGTGGGGAACCAATGGAAAGTGGCAGAGAAATGACAGTGTAGAACCCAAAACTTAGTGTCGGGCCGAAATACAAGGCAGATGAGTGGCAATGGAGCGGAAGCTTGGGAAGTGGGACCCGGCAGAGGCGGAGGGCGATTAAACCTGGGCCGTCAGATCATGGAGGAAACGGGCGGCGGAGATGAAATCGGGCTATCGCAATCGGAGGGGACCGGGGGTGACACAGTTCAAAAGTTTCGATTGCGATGGAGGAAGGGGATGCGATTAGCGCCAGGCCGTCCGATCGTTGGTCAGACAGACGGATGGGATCAAATCGGAAGACGTCGGGGAAGGCTTGCGATTGCGATCGGGAAGGGGTCTGCGATTGAGCGCTGACCGTAGATCTGGGAGGAAACGGACGGCGGAGATTTAATCGCGGGGCAGATGGGAGAACATGCGATCAGCGATCGGGCGGACTTGCGATTGTGCGATAGCCGTTGATCTGCGGAAGGATGAACGGTTAGGATTCAATCGGAGGATGGAGGGAAGAGCGTGCGATCGGAGGAAAAGGGAAGTGCGATGGCCGTCGGATCAGCAGGGGAGTGGACGGCCCAGATTGAATCGGGAGATCACAATCGGGAGTCGGACGAAACGGTTTGCGATTGCGATCGGAAGGGGACTTGCGATTGAGCGCCGACCGTTAGATCTGAAGGCCAGATCAACGGCTCACAGTCCATCGGAGGAGAAAACAGAAAGCGAGAAGGGAAAGAAGCGATTAGCGCTGGGCCGTTGGATCGACTGGGAGATGGACGGCCAGGATATGATCGGAGGATCGCAATCGGAGCGCGATGCGATCAATCGGGGGGTGTCTCTTGAGTGTTTCGATTGCGATTAACGGGGGGTTTACGATTGGCGCTCCGCCGTCAGATCTCGCGATAGATCGACGTCCCAAAACGCGTCGCGGGACTTATTATAATAAAACAATCGCATCGGCTATTTTCAATATTACACAGGGTTTTCGCACCCGCCCGGCTCCCGATTGCGATTAGCGCCTGGGACTTAAGCGCTTGGTCCAAGCGCGGGGTCATATGTGGGGAAGTGGTTGAAGGGGCTTGCGGTAAAGGGGCTAAGCCCTATAACATGGTCGGAAAGTGGGTTTTTACCCCTTTTAATGGATTTTAAGGGGTGGGGAAGGGGAACGATAGAGGAAGAAAAGGGGAAAAAGGGAAAAACAAGGGTAGGGGAAGAAGTTAAATGGGATCTTGGGGGGATTTGAGGGGAAAAATGCGAATAGAAAGGGAAGACAAGGGGGATGAAATAAAAGGGAAAAAGGGGGCCTTTGGGCATTTCTTCATCAACAGAGAGGCTTTATAAGGGGAATCAGCGGAGGGGATTTGATCAAAGGATAAAAGACACATAGAGGCTTCAAGGAGACTGTGTTTTCAGAGGAAATGCATTCCTTGAAGACTCAACAATGATTTAGCCCCCTATTTGCTTGTCAAAAATTTCATAGGGGGGCTAACAATCTCCACAACCACTGTTCGTAACAACATACCTATTGAGATCGAGCCAGGAAAGGTTATTAATATTAATGGCAATTTGGATGATGACCAAAAGCAAAAACTCATAGAAGTCCTCCAGAAGCACCAAGGAGAATTTGAGTGGGACTACCAATACATGAAGGGTTTAGACCCACAACTATGCACACACCACATCTATACCGATAGGGAAACACGCCCCATTAGACAACCCCAACGAAGATTAAACCTGCACTTAAAAGATATTGTAAAAGAGGCGCTGCAAAACTGTTAGATGTAAATTTCATTTATCCTATTTCAGATAGAAAATGGGCCTCCCCTCTGGTAGTCATCCCTAAAAAGAATGGGAAGTGGAGAATCTGCGTAGATTATAGAGAATTAAATAAGTTAACGTAGAAAGACCATTTCCCCCTCCCCTTCATTGACCAAGTCCTTGATACATTGGCTGGGAAACGGTTCTTCTCCTTTCTTGACGGATTCAGCGGCTACAAGAAAATCCAAATGGCTCCCAAAGACCAAGATAAGACCACCTTTACCTGCCTGTGGGGCACTTTTGCTTACAGAGTTTTACCATTTGGATTATGTAATGCCCCAGCAACATTTCAAAGAGCCATAATTAGCATTTTTTCTAACTTAATAAATGAAGGGCTTGAAATCTATATGGATGACTTAACAACCTATAGGGAAGACTTTGATCAAGCTCTAGAAATTCTAGAAAAAGTGTTAGAATGACGTATTGCTACTAGATTATGTCTAAGCAACGAAAAATGATACATGATGATGACTGAGGAGGTAATCCTAGGTCACTAAATTTCTGCAACTGGAATACAGGTAGATCCGGCTAAGATAGAGGTAATCCTTCTGTTGGCCACACCTTGTACGCAGACAAAGGTGCGTTGTTTTCTAGGATATGTGGGATATTATCGCATATTTATAAAAAAAATCTCACAGATAGCTACACCGTTGTATGCATTGACTGGAAATGTTGAATTCCATTGGACTGACAAATGTGACACCGCTTTTACAGACTTGAAGAGACTGGTCTCAACAGCACCAGTCCTACGAGGTCCTAACTGGAAACTTCCCATTAACATATCTTCTGATGCATCTAATACAGCAATAGGAGCAGTCCTTGGCCAAGAAGAAGACCGAAAACCTTATGCTATTTATTATATCAGCAAAAACCTTACTCCTGCCGAATTAAATTATACCGTGACTGAAAAAGAGTTCCTGGATGTCATTTATGCTATCAATAAATTCAGGCACTGTATAACTGGATATCAAGTGTTCCTATATACTAACCACTCTGATATTAGATATTTAGCTAATAAACCAATCACGAATGGGATAATAACTCGTTGGTTACTGTTATTGCAGGAATTCAAAATAACAATCAAAGATCTCCCAGGGAAGGAAAACGTGGTCGCAGACTTTCTGTCCAGGGTCCCCAAGACAGACAACACACTAACAGTTGATGATCAATTCCTTGATGATTGTTGTAGCGGTAAAAACACCATGGTATGCAAATGTGGCAAATTATCTGGCAGTGGGGAAGCTACCCAGACACTTAACATCAAGATAACGGAAACTGATTGTACATCGCAGTGCAAGATTCTCTTGGATTGGGGGATACCTCTTCCATACAGGGGCCGACATGCACATACGCAGATGCATAAGGGAAGACGAAATCTATGACATCTTACGAGCCTATCATGATCAACCATGTGGTGGCCATTTCACAGAACGCAGGACAAGGCATAAAGTGTTGCAATTAGGCTATTATTGGCCTACGATTTTCAAAGACGCTAAGAAATATGTCCAGGCCTGCGATAGCTGCCAAAGAATGGGCCGCCCAGGCCAAGCTGATGAAATGCCGCTACAACCACAATTGGTGGTGGAACTATTCGAACAATGGGCGTTGGACTTCGTTGGTCCATTCAACCCACCATCAAACCAGAAAGCCCACATATTAGTTTCCACGGATTATGTAAACAAATGGGTAGAAGCAGTGGCCTTGTCAAGAGCCATGGAAGAATTAGTAATTAAGTTTCTCTTTGAACTATTCGTGCAATACGGCTTGCCAAGAGAAGTGATAACCGATGGAGGGGCACAATTCACAGGAAATAAGATCACATCCACCTTAAGAAATCACCATATCATCCATAGATTTACGTCTCCTTACCACCCACAGGCCAACGGGCAAGTCGAAAGCACCAACAAAGTCCTGGAGGCAATCCTTACCAAGATGGTAGCAGCACATCGCCGGGACTGGACCACTAGACTACCAGAAGCCTTATGGGCTTGTCATACAACTTGGCGAAATACCACTGGATATTTACCATATCAGCTAGTATTTGGGAGAGAACCTATCTTCCCTATTGAATTCGAAATTAAAACCCTGAGAACAGCCCAGGAAGTGGGGTTGGACTTAACAAAAGCTCAAGCTAGAATACTCCAACAAATAAACGAACTGGACGAAATTCAACTGCTAACCTTGCAACGCACAACAATCATCCAACAACAGTGAGCCAAGTGGCACGACAACCTAATAAATAATAAGGCATTTCGAAAAGGAGATTGGGCACTCCTTTATGACTCCAGATTCCAAGACTTTCCAGGAAAACTGCAAACAAGGTGGCTCGGTCCATATGAGATTCAGGAAGTACATAACAATGGTACCCTCACCTTGAACACCATAGATGGGTCTGGTTCAACATTTCGAGTTAACAGACACAGAGTATGCCTCTATCGCAAATCTCTCACGAAAGAATCTTTTTGTCAATAGGTACGAAACGATCCCGCCATCCAAGTTGTGTTGCAAGGGGTTGATAACCACACAAACTCAAGTACATGAGATGTTTTCCAGCATCACTTGTAAATAATGTATGTAAATTTCTTGTCTTGTTGTACATTATCCACATTTGCAATTTATTTTCCTTCTAAGATGTGTTTTTATTGTCATTCAATTCGTGTTTTTACTTTTGCTGTTCAATTCATGGACAGATGATGTTCAATCTCTGAACGGCTGTTGTTCAATCGAATTGAACAGCCATTCGCTGTGTTTTTATTTTTTGTTGTTAAATTCGTAGATAGCCGCTGTTAAATCTTTGAACGACTGTTGATTCATTCAAATTGAATAACCATTTGATGTGTTTTTATTTTTGTTGTTCAATTCCTTGACAGTTGTTGTTCAATCCTCGAATGACCGATGTTCAGTCGAATTAAACAGTTGTTCGTTGGCGTTTTTTCTGTTCAATTCGTAAACAACTACTATTCAATATTTGAACGGAAACGGTCCAATAAAATTGAGCAGTCATTGCCGTGTTTTTTTTTTTGATGTCCAATTCGTGGACAGTTGTTGTTCAATCTCTGAACAACTGTTGCTCAGTTTAATTGAACAGCCATTTGCGGTGTTTTAATTTTTTGTTGTTCAATTCGTGGATAGTTGATGTTCAGTCTTTGAATGACTGCTGATTCAACCAAAATTGAACATCTGTTTTCACGTTTTTAACTTTGTTGTTCAATTCATGAACAACCACTGTTCAATTCTTGAACAGCTACTGTTCAGTCGAATTGAACAAGGTGTTTTTATTTTTGTTGTTCAATTCGAGAACAGTTGTTGTTCAATCTTTGAACAGCTGCGATTCAATCAAATTGAATAGTCATTGCTGTGTTTTTATTTTCGATGTTCAATTCAATAATAGTTGTTGTTCAATCTTTGAATGGCTGTGGTTCAACAAATTGAACAGTCATTGCTGTGTTTTTTATTTTTGATGTTCAATTCGAGAACAGTTGTTGTTCAATATTTGAACAGCTGTAGTTCAATCAAATTGAACAGTCATTGCTGTGTTTTTGTTTTTTTTGTTCAATTCGGGGACAACTGTTATTCGATCTTTGAACGGCTGATGTTCATTCGAATTGAACAGCTGTTTTTTGAGCATTTTTAATTGTGCCGAGCAATCTGTGAACAGCTGCTGCTCAATATCTAAAGAGTTGTTGTCCGACCAACTTAAATAGCCATTCTTTTTGTGTTTTTCTCAAATTGAATAGCCTTGAGTAGGGAATGGCAGTTGAAAGAGAGAGGGAAAATGGTAAAATTACAAATATGATGACCCTTTGGCACTATAATTCTTAAACAGGAAGCTGACATTATGCACACATCAAATGAATGGCTAAGTCACCCTCATTTCAAATATGATATCATACAATACATGACCTTTTGATGATATATCTTTCTGCACTATTCGAGTAATATGTCCCTACAGCATGAAGAAATGGAACAAGGGGTATTAATGGTATTGGCATTTTTTTCCGCTTCTTTCACCATCCCTCACTCTTAAGGAATTAATGAGCCTCCCTCTATGTATAAAAAACAATTATTATGTGTTCATGCAAATCTTTAAGAGGATAGGGGGTCTCATTATGAGCCAGCCTACCATGATCATAGGGATTTAACAAGTGACATGCCCACAATGGCTACCACACTAGGGTAATGACCTTCTCATCTACTAGAAGGACAGGAGGTCTCATCATGAGCTGGCCTAATCACTCTGTTACAATTCCAGTGAATGGCATTGTGACTATCTGCCTACCACACCAGCACAGTGACCTCCTTATAGATCAATATGTTACAATTCAAAAGTAAGTACTACACTTACATGCAGATTTTAAGAGAGGATAGGGGGTCTCATCACGAGCCAGCCTACCACGTTCATAAGGGTGTAGCAAGTGACATTCCCACAATGGCCACCACACCAAGGTAATGACCTTCTTAACTACTTTAGGGACAGGAGGTCTCATCACGAGTCAGCCTGATTACTTTACTACAAATCTAGTGATTGGCACCATGGTTATCTAGCCACCATACCAGCATGGTGATCTCTCCATAAAATTGGCAGAATAACTATTTTTACATAAGGACCCTGGCTCATTTTTTCGGGTTAAAATAGCAACCCTGTCGAGGCTATGAACGCCTACTGGCAGCAGTGGCTCTACTTATGGTATGAAAGTATGCTCCTTCAAATAACCAATTACTTTTATATACACCTTGTCTTCCATTCTTCGTCCACAAGCTATTACTCGAATTAGTGATAATTATGACCTGCCACAAGAATAACTAACAGAGATATGCTTACATATTTGAACCTTGGGATGACGACACCAATCATTACTTGACTCAGTCTTGCTTCCGTCATAACTTTTCAGTTGTACAAGGACATCATATCACAATAATGGTTATGCTATTCCTCTCTCTTTCTGGTAACTTCCGCACAAGATAAAATTATGAAAAATTCTAAATCTGACCTTTACACTGCGTCTATTAGTAATTACTCAACCACCCACTCCTTCACACGCAGATTATCATTACCAAATTCTGACATTCCCCTGTCTGCATTCATGAGCGACCAAATCTCTCCTATACTTGAGGGCATGGGTGCCCTTTCTTCGAGGGAGGGGGTGTAATTGGTCTTAATTTGGCAAGCATTTGAAACCCCTGCACAAATCTTGTTAGACGCATCGATAAGACTAGAGTAACATTACAACTAAGGCATGAAGATTATCTGCGCAAAGCCAAAATCTCTTTTTCTCTTACATACAACATCCAGTCGAAAAAACAGAGCCAAGAATAAATATAATCAGAGGAAAAGAGCATATCAGCTATGGGAGGAAATACCCTTCGAAGCGAGCCTGCAAACTTTCCAATTTTAGAGGCAGTGAGTGCCATCCTCCAGGGAGCTGGAGGGTTGACATATGTACACCGACTAAAAGGATTCGACATGAGAATTGCAATCGATATTCTGCAAAATCTGTAGGAAGGGAAAACCAGAGTCAAAGGTCAAATTATACCAGTTATAGAGGAAATTATTGCGGAAGTTTCTGGAATACCAGCACAAGGAGAAAGATGGGCAGAGAAGCATCTCCTCCTGAGAGAAGCAGTAGCAACATACCAGGAACCGTTGGAATGAAAAAACAGAGGGATTAACCCTGCCTCTCTACACCAGCCATGGCAGGAGCTGGCGGCATTCATCCAAAAGTTTATTACATGCGAAGGATGTCGAGACGTGTTAAAACCTCGACAGCTCAAACTTTTAGTTGTACTTAAGAAAAATATTTCAATTAATCTGCCTGCCTTCTTGAATTCTGTATTACATGATACTGTTGTTCAATTGAGGAAAGCCAAAAATCCCCAAGCAGTGGTCAGTCACCAGGGGTTAATAAAACTAATAATCATTAATGAGCTAAATAGGCAGCAGATAGCCTGGGATAATTTCGTTAACCCTAAGGCACAAGAACCAAAAATAAACCCTGACGGAACCAAAATTGAGCCCCTCGGGGTAAATACACCAAGAAGAAAAAGGACCCAAACCTAAACTTCAGAACCAAGCAGGAAAAAATGGTCCAAGACACTCCAAGGAACCTCAAACCTCGTGGAGGAAGCAGGACCACCCCATGCACCCTTGCAAGATTTCGAGGAATAAATGGCTCGAGTCCTAGGACAAATAAGGACAGACTATGAATCGATAAACCCATTGGGAGCAGGGGAGCAAGAGGAACTTTTTGATAAATCCGCCACCCCCAGTAGCTCTGGTCACACTAACGTCCTACCTGACCAAGAGGAACCTCGAGATGATGAGGCTTTGTCCCCTATTGATAATTATGAGGTGTATAGTGATGGGAAGACAGAGGAGAGAATGGAATCAAAAGATCATTCAGGTGACATTGTTCTTGTAGAGCAAAGCACACACACGGAAACAGCCCCTTTGACACCAGGAGGTAGCATCGCTCCTCCTAGTCAGGACCCTCACATTGAAGTAAATTCTGAAGATGTAATCAGAAACACCATTTTAGACACTACCCCTGAAAAGGGGAATTCTGCTCCCCTACCACCTGCTGAAATCAGGACAGGTGAAGATTCAGATGAAAGGAGAAGTGAGAAACTAATAAGGACCTGCAAGAGATTAAATAAATTGGTAAAAATATATGAGAAAACACCTGAAGAAATAAAGGAGGGCCCGAAAACCAAAGAAAGAAGCCTCCATTGCAGGAACTCAAACAGAACTAGTAAATACTATCGAAGGCGAAACACAAACTGACTTAGCCGACACCGTTGAAACTGGAATGCAAACCAACTTGATAACTATTACAGAAGCTGAGGTACAGACCAACTTAGTAGACACTACTGAGGCTGAAATGCAGATAGAACTGGAAAACACCATTGAAGCCTCTACTCAAACTGAGCAGAAGGCTACAGAAGAAAAGGGGACCCAGACAAAGAAAGACCTTGCCTATGCCCATCCAGTAGAGAAAGCTGCCAACCAGAAATTACGCAATGAACTAGTGCAAGTGCAACATGAGCTAACACAGTGTAGGAAGGAGGTGGTGCCATTACAAGAATATCAAGCACTGCTAAAAAATTTCACTAACCTCTCCTCCATAGAAGACGAAACATTTGCCCAGCTCAGAGGAGAACAGGAAAAAGTTAAAATGGTACAAGAGCAGGTGGAGCAAGCTAAGAAGCAAATCTCTACAATTTTCTCTCTATATAATGATGCGTTATCATGCAGAGCTCCGGAAACCAACTATGCCTTGTTCCTAACAGAACGGTATTTACTCTTGAAACTTAAAGCTGTCAGGGCAGGAAAATCCACTACTTTCAAGACCATAGAATAATTTTTCCATTATTGTAATGATCAGGATGAGCAGTTCCAACACCTCCTGTGTGAACTTTACGTGCATAACTTCTTCTTAGAAGAAGACACGAATAGAAACCCTATTCCCTTTATAGGGGATGTGCAGCTACAAGCTTTCCTTTCATTTGCTAAAAACCAGATCAGGTGGGCCAAAGCCTATGGCATCTTCCAAAAAAGAGAGCATAGCCTACATTTATCGGTCAAGGGGGAACCTAAAAAACCCTTGCAACTGATCATCCAACACAAAAAATTCATGAAAAGGCGAGGTGTGAGGACTAGGCTAGGGCCCATCCATAAGGATATCATAGAAAATGGACGAGAATACTTTGGGGACATTCGTGAAGCGGGTTGGCAGCAGCTAAGAAAATATGGATGGCCTCCATGAACAACGTGAAGAATAGGGAGCCATTCAGTTACAGGAATTTCAAGGCTGCTGCCTCCATATTCCTCTCATACAGCAGCATGGGGCCTGCCTGGTTGGGATGTAGATACAGAATCCCTCTCCTCTCATATCCTCCCGAGGATTATAATCACAATTACGAATTACCAGAAGGATCCACAGGCACTGCCTTTGCACTCATGAAACAAAAACAAGGCTTCAGAGCATACAACGAAAAGGTCTAACCTGCCTACTCCTTAATGCAGTTACATCCCAATCATTTGTTTTCATGAGGAAATGCAATTAGGTAAGCAGGGGAGTATGTTGGGCCCAAATTAAGGTATTTTCTCACCCTGTAATTACTTCAAATTATGTTACAATTTTGGGGGAATTCCTCTTCATATTAACAATAAAGAGAAAAAAGATTATAAAAACTAGAACAATTAGACCAATAAGAAAAAAAAGCTAACCAACGGATGCAAACATATGAAACTTCTATAACTCCCAGCGGCTGGCAAAAGGCAGACAAACGAATTCGACCCTAAGAACTCAAACAACAGCCATGCGCAGCGGGTTGTCGTTTGGGAAATACGTTCTCATTTTTTAAATCGCCTTTAAAAGGATGAAGGACGAAGGAGAAGGAGATTCGGAGAAGGATAGGAAATTCATTCTGCAATCGACGCATCATAACCAACCTGTCTAATTGTATTTTTGTAACATCACTAGATGTAATATAGAGCTTTGAACAATAATATTTTGAATTTTTACTGCGCTAGAGCTTCTGGTGGTCTGGGCCCAACCCCTAGAAGTTCCTCACAATTTTTCATACTCTGTGTAGTTGCAGAACCAATGCTTAAGTATCTGATGCAGTTGTAAAGTATATTTCCATTCAATAAAGTTACAGTGTCTCTTTCTTCAGGATTGTTAGCAATCGCGTTCTTGAATTAGGACAATCGCAATTGTATTTTCCGACTTATGACAATGCTTCATTATTAGTAGATAGTTCCAATTATTTCAATACCATTGCATTTGAGTTATAGATCGTAGAATAAGCTGATTTCGATGTTATCTGTCTTTAAGGATTGCATTACTCTTTTAGCACAACAAAGCGTTCAATCGTTGATCAATGTCGATTAATTAATTCATAAAGATAATTCCATTGCAAAATTACATAAATAATTGTTGTACAATTCATTTAAATTGCTTCAATTATACTGATGTTCCATTACTGCTCAGTTAGTTATACTGTTATTCCATTACTGCTCAGTTAGCTAAACTATTGTTTAATTCAATTCCATTACTGTTCAGTTTAGTTAGACTGTTGTTTCATTCAATTCCATTGATATTCATTTTATTTAGACTGTTTTTTAATTCAATTCAATTGTTTCTTGATTTCTCTAGATTGATGTTCAGTTCAGTTAGACTTTTGTTTAATTCAATTAGATATCTGCTCAATATTAGGTTAAAAATAAATCCAAGCCACCCCTCGTTAGGATAAGTGAACTTAGGAAGTTAGCAATTTCTTCCTCATAAGTAACAAGGAGTAACTATTAGACAACCTCACTCGCATATATTGTGCCAACACTCTTGAAATAAGAAGACTTACCCCGGGTTGATAATTAAATGATAAATCACTAGAGTTGTCGATAATAAGCCACTTCTATGAGCCCCAACACTCTCAATAGTATTTATTTAACATTAATGCATGATACCTAAATATCATCATAATAGCTAACGTTAACTTTGCTAGAATTCCATATTGCATAGTTTCTATGAGCTCCACTCCTCTTGTAACTTGACCAACAATAAGGTAACAACAGGGGAGAGGCTAGTAGTTCGCATTTTTATCAGGGAAGAATATCTATTAATGGAATTCAGTGTCAGCGAGAAACAACATGTAGCGAATAACAAGAAAATGTAACAGGAAATATGGTATAGGCAACACAACATATGACAACCAATACATAAGATGCACAGAAATGTGGAGTGCTTCAAAAAACATAATATAGAGAAAGATTAAGCAATAAAACAAATAGTGTGTAGCTCATAGCATGTAAAAGAAATTTTTTGCATATAAAGAAAGAATTCACATGCAATAGAGTGTGCAACATAAGAGAATTTATTGCACTCACACACAACACAATGCAAGAAGAGAGTTTAGAATGCAACATCAATCTGCATAAGATCATTGCCCAATGGGCTTTGCAACTCCACAAACCATGCAATGGCAGAGTTCTATAAATGACATCAAGAGGCTTTCCTTCGTACGTGCAATATTTTGAATTGACTACAGGCACCATGCCATATGCCATCATGCAGATAAGCCTCACACAAAAGGATATTAATCTCTTAATATTATTTATTTAACATTAATGCATGACATCTAAATCTGATCATAATAATTTAATTTATCATAAAATAACAAAATAAACCCCAGGTTACAAATTCTTTCTAACAGTAGTGCTGCCACTAGAAACTTGGCGAGGCCCCAAAATTTTCCCCAGCTCCCTTCTCTAATATAGTCTCCCCTTCTTGACTAACTAAGAAATGAAACATAAATATGGCTTCCTTTCTCTTCTTGGAAAATAAATACACCTTTAAGAAGCCATTCATGCATCTATTATCAATAGACAATTGAATTGTCATGGAAATTACCAAAGGATTATCTAGACTATTTTCAAAATCTTCTAAGGAAAATTGTGTGAATCATCAAAATCAAATGGAACCATATTAAAATGATGATTTTTTTAAAGCATAGTATAATACCCGCTTTCCTTCTTATACAAAACCGGATCCTTTAGGGATCATATGATGTTCCTTAAAAAAAAAATTAAGAGAAGCCAACTTATTTAAGAAAAATTACATACATTAACCATGTAGAGATACAATTTATAAAGCATAGTAAAATTCCTTTGCCTCATATGCAAGTATACAAAAGAATCCTTATAAGATCATACATTGTTCCCAAAACAAAATCTCAATAAAGCCAAACATTTACAAATTTAATTTGATAGAGTATGGCCTAGATGATCAACAATTATTATGTTTATTCAAAGGATTCTAGATGCTCACTAGAACTATGAGTACAACTTGTGATTGAATCAGTGACTTATTCCCATCTAAAACCTTCCTAGTGTTAATCATAATAAGATCCATAAAAACAAAAAACAAAAAAATTAGAACCGTGAAAAATGAAGGGAAAATCCTTTATCAACACTAAATCTACTGTGAAGGTTCTACCTCGATTGACACCTTGAAGAGATAGAATATGAAATAGCTACATCTGCTAATCCTCACATTCATACATCAAATTCCTTAAAAATTCTAGGACCATGATGTATCTGCATCAATCACTATTAAAAAGTGATTATGCTATTCTAGTTGACTTACATGAGAAATGAATTGCTTTAATGTGGCATTTTGTGAATTATTTACCTCATAATCTATAAGTAGTGGATGAACTAGGCATGCAGATTCAAATGTAAAATAAATAAATAAAATCAATACATAGCTTATTAATATGCCTTTGAATACATAAATATAGTCCAAACTGATATAAATTTGATTCTACAAAGAAATACACTTTTTCAATAGCAACTCAATTAGACAGTTCTAACCCAAGAACATGCATATGAAAATAAACCACTACATTGAAGCATCCTTGGCAGTGTGAATGAGCCTATAGTGAACATGAATTTAAAGTATCAAAAAAATGATTCTTACTTATTCTAAGCATGAAAGTGGGGAGAATGCTCCCACCTAAATATTAACTAGTTCTTAAATGGGACAATGAATTTCCACGTAAAGATGTGTCATTGGTAGTATTAAGTAAAACCATATAGAGTAATCACCATTAGTGTAAATGGGACAAAGGAAAAAGCAATTATTGTAAAATAATTTTCAATAAGAATGCAATAAATGAAATCATTGAAATGATCGTGAGAAAAACAAATGAAGCTAAAAGGCTTAAGTTATGGTCATCTAGCAGAAAATGTTGTATTGTTGCACCTTTAACCAAGGATTCAATTTCACATCATCCATGAAACATGTGTATTTGATGCTATTTATGCAACCTTTGTTGAACTAGCCCCTTAACTTCTACAAAATGCATGGAACATGAGCATTCAACCAAAACAGAACAAAAGCCTTAATTATCTAGACAAGGTTATCATATCACTTTCATTGGAAAGGAAAAATACGTTGGATAAAAAATGTTAAACAACCATAAGAGACAAGAAGGAAAGAACAAGAAAAACAGGAATAAAATGCAAATGAAAGAAAAAGGGAGCAATACAAATTGTAAAAAATGGGAAATCAAAAATTCATATCATCTGTAGGCTAAAACTTTAAAGTTTTAAATATGGGGAAAAAAAATCTAAATGTAACATCGTAGATAACATTAAAAACACTATGAAGAACATTATGAAGTTAAAAACCAGGCTTTAAATTTATTTTGTGGTAGAATATCTAATTTGTTATAATTTATAGCCTCTAACAAAAAAACCTCATAATTCACTTGTTATGCATGCAAAATTCAGCCCATGATATAATGAATCAAATGCAAAATTTCCTCTGAACTGTAAAATCAAGAAACAAATTTCCTTTGTTATTTCTCACAAAAGAATTGTTGGAACATAAAAAAATTGATCTATTCATTTAAAACATTCAAGGGATTTTAAAAAAAAAATAGAAAAAAGAATGATGCGATTATTGAAAATGGCAACAAGAAATATTGAAAATGGCACCAAAAAGGGATTCTAATTTTATTTTCCCTAAATTAAATTAGAAGGAAATTGTAATTCCACATCACATAACATCTTGTACGAGTTAACTGAGTAATGAAGACTTAGTTAGCTTAGTCAATTCGAGTTGGGGGTCAAACTAGAGACATGTATAGTTCACTCTAAGTTTTATGGGGTCCAGTTACAGTTTATTTTGAGTTTTAATTAGTTAACTCAGTTTATCTGAGTTAATATCAGTTTAACTAGTTCTAACTAATGGATGAGCTAGTGAGAGGTACAGTGAATTAAATATGATTTAATTGACATGCAATGATTAATCAAATAACTGATAATTCGTTATAAATAGTTGTTGCATGTCAGTTCTAAGGAAGGCCCAGTTGAGATCGAAGTCAAAGGGAAGAATACTATCAGTTGTACTATTAGAAAATTGTACATATCATGCATGAGGTCATGAGGACGCCCTGGATATATTGCGCAATCAATTAGTGGAAATTTCCTATTTAATAGGGGCTCAATTCCCTCAAGAATTTGCAAGCCAGGCTGGTCATTCAGGTGCAATTTTTTTGGCTAGCTATTGGACCAAACTTTCCAGGATCAGCGTGAGACAGTCAGAGATAGTGCAATGGTTTCTCAGGAAGGGAAATAGCATTGTATTGTTTCATATTCTTGATTTAATGTAATATACAAATAGCGGGGTTTTTAGCTAAGGGTTTCCCAAGATACGTATTTATGTTATGCAATTGAAATTATTTCTCTTTATTGTTCATGTGATTATGCAATCTTAATTTGTTTCCGAAATTTGTATAAAGAGATTTAGTATTTCGTTTTAGTATATTACAGGATCAGTTGAATCTATGTGGATTTTCTACATGGTATTGGAGTAGGAATGCTTTGAGAGGCGAGTTTGCAAAGAAGATCTGGAAATTTTGGTGCAAAATTTTCAAAAAATAATAGCATATATGGATTCCTTGTGAAAAAATACCTAAATTCAAAAAAATAATTGGTTGAATTAGACTTTGCATGAGGGAGATATCGCTAATTTAAAATCATCTCTTTTTTAAGAAAATTTTATGACGATGGGACAGTTACAACGCACAAAGGTTAGAGACTTGGTGGTTGAGAGCGAGCATGAATTACCTCTCAACATGCAGCTTCAGAAATTTTTGGAGAAGCCACAATTGGAGAAGCGGAGAGGAGACCAAGTAGAGGCATCCACTCAAGTAGAGAACTCCAGTAGGGGGAATTTCGAGCCAAGTGGGCAGAAGGAGTACATGTATCTGGAAATATAGCTCAACCAAAACATGAAAACCATGTAATTTACACCTCCCATCACATCTACTAACTTTCACAGGCTTACCCAAGGTAAACATGAGTTGAGGGGCAGTTATGACCAGACTCTACCTCCTAGGTAACCTTAAGGAAATGGAGTTGACAAAAAAACCTTACTGACTTCCCTCACGTACCACAGGATCCTCTAGGAGTAACCCAACCCCTCCAGGTGTTCATCCCTTGAGTTATCCTAACCTTTCCATGATTTTTACCCCCAGTTGCTCCCTTTCCAAGGCATCAGTGCAACTATAACCTCCTAGTCGCATGCTCCTTTATATTCCTGGTTTAAAGGATAATTTGGTTTCTAGATCAATGATTTGGCAATCTATCTCAACCAAAACATGAGAAGCATGTAACGTACACCTCCCCTCACATCTACCCACTTTCACGGGCTTACCCAGGGTAAACATGAGTTGAGGAGCAGTTATGACTAGACTCTACCTCCTAGGTAACCTTAAGTAAATGGAGTCGACAAAAAAAACATGAGAACCATGTAACGTACAATTACCTTCACATATACCCAGTTTCACCCACTTACCCAGGGTAAACATGAGTTGAGGGGCAGTTATTACCAAACTCAACCTCCTAGGTAACCTTAAGGAAATGGAGTCGACAAGAAAACCTTAATGACTTCCCTCAAGTGCCAGAAGACCCTCCAGGAGTAACCCAACCCCTCCAAGTGTCCATCCCTTGAGCCATCCTAACTTTTCCATGATTTTTACCCCCAATCACTCCCTTGCCAATGAATTAATGCAACTAGAACCTCCCAATCACATGCATAAGGCTGCATCAGTGCGAGTATAGAATTTTTCACTGAGTGTTGTGTAAGTGACTGTGAGTTTTAAGGCTATATTCCAGGATTGGTAAAATCCCAGTAACTTTTAGAATTCATAAATTACACAAGGAAAATGCTTGTAAACCAAAAACTGACACCAAGACTAGGCCTGACCATCCCCAACTGGGACTGACATTCTGTCAAACACTTGGAAAAAATGCAATCTACAGGTCATGAATAAAATATTGAGTATAAGGGAATAAGAATTCATATGATACTTATCAAGAGTGATCGCCACTCTCTCTCTTTAGTTGTCTTAACATTAATTAGGTCTTGCATCCATTAATATTTTAGTTACAAGTAAAAACATGAAATGAACCATGACTAGAACCAATCGCATAACCATGCTTATAACAAATATATAACCATAATATAACATCCAATAAAGCCACATAATAATAATCACAAAAGTAAGAGAACGTAGCTTTCATTAAACATAGGCAAGAGCCAACCAGGTTCGGGACTTCCACATACCACCCGACCATAGACATAGTTGAACCAAATATTTCTTTCATCTAGTCATCCCCATGCAATATTCCAAGAATGAATGTGGGATCTCATGGATAAACCAATCCAAAAACAACCAAGGGAATCAAGAGCTTAAACCCTCCACCCTCACCATACTATGATCTCACCTAAACCAACACCGATATCACAAAATCGAACCGAGCTTGGAATTCCTCTGGATCTCATCACTATCCATGAGGAATTTTTTGTCTCCTTGTCTCTAGTCTTTACTGCAATCCACAACAAATCATTAGGCCCGTACCAAGACAACACCCTCATTCTTTACCGTGTATCCCACCAAAATCAATCAAGAGATTCCTAGGCCTTTGGGAATTTTCCAAAGACCACCTCTGCCCTAGATTCTGAAACCATCCAGTAATTGAAAGCTCAAAACTGAGAAAAATCCCATCACACCATGGATATCCAGAAAAATACAAGGCAAGGCTGAAAACCACTGTCAAAACTCGACAAATACATTTCGCCGACAACAAAAGAGCCAAATAGCAACATGCACATACCATGCATGTCAAAATCGGCTAGGAAATCATACATGCAATCTATTACCTACAAGTATTCATGTTGAAGCTACTTGATCCTACTCTTCCTTCCTTGATCTTTGTTTTCCTTTCCTTTCCTTGTCCTTCCTTTTTTCATTTTTCCTTCCTTTGTCTGATTGATCTCTTTCTCCTCTTGGTGCTCTTCTCCTCTTAGAGTGTAATTCTGAAAATGAACTGACAAAAGGATACCAACTGATTCTTTGTGGTATTTTTATCATTCACACCAATAATTTCTTCAATTTTCCATTATTTTCCTTAAATTTCCTCCTCACATGCAACCTATGACCTTTCACCTTCATTTTCTCCTAATTTCCATTATTTTCATAAATAAATGTGCCAAAATACCTTTTGCCTTATAATTCCTTAGCCATTTCCTTTTTCAATTTCCCCTTAGCCATAAACACATCCAATGATGGCCACTAGGATATCTTTTCCCAACATTCAGCTTGGAATAAGTGTCCCTTAACCATGGTCTTATTTTTCCTTTATTAAATTTTATTACATGAACTTTTAGCCCAGGTATGTTACAGAACCCTCCCCCTTTGGGAACACCATGCTTGGTGCTAAAACACACTTATACCTTAGAAAAACCACTGAAAATGAACATACTACTCATGGAGATTTATAACTTAACTCAATGCAGTATTTACAATGAATAACTTGCTCAAAGAAAAAACCATCATGACAACATGACTATATAACAAACACACTACTTATTGGAGATTTATAATTTAGCTCATGGCAATATTTACAATAGAAACCATACATAAATAAGTACAAATACAAAAATTGATTTGCCTCAACTAAAAAATAATGAAGGATACATAGTCTACATCTAACCCACCATCTCCCATGTAGCTTCTTCAGGTACAAAGTGTTCCCACTGCACTTTAACTTTCTCTATGGCTCTATTCCTGAGCATGAGTCGTTTCCACTGCAATATGCACTAAGGTTCTGAATGGAATTCTCCTTCTTTCTCTTCCTATAATAAAAACCAATCAATAACATGATCAACATCCTTTATAAACCTTTTAAGTAATGAAACATGAAAAACATCATGGAATTTTGTTGTTGCCGGTAGTGCAAGTCGATAGGCCACTCGTCCAATCCTCTCAAGGATATCAAAAGTCCCACAATATCGTGGTGCCAACTTGGCACATGATACAATCCTTAAGGAGCTCTTATTGGGCTTGATGCACAAATACACATGCTCCGCAACCTAAAACTCCTTAGATTACTTGTGATGGTTTGCATAACTTTTATTCCTATATTTTGTTGCCTTTAGATGATTCTTTATAACCTGCATCTCATGTTCCATTCGTTCCAACATGTTTGGTCCAATAAGTACCATTTTCACTTAATCACTCTAGTTGATGGGGAGTATTCCAACTCCACCCATACAGTGCCTTGAAAGGACTCATCCTCGGTGATTCCTAATAACCATTGTTACATGAAATCTCAACCAATGAAAGGTACTCCTTCCATATCCTTTGTTGGTGGATTGCATATATAATGAGCAGGTCCTCCAGGATCCTGTTGACCCTCTCTATTTGTCCATTTGTCTATGGATGATAAGTTGTACTAAAGGCCAACTTTGTCCCCAAACCTGCAAACAGCTTCTTCCAAAACTTGGAAGTGAACTTGGCATCCATGTCCAATAAAATAATCTTCGGAACACCATGTGACATCAAAACCTCCCCGATGAAGACTTTTGACACCTCACTAGTTGAATATGTAGTCTTCACTGGAATGAATTGAGCCACCTTGCTCAATCTGTCAACCACAACCGTGATAGAATCATGCTTCCTCACTGTCCTCGGAAGACCTGTAACAAAATCCATGGAAATGACCTCCCATTTCCATTCCGGAATCGAAATGGGTTGTAGTAAACCACCTAAATGCATACATTCTCCCTTCACCCACTGACAGTCTAAACATCTAGCCATGAACTCTTCCACTTCCTTCCTCATATTCGGCCAATAGAATAACTTCTTCACCACTGTCAATGTCTTCTGATATCCTGGGTGACCCGAGTATGGGTTGACATGAAACTCCCTCAAGATAATCTTCTTGGGCTCACTGTCATCTAGCACATAGATCAAGTCCCTAAATCTCACCAAACCATATGTTGTGAGACGAAAGTTTCCATCCTGATTACATGTACTTGCACCTACACCTGCACCTGTACCCATACTCTGTTGTAACCTATACCTTAGCTCCACATACCTATTATCCTGTTGTCATGCCTATAAGATCTGATCCTCTAAGTTTGTACCATAGGAACCCATAGCTGCTATATGGTTCACCTCTAATTTCTTGCTGATAACATTTGCAACCATGTTCTCCTTTCCTTTAATGTATATGATCTCAAAGTCAAACTCACTAAGAGTGTCCAACCATCTATATTGCCAGGCATTCATATTTGGTTGGTCAAAAAGATATCTCAAATGACTGTGATCACTCAACAATACAAATATCTTGCCAAGAAGATAATGCCTCCACATTTTCAACGCATTAATAATAACTACCAACTCAAGATCATGAGTCACGTAGTTTTGTTCATACTCATTCAATCTCATGGAATCATAGCATACCACATGTCCCTCCTACATAAGGACTCCACCAAGTCCTATTTTACAAGCATATGTACACACCACAAATTATTTATCCAGGTCTGCAATCTTAAGAACTGGAGCATTGGTCAACAACTAATTCAGTTGCCCAAAACTAGTCGTGCATTCTTTTTTACATTCAAACTTCTTACCTTTCCTCTGCAAAGATGTAATAGGATATGCAATTCGTGAGAATTTCTTGATGAACCTCCTATAGTAACCTACTAATCCCATAAATTAATTGAATTCCTCCACATTCTTAGGAGCTTCCCACTCCATGATGGCTCTTATTTTTTCTAGATCTACTAATATGCCTTCCTTGGAAACAATATGTCCCAATTAGTGTACCTTTGTCTGGAAGAAACTACACTTGATAATCTTAGCATATAGCTGATGCTCTCTTAGAAATCTAAACACTGTTGCTAAATGCTTGGCATGCTCTTCCACATTCTTGGAATATACCACAATGTCATCAATGAATACAATAACAAAATTTTCAAGATAAGGACGCAACACATTATTCATTAAACACATAAATGTCGTTGGGGAATTATTCAAACCGAATGGAACTACAACAAACTCATAATTCCCATACCTGGTCCTAAAGGTGGTCTTGTAGATGTCCTCTTCTTTGATGTGTACCTGATGATATCCTAATCTCAAAAATATCTTTGAGAACATTGTTTCTCACTTCAACTTATCAAACAAATCATCAATTCTCAGAAATGGGTACATGTTCTTGATCGCAATTTATTTAGTTTCCTGTAATCAATGCAAAACCTGATAGTGTCATCCTTCTTATTTACGAATAACACTATTTCACCCCAAGGTGATACACTCAGCCTGATGTATCCATTTGCAAGCATTTACTTCAGTTTTAACTTCAATTCTACTAACTATGGCATGCTCATCCTGTAAGGTGCCTTCAATGTTGGTGTTGCCCCTGGTACCAACTCAATATAAAAGTCCACTTCCCTGTGAGGAGGTAACTCTGGAATCTCTACTGGAAACCAATCCTGAAACTACTGCAATACAAGATACCTTTGGAATATTTCTAAATCCTTAATATCCTTACCCTTGTCACTGGAAACATGCATTGCAAACATCACACAACCTTTTCTGCAACTGCGCTTAGCCTACATAGCGGTGATGATCCTCACTAATGTAGGATTCTTCTTTCCTTGAAAATTTCTCTTTTCTCCATTATCATCTAGGTACTCAATGGCCTTGTCATAACAGTCTACTTTGGTCTTGTGAAGGTACATCCAATCCATACCCAAAATCATGATATACGATCCCAATGGAAGTACATTCAAATGTGTTGTTGTAGGAATACCATTTAACTCAAATGCACAAGCTCTTACCCAATGGTGAACTCTTTTCTTCATATCTGTAGCCGACTACACCAACCAAGATTCAACATGAACTTCTTTTCTCAAGCCACGCTTATCCACCAGGTCAGGATTAACATAACTCTAATTAGATCTAGGATCAATCAAAATAGAAATAACTTGATCACAAAGCTTACCATCCATCTCAATGATAGATGCATGGTGATCCACCTGCCTATTGTCCACAACTTCATAAATCCAAGGAATGTTATGACCAACATCCCTAGATGTATGCACCTCTTGAGTACTATATATATGGGGTCTGCCACCCTGATACTGTGAACAATCCCTCTTGCGATGATCCTTGCATCATATACAACACTGCAACAGTGCTCTACCATCACCTCTAGTAAGCTTCTCTCTAGTCCGTGATCCATGTCCCTTCTCAACTATACTAAAATTCTTGTAAGAAACCACATTTTCTTTCTCACCTGCATCTTGAGGTCTTGCCCGTTTTGGTGTCAATTTTCCTTTAGCTTTCTAATTTCCTTTCAAATCATGATTAGGCTCAACTTTGCACTTTGGCTGCTCATAACAATGCTTCAACTTTCAAATGGATTCTTCTAGCAATTTAGGCTCATCGAAATCAATCCGGTATATGTATGCTATTGGTAGTCCACTGATGAATCTTTGTACCTTGTCCTTCTCCTCCTTGAGGTAAGGTGTTTGGTCAATTTAGTGTGTCCTAAATTGCTACATTAATTTGTCAATCCGGGATTCGTAAGCTGACGAAGTGTGGTGCACTATATGTGCAAGATAACCTATCTCTTACTGTTTGTCGTTTTTGGGTTTTTTTATTTATTTATCTTGGGGTTTTTATCTTGGTTGGTTTCCTAATGTGAGATGGAAATTCTAAAAGACAAGTATGGATATAAATGTTCAAGGCAATGATGTCCTTTATAATGATTTCCCAAACTTCAAACTTCAAAAGGGTTTTAAAACATGCAATGACAAAAATAATTCCTAAAAGAAAATGAAAATGTGCCACTATACTAGTCAAACAAAAAGTGAACTATTGATCATGAAACCCATTACCCTTGTTGCTGTCTAAATACAAAAGAAACTGTGCTCAAAGAAATCCAAGAATTGCAAGCAAAGTAAAGCTAAAATCAAATTACATCAACTCATATTCTGACCCCTCACCATTAGTCTCGCTATGGCTTTCGGAGGTAATCATAAACAACTTGAGCAATCTGATATCTAATTTGCGGAAAAATAAACTAATATCAAATTACACACTCATACTTCAATCCCTCACCATTAGTCTCGCTATGGCTTTCGGAGGTAACTGATAATGACATGAGAAATTTAATATCTAAATTGCAGAAAAATAAACTAATATCAAACTACACACTCATACTTCAATCCCTCACCATTAGTCTCGCTATGGCTTTCGAAGGTAACTGATAATGACATGAGTAATTTAATATCTAATCTAACTAATAAAGAAAATGTACAAAACTGAAATAAATAAAACAGTGCTGGAATTAAAAGCTAAGAAAAATAAATCAGCAGAAGGACAAGACTGATTCCATGTCATTAGTCATTGTAGAACTATGTGCAAATGCCCGGGCTGCCTACTGTAATCTAGAACAAAGACACTGATCAGTTAACAGCAGTATAAAGCATGAAAAATTATGGACAGAAATAAAACGTTAATACCATAAGAGATGTAATATATACACGTCAATAACTATGGCATAATGAACGTAAGGAAATAAAGCATGAAACTATACAGCAATAAACAAAACCTCGGCGTGTGCAGGGGCTCTCTGCACAATCCTCGGGCAACAGCTATCAACCACAAATTATGCTTATGAACAGAGTCTTCTCATGTATTCATGTGGGTCATAGTTAAAATAATGTCACGGCACGGTGGGCTTTCTTTTCGACAAGAAATTACGTTACGAAGCTGGCTACTATGCGTGCCGAAACATTAACTATAGCGGGTGTGTTTCTTTCCTACAATACGCGAAAAGACACGTGAACAACCACGTCCAGAAATCTAGCATTATGGCTGCCGTGAAGATTAAATCTATGGAGGGTGGCCGTTGGATTCGACTTATGGAGCAGTTCACAGGTGTTGATATGTCCCCTGAGATTTAGGAACGACCACGCAAGTCTTCACGTGGTGAAAAACGAAGTTCTGTCACCGTAGGACTCTTAGGTTGACCACCGCTTGACTACCTTTGACCACGACCTTCTTTGGTGAATTCGACTGAGCCAATAGGACTCGGTCCATATCCATGTCATTTCCAACTTGCCCATGTGGCTTGATTTGCCTGAAGACACCTGTAATATAGAATTTAACAAAATGGCTGCAGAAAGTTGAAGTAGCTGCGAAAAGTGACAAGATTCCGCAGCTCAATGAGAAAAAATCTAATTCAAACAGCAGACACAAAACATAGTTAAAAACCACTTTAAATGCTCTTTTATGATTAATATTCAATGATGTTGATGAATTAGGAGGTCCGGGTAAATGGAAAAAGTCTAGAAAGGCGTATAGGAAAGATGCAAGTTTGGGATTCAACATACCCCCACTGTGAAGGTGTTGCATGTCCCCATGCAACCAAAATTTTGATCATCCTCCTTCAATTCATATGCCCTAATACCTCTGCCAGTACATCCAGTCCTCTTCTCCTCTTTCTTGGTGCTGCTAACATCATGGGCTTCTTCATCAAGCATCTGAATTTGAGATTAATCAGTGCTCTACTTATCTTCTTGCATTTCTTCTTAAATTTCCTGTTCTTTTTGTGCCACAGTCCCAGATGTATCATAGTGTTGTCATGAATGATCTTGTCCAATCTTCTTTTCTCCTTTAATGCTTCATTTTCATTTTTAATATGTCTTTTTAAAACCTCCAACTCAAAGACTTCTTGTTTCAACGATTGGACTAGAGCTTCTTGTGCTGTGTGAGGCTGAGTGGATGAAGTGTTGGGACCCGTGGCTGTTATTTCTAAGGATTCTATGTAATCATACACCTCTTGTTGATTTGGATCTATCTCAGGTGTCGTTTTCCTTGGGCTATCCCCAAAATGCTGTGGAGGAGAATTGACTTCAAAATCTGGCCGAAAAGGACTCATGTCAACATCTTGAGGACTAGTTTCAATGTTTGGATGAGAATGAGGTGGACTACGGCCAGCTGGAGTTTGTTCAGGTGTTCCTCCTCCCAAATCAATAAAATGGGGTCCTTTTGTTTATGCTTTCCTCCACTTTCCTTTAAGCCTGGTGCTTCTTCTTACATGTTGTGGACTACTGTCTTTTTCCTTCTGTTTTTCTTTTCCTTTCTTTTTGGCCATAGCTGACTGTTCCTGAAGGTGAACTAGTCTCTTAGACAATACTTGATGGTCTTCTTCTGAGGAAGGGGTTTGATGCACAGCCTCAATGCTTCTTTTCTCTTTTGATTTTGTTGGCTTTTTACCCTCAGTCTTTTCCTTCCTCCTTTTAGACAGTGTTTCTTCTCTACTATTTCTTTCAACTGTGTTAGTAGGAGTGCTTTGAGTTTTATCACCTATTATCTTTCTTCTACTTCTTTTTTATGTACTGCCTTCAGGGGTTTCTTGGGGTTCTTCAAAGAAATTTCTAATTAAAAACTGCTCCCATGTGTCCTTTTTCTCTTTTAATTGTTTTTCTATCAAGATTTTCACGAGACCATGGTGATACAAATGTGGTTCTACGTCCCCCAGATGCTTTTGGACGGTTACAGACATCTTTTTCAAATTGTTTAGTAAAAATTATGGCAGATTGAGGGTCTGGTTGTCTAGGAAATTCATCAACAGTCGGGTATGATACATGTACATTGATCCAAAACGTCCCTCACAGGTGATAAACTTTTGAATAACCAACAGTAAACTGGCCCACTCTTATTTTAAAGCATGGACAGGAATTCCCTTTTTGAAAATGGTGACATCCATACCTGGGTTACGTAGGATCACTCTCCAGGCTTCCTCGCCAATGCTCTTGTTCTTGAACCAGCGTTCACCTTCTTGAGGGAGTTCTGTAGCAGCTGATGTTGAGCCTCAAATTTGTGCTTTCCTTCACCTCATTTTACCTCATTTTTCCCTTGTCCATTTCCATTTTAAACCCAATTGATCAATAAAAATAGTTAAAATTACTTCTAGAATGGTTTACATGACTGACTTGTTGAATTAATTGATTGTTGCCATTGTTGGGCATTTTGAACGGAACTAGCCTGTAACGTGCATTCCGCAGCTAACCGGCGATTCTCGTTGTGCCTACCTTTATGTTTGAGCATGTTCCGTGGCCTCTTGAGGAAAAACGTGACATGATCCACGTGCCTACATGGTGTGTTGCTCGTCATGGAAGAGGAAATGAATTTCGTCTACTGCTATAATGTGAATACATTTGTGAAGGAAGCCTCCTACTAGGACCCACATGGGGCCTCCGTGTGTCCTTTTTCTCTTTTACGCAGCCACCTTAAAGACTCCTAAGATGATTTGGATTTGGATTAGGAAGACATCATTCCTAAATTATTGTAATTATTGTTACTTGCATTTACTTTAAAAACTCTTGAATAGGCCGAGAGCTTAGTTAGAAATTTTGTGTAGATTTGCTGCTAGATTTTGGTGTAAAACTTTGTGTTACGTCTTTTAAGACACAGAGCATTATGTTCAGACTATTGCATTGTTAATGGAGCAGACAAAATTATCTTGAAGGCGTGATTTAATTGTGAAGTTGAATGCCGTCAAGTGGTAGAGGGCCCCTGCCCCTTGAACGGATTTCCTTAGCGTAAACTAGATAAGTTTTTCCTAGCTGCCTTTACGTTCTGCATATTGAATTAGTAGTTGTTGTGTTTTATATACTGTGGTCGTACTCATTCCAGTTCTTCCATAAGAAGACATTCTTCCAAAAGACCAAAATGATGAATGATTGATGACTATGGTATTGTAGGATATCAGTTAGATTTGTATTTGTTTTAACTAGCTACTGTAGCCATAATTCGTTCCAGTTCTTCCACAAGAAGACACTTTGCCAATAAATTAAAACGATGAATGTTCAATGACTATGGTACTGTAGGATAGGAGTTGTATTTGTTTTAACTAGCTACTGTAGTCATAATTCGTTCCAGTTCTTCCACAAGAAGACACTTTGCCAATAAATTAAAACAATGAATGTTTAATGACTATGGTACTGTAGGATAGGAGTTGTATTTGTTTTTAACTAGAGACTGTAGTTATATTCATCCTAGTTCTTTCACAAGAAGGCATTCTTCCAACAGATCATAACAATGAATGATGAATAGCTATAGTGTCATAGGAATTAGTTGTAGTTTTTAGTCTTCACTATCATAGTTGCACTTGTCCTAACCACTCTTCCACAAGAAGAAATTCTTCCAAGACATCCTTAAGAAGTTCAAGATATAACTGTGATGTGACAACTTAGTTTCATTTGCTTTCAGTTCATTTTCTTTCAATTGCATACAAGTCCACAGTCAAAATTGTTCTACTCTTCCACAAGAAGGAACTCTTCCAAAATATCACTCATGATGAACAAACTGATTGTGTAACTTCATAGGATAGTGCATGTTAATTAGAATGCTCCGGAGTTTCATTTTGCATTTAATTCATGTCCAGCTACTTCATTTCAAAGTTTGATGATGGCTTATGGTTTAACATTGTTCTAGTTTATAAGCATCTTAAGCTCATGTTTAAATCAATTCATTGCACTCATATCTCATAGTCACACTGTCACCCTTTGCACAGTAGATCACTTTAGTTGATAGGATTCCTAAGACAGCCTTCATTATTTACAAATATCTTTTTGTTCTGAAAACCCTCAGTGATCCATAACTTTAGGAACAGAAGATAACATCATTACAAGGTCTGAAATATCTCTGCAAATTCCTCACTACAAACAGAGCTCTTCCTCAACAGAACTACCCTGAAAAGAAACCAATAACTCTTGGAGAATAGACTCTGACCTTTAATTGAAATTGCAGAATAGAACTAGGAATTAGTCATGGAATAGATGAGTTTAGAATAGAATGTTGCATCATGATTAGTGTTTAATTGTCTAGTTAGAAAACTTGCATATTTAAGTGATCATTTCTCAAAGTCTAGTTTGTGTCATTTGTTTAAGAAGTCATCATTAAGCTCTTGTTTCTATTCAGTCATAGTTTAGATGTTGCTTCAGTATTTTTGATTACATTTTCCATTCCATACATTAGGCTCAACTGTGTTCTTGACCACCAATTTCTTTTCATTAGCTTTCTAGACATTTCCATTGTAAACACAAAACTTCAAAAGACCAAAAACATCATAAATTAACATAAAAGACCAAAACATCACAAAACACTACACACAACGCACTAGGAAACAAGCACCTAGGTAAATATGGTACATTTCACTTCAGCAGTTTACAAATCCTGGTTGACAATTAAATGAACTCAGTTTAGGAGACTAGATTGAGGCACAACATTTTGGCGTCGTTGCCGGGGAAGTGAAAACTAGGTAACCTTTGTTTCTTAGCATCCAAAAACAATTTTATGCGTAGGGAGAGATATTCAAGAGGAAGATTTATAAGCAGCAGAGGCAGAAGTTTGATATCTAGAACACCACTTGTTTCATCTAGATCCAGAACTAGTACACCTTCAACTCAAACCCATCTTCCATCCTTTACTGATCCTGGACTTCTAGAATATCTAAGGTCACCTTTTCCATTAGAGAAACCTTCCACTTCATCCATTGAACCTGCCATAGAAGAGGATCCAAAAACTTTTGTTGAGGATACAAACCTTTCTACTTCCACAGGAGAGTCAACCATGGCAGAAGAAGGAGGAGGAGTTGTTAATGGAGAAAACACATTATTTGGAGGAGGTAGAGGTAGAGGTAGAGGAGAAGGAGGAAGAGGAGGTAGAGGTGCAGATGGAGGAAGAGGTAGAATAGGAAGCTCTTTGGGGTTCCCTATACTTGATGGAGAAACCAATACAACCATGAAAAACATTTCACCTTCTGTCCTTCCGAACTTCTATGGACTTAAAACTGAGGATCCTGAAACTTTCTTATTCGAATTTGAAGTAATGTGTAGGACTTATGACTACCTTCAAGATGCCCAAAAATTGAAATTATTTTCTTCAACTCTGAAAGGAGCATCATTGAAGTGGTTTATGAGCTTAAGCAGTAGTTCCATTAGGACATGGGAAGACATGAAACAAGCATTTCTAGAGAGATACTTGGATTATTGTATGCCGATTAATCATAAGGAAGAAGTGTTCAAGATGTTACAAAAAGAAGATGAAAACTTAGAAGATTTGTTGGAAAGATTTAAATACAACATAAAAAGGGCACAAATGGAAAACCTAGATCATGACACTTTAAAATCTCTTTTGTTGAAAACCATTAGGGATGAATGGTTGGATATCCTTAACATGATGGGAAAAGGGGATGTATCAAAACTCACATTACCTGAAATATCTGAGTTATGTATCAACCTTTCCAGAGGGAAATCCAAAACTGTCAAAGGTCCAAGAGATCCTGCTCTTGCAAGAGCAAGTAAATCTGCTTCTGGGACAGTAAGTAGATCAGAAATAGGACACATGCTTGATGATTTTAAATCCGACATCTTAGGGAGTCTTAGTGAACAAATAGACACCCTCAAGATACAAAACAAGCAAAAGGCTGAATCTGATGCCTTGGCAATCTTTTGTCCCAAATGTAGGAAGAAACATGCCTTGAGAGAGTGCCCTTTGGATGTAAAAGTTGTAGAAACCTGTGTTATTTGTTTCGAGAAACATGAGACCAAGAATTGTCCTTCTCTTTCTGGTCTCAAGGCTGTTTTTCAAGAAGAAACTCCTACAGATTCCACAGAATCTCTTAACTTTGTATCTAGAAGACCTTGGCAGGGACCTCAGACACAGGGATTTCATGATCAAATGTATAATCAACCTCCACCTTGGAATTCTTGGCAGCAACCTTGGCCCCAATTTCAAAATCAATCTCAAGCTTGGGCACAAGGATCACAAGGTTCCTATGGAAGATACTCTCCATATTATCAGTATCCACCATCCTATCCACCATATCCACAAAATTTTCCTCAAAATCTTCAACAAAATTTTCAACAAAATTCTCAACAACATCATCTGAACCAACCTCATCAAAATCAACCACTTCCATTACCATTCCCTCAAAAATCCAATCAATTACCAGCTCGGCCCATACCAAACCCCAATAATAAGAACCCCCAGAATACATACATGATAGAAGGACAACAATTTCCAACTTATTTAATTACTCCTCTAGACCTTAGTGATGTTCAACTTAGGTCTGGAAGGATATTTGAGAAGAGGAAACCTTCTGTGATCATACAAGAACAAGATAATTCTGAGGAAGACTCCCTACGGGTTAATAAAAGTCTTGAGGAAGAAACATCCTTTCAAGGCCAAAACATTGAAAAGCTGAAACAAAAAGATCCAATAAGCCCAACTCCAGTATTAGAGCAACCATCCACATCTACTTCTATACCTCCCTTTCCGGAAAGATTACAAATTGACAAAGGTGTAGAAAAACAAATAATGGTGCCTAATTATGATTTCTTGGATGAATTGAGAAATGTTTGCATTAAAATTCCATTATCGCAAGCCATCAAGGAAATCCCAATTTTAGCCAAAACAATAAAGGAGTTGAGTATGAAGACAACAAAGAAAAGAATAAGAGAAACCAAGAAAATTCAACTGGTAGGACAAATAGCAGATATTATGATGGGTAAGATTACTATTCCAAAGTACCTTGACCCAGGAAATCCAGTTGTCAAAATTCACATCAATGGAATTGGAATTCAAAACACACTCATTGACTTAGGAGCAGCAATAAATATCATGAGTAGACAAATCATGGACAAACTGAAACTTCCTAATCTTCTCTTTACACCCACACTATTACAACTAGCAGAGAGATCTGTGATCAGACCAGATGGGGTAATAGAAGACATTCCAGTGTCCCTAGACTCTTGGGAGTACCCTGTGGATTTCATGATCCTTACACCCAAGAATAATCTAGGAGGCCATCCTGTTATACTAGGAAGACCTTGGTTGGCTACAGGTGATGCTTTTATTAGTTGTAGGTCCGGTGATATGTATATTTCTGATGGAAGTTCAACAAAGAAATTCACTTTATATCCTCCAGCTAGGACAATTACAGATCTAGATGACACTCGATGGATAGAGGATGAAGAATATTTGCAACCACTCTTCACAATTTCAGAAATTAGTGAAGATAATCAAATTCTGAATACTCTAGAAAATTTTGAATCTTCTCCAGAACACAAACAAGAATCATTTCAAGAGAGATCCAATATTGAGTTCTTGTCATCTAGACAGATGTCTCTTCATTCTATGGACAAATTTGGCAGTTCTACAAGTGAAATTTTTCCAGACAAAACCTTGAACATAAACAAAAACCTGGAAAAATCTCAACAAGAAGAGCTAGTCAAAGTATTACAGAGACATTCTTCTGCATATGCATGGGAATACATTGACATGAAAGGGATAAGTCCCAAGACTTGTACTCATCACATCTATATAGAGGCAAATTGCAAACCAATCAGACAACCTCAAAGACGGATGAATCCAAATCTTAGGGAAATTGTCAAAGAAGAATTACAAAAATTGTTAAATGTTAACTTCATCTATCCTATTTCAGATAGTCAGTGGGTTTCCCCTTTAGTAATTGTACCTAAGAAAAATGGAAAATGGAGGGTGTGTGTTGACTACCGAGAACTGAATAAAGCTACTCTTAAAGACCATTTTCCCTTACATTTCATAGATCAAGTATTAGATACATTAGCAGGTAAAAAGTACTTTTCATTCCTAGATGGGTTTAGTGGTTACAATCAAATCCAAGTAGCACTTGAAGACCAAGATAAAACCACATTTACTTGTCCTTGGGGTACTTATGCCTACCAAGTATTGCCATTTGGATTGTGCAATGCACCTGCAACATTCCAAAGGGCAGTATTAGGAATTTTTTCTGATCTGATACATGACTGTGTAGAGGTGTACATGGATGATTTTACAGTTTATGGGGATACATTTGAAGAGGCTTTAGAAAACTTGGGAAAGGTCTTAAAAAGATGTCAAGAAGCAAACCTTTCTCTTAGTCATGAAAAATGTTTTATGATGTTCACTGAAGGTATTGTTTTAGGGCACCACATTTCAGGGGATGGGATTAGAGTTGATGAAGCGAAAGTTGAAGTTATTTCTAACCTATCCATTCCAAGTTGTCAAAGAGATGTAAGAAGTTTTCTAGGATTTACGGGGTACTATCGAAGATTTATAGAAAACTTCACCAAAATAGCATCTCCTCTCTTCAAATTACTCACCAAAGATTGTGAATTTAAGTGGACTTCTGATTGCTAGTTAGCTTTTGAAACCCTGAAAACCAAAATTTCTGAAGCACCTATATTAAGGGGACCTAACTGGAAGTTACCTTTTCATATCTCGACAGATGCTTCCGATACAGCTCTGGGAGCAGTATTGGGACAGAAAGATTTAATTCACTATGCCATCTATTATATCAGTAAAAATTTGACTCCTGCAGAGTTAAACTATACTGTAACTGAAAAAGAGTTTTTAGCTGTTGTTCATGCCATTAACAAATTCAGACACTATATAACAGGCTATGAAACTTTTATTCACACTGATCATTCTGCCATTAGATATTTAATGAATAAATCAATCACTAATGGTAGAGTTATAAGATGGTTGTTATTATTGCAAGAATTCAACATTACTATTCTAGATAGGCCTGGAAATCAAAACACTGTGGCTGACTTCCTGTCTAGAATTCAAAATATCAAAGATGACACTCCGGTTGAAGATCAATTTCCTGATGAATATCTTTTTGCAGTTTCTACTCAAACTCCATGGTTTGCTGATATTGCTAATTATTTAGTTTCAGGAAAGTTTCCTTCAATTATGAATGCAAGGGATAAAAGAAAAAATCATTAATGATAGTGCAAGATATTCATGGGTCGCTAATGAGTTGTACAAGACAGGTTCAGATTTGATCATTAGAAGGTGTGTTCGTGAAGATGAGATGCCTGAAATTCTCAAGGCATGTCATGATGAACCTTGTGGCGGACACTTTGCAGACAAGAGGACAGCCTATAAGATCCTTAATTTAGGATATTATTGGCCATCTTTATTTAAAGATGCAAGGGAGTATGTAAAAAGGTGTGACAGTTGCCAAAGGGTAGGGAAACCTTCTCCTTCGGGTGAGATGCCATTACAACCTCAGGTACACATTGAACCTTTTGAAAAATGGGCCTTGGATTTTGTAGGACCTATTAGTCCTCCATCAAGACAAAAGAAATACATATTAGTTTGCACTGATTATGTTACTAAGTGGGTAGAAGCTAAACCATTACTTGTTGCTAATGAATCATCTGTAGTTACTTTTCTTTTGAGGATATTTTTACTCGTTTTGGTGTCCCAAGGGAAATTGTTACAGATCAAGGAGCTCAATTTACATCAAGGCTAGTGGAGCAAATGATGGAGAAGTACAAAATCGGACATAGAACATCTACTCCTTATCATCCACAAGCAAATGGTCAAGTGGAATCCACTAACAAAGTCATTGAAGGTATCCTAACAAAGACTGTTCATCTACATAGAAGAGATTGGGTAGATAGGCTTCCTGAAGCCTTGTGGGCCTATAGAACTACATGGAGAAACACAACAGGCCATACTCCTTATGAGCTTGTTTATGGAAAGAAAGTTTTGTTTCCTATAGAGTTCCAAATCCAAACATTCAAGATGGCAGTTCAGCTAGGACTTGATCTAACGGAGGCACAAAAGCATAGACTGGAGCAAATTAATGAATTGGATGAGATCAGACAAGATGCAGTTCCGAAAACAAGTCTAGTCCAACAGCAAAGGGCTAGATGGCATGACAAGTACATCAAGGAGAAGAAATTTAAAGAGGGTGACTGGGCTCTCTTGTTTGATTCAAAATTCAAGGATTTTCAAGGGAAATTTCGGACACATTGGCTTGGGCCATATGAAATTGTTCGAATTTTTGATAATGGGGCAGTAAAAATCAGAACTATAGATGAAGAGGAGGTCACTTTTCTTGTGAATGGCCATAGACTGAAGCTATACCACAAGCCACTTTCAAGAGAAGAGTTTGTCAAGAAGTTCCAAGGAGACAATGATGTGAAGTTAATGAAGAAGAGCCTCTCTTCTTCATCAACTTGATTAAATTTTCTGAAGCATTTCTCTTTTGAAAAAAAATAAAAAATAAAATATATATATATATATAAATAAAGGTATAAACATGAAAACCAATCACTGATTGGCATGTTTATACAGAAAAGATAGGGTGAAAATCAAAGTCTCTCTGACACTCTAACTTTTCCCATTTTTGTTTCTAAGCAGCTGTTATAAATCATAAGTTCAGTGCCATAGTACTTATGATTCATTTCATCTTACTCCATTCACTATCCATCCATACTTCATCTCATCCATCATTCACATCTCACTCCATTCCATTTCATTCATTTCACTCCATTCCATTCCATTCATTTCACTCCATCTTCCATTCACTTCATTTTCATGTCAAAACATAGAATTTGATATCTTGCTGCAAGCGAATAAAAATATGCCATGAATTGCAGTACAACCCTTATGTTCCTTCATTCCATGAACTGAATCCATTCTTATTCCATTATCCACTTCATAATCCATCATCCATTTCATCCATTTCCATAAACATTTCACCCATCTCCCAGAAACATTTCATTTTCATGATTAAAGTATTCTACAGGAACATTCTGCAGCTCAGTGGACATTCTGCAGCTGATCACCTTTTCTGCAGCCCGACAGTCTTTTTGGCAGCTATAAACCCTGAAGGCATCAACCAGCAGACATCAGAATTACAACAAAGTGATCCAGTGAATTCATGAATCAAAAATATCAAGAAAATTGTGAAAGATTCCTCCAAAGATGAGCAGAGAAGACAAAGGCTACACAACATCAAATAAAGGGCAGAGGTAATAAATTTAAATTACGATGGCAATTCATGAAAATTTAGCATAGTTTAGTTGTGAAATTATTCAAAAAGTTGTTTTAATTATTTTATTGATCAAACACCAAACAAAACCCTCTATAGACTTTGTATTAAATCTTCCAATTCAAATTTTCTATCCAATAGCATTTGAGCGGTGGAACGGCCAAATCATTTGAAATTTCCACGACTCTTAACCAAGTTCTTTAATGATGAAGATTTTTCCTGCCGTCGTAAATCCTCCGCCGTCTCCTCAAATCATTAATGCAATCCTCCACCTCACTTCACCACTCTATGCCGTGACCATTTGCCATAACGTCATTTTTTCAAATAGAGGCATACAAACCAGAGATTTTTAAGACTGTAGCTATTTCAAAGGTATGTTCTTCCAAAATTTAAGCCATTTTTATTTAGAGCTTGAAGCCATTTTAATCCGAAAGTAAAAGCCATTGTTTTGTGGATAGAGAAGAGTGTTAATTGATAGTGAAAAATCATGGGTTTCATCGTAAGGATTGAGCCTATAGGATCAAAATATTTAGAAGGTTATCCAAAATGCAAGGAGATGCTACAACAAATAGGATGGCTCCAATTCTTGGAAAAGTTTAATGGTTGCCATAAGGAAGTCACCAAAACATTTGCTAGATCATTCCAAGGCACTGAGGTTGAAATAGGAGATGTTAAGTTTATTGTTAATGAAGTTTTTATAGCAGAGGCTACAGGATTATCCAGAGCTGGGGAAAGATGGTTTAAAAATAGGGAATTCCATAATGACTCATGGAAACAAATCTTAAAATCACCAAACATGGATGTTAGTGTGTTCAAGAAGGGAATTCCCAGTACAACATTGAAGAGCAAATGGAGGAATATAATACTTCTTTTACAAAAAATTGTTACATGTGAGGGTAGATATGGGACATTTTATGTCTACCATATGAGACTAATGTTGCATTTTCTAGGAGAAGATTTGAATTTACCATATTTCTTGTATCAAAGTCTGAAGAAAATGGCTTCCTGTGTTCAGAGAAGAGTTCAATTTTTGGAGACAACCCTGTATCATCATGGGTTAGTCAAAATTTTAATTGAGCATCATCTATCTAAATCAAATGATACATGGGATGATTTCTTAATAAGAAATCATTTTGAGGAAACAAAAGAACTATCACCTGAACCACAGGCCACAAAGAGAAGTAGGAGATGGAGGACTCCAACAGGTAAAATTGACAAACCGGTTCAAGAAAGCAGTGAAGAAGTCATTTTGGAGAAGTTGACTAGAATCAAGAGTCAACTCAAGGCAGAGAAGGTAATCAAGGAATCTGTTATAGAAAAAGGGGAAGGTTCCTCTCAACTTAGGAGAAGCCACAGATTAAAAGGAAAACTGAAGAAAACATCAATCAAACAAACAGGGGTAATCAATATTGAAGATGAAGAAACATCCATGGAAGAGTATGATGATGAAGATTTTTATGAAGGCACCCCTGAGATTGATCCTGCTCAACAGGAAATCTATGATTATGTGGAAACTTTAGAAAGAACAGCTTCAGAAAGAGAAGAGAGGACCCCCAGTCCTCCACTAACTGAAATTGATATATTGAGGAGGGATAGGTATGAGTTGGAAGTGTTAAATAGACACATCAAAAATGAGAATGAAATTCTCAAAGATCAAATCAAGCTCAAGAATGACATGAACTCAACCTTATCCCTGCATATAGACAAAGTGGAGAGAACCAATGAGAAGATGAAGACAAGGAACAGAAAGTTGATCAGAGCACTCACAAACCTCAGGTTCAAACTTGTGATCAGGAAACCCAGAAGGCCTTTAGCATGCAGAAAAAGGAAAAGAAGGGGATTAGATGTCCTTGCAGAAGCCTCAGAATTCATAGGATAATTTGCATGAGGACATGCAAAGAGACAGCAGTGGGGGTATGTTGAGCCTCAAATTTGTGCTTTCCTTCACCTCATTTTACTTCATTTTCCCTTGTCCATTTCCATTTTAAACCCAATTGATCAATAAAAATAGTTAAAATTACTTCTAGAATGGTTTACATGACTAACTTGTTGAATTATGTGATTGTTGCCATTGTTAAGCATTTTGACCGGAACTAGCTGCAGAATGCAGGCATTCCGTAGCTAACCGGCGATTCTGCAGCTACCTTTATGTTTGAGTATGTTCCAGGTGGCCTCTTGAGGAAAAAAGCATATGGGCATGATCCACGTCGTGCCTACATGGTGTGTTGCTCGTCATGGAAGAGGAAATGAATTCTGGGTACGGTTATGCACGTGGGAACACATTTGTGAAGAAAGACTCCTACTAGGACTGTTACAGTCCAGGTGTCTTTTCTCTTTTACGCAGCCACCTCAAAGACTCCTAAGATGATTTGGATTAGGAAGACATCATTCCTAAATTATTGTAATTATTTTTACTTGCATTTACTTTATAAACTCTTGAGTAGGCCGAGAGCTTAGTTAGAAATTTTGTGTAGATTTGCTGCTAGATTTTGGTGTAAACTCTGTGTTACGTCTTTTAAGACACAGAGCATTATGTTCAAACTATTGCATCATTAATGGAGCAGACAAAATTATCTTGAAGGCGTGATTTAATTGTGAAGTCGAATGCCGTCAAGTGGTAGAGGGCCCCTGCCCCTTGAACGGATTTCCTTAGCGTAAACTAGATAAGTTTTTCCTAGCTGTCTTTACGTTCTGAATATTGAATTAGTAGTTGTTGTGTTTTATATACTGTGGTCGTACTCATTCCAGTTCTTCCATAAGAAGACATTCTTCCAACAGACCAAAATGATGAATGATTGATGACTATGGTATTGTAGGATATCAGTTAGATTTGTATTTGTTTTAACTAGGTACTGTAGCCATAATTCGTTCCAGTTCTTCCACAAGAAGACACTTTGCCAATAAATCAAAACGATGAATGTTTAATGACTATGGTACTGTAGGATAGGATTTGTATTTGTTTTAGCTAGCTACTGTAGCCATAATTCGTTCCGGTTCTTCCACAAGAAGACACTTTGCCAATAAATCAAAACAATGAATGTTTAATGACTATGGTACTGTAGGATAGGAGTTGTATCTGTTTTTAACTAGAGACTGTAGTTATATTCATCATAGTTCTTTCACAAGAAGACATTCTTCCAATAAATCTTAACAATGAATGATGAATAGCTATAATGTCATAGGAATTAGTTGTAGTTTTTAGTCTTCACCATCATAGTTGCACTTGTCCTAATCACTCTTCCACAAGAAGAAATTCTTCCAAGACATCCTTAAGAAGTTCAAGATATGACTGTGATGTGACAACTTAGTTTCATTTGCTTTCAGTTCATTTGCTTTCAATTGCATACAAGTCCACAGTCAAAATTGTTCTACTCTTCCACAAGAAGGAACTCTTCCAAAATATCACTCATGATGAACAAACCGATTGTGTAACTTCATAGGATAGTGCAGGTTAATTAGAATGCTCCGGAGTTTCATTTTGCATTTAATTCATGTCCAGCTACTTCATTTCAAAGTTTGATGATGGCTTATGGTTTAACATTGTTCTAGTTTAGAAGCATCTTAAGCTCATGTTTAAATCAATTCATTGCACTCATATCTCATAGTCACATTGTCACCCTTTGCACAATAGATCACTTTAGTTGATAGGATTCCTAAGACAGCCTTCATTATTTACAAATATCTTTTTGTTCTGAAAACCATCAGTGATCCATAACTTTAGGAACAGAAGATAACATCATTACAAGGTCTGAAATATCTCTGCAAATTCCTCACTACAAACAGAGCTCTTCCTCAACAGAACTACCCTGAAAAGAAACCAATAACTCTTAGAGAATAGACTCTGACCTTCAATTGAAATTGCAGAATAGAACTAGGAATTAGTCATGGAATAGATGAGTTTAGAATAGAATGTTGCATCATGATTAGTGTCTAATTGTCTAGTTAGAAAACTTGCATATTTAAGTGATCATTTCTCAAAGTCTAGTTTGTGGCATTTGTTTAAGAAGTCATCATTAAGCTCTTGTTTCTATTCAGTCATAGTTTAGATGTTGCTTCAGTATTTTTGATTACATTTGCCATTCCATACATTAGGCTCAACTGTGTTCTTGACCACCAATTTCTTTTCATTAGCTTTCTAGACATTTCCATTGTAAACACAAAACTTCAAAAGACCAAAAACATCATAAATCAACATAAACAGACCAAAACATCACAAAACACTACACACAACGCACTAGGAAACAAGCACCTAGGTACATATGGTACATTTCACTTCAGCAGTTTACAAATCCTGGTTGACAATTAAATGAACTCAGTTTAGGAGACTAGATTGAGGCACAACAGCTGATATGGATACCTCAGTCACTGTAAATTTGAGGTCCCCAATTTCCACCTCCAGACCGTTGAAAGACCTCGCAAAAGCTTTTGTTACCTCCTTATTGTAGCCTTTAAACTTTTGAATAAACCGAAGCCATTTTTCCTTTTTCAATATGTCTTTGACTTGCGGGTATCCTTCCATAAATTTGGGTCCCTCTGGTTCTGTCCTCAACAACTGACCCATCCTTCCTTCTGTTCTTTAAAACTCGTCTGCGTGAGGAGGGTTTAGCGGAGGTAAGATGGCTGAATTAGCGGAAATGAACAGGGTTTATGAAGGAGACCAGTGACTGTAAGCGGATATCAGAGAATAGGTACACGGAATGAAGCGGAACAAAGAACAAAATGGGGTGAAGGCTTATGTGAGCACCGTGGAAATGCAGTCGTGAGGTCAATAGAACAGTAGGGGGAGTAAAGTGCATCCGACAGTATTTAAGATTGGGTGGCTGCAGAGTAGACGCAAGCACGTTTATGAAACGGCTGCGGATTTTGTGCGGCTGAGAGAAGCCGTAGTCAAATCAACCACGTTCCATAATTACAGGTGGAGTATCAAAGTATAGCCGAACACGAGTGAAGACCGGAGGCTTGATTATGAGGTCGTTTAAAAATGAATGCAAGGATTGTGGGGGAATCGTATAGAGATCGTGGAACAGTTATGGAGTTATCAACACAATCATTGCATATAATGGAGCTATGGTTTATAACTATGTAAAAATGTGCTTGAATGCCATTTGAAATAAATTTCTACTCATACCTTGGAATTCTTGCCATTTTTCATTAGTCTTCAATCAGTTGCTCCTCATTGATGCTTTTGAATGCCTCATGTCTTCATAATATGTCCTCATACCTGCATTTGATTTCATGATTGTTGAACTAACATCTGACTATAAATTTTTGAAAAACAGAGTGGTGGCTGCAGAAACTGCTTCTGGCTGCGGAAACTGGTGTCAGCTGCGGAAACTGAGACAACAATTATTTGGGTGAATGGAGATGGATAGATGATAACTGATTGAATGAAAATGGTCATGAAAGAAATTTTTTATTCGTGAAATGAAATGAAATAGATGAAATGGATTGAAATGAAATGAAGTGGAGTGGAATGAAGTGGAATGAAATGGAATGAAATGGAGTGGGTTGTCATAAAACTTGTGAAATGAGAGAGAGAGGGAATTTTTTTGGAAAATATAGGGTGTCAGGTGTTCCTGATTTTCACCCTACATTTTATGTATAAGACTGCCAATCAGTGATTGGTTTTTAGGCTTATACAATTATTTTATTTTTATTTTATATATATATATATTTGAAACTGAAAAGAACAAAGGCTAGGCTGGTGGAGAAGAAGGATTCTTCTTCACCAGCCTTATTGCAGAATTATATTGAAACATTTTGACAAATTCCTCTTTTGAGAGTGGCTTATGATAGATCTTTAATCTTTGGCCATTCACAATAAGAGGAGTTTTAGATTCATCAATGGTCTTGATTCTTACCGCTCCATTGTTAAAGATCTTGTCAATCTCATATGGCCCAATCCAATGAGTCTGAAATTTTCCTTTAAAATCTTTAAACTTGGAATCAAATAGCAATGCCCAATCTCCTTCTTGAAACTTCTTCTCTTTGATGTATTTGTCATGCCATTTAGCTCTTTTATATTGAACTAGATCAGTTCTTAGAATTTCCTCTTGTCTGATCTCATCTAGCTCATTCAACTGCTCCATTCTATGCTTTTGGGCTTCTGATAGATCCATCCCCAACTGAACTGCCATCTTGAAGGTTTTGACTTGGAACTCAATGGGGAGCAGGACTTCTTTCCCATAAACAAGTTCATAGAGAGAATGTCCTGTTGTATTTCTCCATGTAGTTCTGTAGGCCCACAAGGCTTCAGGAAGCCTTTCTGCCCAATCTCTTCTATGTAGATGAACAGTTTTGGTGATGATACTTTCAAGAACTTTGTTTGTAGACTCCACTTGACCATTTACTTGCGGATGGTAAGGAGTAGATCTTCTATGCTTGATTTTGTATTCTTCCATCAACTTCTCCACCAAGTTGGATGTGAATTGGCTTCCCTGATCTGTCACAATTTCTCTTGGAACACCAAAGCGAGTAAAAATATCCTCATAAAGAAAATTAACAACTGAATTTTCAGTAGCAGACACTAATGCTTTGGCTTCCACCCATTTAGTAACATAATCAGTACAAACCAATATATACTTTTTTTGCTTAGATGGTGGATTAATAGGTCCAATGAAATCTAAAGCCCATTTTTCAAAGGGTTCGATGAGTACTTGTGGTTGCAATGGCATTTCATTTGAAAGGGTAGGTTTCCCTACTCTTTGGCAGCTGTCACACCTTTTGACATATTGTTTTGCATCTTTGAAAAGGGAAGGCCAACAATATCCTAAAGAGACGATTTTATAGGCTGTCCTTTTGTCAGCAAAGTGCCCGCCGCATGGTTCATCATGACATGCCTTGAGGATATCAGGCATTTCATCCTCCCTGACACATCTTCTGATCACAAGATCTGGCCCTGTTTTAAACAATTCATTAGAAATCCATGAATATTTTGAACTCTCCTGAATAATTTTTCTTCTTTCACTTGGATATAAATGTGGAGAGAGTTTCCCTGTAACCAAATAGTTAGCAATATCTGCATACCAAGGGGTCTTAGTAGTTACTGCAAACAAGTATTCATCAGGAAACTTATCCTCTACAGGAGAATCTTCTTTAGTATTCTGAATCCTAGACAAGAAATCAGCTACTGTATTTTGTTTCCCTGGTCTATCCAACATAGTAATATTGAATTCTTGCAAAAGTAAGAGCCATCTTGTCACTCTGCCATTAGTAACAGGTTTTTTCATTAGATATCTAATTGCAGAATGGTCAGTATGAATAAAAGTTTCATAGCCTGTTATGTAATGTCTAAACTTATTAATTGCATGAACAACAGCTAAAAACTCTTTTTCAGTCACAGTATAGTTCAACTCGGTGGGAGTCAAATTTTTACTGGTATAATAAATGGCATAAGGAACTAAATATTTTTGACCCAACACAGCTCCTAGAGCTGTATCTGAAGCATCCGTAGAAATATGGAAAGGGAGTTTCCAATTTGGTCCTCTCAAGATAGGTGCTTCAGATATTCTTGTTTTCAAAGTTTTAAAGGCTGATTGACAATCGGGATCCCATTTGAATTCACAGTCTTTTGTAAGCAATTTGAAGAGTGGAGATGCAATTTTAGTGAATTTTTCTATAAATCTTCTATAGTAACCAGTAAATCCTAGAAAACTTCTAACATCTCTTTGACAATTTGGAATAGGAAACTTGGAGATGACTTCAACTTTTGATCTATCAACCTTAATCCCATCTCCTGAAATATGATGCCCCAAAACAATACCTTCGGTAAACATCATAAAGCATTTTTCATGGCTTAATGAAAGGTTTGTTTCTTTACATCTTATAAGAACTTTTTCCAAATTTTCTAATGCCTCTTCAAATGAATTACCATAAACTATAAAATCATCCATATAAACCTCTACACAATCATGGATTAGATCAGAAAAAATTCCTAGTACTGCTCTTTGGAATGTTGCGGGTGCATTACATAACCCAAAAGGAAGCACTCGATAGGAAAAAGTCCCCCATGGACAGGTAAATGTGGTCTTATCTTGATCTTCAGGTGCTACATGAATTTGATTATAGCCACTAAAACCATCCAAAAATTAAAAGTAATTTTTGCCTGCTAATGTATCTAATACCTGATCGATAAAGGGAAAAGGAAAGTGATCCTTCAAATTTGCTTTGTTCAATTCCCTGTAATCAATGCATACCCTCCATTTACCATTCTTTTTAGGTACTATAACCAAAGGAGAAACCCATCGGCTATCTGAAATTGGATAAATGAAGTTTACATTGAGTGGTTTTTGGAGCTCTTCTTTCACTATCTCCCTAAGGTTTGGATTCATCCTTCTCTGAGGTTGTCTGATTGGTCTACTGTTTTCCTCAATATAGATATGATGGATGCAAGTCTTAGGATCAATACCTTTCATATTAGTATACTCCCATGCAAATGCAGTAGAATGTTTTTGCAAGATTTTGGTTAGTTCTTCCTGTTGTGACTTTTCCAAATTTTTGTTGATATTCAATGTTTTTCCTGGAAAAATCTCAATGGTAGAACTACCGAACTCTTCCATAGAGTAAAGAGACATCTGTCTTGATGATAAATATTCAATGTCAGATTCCAACTGAAATTGTGTGGGGTCATATTCTGAAGATGTCTCAAAATTTTCTAGTGTGTTCAGAATTTGACTATCCTCACTGATTTCAGAAATGGTAAAGACAGCTTGTATAGTGTCCTCATCATTGACCCATTCATTGTCTCCTACTTCTGTGATTGCTTTTGCTGGAGGATAAAAATTGAATTTCTTTGTCGAATTACCATTAGAAATGTACATATCCCCAGATCTACAACTAATGAAAGCATCAGCTGTGGCTAGCCAAGGTCTTCCTAAGATAAGTGGATGTCCTCCTAGATTACTCTTGGGAGTCAAAATCATAAAATCTACTGGATATTCCCAAGAATCTAAGGAGACTGAAATGTCTTCTAATACACCATCTGGTTTGATAATTGATCGATCTGCAAGTTGCAGTAAAGTAGGTGTAAAAAGAAGATTAGGAAGTTTTAGCTGTTCCATAGTCTGTCTACTCATAATGTTGATAGCAGCCCCTAATTCAATCAATGTGTTTGTAATTTCTATCCCATTTATATGTGTCTTGACAATTGGACTACCTGGATCTACATACTTCTGCATGGTAATTTTTCCCATCATGATATCTGCAATTTTTCCTACCAGGTGGATTCTACTTGTATCTCTTAGTTTCCTTCCTGGTCTTTTGAGACTCAACTCCTTTACTGTTTTTGCTAGAATAGGAATCTCTCTAATGGCTTGTAGCAAGGGAATATTGATACAAACATTCTTTAATTCATCTAGAAAATCATAGTTAGGCAACAAGATTTGTTTTTCCACCCCTTTATCAATTTGTAATCTTTCAGGGAAAGGAGGTGTGGATGAAGATGCAGGTTGCTCAACTATAGGAGTTGTGGGGGTTAAATTTTCTTTCTCTTTTTTAATGTTTGAGTTTTGAAGAGATGCTTCCTCAGAACCCTTATTGACTTTAAGAGAGTCCTCCTTAGAGGTATCTTGCTCTTGGACATCTATATAAGGTTTTTCTAAAACTCTACCAGACCTAAGTTGTACATCATTGAGAGGAACAATCATATAGGTAGGAAATTGTTGTCCTTCTATCATGTAAGTATTCTGAGGATTTTTATTGTTAGGATTTGGCAATGGCTGAGTTGGAAGTTGATTTGTCTTTTGTTGGAATGGAAGCATGAGTTGAGGATTTGGATTTTGTTGAGAAGGTTGTTGTTGTGGAAATGGCAATGAAAGTTGTAGATTTGGGTTTGGAAGTTGTGGAGCTTGTTGATTTTGAAAAGATGGAGGATATTGATAAATTTGAGCAAATCTCCCATAAGGATTTTTCATACCTTGTACCCATGACTGATATGGATTTTGAGGTTGGGGCCAAGGTTGTTTCCAAGGATTCCAATTTGGTGGGGGTTGAAAATTCATAGGGTTGTTAAACCCTTGAGTTTGTTGCCCCTGCCAAGGTTTTCTTGCAACAAAACAGAGAGATTCTACTGAATTTGGATCTTCTTGAAAGACAGCTTTGAGTCCAGGAATTGAAGGACAATCCTTGGTCTCATGATTCTCTGAGCAAATCATACATGTTTCTACAACTTTTGCATCCAAGGGACATTTCCTTAAAGCATGTTTCTTCCTACATTTCGGACAAAAGATGGCTAGAGCATCAGTTTCTGCTTTCTGCTTGTTTTGAATTTTAAGGGTGTCTAGTTGTTCACTAAGGCTCCCTAAGATATCAGTTTTGAATTCATCAAGCATATTGCCAATCTCTGCCCTACTTACTGATGCAGTTGTAGATTTGTTTGCCCTGATAAGAGAAGGATCTCTAGGCCCTTTTCCCGTTTTAGATTTTCCCCTTGAGAGATGAACACATAGTTCTGTGATGTCACGAAGTGGAAGTTGAGAAATGTATCCTTTCCCCATCATGTTTAAAATATCTATCCATTCATCTCTGATGGCTTTTAATAGAAGGGATTTCAAATTTTCCTCATCTAAGTTGCTCATCTTTGCTCTTTTTAAATTGTATTTAAATCTTTCAAGTAAACCCTCCAAATTTTCATCTTCTTTTTGCACCATTTTGAATACCTCATCCTTGTGATTGGTGGGCATGCAATAGTCCAGGTATCTATCCAAAAATGTTTGTTTCATATCATTCCAATTCCTAATAGATTGGGTGACTAATCCCATGAACCATTTCAAAGCGGCTCCCTTCAATGTTGAAGGAAACAGTTTGAGTTTTTGAGAGTCTTCCATATAGTCATAGGTTCGGCACACAACTTCAAACTCAAACAGAAATGTTTCAGGATCCTCACTTTGCAATCCATAAAAGTTGGGGAGGACAGATGGTGAGATGTTTTTCATCTTTGTATGATTTTCCTCATCAACTATAGGGAATCCAAACGAGTTGTCTCCTTCCCTATTTCTTCCATTATTACCTCCACCTCCAACATTGTTGCCTCCAGTATTTCCTCCTCCTCTACCTCTACCTCTACCTCCGAATCCATCTACTACTTCCTCTGTCATGATAGTTTCTTCAGACTCCTCAGAGTCCTCTGGTTCTTCTATCAAGGGAGGATGAGAGGGAGTTTCTTCCTTTTCTTCTTCAGGTGATTCTACTTCTTTAATTACAATATGCTCTCCTATAGAAGTAAAGAAAGGGTCTTCTTCTAAATGAGATTTGGTAGATGGTGTAGGAGAATCCTCTAATTCAGCTGATGCTTGAATTCCAGGAATCTTAAGGCTAGGGGTAGATGGTGGTGAATCTTGTCTATGCCTTGAAGAAGATGGAGTTGTGAAAATCGAACTCTTGACTCTAGTTATAAACCTTCCCCTAGAATCTCTTGCTCTATGCATGTCATTTTTTTTATTTTTAAGTTGGGCTAATAATTCTCTTTCTGATCTTCCAGGTCACACTAGGTGCAAGAAGAGAGCATACTTAAGAAATTATTGAACCAATAACTCTCTTTTCTAATCCTCCAGATCACACTAGGTGCAAGAGGAGAGCATACTTCAAGAAGTTATCAATTTTTCCCTTCTTTTTTATTGTTTTTTTTTTTAAGAAATTGGCAACCTAGTTACACTTCCTCGGCAACGACGCCAAAATGTTTGATCAATTTAGTGTGTCCTAAATTGCTACATTAATTTTTCAATCCGGGATTTGTAAGCTGACGAAGTGTGGCGCACTATATGTGCAAGATAACCTATCTCTTACTTTTTGTCGTTTTTGGGTTTTTTATTTATCTTGGGGGTTTTTATCTTGGTTGGTTTCCTAATGTGAGATGGAAATTCTAAAAGAAAAGTATGGATATAAATGTTCAAGGCAATGATGTCCTTTATAATGATTTCCCAAACTTAAAACTTCAAAAGGGTTTTAAAACATGCAATGACAAAATTAATTCCTAAAAGAAAATGAAAATGTGCCACTATACTAGTCAAACAAACAGTGAACTATTGATCATGAAACCCATTACCCTTGCTGCTGTCTAAATACAAAAGAAACTGTACTCAAAGAAATCCAAGAATTGCAAGCAAATTAAAGCTAAAACCAAATTACATCAACTCATATTCTGACCCCTCACCATTAGTCTCGCTATGGCTTTCAGAGGTAATCATAAACAACTTGAGCAATCTGATATCTAATTTGCAGAAAAATAAACTAATATCAAATTACACACTCATACTTCAATCCCTCACCGTTAGTCTCGCTATGGCTTTCGGAGGTAACTGATAATGACATGAGCAATTTAATATCTAACTTGCAGAAAAATAAACTAATATCAAACTACACACTCATACTTCAATCCCTCACCATTAGTCTCGCTATGGCTTTCGGAGGTAACTGATAATGACATGAGTAATTTAATATCTAATCTAACTAATAAATCAAATGTACAAAACTGAAATAAATAAAACAGTGCTGGAATTAAAAGCTAAGAAAAATAAATCAGCAGAAGGACAAGACTGATTCCATGTCATTAGTCATTGTAAAACTATGTGCAAATGCCCGGGCTGCCTACTGTAATCTGGAACAAAGACACTGATCAGTTAACAGCAGTATAAAGCATGAAAATTATGGACATAAATAAAATGTTAATACCATAAGAGATGTAATATATACACGTGAATAACTATGGCATAATGAACGTAAGGAAATAAAGCATGAAACTATACAGCAATAAACAAAACCTCGGCGTGTGCAGGGGCCCTCTGCACAATCCTCGGGCAACAGCTATCAACCACGAATTATGCTTATGAACAGAGTCTTCTCATGTATTCAAAACGTAGTCATAACAGGGAAATAATGTCACGGCATAGTGGGCTTTCTTTTCAGCAAAATTACATTACAGAAGCTAGCTACTATGCGTATGAGAACGCATTATTTATAACAGAGGATGACATAACTACTTTCCTACAATCTGCGCTGATAAAAGACACGTGACCAACCACGTCCAGAAATCTAGCATTATGGTTGTCGTGAAGATTAAATCTATGGAGGGTGTTCGTTGGATTCGGCTTATGGAGCAGTTCACGGGTGTTGATATGTCCCCTGAGATTTAGGAACGGCCACGCAAGTCTTCACGTGGTGAAAAATGGAGTTATGTCACCGTAGGACTCTTAGGTTGACCACCGCTTGACTACCTTTGACCACGGCCTTCTTTGGTGAATTCGACTGAGCCAATAGGACTCGGTCCATATCCATGTCATTTCCAACTTGCCCATGTGGCTTTATTTGCCTGAAGACACCTGCAATATAGACTTTAACAAAATGGCTGCGGAAAGTTGAAGCAGCTGCGGAAAGTGACAAGATTCCGCAGCTCAATGAGAAAAAATCTAATTCAAACAGCAGACACAAAACATAGTTAAAAACCACATGAAATGCGCTTTTATGATTAATATGCAATGATGTTGATGACTTAGGAGGTCCAGGTAAATGGAAAAAGTCTAGAAAGGTGTATAGGAAAGATGCAAGTTTGGGACTCAACATAAGGCACAGATCTCAAAAACTCCAAGAACCTGCTACTATATTTATCATCTGTCATGGAACCCATCTACAACTCATAAAACTCCTTAGCTTTGGCATCATAGTACCTCTCCGATAAGTACTTCTTCTTGAAGAGCCTCTCAAACTCATCCTAATTCAATTCATCCTCTTGAATACCTTTAACATTCTTCACATCCTCCCACCATATATTTTCTTTCCCTTTAAGACTAAAAGTGGTTATCTTGGCTTTCATATTCTTTGCATAACAATGAAATCTAAAGAATTTCTTCATCCCAAGAAAATGTTAGACTCCGTATTTCACAGTATCACTAGGTGACTAATTATTTTCTCAGGTCTTTTATATTAAAAATAATATTCCATGGATATCATTTATTTTCAGGAAAAATGGGATATCCTGACTGTTAAGAGCTTCAAAAGAATCTATGTGCCTTTAGTTTAGTAGAAGGGAAAAATTGTGTTGATAAGTGATGGCAAAGGAACAAGAAGCAGCAGAGAGGTAAGGAGTAGCATTAGACCATTAGCAAAGACAAAGGAGTGGAGAGGAGCAACAATTAGAATCAAAGGAAGCAAAGGCAATAGAGAAGTAGTTAAGGCACAAAAACAGCAAAGGTAGAGTCGTGAACATGTTGGGCAAAGTCATGAACGTGATTGGGTCAACTCATGCACGTTTGAGTCGAGTTGTGAACGCTAAAGTTGTTCAAGTTGTGAACGAGTCCAGTATTCTACGAACAAATAGAAAGAAACGAATGATCACAACCAAAGAAACAAAGTTGGAAAATCACAGCATGGGAGCAGTGAGGACCATTGGATGTGAGCATCGATCAACGGCGAAGTTTAAATCGCATATCGAATATCGGCGAGTTTCATAGTTATAATATAATAAATCGCAAGTTAAACTATTTATGTTGCGATGCGATAAGTCACAAAAAATGTGAAATGTGAACTGTAGGCTATGACATGGAAGTGACGCGGCAAGATGACATGGCAGATGACGTAGCCCAGACCCCACAGACCGCAGTTAGTTTATGATGATGTGGCAAAGACGTGGTGGTGGGGTGGTAAGGTGATGTGGCACGATGACGTGGACTTGGCTCGCATACCGCACATCGCAGATCATATAGGATATGTTATTGTTAAATGTTAAAGGTTGCAAAATGTGATAAAGAGGCCCGAATGTGATGTATTTCAAAGGAAAAATCCAAAGGATTTGAAATCCGCATGCAGATCCTTTTCTGTGTTAAATCTCATCGGAGGAGGAAAAGGAGATTACAACGTAAATTCTATGGAACGCAAAGTGCGATGTGCGATGCCAGGTGGGAACCGATTGCAATCGCAAATCTTAAAAGATAAGTTGCAAAGGTAAAATGTTAAAATTTCCGAAGTGCGATGTGCGATGTCAAGCGAGACTCGATCGCAATCGCAAATTGCAAAATTTAAAGGACAACCGTGGGAGGTAAGTTTAATAATCGTCGAAGTGGGATATACGATGCGGTGGGACCCGAACGCGTAGCACACATCGCAAGTTTTAAATGATAAGTGAAAAGGTAAAGTTAAGTCTTGCACCATGTGAAGTGCAATGTTGGCACGGATGCGATGTATTTCAGAGCAAAGGCCTAAATATTTTTAAGTCCGGGCGGATGCGGTTTGTGCATTGTTTTGTGAAGAAAAGGGGCTAAGCACGACAACAAGACTCGACCACCCATTCAAAGGGTTTTCCACCATTTACCCACGAGAAGGAAAGTTATGCCAATCAAAGGGTTTATGTTTTAAAAAGCTTCCAAAGCTACCAAGATTGAAGATTCATTCAAAAAAGGGGGCATCAGTAGTAAGGTTCGAGTCGGCCAAGGCGTTTCTAAAAAAATTTCATGTTATAACGGCAGAAATGGAAAAGGCAGCAAACCCATCGGCGTAGTCACTAATCCATGAAAATTAACCAGCGTTGCACCAAATTTAATTACCAAACACCAATTTTCTGAAAAGCAGGGCCAGATGTTAGAGCCACCATTGGTTACCTCTTCGTGACCATCACAGCTACCTCCAATCTTATTGTTTGATCTTACGGAGGGCCATTGAAGCGCTTGGATCTATGAAGAGTTGCCCAAAATTAATTACAGAGGCGGTGTTGTTGTCAGTGTGTTGGGGTTCCCATGTTTTGGCAAGGTTGGCAATACCAAAAGATGAGACAACATCAAACCACTTTCAGACCCTAGGATCTAGCCCTCTTGGGTCCAGAGAGGGATCTCTCTATATAAACGAAGGTTTTATGTCTTTGAAGTGCAAAGGTTAAGATATTAGGCTAGTTATAAGGCTCGGGGTTTGTTTGTTTGATTGTTTGTTTGGTTGTTGGGAATCAGGAAAGAAGGGTTCAATATAAGAAAAGGATGAGCAAAGAGGATTTAGGCTAAGGAGAGATAATTCCATGGAAAATTCAAGACCATTGGGCAATGGAGTCAGGAAAGGGTTTACTTGCTATTCAATGTGCAGGCTTTCAGTTGGGCTAGTCATTTAAAGCATTGGATCTTAAAGATGATAGTGTGGTATGATAGGCAAGAGGGAAGGTGAGGGCAAGGAAACATTAAAGTTTCAGAACACAAAGTTGAAAACCTGAGATCAGAGAGAGACTTTGAACTCTCAATGCTTCGGCCTCCAGCTTCAGGGATCTTAGAAAGGTTAAATTAATTGAAAAGGGTCCTAGTGAGATAGAGACAGAATTCTAGACCTCCCAGTGTTCCCAATTCATTCAATTAAACCTCAACAAGAACATCTGAAACACTGACCTCAATAATTCATACATCAGCTAGCAGGCAATAACCTCCACTACACTGGTTAAATTCATTGAAATCAATCCTCAGATACACATGTAGCATAAAAACATTAAAGGCAAGGAGAGCAGAAACATAGGGTACCTAACAAGGGTAAATCCTATGCCAAATTTCTGATGCAAGCTAGTAGAAATGTAATGAAATGAAATAAACACAGAGATAGAAAAACATCACCAGCTTCTTTAAATCAGGATCCAAAGAAATGTGCTTGTCATATTAAGAGCAACACCAGTCAAGTACAACATTGCCAACAGCTTGAAAGTTCAGTCTGAATACATCTTCCTCAACCTATCTTACAACTTTACACAGAGACTATGTCTCAAAGGAAACAGCTTGCAATTCTCTAATAATCGATCAACAACCTTTACAATCAGTTCCTTCTTGAATTTTATAGCTGAAGAGAGTAGAGGAGGTAGGTGAGACACTAAATGTGGCCTTAAAACATTGAAAAGAAAGAGGGTCGAAGCCCATTCATTTTTAAACTCTGTGCATTTATCTCTGGCATGCCTTGGATGAAAGAATGATCTTCTTCATGTTTTCCATTTACCCCGGTATGGCTCTGATGCACTCTGGCTATAGTACTCTGTAGTACTTTTGGTGAATAAACAAAAAGGGAAATGAATGACAGTGAAGTGCGCCATGCTGCATAACAAATGTTCTAATAGCTTAGGACTGTGGTCAAGGCTGAATGTTCTTCAGGAACACGGTAAATAGAGGAAACAATATGGGCGCTTTGTCCTTTCATAGTTAGGGATGTTCTACTGATGTAGCTACCCTGATGGCATATTTTTCTGTGCATTGGGCCTTCCATGTGATCCATGATGTCTTTGAACTAGCACCTTTGCCTTCTAAATCCCTGAAAAAAGGCTCAAAATATTCTATTACGTGCCTTAAACTCTTTGTTGCTCCCGTACTGTCTCTGTCGGTGAGATCTATGCTTTAATGGCTCTGGAAAAGATTTTCCAGAGTTTAAACTCTGTATTTTAATGCGAGCCCTATCATATGTCTTTTCAGACCTTTCTTCATGAGTTCATCTCTTTGAAAACGACCCTTTCCTGTTTCTCTGTAACTGTACAGAGGCTTTGAATCATGGCGGTTTTCCGCCACTCGTACCCTACAAAAACACGCAACTCAGCTATGAAATCCATGCATAGGGAAGGATGGCTATGGAGGGCGGGTAGAATGATAGCGTGGCGATGGTAAAACGGTGGTTTTAGATGAAACAATGGTGAAAAATGCATTGATATGGTGTAAACCTCGACTAATAGGTTTTCGATGAAGAAACGAGCGTGGACTGTTCGATCATGGTCTGGTGACGAATATTGACAGCGGAGATTAAACAGTGGGATGGTATATGAAATTGGGTGGAATACATTAAAATGAATGAAAATGTAATAAAAACGATCGTAAGCGGTGGGACCCAGCATGGGTGGAGGGCAATTCATCCAGGACCATCGAAGGAGATCGACAGCTACAATTCAATCGGAGGGGAGAAATGGGAGGTTTGAAAATCTAATGGATGATGGTGTGATTAGATCATGACCGTTGGATCTTAGATTAAATGGACGGTCGAGATTGGATCGGGGAATCGCAATCGCAAAGGGCGGAAGGTGTCACCGTTTGGAATTTGTGATTGTGATTGGAGCAGGAAAGCGAGGGCCGTTGGATCAACAAGGGGAATCGACGGTGGAGATTAGATCAAAATATTGCAATCGGGGGGTACAGGGGTGACACATTACAAAAGTTCCGATTGTGAATGGAGCGGGGGTGCGATTGAGCGCCAGTCGTCCGATCCGGAAACAGATCGACGGCTCACACGTAATCGAAGGAGTGGATGGATCGAGGCGATCGCAATTGGGGGATACGGTAAGACCTTTGCGATTACGATGGGGTGGGGAGTGTGATTGGCGCTTGACCGTCGGATCGGAATAGCAGATCAATGGTGTAGATCACCTCGTGGGTCTTCATAACAAAACCCAATCGCATCGGAACTTTTCAAGAAACGAAGGAAAACTCCCATCGCAAACTTTCGATTGCGATAAGCGCCCGAGGCCTTTAGCGCTTCGTTCTAGGTGCCGGTTACATGGGGAAGTGGTTAAGGGGCTGGCGGAAAAGGGTTTGGGCCTTGAAATAAGGTGGAAAGTGGGTTTTTTTCCCATTTTAAGTGCATTTCAAGGCCAACGAAGGATAACGATAAAGGAAAAAAGGGGGAATTAAGCCAAACCAGGGGTGGATGTAGGATTTAAAGGGGATTTTGGGAAGGATTTAGAGGGTAAAGGGGGAAGTTGAGGAAAAAAAATGGGGACTTTGAAAAAGGGGAAAAAAGGGTAAAATGGGACATTCTGCAGGGATACAAGGGGCAAATAAAGGCCTTTTGGAGCACAATTTTTTGCAATCAGTGAGGCTTATTGACTCCAGAACAGCAGAGGGAAAGGATCAAAGAGCAGGGAACATGAAGAGGCTTCAAGGATGATGTGTTTTCAAGAGAAATGCATTCCTTGAAGGCTCCTAAAACAAATTAGCCCCTTGTTTGCTTGTCAAAAATCTATAGGGGGGCTAACAGTGGCTCCACATGGGGATGGCTTCTTCTTGAAGGAGTCAAGAATTCAGAAGATAAATCTTTGGCATAGGCCAGATGCCTGGTACTTGAGCCACCTTTCTTCTTTGGTTTTCAGCTGCCACAATTGTGAAGACATCAATTAGCCGAAACATCACCCAAACAATCTACCTACCCATCCTGCAATCCTAGCATTTTTTCTTCTTCTAGGGTGCATTTGGACTAGCAGACCCTTTACATCATTTATTTTTCTAAACAGAAAATAAACCTATTCTAATTCTACCCTTATCACTCCATGAGACCAGATTAGACTGTTGGTCTCATCTATTTCTCTACCTAATCTAATATCTGCTAGGATTAGACTGTCCAGCAGATTTCTTCTCTACATTCTACAACAGAAATTTAAAAAACAGTCAAACTAGGATTAGACAGTCTAGTTTGTTGTGGATCCAAGGCATAAAGACAGTTGCACATGGAAAGAAACTTGCAGAAAACTAAAAATAAAACTTTGAAGGCTTGAAATCTGAAGTTTTGAAGTATCCTTCTTCTTTTGTGACTCAAGTTTTGAGCTTGTTAGAGTCACTTTCTTTTCTTCATTTCAGCTCTGATTTTGGGATTGTTAGAGCTGATTCTTCTTTCTTCTTTTCTGGTCCAGGTTTTGGGCATGTTTGAACCAGCTATCTTTACTTTCTTTGGCTCAGGTTTTGATCATATTAGAACCAATCTTTGCACTTCAGAGGTCCATGTTTTGAGCATGTCTGGACCTCTCCTTTGTCTTTGTTTTTTGGAACATTTTCTCTTTTTCTTGAAAACAAAACACTGCAATGGTATGTACAATGGAAATGGAAACTAGCAATTGGAAATCAGCAGAAGTAGTGTTTGAGCATCCTGCCATTGACAGGACCCCCAAAAAGCTCAGTACCATCTAATTCTTGTAGAAAAAAGGCATTTGAACCCACAGTGGCCTGGATGATGTAGGGACCTTGCCACAAACTGTCAAACTTGTCGTGTTTTCCTTTGTCCTCTCTCCTTGAGTCCCACTTCAGAACTTTATCTCCGATTTTGAAATCATAGGCCTTATTTCTTTTGTCAAATAACTTCTTTATATTTTCCTAAACTTTGATAGCTCTGTTATAGACCTCTTCCCTTGTTTGCTGGAGATGAATTGTTTGGTTTATCCTTCTCACCATACTCTTTTCTTCTGTCTGGATCTCTTGGACCATCTTGATGACTGGTACCCCAAGGCTGGTACGAAACACTGCTTATGTTCCATAGACAAGCTGGTATGGTGACATGCCAATGGATTTCTTTGTTGTAAGCCTGTCGGCCCACAGGGCATGCACTAACTTGTTATGCCAAGACTTTGTGTTCTCTTCTAACAGTTTTTTGATGATGGCCACCAGGCTCTTGTTTGATGATTCAGCTAAGCCATTACCTTGTGGGTAATAGGCAGTTGAATGACCAAGTGTTATTTGATACCTGTGACAAAAATCAACCATTTTCTTGGATCCAAAAGCAGCAGCATTGTCAGTGATTATTTTCCTTGGGCAACCAAACCGAGAGAGGATATGACCCTCTAGGAACCTGATGATGATTGAATCTGTGGCATTCCTAGTAGGTATAGCCTATATCCACTTAGTGAAGTAGTCTGTGGCTGTTAAGATCCATTTGTGTTGTGCAGAAGAAGCGGGGTGAATCTCTCCTATGAAATCTAGGCCCCATTGCATAAAGGGACCTTCAACAGTGATGGGTTGTAGAGGTAAGGGGAGGAGCTTTCTTTTGCCTTCAAAAATCTAGCATTTGTGGCAGGCAATTACCATATTATGGATATCATTGAAGAGTGTAGGCCAATAGTAGCCAGCTCTGAGTATTTTTTTTTCAGTGGCTTTCCAGTTCAGGTGGCCCCCACAGTCTCCTGCATGGAATTCTTGTTTAATCCTTTCTGATTCAACCTCAGGAAAACATTTAAGCAATAGGCCATTTGGATTTTTCCAGTATAAGCCTTCATTCATTATGCAATAGCTTCTGACTTTTAGCTTTAAGAATCTGGCCTTGGTCTTTGATAGTTCAGGAGGGGCATTGAGGTGTGTAAGCACATACAGAATGTCAGAATACCAAGGAGAGCTCTGAAACTTCTCTTCAACAGAGGGATCAGGCAATCCCTGCTACTCATCCAAGGTATCTACCATGTTAATGTCAAGGGCTTGTAGATTTGATTCAGCCATTAGTTGAGCTAAGCCCTGACCTTTGATAATTTTGGTGGGTTTTATCTCAAGGTCGTACTCTAGGATCACAGAAATCCATTTTCCCCTCTTCCAATCTGGGTCTTGGGACAAGATATCTTTGACCACTATGCTAGGCACATAGGCTATGGTGTGGGAATGCAGAATGTACACCCTAAAGTCTTTCAAGGCCTTGACTAAGGCATAGGCCTGCTTTTCCATTATGTTGTATTTCAAGGGTGCATCTCTCAGTGCTTTGCTGAAGAAGGAAATGGGTTATTCCATTCCCTCTGGGTTTTTCTGCAGTAGAACTGCAGCTACTGTATGCTCGGATGAAAATGATAAAATCAGAAAATCCTTTGAGAAATCAGGGCTGATTAGGACAGGAGCCCAGGTGAGTGCAAGTTTAACTAATTCAAAATATTTCTTAACCCCAACAGTCCACTTAAATCCTACACCTTTCTTTAACATGTTTGTCATATTCCTAAGGTGTTCAGCTAAGTTGGGAATAAACCCCTGAGGAAGTTAATTTTCCCAATGAAGGACTGTAACTCTTTTATGTTTCTTGGGTGTTTGATTTGTATTATTCCCTCAACTCTTTGTGGGTCTATCCTAATCCCTTTCTCAGATATAATATGGCCAAGGAGTTTTCCTTCTTGCAGCCCAAATACAGTATTTTTAGGATTCAATGACAGACCGAACCTTCTACATTTTTCAAAGACCTTTCTCAGATGTTTTAGGTTTTCTTCTTCAGTTTTGGAGTAGACTGTTATGTCATCCAGATAGATGACAATGAAGTGCCCTATCTCATCGGAAAAAGCTATATCCATCGCTCGTTGGAAAGTTGCACCAGCGTTCATCAGTCCAAAGGGCATTTTAACATACGTAAAGGTGCCCCGTGGAGTGGTAAAGGCTGTCTTGAGTTGGTCTTCTGGGATTACTAAGACTTGGTTGTAACTTGAAAAACCATCTAGCAGAGAAATCCTTTTTGAGCCTACTACCCTCTGTTTGGTCTCAATCTAGTCTCCTAAACTGAGCTCATTTAATTGTCAACCAGGGTTGGTAAACTGCTGAAGTGAAGTGTACTATATGTACCTAGGTGCTTGTTTCCTAATGCGTTGTGTGTATTGTTTTGTAATGTTTTTGGTCTTTTGTGATGATTTATGATGTTTTTGGTCTTTTGGTGGTTTTATGTTCACAAAGAAAATGCCTAGAAATCTAATGGAAATGAGCTGATGATTAAAAACAGAGTGGATCCTAATTGATGGATGACAAATGACAAATGCAATTGCAAACACTGAAGTAGAATCAAATCTAAACTATGACTAAGCAAAAACAAAGCTTGATAATGAATTTTAAGCAAATGATTCAAAACACAAACTAAACTTGTCAAATTCTTTCATCAAAGGCATTTGAGAGAGAGCTTGAAACATGGTCAACTAAGCATGCAAATCTTCCTAACTAAACAGTTTAAACAACTAACTCATAATGATGCAACATCTTGTCCTTGATTAGAGATTTGTTGAAGTATGTTTGGAGTAAAACATTGATATCATTATAAGATTCTCTAAAGATAATTCCTAACTCTATTCTGCAATTTAATTAAATGTCACAAGACCTTACTCAAGAGTTATTGATTTCTTTTCAAAGTAGTCTTTTGAGAGAGGGCTCTATTTATGAAATGATAAGAAAATTGCAGAATTACTTCAGGCCTTAAAGTGATATAGTCTTCTGTTCATGTAGTGATGAGTTAATTATGGTTTTTAGAACAAGAAGAGATTTGTGAATAATGAAGGTTGTTTTATTAATCTTAACAACTGAAGTAATCTATTGTGCAGTGAATGACAACTGACTATGGAATGCAAATGCAGTGAGTTGAACTAAAGCTAAACTTAAAAGTGTCACTAATCTAAAACAATGTTAAACTACAAGTCATCATCAAACTCAAAACAAAGTAACTGAACATGAATTAAGTGCAATGAAACTTCGGAGTATCCTAACTATACTATCATGCATTATTCTATGAAATTATACAGTTTGTTTGCCCATCATTTTTGATATTTTGGAAGAGTTCCTTCTTTTGGAAGAGTTAGAACAATTCTGACTGTGTAATTGAGTGCAAATGCAAATATAAAGGACTGAAAGCAATGAAAAACTAAGATATCATATCCATATCCCACTCATCTTTATGATATTTTGGACAAGCGTTTAAGAGTAAGAACAAAGATGGTACTTAGTGCAAACACACAACTAAATCATTCATTATCATGGTCATGTCTTGGACTCCTTAAGAATTTATTGGAAGAGTTTCTTCTTGTGGAAGAATGATTAGAACAAGTGTAACTGTGATAGTGAACAACAAAAATTACAACTAAATCCTACAATACTATAGCCATCTCCCATTCATCATTATAATCTTTTGGAAGAGCTTCTTCTTGTGGAAGAGTTAGAATGAGTATAACTACAGTAGCTAATTAAAAACAACTATGAATTCAACTTCTAATCCTACAATACTATAGCCATTTCCCATTCATCATTATAATCTTTTGGAAGAACTTCTTCTTGTGGAAGAGTTAGAATGAGTATAACTACAGTAGCTAATTAAAAACAACTACTAATTCAACTTCAAAATCGTAAAGGCAGCTAGAATACTTATCTAATTTACGCAAATAAATCTGTGCAAGAGGCAGGGGCCCTCTACCACCTGACGGAATTCAACTCCAAATTAAATCAACGCTTTCAAAACAACACTGTCTGCTTCATTAAAGATGAAATAACTTGAACATAACACTCTGCGTCTTCAGAAATGTAGCACACAATCTAAGCAAAATCTAGCATAAAATCTAACATAGCTCTCGGTTTCCCAAGTGTTTATATAACAAATGTAAATAAAAAGATTTGCAACAATTCAGGAACATTGTCTTTCCTTATCGGAATCACATTAGGACTCTTGAAGTGGCTGCGTGAAAAGGAAAAAGACATCTGGACTGAGACAGTCCTAATAGAAGTCTGCTTTCCTAAATGTGTTCCCACGTTCCAAAACCATACCCAAAATTCGTTTCTTCCTCCATGATGAGCAACGAACCATGTAGACATGACGTGGATTATGCCCATATGCGGTTTTTCTTGAGAGGCCACTTGGAACATACTCAAACGTGAAGACAGCTGCAGAATCGCCGGTTAGCTACGGAATGTCTGCATTCTGCAGCTAGTTCCGGTCAAAATGCTTTACAATGGCAAAAATCACAAAACTTAGCAAGTCAATCATGTAAATCATTCTAGAAGTAATTTTAACTATATTCATTGATCAATTGGGTCTAGGATAGCAATGGAAAAAGGAAAATGAGGTAAAATGGAATGAAAGAAAGCACAATTTTGAGGCTCAACATACCCCCACTGTTGTCTCTTTGCATGTCCTCATGCAAATTATCCTATGAACTCAGAGGCTTCTGCAAGGACATCTAATCCTCTCCTTCTCCTTTGTCTGGAAGCTAGAGATCTTCTAGGTTTTCTGATAACAAGTTTGAACCTTAGGTTGGTGAGTGCCCTGATTAGCTTCTTGTTCCTTTTCTTCAACTTCTCATTGGTCTTTTCCACTTTGTTTATATGGAGGGATAAGGTTGAGTTCATATCAGTTTTGAGCTTGACTTGATCCTAGAGAATTTCATTCTCATTTTTGATGTGTCTATTAAGTAATTCCAACTCATACCTATCCCTTCTTAATACATCTATTTCAGACAGTGGAGGACTGGGGGTTCTCTCTCTGCTTTCTGAAGCTCTCCTCTCCAAAGTTTCCACATAGTCATAAATTTCTTGTTGAGAAGGGTCAATTTCAGGGGTTCCTTCATAAAAATCCTCTTCAACATCTTCTTCCATGGATGTTTCCTCATCTTCTATATCAATCACCCATGTTTGTTTGATTTGGGTTTTCTTTAGTTTTCCCTTTAGTCTGTGGCTTCTCCTTGGCTGAGAGGATCCCTCTCCTTTCTCTGTGGCAGATTTCTTGATTACCTTCTCTTTCTTAAGTTGCCTCTTGATTTGGGTCAACTTCTCTAAAATGATTTCCTTACTGCTCTCTTGGACTGTTTTGTCAACTTTAACTTTTGAAGCCCTCCATTTTCTACTTCTCTTTGTAGGCTGTGGTTCCGGTGAGGGTTCTTTTGGCTCTTCAAAATGATTTCTTATCAAGAAATCGTCCCATGTATCATTTTTTTTGGTTAAATGATGTTCAATCAAAATTTTAACCAACCCATGATGATATAAATTTGTCTCTAAAAATTGAACCCTTCTTTGAACACAGGAAGCCATCTTTTTCAAGCTTTGAAGTAAGAAGTAAGGTAGGTTTAGGTCTTCCCCCAGAAAATGCATTATCAATCTAATGTGGTAGACATAAAATGTCCCATATCTACCCTCACATGTAATAATTTTTTGCAGAAGAAGTAGTATGTTTCTCCATTTATTTTTCAATGCAGAACTGGGAATTCCTTTCTTAAATACAGTGACATCCATACCTGGTGATTTTAAAATTTTCTTCCAGGATTCATTGTGGAATTCTCTTTTTTTGAACCATCTCTCTCCAATTCTGAGCAACCCTGTAGCCTCTGCAATGAAAACTTCAGTGACAGTAAATTTGACATCTCCCACTTCAACTTCAGTTCCTTGAAATGATCTTGCAAATGTTTTAGTGACTTCCTTGTGGAAGCCATTAAATTTCTCAAAAAATTGAAGCCATCCTATTTGTTGTAACATTTCTTTGCATTGAGGGTAGCCTTCTAAATATTTTGAACCCACTGGTTCAGTCCTTACAATGAAACCCATGATTGCTTCTTCAATGTTCAAATTAACACTCTTCTACCCACAAAAACAATGACTTTCACCTTCGAATTGAAATGGCTTCAAGTTCTTAATGAAAATGGCTTCAAACTTCGGAATGACATACCTCTGGTTGACAATGACAAATGTCTTCAAACTTCGAGCTGCTATACCCCTGGTTGATAATGAAAACAACTTCAAAACTTCGGGCTGATATGCCTCTGTTGACAATTGAACTTTGGACTGATATGCCTCCGTTTGACAGTGACAAATGGCTTCAAATTTCCCACACTACTATACCTCTGTCTCTCGGTGGCAAATAGTTTCAAATTCCCATACTACTATATCTCTGTCTCTTGGTAACAAATGGCTTCAAATTATTCAATGCTACACCTCTGTTTCCCAGTGACAAATGACTTCAAATTCTTCTCTACTATACCTCTGTGTTTATAGTGATAATGCTCATTCTCTGCCCACAATGATACTTTGTCTGCCCACGGAATCAAATGGCTTCAAATTCTCACGCTGCTATACCTCTGAATTTACCCTTTTGCTCTGCTCTGCATTTACAATGATAATGCTCAATGCTATTCAAACTGATATCCTTTTGCTCTCCTCTCGGTGATAAGAATATCTCTGTCTACGGAATGAAATGCCGGCTACAGAATGGAGTGATGGCAGTGGTCACGGAATGAAGTAGTGGAGTGAGGTGGAGGGAATGAATTAATGATTGAAGAGACGGCGGAGATTTTTACGACGGCAAAGAGAATCATCATTGAATGATTTGGTTAAGAGACGTGAAGAATTCAAATACCTCGACCATTTTAACTGCTTAAATGATTTCGGATATGGAATTTGAATTGAGAGATTTTAATCCAAAGTCTGTGGAGGGTTTATTGGTCTTGATCAATAAAAATAATTAAAAAAACCTTTTCGAACAATCCATAACTAAAACTATGCTAAACTTTAATGAAATGCCATTATAATTTAAACTTGTTACCTCTGCCTTCTTCTCCTCTACCTCCTTCTCCTCTACCTCTACCTCTACCTCCAAATAGTGTGTTTTCTCCATTAAAAACTCCTCCTCCTCCTTCTTCTGCCATGGTTGACTCTCCTGTGGAAGTGGAAAGGTTTGTGTCCCCAACAAGAGCTTTTAGATTTTCTTCTATGGCAAGTTCAGTGGATGAAGTGGAAGGTTTCTCTAATGGAATAGTTGACCTTAAATCTTCTAGGAGTCCTGGATCAGTAAAGGATGGAAGATGGGTTTGAGTTGAAGGTGTACTAGCTCTGGATCTAGATGAAACAAGTGGTGTTCTAGAAATCAAACTTCTGCCTCTGTTGCTTATAAATAATCCCCTTGAATCTCTCTCCCTACGCATATAATTGTTTTTGGATGCTAAGAAACAAAGGTTACCTAGTTTTCACTTCCCCGGCAACGGCGCCAAAATGTTTGGTCTCAATCTAGTCTCCTAAACTGAGCTCATTTAATTGTCAACCTGGGTTGGTAAACTGCTGAAGTGAAGTGTACTGTATGTACCTAGGTGATTTTTTCCTAATGCGTTGTGTGTAGTGTTTTGTAATGTTTTTGGTCTTTTGTGATGATTTATGATGTTTTTGGTCTTTTGGTGGTTTTATGTTCACAAAGAAAATGCCTAGAAAGCTAATGGAAATGAGTTGATGATTAAAAACAGAGTGGATCCTAATTGATGGATGACAAATGACAAATGCAATTGCAAACACTGAAGTAGAATCAAATCTAAACTATGACTAAGCAAAAACAAAGCTTGATAATGACTTTTAAGCAAATGATTCAAAACACAAACTAAACTTGTCAAATTATTTCATCAAAGGAATTTGAGAGAGAGCTTGAAACATGGTCAACTAAGCATGCAAATCTTCCTAACTAAACAGTTTAAACAACTAACTCATAATGATGCAACATCTTGTCCTTGATTGGAGATTTGTTGAAGTATGTTTGGAGTAAAACATTGATATCATCATAAGATTCTCTAAAGCTAATTCCTAACTCTATTCTGCAATTTAATTAAATGTCACAAGACCTTACTCAAGAGTTATTGATTTCTTTTCAAAGTAGTCTTTTGAGAGAGGGCTTTGTTTATGAAATGATAAGGAAATTGCAGAAGTACTTCAGGCCTTAAAGTGATATAGTCTTATGTTCATGTAGTGATGAGTTATTATGGTTTTTAGAACAAGAAGAGATTTGTGAATAATGAAGGCTGTTTTATTAATCTTAACAACTGAAGTAATCTATTGTGCAGTGAATGACAACTGACTATGGAATGCAAATGCAGTGAGTTGAACTAAAGCTAAACTTAAAAGTGTCACTAATCTAAAACAATGCTGAACTAAAAGTCATCATCAAACTCAAAACAAAGTAACTGAACATGAGTTAAGTGCAATTAAACTCCGGAGTATTCTAACTATGCTATCATGCATTATTCTATGAAATTATACAGTCTATTTGTCCATCATTGTTGATATTTTGGAAGAGTTCCTTCTTTTGGAAGAGTTAGAACAATTCTGACTGTGTAATTGAGTGCAAATGCAAACATAAAGGACTGAAAGCAATGAAAAACTAAGATATCATATCCATATCCCACTCATCATTATGATATTTTGGACAAGCGTTTAAGAGCAAGAATAGAGATGGTACTTAGTGCAAACACACAACTAAATCATTCATTATCACGGTCATGTCTTGGACTCCTTAAGAATTTATTGGAAGAGTTTCTTCTTGTGGAAGAATGATTAGAACAAGTGTAACTGTGATAGTGAACAACAAAAATTACAACTAAATCCTACAATACTATAGCCATCTCCCATTCATCATTATAATCTTTTGGAAGAGCTTCTTCTTGTGGAAGAGTTAGAATGAGTATAACTATAGTAGCTAATTAAAAACAACTATGAATTCAACTTCTAATCCTACAATACTATAGCCATTTCCCATTCATCATTATAATCTTTTGGAAGAACTTCTTCTTGTGGAAGAGTTAGAATGAGTATAACTACAGTAGCTATTTAAAAACAACTACTAATTCAACTTCAAAATCGTAAAGGCAGCTAGAATACTTATCTAATTTACGCAAATAAATCCGTGCAAGAGGCAGGGGCCCTCTACCACCTGACGGAATTCAACTCCAAATTAAATCAACGCTTTCAAAACAACACTGTCTGCTTCATTGAAGATGAAATAACTTGAACATAACACTCTGCGTCTTCAGAAATGTAGCACGCAATCTAAGAAAAATCTAACATAGCTCTCGGTTTCCCAAGTGTTTATATAAAAAATTTAAATAACAAGATTTGCAACAATTCAGGAACACTGTCTTTCCTTATCGGAATCACATTAGGACTCTTGAAGTGGCTGCGTGAAAAAGAAAAAAGACATCTGGACTGAGACAGTCCTAATAGAAGTCTTCCTTCCTAAATGTGTTCCCACGTTCCAAAACCATACCCAGAATTCATTTCTTCCTCCATGATGAGCAACGAACCATGTAGACATGACGTGGATTATGCCCATATGCGGTTTTTCTTGAGAGGCCACCTGGAACATACTCAAACGTGAAGGCAGTTGCAGAATCGCTGGTTAGCTACGGAATGTCTGCATTCTGCAGCTAGTTCCGGTCAAAATGCTTTACAATGGCAAAAATCACAAAACTTAGCAAGTCAGTCATGTAAATCATTCTAGAAGTAATTTTAACTATATTCATTGATCAATTGGGTCTAGGATAGCAATGGAAAAAGGAAAATGAGGTAAAATGGAATGAAAGAAAGCACAATTTTGAGGCTCAACACCCTCTGAAGAATATGTTCCATTTTTGGCAAAGGGTAATTGTCTTTGAGTGAGGCTCTATTAAGATTCCTGAAATCTATGCATAATCTGATCTCACCTATTTTCTTTCTCACAACTACAAGGTTTGAGACCCAATCAGAAAACCTCATAGGAACTATTATGCCTGCCTCATACATCTTTTTAATTTCTTTTTCAACTACAGGCAATTGCTTTGGGTTTATTCTGCAAAGTTTCTGTCTAAAGGGCTTCTGATTTTCTTTCAAAGGTATTTTGTGTTGTATAATGTTCGTGTCATAGGCCTTTAAGTCTTCATAGCTCCAAGCAAACACGTCAATGAATTCTTTGAATAAGTCAATGTATTTCTTTTTCATGTTTGTCGGTAAAGACTTAGCCAACTTAATCATTTTGGGTTTATCTTTAGTGCCTATGTTGCATTCTTCGACGTCAGAATTGGCGTGCTCTATAGTGGGCCTTTTCGCTACATCATCAAAGTCAAAAAGGTCTTCTAAAGGCGCCAGACCTCGAGGTATGTTCTTATCTTTGGCCTGCAGCACCTCAACTTCTTCATTTTCCGCATTTTCATAATTTCCGTTTGGGTTTCCAGTCTGTTCATTCAAAGTGTTTATTTCTATGTTACGGGGTGGTTCTTCCTCGTCTGAGGGTTCCTCACTTAGGCAGCTATCACTGGACATAGAGTTTGAATCAGAAAATTCAAACTCATTCCTGCCTATCAGGAAATATTCAATTTGTTTATCGCCCTCAAAGACCTACCAATATTTTTCATTATCTGGCACTGCAGGTCTGAATTTGGTTTGTATTATGATTTGTTGGTCGCTTGGAGTCTTAGGGTGTGAACTAGCTAGGCAAGCTAATCCGTTTGCAATGACATTTTGACTCCTAGGAACAAACACTAATTCGTATTCAACAAATTTTTTCAATAAATCCACGGCATCGTTCCTATATGCTCTCAACCTAGGGTGTTTGGCTGTGTATTCACCGTTTACTTGTTTTATAACCAACTCAGAGTCTCCCTGCACGGTTATCCTACGGGCTCCTATTTTCTTCGACAGATTTAAGCCTAGGATAAGAGCCTCATACTCTGCAACATTATTTGTACATTTCAAATGCAGGTTGCAGGCATGGCTCTCCGCGTAGTCACTCTCTGTGTTACGTAGCCACACCCCAGCCCCGGCAGTTCTCTTGGTGCATGACCCATCAAAGTTCATTTCCCACAGGGGCCCATTTTTCGTTTTATCGTCATTTCCCTCCCTATCGTGGGTTTCACTGGTTTTTTGTATTACGGGTTCTGCGTTGTGCTATGCAGGGTTTCAAAGCTCATGTGGTATATGAGTTTGTGAGGGACGACTAACCGGTTGATTACAGTCGATTCCTTGTTTGGTCTGAATCTCTGTTTCAGTGCACTATCTAAGGTTTTCTTCTTCGTGTTCCTCTAAGTCGAGAGTAGCCATTATGTTAAGGTCTGTAGTCTCAACCCCTTTATTTGTATCTACATTTTCTGGTTCTGGCTCCCCCAAAGATTCATCGCTGCAGAAGATAAAGGAGTCCAGGTCTGTGTGTACAAAGTAAAGAGGAGAATTTTCAGGCTTTTCGGGGCTACTAACAAGGAATTTCATTTGTGCCTCCCTGTATAGTCTTCTCAGTTGGCTGAAAACAGGGATTGTGGCATATGCCCCATCCATCTACATGGTACCCTGCAGCTTGGCTCCCCAAGACCTTGACAGTAGCATACCATACTTAGGTGGCACATCAGCCACCACAACATCCATGACCATACATTTGGCTGGAATCTGGGTTAGGCTTACACACAGGTCTTTGATTAGGCCCAGACATTTTACTCTGCTAGAGTCAAATGAATATAAATCTTTATAGGGACGGGTTATTTCTAGGCCTAATATTTCCATAACTGTCTTAGGCATCAGGTTGTGTGAGGCCCCAGAATCATGCATTGCATTGTGAAGGATCTTATCATGGATATTGAGACTGATATAGAAAGGGGGCACTACCCCTTCTTGAAATTTTCCCTCAATCTTTGGACCAAACAGAAGGGCTGGTTGGTCATCACTCAGGTTGAAAGTGTCAATATTTTCTCCCAGGTTCAAAGCTTTCAAAATTTGGCCTTTATATACATCTTGAGTGGCCAGCTCAGAGAGTGGGACAGAGATTTTAATTTTTGCAATCTCACTTTCTAGATTGAAAGTGGACTGAATCTTTGGAATGTTCGACTCTGTTTTTTTAGCCACTTCCTTGGTGGCTGAATCAGTGTGCTGATTCTCATTATGTACAGTGTTGATGACAGTTTTATCAGGAGCACTAACTGCAGTGCTAGTGCTGCTAGTTGGTTGGCTTTGTTTCTCACTATTTTGGTTGTCGTTTTCTTTGTTCTTTCCGGAACTCTCAATTGTTGATTTGTTACTTTCAGAAGTCACTTTAGAAGTTTTCTCAGGACTTTTCTTGATGGTAACCTCAGAAGCTTTGGGTTTGGGATTATCTAGGCTTTTCTTGATCCTAATTTCATACTGTTCTCTAACCTGCATGATGGCATCTTCAAACCCAAGTCTGTAATCCTCATATTCCAATATTTCCTCATCCCAATATGAGGGTGAGGGCTGATCTTCTTCTGTGTAACAGTTATGGATTGAATCTTCTGTTTCAAACATGTTTATTGTGTTCCCTTCAGACTCTTCTATGATTCCCTCATCTTCATCAAGAAAGTTCTCTTGAAATGGGGGAATAACTTGCTGATCTGTCTCTCGTTGTCTGTTGGGAGTGGTGTTGTTTCTCCTAAAGTTCTGGTTCTAGTTATGACCTTGGTTTCTGCTTTGATTGCTAACTGTGACAACCATTTTTTCCATCATTTTTTGTAGCTTTTCCATGTTTTTGGATATGCGGTCATAATTTGGATCAGAGGTGGAAGCTACATTGTCATCTCTATATGTTACCTTTTTCTCAGTCCTCAATCTTGCTCTTTTCTCAATCAGATTAGCCTCTACACTCACTGCTCCTTTTTTCATGTCTTCCAACGTGTTGTAATCTCTCTCCCTAAGCTGGTAGGCCATGTCAGCATCAAAGCCTTCAGGGTATTCCACTAGAGCCATACCTTGGGGAGGTTTCATATGTGGAGGAAGAGCATTGTAAATGCTATTAAATCTCGTTGAGTAATCATGGACACTCTCTCCTACGTTTCTTTTAAGGTTCATGTATTCTGCTAGGATTTGGCGAGGATTGGCCTTGACTTCCCATTTGTTTATGAAGGTATGATATAAAGCAGGGAGGTCTTGGATACTATTAGGAGGTAGGCTTTTGAACCATTTCTTCACCTCACCTCCTAAGCTCTGGGAAAAGATTCTCATTTTGACTGTATCATCATCTATCTCCATGTAGTCAAAAGAGTCCTCCATCCTATCTACATGGTGATGGGCCGTGGTAGACTCTTTGGCAATGAAATGTGGGATCTTTGATTGGTAATCGTTGGATAAAGGTACCAGAGGCTGAGGTAAAACCAAAGGTGCATACCAGGCTGCCATGATGATGTTCTGATGAGGTAAAGGGTTAACCTAAGCAGCTAGTATATGGATGACAGGGATACTAGGACCAGCAGAAGTCTGTTGAGTAGATTTAGGATGACTGAGCCCCAAGTTCTAAAGGAAGTGAATATCAGGGGGTGTAGATGGAGGGGTCTCTCTGTCCCTAATGTGTTCACCACTATGAGATGGTGAATCGGGAAGCTTGAGGTCTGGCTGGTCTGGAACACTGAATGACCTAGTTCTTTGTAGTCTGTTTGGTAGGTCTAGGTCAAAAAATGGTTATGATAGAGCTGTAAAGTCTTCTGGTGCGGAGTTAGCTCTATGTATGTGGTTGGAAATAGTTGGTCTTTTATGTGTCGGAGATCTCTTGAGGATGCTCTCAGGGTTGTCAACTATTTCAGGTGGGTTTGGGTTAGGATAAGCTCTTGTGTGAATGGTTCTGGAAGCCAGAATGTTGTTCTCCAACAAGGCAGCTTAACCCTACTTGTTACCTTTATTGTGGTTGATGTTGTTTTAGAGGCTGGTCTTCCAGTGGAGTCTTATGTGAAACCAAGATGATCAGCAGGCCTACTGATCACCAGTGGAGTACTTGATCTTTAAAGAGTTGTGGAGTCGCCAGGTGGAAGGTTTAGGATGCTTCTGGAGGGCACACTGTCCACCACAGTGCTTATAAGATGTCCTTTTTCAAGGATATATTTGAAACACAGCAAACTCTAACCAGAGATTGACTGGGAGGGAATTTACCAGATATGTCACCTCTAAAAGAGTGTGAGATCCGGAGGCTACCTGGCCCTTTCCAGGCTCTGTCTAAGAGTATGGGAGAAACACAACAGATGATGTAGAAAGTGAATTGCAAATGGAAGTGTTTCACTACCAACCTAACCAGAGTTTCTAGGTTTTCTGAGGCTCTTATGATGTATTAAGGTGAGAAATACTCAGAAGTTCCCCAGTGGAGTCGCCATTATGTTGGGGTTCCCATGTTTTGGCAAGGTTGGAAATACCAAAAGATGAGACAACATCAAACCACTTTCAGACCCTAGGATCTAGCCCTCTTGGGTCCAGAGAGGGATCTCTCTATATAAACGAAGGTTTTATGTCTTTGAAGTGCAAAGGTTAAGATATTAGGCTAGTTATAAGGCTCGGGGTTTGTTTGTTTGATTGGTTGTTTGGTTGTTGGGAATCAGGAAAGAAGGGTTCAATATAAGGCAAGGATGAGCAAAGAGGATTTAGGCTAAGGAGAGATAATTCCAGGGAACATTCAATACCATTGGGAAATGGAGTCAGGAAAGGGTTTACTTGCTATTCAATGTGCAGGATTTTAGTTGGGCTAGTCATCTAAAGCATTGGATCTTAAAGATGATAGTGTGGTATGATAGGCAAGAGGGAAGGTGAGGGCAAGGAAACATTAAAGTTTTAGAACACAAAGTTGAAAACCTGAGATCAGAGAGAGACTTTGAACTCTAAATGCTTCGACCTCTAGCTTGAGGGATCTTAGAAAGGTTCAATTTGTTGAAAAGGATCCTAGTGAGATAGAGACAGAATTCTAGACCTCCCAGTGTTCCCAATTCATTCAATTAAACCTCAACAAGAACATCTGAAACACTGACCTCAATAATTCATACATCAGCTAGCAGGCAATAACCTCCACTACACTAGTTAAATTCATTGAAATCAATCCTCAGATACACATGTAGCAAAAAAACATTAAAGGAAAGGAGAGCATAAACATAGGGTACCTAACAAGGGTAAATCCTATGCCAAATTTCTGATGCAAGCTAGTAGAAATGTAATGAAATGAAATAAACAAAGAGATAGAAAAAAATCACCAGCTGCTTTAAATCAAGATCCAAAGAAATGTGCTTGTCATATTAAGAGCAACACCAGTCAAGTACAACATTGCCAACAGCTTGAAATTTCAGTCTGAATACATCTTCCTCAGCCTATCTTACAACTTTACACAGAGACTATGTCTCAAAGGAAACAACTTGCAATTCTCTGATAATCAATCAACAACCTTTACAATGAGTTCCTTCTTGAATTTTATAGCTGAAGAGAGTAGAGGAGGTAGGTGAGACACTAAATGTGGCCTTAAAACACTGAAAAGAAAGAGGGTCGAAGCCCATTCAGTTTTAAACTCTGTGCATTTATCTTTGGCATGCCTTGGACGAAAGAATGATCTTCTTCATGTTTTCCATTTACTCCGGTATGACTCTAATGCACTCTGGCTGTAGTACTCTGTAGTCCTTTTGGTGAATAAACAAAAAGGAAAATGAATGACGGTGAAGTGCGCCATGCTGCATAACAAATGCTCTGATAGCTTAGGACTGTGGTCAAGGCTGAATGTTCTTCAGGAACACGGTAAATAGAGGAAACAATATGGGCGCTTTGTCCTTTCATAGGTAGGGATTTTCTACTGATGTAGATACCCTAATGGCATAGTTTTTTGTGCATTGGGCCTTCCATGTGATCCATGATGTCTTTGAACTGGCACCTTTGCCTTCTAAATCCCTGAAAAAAGGCTCAAAATCTTCTATTACGTGCCTTAAACTCTCTGCTGCTCCCGTACTATCTCTGTTGGTGAGATCTATGCTTTAATGGCTCTGGGGAAGATTTTCCAGAGTTTAAACTTTGTCTTTTAATGCGAGCCCTGTCATATTTCTTTTCATACCTTTCTTCATGAGTTCGGCTCTTTGAAAACGGCCCTTTCCTGTTTCTTTGTAACTGTACAGAGGCTTTGAATCATGGCGGTTTTCCGCCGCTCGTTCCCTGCAAAAACACGCAACTCAGTTATGAAATCCATGCATAGGGAAGGATGGCTATGGAGGGTGGGTAGAATGATAGCGCAGCGGTGGTAAAATGGTGGTTTTAGATGAAACAATGGTGAAAAATGCATTGATATGGTGTAAACCTCGACTAATAGGTTTTCGGTGAAGAAACGAGCGTGGACTGTTCGATCATGGTCTGGTGACGAAGATCGAAGGCGGAGATTAAACAGTGGGATGGTATATGAAATTGGGTGGAATACATTAAAATGAATGAAAATGTAATAAAAATGATCGTAAGCGGTGGGACCCGGCATGGGTGGAGGGCGATTCATCCAGGATCGTCAAATCTCAGGAGGAGATCGACGGCTACGATTCAATCGGAGGGGAGAAATGGGAGGTTTGACAATCTGATGGATGATGGTGCGATTATATCATGACCGTTGGATCTTGGATTAAATGGATGGTCGAGATTGGATCGGGAAATCGCAATCGCAAAGGGCGGAAGGTGTCACCATTTGGAATTTGCGATTGCGATTGCGATTGGAGCGGGAAAGCCAGGGCCATTGGATCAACAGGGGGAATCGACGGTGGAGATTAGATCGGAAGATCGCAATCGGGGGGTACAGGGGTGACACATTACAAAAGTTCCGATTGCGATTGGAGCAGGGGTGCGATTGAGCGCCAACCGTCCAATCTGGAAACAGATCGACGGCTCACACGTTATCGGAGGAGTGGATGGATCGAGGCGATCACAATCGGGGGATACGGCAAGACCTTTGCGATTGCGATGGGGCAGGGAGTGCGATTGGTGCTCGACCGTCGGATCGGAATAGCAGATCAACGATGTAGATCACCTCGCGGGTCTTCATAACAAAACCCAATCGCATCGGAACTTTTCAAGAAACAAAGGAAAACTCCCATCGCAAACTTTCGATTGCGATAAGCGCCCAGGGCCTTTAGCGCTTGGTTCTGGGTGTCGATTACGTGGGGAAGTGGTTAAGGGGCTGGCGGAAAAGGGGTTGGGCCTTGAAATAAGGTGGAAAGTGGGTTTTTTGCCCATTTTAAGTGCATTTCAAGGCCAACGAAGGATAACGATAAGGGAAAAAAGGGGGAATTAAGCCAAACCAGGGGTGGATGTAGGATTTAAAGGGGATTTTGGGAAGGATTTAGAGGGTAAAGGGGGACTTTGAGGGAAAAAAAGGGGGACTTTGACAAAAGGGAAAAAAGGGTAAAATGGGACATTCTACAGGGATACAAGGGGCAAATAAAGGCCTTTTGGAGCACAATTTTTTGCAATCAGTGAGGCTTATTGACTCCATAACAGCAGAGGTAAAGGATCAAAGAGCAAGGAACATAAAGAGGCTTCAAGGATGATGTGTTTTCAAGAGAAATGCATTCCTTGAAGGCTCCTAAAACAAATTAGCCCCTTGTTTGCTTGTCAAAAATCTATAGGGGGGCTAACACAGTGATTTCTGTTCAAGTCTTTCATGGCCGCACTTTTCCATTTTCTGATAAATTTTAATCAATGAAATGTTTTCAAGTAAGGTAGGGCAACCAACTTAGTCTTTAGATAAATACTGCATGCCTTAGTAGTATCAAGGGTGGGAAAATTGGACCCTGCTGAAACTTGCATTGTAAGAAGTATTGGAGCATTATAACTGTTTGAGCTGGGCATCAATAATAAGAGACCGTTCACAGGATTCTTGAGCTATGTTAATGGTGATTTTTTTCCTCTGTATTAATGTTTTTCCTCTATATTTTCATGATGTGCATCAATTTCTCTGATTGAAAAATAGAAAATTTAGATTAAGATTTGCTAAGAGAGCACCTTAATTATGTATGCGTTTGTTATCTTAATGTTTTCCTCTGAGACTTGAATGCAAAATTCAGAGACGGTCAACTATGAATTTACGTTGAACCTTAATCTCCTCCTCCTTACCCATTTCACACTACTAGTAAGATATATTTTGCATAGTTAGCTTGCCCTATGAATGCCCTTCAAAATTTGATGCACAATTCAGCCTTTTATGACTCCATATCCCAATGGATTAGTTTCACAGCTCTATCTGTCCAACCACACAATCAATCAAACAAACAAACCTCATAATTTCTATAACTAGCCTAATATCAGCACTAATAATTATCAAGTTAAAACATAAAATAGAGAGATCCCTCTCTGAGTCTAGGAAGGCTAGGTCCTGGACTCCAAAGTGGTTTGATGTTGTCCTCTGTCATTTTTTCTTTAAAATCTTACAAATTACAGAGTGATAACATAATGGAGACTCCATTGGGGACTGAGTTATTGAAAAATATTAATATTTCATTAGAATTCAGAAACCCCAGTCAAAATATTGCATAATGCAAGTATGTTCCAAGATTGGTATCCGGTTTTTAATGGTGGACAACATCCAGACACAAGAAAGTTGAAATCATGCACCTGGCGACTCCACAGTTTTTAGTTGACCTAAAGACTCCATTGGTAGAAGAATACATATTGGTTGTGAATATACAGTGACCCCACTCTCTGACTGATTAACAAGATGGATCCAAGAATACAACGCAGGTATGCTCCAATGAACAGAGATCACATTCCTGGATTCCCACACAAAATGCCTCAGGTAAATTGGGACAGAAATATCCCTATTTTTCAAGATGGGAAGGTTGATGATGCTTTATTACATCTCATTAAATTTCATATACACTCATAGAGGTTGAAATTCAAATGGCATGAGGATTCCCTCATGAATATGTTCATGGTAACATTAGAAGGGAAAGCAAGGGAATGGTATGAAGGTCTAAACCCTGGCAGTTTGTTTTCCTTAAAATATTTACACAAGGTGTTTTATGAGCATTATAAATAAAATTCTCCATATTTATCATTAGCTGAAAATTGTTGTGATCAATCTAAGGATCTCATACAATACCTTGTAAATATTGATGAATATCTAGGAAATTAGCATCTTGAGGATCTCTTAGAAGAAATTCATGAATTTCATTCTCAAGTTAACTGTCATGAAAACCAAGAGAAGTTAGTTGAAAATGAAAGAAATCAGGAAATGAAAGAAGATCCACAAGATCTCTCTGTGGGGACAAATGATAATTCATCTGCTCTTTTGTGTGAGGCTACAGAAGACATTCAGCCTCATGATCAGTCTTCACAAGAGAAAGAAAACAATTGTTGTTCAATCCAAAGAAAACAAATACTCCCTCCTCCTTTAACTAAAGAAGAAATCAATCCGATTTTAAGCATGCAGCCAACCTCTCAATTTTTATGTAATGAAGATATTATTTCTATTTGTTCTACTGCTGATTATGTACTGAAGCATTTCCTCATGAAGAAACAAAAGAACATATTGATACTGATGTTGTTCTACCTTCTCAAGAAGGCCTATTGCTAGAAAGTGTTCTTATTCATGAAAATGAGGGGGCCTTCAAACATAATTCATCCAACTCAGTGAAGACATATCAGGCTTGCTTGAGGACAGCATAGTGGTATATAATGAGGATGCAATGTCATATGACCATGAAGAATATGTAGATATTCTCTTTCAGAAGGATCCTGAGCATGACAAAGTGGAACAAGGAGTAGCCCTAGATAAAGTATGTTATTTAAATCCTAGGGGCTATTTATTGTTCCAAGATCATTTTGCTAGTTTCTTAGAATCATCTAAAGGAGTATGTTATGCCATGAATGGTTTTTTGCAGAGTTTAAGGAAAATTTTGAGCATTGTTGTTCAAAGGCAAGTAAAATGGGAGTGGCCCTTTTGTTTTTTCAGCCTACTCAAAAAAGTGAACAAGAATCAATCATGTATTCATTTACTTGATTGGTTTAATTGGAGAAAGGAGTTCACTTAGTGCATATATCATCTCCAAGTTATATTAGGGTAGGTAGGTGTGCAAATAAGCTCATTATTTTGAGCATTTTTCCAGTTTTAGTTTAGACTGATTTCTAGTTTTCAGATCAAGTATGCTCCAGAATTTAGCTTGCAGAGAGTATGGACCTCAGCTTGAAGGTTTTCAGCCACAAATATTGTAGCATATCAAGTTTCAAGGTTGGGATCAGCCTAATGGATCAGGCCACTAGTCTGCAATGTTCTTGACACCTCCTGAAGGAGCTGCCATCCCGAGTTGGAGCCACTATTAGACTCTTGTATTTCACAGTATCACTAGGTGACTGATTATTTTCTCAGGTCTTTCATACTAAAAATAATATTCCATCGCTACCATTTATTTTCAATAAAAATGGGAAATCCTGATTGTCAAGAGCTTCAAAAGAATCTATGTGCCTTTCAGTTCAGTGGAAGGGGAAAATTTTGTTGATAAGTGATGGCAAAGGAACAAGAATCAGTAGAGAAGCAAGGAGTAGCATTAGACCATTAGCAAAGAAAAAGGAGCAGAGAGGAGCAACAATTGGAATCAAAGGAAGCAAAGGCAGCAGAGAAGCAGTTAAGGCAGAAAAACAGCAAAGGCAAAGTTGTAAACGTGCTGGGCAGAGTCGTGAACATGATTGGGTTAACGCGTGCACGTTTGGGTCGAGTCGTGAACACTAAAGAGGGTCAAGTCGTGAACGAGTCAAGTATTCTACGAACAAATAGAAAGAAACAAATGGGCACAACCAAAGAAACAAATTCGGCAAACCACAGCAAGGGATCCGTGAGGACCATTGGATCTGAGCATCGATCAACGACGGAGATTAAATCGCATATCACATATCGACGAGTTTCACAGTTCTAAGTTAATAAATCGCAAGTTAAAGTGTTTTAGTTGCAATGCGATAAGTCACAAAAAAATGTGAAATGCAAAGTGCGGGCTATGACGTGGACGTGACGCGGCAAGCTGAAATGGCAGATGACGTGGCCCAGACCCCACAGACCGCAGTTAGTTTATGATGATGTGGCAGTGATGTGGAAATGATGTGGTAGTGACGTGGAAAGGTGATGTGGCACGATGACGTGGACCTGGCCCTCATACCGCACATCGCAGATCGCACAGGATAAGTTATTGTTAAACGTTAAAGGTTGAAAAATGCGATAAAGAGGCTTGGATGCGATGTAGTTCAAAGGCAAAATCCAATGAATTTCAAATCTGCATGTAGAGCCTTTTCTGTTTTAAATCTCAGCAGAGGAGGAAAAGGAGATTACAACTTAAAGTCTATGGAACACAAAGTGCGATGTGCGATGCCAGGTGGCACCTGATCGCAGACGCAAATCACAAATCTTAAAAGATAAGTTGCAAAGGTAAAATGTTAAAACTGCCAAAGTGCGATGTGCGATGTTAGGCAGGACCCAATTGCAATTGAAAATCACAAAATTTAAAGGACAACCATGGGAGGTAAGTTTTATAATCGTTGAAGTGCAATGTACGATGCAGTGGGACCCGATCGCATAGCGCACATCACAAGTTTGAAATGATAAGTGAAAAGGTAAAGTTAAGTTTTGCACCATGCGAAGTGCAATGTTGGCATGGATGCGATGTATTTCAGAGCAAAGGCCTAAATATTTTCAAGTCCGGGTGGATGTAGTTTGTGCACTGTTTTGTGAAGAAAAGGGGCTAAGCATAATAGCAAGACTCGGCCACCCATTCAAAGGGTTTTCCACCATTTACCCTAAAGAAGGAAAGTTCTGCTAATCAAAGGGTTTATGTTTTAAAAACTGCAAAAGAAACCAAGATTGAAGATTCATTAAAAAAAGGGGGCACGACTAGTAACGGTCGAGTTAGGCAAGTCATTTTTACAAAATTATAACGGCAGAAATGAAAAAGGCAACAAACTCATCGTCATAGTCACTAATCCATGAAAATTAACCAGCGCAGCACCAAATTTAATTACCAAACACTATTTTTCAGAAAAGCAGGGCCAGATGTTAGAGCCACTATTGGTTACCTCTTCGTGACCATCACAGCCACCTCCAAGCTTATTGTTTGATCTTACGAAGGGCCATCGAAGCATTGGATCTACGAAGAGTTGCCAAAAATTAATTCCAGAGGTGGTGTTGTTGTCAGTGATTTCTGTTCAGGCCTTGCATGGCCACACTTGTCCATTTTCTGCTAAATTGTAATCAATGAAAGGTTTTCGAGTAAGGTAGGGCAACCAACTTAGTCTTTAGATAAATACTGCATGCCTTAGTAGTATCAAGGGTGGGAAAATTGGACCCTACTAAAACTTGCATTGTAAGGAGTATTGGAGCACTATAATTGTTTGAGCTGGGCATCAATAATAAGAGAGCGTTCATAGGATTCTTGAGCTATGTTAATGGTGATTTTTTTCCTCTGCGCTAATTTTTTTCCTCTATCTTTTCATGTTGTGCATCAATTTCTCTGATTGCAAAAAAAAAATTAAATTAATATTTGCTGAGAGAGAACCTTAATTATGTATGTGTTTGTTATCTTAATGTTTTCCTATAAGACCTGAATGCAGAATTCAGATACGGTCTACTCTTCATTTATGTTGAACCTTAATCTCCTCATCCTTCCCCATTTCACGCTACTAGTAAGATCCAGTATGCATTGTTAGCTTTCCCTGTGAATGCCCTTGAAAAATTGATGCACAATTCAGCCTTTTATGACTCCATAGCTCAATGGATTAGTTTCACAGCTCTATTTATCCAACCACACAATCAATCAAACAAACAACCCTCATAATTTCTATAACTAGCCTAATATTAGCACTTATAATTATCAAGTTAAATCATAAAACAGAGAGATCCCTCTCTGAGTCAAGGAAGGCTAGGTCATGGACTCTAAAGTGGTTTGATGCATTCCTCTATCATTTTTTCTTGCCACTCTTACAAATTACAGAGTGATAACAGAAACCATGCCTCTACATCTTCTGACATATTCATCTCTCCATAAGATGTAGGTGGCTTGACCTTCTTGAACTCCTCGAGAAAGTAATCACCCCTCCTATAAGGATAATGATAGTGACGGCTATGATGATGTCTCATGGAAGAGAAACTAGAATGATTCCCATACATACCAGTTCTCCCAGCAAGTGTGTCCAATGATCTACCACCTCAAATTGTGGCCCCTCTATCAAACTTGTGTCCAAACTGAGACATGCTGCCATATAATCCATTAGTATTGTCTTCCCGCTCTTTAATGATCCTCATTTGTCCCTGTTTCTGCAACTCTAACAAGCTATGAAGAATCATCACATTAACCTCTATCTTCTTTTCCCAATACCTTGCAAGTATTTCCTGAGCCTCAACCAACCTATCATTATCTGCCTTACAACTTTTGATCTCTTCCCTCAAGCTCTCTAATGTATCTTCCACACCAGGAGAATACTCATCTCCTTGTTGCCTAACTAATTTGTAAGGAGAGTCACGAGAACTATAGTCTACCATTTTTCTTGTCACCCTTGGTTTTGTTCTTCTTTCAAGTATATCATGTCAGAAAAATAAATAATACCAAAATAAAATCCATTGTTCAAGGGAGGCTTATCTCATCTACAAGATCAATCCACATTAGAATGTACATGTATAATCATAAACATATCCAGAAAAAAAGCATATCAACATATACCATTATGCATAACCATACCAACAGTATACCCTGATCCCATGCATGACGACAGTAAACTTGAAAACATCATAATTTTCCCAAAGAGAGCGCAACCATGCTATGATACCACCTATAATGTACACCTCCCCTCACATATACCCATTTTCACTGGCTTACAATACCCTCTAGGAGTAACCCAACCCCTCTAGGTGTCCATCCCCTGAGCCAACCTGAATTTTCCATTATTTTTACCTCCATTCGCTCCCTTGCCAAGGCATCAGTATGACTCGAACATCCCAGTCGCATGCATTAGCCTGCATAAGTGCGACTCTGGAATTTTTCACTCAGTGTTGTGCCAACGACTGCAGGTTTTAAGGCTAGATTCTAGGGTTGGGGCTAGACCTCTGTCCAGAAATCCATGTAAATTTCAGAATTCATAAATTACACGAGGAAAATGCGTGTAAACGAAAAATTGACACGAGGACTAGGCCTTACCATCCCAAATCGAGAATTACATTTTGTCAAACACTTGGCAACAATGCAATCTACAAGTCATGAATACAATACTGAGTATAATGGATTGAGAATTAATATGAGACTTATCAAGAAGGATCACCACCCTCTCTCTTAGGTTGCCTTAACATTAATTAGGTCTTGCACCCATTATTCTTGCAGTTACAAGTAAAAACATGAAATGAACCATGACTATAACTAGTCACATAACCATGCTTATAACCAACATATAATCACATAAATAACCTTAAGATAAAAACCATTAAATCCACATAATAACAAGCACAAAAGCAAGATAACTTAGCTTTCATTAAACATAGGCAAGAGCCAACTAGGTTTAGGACTTCCATTTACCACCCGACCATAGACATGGCTGAACCAAATATTTCTTTTAGCCATTCACCCCCGTGCCATATTAAAAGCATGAATGTGGGATCTCATGGATAAATCAATCCAAAAACAACCAAGGTAATACATATGTTAAACCACCTCCACCCTCATCATATTGTGATCTCACCTAAACCAGCATCGAGATCACAAAACCGAACTGAGCTTGAAATGCCTTTGGATCTCATCACTATCCTTGAGGAATTTTTCATCTCCTTGTCTCTAGGATTTACCACAATCCACTCTGGATCACTAGGCCCTTACCGAGACACCACCCTCAGGCTTTACCAAGTATCCTGCCAAAACCAGTCAAGGGACTCTTGAGCCTTTGGGAATGTTCTTGAGACCACCTTTGCCCCAGGTTCCAAAACCATCCAAAAATTCCAAAGCTCTAAACTGAGAACAATCCCATCACACCATGGCTATCCGGAAAAAGTCAAGGCAAGGTTGAAAACCATTGTCAAAACTCGACAAAATCATGCCACCGACAACAAAAGAAACAAATACTAACATGCACATACCATGCATGTCAAAACGAACTAGGAAATCATACATGCAATCTGTTATGTGCAAGTATTCCTGTTGAAGTTGCTTGATATTCGCTTTCCTTTCCTTTCCTTGTCCTTCATTTGCTTGCTTTTCCTTCCTTTGTTTGCTTGGTCTATTTCTCCTCTTGGTTCTCTTCTTCTATCTAAGTGTAATTCTAAAAATGAACTAACAAAATGCTACCAACTGATGCATTTTTATCAGTCATGCCGCTAATTTCTTCAATTTTTCATTATTTTCCATCAATTTCCTCTTCACATGAAACATGTGACCTTTCACCTTCCTTTTCTCCTAATTTCCATTATTTTCATAAATAAACGTTCCAAAATACATTTTTTCCTTTTTAATGCCTTAGCCATTTCCTTTGACAATTTCCCCTTAGCCATAAACACATCTAGTGATGCCCACTAGGATATCTTTGCCCAAAAATCAACTTGGAATAACTGTCCCTTAACTATGGTCTTATTTTTCCTTTATTAACTTTTATTACAAGAATTTTTAGCCTGGGTCTGTTACAAACCCCATCACATCATGGTTATCCAGAAATGGAAAGGCTAGGCTGAAAAACATTGTCACACCTGGAAAAACCCATGTCAATGACAATAAGAGAACCAAGAACACACATGCATAACCATGCATGCCAAATCTATCAAGGAAATCACACATGAAAATTGATACCTGTAAGTGAACCCGATGTAGCTGCTTGATCCTACTCTTCCTTGCTTGATATTCTCTTCTTCTTTTCCTTCTTTTCCTTTCTAGATCCAATGTTGAAATGCTCCAAGAAAACTCTATGTATCCAAGAGTGAGATAGAGAGAGAATGGAGAGAGAGCTCAAAAAATGAACTGACAAAAGGTACTAGCTGATCCTCATAAGAATTTTTATCAATTAGGCCTCTATTTTCTTCATTTTCCCTTATTTTCCTTCTCTCATGAAACTTGTGACCTTTCAACTTCCTTTTCTCCAAATTTCCATTATTTTCATAAATAAATTGCCAAAAAATGCCACTTTTCCTTTCCAAAGCCTTTTCCATTGCCTTTGCCAATTTCCTTAGCCATAATTATCAAAACAAACACCCACACTAGGATGTTTTTCCTAACATTCAGCTTAGAATAAGTGTCACATAACTGTGGTTAGTATTTTTCCTTTATAACCTTTTATTACATGGAATTTTCACCAGGGTTGTTATATCATGCCACAATAATATGGATATAGCCAACGAGGAGTAGGGGAGAGTGGCCAGACTAGTAGGTCTCACTTTGAGGCTTTGTCCCAAGAGGAAGTCAATGTTTATGATGTAACCTCACTTATCACTCAGGCTTAAATTCAACGTCTTGAAAGGAATGTCTACAGGGATAGGAAGACCTTTTCATATTTTGAGATTATGGAAGAAGTGTAGCAATGGCTCTTAGACCTTAGGCACACCAGGGGAAGGAGAAAATAGTATATGAATTTACTCACTCTTCACTGGAAGCTAAAGATGTTACTAGGGTAGGTTCGTAAGGAGAAGCATGATGACATAAATGAAATCATATCCTTCCTTAGTAACCTACAATGGAACAAATGGAGAATGCATACAACCTTGATCTCTGGGAAGCTTATTTGACCCATATAGAAAAGCATATATAGTGTGAGTTCAAGCTTCTAGTACCCCTGAGCACTAACTCAGATAACTCAACTCTTGTGACATAATTCAATGATTAAATGACTATCTTCTTGGTCCTTTTTACGCTAGTGTTTTTGTCCTCTAGAAATATGGTGTTTTTGGTAGTGCAATCAATTTTATTTAATGCAAAACTTTGGTATATCTCATATTGGCCAACAAATCTAGTCATAGTAAGGTTGATATAATTTTGTGAAAGCTAATATCAATGATATAATCTTTTCTTAATTAAAAGCACTCAACTTACCCAAAAAAATGTTATTTGTTAACAAAATATTCAATGGTAATTGATTATGAGAAAATTTATGATGTTATTGTGTTTAGTTTGATTTATATTATTATTATTGTTTAACTTGGTGTTTTGGTTGTTTAATCTAGGAAGAATTTCAAAGGAGGGTATGGAAAAATGTACTCTTCAAATAAATATTTCATTTAGATAGATTATGGTATGTGTTGTTATTGTATTCTTGTATATTATTATTTTTTAATGATTTTATTGTTAGGTTTAGAACATTTAATTTTTATTTTTTATTATAATGAAGAGTATGAAAAACATCTTTTAAGAAATTTAGAATATAGATAGATCATAAAATACAAAAGAGGTAAATTTTAGAAAATTGTTAATAGGGAAAAAAATATTTCCTCTACTATAGTGCTTAGAGAATATTGAGTTTTTTTAATTTGTTAGAGGATACGATACGTCAACTAGAAAAACGCATTTGATAGTTTATGATTTCTGGTAAATATGTTAAAAACAACATGGGTGATGTTATTGCACAAGCATGTGCAAATCCTTTAGTTGTAGGGTATGATGAGTGTTGAGATTCAACAAGAATTGTTTTTGGCAACCATGATCCTAGTGAAAATTAAGCACCTACACTAGGGTGGGGCCCACAGTCTATTTTTAAGTGCATGTCTATTTTTATTATCCCTTAATCTAGATGGACATTAAACTATAATCTATTCTCAATGAGAACTTCAAAATAGTTAACTGAAGTGAAAAATCAGTTAGCTAAGTGAATTTCGAGTTAAGAGGTTGGTTGGTGGGACATGCAGGTTGAATTTAGTTGTAACTGAGTGATTCTAGTTGTAACAGAGTTGGAAGTGCAGTGGTTCATGAGTTGTGCAAGTTGTAAGTAGTTAAACTCAGTTGTGCTAGTTGTAAATGAAGATACACTAGTGAAAGATCAAGTGATTAATTATTAATTAATTCACATGGAGTGATCTCACATGCAACTAAAGATTTACTATTATTCGCTGCATGCATGTCAGATCTAGTGGATACCCAGTTGAGTTCTAGGTGAAAGGGAAGTAAACTATCAGTTGTGACATTATCCTCTTGCACACATGCAAGCTCACACACATTGGATGTGCCCATGATACTTGTGCATTCAAGGCAGGAAGGATTGCATCAATTCAGGGATTTCATTCAACAGAGATTGCGCAGTGAAGGCAAGCTGTCTCGAGACAGTAAATTGGCTAAGGGATTTGCCAATTTTGGTATGACAATGTGAGACAATTAGCTGATGTACTGAGAGCTCTTCTAATTATATTTTTTTATGTAATTATTTCATGATCCATGATATAATATACAATAGAAGATAGTGGGGTTTTAAGTTGTAAGATTTCCCCGAGAAATTATCTGTGTTGTGTGTGATTTATCTTTCTTCATGCTTATGTAATTGGCGATTGTGTTTTAAATTTCGAAAATATTTGTAGAAGCGATTCAATATTTAACTTTAGCATATTTTTATATCAGGTGAATCCAATATATACATGCATATTGTATAATTTCTACATGGTATCAGAGTACGGTAAATTGTATAAGTGAAGCAGGAGTTGAGTTTGTGGTTGGATAGAATTTGAATTTGTAGAAAGACTTTCTTGGTGCTACAGCTGATTCAAGATCAAAATGGCTTTCAATGGCTTGAGGTTAGAGTATGCACTCGAGGGAAGCTCGAACTACATTTCTTGGAAGGAAAGGATGGAGACGGTACTCGAAGACAGTGGCTTGAAGGAATTCATTGAAAAAGATGTTCCTAAGCCAGATGCTGCAAACGCTGCCAATCTGTAGAAATTATATACATTAAGCATGCATATGTCCTATATTCCCCTGATCTCACAATATTTAAATTCTTGCAAAATACAGAATCATTCCACTGTTAATATTTTGCGAAAAATTAATTGCACACACATGTGAAGCATAAATAAAAACAATCGCACATAACACAGTTGTTTAATGGGAAAGCCTGAAGCTAAAAACCGCAACTATCATATATTATGTATCATGGAGATAATGTAACAATCCTCATACAAATATTAATACATCAAGCTCTCAGTACAATCAATCGTCACACACTATCATGAAGAAATCAGTAAATCCATGCACCGATTTCTTGCCACCTGCTAGCTTGCCTCCACTGTGCAATCCAACTTGATTACAAAGACCAATTTGATGCAATCCCACTCTCCTTGACTGCGTGATTATCATCGGCAACTCCAATGTATATGTAGATGAAATCCATGCATCACTATGGTCACAACAGATATTCTATCTCACCCTTTCACCTATCTCTGCACTGGGTCTCCACTGGATCTGACATGCACTGTAGTTAACTGTTGTATTGTTCAGTTTATTAATGAGTTATTATTTTTGAATTAATTAACTAATTAATTCACTCCACTCTCACTAGTGTATCATTCAGTTAGATTAGATACAACTAGCTCAACGGAGTCTAACTGAGTTAAATTGAATACAACTCCATCAAATACTCTTCCAACTCTGTCATAACTTTGCCACTTCAGTTCTAACTGAGTCCTCCATGCATGAACTCTAGTAAACCCTTAGGAACTGTGTAATTCCTTCAGCCCACTAATTTGACAAATCTGTATACTGAAATTAAGTGCTCCAAGAGAATAAGTTGTTGTTTATTTTCGGATTATTATTAAGAGCTAATAATAACCGACATGCATCTATTTTTAGATCAGCGATCTATAAATAAACTTCGCCCAATCTTCTAAAAATAGAATCTCATCTATTTTTCACATTTGACCAACCATCTACAAATAGCCTCCTGCTACATATAGAATATGCTCACCATGTCTAAAAATAGACATACACCTAAAAATAGTCTGTGTGGGCCCCACCTAGTTTAGGTGATTATTTTCCAACTAGGATCAAGGATGATGTTTCAAGATGCCTCCTTCACTTTTTCTTGTTGCAAACTTCAACACTCCCTCTCAACAAGAAAGGAATGTCTTTACATGCGACATGCAACTCCATGCATTCGCCCTGCAACTCTTGCTGCAACACTTCCGAAACTGAAAGGCTCCAAACAACTCAATCAGTCTAATGCATCTATCATCAAAGTCTTCGACTTCTTCTTAGCTACTGCACATGTCTTCAGGAACCACTACGCTGTTGAACTCTGCACCCATGCACTCTGCACTTGCTGTCAACTCTGAACCGCGCTCCAGTATCTGACATTGTCACTTTGATCTCACTGCATCAATCCAACTGATCATGCTACTACTGCTCTATAGGCACCTCGTAGCCATGTTCAATTCATGAGTTCCACACCATCTCAATGAATCCTTCCCAGAAATCTATTCTTGGGATTACTCATGCATGTCGCCCCACCTCTCACCTGGTGGTATAGCTGCATGCACTCCCTCTACCCATCTGGCACGAAATTTATCTGCATGAGTGGTTTCTCCCTCTCCATGATCCTCATCTTGTGGCTGCTCCACATCCCTAGGTTCACTCTTACCTGCATGAAAATCTTGCTCCCTCTCAAGCTTCAATTGCATGTCTTTCTTGCACTTCCCAACAGTAGGAAGCTCCGTACAAATCCCATCTACTTCAAGTCTATAGATATTCATAGCTCTAATCCCATCCTTCTTGACTTGCCCTATTGATTTGTGCCGAAGGAAAACTTTTCCTTCACTAAAGACAACATCATATCCTTTATCCTCTAACATTGCGACTGAGATTAAATTCTTCTTTAAACCTGGAACATGCACAACATCTTGTAAAAGAATGAGTTTACCTGACGCCCTCTGAAAGGTAATGGTACCAATCTCGGTCACATTGTATCGTCCATTGTCGCCCAACTCAACATGCAACTAGAGATCTTTCTCCACCAAGCCACTGAAAAGGTTCAGATCTCCCGTCATGTGAAAGGAAGCACCACTATCAAAGTACCACCCCGATCCTAATGCACTAGACACCATGCATGCAATCAATGAGAAGTCAAGATCAAATTGTGAGGCAAGAACCTCACCAGCTGCAGCTCCAGCAACCATCTTGTTCTTCTTCTTATGTGGAAAATTTGTGGCAATATGTCCAAACTCGTGACAGTGAAAACACTTCACTTTGGACATGTCATGCTCTTTGCCATCTTCACCGACCTCAGATATAGAATGGAATTTCTTCCCTTTCTTCTTCTTTTCCTTGGAAACCAAAGCACAGTCCTCTTCATCATCATGCTTTGATGAAGATCCATCCCTAGTACTTCGCCTTATCTCCTCCTGCACAAGATCCGACCAAAGTCGCTCCCAACCCGGTAATTTCTCCAGTCCATTAACAGAGTCTTCGTAGCTATGCCAACTCTTCGAAAGCCCAAGGAGAGACAAGCTCAGCAAGTCATCATCATCGACACTCACTCCTACACTCCCAAGCTCATCCCTACATTGGACAAACTTTGTCAAGTATAACGGAATAGTGCCGTTCTTCTTCATTTTTATTTTTCTGAGCTTATCTTTCAGCGCCAACTTCCTCTGGTCGTTGCTGCTTTGGAAAATATCTGTCAAAGCCTTCCACATAGCATATGAGGTATCTTTCCCATGAAGGATTGAGACAATATGGTCTCTCACACCTTCCAACATAATCCTCCTCGCCCTTGCTACTTTATTTTTCCATGCGGCAAATACTGTCGCATCCGCCGAAATGGGCTTAGGAACATCTCTCTCGATGAATTCCTTCAAGCCATTATCTTCAAGAACCACCTCCATCTTGTCCTTCTAGGCTATATAGTTATATTTTCCCTCGATTTCATACTCCAACCGCAACCCATTGAAATACATTTCAATGTATACTCAACTGTCGCACCAAGAAACTCCTGCAACAAATTCGAATTTCTCCACCAGCATAAAAGTCAGCACCACTTCACAATTGCAATCTCCAGTAATTAACACAACTTTGATACCATGTAGAAATTATATACATTAAGCATGCATATGTACTAGATTCCCCTGATCTCACAATATTTAAATTCTTGCAAAATACAGAATCATTCCATTGTTAATCTTTTGCGAAAAATTAATTGCACACACATGTGAAGCATAAATAAAAACAATCGCACATAACACAGTTGTTTAACGGGAAAGCCTGAAGCTGAAAACCCCAAATATCATATATTGTGTATCATGGAGATCATGTAACAATCCTCATACAAAGCTTAATACATCAATCTCTCAGTGCAATCAATCATCACACACTATCATGAAGAAATCTGCAAATCCATGCATCGAAGCCTGCCTCCACTGCGCAATCCAAGTTGATTACAAAGACCAATTCGATGAAATCCCACTCTCCTTTACTGCGTGATTATCATTTGAAACTCCAATGTATATGTAGATGCAATCCATGCATCACTATGGTCACAACAGATAGTCTATCTCACCCTTTCACCTATCTCTGCACTAGGTCTCCACTGGATCTAACATGCACTGTAGTTAACTGCTATATTGTTCAGTTCATTAATGAGTTATTATTTGTGAATTAATTAACTAATTAATTCACTCCACTCTCACTAGTGTATCATTTAGATAGATTAGATACAACTATCTCAACTGAGTCTAACTGAGTTAAACTGAATACAACTCCATGAACTACTCTTCCAACTCTGTCATAACTTTGCCACATCAGTTCTAACTGAGTCCTTCATGCATGAAATTTAGTAAACCCTTAGGAATTGCGTAATTCCTTTAGCCCACTGATTTTCCAAATCTGTTCACTGAAATAAAGTGCTCCAAGAGAATAAGTTGTTGTTTAGAGTTTGATTATTATTAAGAGCTAATAATAATCGACATGCATCTATTTTTAGATCGACGATCTATAAATAGACTTCGCCCAATCTTCTAAAAATAGAATCTCATCTATTTTTCACATTTGACCAACCATCTACAAATAGCCTCCTACTACATATAGAATATGCTCACCATGTCTAAAAATAGACATACACCTAAAAATAGCTTGTGTGGGCCCCACCTAGTTTAGGTGATTATTTTCCAACTAGGATCAAGGATGATGTTTCAGGATGCCTCCTTCACTATTTCTTGTTGCAAAATTCAACACAATCTTGATGCATGGAAAAAGAAAGTGGCAAAGGCGAGGAGGATCATGTTGGAGGGAGTACGAGACCACATTGTCTCAAGCCTCCATGGGAAAGCCACACCATATGCTATGTGGAAGCCTTTGATGGATCTATTCCAAAGAAGCAGTGACCATAGGAAATTGTGCTCAAAGATAAAATCAGGAAGATCAAGATGGAAAAGGGTGACACCATTCCAAAGTATCTCGCAAACTTTTTCCAATGTCGGGATGAACTGGGGAGTGTGGTAATAATAGTCGTTAATGATGATTTGGTGATTTTGGCTCTCCTAGGACTTCCTAAGAGTTGGCACAGTTATGAAGACTCTGTCAACGGATGGGAAAAATTTCTGAATTGGGAATGACTATGGTCAGATCTGGTGCAAGAGGAGTTCAGGTGGAACACCAAAGATGATTCTTCATTAAAGCATGATGATGAAGAGGATTGTGCTTTGGCTGCCAAGGAGAATAAGGGGAAGGGGAAGAAATTCCATTCTAAATCCAAGTCTAAAGGCAAGAAGCAAGACATGTCCAAGGTGAAGTGTTTTCACTGTGGGCATTTTGCTACTAACTGTCCACAAAAGAAGAAGAACAAGAAGGTTGTTGGATCTACAGCTGGTGAGGCCCTTGCCTCCCAATTTGAGCTTGACTTCTACTTGATTGCATGCATGGTGTCAAGTGCATTGGGATCGGTGTGGTATTTGGATAGTGGCACTTCCTTTCACATGACGGGAGATAAGGAACTTTTCAATGACTTGGAGGAGATAGATCTCCATATGCATATTGAGATGGGTGACGACGGACAGTACAGTGCTACCGGGATTGGTACCATTACCTTTCAGAGGGATTCAAGTAAACCATTTCAATTAAAAGATGTAATGCATGTACCAGGTCTGAAAACAAATTGGTCTTAGCCGCAATGTTGGAGGACAGAGCCTATAACATTGTTTTTAGTGACGGAAAATATTTCCTGCGACATAAAACAATGGGTCAAGCTAAGAGGATAGGGATTCAAATTAAGAATCTCTACAAGCTGGATTTAGATGGTTGTGCTGCCATGATGGGAAAGGTGGAAAAAGTGGTGAGTCGGGCTGAGGGAGAATTATGGCACAGCCAATTGTGCCATATTCATCATGGAGCCTTGAAAGTCATGTAGCAAATATCTTATGGACTTAAAATGGGAACACTTGCTCATTTAGATCAATGCAAGGGATGCACCATGGGGAAGTATGTAAAGTCCACCTTTCATGAGAAGGAGAACCGTGCTTCGGGGAACCTTGAGAGAGTTCACACAGACGTGTGTGGATCATTCTCAGTTGCTTCAACAGAAAAACATAAGTACTATGTAATATTTCTTGATGAATTTTCTCGTAAATGTTGGATCTTCTTCATGGAGAAGAAAGATCAAATATTCTCTAAGTTTTGTGAGTTTAAGGCATTGGTGGAGAAAGAGTCGGGGAAGCAAGTGAAGGCTCTTAGGAGCGATAATGGTGGAGAATAAATCTATAATGAATTCAATAATTTCTGCAACAAAGAAGTAATTCAAAGAGAACTCATAACACCTCATAACCCACAACAGAATGGGGTCGCAGAGGGGAAGAACATAACGATCGTGGGTGCAGAACGAGCGATGTTGCATGATTAGGGCCTACCAAGTCATTCATGGGTGGATGCATGAAACACTGCAGTTTATGTTTAGAACTGTTGTCCTCATAGATTACTTGGCATGAGTACACCTGAAGAATCTTTCACTGGTAAGAAATCGAATGTTTCACACTTTAAGATTTTTGGCTCATCTGTTTATGTGAATGTGACCAAGGATGCCAGGAAGAAGTTGGAGCCGACTGCTGAAGTTGGTATTTTGTGGGGTACACAAAAACACCCCATAATTATCGTGTGTACTTTCCAAACAACAGAATGATTGTTGTGTGACGGGATATAAAATTTGATGAGGGGAAAACCATGCGATTGTCACTTGAGAGGGAGTTGGACTTGCATACGGAGGAGGAACTGCTAGTTCCCAAAGATGAGTCTCAAGATGTGGATTAGCCACATGAGAAGGTTCATGGATTTTAGGAATCCACTCATGCATATCCATCCACCATAAATGGTAGAATTCACACCACGGAAGCTGATAGGTTGAGACTTGATGATGCACAAAATGTAGGAGCCCCTACTTCACAGTGCAGAAAAAGACAGTCTCCTGACTGATTTACTGCATACATGGCTCTCATGAGAAAATGTATTGTGACTGAACCATCTTCCTTTCAAGAAGCAGTGCAGCAGCCTACTTGGTTTGATGCAATGGTGGAGGAATATGACTCCATTGTCAAAAACAATGCATGGGAAATTTTCCCAAGACCGGTTGACAAATCAGTGGTAGGTTCGAGATGGATGTACAAGGTAAAGCAAGCTGCTGATGGGAGTGTGGAGAAATAAAAGGCCAAATTTGCGGCCCGGGGCTTCTCACAAATCGAGGGGACATATTATGATGAGACCTTTGCATCTGTCGCAAGTTACTCTTCCATAAGAGCCATCCTTGCACTCTCAGCGCAGATGGGTTGGCGCATTCATCAGATGGATGTGAAAACTATGTTTCTCAATCGGATCATTGAGGAAGAGGTGTACATAGAGTAGCTTGAATGTTTCGAGATCTTCAACAGCGAGTCGCATGTGTTTTCACCCGTGCTTGGTACACTCGAATAGACAGCTATTTCACCAGACTGGGCTTCACCAAAAGTGAAGCAGATGCAAACCTGTATCAAATTGTTATGTAGGGTAAGATTTTAATCATTTTTCTTTATGTTGATGATTTAATATTGACTAGTGATGAGCAGCTGATACACTCATGCAAGGAGGATCTTGCAAGGGAGTTCAAAATGAAGGATATGGGCCTCCTTCATTATTTCCTTGGATTGGAAATATGGCAGTGAGATGGTGAAATTTTTGTGTCTTAAGACAAGTATGCAAAGGAGATACTGGGTAAGTTTAACGTGGAGAGTTGCAAACCCATGGATACACATCTTCCAGGAAACGAGAGGAAAGAGAATGCTACTTCTAGAGAGGTAGTGGATGCTAATGTCTATCACCAGTTAGTGGGTTCGCTATTGTATCTAGTGAACATGAGACCGAGCATTTTCTATGTAGTTAACAGTTGAGTCAAGCTATGGTTAAGCGTATCAAGCTATTTTGGAAGGTGGAGAAGCATGTCCTGAGATACTTGAGGGGCACATCAGAGTATGGTCTATGGTACAGACAGATATATGGAGTGAATTTTCATGGCTTCACAGATGCGGATTGGGCTGGAAGTCCATTGGACAGAAAGAGCACATCAAGGGGGATCTTTAGCATTGGATCTACAGCTATTTCTTGGTATAGTAGGAAGCAAATATTCGTGGCACTCATTTCAGCAGAAGCAGAATACATGGCAGCGAGTCAAGATGCATGTGATGCTATTTGAATGAGAAAGAACTTGGTTGGTTTTTTTGGTTCTCAAATGGATCCGACAATGATTCATTGTGATAATCAGAGTTGCATTAAACTCTCGATTAATCCTGTGTTTCATGATATATCCAAGCATATTGATATCTGGTACCATCATCTTAGAGATTCTGTGCAGAGGAGAATTATGTTTCTTCAGTACATTCCCATAGAAGATCAAGATGCAGATATTCTGACGAAGGCGCTCACCAGGAGCAAATTCGAATACCATAGAGACAGGATCGGGGTGAAGGATAATCCCTTTCTTGTTGAGAGGGAGTGTTGAGATTCAACAAGAAATTTTTTTGGCACCCATGATCCTAGTGAAAATTAAGCACCTACACTAGGGTGGGGCCCATAGGCTATTTTTAGGTGCATGTCTATTTTTATTATCCCTTAATTTAGATGGACATTAAACTATAATCTATTCTCAATGAGAACTTGAAAATAGTTAACTAAAGTGTAAAATCAGTTAGCTAAGTGAATTTCGAGTTAAGAGGTTGGTTGGTGGGACATGTAGGTTGACTTTAGTTGTAACTGAGTGATTCTAGTTGTAACAGAGTTGGAAGTGCAGTGGTGCATGAGTTGTGCAAGTTGTAAGTAGTTTAACTCGATTAAGTGAGTTAAACTCAGTTGTGCTAGTTGTAACTAAAGATACACAAGTGAGAGATCAAGTGAATTAGTTATTAATTAATTCACATGTATTTATCTCACATGCAACTAAATATTTACTATTATTAGCTACATGCATGTCAGATCAAGTGGAGACCCAGTTGAGTTCTAGGTGAAAGGGAAGTAAACTATCAGTTGTGACATTCTCCACTTACACACATGCAAGCACACACACATTAGATGTGCCCATGATACTTGCACAGTCAAGGCAGGCAGGATTGCATCAATTCATGGATGGCATTCAACAAGGATTTTGCAATGAAGGCAGGTTGTCTTGAGATAGTAAATTGGCTAAGGGATTTGCCAATTTTGGTATGACAGTGTGAGACAATTAGCTAATGTACTGAGATCTCTTGTGATTAGAGTTTTGTATGCAATTGTTTCATGATCCATGATATAATATACAATAGAAGATAGTGGGGTTTTTAGCTATAAGCTTTCCCTGGGAAATTATCTATGCTGTGTGTGATTTATCTTTCTTCATGCTTATGTAATTGGTGATTGTGTTTTAAATTCCACAAAGATTTATAGAAGCGATTCAGTATTTAAATTTAGCATATTGTTAGATCGGGTGAGTCCAAGATATACATGCATATTGTGTAATTTCTACAATGAGAATCATTTCAGTCATATTATTTTGACATTTTCATGACAATTTAATCGCTAAATATCTCAATTTGTACCTTGAATATTGTGTATGCCATCCTATTATAAAAAAATTGGTTTTACCTAAAATTTTCTTGTAAATTGATGTATTTGATAGTTTTCACACATTTTTTTAATTGAATAATGGATTCTTTATTATTGTTATAAGTTGGAGGCATTGACGATATAATTTGTATGGTAATACTAATGTTTATCCATCTTTTCTATAAATAATCTAGTATTTTTGAATTCTATCAAAATAAGTCATGTGCAATGTGCTAGTGAGATTGGTGCTATGTGTCATGAAGTATGTTGCAAAAACTTGTATAACATGTCATGGAAACTTATATAGTGTATTGACAAGTTCTTATCCATTGTGCTATAGATGTTGGATCGTGAATGAAATTGATGGATTGTTCCACTAGTAGTGGAACCATGAAAATGATTTATATTTCACTTGAACATATTTAGACAAGTGTCATTTTTTATGGGATATAAGTATTTATTAGTTAATTTATGTTTCAAAGCAGTTGTTAGTTAGTCTATTTTCTGAGAATCTTTTATTTCAAGAGACAATTAGGGTGAAATTTGTTAAGGTTTCTTAAGATTTGAGTATTTCCCAAGAAACCAAACTACTTTCTATAAATGTAAGATTTCAACCCATTTGTGGTTCATTTTAGTTTCCAATTGAAAAAGACAACAAATATTGAGATAGATCTTTTCTACTTAGTTGATTTGAGTATTGTAGGAGTTTAAGGGATTCAACATCCTACCCCCTTCAAAGTATAGTTTCTCAAGACAATGAACGGTTGAATCCTCTTTATTCAATAGATACACTTTTATTTGTTTTTATTTCAATGGTTGTAGAATTATTTTTATGCATTTTACTTCTATAGTGATTTATTTAGGGGATCATCCAGCGAGCTTCAAAGTAAGAACCCACTCTTGAAGTGTGCAACTAATCTTAAATTTAAAAACTTGAAGCATTTCTTAAAAAATTGCAAGCAAGTTTATGTATTGTGGGCAATGGATCAAGTTGCAAAAGCACATAAACTTAGTGTTTTTAAACTCATTTTACAGAAATAAAACAAATAAAAATGAACGATGAACAGTAATAAAAAACAACAATTTCATAACGGAGTTCACCCCTACTGGGCACGTCTCTGCATCTAGCTTCCAATGTTGGGCCTCTTCAATTATGTGCTCAAATATGAAATTACATTAGTTTATAGTGCTAAAATTTCAAAAATAGTACTACTAATGGTTTTAGAATGCTCAAAAACCCCTATCTAGGCTCTTCTTGAGCTCAAAAAGTTTGAAAAATGAGCAAGATATGTCTCCTGGAACAAAGTTGTGCTAAATTTTCTACAAATCTACAATTTTGGCTAATCACTCTACGAATTCTGCCTTTTTGTTGGCCGCCGAGTGAAAAATTCGCCTGGAACTGATGGGATTCCTACCAAAAGTGGTGCAAATTGTTGCCTCATTAAATTTTCGAATAACCCTTAAACGTCAGTCAAGGTCACATTAGTGCCATGTGGCTAAGGATAACCACCTGCCCCTGCCACTCCAACTCCTACTATTTCAGGATAAGGTCACATATGGTTCATGGGATCGGGGGACGACATACGACAAGTTCCACTCGTTCTACCCCTTCTGTTGAACACTGTAGTCTAATGGTATCACTAGAAACGAGGGTTGGGATAACCTTTTGCCCCCTCCGCCTTCCACCCACGTATGGTCATGTGGTTTTCGATAAGACTGGGGGCTGGGGCTAAGTGCCCTGCCTATCCTGCCAACATGCCAACAATTGAACTTTAAATAAAACCAAACTCCCATTTATGTCAAGAACTATTGGTGTGGACTATTGGTTAAGTCATTGGTTCATTCACATGAGGTCTCGTGTTCAACTCTGGCAGGGTTGTTAGGTCACAACTAACCCATTTTCGCCTCCCCCGGAGTACCACGTGGCACCTTGGGATTAGGACATGTGTCACTTCGTGATTGGCCCATACCATGTACCCTCAACTAATAGAAATGCACCAACCAGTCTTGTATATTATTTCCACTTGGCGACACGAGATTGGTTTGTACCATTCACTATGCATACCTAGTCATATGCTAACGTCAGTGTACCATATGCCTAGTCAACAACCCACTCAACCCTTTTATTTGACTTTTTAGTTGTTTGACCAAAACTTCAGAACACAATAATTTGAGCATATGACGTCGGTTTGAGGCGATTCAAGTGGTGTTGGATTCAGGATGACGAGCACTATGATATGGCGTTTCTTTAGAGCGATTTCAAGTACTTTCAATTTTGAGCATTTTCTTGATCCCCTAGAGCATTCCTCCCCACTGGAAGCTTTTGGACCACCAAATGGTTGCTTTTAGTCAGTAAGTAGGTGAGGGTACAACTCCCTCACCCTTCTGATCTTAATCCACCTCCACTTACTTGGATTAGTTCCCTTGGGCCCCACATGAAGTTACTCCACATTTCCTCTACGTGTAATCTTTATCCTCCTGTCAAGAATAATATATTGCTACAATTATTCTAAGTATTCAGGAGAGAAATATTCTATTGTTGGAATTTTAACATTCTCTCCTTGATCTTTAATCATAGGAGGCTCATATAATCTCAAGTTTCCACATTTACAACAACATAAATTTGCATGTATGATGGTAAATCTAATCAGAAGGCGTTATTACCAATCTTCGCCAAGATTTTAAAAGGACCATATCTGATTGGTTTGAGATTTTTACCTTCACCTTGGAGCCTTTCCTTGTTGATATAAATGAAAACTTTATCTCCCACCTAGAAGTTGTGCTCAACGCGATGCTTATCATGTCTCGCCTTATACTTGGTTTGACTCTTCTCCAATTGTTCTTGTACCATCTGATGCACCAATTGAATCTGTTCAATGAAGCGCTTGTCCTTATCTATATCATTGTGTCCATCCACCACAACATCTTTCGCAAAGATAAAATCTAATGTATATTTTGGTAAATATCCCAAACATGCTTCAAATGGAGATGTTTGAATCGAAGAATGCTTCGCTCTATTGTAGGCATGTTGGATGTATTGTAAGTGTTCATCCCAAAGCTTAGGATGCTTTTTATAGTATCCGTGAAGGAGATGTACTATTGTTCTATTAACCACTTCTATTTGGCCATTAGTTTGTGGATGAAATGATGCTTTCTTATTTAACTTGGTGTCCATGAGTTCCCATAAACTTGACCAAAATTTCCCAAAAAATCGAGAATCTCAATTAGAAATAATATAAGTGGGTAAATAAAAATGAACCCATACATTTTGGAAGAACACTTGTGTAGTCTTTTCAGCTGTAACATGCTTCTTACAAGGCATCAAAACACACATTTTACTTAAACGATCCACAACAACATAAAGATAATCATGACCTTTCCTAGACATAGGTAGTCCTCCTACGAAATCTATAGAAATACTTTACCAAGGACGAAAAGGAATAAAAAGTGGCGTATACAAACCCAACTTTCTATTTCTAGGCTTGTTAGTAGCACACATGGTACATCCTCTTACATATCTTGAAACACTTTCATTAATGTGAGGCCAATAAAAATACCTATTTAATTGTGTAATTGTTTTTCCTACACCAAAGTGGCCAACAATAAGAGAAGTGTGAGCTTCCCTTATAATGCTAACTCTTTCACCCTATGGAACACATAAATTTCCAAGATGAAACAAAAATTTATCATGAACATGATAATCTAACTCTTCAACATGATTTCCTTGACACAAAGTTGCATAAACATCTTTGAAATCTTCATCTTTAGCATATTGTTAAACATAGCTCTCATGCATAATTGAATTATGCTTAAGAATGAAAAATTCACTAACAATATGCATTGATAACCTATAAACAACTTTGTTGTATATACCTTTCTTATACTTGATTATCAAATGGAACTATTGTAGAAATCCCATCCACCTAAAATGTCTAGCTTGTTGTAGCTTGGTTTGCGATTGTAAATATTGCAAAGGTTGATGGTCATTATGAATAATAGTTTCCTTACCCATCAAATATTGCTTCCATTTCTTCATGCTTTGTACCAAATCATACAACTCTTTATCATAAGTTGGATAGTTAATTACTGCATTGGTAAAGGTTTCAGAATGATAACAAATAGGCTTGCCATGTTTCATCAAAGTTGCTCCCATGACATAATCATTTGCATTAGTTCAAATCTCAAATGGTTTCTTAAGACCTGGAAGTGCGAGGACTGGTGTTGTAATGATTTTCTCTTTAAATGTATCAAAGTATTTATGTTGCTTGCCTCCCCACTCAAAGACTTGTTTCACACTTGTCAAAGCATGTAGTGGAGCTGCAATAGATGAGAAGTTAGCAATAAAATTTCTCCAATATTGGGTTTCTCCCAAAAATCTCCTAGATTTTGTTACATTATTGGGATTAGGCCAATTCATAATGACTTCAACCTTTAAGGGATCAATATTCAATTCACCCTCTCCAACAATATGACCCAAATAAATTAAAGAGGTAATTTCCCAGATTCACACTTAGACATATTCAAATACAATTTCTCTTTATTTAAGACATCTAACATGCTTAACATGCTTGACATGCTCTTCACGAGTCTTACTAAAAATCAAAATATCATCTAAGTAAACTATGACAAAATCATCAAGGAATGGTATCAACACATCATTCATAACTCTCATGGATGTTGCACGTGCATTACAAAGCCCAAATGGCATAACTAACCATTCAAACAAACCTTGTTTTGTCCTGAAAGAAGTCTTCCAAATATCACCTCCAAAAATCTTAATATGATGATAACCACTTATCAAGTACAACTTAGTGAAATAAACAACATCCTTCAATTGGTCTATAAAATCATCAATATGCTGAAGAGGATAGCAATTTTTTACCTTGATTTTGTTCAAAGCTCTAAAATCCACACACATGCACCATGTATTGATCTGAGTATGATTGTTAGTTTTGTTGTGCTAATTTCATTTTCAGATTTATAATTTTGTTATTGATCATATGCTTGATGTACATATGTTTCCTTATTTCTTATGTGTGTCAAACAAGTAATTTAACTTAGTTTTATGAGGGAATTCAAGAGCATAAAGTATGAAAATAAAATGTTGAACAACAACAACATAAAGAATAGAAAACCATCACAATTGATCCATCAACATAGAGTTTTGATGAAGGAGGTCACCCCTCCTGGGCTACATCTCCTTGGTCCAGCTTCCATGGCTATGGCCTCTGTATTTGCTCAATAGTGCAAAAAATTCTATTTACATGCATCAAATTCTCCTGAAACATACCCCAATGAGTCCAAAATGTCGAAATATATAAGAAATGACTATTCATTCACTCAATTTGGCCTTCAGCTGATCTAGGCATGGCCTTCCTTCCTGGTGGCCTTGGGCTTATAATTTCTTCAAATTGACAAAAACACCTGTATAATTTATCCTCTACCTCTACAACCTATACCAATGTGTTCAGAGCATGCCAATTTACAAGGAATGACTCTTCTTGAGCCAAAATTGGTCGAAAATTTCTCAAGATATGGTTCATTCAAATTTTCCCTAGAATCATCCTCCAAATCTAGAGAGGATTCTAGATAAGTCCGACAAAATTGGAAATCCCGTCGAATTTGGTGGAGTCTGCTAAATTCACTGCCATTAAGAACTGGATTAATTAGCAACAAAATTGTGCTTAACTTTAGATAACTACACCTTAACGACTCTTAATTGCATTCCATAACACATTTTTTAATTAGCGTTAACCCATAGGATTAGTGGATAATCCCACAATTAAAATTTTAATCCATTGTTTAGATTTTTTCCCACTGTTGGTTCTGTGGAGAGGTCGTATGGGAGGGCGTTGGCCTGTGGGTTTGAGCCCCTCCAAATCCTCGCCGGTCAACAGGTTGCAAATAAAATATACGTTGGGACCGTAATAGGTTAAGTCCTAATGACGTAGAGTGGTGGTAAAGCAGAGTGCTAGCGCAGGGGTGGTCATGGGTTCGACCCCGACCCCCAAGCATTAATTTTTTTGAAAAATATACGTGCCAAAACTTTAATGCCACCATATATTCAGAATTTGGTTTATATATTATGTGCTCCCACATTAATAAACTCAGACTATGGTCTAAATAAATGTGCCACCATAATATATATAACCCACAACCTAGGTTAGTAAATAAATGCGTAACCATACCATAGGTTTAATTCGCCAATAGAATATAAATCCAAACCCTTAGGTTGAAATATATAATGCGCTCCATAATATAATATTCATATCTTAGCACAAAATTCAACCATAGGATAAATATGGAATTCGAACCAGACCTTGGAGAGGTGGTCCACCAGAGGGGACACGTGGCAGCCCATGGCTGCACCACGTGTCAACCTCTAGTTGGGTTGTCCCTCATTAAAAAAAAAATGAATTCAACCTTAGGAGCATATACTTAAAAAAAATTCACTTTCAAACCAAACTGGTGAATCCAATTGTGGCACTTGTCACAGTGCCACTGGAAAAAAATTGAAGAATATTCCCCGCACGCTGACTGGGCTTCCATGTCATCACCTTGTCATTGTTCTGCAATTTTTTTAAAAACAATTGCCTATTCTGAATGGTGGTCAGCAGGTTATAACTTCTTCATCTGGAGTCATTTTTCGACAAAACAAATTGCATCGGATTCCTGGCAATGGGCCAGTCGTGGTCGTTCAGTTTCCAATCAATTCTGAGCACTTTCATTTTTAGCATATATACTAAGCCTCTGATCATTCCTCCCCAATAGAAGCCTTTTGTACCCCAAAATCTCTCTAATTACTAATCATGTGGATGAGGGTACAATTCCCTCACCCTTCCAGTCTCTATCCACTAAAATTTTCCCATTTTCATCATTTGGGGTTTTTCACAAAAAGTTAGCTTTTTCCTTGATTCTTGCAACCTTCTCTTGCTATCATTGATACTGTCATGCTTCAATTTTTCTGAATTTGTAGAGCAGCAAGCTATTCTTGCATAAAGCATCTTGTTCCTACCTTTTTCATTAATCAAAGGAAACTTAAAAACTGTCTCACCTTGCACACTGTCACCATGGTGATTCTTAACTGATCTTGCTTTGTACTTGCGTCGACTCTTGACCAAGTATCTTTTCCATTGCCATGTACCTTTTGGAAACCAAAAACAAGCATTTGTGAAACCCATGCCTTCTTTTTCAAGCTGCTTTGTCGCTTTCTCTTTGACCTTTTCACTCTCTTGCACTGACATCTTGTTTCCAACACTGCTCAACAGTTATGTTGACTGCTGCAAATGTTTTACATCTTATTCACCTCCTTTCAAAGGCAACCTATTAGAATCTTGAAACATCTCATTACAATCATAAGCATATTTTTGAAAGGTTTGATTCAAAACATCTCTTTGTTTGATCATCAACAATGTCAAATTCTGACTTGCATTCACTATCCTCTTCATTTCTCCTGCATGTATAAGAGACAAAATTGTCTTCTTCTTATGCACTCTAATTATGTACTCAATACCATATTTCAACAAGTGATACTCATCCTCATGGCGATGAAATAATGATTTCCTATCATACATATAAGGAATTCCCAATTCAATACCTGATATCTCAAGCGGCACCACATCAAGTTCAAATTCATCAAGAAAGTTTGAATTGATGGCGAATCTTAGTATGCACTTCCTTGTAACCTGCAAGTTTTCATTCTTTCATATCCACCCTAAAGGATAAGGTCTTGGATGTATAACAGCTTCAAGGTCTAACTACTTAACCAAGTCTCCGGAAATCAAGTTATCTTGTGACCACTATCAAAAATTGTATCAATCTTGGTATGTTTAGAGACAACTCTAATATGGAAAATTTCTATTCTTGTATCTTCATCTTGAGTAAAATTTGAACAATTGGAAGAAATAATGCTTGCTACATGTTTACCTTTCAAACCCATGGCTATAATATTTGTCTCATCTCTTGCATCTAACCCTAAGTCATGTTCAGCTATAGCAACAATTTTCCCCTTCTCTTTGGCTTTCAGTTTGTTTGGCTTCAATTCTGGGTGAAGTTTCCAACAATGGTCATCATCATGGCCATTCTTTGAACATTTTTTGCATGTGATTTTTTCATTCTCTCTTTTTATAGAGCAATTTTTTTTTCCTCTTCCATAAAACTTTCCTTTTCCTTACTCTCACTTTCACTTTTCTCATATATGTTATGTTTCCCTCTTCCTTCTAAGTGTGTGGATTGGACACAAACTTCATCTATGTTTGTGGGATTAAACATTACAATAGTGTGCCTAAGGTAACTGTGCAAATCCCCAACATAATTTAATAAGGTTTCTTGAGAATATAAATTAATACCCAAAATAAGAGATCTCCTAAATTCATGAGTATAATCTTGCACACTTTGCCCTTTCAACTGTCTAAAATTTTGCGAATCCATAATTTCCTTTTGCATGTAAGCTAAGGGATATAATTTCCTTTTATTGGAAATAATAAAACTTGACCAAGACATAGAGATCTTACCGTAGTTTCTAATCTCTTCTTGAGTCCTTGCCTCCCACCATACATATGCAGATCCTTCCATCCTCAAAGAAGCCAATTGAATCTTTATGTCATCTTCATGAAGGTCCTGAATCCTGCATTAAACCTCCAATTGACGTGTCCAAATTTCCAATATTTCTAGATTTACCTCACCATTATACATTGGAATCTCAAATTTTACATCAAGTTTGAGTAAGGGTGTCTTTCCTTTTGTGGTCTTTGAGTAAGTGTGGGTAGTTTTTTTGGTGGAAGTGGAAGATGATGCTGATGGAGATGATGAGGATGATGAAGATGGTGGAGATGGAGGTGGATTACCTCCACTAACCTTTGAACTCTTCTCTTCATCCTTCTTATCATCTGGAGTTCCTTCTCCATATGGAGGCTTAGAACCTTCTCCTATCATCCCAACAATAAATGCATCAAACATAATTTTAACCATCCTCTTTATGTCATTGAAGTCTCTCTTGACATCATACTCTTTTGAATGACCTTGAGTCTCTCCAACACCTAACATGATGGCTATAGATTCAAGCTCAGCTTCTGATTCTTGTACCTCTTCAATCAACTTAGCTTCTTGTGCAATTTGTACCACCTCAATCTCATCTTCTTGAGACAAAACTTGAGGTTCTTCAAGTGCAGCTACGAATGGAACTTTGGGTGAAGATGGTGCTCTTGTAGATCTCCTTCTTCAGGTCCTAATCTCAGGACTTGCAACCAATAATTTCCCTTCACCTTTCTGCAACTTTAACCTTACCATCATCACAAATTTGCAACCATTAAACTTGCACAAAACTCAAACAACTATCAAGAAAATAACCTTGCCTTTCAACTAAGCTATGATACCAACTTGAACTGAGTATGATTTTTAGTTTTGCTGTGATAATTTAATTTTAATATTTATAATTTATTTACTAATCTTATGCTTTATGTACATATGTTTCCTTGTTGCTTATGTGTGTCAAACATGTAATTTAATTGAGTTTTATCAGTGAATTCAAGAGCATAAAATATGAAAATAAAATGTCGAAAAATAGCAACATAAAGAACAACAAACCATCACAATTGATCTATCTACACAGAGTTTTGATGAAAGAGTTCACCCCTCCTAGGCTACATCTCCTTGGTCCAACTTCCATGGCTTGGGCCTTTGTATTAGCTCAATAGTGAAAAAATTGTTGTTTACATGCATCAAATGCTCTCGAAACATAGTCCAATGAGTCCTGAATGTCAAAATCTATCAAAAATGACTATTCATTCACTCAATTTGGCATTCAGTTGATCTAGGCATGGCCTTCCCTCCTAGTGGCCCTAGGTCTATTTTCATCAAAGTGACAAAATCACATGTAGAATTGCTCCTTTACCTCTACAACCTCTACCAATGTGTTTAGAGCCTGCCAATCTGCTAGGAATGACTCTTCTTGAGCCAAAATTGGTCGAAAATTTCTCAAGATATGGTTCATTCAATTTTTCCCTAGAATCCTCCTCCAAATCTAGAGAGGACTCCAGATAAGTCCAACAAAATTGGAAATCCCGCCGAACTTGGTGGAGTCTGCTAAATCTGCCGCCATTAAGAAATGGATTAATTAGCAACAAAATTGCGCTTAAATGTAGATAACCGCATCTTAACTACGCTTAATCGCATTCCATAACACATGTTTTAATTAGTGTTAACCCATTGGATTAGTGGAAAATCTCACAATTAAAATTTTAATCCTATGTTTAGATTTTTCCACGTCGTTGGTTTTGTGGAGAGGTCGTATGGAAGGGGGTTTGCATGTCGGGCTGGCCCCCTCCAAACCCCTGCCTGTCAACAAGTTGCAAATCAAATCTACGTTGGAACCGTATTAGGTTAAGTCCCAACATTGTAGAGTGGTGGTAAAGCAGGGTGCTAGCACGGGGGTGGTCATGGGTTTGAGCTTGACCCCCACGCATTAATTTTGTTGAAAAATATACGCGCCCAAACTTTAATGCCACCATATATTCGGACTTTGGTTTATATATTATGTGCTCCCACATTAATAAAATCAAACTATGATCTAAATAAATGTGCCACCGGAATATATATAACCCACAACTTAGGTTAGTAAATAAATGCGCACCCATACCATAGGTTTAATCCGCCAATAGAAATATAACTCCAAACCCTTAGGTTGAAATATATAATGCACTCCATAATATAATATTCAAACCTTAGCATAAAATTCAACCATAGGATAAATATGAAATTCGAACTAGACCTTGGAGAGGGGGTTCACCAGAGAGGACATGTGGCGGCCCCTGGCTGCACCACGTATCAGCGTTTGGTTGGGCTATCCCTCATATATATAAAAATTGAATTCAACCTTAGGAGCATATCCTTAAAAAAAAAATCACTTTCAAACCAAACTGGCAAATCCAGTTGTGACACTTGTCACAGTGCCACTGGAAAAAAATTGAATAATATTCCCTGCATACTGACTAGGCTGCCATGTCATCAACTTGTCACTGGTCTATAATTTAAAAAAAAAAAAATGTCTGTTCTGAACAGCGGTCAGCAGGCTATCACTTCTTCATCCGGAGTCGGTGTTCGATGAAACGAATTGCGCCAGATTCTTGGTGACAGGACGGTCGCGGTCATGCAGTTTCGAATCAATTCTAAGCACTTTCATTTTTGAGCTTATATACTGAGCCTCTAATCATGTACCATCCTTATTTGTAACCGAGACAATAAGAGACCCATAAGGAGGTGTGTTAGGCCTAGTGACCCCTTTGTCAAGAAGCTCTTGAATTTGCTTCTTGATCTCTGCATTCTCCAAAACTCACATTCTGTACATGCCAATGTTTGGATGAGGTGCATCTTGTTGCAATTGAATCTCTTGTTAGATTCCTCTTTTAGGAGGTAGCCCTTCAGATTCCTAAAAAAATTTATCATATGTGTTAACAACTTCAACCAAATCATGCTTGAGTTTTGCAACAGATCCTTGGAAAGCTTCAAATTCAGTAGTATCTTTGGGTTTGATCATCAACAATACAAAATTCTTACTAGCATTTACAAGCCTTTTCATTTGACCAACACTTAGAAGAGACAAGTTCATCTTCTTGTGATGTGCTCTAACAATATACTCAATTCCATCTTTAAAAAGATGATATTTGTTCTCATGACGATAGAATATGGATTTTCAGTCATTCAAGTATGGACTCCCTAAAATAATTCCACATATGTCAAGTGGTACAACATCAAGTTCTACCTCATCAATAAAGTTTGCAGTGATGGCAAATTTAAGTTTCTATTTTCTTGTGACTTGTAATTTGGCATTGTCACATAACCAACCCAAAGTTTAAGGTTTAGGATGAGGTGTAATTTCTAAGTTTATTTTCTTGACAATAGCTTTAGAAATAACGTTAACTTGGTATCCATTATCAAACAAAGTATAAAATTTGGTATGTTTTGTAATGACCCTAATATGGAAAATCTCAATTATTTCTTTATCATTTTGAGGCTCAATAGGATTATTAGAAGAACTAGTACCTGCAATAGAAGCTTTACCTTTCATTCCAATTGTTTTGATTTTGGTCTCATCACCTGAATCGAATCCTACATCTTGTTGAGTTGTTGCAACAATCTTTTGTTTCCCCTTGTTGTTAAACTTCTTTGGTCTCATTTTTGGATGTAGTTTCCAACAATAGTATTCATCATGGCCTTGTTTTGAACAATGTTTGCATGTGAGTTTCTATCCCTCTTTCTTGATTGTAGCATTATTTTTTCCTTTGCCTTTAAACTTCCACTTTCCTTTGTCTCAATATTTGAGTGACATCTTGCTAGTCTCTTGAGGAACATTCTTCCCTCTTGCTTCTAAATGAGTTTCCTAAACACATACTTCATCTAGATTGGTGGGATTAAAAATAAGAATTGTATTTCTCAAATAACTATGTAATCCACCTATGTATTTAAGGAGAGTGTCTTGTGAAGACAAATATACACCCAAGATTAAAACTTTTCTTCTAAATTCTTATGTGTAAATTTGAACACTTTGGCCTTTTTCTTGTCTAGAATTTTTCCAATCCATAATTTCCTTTTTCACGTAAGCTAATGGATAGAATTTCCTTCTTAATGTAACTACAAAATCATTCCAAGAAGAGATCATTTTACCACTTTTCTTCAAGTCTTCTTGAGTTCTAGCCTCCCACCATATGAGAGATTCACTTTCCAAATGAAGAGAAGCAAGTTGGATCTTCGTCACATCATCGTTAATCCTTTGAATACTGCAATAGAATTCAATTTGATGAACCCAATTATCCATTTTTTTAGAATTTACTTCTCCATTGTACATAGGCAATTCAAACTTGACATCAAGCTTTAACAAAGGAGACTTGGCATGCCCTTTTGGAGATCTTGGAGGAGTATGTGAAGAAGATGAAGAAGATGAGGATGAAGGTGAAGATGGAGGTGGAGGTGGAGGCTTTCTCCCATCACCACCATTACCTTTTGGCTTATTTGAACTCTCTTTATTCAACCTTGTTGTCTTCTCTTCATATAAAAATTTAACCGTTTCAGACATGTCATAGAAATCCTTTCTAAAAGCTCTCTCATCCTCAGAAATCATCTCATGTCCTTCTTCATGTGTCATGATTGGTGGAGTTTGAGGATTTTGTGACCTCCTTGAACCAATTTGAGGATTTGGGTCTTCAAGAACTCCTCCTCTTTTCATATTTAACCTTGTAAGAATCATAAAACACTTGCAAACACAATCAAACCTTCCAAACAACCACGCTATGATACCAAACTAATTTGAAATTAAAAAAACTTGAAGGTTTTCTTAAAAAATTGCAAGCAACTTTATGTATTGTGGGAAATGGATCAAGTTTCAAAAGCACATAAAATTAGTGTTTTTAAACTCAGTTTGAAGAAATAAAACAGAGAAAAATGAACCATGAACAATAACACAAAACAATAATTTGATAATGAAGTTCACCCCTCTTGGGATATGTTCTTGGGTCTAGCTTCCAATGTTGGGCCTCTTCAATTATATGCTAAAATCTAAAATTACATCAGTTTACAATGCTCAAATTGTAAAAATAGTGATGTCAATGGATTCAGAATGCTCAAAAACCACTATTTAGGCTCTTCTTAAGCTCAAAAAGGTTGAAAAATGAGCAAGATATGTTTAATGGAACAAAGTTATGCTAATTGTTCTACAAATATGCAATTATGGCTAATTATTCTACGAATTTTTCCTTTCCATTGGCCGTCGGGCATCAAATTCACCTAAGACCGACAGGATTCCTGCCGAAAATGGTGCAAATTTTCACCTCATTAAATCCGCCAATAATCCTTAAGCATCAGTTAAGGTCACAATAGTGCCATGTGGCTGGGGGCCGGGGCTAACCGCCCTCCCCCATTGCTCCAACTCCTACTATTTTTGGATAAGGTCACATACGGTTCATGGGACCGGGGGCCAACATCAATAGGCCATTCAACCTTGCTATTTAACTTTTTAGTTGTTTTTCAAAAACTTCAAAATGTGATAACTGGAGAATACAATGTCGGTTTGAGGCATTCAAGAGACGTTGGATTCAAGATGACGAGCACTACGATCTGGAACTGATTTCGAGCAATTTTGACCACTTTAAATTTTGAGCATTTTCTTGATCCCCTAGATTAGCAACTAGATGCATCCCTTGTTTCTCGTAGTTGTAGCATAAAAAATTCCATCTTTTTCTTTGTTTTAAATGCTTTCTTTATCTTAGCATTTCATTTTGCATTTTATTTCTCATTATGTGGTTAAGTATATTTCTTTTCCACAATTATTTTCTTGTTAGTAGTTACTTTTGTTAAAATTTTGGTTGGTTAGTATCCTTCTCGAAAAACTCAATGAGATAAGGCTAGTAGCTTTCTCATTGTTTTGAGCAAGGTTGTTCAAAATGGTTAATGTCCTTCCTAGAATTTTCAGTGAGTTAAGAATAGAAACTTTATAATAGCTTTTGGTAGAGTTGTTTTCAAGGGTTAATGCAATTCTCAAAAACTCCATCGCGCAAGAAGAGTTGTCCTTTGTTTCCTTCAACTAAGGTATCATGAAGTTAATTTAATTCATTATTTTAATTTTTTTGTATATGAAGCTTGCAGATTCTTGAAAGATTTCTCATAAAGCCAAAGAAGCGCAATGTTAGTGTACTTCCAAGTGTACTATATTACATGCATTAATTTATCTTTAAGTGTTAGAGTAGTCACATTAGAAAATCATTAGGTCCACCCCCACCAATTGATTTAATATCTCCAAATTGGTGAATCATTGTAGTTGCATATGTAGTGCAAATTCTCTACATATGCTATGCATTAATAAATTAAAGTAAGCTCTAGCAATTAAAAAGCTCATTAATCCCAACCATCATTGAAAACCATTTTCTCTATAAAATAGGACATAAGTCTCCATTGTGCACACTTGATTGAGTTAAAAAAATAATTGAGCATTCCATTTACCCCATATATGTTTCCATTTAGAGAGATTTACCACATCAAATTTCGTAGCTTTCACAAATTTGTTGTTCCAAAATGATCCTATGACTATGTGCAATTTCAAATTGTTTAAACTCCTTCTTACCTCATCCTATAGATCCATTCTTCCAAATGAAGACCATCATTATGCTTAAAAAACATCCATATATGTTAAATGACCATGAATGCAACTTTGTCCATTTATTTAATTTAATTTTAAAAAAATTATAATATTTTATAAAACTCAAATCATTACAACATCACTTAATTGTATACTTATAATAATTTTTTTCAAAAAATTAAATCTTAAACAAATAAATTTATTCTAATTTCAAATTAGTATATTATACCATTTATATTTTATATAAAAACATAAGTCACATTACATTTGAACATTTGATATGTTATCAACATTTACTTACATCGTTCCCCAATGGGGGTGTTAGAGGAGTCAGAGTTCCATCGAAGGATCTGCCATCCTCAGAAGTGTCTATTCCTGGTTACGACATGGCATATGGTAGTTAAAGGGCATGTGAATCACAACCGATGGTATCGTTATTTTAAACTCATAGTTATTGTAATGGGGTGGTAGAGGTATGTGCTGCGTGGGAGTGGAGGTGAGGATATCTCCTCGACCTCGAGGACCGCCTTCATCTGGTTCAATTTGTGGCTACTACATTTTGGTTCTTTCTTTTAGAAAGATGATATTGGGTTCTTATCTCTTCTGAATTCTGCCCTTTTTATTCATTATATTTCAGTAAATTCAATAGTGATTGTTACAGGCTTAAATTTTCTTTTGTTGACATAAAATTATTGTATTGGTAGGTCGTTTGTCTTTCTTTTGTTTACAGGGGATTTGGAGGGTATTTTTTATGTCAATAGAGTTGTGTGTTATTAATTGGATTGTATTGGGTTTTTTTGTCCTCCGTATCAAAATTGCTTCGACTTTATTATTTTGGGTCTTAGTAAGCTTTCCCAAGTGCAATTCTATTGAATTATCCTGAGTGGTATTGTTGGTGATGTTGAGTGCTTTAAGCATTGTAATTTTTTATGTCCTTTGTTTGCATAAAAGGAGCTTTGATTGTTTGTTATGGTTTTTTGGAATATGGTGTGTTATGTCTTTGGGTTTTGGTGAGTTTGAGGGTTTGCTAGAATCTGCTCCTATTGTGTGGCAATTGGTGGACAATTGGTAGTCTTTAGGTCGGGGTTTTAAGGCTCGGTGTCTTGTACCTTTTCCTGCTTCTCATGTAGAGGCATTCTTAGTGGTTATCCCCAGTGCTCCCTTGCATTTGTGCTCATGCCTCCTCGCTAGAGAATGATTAGCAGGAGGGGTGGTGGAGGTAATGTAGGGTACAAAAGAGTTTTTCCTTTTGCCTTTGACTATGCTGCTACTTTCTTTGATGTTGTTCCTCTAAAGGCGAGGAAGGAAATCTTATTTTTGGAGCGTAAAGAGGCAGGGGATGGACCTTATCACTTATATTCAAAAGTGGTGTGGAAGGATATGAAACAGGTTTCTGATCCTTGGTATATTTAAGAAAGGGTGGCTTCACTTCCTAAATGCTTTGGCTTTACACCAACAAATAGCTACCCTTTTGGATTTAATTTTCAAAGATAAGCAAGTAGAGAATTACAATGTATTCTCTTCATTGGAGAACATTAAACACATGCTTTGAAACCAAAGGTTCTGCTTGGATAATGTGGATTCTCGATTAAACCGAGTGGAAAGTTTTCTGGTGAGTGATTATGCCTCTGGTGATCTCATCAATCGTTCAGATGACAATGCTCAGGATCTAGCTATAATATCCTCTGATCATGACTAGCGATGGTTGGTCTTATGTTTCTGTCATAATTTTTGGCAAGCATTTTCCAGGTATGCTCTCTTCATGGCAGTTCTCATCATATTTTGGCTCTTAGGCACAATGCACAAAATTATCTTGTTCGTTGACAAAATTCAATATTATGGACAACCTTGTCTACTCTATTTTTTCAGTTTTACAATACCACAATGTTGTAGATGGTTTTATCGTTCTTCCTGGAATGGACTTGATGGGCTAGTTTTATTGTAACTCTGGATGGGTTTGAGTTGGTATCGTCGACCTCTCAGGGCACCATATCATTCTGGTGTGAGCAAGGATTTCAATGTAATGCTTTTTGGGCTCATGAGACTCCAAGTCGATGTTTATATGTTGGTTGTTTTTTGGCCCATAGTCATAAGGTGCATTAGTGTCGCTATAGTAATTAGATTTGTAATTTTGGTTTACTTTGTGGTATGTATCATGGGATGGTTTTATATTTGGCCTTGGGCATATATGGTTATGGCTATGTTGGAGTGAGTGTTGTTATGTTGGCTAACGATATATATTGATTGGTTATGTCATTACCTGTTGGAGTGAGCGTTGTTCAAATTGCCTCCTATGCGTGATAAAGCTCTTGGCATTGATTTTTTGCCGAACAAAGTACTATGGCCTGTGAAGTTTTGTTATGTTTCTATGTGTTTTATGGTTGTATTGTATGTTGGGAACATTTAAAGTTTTGATATAGTTGTAGTGGAGATGTCTCTTGTTCTGGAATATGAGTGACCTAGACAAAGTTGTCTTGACGTTTTGTTTTCATTTCAATGTTGTCTCATTGATGAAGCTGGTTGGTAAATGACATGTGGAAACATTGTGTTATTGTATGTTGCTATATTAAAAAACATGTTATTACTTTGTCTCTTTATTTTCTGTTAACTTTCTAAATTATATTGCTTTATATGTTAAATTTGAATAATCTAGAAATAGACATGAAAACTATATAATCTCTTTTTTATAATAAATATAATAACTCTATAATTTTTTTTATAATAAATATAAAATATTACAATTAAAAAAACACTTAATTAAATCATAAATAAATATTTAATAATCAATTTTCTTTACTACTTTTATTTAAAAATAATTGTGAATTTTATAATATATTAATAAATCTTTGTGGATTGAGAACCACTAAACAACAACAAATAAAAATAAGCATTACCACTGAACAACTATAAATATGAAAAAACAATGATTTAAAAAAATAAGTGATAATGACATATCCATCCAAAGTTTAAAATAAACCTGCACCATGTACACATAAACCAAACTTTTCACCATCCTATGGGCCTCTCAATAGACCCACTTGACCCACGCCCTAGAAAGCATCAAATTACAACCCTATATGATAAACTTACTTCGGCCAGAGTGAAATTGACCTTGCCAAAATTTTGAAGGTATCCAACATGTCCTTTTATCTCTGAAATTGCACCAAGACAAGGAGAAACCCAGTGAATTGATTTGAGATTAAAACCCAACATGGCAGATGCCTAGATTTTTTTTCAAAACCTGGCTTATATAATGTGCCATATATTTTGAGCAGATCATCACCCATCTACTATAATCATATCCATACATTCATGCCCATAAAAAACCTGCACTATACTTCCATGTGGAAATTTAACCCTTAATACCATGCCAAGTACCCTATATAGTTGTCCTCCCCAACATTTTCTTCGCATCTGAATCATTTTCATGTGTACTTCTGAATCGAGATTTCCAATACGGCCATGGGATCAGAAAACACAGCAGGTGTACATGATGAGGACGCCAAGTCCCTGGTGTATGAAGGCGTTGTTATAGTAGGAGGCGGCATTGCCGGTCTCTCCACGGCTCTTGCACTTCACAGGTACTGGCACCCAGATCCCCTTTAAACAACTTTTCCCTCGGAAGTGCCCATGATGGCATTCATAGTCCCTTTCTTGTTGGCAGGGTGGGGTTGAAGAGCTTAGTATTGGAACGAGGAAGCACACTGAGAGCCACAGGAGCAGCTCTCAACCTCTGGACTAATGCCTGGAGGGCACTCCACACTCTCGGAGTCGCAGATGACCTTCGTGCAAACCATTTTCGATTAGAAGGGTAAGAGCCTCTGTCAATGCCCCTTATTCAATACAATTGAATTGAATCAATCCTAATTCATCCATGGCCATCGTCATGGAGGTTTCAGTTCACAGATGGTCTGCCTGGAGGATGAAATGAACAAACAAATTTCATACAGAGTCCCTGGCAAACGGTGAGCATTGCCTGCTTGTAATAATCTTAATTGTTACAAGTTATGATTGATAACAGAAAATGGTTGCAGAGTTGTTAATTTATTGGTAATAATGAGATGATGATATTGGGGAAGTGTTGGGCAGGGATCATGAAGTTCGCTGCGTGAAAAGGGGCGTTCTTCTGGAAACTCTTGCAGCTGCCCTGCCTGCAGGAACCATAAGATATAAGTCCAAAGTTGTTGATATATTCACAGATAGTAGCAATCATGATTTCCCTACCATAATGTTGGAAGATGGAATATATATCAAGGCCAAGGTGAAACTTTAAATCCTATTAAACTGACAAACAAATTGCCTTTCCTATAGGGTTTGATTATTTTTTCTGTATTTTACCATTATTTGATTTCACTTTGTGCGTGCTTCAAGAAACATGTGAAAGGTCAGACTTCCTTTAGCTTGGGTGTCGTAGGGTATCTATTCCAACAAAATAATTTCTGAGAACCTGGCACCTGGTCTCATCTCCTTGAAATGATGAAACTCCTTCCATGCAAGTAGGCGGACCACAGTGAAAATGGAGCACTGGTTGATGGGTTTTAATACTCGGTCAAACTTACACAAATGCCCGGACGACATATTGTTGAATTAGGCTATCTTGGTTGCCGAAACTTTCTTAGTTGCATTTTCATTTTTAAGGCCATAATCTCTTTGAACTGTTCTGCACTCACTATTTCCAAATCGCACGGTGTTCTCTGGTAGGGTTCACATGATCTTTGGATATTTTGTTTACCCATGGTGTTTTAGATCATCTGTCAGTCTGGCATTTGCAGGATATGCGAACTTGTTCTGTTTCGTGTTTTGTTAAAACTTTTTCAGTCGCAATTTCATGTTTAATGGCGTAATATCTTTTTTCCTTTCCATATGCATAGGAAACCCTGAAGACTTCATTGTTGTCAAACCGCTGGTGCCCAAGTTAAAAGCACTGAACTCTAAGGGATCAAGAGAGTCAAACCCATAACCTTTGAACTCTGATTTGATTCATAACCTTTGAATTCTGAGGGGATCAAGAGAGTCAAACCAATAACTTTCGTCAAACCCATAACCTTCTCAACTTAGAGTCAAACCCATAATCTTTATAATCTTTAAACTATGAGGGAATCAGAGTCAAACCCATAATCTTTGTCATCTTTAAACTATGAGAAAATCAAAAGAGTCAAACCCATAACCTTGAATTCTGAGGAGATCAAGAGAGTCAAACCCATAACCTCCTCAACTTACTAGACAGTTCTCACATTTATATCACTGCTTGAGCTAACTTACTAGACAGTTCTCACATTTATATCACTGCTTGAGCTAACCCTTGGGACTAATGATCTATTCTCTTTCAACTTCTGGAGCGTACATTCTACGCTCACCATTTCTAGATCGCCTAATGTTCTCTTCTTGACTTCCTCTGATCTTTGTACATCTTGGAAATTTTGTTTATCTATGATGTTTATGATCATCTGCATATGTAGGTTATGTCATCTCTTTCTTTGTATTTGTCCATCTTCTTCTTGCAACTGTGGAGCTTGGTTGGGTAGTTTTGATTTTATTAGTGGCATTCCTGTATCTTGTCATTTTTCTACTGGTTTATGCAGGTCACTTTCCATGGTTTTCTTGTACTTTTGTTCTCAGTGCACACTTTTAGTTTTATTACATTGTCAGAAATCTTATTTGATTTTCAATTTCATGGGCTAGCTTTTGTTGCATCTTTTCCATTCTTGTGGTAGCGTCTCTTGACCTCTGTTTCACATAAAGGCTATTGCTGGTAACTTGTCCCTATCCTTTGCTTTTTATGGATGCCATTGTCTCCATTCCTTGTTTTTTATGAATGCTATTACTGGAACTTGTCTCTGTTCATTTTTCTTACTGTTATTTGGGAGGACAAAGTATCACTGGATTACCATTTGCCTGAAGTAAGATTAAGCCAATCTCTAGTAAAAGGATTTGGTATGGTATTGTAACTTTGTTCTTTGACCTTAGAAAGTATGAAGAAACCTTACCCTTTTTTTAATGTTTTCACTCTTCTTCCAATTATATTTGATGGTGATGTGTTCAGTACAACTTTTTTTTTCTTGTTCTTTAATTTAACTACCAGCAGGTTTTGATAGGATGTGATGGGGTCAACTCAATTGTTTCTAAGTGGTTGGGCTATCAGCCCGCCAAATTCCTGGGAAGGTCTACTAGTCGCGGATTGTCTACCTACCCTGAAGGGCATGACTTCATTCCAAAATTATATATCAATCTACAACATGGTATGAGAGCTGGGTACATTCCAATCAATGACACAGATGTTTTCTGGTTCTTTAATCGAAAAACACTTTCCCAAGGTATTCTGATATGTTATTCCATCTAACCGTCTAGCAATATTCAAAGTGGAATTAAAATTTTCATTAACTAACACCATGTTGCTCAACAGACTCAGAAATTGCACAAGAACCCAAGCTTATCATACAAGAAGCATTGAATTTGCTTAGAGATTTTCCAGAGGAGTATCATGATATTTTGAAGAGAACACTGCCAGACACACCTAGTTTGACTCCTCTCAGATGCCGGTGTCCATGGGCAGTGTTATTTGGGAGATTGTCAAAAGGAACAGTCACCATCGCTGGAGATGCAATGCATGCAATGACTCCTTATATTGGACAAGGTGGATGTTCAACACTGGAGGACGCAGTTGTTCTTGTCAGATACTTGGCAGAAGGGCTGAATGGAAAATTGATTATTTCCACAAACGAAGAAAGAAAGAGAATTGAGCAAGCATTGAAGAAATATGTAGAGGAGAGAAGATGGAGAGTGTTTATGTTGATGAGTAAATCTTACATAACAGGATTATCGCAACCAGGATCAGGAAATTTTGCTAAATTTCTTAGAGAGAAAATCATGACAAAGGTGCCTGGTGATGCTCTGAGCCATGCGGAATATGATTGTGGGGGTCTTTTTGATACCATGAAATAATTTTGAAACTTGAGAGTTATGGTTATAGTTCTAACGTACATTTTGTATGCATTTGCAATGGTATATTTCTGCAACACAAGTATTCAACAAAAAAATTATTGGTGTTCACCAATTAATGTATATCTTGAGTAAAACAAGATTGGAGTGGATAGCAGCCCATATATTCTTCTATTTTGTCAAAATTGGTGAACTTTCAATCAAATTCTCTGTGAGAAAAATGCAAGCTTCAGTTCTATTTGCCTTCTGAAGCAAAATCTGTACTTATTGCCTAATACATTGACACAGAGATGTACTGAAGGATTTCCAAGGGTAAGTTGCCAATTCATCTCAGATTTATATTTTTTCATATCCAGGCCTGTAATTAAGTTTCCTATCCATTTGTTTCTTTTGAAGATTGTGTGACACAGCCAATTGTCATTAGGATGGAAAACTGGATATTGATGGCACAGTTGAGGATACTTTGGGAATGATACTAATTCTTAACGACTACATGCATTCCCCAAATGAGTTCCATATACTTTGGTCAAAAAAGTACTTTCAAGTAGAGCATGTTTCTTTCCTTTGAAGCGAAAATAATTACCATGTTTTCAAAGTTATTAAAACTTAAATAAGGGTAGAATATGGAAGCATTTAAAAGGGAATGGAGGAAGAAAAAGATATTTTTCCATATGTATGTTTACTGCATCTCAAAATGGAATATCTCAATATATCCTTTAAGAAAACACATTCCAAGTGAATGACAATCGACTCCGTGAAAAAAAGAAAAAAAGAAATTGAAGTATGATGATTATATTTCTATAACATTGTCTCAGTTTCTAATTTGTGTTTCTTTGCATTTAATTTAAATTGTAGTTTCATTATTTAAAAGTGATACTGAGTGGCCATTTACTTGGAAAAGCTCTATAAAGTGTGGATGTTTCATTTTTCAGTTAGAATAGTTAGAATTGAATGAATAATATTTGATACTGTATTCAAGTGTAAGATCTCAATAAATTTGAGAAAAATATCAACTTTTTGTTGGAATATATAATTCTTATCTGTTTTATGTATGTTTGTGATTATATTTATTTTGTTGTTCAATTATTGGTCTTTATTAAGTAGAGTTATAGTTTCTAGGAAAAAGAGTTGTTTCTATTATTTAGGAGGTTGTTGTAGCTTAGTTAGTTTAAGAGATTCACTCCAATTAGTCAACTTCTTATATATTGGCATGTGGTTGAGATATTTACTTAACCAATAGATTGTGTGTAGCTTGTCTATCTTGAGACAAAGCCTTATATAGTTATATGTATTATTACGTTAAGTTTAATACAGATCTCTCAACAATTTTGTGTGCTATAAATATTTGCTCTATACCATCTTAACATGGTATCAGAACTGATTTGGGCTTAAGTCCTTGTCGAAGAGCCCAAGAACATGGGAATAGTAGAGTAGGTTGTTAACTGCAACTTGTTTGTAACATTATTTTATGTTTCCAAAGTTTGTTAAGGAAATGCAACATTTAAGAGGAGGCTAGTGTGCTTAATAGCTAATTTAAATTAATCATGGTTTCCACATCAAGGTATCTGATTTGGTATACGCCATGCATGCAACTCTTACCAAAGAAAGTCACCACCTCATCCTTGTGGACAAGCTGAGGCTGGGTCAATTCATCCATGTGTCACATCTAGAGCTTTCCATCCTATGTGGCGTCTAGCCAGTACCATAGTGTTACTCTTTCATCAACATTGGGAACCCCAAGGAAATACCTGGTTCGATTCCACTCGATTGCATGTTGCAATTGCCGCAAGGTGATGACAGTTCCTCTGTTAGCTCTCATAGGTCCTCTAATGGTGGCCAAAGGTTCTTCGAAGGCGCATGAGTGACGACCAAGTCTGGATGTCAGTGCATGAACCTATTGTGTTTGGTGGAAGATTGTTATCTTGTTTCTTTGACCATGAGGGGAAGACCCATTGAGTTAGGTCTAAATAGATTAGTGTGGTAATCATGTAGCATGTATCCTTCTTTTGAAAAGGGAGGATGTGACATCAACTTGTGGAATCATACTCTTACATGGGTTCGAGGGTGGCAAATGGACTCGTATGTAAGCTTGATGTGAAATCAGAGAAATTGTGTCTTTGATTAAGGGGGGAATGTGAGATGGAAGAATTGTAGAATGTGAAATGGACCAAGTTAAGAAGAGTTTAAAATGTTAATGAACCATGTATTTGAAAATGATTCTTACCAATCTTGTGAATATAGCGGATGGCTCCCATGTATCGCAGTAGATGGGTTTCTTTTATATGAACATCAATGATCATTTGTTTGCAAAAAAAATAGAAAATTCATGCGTGCAAGTAAAAAAAAAGGAAGAAGAAGAAATCTCATGGTGATGAAATCCCAAGGGAAGACAATAATAGCTCATAACAGTGCTTGTGGAAGCATTATGGTAACAGAGGATATTGGTTGGAGCAATGGTAACAAATATTGGATACTAGCGGGTAAACAAATGAAGGTAAAATATCAAGTGGTGTGTTTAATAATAACATACTCATGGCCATATTGTAATATGATACACACTTTTTAGTTATAGCAAGTTTATGATGTTTTGATGTAGTGGTCCATGAAAAGTTTGTACCTGGTGTCTTTGTGAGTTGGAGTATGTTGTACTTGTATCTATTTAGCATGAAAATGAGATATTTCTATAAGTCCTAGAGAGGCATGCATACCCCTTTATCATGTGTCCTTGATTACTTGGTAACTTGTCTAATTTAGTTCAGTAGCCTCTATTAAAGAGTTTTTTAATGCTCTAAAGAGTGAGCCATGTGTTTATTGGATACACTTGAGTGGACCATATTGGTTATAGACTTCGAGAGTTGAAGTTTTATATTCAAGGGGAGTTCATTAACAAGACTGAACCATGTACATGAAGGAACATTCGAGTAGACCAATAGTTGTAACAATTGGCTATCCATGCATTTCAGTGAATGATTGTTCCTTTATATGGATGTCAACAATTTAGTGATGTCTGCATTATTAAGGTACATGTTACACGCTATTTTGTCACCATGGAAAATGACCATCAAACTAGATAATTCTCTATCCATCAATGTGTTCCAAAACACTCCCCTGCAAGTTTAGAACTTAAACATCCTGAAGAAAATGAGAATTCTGGGTAACAAGGTCCAAAAACCTACTTTTGGTCACCTGCGCACTTTCATAGCCACTTTTTGCGCATACACAACTCTTACCATTAAATCCTGCGCAGAAGTGTGCTTTGTCTTCCACTATAAATTGCGCACATGACTCAACAAAAAGTAAAAATAAAAAGTGAAATCTAGAAGCTTTGTTGGGTGAATATGTCCCAACTAAAAGCTTCGGGGTGATGCTTATTCGAGCTTAACCCCTCTCATCATGGAGCTAATTCCCATTCTTTAAGGAAACCTAATCCCACCTTTAGTGGATCTCATCCTTGAGATAAGGATCTGAAACCTCCTCCTCTTGGCCTATAAATCAAACACAAGTTAGAGGGTTTGGGAAGATTACTGAAGGTAGAATTATGCTACTCAAATAAGGCTAAAAGGCTTATCATCCAAGGAGAATATTGTAGATCATTGGGAGGAGCCATGCTTCATCAAGGCCAAGGTTGTCCTTTATTTATGAGATTAATACAGGTGAGTTTTTTTTCCCACTATATTATCCAATGGAATTGATATATGGTCTATTTTGCTTCCATTTTTCCATTGAAATGATATTAGGTACTAGTTTCTTTGATCACTAGTATGAGTTGTATTGAATCATTTATTCTTCATATGTTTTTTTATCTCTTGTTATTTCTATGTTTCAAAATTTGCTTTCTTTTTTGTTTGTCACTAGAGTTGGTCATTGAATCTAGGGAGATTGCTTCTGTCTGCATTAGAATTTAGTCTGCCATAACAAATTGACGACGCTGCTGGGGAACGTCTCCTTCTTCATCATCTCATTTTCAAACCTTGTTTGATAGCCTTATCTGAGTGTTTGCAAGCTAGTGGAATTTTGGATTTTGTGAATTGTTTGGTTGAATTTTTATTTTTTCTTAAACTTTCTTGACCTGCATGGTTCCTCTTTAGCAACAAAGTGCAAATATGTGCATTGTTCCTTTAGCAACACTGCGTATGTGCACTGAAGTATACTGTCTATCTGCGCACATGCTTGAATTTTTTGAAAAAATGAGTTTCCCTTTCATTAAAGTCTGAAATTTTGGTTTTTAATGCTTCATTATACTTGTTAATACCTTCAAATAGTCTTTGTCAATTTGATTGAGTGTTGTGAATAAGTCTTCTCAAGAATTTCTCATTTTCATGAATTAGGGTAAGGGCTTTGTCTAATTGCTTGTGGATCTATCAAAAGAAAGATTGGTTGATATTGATTTACTGTCTTCCTGTCCTTTTTATTTCAAACGGATTTGATTAAGTGATTATCTTACTCATTTGTGAAAGATCTTTCATTAATGAAAGCTAGGGTTTGTCAAGAATAAGTGTTTTGATGAGATATGCTTCCTTGACTAAACTTGGAAACGAAAGCCATTTTTCCTTTCATTTTTGAAGTTTTTTATAATTACATTTTAGACAACATTGATTTCATAACATTCATTTTAAGGATTTGATTGGTTTCTTATGCATTTTGGAAATTTTGAGCGCTTCTTTGTCAAAGGAAAGTTTCATGGTTTTTGAGTTGTTGAATGAATTGAAAGATTGACTTCTAGATTTGGGTCATTTCAAAGTGAACATTTGTATTTGTGAAAAGAGATAAAGTGAAATTAAGAGTTATTGCATTTTCTTTGAAAAATTGAAAAGCTCGTTCTTTCCCGTAATTAGGAATTCATCGAATTGAAAAGGTTAGTACATCATGTTTGATTGCATTAAGGTTTTGAGTCGAGTCATAATATCATCAGTTTCACATCCATTGACCCATTGAGTAAATAAAAACTTTTAAACACAACACTAATAAAATTAATTATAATTTTTTTATATTTTTAGAGCTCTTTTCCACCTACATTAGATCAGGTCGTAGGTATTTGGAATAGGGAAGTGAGTTAACTTTCCAAAGCTGCAAACAAACACCAGAATATTGAGATAGGGAGAATCTAGTTATTACAATTTGGCTCTGGGAAGCTCCTCTAACAAGGGAGTTAAGCACAAGATCATATCAGACCTAGTGGAGTGATCAACCCCACTTCATTGGTTACAATATAGTGATTTGTACGCATTACAAATAATGTCAAAAAGTACTTAGGAGTCACTTGAAAGTAAACCTAAGATTAACCATGTTGATGAACTTTCAAGGGGATTGAGCTTTGTTTCTCTGCCCTTGCGTGTACGTCTGATCAGCGAGTATCCCCCAAGGTTAAATTGTTGTAAGTGGTAACCTTAGAGACCATAATCTTAGGGATATTACCAAAGGTGACGGTGGAGGGGAAATCTCTGTTGTACCTAGAACAAATGTTGACTAGACTCACTTCAACCTTTTTGGAGGGTATTCTTCACTCAAGATGGAATAAGTGGAGTTACTTGCACCAGATTGTGTTCATTAAGTAGGTTGTTAGGGTAACTGGTTCCACCCGTTCTATATTTATTTCACTTTCCACATTGATCTCTACGACATTGGATTTCATCAACAACTAGTGATTTTGCTGTGAAAAGTTTGTTCGCATGGATTGATTCCTTAGATTTACTAGTGTGTGTTAATTGTTTTATTTTACTTTTTAGAGAATTTAGGTGTGAATTTTTAATATTATTTGAATTCTTAATAAAAAAATCATCGTGGTTGACTTACCAAGGAATTCACGTAGAATGCAAGGATTGTCACCTATATATACACAAAGTCAGTTGGAAAATATTAAAACTGAGAAATCAAAATCAACAGGATCTAGAACCTCATATCAACCTGAAACATCTACTATTCTAGAATCTAAGGCAGTAGAAACTTGAGTGGTTCAATTTCAAGAAGTAGAATCAGGATTAGATCAATCTAGTCCAGAAATTACCGAACTTGTTCATCAAGAATATGATACTGGTGAGGCTTCAAATACACAATTCACTGAACCAGAAATTGGCAAACCTAAATATGATATTTAAGAACCTGAATCACCTTCAGTTGCTATAGCCCCTACTCCTACACCACATTCACCGCAGAGGAAACTCCTAATTACACCTGGTCTACCTTATGGTCTCATTAGTGTTGAAGGAATTACCGGAGAAGAGGAGGAAGAATCACCACATACTCCTGTTTGTATTGGTGAACCAACAATTTTTCCAAGACTTCCTTTTGACCCTTTCTGTCCGGATCCTTGGAATTTCACACCTTTGAACTACTTAGGTCAAGGTCTTCCACGTTACTGAACTCCTTTTTACTTTTCATCGAGACGAACTATGTCAGGAATGCCTTCAGGGAGTATACCTACTAATACATCTATCTTTACAAGCTCTCTAGAGTCATTATTGTATGGTGGTCCATCAATTCCTGTTGGGTACCAATCACTTTCTGCAAATTTTTTAGGAGCCTCTCCTTCACCTCAAACTTCTACTTTGTCATCTGGTGGATCTACCTCTATTGTCCAAGGCATGACTTCCATGCCTCAAATAACTTTGGAATCAGACCAATATATTAACATGGTATCTAGAAATTTAGGAAATCTCAAGTAACTCCAAGTGGTGTTTACTATTCGCTTGGGTGGCAACCACATTATCCTCCACCCGCAAGACAATATTTTGTTGGGTCATATCCTACGGCTGAAGGAAAACCTTTTGCCGGAAATTATGCAAACTATGGTCAGATAACTCAGGTAGGTCCAAGGTCAACCTATTGTGTCTCAACCCTTGATTGGTGCTCCTTACCCAAGGATGAATACTATTTAGAACCCTACTTTTGTTCAACATCCTATTCAAGTTGCTCCACAAGTGCCAGTTTATCAACCTGTTCAACCCACTGGACAATATATTCCACAGATACATGTTTAAGGTATTCCAATACAAGTCTAGCAACTTGTCTCGGGGATTTCGCAAACACTTTCCAAGGAAATCCACAAACACCTGTTCAACAACCTGTCCAAGGCAGTCCTCAAACACATGTTTAGTCTATTGTTCAAACATATGTTCAACAACCAGTTCCAAGTTCACCTTAAACACCCATTCCAAGAGTATCACAAACAACGGTCCAAATTATGCCTCAAATACCGGTTCCGCAAACTACACAGATATCCCTCAAGCATATGCTTATCAAACTAGACCCACTTTCCAGTCTACCACACAGATTCCTATGGGACAACCTACTATATGCATTATGCAGAGACCATATCAAGGTCAAGCTTTTCAAGGCCAACCTTTTCAGAGTCAATTCGTTCAAGGTCAAATTTTACAAAGTCAACCTTTACAGGGGCAATATTACTTGGGCCAAATGGGTCAAAGTCCACCTTTTCAGAGCCAACGTTTCAAATTCCATTTCAACTGCAACTTGGTATGTCTCATCCTGGTTACCTTGGAGGAATGAAAATACAACCACACAAGATATTCCAAGATATATTGAGTACCCTCCTCTAGGCGCTGGACTTAATCCTCAGGGTTATCAATATTCGCAACAAGACCCTAACTGACAGTTACCGTTTATCGCAACTTTATATTTTCTAGATTTGTCTCGACTATCGAATGATCCTATCTACTATTATCCGTTGTGGCTGGAAATTCCAACTAAGTTTCCTAGTGACATCCCGAAGTTTGAAGGTAAATCAGGAGAAGACCCATCAAACCATGCTATGAAATATCATCTTTGGTGTGCGTCGAATTTACTGATCGATCATTCCATTAGATTACGTCTTTTCCTATGAACTTTAACCAATTCAGCATCAAAATGGTACATCGAGTTACCACAAGCCTCTTTCCATAATTTCAACTCCTTGGCAACAACATTTTTGACACATTTTCTGCTACCGAATCGATATGATACCGGTATCGAACTTTTGACTTCCCTAAAACAATCAAAATCTACTCACATTTCTGATCATATACATGAATGGAGGCATAGACGTCATTTAGTCAAAGTTTTCATTCCAGATCAAATTTTGGCTGAATGGTTCACAAAATCATTTCTTACCGTCATTACCGAGGATGTTTCCAAAGGAAGCGTTGTAATGAAAGAGAAGGTAATTTCCCATGCCTAGTACCTAGACCTTGTTTATACATAGTCTGGCACTTTGTATGAGAAAATCCCAAATTTTCCTCACCCAATAATTTCAGATCAACCAGACTCTAAGCCCTACAGGTCTCACACCACTGATATTGTGATCGGTTCTGTTAGCCATCAATCTAAGGGTAAAAATAAGAATTATAAAAACATTCAGATGTTAGCAATACAAGATTCACCCAGCGGAAAGATTTCTCCAGAAATTACTTTTGAAATTAATGTCGTAGACTCATCCACTGGCAAGAATCAACCATCTGGAGGTAAAAATAAGGGGAAAGGTAAAGCAAAACAAAATGATTCTCAGAAAGAGAAACCAAACAAAAATGAACCCTCTGATGAAAAGAAGAAGCCCCGTTATCCTTGCTTGATTTGTGATGAATATCATTACACCAAGGAATGCCCACATCGGGGAGAGGTTACTAAATTTGTTAAAGATTCTCCTACTCTTGTTGTTTTGAAGGATCATTTTCATTCTCAAGACAGTAATACGATTTCACATAATCAATCATCTTCTTCCACATCGACAGATATCATGATTATTTATTTGCAAGTGATGATAGCCACAAGATCTAAAGATTATGGATCTAAGGATCCTGTAGTAAATGAAATGATACTAGTTAAACTAGTCAACTTTCCACTTCAATTCCTCCTCCTTTTGAACCATTATAGATTGAAAAAAAAAATTCTGACATGCTGATTCGACCGCCTCTTAAGGGTGTTGTTCGAAAATAAACTTTTAACCCTCATGCTAGAGTTGCTCAAAACTACAACATTGTTGAATATTTGGTGATGTCTCCTTCAACGATGTCAGCTCTTAAAGTGCTACAGACATGTCCAACACAATGAAAATTTCTATTGTCAGCTATCAGAGCAATTGATCTGCAAGATTCTAATCTTATCGTCTTTGATATTGAAAGCCACATACCTAGACTCCCACATCAACTGGCATTCCAAATACCATTTTTCGTCAAAACTAAACGAGTTTTTCGCACAGTAGTTGACGAAGCAACTTCTACATGTATCATGTCTATTGCTTGTTGGAAAATTTTGGCTTCTCCAACCATCAATCAATCTACTGCCACTGTGAAGCCTTTGATGGAAGATGTTTTCGTCCATATGGAATTCTAAATGATCTACTCATAGAGTTAGAGGGTAACACAGTCACAATCGAAGTTGAAGTAGTTGATTCCCAACTCGGTTACAACCTTTTACTCGGTCAAAGTTGGACATATGCTATGTCTACAGTGGCCTCATCACTTTTTCACATGATAATGTTTCCTCATCAAGGGAAATTAGTGAAAGTAGACCCATTATCATTACTAAACTTCAGACCCTAATTCTACTAGTAGTATGTTTTTCATGGGGAAAATGATTACTATGGATATGTTGGTGTCAGTTTTCTAAAAAAATTGTCACTTATGGGAACTTTTGCACTCCCTCCACCGAACTTTCCTTCTAACGTTGCCTGGGTTAATATGATCACATCAAGCAAAATGAAATCTTATGATCCACGAATTCTGCCTTTAGAATATGAATTGACCTCGTATGGAAAGGAGATGCCTTTAAGCCCATTTGAATTAGCTTAGTAGACAATTCAAACATTTTCAGATCCACCACCCTCTGAAATTGATCGAGTGAATGCGATCACTGATGATTATTTTAAACTATCTCGGTTATAACCAATTTCATTCCTTGATCCCTTCGATAGAATGTTTCCAACAGATGAAAGCATCATGAAAATAATGACTGAAAATAATGACTAACAGAGTGTTACGTGGATTAATCCCTCTTGCAGACAAGAGCGATCTCCCTAGTACTCATCGAGTAACTCGAAACAAACATCCATTTGAAAACATTTTCCTTTAGATTAATTGCATTCCAAGATTATAATAGTAAAGTAGAGAGGACATGCCCCTACCTTGAAATCCAAATGTTTGATGTAGCCTTTTGTCACGTCACTCCAAAGTGGTTTCTCCAATGAGCAGAGCCTGTAATCAAAGACAAGACAAAGGATCAAAGCATCTGCAACATATAATAATCAGAAAATGCTAATCCAACTTAGTGATAAAGGAGTCTAAGTATTGACATTATTCCAATAAGCATAGAAATAAACCAATGCGAAAAAGAGATCCATATGTATTATCTTGAATTAAAAGAGTAATCTTACAACTTGATGCTTTGATGTCTTACAGATTTCTCTCGGGGTCCTGAACAATCGTTTCTTCTTTAGTCTGATAAACCTTCCTCTCTGAATACCAGCATGGAGTTATAGACACAAGGGTGTGATCATTCTCATGCTAACAACGACTCACTAGTGTAAAAAGTATGCACTCTTATGAACTCTCTTCAGCTTAGAAACTACATAGATTAGTCTCCATCATTCACAATTTATGTGTGTCTACCCTTCAACCTGAAACTTGAACTCAATTTATATGAAAATGGAGGTAGTTTCAGTTCCATGAAGAGGGGCATGGATTCCTCTCATGAAGGGATTTGAGCTCCATGGACCAAAAGATAAGCTCCATGAGTGGAGGGATAAAGCTCGAATTGATCACGACCCTAGAAGCTTCTAGTTGGGAGAATATTCAACCAACTAGGCTTCTAAAATTTACTTTTTTTTTTATTTTCTTTTCACAGGGGTGCGCAGGTAATAGTGGAAAAAAGTGCGAGAGTTGCCGCAGTTTATGGACAGAATAGCAGTGCATGCGCAGGGAAAGTCTAAAAAATCGTGCAGGTAGAATTTTAAGGGTTTTACAGAGCTTTTCTCCAATTCCAAGACTTGATTCAGGAACATTAGTGTTTTTAACCTCTTAGGGAACATGATATAGGTGGTGATAGAACCATATGAACAGTTAAATGTCATCGTGAAAAAATAACGTGTAACACATTTCCCCCCTAAAGTGCGAAGTCTGAAGTTATTCTAAAGAGTGAAGTGCTTTATCATTCCGATGATTGGATTGGAGACACCGGTCGAAAACCTGTAAAAACATTCAATGCAAACACACACACACACACATACACACACACACACACACACACACACATATATATATATTATTGCTGAGGTAGGCATTCCCATACTCAGATCAAAACTAACTAAATTTTCTGGTACATATATGGTTTCAATTTTACATCAAAAGTAGACACAGTATGGGCACAACCATCTGTCATGAGTAGTCTAATGTATCATGAAAAATAAAACTCCTCGCAGCCTAGATGGTAGAAACTAGATTCAGGATCTTGATTTCGCTTCTCGAACTAGTATGAATCTATCCATGTGATTGATTGTATTGAATTCGAACATGGTAGAAACTTCTTGATTACCGGTCAATGATGTGAACTGTTAACAAGTTTGAGAGAAACCACCAATAATGACAATGGATCTCAAAGTAATCCAGTACAATCCATGAAGTGTGAATGAATGAGTTGCAGTCGAACACTCATAGAATCGTTCGATCGAAGGTCAATGATGCAACCTGTCATCGAAGGTGAGAAACCTACCATTAGGGCATGCATATCCCAAGGTACTCATAGGATTCTAGATCAAATTTCTAGATAATGAGCTGATGTCGATAGAAAGTGATCCGTCGCAGGAAAGCCCACGACGCGAAACCATTAGATCAAGTTTTGAAGAAATATTTTGCAAGGACTGACTTAGGGATGGTCAACATGAATGGAGACAAATGTTTGCAATGAATGGTTTATTTGAACTCTCTCTTGAACACATAACGACACTGTAGATAGCTTGGCATCATTCGACCTAAAGGTAATACCTAGAAACCGACTGAAGACTTTCAATGTGGTTTGATTAACTTTTAGACAAAATATTTCCCAACCCATGTACAAGTGTGACCAAGTGTTGTGTTCAAGAGTGGCATGCTTCTTTCTAAACAAGGATGACAACTGGATTCTTTTTCTCTCTTTTCTCCTCACCACTACTGGCAAGTACCTCTTTATTTTTGTCAATATTGAGGAGGATAACATTTGTTTGTTTGTGTAAGCTCATCCTTCACATGAGTCCATCTTAGTATTAAAATCAAAACTTAAGGAGTGGTTCGATCCTATTGTAATCGATAAGTCTTTTACTGTTAAATTTTAACGAGTCCAGTATAGAAGAAACTTGGCGTTTTTCAATTTTAGGGAGTTAGAAGAAAAACATAAGTAAAGTCCATGGTTTTTCTTTTTCATAAATTTAGTCTCTCAAGCCTGAAAAATGATAAAATAATGCAGGAGAGAACTCTATTGACCATGATTAGTCAATGTATACATTTTTCGTAATTATTCCAGTTCAGTCCCGAAAAGGGGTAAACTTATACTGAAAGAACGACTGTTCATTTACTTTAACAAGTTCGAATAGTCAAGTACTCAACGATATTTTCATATTTCGAGGGTTTGAAAAGGGCTTAAAAGAGGAATCCAGGGTTTCACTTTTCGTATTTTTACAGACCCCAAAAAAGTGATAAAAGTATACTCAATGCCAAAATAATTCTTTTAAACAAAGATCCTCTATCTTGCACAAAAACTCAAAAGATTACAAATATCTGCTTCCAAAAAGTAAAAATATTTAAAATTGACCTTTAAAAAGTGAAAAATAAGTAAAATAATAATATTTTATTCATTAAAAACTATAAAAAAGAGTTGGAATAAGTCATTTTCACCTTTTGTTTTCAAAATAGTGCATAAAGATTTTGGCCAAAAACTTTCGGAGCAGATATCAAGAGAACCGACTCTTCATATCTCAAATCATCAGAACTAAATAATCCACATTATCCTTAGCTACGTTTTCAACCGTTTCATTTTTTATTTTGAGATTTTATTTCATTTTTTTGGGAGAAATTCATGTTTCAAAATACGCCCTTGGGGATGCGTGGGCGATCCATGTGATAACCGCACACCCCGACGATTTTTTAAAATAAAAATCGTCGGGCTGCCGCGGGTTCTCGTGGAGCGCGTGCATATGACTACACTGTCTGCACACAGGACCTGGGTAGGCGTGTGAACATTTTTAAACTAAATTTTCTTCACAAAAATGGTTCAAGTTTTCTTCCAACTAGTTCTAACTATTTAATTTGTTTATTTGTAGGCCGTTTAACAATGTTGGAATGGCGAGAATGAGAACATGAGATCATAGATAACAAAGCCATGGATGACAATGCAACCATGCGTGCATTGAAAAACTATGGTTTGTACAAATTTTTGGCTATTCAAGGAATGGAGGCACAAGCGGAGTTAATGACTTGGCTTGTAAATGCATGGGACATTCAAGACCAATGTTTCATAATTGGTGACCACCGGCTCGAGATTGAGCTAGCAGACATATATTTCCTTAAAATATTATCTCAGAGAAGGAGAAACATCTCGTTATTTGGGAATAGACAGTGAGGTCTTCCCATTGCTCGCTACAAAGCTCAGTATTGTAGCAATAATGCAGAGTTGAAGGATGGTCACATAGAAATAAAAACTATCTTGTGACTAGAACTTAAATTCATAGCATTCACAGTGACCAGGCTATGCGGGAGTTGAGCTCCTCATGTGGCTACTAAATCACAGATGCGAACTGCAGTCGAGTGTTTTGAAGGAAAAATATTTAACTGGTGTGAAGGACTATTGGCCAACATGAAAGGCCAATTGACTAGAGCAAAGAATGCGAAGTTGAAAAACTTTGGATATGGTGCCATTCTTATTTCATTTTCTTTAGAGAGAATTCCACTTCTCGCTTCTCAACTGATTCCAGTAAAGTGTGGAACTCCTCAAGAACCTCGGATGGTACGATGGGTAGCACTTATGACTCGCCATGGTGGCGAGGGTGGTTCAGTAGTTCGGTTTACTCCGGCTTATTTTATGTGGCCTAGGAACCAAGTATTCACCATTGAAGACTTTCCTTACGAAGAAATGGATTATAGGGGTGATCCTGGAACATCTTTGCCTCCAGGGGCACAATGGGATGAGACAGGTTAGTGAATCATTTTGATGTTTTTTTTATCTAATTCTTATTTTATTTTTATTTCCCAATATTGACAAAAAATTTAAATGCAGATGTCAGTCCGCAACGACCAACAACGCTTCGTCGCTTTGACAGGCGAGAAACACAACCCGTAGCACCTCCACAAGACAATGTAGCAGAGATTCTGGCTGACATGGAGCACAACCTTGAGAGTTTGACCATTGATATTCTTGAGACAAGAACCAAGAATATCCCTCTCAGGCTCTAGAGACATGTGACAGGTGTTCCAGGTCCATTCAGGAGATTTCTGCGCAAGGTGGCGCGTGCTATAGTTTATTACCATGATCATCATCACAGATAGTTGATGGTCAAAGTAAATCGACATTTTTGTTTTTTTATCAATATATTTTAGATCATAAGGTGTTTGAACCTATGATAACAAATTATGTAATATTTTTTGAACACAAACTTATCTATCCTAATGATATTACTACTTTCGTACTTTGAGTATCTTGTTCAACATGGATTGAATGTTGTTTTGATTTACTTTGTTAATGTTTCAAATGTCTATTTAAAACGCGATTAGCTAATGCATCAACCAACGTGTTCAAATTTCTTGAAATATGTTGATATTCGATATAATCAAATGGTCGTTCCAAGAGACAAACCTTCAAAAATAATATTAACAACACTGGATTTATAATTGCATAAACTATGTTTAAATGTAATATAATGAGTTTTGAATCCAACCTAATAATCAAACGTCGAATACCAAATGTAATGGCATCAGATAATAACTCAATGACTGTGCTATATTCTGCAATATTGTTCGTTGTTTGACGAAGGCATATCCCATGAATTTCACTAACTCATCGGTGGATGAATAGATAATTCAAGCCACAAAAGAGATATTTATTGTACTACGATAGACGTCATCAACAAAACCAATGTATCTTTGAAGGAATGTCAACATCTGCAATATCAAGAGTAATCAAGATAAGCATCGATGGTAGTAATAGAAAAAATAATCTAGGCACACTTATCTAGGAAAAAATGATGCAGAAAAAAGTATGGTATGCTAATTCGATTTGAGTCCCAACAATATGTTTAATCATGGTGGTTAAAACCTTGTTGACGGCTTCAACTTCAACATTAGACTGTGGGTAATACGGAGTAGAATTATCATGGCGAAAGCCAAGTTAATCAGAAAGTTCGGTCATCATAATATTTCGAAAATGACTCCCATGGTATGTAATAATAGCTTGAGGCACATCAAAACGAGCAATCACATGATTGAATACGAAAATAGCTGCAGTTTTGTCATTAGCCGTGAATGTAGGCATCACCTTGGCCCATTTGGTAAAGTAATCTATAGCGAAAATAATATACCCATGCCCCCCGACCGAGTGAGGGTTACATGTAATGAAATCGACACTCCATTTCATAAAAGGACTGACAACAATGACTGGGTGAAGAGGCGCTGGAGGTGCACGTATCTTTCGATAAAAAAATTCGTAGTTGTGGCATTTTCAAACCGCAATGATACAATATTTGAATAAAGACGGCCAAAAATAACGAGTGCACAATATATTTTGGGTTGTGGCAAACCCAAACATATGACCACCACACGCTCTAGAGTGGCAATCTTTCAAAACATTTTCAGCCTCTTCGTGAGTTATACAACGTCGAAAAACAAAATCCGCACTACAACGATAAAGAGTGTCCCCAACAATATTGTATTGCTGGGATTGATATCGTATTATCCGTCAATCTGAACGTGAAAGATCTAGGCAAAAGGTTTGGGTTTGAAGATATATAATGATATCTCCATACCATGGGTCTAAAGTACTAATGAGAAATAGAGATTCATCTGCGATTGGATTATCTGCCACAATTTCTGTCTCAGTATTGGGAAAATCACACATAATCTCAACAAACACTAGTGATTTCTTTGACTTGGATTTCTCGAATTCCAAATCAAACTCTTGTAGGATGACAATCCATTTGGAGTATTTTCCCCCGAGTAATTGTTTTGTCAAAATATACATCATTGGGTTGCAATTAGATATCACTGTTGTTTTATGTAACAATATGTACTGATGAAATCGTTGGAGAGCTTGAACTGCTGCCAAGACCAATTTCTCCACACTGCGAATATTTAATTTCCGTCATGTTGAGATCCCGACTTAGGTAATAGATCACATGTTCATTGTGAGATTTATGCTCCTGAACCAAAACCATTCCAATTGTGGAATCAGAGGCAACTAAGTATAAAAAGTAATCCTGGTGGTAATTGGGTGGATGCAATAACGATGCATGGGTCAACACATTTTTAGTGCATCAAAAGATTTATTGGAAATCTCATCCCAAATAAAAGGAACATTTTGTTTCAACAACCGGGTAAAACCTTTTGTTAACTCAGCATAGTTCGGGATAAACCTACGTAAAAAATTTTCTTTCCCTTGCAAACTTTGGAGTTGGAGAAGAGTGGAAGGAGGAGGTAAATTGATGATAGCCTCAACCTTCGAAGGGTTGACACAAATGCCATGTTTCGAAACGATGAATCCAAGTAATCGTTTTGATTGTACACAAAAAACACATTTGTGCGGATTCAAACGAATTTTGTAATGCCTATATCTCATGAAGATAGCTCGTAAGTGTATAATACGATCTTCTTTGCGTAAAGAATGAGTAGGTAATTCATCCAGATAAGGTTGTACAATATTTTGATATCATGAAAAGCATAATACATAGCTCTTTGAAAAGTTGCACCAACATTTTTTAGTCCGAAAGGTAATTTTCAATAAGCAAATGTGCCCCAAGGACATATAAATGTTGTTTTTGGTTGATCGGCAAGGAGTATGTTGATTTGATTGTAGTCAGAAAAATCATCCATAAATGAGAATATTTCATTCCCGGCACAATCATCAATAACTTGGTCGATATAAGGTGTAGGATAGTTGTCTTTTGGACACACCTTGTTAATGTCTCGATAATCGACACATACTCTTATAGTCCCTTGTTTCTTCGTAACGGGAACTATGTTAGATACCCAATCCGTCAATGGGATTGGATAAATAAATCCTGCTCGTAATAGCTTCTCAACTTCAGCATTGATTGCTGCAGCTTTCTGCGAATGTATTGGACGTAATCTTTGTCTTATAGGCTTAACATCTGGGTATGTCTTAATTTTATGAATTACAATCTTAGGATCGATTCCTGACATCTCTTCGTAAGACCAGGAAAAAATGTCTCGGAATTCTTGAAATAGGGCTTTATAAGTGTTAATCTCTTTTGTCGAACAAGAAGCACCTATATGAATGTTTTAAATAATTCCATGTTTAATTGATATGTCAATAGGAACTGTTGTAGAAATATTTCCCAAATTTGTCTCAGAATCCGAATGTGTAATTGATGTGGGGTTCTGTGGTTCCTTGACATAATCAATCATAAAAATAGACAAAAATTTATTTTCAAGCTTATCAAGATCGGGTAAAAATGAAGATCTATGATGTAGATCATCCCAAGGTAATTCATCCGAGGACAATATTTGCTGAATAATTTCATCAGTTTCAAATACATGTTGAAAGGGATCTGAAAATGGTGTCAAGGCTGAGCTCGATAGAGAAAATGATTATTCGCTGATCACATTCATTTGATCAGGAATAGTTAAAGGGGTGTCAGAATACAATTATACTGCTACATATGTTGTTTCAAAAGGACTCAAAGTAATCTCGCTATTGAAAGAGTCCAATTTTGATTCTGAAGGCGTTGCCCATGTGTCATGAAATGGTATAGTGCTTGATAAGATCATATTGATGTTGGAAATTGTTCGCGGTACGTTGGGTGGAGGTATAGCAAAAGTTCCCATGAGAGTGGAATCCTTCATTAATCCTACACCAACATCTTCGTATGGGATAACCGATTTTCTGACATGTTGGATGCTATACGTAGAAGTAGGGTCTGATTAAAAGTATGACAACTGATTGATTTTCAAAATCTTTCCTTTATGAGGAAACATGATTACCCAAAAGACTGATGAAACTAAAACAATCATGGCATAAGACCAACCACGACCCAAAAGAAGGTTGTAATCAAGTGGGGCATCAACAAATTCCATGTCTAGATTAACGGTTTTTCCTTCTACTTCTATAGGTAGATCCTGGAGTATTCCTTATGGATGAAATCCTCTTCCATCAAAGGCTTTAAGGATAGTCAGTGATTGGTTGAGTGCTGGAGAACCAAGGGTTTTCCAACAATTTAACAACATTATACACGTTGATGCCCCCTCATCAATTACAGTACAAAAAACTCTTCTTGATTTGAATAATACTGGAATCTGAAAAGCCATTTGATGAGGGAGTCTAGGTACAAAACTTTTAAGGTCAAAGACCATGAGGTTCGAATCCCGAGGATCCATAGCTCCAATAGCTGATAATAGTAATTTCCTTTGTGCTGGACATGATTGTAGCACTTCTAAGGCCGACATTGTTGAAGGGGATATCACCAAATCCTCAACAATGTTGTAATTTTGAGCAACTCTCGCATGTGGATTGAAATCTGACTTTTGAAGTACACCTTTAGCATGCGGTTTAATCACTAAATCAGGATTACGTTTCTCTATTTGAAGCGGTTCAGAAACTGAAGGAGGTATGGCTGGTGTTTGAATAGAATTTTTAGTCTCTTTACGAGTTATAGGATTTTTAGTTCCATAGTCTTGAGATCATGTCGCAACCATGACTTGAGACATCATTAAAATATCTATCGATGAATTCGAAGAAGACCTTATCATTTTACTATCTTGATTGGGAAAAGGATCCTTCAAGACAACGGGTGTTGGTGAACCTTTGACAAATTTGGATACCTCGAACCGATGTGGACACTGTTTAGTATAGTGATCCTCATCACAAATAAGACAAGGATAGCGAGGTTTCCGCTTTTCATCAGCTGGTTCATTTTTTTCCTATTTTCTCTTTAGGAGATGTATTTTGTTTGCTTTTATTCTTTCCTTTATTCTTATTAACATTTTTAGCTTTAGTCGTGGATGAATATACAACATGAATGTCGGCAGAAGTTTCAAGGGAAGAATCTCCTTTAGGTGAATCTGGTAAAGTTATGATGGGAGAAGTAGGTTTGGAGGACTTCTTCTTACTCTTGTTAGCACTAACTATACGAATTACACCATCTACGGAATGAGAACTAGAAGGAGTTGTAGTTATTTGACCTGGGCGTGGCAAGTCAAGAATTTTTTCGTATAAAGTACCACACTGTGTGTATACAAGGTCTAAGTAATGTGCTTGAGCTATTACCCGTTCTTCTGTAATAACACATCCCTTAGCTACATCTTCAGTGATCTTTGGAAGTAATGATTTGATAAACCATTTTGCCAAGATTTGATCCATAATGAAAAATTTCACTAAACATCGTCTATGTCCCCATTCATGTATGTGATCTGAAATGTATGCAGACGTACTCTGTTTTAATGAAGTTAAGAGTTCCATGCCATTTTCGTAACAGACTGACCACTGAAAGTGAGTTAAGAAATTTGTTGCTAACGCGTTGTAATTATTGAAAGAGCCACGTGGTAGTTCAACATACTACTTTGCAACTAAGCCTATCAATGTTCTTTGAAATGGTCTTAATCGAATGGAATCATCGATTAAAGAGCTGGATGTGCACCGAAGATGATAAGTCATCACATGGTTTGAGGGTCTTCTCCTGATTTCCCTTCAAAATTAGGTATGTCACTGGTCAATTTATTCGGCATTGGCAGCCAAAATGGAAGATAATAAATCAGATTGTTTGGGAGGCGCGAAAAATTTGGAAAATCCAAAGTTGCAATGGATGGTAACCGACGGGTAGGGTCTTGTTGAGAAAACCGATAACGTTGAGGAACAATGCCAATACCTAGAGGAGGATATCCAGGGTAGCTTGGAATAGCCTGTGCGGTTGGGATTGGAATACCTCCAGGGTATCCAAGGTTAGCCAGACCAAATTGAGGTTGAGTTGGTATTTGATATGTATAACCAGGGTATGGTTGACTTTGGTAGACTGGATCTTGTCCTACAGGTCCATATTGAAATTGTCCTTGATATGGTTGATTAAAAACCTGACCTATATAAAGTTGGCTTGTTGGAATGGTAGCTGTAACAGGTTGTCCTGCAGAGGTTTGAATGGTAGACTGAACCGTGGGTCCAATTTGATGAGTAGTGACTTGGGGGATTTCCTATGATACAGTTGATGTCGTTATTTGAGGAGCTGTAGCAATATGGACTTGGGAAACTCCAGGGATAGGTGTACTTGGTTTTTGAATAGAAGTTTGCACAATAGATTGGACAGGAGTTCTAGGCATACTCAGACCAGGTTGCTTACTACTAGGTACAAATACCTGAGGTGTAATTTGAATTGTAGGTTGGACAGGCTGTTGGATTTGGGTATAACCAAATTAAACAGTTGGTTGACCAGACTAATTATAAGTTACTTTCACAGTAGGTTTCAAATTCTGTTGGTACAACGATGGGTTCCACACGGTGTTAACTCCCTAATAAGGAGCTCCCATTAAAGGTTGTGGTGTGTAAGGTTGACCATAACCAGGTTGAGGTATTGGAACGTAAGTTTGATAATTTTCCAGATAATTTCCAGTAAAGGGTTGAATTCCTTGAAAGGATTGTTTCTCTTGATAAAACTGTTGCCCCAAAGGAGGTTGTTGTCCTTGAATAGGTTGTGGCCCTAGCATAGGGTACTGCCCTTGAAGAGGCTGTGGCCCAGGTATAGACTACTGCCCTTGAAGCAGTTGTGGCCATCGTATAGAGTATTTCCCTTGAAGAGGTTGTCCTTGAGGAGTATACTACCCCCAGGCAGTAAATTTATACCTTGAGGGTCAGGTAAAGGAATATTTCCAGACATCATGTAGATTTTTTCCATTATCAAATTTCCGATATCAAATTCATTGGGACTAGTTTATTGTGTAAGTTTTTCAGAAGAGGGAGATGCTCCTGAGAAAGTACCAAAGAGAAACTGGGATCCAGTAGGAACTGATGGACCACCATACAAAAAAGTTTCTGGCGAAGAAGAAAACATGGATGACTCATCAGACATGTTTGATGAATACATGTAATTACCTCTGGGTATGGAGTAAAAAGGAATACGGGGTGGTGAATAATTGAGACCAGAATAATGTAGAAATTTGCTTAACTGAGAATACCAAGGGTCCGATTTAAAAGGGTTGTAATGGTAAATCGATTCACTATGCCTTAGATCTAAAGATTCTTGACGTGAAGGAAGTACAATCTCTTCTTCCGTGTCAGTAATATTTTCAATGTTAATTAGGCCAGGAGGAAGGTTCTCAGTGATGCGAAACTTTACTCGAGGTGAATGAGGATGACCAGGGGTTCAGGCTATGAACTACGAAGTTGACTCAGATGAAGTAGATTTAGTTTTAGGTTCAGATATCTCGGGTTCAATAAGTTGACTAGATGAGAATTCACCGGTTGCAGACTCAACTGTGATTAATTCCAAAATTTCTGGTTGTTCTTTTGTCTGAGGTTGATTTACTTCATAATCGGAATGTATAATTACTAATGTTTCTTCATGTTCAGTTGTTGACCTCTTTCAAATTTAAGCTTATATAATTGGCTTGGTGTATACTCAGGGGGTTTCCCTTGCATTCTATGAGAGTGTCTTGGTAATTCAGCCACAGTTAATGTTTAACACACAAAATCAAAAAATATTTCAACAAAATAGACCTAAGGTCGCTTAGGAAACAAGTAAGTTGAACACACAACTACAAAATTTAAGGGACAATCCACACACAAACAATATGTTTTCACACTAAAAACACTAGTTGGTGATGAAATCCAACGTCGAAGAAATTTAATGTGTAAAACTTGGTGGTTGGAACAATTACCCCGACAACCTGCTTAATGAAATAGTCTGGTGCAAGTCCCTCCACTTATGCCATCTAGAAGTGAAGAGTACCCTCCGGAAAGTCCAAGTGAGTTTAGCCAACGTCTGTTACAGGTACAGTGGGACCTTCCCTCCACCATCAGCTTGGGAAAAATCCTGAAGATTATGGTCACTAAGATCACCAACAGAAACAAATGTACTTGGGGGGATAGTCTATGATCTGATATACACGCAAGGGCAGAGTATCAAGCTCAATCCCCTTGAAGGCTCCTCGACATGGTAAATCTGAGGTTTGCCAACAAGTGACCCCAGGTTCCTCTGCAATGGTTAATCGAAGGTTTACCGTTTGTATTACGTGCACATCTTCTATCTTTTCCAATGAGATAGGTATGATTACCTCACTTGGTCCGACATGATCTCGTGCTTGGCTCTTTTAAGAAGAGCTTCTCAGAGCACAAATCCAACAATTGGATTTTCCTACTGCAAGATTCTACTTGTTTGTTTAAACTATTTTTGAATGTTTATTACAACTATTCCAAAACACTAGCCTAAGCTATGTTAGTGGAATGAGCCTTAGAAAATGTAAAATAGCTAGATTGATTTTACTAAGGCGTTGTATTAATTTGGTTGTTACTTAAGATAAAGGGTATGGAGTTGAAACTTTAATGATGTTTGTGACCCGACTCAAAAGTACTCTAAATGCATCCAAATGAGAAGTGAAACTCTTTCTTTTCAATGAATCTTATTTAATTGAAAGTTTAGAGATTTATCAATTTCAAAAACACAAAACTCTTTCATTCATAAACAAAATCCCTTTTGAAAAGAAAACGATTTCATGAAGAACTCAACTTGCAAGAATGATCAGTTACTCTATCGAAATAAAATTCCTTGAACAATCAAATCCAAAAAAACAATTCAATTAAAAATCCATTTCCAAAAGAAAAGAAACTCTAAAAAACTCTAAAAGCATTAATTTCAAAATAATAAAAAAAAAAATTCTAATTCTGAAGTCTATCTAGAATATTTGAGGATGATTTCTCCTAGTTTGTGATCAGACTAAGAAAATTTCCACTTATCTTAGAAAAAATAAAAACATCCAAATGTGTTTTGGTGTTAAATCAGGCTTCAGTAAGCTAGAAGCTCTTCCAGTTTTGCAAATGAAAAGGGAACAAGTTTTCATAAAAGTAAGGTTTGCAATGATCCTAATGGCTCAAAAAAGACAATATCATAATGCTAGTAAGCTGAGGAAAATGAAGGTATCTTTTGCATAGAGCAACAATAAACTAGGGAAAATTCTTACTTTTAAAACGCAAACAAGATGGTAAATCACACAAATGCAAAATTTGCTGAAAAAAAATTCTCACACAAGATTTGACAACTAAGATAGATCAGGGAAAACATAAAGAATCAGGTTATCTGGCTCTAAAAAGGAGAAATTTATTTTTTTCAAAAATTTTCCGAGGGTGCGCAACTTATAATGGAATACAAAGCACATGCGCACTGAATTGAACTAAAAGTTGTGCAGGTTGTCGCATTGTTTTCTGCTGAAAACCGCGAAGGCAAAGAAAAACTTGGAAAAAATAAATAACAAGATTCTTTTTCAAGGATTCTTGAAATTTATCTACCCAACCAGACTCAGAGAAGTCAAAATCAGAAAACTTAAAACTCAAACTGAAAACAAACAAAGAAAACTAAGTTCTATATCCCCAGTATGGTCGTCATTTTTCTACGTGGATTAATCCCTCTTGCAGATAAGAGCGATCTCCCTAATACTCAGCGAGTAACTAGAAACAAATATCCATTTGAAAACCTTTTCTTCTAGATTAATTGCATTCCAAGATTATAATATTAAAGTAGAGAGGACATGCCCCTACCTTGAAATCCAAACATTTGATGTAGCATTTTGTCCCGTCGCTCCAAAGTGGTTTCTCCAATGAGTAGAACCTACAATCAAAGACAAGACAAAGGATCAAAGCATCTGCAACATATAATAATCAGAAAATGATAATCCAACTTAGTAATCAAGGAATGTAAATATTGACATTATTCCAATAAACATAGAAACAAAGCAATGAGAAAAAGAGATCCATATGTATTATCTTGAATAAAAAGAGTAATCTTACAACCTGATACCTTGATGTCGTACAAATTTCTCCTGGGGTCCTAAACAATCGTTTCTCCTTCAGTATGATAAGCCTTCCTCTCTGAATACCAACATGGAGTTATAGACACAAGGGTGTGATCATTCTCGTGCTAACAACAACTCACTAGTGTAGAAATTATGCACTCTTATGAACTCTCTTCAGCTTAGAAACTACATAGATTAGTGTTTATCATTCACAATCTATGTGTGTCTACCCTTCAACCTGAAACTTGAGCTCAATTTATAAGGAAATGCAGGTAGTTTCAGTTCCATGAAGAAGGGGATGGATTCCTCTCATGAAGGGATTTGATCTCCATGGACTAAGGGATAAGCTCCATGAGTGGAGGGATAAAGCTTGAACTGATCGCGACACTAGAAGCTTCTAGTTGGGATAATATTCAACCAACTAGGCTTCTAGAATTTACTTTTTTCTTTTATTTTCTTTTCATGGGGGTGCGCAAGTAATAGTGGAAAAAATTTCAGGAGTTGCCGCAGTTTATGGACAGAACAACAGCGCATGTGCAGGGAAAGGCTAGAAAAACCGCGCAAGTAGACTTTTAAGGGTTTTACAGAGCTTTTATCCAATTCCAAGACTTGATTCAAGAACATTAGTGTTTTTGACCTCTAATGGAACATGATATAGGTGGTGATAGACCGATATGAACAGTCAAATGTCATGGTGACAAAATGATATGTAACACAAAGTTACCGCTCAAACGAGAAATATTATCTCAAAATGAGAACTCTAGCCAAAAACACCAAAAAAACATGAAAAAACAGGGTAAAAACAAAAAATGGTTATCTTGGAATATATATATATATATATATATATATATATATATATATATATATATTTCTTTTTCTTTTTATTTTATTTATTTATTTTCGGGGTAAATTTTCAACATTTTTAATAATGATGTTAAAGATAAAATATCATTACTCCAAAAAACTTTAAAGTTCCAACGATTTTCAAGCATGACATTAAAGATAAAATATCACATCTTTGAAAAGCCTTAAAATTCCATCGATTTTTAGATATGATATTAAATATAAAATATCACGTCATTGAAAAACCTTAAAATTCCAACAATTTTCAGTCATGGTGCTAAAGAAAAATTACTTATAACTTTTCTCAACAATAACATTAAAATTAAAATATCATGACTTGATTTTTTTTTTCTTGACAATTTTTCAAACATGTAATTAAAACCAAAGATTATGACTACAAACAAACAAGTTTTCAAAATATTTCAAGCATGACATTATGGAAAAATTGTATGACTAAAAAAACTTTAAAAATGACCCCCTGAATAAAAGAGTTATTATATCAAGTGTAATTTATTTTTTAAATGTTAAATGCATAGCAAGTTTAAAATCTTAGCCTAAGACAACTTCATACATTGCAACAAAAATTTTAAAATCAACCATCAAATTGACATGCAGTGTATGTGAACTCGACCCATTGTAATGAAAACTTTAAGATCAACCATGAAATTGGCACATTGTGGGGGCATACTCGATTCATTATATTGAAAATTTTAAAATCATCTATCAAATTGGCATAATGGGATCGGGTTTCTAGTCAAGCATCGACACGAACACCGCAGAAGAAAAATAAAATAAAATAAAAACAAAATAATAAATAAATATCTAAATAAATAAAAATGAAAAATACAAAAGAAAACAAAAATTCAAAAAAAAAAAAACACAATTTAAAAAAAAATAATAACAAGTAATAAAACATTAAAAAAAAATTAAAAACATGACCGAAAAATCAAATATAAAAATTATACAAAAAAGACAAAAAAAAATCATAAAAGTTAATAAAAACAAATTAACTTGTAAAATAAAAAAATAAAAATAGAAATAAAAAATATGAAAAAATAAAACAAAATTTTCTAATGTATTAAGTGTGGATATATTTTTTTAAATGTTGGTGATTTTCATGTTGGCAATAAAACATAAAAATAAAATAAAAACATGATAAAAAAGTAATCTAAAAATAAATAAAAAATATGGGGAAAGAATTTCAAGCTCCACCACGCACCCAGCCCCATGTCCGACGGCCCATGGGCAGCGAGGGTCAATTTTGATTTTTTATATTTTGATTTTATTATTATTATTATTATTATTATTATTATTTTATTTTTAATTATTTTGCTTTCTTTTATTTTTTATTTTTTTTAAATCTTAATTTTCTTTTATATTAATTGTTTAAATTTTTTATTTTAATTTTATTTTAAATATGCAAGTTTTTTTTTTAAATGTTTTTGATGTTTTTTTAAATTTATTTTTTGTTAATTTTTATTTTTTTCCTTAAATTATGTGTTTTTTTAAGTTCTTTCCATTTTTTTTGTCTATTTTTTTTTAAATGTTTTATTACTAACATGCAAATCACCAACATTTAAAAAAATTTAATCACAATTAATACATTAGAAAATCTAAAGTGTAAAGCACAAGTCCTCTAAAAAAATAGGGATAATGTTGCATCAACATTTTTCAAAATCAGCATGAAAATCACTAACATTTTAAAACAAATGTTCATACTTGATACATAAAAAATGTAAAGTGTCAAAAAGCAACCCTCTAAAATAAGCGGGTTGATTCTGCATGACTACTTTACAAAATCGACATGAAATTCAATAATATTAAAAAAAAATGTTCATAAGAAAATTTAAAGTGCAAAGATATGCTAAAAAAAGTTATTTTGAATAACCACTTTTCCAAATCAAGTGTTTTTTTGCTACCTCAAAAAACATGTAGTCGGTAATTTTCTTGTTTGATTGGTAACTATGTTGACTTTTGATGAAATGCCATGGGACGATTATCATCATCATTCATCTTTTCTACCTAGCCTTGATAAAATTGAGAGTGATTTTTCTACCATATTTTCGACTGAGATCCTAGATAATCCTAAATATCCTATGTTAATTCTTCAATCCGAATTTGAAAAGAATTTGGAAAAAATATCTACAACCACTACAATTAACATGTCAGTCAAATTAGGAATTATTGAGAACATTCACATGGGTGCTTCGTGCTCACTTGAAGAGCTTCAAACGTACAAAGCCTTGTTTCAAAAATTCTATGACATTTTTTCCTGGTCTTATGAGGAAATGGCAGGAATTGGCCCTAGCGGAGTTGTTCACGAAATAAATACTTACCCAGATGCCAAACCTATCAGATAAAGATTTCATCCAATGCATCCATGAAAGACTATTGCTATAAAAGATGAAGTATAAAAACTACTCAAAGCAGGTTTTATCTATCATGTTCCCTTGAATGATTGGGTTTCCAATATTGTTCCAGTTAATAAAAAACAAGGAACCATTAGAGTATGCGTAGATTATAGGGATATTAACAAAGCTTGTCCCAAAGACAACTATTCTACCCCCTATATCGACCAAATTGTTGATGATTGTACTGAAAACAAAATATTTTCTTTCATGAACGGATTTTTCGGTTACAACCAAATCAACATACTCCCTACCGATCAGTGTAAAATTATGTTTATTTTTCCATGGGGAACCTTTGCTTATCTCAAAATCCCATTTGAATTAAATAATTCTGACACAACCTCTCAACAAGAAATGTCTAACGCTTTTCATGATATTAGGCATATTGTGCAACCCTACTTAGATTATTTACGAGCTCATTCATTGAACAGGAAGATCATTTGATGCATATGAGAGCTATCTTTATCAAATGCAAACATTACAATATGTGTTTGAATCCTCATAAATGTGTTTTATGTGTACAATCTAGTCGATTGCTGGGATTTTTCATGTTGATCTGCTCAAGGTTGAGGTTATTCATAATCTGCCTCCTTCTAATCTCTGCCAACTCCAGAGTTTGCAAGGGAAAGCAAACTTTTTATGTTGATTCATCCCGAACTATGCCGAACTAACTAAAGGTTTTAATCAACTGTTGAAAAAGGGTATCTCATTTACATGGGATGAGCTTTTTTAAAAGTATTTTGATGTAGTTAAACATGTGTTAACCTATACACCGTTGTTGCATCTACCTGATTATCATCGAGATAATTTTTTGTGTTTAGCTGTCTCTGATGCCACCATTAGCATGGTTTTAGTTCAAGAATATGAGTCCAACGTTGAACATGTGATATACTATTTGAGTAGAAATCTCATGAAAACTGAGCTAAAATATTCACATGTGGAGAAATTGGCCTTGATAGCCATTCAAGTTGTCCAACACTTTCGTCGCTATATTCTCTTGCACAAAACAACAGTGATTTCAAATTTCAAACCTATGATGTACATTCTTAGGAGACATTTGCTAGGGGGAAAATATTCTAAATGGATAGTTATACTGCAAGAATTTGATTTAGAATTTGAAAAATCTAAGTCTAAGAAGTCATTGATGTTTGTTGAGTTGGTATGTGACCTTCCCTATACTGAGACAAAAATCATGGCAGAGGATTCTCTTCCAGACGAATCACTCTTTCTTATTAGTACTTTAGATCCCTTGTATGGAGATATTATCGTATATCTTCAAACTCAGACTTTTCGGCCAGAATTAGCTTGAAATGATCATCATCGTATTCAGTACCAATCCCAACAATACACTATTGTTATCGATACACTTTATCATCGTGGTGTTGATTCCATATTTAAAAGTTGTTTGACCCACGAGGAATCTAAAAAGGCATTGAATGATTGTCATTCTGGAGCTTGTGGCGGTCATATGTCAGGGTTTTCCAGTGCCTAACAAAAATTGTGCGTTGGTTATTTCTAGATTTCGATGTTCAAAGATTGTATAACCGTAGTTCAGAACTGCCATAATTTCCAAGTTTACCATCGCAAAATGCATGCACCTCTAGCTCCTCTTCACCCAATCATTGTTGTTGATCCTTTTTCCAAATGGGGCATGGATTTCATTAAATTTAACCCTCACTCGGCCAGGGGGATGGGTATATTATCCTAGCGGTGGATTATTTTACAAAATGGGCCGAGGTGATGCCTACATATAAGGATGATGGCAAAACTACAACCATTTTTATATTAAACCATGTGATTTCTAGGTTCAGTGTTTCACAAGCCATCGTCACGGACCATGGTCGTCATTTTCAAAATTTTATGATGACCGAAATTTCTGCACAGCTAGGCTTGCATCATGACAGTTCTACTCCATATTACCTTCAAGTTAATGGCCAAGTAGAAGCTGTTAACAAATTTTTGACCACCATGATCAAATGGATTGTCGGAATTCCTATTGAAATTTCATGTTTCTTCTAGCCTTGTGGGCATACCGTACCTCAGCAAAAACATCAACTGGCTTTACTCCCTTCTAGCTGGTTTACAGTCTGGAAGTATTTTTGATGATTGAATGTGAAATCTCATCTTTGAAACTTTCAATCGAGTTATTACTAGCCACTTATGCAGAGGAGGAACCGTTTTTTATGCTTAGCACAACTAGATGAGACTCATCGTGATGCTGCACTAACTAGTGAGGCTCATAAGAAATGGGTTCAGGCACATTTTGATCAAAATGTGAATCCTTTTTCATATTCAAAAGGTGACCTAGTCTTGGTCGATGATCAAGAGCATGATAAACTAGGTGCTAGTAAATTCGAGCCCATGTGGCATGGTCCTTACATTGTAAAATGTGTATTAGATAAAGGGGCGTATGAACTAGTTGATTATGATGATGTTTCTTTGGGAAAGCCTAGAAATGGGCTTTAACTAAAGAAATATTATGCATGATTCATTCCGTGAAGATTTTGTACATTAATTGTATCATATTTTTTATCAGTGTGTGCAAGTTTAACATAATTTTACTTCTCCTACTTATCTTGTTACACTTTATTTGCAGATGTAGGCGCACCCTCAAACTTACATTGGCTTTGCCGATGGCGCTAGTCGTAGTACCCAGAATTTGTCTTCCGCGACTTGGGTTATTCACTCGCCCACTGATGAGTTAGTTTCTATTCATGGAAAATACCTTAGTCAAACAACGAATAACATCGTAGAGTATAGTGCATTGATTGAACTATTATATGATGTCATTTCATTTGGCATTCGTCGATTGATCATTAGGTTAGATTCTCAACTTATAGTATTACATTTAAACGATGTCTATTAAGTAAGAAGTCCAACAATGTTAAGAATTTTTTTGCGGGTTCATCTCTTGGAGAGACAATTTGATTACATCAAATATCAACACATTCCAAGACATTTAAACACATTGACTAATGCATTAGCTAATTATGTGTTAAACCGACATTTGTAATAGCTGTAAGAAAGAAAAAAATATTCATCCACATATTGAACAAGATAAACTAAGATAATAATAATAGTTTCCATTAGTCCAAATGTCTGTAAAAAGTGCGGCTTTACAAAATTCCTTCCAAAACATATGAGGCCCCATGGCCTTTATTATCTGAACATGTTGATATGAAAAATAACAAAATCTAGCCCTATGACTAGCAACTAAGCATGATGATAATTATGGTAGCAGAAAATGGTGGGAGCTACTCGACGTAGCAAGTGACTATCGGTCTAGGAACTCCCACAACACGCCTCTGTTACCAGAGAGGCAAATCATCAATCCCAGTCTCAAGGATGTCTAGAGTCAACCTCTAAAAGTTGTGGTCAAGCTCATTCAAGGCCTCTGTTGCATCGGGTTTTGGTACTGCAAGAGCTGTTGGCTAGTCACCCTGATTTTGAAAGCGTCATAATCCTATTGGTCTAATCAGGCCCACATCTGCATGATTATCAGATAGTTAGTTTTGGATGTCAAAAAACAAAAAAAAATGAAAACACTAAAACAACCAAAATGTGAAATTTTTACTTATGTCACTGCATTGCATCCTTGCTAGAAGTGTCATATCTAGATCACCTGTATAATCCATGCCTACATATGGAAAGTCCTCTATCATGATGATCTGACGTTCCATCCACCCAAAAAAATCAGGGGTGTATTTCACAACTGGTCCATCACCGTCGTGGCGTGCCATCAATGAAACTCACAAAAACATATGAGGATCTCGATGTCCTCCTACATCTACTAAAACCTGCTCTGGGACAAGAAGGGGAATCCTCTTTAGAGAAAACACGATCACATTGAAACCATACCCAAAGTTTTTGAGTTTTCTAGTTTTTTCCCTAGTTAGTTTCCCTTTGAGATTGACAACAACCCCTTCACACAAGTTGAATATGGTAGGCTGTGAACACTCCACGGAAATCTACATCTGAGCCTTAGACAACAAATGAAGTGCTGCAATCCCACACAATCGTGAAACATTGAAGGAAATAGTTCTCAGGGGAAGCCTCTCAATGGTTTTTATATCAATTTGCTCATCTTTGAGTTGAGCCCCTATAAAACAATGTTGCCTCAGATAGGTTGCAGTTGTTTCTCCACCTGGCCTTTTCCCACACAATGAGATGTATATCCCTATGCGGGAGAGCCCAATCAAGAAATATATGTCATCTACATCTATGGTAAGTCGTTGGTCTCCTATCACAAAGCACTGATCCTGAACGTCCCATGCTCTTACCATCCATGTCAGTAGATCTAATTTATCCTTCATGCCCTAGATCATCCAAAATTTGTTTAAACCATAATTTATTAAGGCCTTTAGTGTTTCCGGATCATTAAGAGCTTCCGCATCTTGATCCTCATGATCTCTTTCCCTCCACTCCATCTTGGCATGTCAAAAACCCCGAAAATAACAATAGGGGAGGTTTAGAAAACAATGTGAGAATTTTTTGCAAAAATTATGGCCATTTTACTTGTTTTTAAAAAACCCCCGGCACTGTGCACAACTGCCTCTGACGAACAAAGCACATTTGTACGATTTATCTGAAGAAAAACTGTGTAATTCATGGTTTTTCTTGTGTAAAAATGAGTTGGGGTGTGTTTTCCCAATGAAGGGTAACTGTGCACTCTCGAGGGCGGATTTTGAATTAAAAAATCTCCCCAAAAATGTCGAATTTACAGTCGAAAGCTAAATAAAAACAATGAAAATAAACATAACAAAAATATCTCTTACCTGGGGAATACAGTTCGTGATTTGGTCCACCGATTAGCTCAGAATCCACCTCTGATTTTTTTGGTAAAAATCCCTCTAAATTGGTCTCAAATGGTAAAAATCTGAAATGGTGAAAATGTTTTTACTTTTTGGATTTTTATAGGCATTTTAGGTCATTAAAATATTATTTTATGCTTTTGACCTTTGAAAATTCAAAATTTTGATGTTTTTACTATGTTTTTGGAGCAGTTATAATGATTTTTTGAGTTTAATGTGCATAACATAGGTTAAATCATAAAAATGAATCATTTTTGTGACAAGCGAACTTTTATGATTTTTTCGAGCTCTTTAAATTTACGAAAAAATGAAACCTTGGGGTCATCTTTTAAGCTATGAAAAGATTTTCGAGTACTTGACTATTCGAACTCGAAAAAGTAACTAAACAACTATCTATTTAGTATAAGTTTATCCCTTTTTCGGACTAAACTATACTATTTACGAAAAAGGTATACATTGACTAATCATGGTCAATAGAATTCTCTCCTATATTTTTTTACCCTTTTTCGGGCTTGAGAGACTAAATTTACGAAAAATGATATCGTAGAGTTTATTTATGTTTTTCTCCGCACTCCCTAAAAACTGAAAAGCACCGAGCTTTACTTCCTCTAGGCACGCTAAAATTTTACGTTGAAAGAGTTGAATGAGTTTTATTTTCTTTTCAAACTCTTTAAATATGAAAATGAAATTGAGTTATCCCTTCACTGGACTCATAAAATAGAAACAGTGCAAGACTCATCCATCATGATAGGACCGAACCACTCCTTCCTAGGGTTCATTAAAAATACTTCGAAGGACTCATCCGAAGGACGAGCTTATAGGACAAGAAAATGTTATCCTCCTCAAACTTGAAAAAAAATAAAGAGGCACTTTCCAGTAATGGTGGGGAAAATTGAGAAGAAACATTCATTTCTTGTATTTCATTAAAGGCAATATGTCACTCTTGAACATGACACTCCGTCACATTTATGTCTGGGTTGGGAGATCCATTTGTATCACAGTTAATTGAACCTCATTGAAATTCTTCAATTGGTTTTTGGTATTATCGTTGAGTCAAATGTTTCCAAGTCAAAGTGTCGTGTCGCTGATATGTTCAAGAGAATTCCAACCTCAGTCAAAATTGCCTTGCAATTTGTAGCCTTCAATTGCATCAGCCATCCCCGAGTCATTCCTGGAACACTCCAAATTTTTTCTTAAAAACTTGACATGAGTTTTGTGTCATAGGCCCTCCTGCAACAGGTCACTTTCTAACGACTTCAACTCACTATCTAGGAAGTTGATCTAGAAACCTTTGTTGGAAAAAATACTAAGAGGGGGGGTGAATCAGTATTTTAAAACTTTTATTATGATTTTTGTACCTTACTTTCCTCAAGTAAACCTGCGTATGTATGCGACTTTTATACGAACAACTAGAGTATATCCAGTAAAATTTTATTTTAGTTAAATATTCATTTTCGTAACTTAAACCTGTATATAAGTGATTCATCAGACATTTGATAAGCAGTAAACAAGTGCAGTAAGAATAGAATAAAGCATCGCACATAAGAAATACACATGAACACCAAGATTGAAGGTGAAAACCCAATGTGGGAGAAAACCATCGTTGTTGTCATCTTTGTCTTTAGTTTTATTATTATGAAAAACTTTTTACAATCTTGTACTAGCGCAGAATCATACCAGCATGCAGGCACCCACCTGTAGAAGGTTAAAACCTTCACTCTTTCTCCAGCTCCTACTGGAAGGGAGCTTCAACCCCCTAATATTGTTTACCAACACCCACTGAAAGGGAGCTCCAACCCCATGATATGACCTCCAACTACTACTGGGAGGATGATTCAAGTTCCTCACTGAAGGCTCCAACCCTCAGCACCATCGTGGACCATGTTTCATAAATTTTCATATTGGATCCACCCGCTTCAACACATTACAACCTGTAGGTCAATTTTCATCAAATTTTCAGAGTGTACCCATTGCCATCGTTTAATCCCAATATCATATATAAAAATTTAAACTGATCACTGGACCAAATAATTCAACCAATCATTGAATTACTGAATCAAACAACCACTGAACCAATCAATCACTGAACTAAACAATCACCAACCAAATTCTTCTTAAACATTCAAAACAATGAGATAATTGTAAACCAAAACATCAATACTAAACCCAAAACACTGCATTAACCTAATGAATCAACTGCAACCTTGATCAATAAAATTTAGAATATATACACTACTTTACTTTAGCAAATCTGCATGTATACACTACTTCATTGAAGCATACCTACATACATATCTCAAAACACTAAACCCTGAAAATGAATCAATGTCATTATGAAACTAACTCTGAGTCACACAGAATCATTGAATCATTATGTACTAGTTTCAAAACCATCATTGATCATTAATCACATAAAGCTAGTTGCATCATCATTCTTCAACAAATCAATACTCAATCAATTCAACTTCAGACATCACTATTAAACCCATATCAACATGAAGACTTCATTGATAGACATCAAAATCACAACAATATTGATTAGACAGATCAACCATCTTATTCAGTAGAAACCATAGCTTTCATACACGCTTATCATAAAGCGTTTCTGCTTGTATATGTGCTTTTCAAAAAGTAAACTCATGTACAGATCTCAACTTACTGTAGAATCGATATGCTATTATTCAGAAAAGCATCCACATGTGTACGCACCTTCTGAGACAAACCTGCATACAAATATGAAAACATAAACTTATAGATTTTTTGCGCATCAGAACTTCAGTCACACCCATATCATGATATTCAAAGTAATAAAAACACGCCAAATCATGGATCTAAACAACCCATAAGAAGATCATACAATACATAGTCATTTCAGGTTTATTGAGCCTGATCCATCATTGTATTACCAGGTGCATACTTATTTCAGATCAACCACTTATCAATAACCCATACCATGCATATATAATTTAGATTGAAGTATTCGTCCATCAACCTCACACATGCACACCCAAACACTTTGATCTTCATCTCCTTATGTAGCTTAGGCCTCAGACAATACCATAGGTCAAAAACACACTTAGTGTCGATGGTATTATTTGGCGGGATCAAATATCCGTTGACATGCTCATTACTATGAGCTAAAACCATGGTAAGGACCTTCGCATTTGGTAAAACATAGTGTGAAAACTATACATGACTTTTCTTCTACATACTTGCGTGTGTACATGACTTTGTTTCACTGAACTCATTTATATATTTTCAAATGCTCATCTTCATATTTTTTCTATCTCTGAACTGCATACTTTTGTCTAATAATTCTATCTCTCTATTCAATCACTCAGTCACCTCTGAATACATCCTGCATCAAGTAAGATTCCATTTATGTTTCCATATAGGAAAACACATACATTATAATGACAACAACTTTCTTAAGTACCTTAGAACCTGCATACCCTAATGCAAGGTTTCTCACCTTCGTTAACAGGTTCTCATCATTAACCTTCGATCAAATGATTATGTGAGTGTTTGACTGCAAGACATGTTTTCACACTTAATATATTGTACTAAGAGTACCTTGAGAACCATTTTCATTATTGGTGGTTTCTCTCGCACTTGTCAACGGTTTAGACTAGTAATCAAGTGGCTTCTACGATGTTCGACTTCTAGACATTCACTCGCATGGTTAGATTCATAATATGGATCGATAGAGATGGAGATAAAGACCCTGGATCTAGTTTTATCCATCCAGGCTACGAGGAGTTTTTTATTCATGATTGTGCATATAGATCCATGTGTTGGTGTGTTTGGTACATGAGTGTATGAAAAACACCGGTGCTTGGTAGGAGTGATTTCTAGCCTACAAGAAATGTCACAGGGAAAAAATGGGTTGTTAGATGGTTATTGAAGCATCATAACATGTAGAAAACTAGTTATAAAACATAGCATACTACAAAAAGAGGGGGAAACAAGAAACAACAAATACACATATAACATAAGCTCAATATCGAGTAAACGAACTAACAATACCAACGGAGAATAAATCCCCCTTTATTAGCCGCTGGTGGTAAAAAGAGGTGGAATGCTAAAACACTCACAATGAGTCCTTAGAGCCATGGAGCTCTAATACTCAAAGCAAGGAGGACTCTCCCTTTAAGCTGTTTTCAGGCCTCTCTCTTCTCCTCGAATGAGTGATCGGATATCAGACAACTGATGCACTTCTCCTTTGGGATTGAGATGTTGGATGGCCAACAAATGAATCACTTCACTCTCTTACCACTTGGACAACACACTGCTGGTTTTCTCATGGGAAATTTGGTCAACATAATAATGTGTTCTAAATTTTTCTTCTCATGGTGTTATTTTATAAGAAAAATTCAAATCTTCTTCCCTCTCTTGGTACAATTGTGGATAGCGACCCAAGAGTGGTGGTTGATTCCATTGTGTACTCACTTGAGGTCTCAAGGTGGCTCTAGGCGGCTTTCATTGGGCGGCCTCAAGTGGAGAACCTTCTTTCTGAAGTGTGCAAAGTGGTCCCGGATAGTGACCTTCCGCCATACCTAGGACCACGCGGATTATTGAGGGAAAGTAGTGGAGACCCGTGCTGCTATCAAAGAAAAGTGCGCATGGAGCACATTTTGTCAGTGTCTTCTGTGTTAAATTTGATAAATTTTCCTCTTGACCTTAAAGAAAGTTAAATTTTCTAGATTCTCTAATGTTTTTCAACCCTGTAAATCCTTCTACTTGAAATTTCATGATGTCTTTTCCTTGTCCAATTTTCCAGTGATAACAATTACCCCTAATGTGTGAGGTCTTGGAATAAATGTATAGCCAAAATACATTAGAGTTTCTGTTCTGTATAACCCATGTTGAGAGAGAGAGAGAGAGAGAGAGAGTAACTTGCGTGCAGCCTAAGGTTGGAGACCCCTTACTGTGAGTAAAAGAGGGAGCATGTTCTGTCAGAAACCTGCAAGAGATAGCATAATACAATAAATACAATTTTTCTACAAGGCGGGCATGTCCCATGCTTGTGATGCTTTGACTAGTTAAAAGCCTATCTGACAGATGAAGGTTTTGTCTATGTCACTTATATGGTAGTGATCTACTGCTTTGGTTGATGACGATGATTGCTGATGCCCTCAAGGGATTTTTTTCTTTGACGATAAGTTGAATGTAGTTCCCACATGCATAATCTTGGTATGTCATACTTTAGAATAAATTCTCATTGTATGCATCGGTGTGTGACTGGGGCCTTCCCGTGTAACCATCGCTGAAAGATATGCTTATAATGGCATGGGTCTTCAATGAATTCTGACAAAGTGCAATGGTTTTGAAGTACGATACCATCTTGACATGAAAGATTATGTTGTAGTCGAATGTCAGGAGGATCGATGACATCAATGAGAAATGATGATTCCCACAATGCCATCCGAGGATGTCCATATTGAGGTGAGGAGCCATCCAAGGTATTGCTTCCTTGTTGGAAAATGGTTGTTGAAGTCAACAAGAAGGAAGCCTCAACCGATCAAGAGAAATACTGATGCCAGGGACCAGGGTCTCTAATATGATAAGTTAACATGGGCATGATGGAGAGAAATGGCTGAAAACTGATGATGGGAATTAAGTGACCCAAGGTTGGAGCTTGAAGAAGTAGTTTGGCAGCAGTCATAACAATTTATGATGAGGAAATCCCTAGAGTCGGTAGGACGTCCAGGTTGGGTATGTTTTTGTTATGAATGTCGTGGTGGCTTTGTGTGAAAGGTGTGAAGCTCCGACCAAGGGTGATTAGGGACTACTGCCATGGCAGAAAAAGTGGATGGATGGGTAGGGGATGTTCACTTACCAAAATAATATAAAATGGGTTTGGATGTACAAACACAGAGACGGGTGCCCCAAAAACATGAAAATGATCACTCACTGATGATGGGAGGAAGGTGCTTTCGTTGAGGGTGGATGCCCCATTAGTTAGTCTCTGGGTGGGGGTGGTGAAGCGGATGGAAAATATCGCAAATGGGCTATGATGATGGAGGGATGGTAGGAAAAATATGAGATGCAGTGGTGTGTGTTCGATCTGCTTGTGAAAATGGTAGTATGGCAAAGGTATTTTATCGTGATATGGTAAAACTTGACTTGATGCATGATGGATGAATGATCATGAAGTGCTTCTCGTACTGGCGTGATATGGCCATGGCGTCATATTTTTTGATGCATGGTCTACTTGAGTGATGGATGCTATGGAGGGGGAGGATCTACCAACAGACGAGGATGTTTATGATGTGCAATGTGGGGAGATGATAAACATGGCCGGGTGTTTGGAACCTATGGTTTGTGAAGAAATGATGTCAGGATATGCAAAGCTTCTCTGGGACTCTATCATGATGTGGGCAGAATGATACCTGCTCTGGAACCTTCAGTGACTGGGGAAATATGTTTTTTGTCGTACTGTATAATACCTGCAACCAATACCCCAAGTGAAAGAATATTTTTCATTCAAATATATTGATAAATGTGCTAAATGAAAAAATGATAGGAGAGGGCATACCTGTCAGAACTGAAAAAATTATTTTTTTGGAGGCATGAATGTGTGAAGCCTCCTTTGGGCGTTATGAGGTGTTGATCATTGTGTTGATTTTGGTTTCGCAATTGGGCTTTCTAATCTCCCGTTATGGTCCTTCGAACAATTTGAAAAGCACAATATATAGGTCAATATAGCTCATTTCAGTTCATTTGTGTTTGTTTGAGAGTTGTGATGTCAGAGCTTGTTGTCGAGCCTTTCTTGCCGTTGCGGTTAGCCTGTGCACTAGGAATTCACACCGTTAGTGTTAAGCAGGCCCTTGAATGTCCAAAATTTCAAAATTTTTAGTTTTACTGCTGAGGGGTTTGTACAAATTAGGTTTGTATGGACCCTTACTTGTTTTTGGCCTTGACCGCGCATGCGATCTAGGTACAGGCACAGAGACCTCCACAGAAATTTGAGGATTTCCGCAGAAATTTCATGCCTATGGGTGTTTTTGCATGTGACTTCCACGTCTATCTGAGATATAGATGCATGATATATGCACCTGTCTGAGCAACAGGCATGTCGAAAAGCTAAGAAAAGTTTTTCAAATTTTTAATTTTTGATGTCAGTGATGTGTGTATGTTTGGTGACAGGATGTTGTGGAGAGAGAGAGAGATTGGTTGGATCTTCACATGGTGGTGGCACAGGATGCCAACACCTGCAGGAAACTGGCTCAGTGGGGTCTCCTCAATTTCCTTGAGAATGACCTCCTGAGGTCATAGGATCGCCTGTTGTGCTACCTGCTCCGTTGTTGGAACATGAGGCGCAAAGTGATGGTGTTGTGTGGGCATGACATTCCTATCCATCCAAAGACAGCTATATATTTTGTGAGTGACTTGCTACCTCAAGGTGAGGTGCTTCCTCACCCGCTCCCTCCTAGGAGGGTGGCTCTCTTTCATTGGTTGGCGCATCATTGTGGCGGGGCGCCCCTCTCAAATGGGTGCATCCTTATATATTCAATTACCGATCTAGCTGAGCGATGTACATAGGCTATGATCATGCAATTGATTGGGTTGTCGCCACCGTACAGGGCGTTTGGACCTCAGATTGATGTTCTACACTGGCTTCGGGCCAAACAATTCTTTAAATTCTCCCATCATTTTTATGATGGTACAGTTTCACAACTGGCGAAGGTCTGAATAAGATCTAAGCTGTTCACATATGCTATCATTTTGTGTAGCATTATGTTCGTTAGGGTGGTACTGCTGCGACCCATGGTGGTAGTTCCTATGGGGTTTCATCGGGACCCTCGGATGAGGCAGTGGGTGCCAGTGATGCCTCGAGGTGGAGGAGGAGAAGTGGGTCGCTATTGGAATGCGACCAAAAAGGCCTGGTTTGAGGCCAACCCTCATATGATCCTTGAGTATCTATACTTTGGTATGGACTATCGGGGAGATCTGGATATGGGTATTCCTACTCGGTACGTGTGGGGACCAGCAGGTATGATTTTTGTGTTTTTCTGCATTTACTGAGTATTTCTAATGTGTATATTTATATGTGTTTTGTGGTGACGCTGGAATTATCTTTGTTACTCTTGAAGGTGTGGGAGCGATTGGATGACCTACTGCTTGGTTGGTGGGACACCAACCCAACCGGAGGGTTCCAAGTAGAGGAGCTCAGCCCCATGCTGGGGGGCAGGGTGGTGATCTAGGGCAGTCTTAGGGTGGTGATCTAGGGCAGCGCTTCTGGGGAGGGTAGCAGCTCGGCTGCTGCTGAGTGTGCTGCAGCCATTGCTCGTGCCAAAGTGGCCGAGGAATGAATGGCAGAGATGGCAGAGCATCTAGCTATATTCGAGACTCGAGCCACTAACTTAGCAGATGCTTGGGGTCGAGTGGATAGGCTGACCTAGGGTATGATGACCCAAGGTTTCATCGACGATCTAGATGATGTCTGGCTGGAGACATTGATGGCTCGGGAGAGGGGCTATCTCCCAACTCTACGCCGTGTGGTGCTTTAATTTTTGGTTGCTACCCTAGTGTTGGCATTGGATGCAGTTGTGGGTCCAGGTGGCCCACCTGGTGGGGCTCAACCCTATAGACACTTTTTACTTAGGGAAAGCACCCATTATGAGGATTCGTCCTTTATTTTTTATGACATGTGTATATATATTTTGGCTGACCCGCGGGTCAGAGACATGACGTGTTACTTGTACTCACCCATATTTTTTGGTATATATATGCGAGATGTATTTTTTGCGTCTCTTGATGATGTGTCTTATGGTTATATTTTTTGATGGATGTTGTGTACCATTGATGGAGATATATATTTTTTATGTTTTTGGTTTTATGTATGATGGTTTATGCGAGATGAATTCTATTCTAGGATGTGGTTGACTATGCGATCTACTGTCTGTTTTTTATTTCTTGGTACATGTGTGAATGTAATATGATCAAATTGATGGCTTAATATTTTTGCACACAAATATTTTCTAAACATATGTGAATCTCGTACCTCAAATTATTGGTTTAACTGCGAAACCACTAACTAGGAATCAAGGTAGATATGTAGGTGGCATATGCCTTGGTTGAAAGCATCGCTCATGAGCCCGATGATGGCATCATTAATTCTGCTTGATTGTTGGTAGTTGATCTGATGCATACTCCATTGGTGAAGAATGAAAATCAATCAGGGTAGCACATGACCCAGGCGGCTTTTACTAAATTTTGAGACCGTCGCGATGCTCCATCAGCGCATCCAAAGTAATGGTTAGAGGGACGGTCCATCTGTGACACCAGAGCGCTATTTAGAACAAGTCTGTGATATTTGTGATCAAAAAACAAAGTTTGATATATGCATGTTATCTCTAGGGCTAAATCCACCTGACCCTTATGGGTAAAATTTCCTGAGGTAGAGCCCATTGACGGGGTTTCTTAGGCATGTTCCATCGGGCTTTGACAAGATGTATTCCCCCTTGAGGAGACAATGTTTTATGACATAGGGACCTTTCCACAAGGTTTCAAAATTTTCGGGCCTTAGGGCTTCTTTCGCAACATCATAGCGGAGGAATAACTCCCCCTCGGTAAATGATCGAGGGGTAATGTTACGATCGAACGATGCTTCCACCCACTTTTTATGGGCCTCGTTGTGTTGGAGCGACTGTCATCGAATTTCGTCGACGATTTATAATTGTACTAAGCATTGCTCTATAGGTTGGGTGTCATCGAGGAGTTTGATGGCGGTGTGTAAGTTCAGGATCTCGCGTTCTATGGGAATCAAGGCTTCGATCCCGTACACCAAGTGGAAGGGTGTGAATCCTGTTGAGTTTTTAACTACTGTGTGGTATGCCCACAGGGTGGAGAAAAGCATGTGGTGCCTGTTTATTTTGTGGTTCTTCACCATACGTTGTAACATCATTTTGAGTACTTTGTTCATAGCTTCTACCTGTCCATTGGATTGGGGGTAGTATGGTGAAGCAAATTCATGTGTGAATCCGAGGTCATGAGATAGATCCCAGAAAATCTCGTTTTCGAAGTGTTTTCTCTAGTTGGAGACTAAATCTTTTGGTACACCAAACTAGGAAATGACATGGTTGAACAAAATCCATTAATCAGTTTCTGTCGTGTTGTCGTATGTGGGCATGGCCTCTGCCCATTTGGTGAAATAGTTGACGGTTGCAATAATGTATTTGTGGTTGCCTGATGACGTGGGGTTGCAAGTCATGAATTCGATCCCCCATTTTCAGAAGGGACCAGCTACTATGACTGGGTGAAGGGGAGTGGGTGGTGCTCTTACCGTGTGAGTGAAGCATTGAAATCGCTCGCATCATTTTACTACTGAGATGTAGTCATGAAATAAAGTGGGCCAAAAATATCCTGCCCGCGGAACTTTTTGGGCAGTAGCCATTCAGGAGAGGTGGCCACTACAAGCTTCGATGTGACAGTCATTAAAGGCTTTCTTAACTTGGTCATGAGCGAGGCATCGATGTAAAATGGTGTCGATGCCCTACTGATAAAGGACTTCTCCCATGAGGAGGTATCGGGGGGCTTGGTGGCGTATGTGCCTACGGTCGTCGCGAGTGAGCTTTGGTTTGAACTTTTGGGTTCGTAATAATAAGAGAATATTTTCATACCAAGGGTCGTCGATCGTCACTAGGAAGAGATGTTTGTCCGGTAGTGAATCGTTGACTGGGGATCCTTTGGTCTGACTTGGGAGGTCACCGATGAACTTCGCTAGAATTAAGGCCTTCTTGCTTTTGGGGGAGCTAAAATGTAAGTCAAAATCTTTCAATATAACTATCCAGTGAGCATATTTATGGTTCATCAGATGATGGGTGAGCAGATATCTCATGGGGTTGATATCTGCAACTACTATGGTAGTCCTTAAGATAATGTAGTGGCGAAGTTTCTGGACTGCATGTATTAATACTAGGGAAATGTTCTCTTCAAGCTCATACCTTAACGCAGGGACTGATAAGTTTTTGCTAATGTAATAAATTATGTACTCTTTACCATCGAGGCCCTCTTGGATTAACACTTCGGCCAAAGCGGTTTCAGACGCTGATAGATACAGGGTGTAGTCTTTATCGTAGTTTGGTAGACTGATCAATGGTGCTAAAGATAATGTGTATTTCAGCGCCTCAACTAATTGTTGGGCTTGATCATCCCATTTGAATGGGATGTCTTGATGGAGAAGGCATAGGAATCCCTGAGCACAAGTGGCATAGTCTGGGATGAAGCGTCTCAAAAAATTGGCCTTTCCCTGCAAGCTTTGGAGTTGCTTGAGGGTTCGAGGTGGTGGTACCTATTTGATAGCTTGGACCTTGAGGGGGTCCACTCTAATCTCTTGTTGGGACACAATAAAACCTAGAAGTCATCCTGCAGTGACACAGAAGAAGCACTTGAGGGGATTCAAGCACAGGCTGTATTGCCAACATCGTTGAAATACCTGTAGCAGATCCTTGAGATGATCAGATCACTTTTTGGATCAAACGATGAGGTTGTCCATGTAGGTGAGGATGAGGTGTGCCAAGTCACGAAATATATAATTCATGGCCCGTTGGAAAGTGGCTCCAACATTTTTAAGGCCAAATGGCATAACCTGATATGCGAACGTGCCCCATGGGGTGGTGAACACGGTCTTGTACTAGTCAGTGTGCCATATTTGGATTTGATTATACCCAGAGAAACCATCCATGAAGGAGAGGGCATCATGTCCTGAGTAAGCATCAATAACCTGGTCGATGAATGGGATAGGGTAATTGTCCTTTGGATAGGCTTTGTTCAAATCACGAAAATCGGTACAGATGCGAATAGTGCCCTGTTTTTTCATGATGGGAACAGGGTTGGAAACCCATGATGTGTAAGCGATGGGGTAGATAAACCCATCTTTGTGAAGCTTATTGATTTCTCGTTTAATTGCTTCTGCCTTTGATGGGTGCAGTTGATGTTGTTACTATCGAATGGTGGTACGTCAGGCCAAGTGTAAATGTGGTGCTCTACTATAGTGGGACTAAGCCTTGGCATTTCTGAGTACTCCCATGCGAAGATATCTCTATAATCTTCCAATAAATGGGTGTAAGAGGTTACTTATTCTAGGGAACATGTTGCCCCCAACGATATTTCTTCGAATTTCTATGGATTTCGAGAGATATTCACCTTGATGGTAGGAGAAATGTTTGACATGTTCCCTTCTTCGAACGTGTCGGGTACCAGAATGGGATTTTTGAACCAATTTAATTTCCCAGTTGGAAGGAAATATTTTTATTCGATTGCATAAATCTCTTGGGTTCCTGGATTGTTAGGGCCGAAATTTGTTTCAGGAATAAAAAATGATAGGTGATGCATTGCATCCCACGAATAATTTGGTTCTATCATGGCCTCAAGAATATCCTCATCTGAGTGGTATAAGGATCCTAAATGGGATTGAGCCTATGTAAGGCCGTGAGGAGGTGGTTCAGTCCTCACGGAACTGGTCAAAATACATGAATAAGATTCCATTGTCGATGTGGTGGAACTAAATGTGGTCGACAGGGTACAAATGAATTGGGTTTGCACCATTGTTGGGACAGCTACTCTCATATCTGTAGAGGTCTCGACACCTATGACTAATGAGCAGAAAACACGAGTCATGGTTCCGATACACGAAGATATGAATCGCATATGATGTATCGTGTCATCGGAATTTGGTGGGGGAGGAATTTCCATCGTGGCAGCTTGCGTGAGAGAAAGTCTAGGTTTCTCACGAGGCGTACCAAGAGTACTCGCACTTTCGTAGATTTGGAAACTTTTCTTGGTGTAGAGATGCCTGAATATTTCCATTAGGGGCATGCCTCTCTCATGGTTATGGCCGGTGCAAATGGTGCATGGTACCATGGTGCCTATCGAGTAGATGGTGTGAGAACCAACTCTACTCTTTATCCCTAACGTGGATGATTGGAAAGGATCAGGTGTGGAAGAAATATTTCGTTGTTTCCATCTCCGATTTTTTGGTTTTGGGAGGTCCAAATCCTTTGGGGGGACTAGACTCAATGCTTCTCTTGACGCTCTTAACCTTGGGAGGTGCTCACAATTCATTGTATGGTGAAAATGTGTGCAGATCCTTTAATAGAAGTGTGTGATTTTCTCTTAATTGGAGAGATGCTTCTGCGGGATAGGGGAGACCATGCAAAAGTTGTTCGTGAGGTGCTTCACTTCCTTACAAGGATTGACCGGCTAGTCAATTCTGTCGCACAACCTACATGCCGCCATAAACTGGACATGAGTCCTGTTAGGCTGGGGCATATTTTTTACTTGCCCAATGTTTTGGTATTGAGATGGGGTAGGCTTCCTAGGGGCAGTCTGCCTTACATTAGATTCTCTAAACTCAGGACTGACGATATATCAGCAGTGCGTTTCTAATGAACGTATGTTGTAAATTAGTGGGCGCACTCGAGCAATATAAGTACAGTGTTGAGCATGATGGTTTCCCTGACATACTATAAAAGAATGTATTTTGTGGGTATTCCCTTCCCTCAGAGCTAGTGAGGCGATTGGATACCATCTGCGAAGTGATTCTAGGTCTGGGCATTTGGCGACCAAATGGTTACGTGCGTTGCATAACACACAGGTTGGTATACTCCATGGAGTGTGGTTGGGTGTGAATATTTGTCTCCCAACTAGTCGCTTTTATGCTAACATAAAGAGGATGGATGTGCTTGTCACCTCCTCTTATGTTGTTGAGCTTTCCATGGATTCTGTATCTGAGCCATCTTCTAGGGAGAGGCAAATTATGGTCGTGCGTAGAATGGTTAATGCTAAACGAAATCGAGGGATGTAATGTCAATGACATAACGGGTGATCGCCACCACATATCTGACACAAATGTTGGATTGCTAAAAGGTCGGCATGGTATAATGAGTTAACTGGATACCATCTTTGAAATAGCTCCGAGGCTGCACATTCGGTGATGAAATGATCACGTTCGTCGTAGAGCGCACAACGTTGGACAAGGGGAGGGGGGAAAAACATGCATCTTTCTAGTGACTACCCTGCCTCTTGAAGGTATAATATGACTCGAGGTTCTCCCCCATTTGTCTGCATGGGGGGATCCTCCTGATATGATTGTTATAGGGCATGTAATGCATCCGTACACTAGCACATTTTGCCCAATTTACGACGGCCAAAATGTCACTCTTGCAACACATAGACATCCTAAAAGCGACATTTTGAGGTGGGGAAAAATGTCGGTTCTCCTAAAGTTGGAATTCTGACACTTGACTTAAGTGTCGGTAGAGTGACGCTAATTATGACGCTTTTTTTTGGTGTCGCATATTTGACATTTCAAATTGGTCGTCGCTCTTCCGAAATTTATAAGAATCGCAATTTCGACGCCAACGAACACCATAACTGACATTATATGCATCACTCTTCCGATGAACAAATGCGTCACTCTTCTAACGAACACAAGCGTCGTTAGTCCAACGCTACACAATACCCCAACCAGCGCCTCTAAGCACCACTCTTCCGACCAAAACAAGCGTTGCTAGTCCGACGCTATACAATTCCCCAAACGACGCCTCTAAACGTCGGAATACCGACAGAAACAAAGCATTATTTAAAAAAACCTAAACATCGGAATACCGACAACAACAAAATATTATTTAAAAAAAAATAACGTCGGAATACCGACGACACCAAAACATTATTTAAAAAAAAAATTTCAGAGACGTCTTCTAGATGTTCCTTCAAGATATGGTTCCAATATTCACGAATGCTTCTATAAGAGTTTCAACAAAAGGTCTTCAAGATGTTAAACACTTCACAAACATCCTTCTATGGTTCTTCAATACACCAGCCTCAAAATGCATAAAGGATCAACTCCAAGTAGCCTTCAAGGTCTGTAGTTATGTCAAGTTCAAAGGGTTTCCAAGCAACCTCAAAATTGTCTGCAAAATAAGTCTTTTCATACAAGGCGTAACTGTGCCTTTAACAAGGGTCTGCAATCCAAGTCTTTGATTTGGTGATCCGAGCCTCCCACAGTCAAGGATCAAAAATAATATTCCATAATAAGTAGACTACCCAAGAATTGAAATTATGGTCCTTACAATTCAGCAACAAGTTTGATCTTTAGCCTAGGAAATTTAGCCTAACAACTGTGTTTCCAAAGGATGAGCCTTCAACCAAGTTGTCAAGGATCCTAGATCTTTAACTATTCAATAGACTAAGTTTTTCCAAACTCAAAGTGTCACTTCCCACTGCCTCTCCACATGACCGGATATGAGTATAAACTGATATTTCCCACATATTTGAGCCACGAAAGGATAAAGACCAAAGTCTATTGTCCGAGATGAGCTAAGTAGTTATGTATGGAAATAAGTCACTGCACATTTTTAGTAGAATCTCTCCACAGATCCGAGCCTAGGAATATTATAGATCCACTAAACTGAGTTGTATTTATCCTTCACACACATCCGAGTTGTGAGATGACACAATCCTGAAACCAATCTTGATTGGTCTGAGGTGTAAGGAATTGTTTTGAGGTCTATAACCCTTATCTGAGTTGTTGGAGACAGTCTAAACGAAATAAGTTTTTCCTTTGTACACAGAAATGAGTTGCAATGAAGACTCCCCACATATCCGCAGAATTATTCCTCCTTGGCCTCCTCAAACTATGATCTTCCTTCCTACAATCAAAGGGCACAGGTGGTTTTCAAGGTTTGAGCCTGTCTCTAAAATATTCATTAATTTTCTTGAGTTGAAATGGAGCGTAGATTTATATTTATAGTTGTGTGTCCCTATGAAGAGACATGATAGTTGGGTGTGTCAAATCTGATTTTCCTCGATATTTTGATCTTTTATGATTTAGAAAGTGTACTATTTTTTGATAATCAATATTTCAAAAACCTTGACCATTGGCACAGTCTAAATGCTTTGGTAGCTGCAAAACTATCCCCAAACATAGAAAAATGGAGCAAAAAGGAGTCAAAATTAACAAATTGGCATAATTCACAGTTCCCACATTCCTATATCCTATTAGTTGCAAACACATCATTGGCACACGTTTAAGTTCTGCATTATGATTTTGAGAAATTTAGCGTTCTAGTTTGGTTACAATATATTGCAATATGTTATAGATCTGGACAGTTAAATACGTTATGGTTTACCTGGTGTTTGGTCTTGCAATTTATATTCAAAAGAAGTGAATGATGGTCAAGGAATTTGATACAGAGTTTTTCCGAGTACACTTTATCTTCATAAGCATTTATGGCTAAGTTGTATAAATGGAATTTATGTTTTGATGGTCTGAATATTATCTAACGAAGGTTTTGGAAGTAAATTTGGATCGTGACAATTGGCAATTATTCATCAGACTATGCAGTAAATGTTTGATATTGATTTTCGTTGGATATCAAATAAAAGGATTTAGGATAAGGATTATCCAAAGTCACATTTTTTTAAGGCAATTAAAACATGTTAAATTTAGTAGAAATTTCAATGTATGTTCTGGTTATAAGGGATTAAATTTCAGGGTATAATTTCTCCATGGATTTAGATGTCTTGTAAATTGAACTTCGGTTTTTTTTCAAGTGGGACTTTGACTTTTTGTTTCACCCAACTTATGCGAAAATGATTTTTTTAGAGCAATTTTGGATAGTCCTTACTGTGCCAGCTACAACGTAGATGCAGATATAGTAGAATTTTCAAGCTCAGATCTAATATCAAAAAGCTCGAATCTGTTACAGAGAAGTATAGTGACCATACATCAAACCTGTTGTTCCTATTCGGGAGAAGTTGAAGTGCACACTTAATTGATGACAGATCATTGTCCAAAAAAAGGATCTGTGCACAATTACAGATTGGAAAACTCAGTGTTGAAATCTCGTCATTGCAAAATTGAATAGGAGCCAGAACAAGGATCAATTCCTCGATATTCCGTCTCATAGAATTCGAACCAGATCTAAATAATAAATGAAACCAACGAAAAAATTATGTTATTGATCCAAATATGTGTAATATCCGAGCTTCTTATCTACTAGGGGTATGTGTCTTCCACTTGTCTAGACTTGAGTGATAACCCAGCCCAACCAATAACGTTGTAAAATTTTTTACCATGACGAATTTGTTTTGAGTTGGTCAATGCATACATAAATTATATCACTGTATGCTAACAATAGTCACATTGAAAAATCTTGGTGGAGAGTGGTAGACCCCAGAAATGTGATAAAAAATCACCCGTGGATGCTCCTTACACTGTTGTAAGCTCAAATTATGCAACTCAGACCTGTAGCCTACATTTGTGAAGCTTGGATACCTGTAATAGCTACGGGGCTCAAACTTAGCATTCTCGAACTTGTGGAGCTACAAGGATATACTTGGTTTCTTGTCAATAGACTTGGCACATTACTTGGCATACTTGTATAGCACTCAATTAATAATTCAGGTCTTGTCATCATTGTTCATACAATGAGAAATATGCAAGGTTTTAGAGTTACTATGTATTATGCAGGTTACTCAATGAGTAGAGTATGATCCATAGAAACAAGGAAAGAAATATTGTGAGCGTTGAGTTATTTTAGGAAGTTTGGGGGACTTAAAGAGCTACCTCAAAAAACCAAAAACCAGGAACTACTCCAGATTAGCCTCTTTCAAGCATAACCATGCCACTATTGTCAATTAAAATTAGGTTCAAACCTTCACTATCTGAGAATTGTAATTTTTAGAGGGTTTCTTCGAGATCAAATCTCAGAGTTAAATGTGCAGAATTCCAACAGTCATTTAATAAAGAGAATCAAGGTTGTAATTACAATTTGAAACTAGCACATGGTTACTTATGTAGAAAATTGGTAGTATTTAATGGAACCCTAGCATATGGTTTTCTTTTAAAATGAAAAATTGGAAGACTGTCTGGGAAATAAATAATTCCAAACAACAAGTAGTTGGGGTAGTTCATGAAATAGCTACCTTTTCCTCATGAGATAAAAATGGAATCTCAGGGAGGAAAATGGGTTTTGTATTTTTCCTAGAAAAGGAGGTATGAATGCAAGCAGGACGTTGTTTAAGAGTATCTCGAGCTGGGCAGGTGCCAATGGAAGGCAATATAGGCTTAACAACACATGCTGGATAGTGATCCAAATGCATAAATATATGGTTTCCTAATACTACGGTCTACTGCTCGGTGAGGAGCTCAGGGGTGGGAAGAGGACGTCATCGCCTTTTCCCATTGGTTGGGTGGACCAGATTAATCTTTCGGTATTGAGATAAGTATTTCAATGTTGCCTTTAACAGTAGATATGTATCTGTGTTTAAATGAAAAGGAATTTGAATGATATGTTATTATCCTATCTACTATTTACATTATGATTAAAAGCACTATATATTTATGTATTGCACACTTGCGGAGAATTTATACTAACCTAAGTAAGATGAAAAGTATTGTGGAGTTTTGTATTATAATCTTATAGAGAATATAGGCTAACCTATTTATGACAGTAAGCATTAATAATATCTATGATGAAATATTATAGAGAAGCCATTGATAATTTCATTAAAATTATCGATAGAGACTACATGGATGAATAACTTGAGAAATTGGATAATCTTTATTTTCAGTTGTTACAAATAGCATAAGACAAATAATCTTTCGATTTATTGAAGAAATTGTGTATTTAGTTGTTTGAGCCCAGGTTAGCCTTTTATTAACACCTACTCAATTATTTCTATGTTAATATCAAAATTATGTATCAACACCCTGTGTGAGGGTGTCATGACCTAATGTTAAATCAACACTTAATTGAATCTGACCAATGCGAAGTGGAAAGACTCCTCTTCAACAATACTGGGCAAGGACATGGAGATTGAAGGTAGGAACTCCTCAATTAATAACTTGAAACTTGGCATTTATCCAGTACGTAGGCAAGTAATATAGGCTAATAAATTCAACTACAAATGATAATTGAACCTTGTCGGGAGGGTTAGATGAAACCCTATTCTAAATTTCCCGAGGAACACAAATATGAATGCAAAACTGATAAAAAATGATAATATTTCTATTCCTGCAATTTGTAATAATTAATATGAGGGAAAATATTAAGTCCTGGGAGGTATTTACAAAAAACGAGGAACTAGCCTTCTAGTTAAAGTAAATTTTGAAACATAAATAGTAGAACATTCATTGAAAACATCGGAGAAAATTTAACCAGAATTCCTCCTTCTTCATCTTGAATAGTATTAAAACATTAATAAGTCAATAAAGGCCAGTAACTAAATTTCTTAGATACAAAATCAATATTATTATCGAATGTCCTGTACATGATGGTTACATAGCCACAAGTGGAAATTAATATTGGAAATAACTAGAGCCATAACTGAATGTATCAACATGGAAAAGAGTCGGGAAACCCTTGAGGGGTATGCCCTAAGTCCCACTTAGATAATTATGCACCAGGGTTGTGGGAGAACCTGCACAGAATAAAATGGTCTCTATAAACCCTAGAAGAATATACCATAAACGAGTTTAAGAACAGGAGGCCAAGAAACTTACCGACATCGACGACATCTATTATGGCTTCACTATATGGATTTTTTAGTGGCATTGTAACCAATGGAGAGCAAGGAATGCTGGAAAAAGAAAATAAAATAGAGCCATTAATCAATAGTTCAAAAAGGTGAATTAACTTTGTAACATTTGTACATACTGAATAGGGAATCCCTGTAGCGAACCCCTCCAGGACGAGCCCAACTTTGTGAAAGAGAACTTCTTGAGACTGTTCTAACTGCAAATTTAAACAAGTGTTAATGCAAGCCAAAACCATGTACAAAGGAAAACTAGAAATATTTTCATACTCGCATCAAAGAAAATAAGGGGCAGTGCAACCAATTCACATTAGCAAATCTTAGGAAACAAAAGAAACTGAATTGATACCGGTTGTATCAGTCAAGGTCATTACTCCTTACTTAAGACACCTTAAGTTTCTGAATTGTAAAGTATTACCAAGGTAACCATCGGCAGTAGGTCAAAAAGGTCACACCAGGTCATGGAGAAAAGGACCCCAGGGCGACAAAGAAAGAACCTACACAGATACCTCTGTGTTAGTGTAGTTTGAATTGTAAAAGAACTTACAGGGAAAAATTACTCAAAACTATTGATGGCATATCATCTCGGTTCAATACTTGTGCAAGAAGCATTATCATCAGACACAAAACCTTGGCCTCCTGAACCAGTTCACGGGAAGGCAGAACCATCAAACCCTCATTAGAATTGACAAAATGAGCTCGGGATGCAACCCTGGGGGTAGGGTTCGGTACCTCAACGAACTCCTTTAGTCCTCGACAATTCGATCATGGAGGAGAAATCCATTGGCTCTTAGGTGGCCAAATGTCCTCACATCTAAGAATTTTCTAGAATGATGTACCTCGGGGATTAAAAGAGTGTTAAATACAGTACATTGGTAGCATTAACAAACAACCCACGATCGTTTAACACCTGGCGTCAGACTAGATCATGACAGATCATAAAAATATACCAATGATATATGAGTTGAACTTATAATAAACTCATATGATCAAACATTAACCTAAGTTTGTAAATTAATGAGTCTACACCATGGTAATTATGCAATTATACAATGAAATTTAAAGTTATAGAAGTTTATGACATGTTTTGAAACTGACATAAGCATTCCTCAACTGACATATACAATTGAGCATGTTGTGGATAGAACCTTTGAGAAATATCGTAAACCTGTATGTGATTGTTACCCTTACATTTGGTACGAGAATGGACCAATGTTAAAGGATGATGATAAGTAAACAAACATCCTCGTATCCTCTTTTTTATTTTGAGGGGACATGAATTACATTGGGTCATGCATGGAGATGAACCTTACTTTATTCCTATGAACTTAGATGCATTTGTCGACATTAGAAGACCATATTGTTTCGCTTTGAAATAAAATATGTGGTGGATAATTGGGGGAAATGTGATTGTCCATAAAATGTAGATCGGATTTGGGGACCTTGTGGGTTTTTTCCTTCAACCCAAGCAGTGCTTGGAGGTGGCATTTGAGGGGTTAGTGGACACAAACCTAATATGACCAAGAATATTAGTGTTTGAGCACCTATGCTTTGGGAGAAAGGCTTAGGGGTTCTAGGAGTTAAGGGGTTTAGGGGTTTAAGCATCAGGGGTTAATGGTAAAGGGTAAAGGGTTAGGGCATAGGCGATTTATGGGTTAAGGGGTTGAGGTCTAGGGGGTGTAGGGGTTAGAGGGTAATGACAGTGGTTAAGGTCTTCAAGGGTTAAGGATTAAGCACCATGGGCTTAGGGGTTAGGAGATTTAGGCGGTTTAGTGCTTAAGAATTATGGGATATAGGTCTCAAAAGGTTAAGGGGTTAAGGGTTAGGGCTAAAGGGTTAAGGGTGAGATTTAAGATGATAAGGGGTTAGGGCTTAGGGGCTTCAAGGATTCTAAGTTAAGTGTTAGGGGTTAAGGGGTTAGTTTCTTAGGGTTTAAGGGATCAAGGGGTTATTGGGTTGTGAGTTATGACTATAGGGGTTAAGGGATTATGGCTCTGGGTTAAGGGGATAGGGAATTTAATGATTATGGGTTATGATAATGGGGCCCCTAATAAGCTTATCACAACTATTGGGGGTTCCCCTTTCAATTTATCTCTATGCCTTCCCTCTAGGTCTCCCTCCCTTGATATGGCCTCCCTCACATGATATGACCTGAATGCGTCTCATGTGGCGCCCTCACATGGCACGACCTGACCCGTCCAAACAAAGGCATGAGGGATCAAACGGAAAACAGATCGCAAAAACATGAAAAATGCACACGGGTGGTCACAACTTAGCATTTTTTATACGAGCACCCTCACACGACTCGGCCCGACCCAACTCGCCTGAACGTGTTTCCTTAGGCGCCCTCACATGACCCAACCTCACACGACCTGAACTAACCCGACTCGACCTCACATGACCTGACCTGACTCGACCCAACCTGACCTGACCCGACCTGACCTGACTTGACCCGACCTCACCCTCACACGGTTTTGTCATTATTCCGAAATAAAAAATTATAAGGGTTTTAAGGACTGTTATAAGGGTTATGGGAACAATGAGTTAGTAGTTAAGGGATTAGGGATTAGGGTATTAGGGGTTAGGGTAATAGGGGATTAGGGATTAGAGGTTTAGGGTTTAGGGGTTAGGAGAATAATGAGTTAGTGATTAAGGGGTTAGGAATTGGGGGCTTAGGGGTTACGGGAATTAGGCACATTTAGGGGTTAGGGGAATAATGAGTTAGTGGTTAGGGGATTAGGGATTAGGGTTAAGGGAATAATTAGTTAGTGGTTAAGGGTTTATGGATTTGGGGGATAGGGGTTAGGGGATTTAGGCACATTTCAGGGTTAGAGGTCGAATAATGAGTTAGTGGTTAAGGGATTAGGGATTGGGGGCTTAGGGGTTAGGGGATTTAGGCACAGTTAGGGGTTAGGTGAATAATGAGTTAGTGGTTAAGGGATTAGGGATTAGGTATTAGGAGGTTAAATGGGTTAGGGGTTGCGAATTAGGGTTTAAGGGGTTGGGGGTTAAGGGGTTAGAGGTTTAGGTTTTATGGGGTTAAATGGGTTATGGGTTTAGAGGTTTAGGGGGTTAGGGGATTTAGAAGTTAAGGATTTTAGGAGTTAGGGTTTAGGGGGTTAAATGGGCTAAGGTTTTAGGGGTTTAGGGGGTTAAATGGGTTAGGGGTCAGGAATTAGGGTTTAAGGGTTTAGAGGTTAAAACGGTTAAATGGGTTAGGTTCGGGTACCTAACATACCTTGTCACTCCCTCCTAGCACACATAGAACTTGCTAACACCTAGCATACCTTGTCGGGTCATGTGAGGGCGCCTAGGAAACACGTTTGGGAGGGCCAGTTCGGGTCATGTTATGTGAGTGTGCCCATTAAGGAAACACGTTCAAGTGGGTCAGGTCGGGTCAGGTCGTGTGAGGACGCCTAAGGAAACACATTCGGGTGGGTCGGGTTGTGTTGTGTGAGGGTGGTCGTATAAAAAATTCTAAGTTGTGACTGCCCATGTGCCTTATGTATGTTCATGCGAACCATTTGTCGTTTTCTCCCTCATGCCTTCATTCATGCAAGTTGGGTCATGTCATGTGAGGGCGCCCAAGGAAATGCGTTCAACTTGGGTCGTGTCATGTGAGGGCGCCCAAGGAAACGTGTTCAACTTGGGTTGGGTCAGGTCATGTGAGGGAGGTCGTATCGAAAATGCTAAGTTGTGACCGCCCCTATGCCTTGTGCATGTTTTTTCAACCCGTTTGATGTTTTCTCCCTCGTGCCTTCGTTCGAGCAGGTCAGGTCAAGTCAGGTCGAGTCATGCCTTGTGAGGGTGCCCAAGGAAACGCATTTGGGCGGGTCGAGTCGTGTGAGGGCACCCAAGGAAACGCGTTAGGGTCGGAGGATTGTAGATCCTTGCATTGATAAATTTAGTTTCTTGGCTTACAATGCAGTCTAAGTAATGGTTCATTTTGTTCATACTTCGTTCTGACATGTTGGAGGTGTTTTCTTTTATAGATTACATTCAGCTACCTAGTGCCCATACATGACTTGATAAGAATGGAGACTTGTTTTCTTCTATTTTGAGTTGTTTTTGGAAGGCATTGATGTTGGTTTTTTCATAAAGGAAAGAAACATTGATGTAGGTTTAAGGGGTTAGGGGCTAAGGGTTTATAGGTTTAGGGTTTAGGGGGTTAAATGGGTTAGGGGTACCTAGCATACCTTGTCACTCCCTCCTTAGCACACCTACAACTTGCTAACACTCCCTATCACACACTATTATTCATGTTGGTTGTTTCATAAAGGAACACAACATTGATGCAATTTGTTTACCATTGTTTGTAATCAAGAAAAATCCAACCAAATTACCCAACCCGCCCCAATCCGCTCGAACGCGTTTCCTTGGGTGCCCTCACACGACACGACCCAACCTAACCCGCCCGAACATGTTTCCTTAGGTGTCCTCACACGACCCAATCTGACTTGCACGAATGCGTTTCCTTGGGTGCCCTCACACGAACCGATCCAACCCGCACGAACACATTTCCTTGGGCACCCTCACACGACCCAACCCGAACCGACCCGACACGACTGAACACGTTTCATCAGGCGCCCTCACACAGCATGACCCGATTGGACCCAACCCAAATCGAATGTGTTTCCTTGGCGCCATCACATGACTCGGCCTGACTCGACATGCCTAAACATCGATTAAGGCATGACGAGGGAGAAAACGACAAACAAGTTGCAAAAATGTGCACGAGGCACACGGGCGGTCACAACTTAGCATTTTTTATACGACCTCCCTCACTACATGATCCAACCTGAACGTGTTGCCTATGGCACCCTCACACGACACGACCTGACCCGCCCGAACAAGGGCATGATGGAGAAAACAGAAAATAGATCGCACAAACGTGTAGTATAAGGCACACGAGCGGTCACAACTTAGCATTTTATATACGACCAACCTCACACGACTTGACCTGCCCCAACGCATTTCCCTGGGCACCCTCAAACGACCCGCCCCGACTCGCCCGAATGCGTTTCCTTAGGCGCCCTCACACGACTCGACCAGAACCGACCTAGCTCAATCGAATGTGTTTCCTTGGGCATCCTCACATGACCTAATCCACCCGAATGGGTTTCCTCGAGCGGCCTCACACAACACGACCAGAGAAGACTCCCCCGGATGCGTTTTCCTGGGCACCCTCACATGACATGACCAGACTCGACTCGACCTGCCTGAATGTGTTTCCTTGGGCACCCTCACATGACATGACCCGACCCGACCCGCTTGAACATGTTTCCTTGGGCAACCTCACATGACACGACCTGATCGAACCCGACCCGATCCGCCCGAACACGTTTCCTTGGGTGCCCTCACACGACCCGACTCGACCCAATCCACCCGAACACGTTTCCTTAGGAACCCTCACATGACCCGACCTGACCCGAACTGACCCGACCCTCCCAAACGCGTTTCCTTAATGAGCACCCTCACACAACCCAACCTCACATGACCCAACCTGAAACGACCCGACCTGACACAACCCGACCTGACCCGACCCAACCTGACACGACTAAACCTGAAACGACCCGACTTGACATGACCTGACACGACCCCACCCGACCCGACTCGATCCACCCAAACGTGTTTCCCTAGGTGCCCTCACATGACTCGACCCACCCAAATGTGTTTCCCTAGGTGCCCTCACACGACCCGATCCAACCTGCCCTGACCTGCCCGAACACATTTCCTTAGGCGTCCTCACACGAGATGACCCGACCTTACCCACATGGACACATTTCTGTAGGCTCCCTCACTCGACCCAACCCGACCCGCATGAATGCATTTCCTTAGGAGCCCTAGCTCACATGACCCAACCCAAACTGACCTGGCTCGCCCCACCATGTTTCCTTGGGCGCCCTCACACGACCTAACCTAACCTAACCCGCCTGAACATGTTTCCTCGAGCGCCCTCACACGACTTGACCTGACCTGAATCGATCTTCCCAAATGCATTTCCTTGGGCACCCTCATAGTATGGCACAAACTGACCTGATCACATGTTTCCTTGGGCACTATCACATGACTAGACCCGACCCACACGAATGTGTTTCCTTGTGCGGCCTCACATGGCACGACCTAACCACACCCAACCCGACCTACCTGAACGCGTTTCCTTGGGAACCCTCACACGACCCGACCCAGACACGTTCCTTGGACACTCTCAGTACACGACCCAACACGACCCGACCTGGATGCGTTCCTTGGGCACCCTTAGTACATGACCTGACACAACCCGACCCGGACGCATTCCATGGACACCCTCAATACACAACTCAATAAGACCCGACCCAGGCGTGTTCCTTGGGTGCCCTCACCCGACTCGACCTGAACGTGTTTACTTGGGTGCCATAATCATTGCTATTTCGACGCTTGTTTCATAAACGTCACTATTCCAAATACCATAACATTCCCTAATTGTGGATATTATGAGCGATTTAAATCGATGCTTGGAAAATTATCTAATTTTTCTATGTTTGGTATACATGGTAATAATGGAATTACCCACAAACACATACCCTCATAACCAATACCTAGTTCTCTCAAAATCAAATGTTTCCAATATGCTCAATTAGAGGTGAAGGATTGTCCTAGGAGGTGAATGTGTTGGTTTGGGGTGTTATTTTTAGCTTGGATACTTAGTGGTTAAGGGCTTCAAGGGTTAAGGGTTAAGGTCCAAGGGCTTAGGGTCATAGGATTTAGCGGTTAAGGACTTAATATTTAGGGGATTTTTCAAAAATTCACACTTCTGACGTTTTCCGATGCTTGGTTCACAAACATCGCTATTCCGACGCCTGTGTCATAAACATCACTATTTCGACGTTTGGTTCACAAACGTCACTATTCCGACGGTTTCCCCAAATGTCGCTATTCCGACGGTTTCTGACGCTTGGTTCATAAACTTCACTATTCTGACACTTGTTTCATAAATTTTTTTATTCTGACGCTTGGTTCACAAACGTCCTATTCCGATGATATCCCTTAACGTCGATATTCTAAGAAGACTCCCGAAACGTCGCTAGAGCGACGCTTGTTGGCAGGATTAAAAAAATTGAAAAAAATTGGGGAAATTTCCGACAATACGTCAAAATTGTTGGAACTAAAGTGTCGGAAAATTGACCATATGTACTAGTGCTATATCGTGGTATTTCTGGACAATGGTGGGTGTAATGCCCATAATTGTGACCGATATCGCATGCGTGGTTGGCACGCAATGCTTTGTCTTGACTTTTTATGGCTAGTTGCTTTTTATGGGAACTTGTGATCACGATATTTCTTTCGGAGATTAGGAGAGGTTTTAATTCATCCAACTCTAGGAAGATATTGGTAGGGTGGCCTATAGTATCACACAATGCACAAGATTGCAGTTCCCTTTGCATGATAGGGTTTTCTATCTTTTTCCCTATTTTGTGGGTTTTCCTGGTCGCTTTAACCAGCGTTGATATGGGAGTCTCTTTAACCAATGTCTCCTCCTAAGGAGGGATGGGGTTTATCCCTATAGATGTAATTCCAAGGGCTCCCAACATGGTTGGTGGGACCAGGTACCAGACAAGTATCGCGAATGACATGTTTGGAAATGTTACCATTTCCAAGACCTGTTGTGACATGAAGCCAAGTAGAGGGTATAGAAATGGGGTTTGGGAGATGGCATAGGGTAGAAAATTCGTACATGTGGCCTTAGTTTCGTTACTACTAGTCTCTGTCTCCTAGTTGGTTTCAGTGTTTGAGGATGACATCATGCACACTTGGGCCCCTGTGGTATCAGTGAATGATTCTAGTATGACAGGGAGATCTCCTAGGAATGATCCAAGGATATATGATGGTTTTAAATGGCTGGGGCCATATTCCTGGTACCGCGTGAGCGATTCCGTAGATGTGTCAACATAGGGTAGCACGACATCAACGTTCGTCATGGGTCAGTTGTCATGGTATGTCAATTTCTCGATGGTTATGATGTGGTACTCGTGGGGTAACATCATGATCCGGAAGACAGAGGATGGTATGGCAGACATTGCGTACATATAACTCCGCCCAATGAGTATATTATAGTCCAAATGAGCATCCAAGACCTCAATGTCTATAAGAACTGTATTTTAGGCCAAGAAAACCGGGACATTGTGATAGAGACCGACGGGAGCAGAAGGGCACCCACCATATGTGCTGAGTATGATGTCTGATGGCTTCAGTTCGGGAGACCCTAACTTCTTCCAATGGCTTTTTGACATGATTCATGTGGATACACCCTCATCAATGATACATCGGTGGATAATGATGTTCTGGATTGACACCAGTATCTAGAAGGAGACCAACGAAGGAAGTCTATGGGTGTCTTTATCTAACTCAAAATCCATTAGGCACGAATCGGCATGGTCGATTGCGCCTAACATGGAAAGCAAGGCTTTCCTTTTCTTTGGGCAAGATTGCAGGACCTCTAAAGCTGGCATGGTAGCGGGGGATTTTGCTAAATTTTCCACGATGCTATAATTATGGGCTGCTTTAGAGTGGTGTCCTGCTCGCCTTGTTGGACCCTTAGCCATTTTTGGCAGGGGTTCAATAGGCATTTTTGATATAGTCAACGGTGTAGTAGGTGCACTCATGCTAGACCTTGATGAACTGGTGTCTGGAGGGGTATCATAGATTCGATTCCATGTATGAAATAACATTTCTTCACCTGTCAAATAGCTTTCATGTTTTTGTTTCTGGCATCGTCGGGGGGTGGTTGTTGCTGTTCGGATTTAACCATACCTTGGTGGGGGAAGGGCTCCTGCATTACAGTTGTTTTCTATGTAGGTCCCCCTTGTCATCAGTTACCCTAAAGACTCTTTAGCTTGATGATTTTAGGACAGTCATGAGTGTAATGGCCATACTCACCACAAATCATGTAAGAGTGGTTGGTCTGAAGAATAGCTCTCTTGTTCTGCCCTTGGGAGTTATTTAGCTCTTGGTTTTGATTCCGATTGGGGTTGCCCCTAGCTTGGGATCGTAGAGGGAGTTGTTGGTTATCACCCCCCTACCTAGGATTTCCCTTTTTTTTATTTTTTGGCTTTTTCCTTGCCGTGTTAGGAGGATGACTATGAGTCTCCTGGTCATGTGACTGGCACAGTTGGACCTGGGAAGGTTGCACGAAGTTCACTGGTGCAATATTTTACATCGGTTGGTTTTGTGCTGGGGAGTGGGAATATTGAGGTCCTTGTCCCTGGTTTGTATATGGTTTCTGGGGCGAGATCTTCTATCAACATTCCTAGCTATGCACAGGGTCCCCTGTATGGGAGGGTATGATCCTCCTTGCTGATGATGGTATGAAGACGCCCTATTGGTCATGTTTTTCAGAGGTGCATGATGACTCTAATGGTAGCATGGTTGCGGGATGTTATGGTTAGGATCATACGCGTAACCGGGGTATGGGATATTGCTACCTAGGCGACTTTGGGTCAGTGACCCTATCAATCAGTCTGCAGTATTTGACGCGCCTGGAAATTCCACATAATTTTGCAGGCACAGGGCATTAGGTAGGATGTTACAGATGTATCCTAACTGAGTTTATATCATCTCGATTTGTTGGGGTTTTCTAATGGCATCCTCTTCGAAAGTAGGTCCTTGAGTTTTCACCTCCTTTGAAATTTGTGTTGTGAGAGTTTTTAGGAATAGGTCCAGTAGAACTCGATCGTCGAGTTTAGATTTACACAAAATACGACGTCACTGCCATTCATTGGGATTGTCCGAGATATGGACGGCTGGCGTTTGCCTAAAATGCGTCAATAACTCCATTCCGGAATCATGGTGGATGGGTAACTGAAAATACGTGAGGAACATAGTAGCGGGCGTGCTAAAGATTCCATTTGAAGCAAAAGGCTACTCCACATACCATTTTGTAGTTGGTTTCATTAAGGTGCACTAAAATAGTCGTAATCGAATAGTATCATCAATAATATTGTTCGATGAACACCATAGGTGGAAAGTCATTACATGATTTCCAGGGTCTTCCGCTTGCTTCCCTTCAAATTTTGGAATGTCCTAAGGGAGCTTTGTGGGCATGGAGGGCCAAATGGGATTGTGTGCAATGGGATCATTTTTTAACTTTGATAGATCAGGTAAGTTTAAAGATGCTAGGAAAGGTAACTGAGTGTTGAGTGCCATTGTAGAATGTGAAAACATAGGGTTCTGGTTGTGTCTGGGGTTTTTCTGTAACGTACCCGGCTGTGTGTTCTATTGGCTCCCCAACTGGGTAGCACTCCTCTTCCCTCTGGGGGTTGTGGGAGGAGTGGTGTGCGGTGACCCTAAGGGGTTTTCCACTGGTGTGGCATTGGGTGACCCTTGGGGGCTCCCAACTAAATACACCCCGATAAAGGATGAACCTATAAGGGTGGTTGTGTGTCATCTTTGATGCCTTAATGACGAAATACCTAGCACTCCTCCCACTAATGGGGGAAGGTCCAAAAAATTTCTAGATCGACGAGGTCTCATTGGGTCCGTTATGGTGTCGACTCGGTTTAATTTTGGAAATATTTTTTAGTTTTCTAAGAGGAGATATATTATTTATCAAATCAAAAAATGATCGCATACATAAAACAAAGCGAAAATAAAAGGTTAATTTCCCTTTAGATTAACCCTATGTGATCAGTCAATCAAAAAATGTGGTTTGATTGTTTCGCATATGATACTAAAAAATCCTAGAAGACGTAATCGTCCTCACACTCTCAATTGTAACTGGACCTTACGAAGATATCTTCTGGCGGGTACTAAGGCCAACGTCCCTAAAGAACTGGCAACGCTTTCTAGTAGCCGAAGAATCGACCAAGGTAACAGAAAGAGGATCTAATGCTACGTACACTTTCACCTATAGGGAAGGATGCCCTAGATTTGGCCACTAAGTACCGTCGTCCCACGTGAGTGTTCGAGTCTTGAGCTTCTTGGTATTCAAATACCAGTACCGAGCACTGGATGGGCTAGGTATCACGAAATAGTATCACACAGACTGGGCCTAAGCTTAACCCCCTCTGAATCGGGTCTTTGTGGCGCTCAAGAATTATTTTTCGTGGGCGGATAGATGGGCTTAAAGCTCCCTACAAATTCAACTTATATGTTTCAATAATGTAACTGACCATGGAGGCCTATTGGATGCTTACTCACAATGTTCCAAACTTGAACTATTAATTATCTTGTTGCCCCTATGGGGAGATTTTAATGAGTTCAATTAATGGTTAGTTTTAAGGAGCCTTACTTTGCTTATGGTGTGCCAATGTGTGTGAGAAATTGTACAATCACAATGTTTGTAGGATGTGGATATGCGATGATCCTCTACACTCTCTCCTAATTAAACTATGTTTTGATTTTTCCTTTCAAAAAGTAAATGATGCACGGATAATGGGCCACTTAAAATTTTTCATATTTAGACTAAAATGTTGCACTATAGGGAGATGGAAAACTATCAAAAGAGAGCATTCATATGCATTTCTAGGTTCACCAAGAGGTGCAAGGACAACAAATACTACTTTCCTTCTTAGATAATTTGATCCTAGTCCTGAATCCTATGGCAAAATTTAAACTAAAATTAATGCAAAAATTTGGAAAAATTGGAAACTAGCTAAGCATGCATGGATATGGACCACTTACTTCTTGCTAATTACATATGTGTTTGGTATATATTATCATTAATAAGTTCATTCAGATAGCATGGGTGTATTTTAACCACTTACTTGCGTCCTAATAAAACTATGTGAATTTGTGATAATAAACTAAAAATTAGAACTATGCAATAGCTAAGCTAAAGTTCAGCTAAAAACATGTCCTAACAATCAAGGGACACCATAACACAGTGCTGGCAGATTTATTCTGGGCTACCACTCACTTTACACTTGAAAAAATGGAGAAAATCAGTGAAAAAATGGCTCACTGGTTTCCGCGCGGAATATTTCAAGACAGGCGCGCAACTCTTCACATCTGTCTGAGTTGAATGTGCGTGGACCTGCGCATCTTTCTAAACTGGACGCACTCGATTTTCCTTCACATGAAAATTCCACTTCTCCTTAACTAAATCTCTTCACAGATGGTGAATGAGAGAAGTTAAGGAAGAGGAGAGTTTATGCTACAACAATCCTGAGCAAAAAATAGGTTCTGCAAAACCACAACCACTTAGCTTAAGAGGAAAAATAAGTGGAGTCGCCAATCCTATGTTGGTGTGTTTGGTACACGAGTGTACCAAAAAAATTGGTGCCTACTAGGAGTGATTGCTAGCCTACAAGCAATGTCACAGGGAAAAAATGGGTTGTTAGATGGTTAGTGAAGCATCATAACATGTATAAAACTAGTTATAAAACATAACATACTACAAAAAGAGGAGGAAACAAGAAACAACAAATACACATATAACACAAGCTCAATATTGATTAAACAAAATAATTATACCAACAGAGAATGAATCTCCTTTTATTAGCTGTTGGTGGTAAAAAGAGGTATAACACTAAAACACTCACAGTGAGCCCTTAGAGCTATGGAGCTCTAATACTCAAAGCAAGGAGGGCTCTCCCCTTAAGCTGTTTGCAGGCCTCTCTCTTCTCCTCAAATGAGTGATCGGATATCGGACAACTGATGCACTTCTCCTTTGGGATTGAGATGTTGGATGGCCAACAAATGAATCCATTCACTCTCTTGTTTCTTTTACAACACACTACTGGTTTTCTCATGGGCAATGGGGCCATCATAACAATGTGTTCTAAATTTTTCTTCTCATGGTGATCTTTTATAGGAAAAATTCAAATCTTCTTCCCTCTCTTGGTACAATTCTGGATAGTGACCCAATAGTGGTGGTTGATTCCATTGTGTGCTCACTTGAGGTCTCAAGGTGGCTCTAGGAAATTGTCCTTGGGTGACCTCAAGTGGAGAATCTTCTTCCTGAAATGTGCAAAGTGGTCCCAGAGAGTGACCTTCCGCTATACCCAAGACCGCATGGCTTATTGAGGGAAAGCCGCGGAGACCTGCACTGCTATCAAAGAAAAGTGCATGCAAAGAGCATTTTGTCAGTGTCTTCTGTGCACAATTTGATAAATTTTCCTCTTGACCTTAGAGAAAGTTAAATTTTCCATCTTATCTAATGTTTTTCAGCCCTTGTAAACCTTTCTGCTTGAAATTTCATGAGGACTTTTTCTTATCCTATTTTCCAGTGATAACAATCCATATTTAATGTTTGATCCCATACTATGTCTACTATTGACATGGATCTTTGTGTATTTCCCTACTGGTTCATCGAGTTATGCTTATTCTGAGCATGAGAATGCCTACCTCAGTGATGATTACATATTGCATTCTAACCCTTGATTCATCGTTGCAGGTCTCCAACCATGGTCTCTGATATGATCTTTGGCATGATAAAGCACTTTAGTCCTCAAATATCCTTTTAGAATTTTCACTTTAAGGAGCAATCTATTACACATTATTTTTTCACCATGGAAAATGACTGTCAAACTAGATATTTCACTATCCATCAATGCATTCCAAAGCATTCCCCAACAAGTATAGAACTTAAACATCCTGAAGAAAATGAGAATTTTGGGTAACAAGGTCCAAAAACCTACTTTTGATCACCTGCGCACTTCCCTAGCTACTTTCTTCACATACACATCTCTTACCATTAATTCCTGCACATATGTGTGCTTTGTCTTCCACTGTAAACTGCGCACATGACTCAACAAAAAGTAAAAATAAAAAGTGAAATTTAGAAGCTTTGTTGGGCGAATATGTCCCAACTAAAATCTTCGAGGTGATGCTTATTTGAGCCTAACCCCTCTGATCATGGAGCTAATTCCCATTCTTTAAAGAACCTTAATCCCACCTTTAGTGGATCTCATCCTTGAGATAAGGATCTTGAACCTCCCGCTCTTGGCCTATAATTTAAACACATTCTAGAGAGTTTGGGAGGATTACGGAAGGTAGAATTATGTTGCTCAAATAAGGTTTCAAGGCTTATCATACAAGGATAATATTGTAGATCATTGGGAGGAGCCACACTTCATCAAGGCCAAGGTTGTGTAACTCCTTTATTTATGAGATTAATACGAATCAGTTTTTCTTCCCACTATATTGTCCTATGGAATTGATATATGGTCTATTTTGCTCCCTTTTGTCCATTGAAATGATATTAGGTACTAGTTTCCTTGATCACTAGTATGAGTTGTATTGAATCATTTATTCTTCATATGATTTTGATCTTTTGTTGTTTCTATGTTTGCAGATCTGGTTTCGAAGCATTGAGGAGTTGCATCAAATCATAGTGGGGATCTTCATCAGGAATTTCATGAAAGGTATGGATTCCATCTCTTACCATTCGTATTTATGATTCAATATATATAAACTTAGGGAAATATTTTCTTGCTTGCTTATTTGTTGCTAAAGTCAGTCATTGAATCTATGGAGATAATTTATGTTTGCATTAGCAATTAGTCTTCCATAACAGTACGAAGTGAAAGCACCAAGTTGGACCAGAGGTAGAATTTTTTGAAAAAGAGATTCTTCAATTCGTAGTGGAGTAAGTGCTATAGAGAAGATGTAGATGAAGACGCCAATGGATGAAGACTAAGACAAGTAGTCACTAAGGGGGAGTATTAGGGTATATAACTCCCACTTCTTATGTATGTGTGTGATCATGTTTATTTGGTTGTTTTACTATTGGTATTTATTGGGTATATTTTTAATATTTACGAGAAGAAGTTTGTTCCTATCATTTAGGAGGTTTTTGAGACCTAGTTGGTTTGAGATATTCTCTCCAACTAGTTAGCTTACTATATTAGTGTGTAGTCGAGGTATTTACTCAACCAATGGATTGTCTGTTCAATATAGTTTGTCTATCTTGAGGTAAAATCTTATGTATTTATATGTGTCATTACATTGAGTTTAATATAAATCCCTCAATTGTTTTGTGTACAATAAGTATTTACTCTCCCTCAGTTACTTTTTTTTATCATTTTAAGTTAAATAAGAGATACTATTACTAATTTTTTAATCTTGCCAAGCTATATAGGAGATAAATATTAGTAAAGTTTACACAAATATTATTGGAGTCCAAATAACTCACACACATTTTTAGTAATCTCATTACATAGATTGTATGGTTTATATGTGATAATATCATTACATAGATTTTATGGTTTATATAATGAAATTTAAATATCAAATGTGAGGTTTATTTCTCGAGAAATAAAAATAAAATAAAATAAAATATCATTACATAGATTTCCAAACATGCAAAAGCCTTTTTTAGTATTATTCATTTGTATTTTTTAACAATGGTGATTTGATGACACATTAGAGTACGATAAATCATTCGATGAAGAGGCTTTAATTCTGGGGCATTGTGCAAATAGAGACTGAAGACAGTTTTGAGACTTTTTTCATTAAAAAATACAATTTTGAATATAAAATCATTTCTACTTTTCAAAAGTTTTAGTGACCCTCAGTCATGCTGCAAAATGTGCTTATTTCACCATAAATTGGAAAAGTTGCAAAATATGACTAGATTTTCAAAGCATATAGATTGTTCATGGAAAATAGGAAGAATGTGTGATGTAGGGAGATTAAAAAATTTCATGTTTAATGCTAATGAAGTTACAATATGTGAATTTAAAATATTGATTAACCATTTGTATACGTGTTACAACACTAATTACATCCCTTCTCATTCTCATGAAAGTATCATGGTAAAATAGGTGAATATGGACAACTTAATCAACATCAAAAGTGTCATGCACCAACAGATAAGAGTCATTGAAGTGAATATATGTAGGGAGGGAAAGGAAAATAGATAAACATAGTAACAAAGTAGGCCACATATCACGTAAGTATATGCCAAATCAACTCGATGAGATAATGGGTGGATGGATTGGCATGCAATGCCAATAGATTAAGTGGGATGCCACATTAGCATATGGGGTGGTGATTATGATCATAAGGTTGGTATAAGTTCCAAATAAGATGAGGCAAGTGGTGGAAATGAGCTTGTGGTCTAAAAGTAAAGTGGAGAACTCATTGGAGGCATATTTCAAGTTCTATCTTCATTATTTGCAACAACACTCATGTGATAGTTATTCATTAGGTAAATTATGGTGTACCCCACCTACATCATTATAATTAAATTCAAATTTTATGACATGTAATTGGAATGCAGAAACAATATACATTAGAGGAAAATTAAAGTTAAGCCAATGTATTTACATTAAATTTCAAATCTTCATAATATTACACAAATGCCTCCACGAAATTTTAACCGTTGTTACAAAATGTGGGCTAATGCTTTTAAAAAAATATTGTTTTCATTAGTATTTGGGTTAGAAGAGTTTTGAAAATCACCCTTCTTTATTTATGCCATTTCCTAGCACTAGAACCTTCTTCATTCAATGTATTTGTTGAGAGATGCTTCCCCTTTCCCTATGTCCCTTTCTTATTATCATATCTCCATATTTTCTTTCTATTTTCTTCACAAGCTAGTAGATAATAATCATGCCCTTAAAATATTATTATCCCCCCTCTTATGCTTCTCAAAGTAATTTTCAATGGATTAGCCTAGCATCATAAAAATTCCCCTAGCTCATCATGTTTTGACCAAATGGGTTATCCATCACACATCAACTTGACATGAGGATCAAGATATTTCTCCACCTCTGTGGAACTCTAAAAAATTATTGATATTGGGAAGGGAAATTGATGGTTGTTATTATTGCAGACTCTCTTTGGGGTTCTCCTCATTTGGACCCCAAGAAACCTTCCAAATTACTAAAATTATCCAAGGATGAACAACTCATACCACCTCACCATCTCTCTCTCCACAATGTTTCTTTCTCAAACATATCCACACTACCATGCAATATGAATAACTTGGAGGGGGGAGGTTTGTGGGAATTCTCAATGATTTGCTAGGGTAATCTTGCATCAAAGTCTTTTGGAAAAAGAGTAGTGAGTTCATGCTCACAATATTGGTATGTGTCAATTCAATGGTTCCTTGGCCTATCTCTCCGTCTATAATCTAGGTCACTTATTCCAAGCCATTACCTTCCTAATGAACCAAATACTCCTTTTTTATTTGACTTTAAGTTATACCTAAACCTATCATCTAGTCATTATTCAATTTCCCCCCTTTTTGAAATCAACTCCTTCTAATGAACAATTTGTTTGTCTTCATATACAACACCTTCATGGTACTCATATAAATCTGTCACAATGAAAATGGGTGAGTTATCCAGACATTTTAAGATCCTAATTTCTTTATATTTAGAGTATATTGTGTCCCTTCCAAAAATAATTACTTTTGCGGATGTGTTAACACAAGATCTCCTTCAAATTTATTTTCTCTCCTTTTCTAATGACCAAGTTTTATATTCTGCATTGCTCCATTATAAGTGCCTCTAATTTAATTCTAGTATATGGGTCCATGTATGCAATCCTCTTAATCACATTAGGTAAGATTTCCAATTTTATTACTCCTCTTGCTGACTTTCCATTTACAATCTAGAAATTTTTTTTGCTTTCATAGACTTGTTTATTGAATTGTTTATGCAAACTCTCCTTGTTCCAACACAAAATCCCATTGTCCCAACATTTCTACCACCAAACATCTCAATAAATTTCCAAGGTTTCTGTTCACTACCTCTATTTATCCAACAATGGATAGAAGATATGTAGGACTAAACTACATGCTCATTTAAATTTTTTTCCCAAAAGGTCCTCTAGAGATTATCAATAAGTTTGTTACCCTTGTATGAGGTTATGTTTCTTGGAAAAAAATGAAATCAAATTATTTTTGTAAGGAATCAATGTAACACCCCTTTTTAATTTCCAAAATTTGAGATGTGTAGATAAGATTGATAATGTTGGGATGAACAATATTGATACTTTGTCAGATTTCAACTGATGTCAATATTCATATTTATTTAATATATTGCTAAAGTTGAAGAAGAGAGAAACCAATACAAATTTTGATCCTTAAGAGGGAATTTGTAAGGGGGATATGAGAATTTTCCGATATCTCTTAAATTAATGCTCTATTTTTTTCTAATTTGGCAGTCCAACTACCAGCAATTATGAGAACAAATGGGAGTGGTATTGAACTACTCCAGAGGTATGGGATACATATCCACTTTGTAAAATTTGAATTGACCACACATCCCAAAAAAAGGACCCGATTTCTCATACTAACATTGTTTGGATGAGGGGTAAACACTAATGGGGGTGAAATACGAAGAGAGAGAGAGAGAAAAAAGAATGGTTTTGGACCAATGAAATGTGATCATGTATTTTAAAGCTTGAGTGGCCAATGGAGTGAATAATAACTACACACATATTATAAGACTGCCTACTCTGAGCATAAGGTGAGAGAGATCCTTTTGAGTCTCAAGAGCCCAAGTAGAATTTTGAATGACTTGATTAGCAAGGGAAGTTAGTGCTAAAGCCACCATCTTGAGCTAGAGGGCCAAAGGAAAATGCTTAGTGTTATTGCCTAAATCTACCTCAGGCTGAAGGAAGGCAGATTTCAGGGTAACATCAAACCACGCTTAATCTGGTAGCTAGCCCTACCAGATCAGGAGAGGGCTCTCTCCGGGTCAATCTCAGCAAAGATAATCAATAAGGTTTGAGATGACTTGAAATAAAGGCTTATTTTAGGCTAGGTATATATGTAAAGGAGTTTGATTTTTATTTTGGGAGTTTTGTTGGAATCAAAGGGAAAGGCAGTTTTGGGTCCAAGGATGAGGCCTAGTTTTTGCAGAGTTCTGAATGGGGAAAGGAAGGCAATTGTTTTGATTCTTTGGATTGAATGAATGGATAGTTCAGACTAGTGAGGAGCTGAAGAGGGCAAGAGGATTTCAAGAATCCTCTTCAAACAGATGAAAACATGGAAAATTAAACAAAACTCAAGGCAGAGCAAAGCAATCTAATGAATTCCACCTTTATCACTCATTTGTTTAATTTAAGAAGAAAGTAGAAGGGAAATGATACACATAAGACATCAGTGAACTTAAAATCACATAGAGACATACACCATCAAAACATAGAGCCACATGGATCCGAAAGAGTGCTGGAAACCCTGGTATATTCCTTTTCCAAAATTGCAGAGATGAAATGTACAATGAAGTGCCAAGCAATCCCAAATGTCCAACCCTGAAAATGACTGAGAAAATACAAGATATAGACAAGCCAAACTCATCCCCATGCCTCTAGGGGTAGAGCTCACCATTCTAGGAGCTGTTTCAACAAGATCTAAACTAAGAACTGGAAAATAGGCAGTGGAACAACTTGCCTCTATAAGATAGGAAACTGATTCATTCAGTTACATTTCACTTTTTGGTGAATGAATCTACTTGAATGAGTAAAAATGTGCCAAAACTACATAAAAGTCATGAAATTACATCAAGTTACATCAAGATCTATACATATGAGGATAAAAAAGTCAAACTGGCCAAAACTAGGCGAAAATCTGAACTGCTGAGTGAAAATTAGGCCAAATTTCCCAATGCGCCGAGCCTGAGATCTATATGCATAGCGCCACTTTGAGGCTGATTTTGAGGGCCTTCCTGAAGTCAAAATTGAGTGCAGGATAGCTAGTTGGAAATCTCTACCTGTGTACTTTCCAACCCAAGTCGAATTTCTGAATTTGGTTTCCATTTGCCCCTCCAAAAATCAAATCTCCCAACACTGCTTCCTGTGTGTCCAAAAAGTGGCAGAAAGGCCATTTTTAAGGTGTTTTTGACCCTTCAAGCAACCCAAAACTTGTCAAAATCCTTAGGTAATGGGTAGTCATGCATAAATTTTGATGAAAAATCTAGAAATGAAAACTTTTCTTCAAGAGGAGTTGCCAATTATAAGCGCGCGCCAAGTGGCGCTACGCGTCGGGTAGGAAAATCTGTTTTAAGGCCAAAAATTTCAAAATTGACAAAAAGTTTCCCAAATTTCTTGAAATTTGGGCTGAAGGTCCACCATCAAGTGCTATGCTGAGCCAAAGAAGCTTTAGCCAAAATTTGGAGTCTATCATGCCTTTTGCGACGCTTTAGTGCCATCTTTAGCCTTGCCTTGAGAATTTTGATTCGCGCTTTGCAGACATGATTTCATGCCCAATAATGGTTCTTCACGTGCCTGAGCATGTTATTTTCCTTGTTGGCCTTCTCCAATAGCTTCTCAAGATGAATATTGACCCTCTCAAGCCAAGTCTCTCTATCAGCCTCAATCTCCCGCTCAATGGATGTCATCTCGGTTTGGCTTCTTTGGGCAGCTTGCCGATTCTCACAGATGTTTTGCAACTCCATGATTGTTTGTTGATATTCTAACTGTTTGTTTCACTAATCCAGGTAGTTTATGATCCATTAGGCTCTCTACAACTTGACGGTCAATGTGTCTATCTCCGACTTTTTCTCATGAATAGTCTCTCTCAACTTCGAGCTTGGAGAGCTCAAATCCTCATCAATCAGTATGAAACCTGTGTCTTGGCCTCCTGAAGGGCCCTCATCCTACATAGGCCTCTTACCTTTGTCCTGTACCTGTACCTGTGCTGCTGATGACGGCAACGAGACCCCTTCCACCCCAGGTGGAGATAGTACTCACTGGGCTGCTGCAAATAATCCTCTAGTGCCTCTCTGATAAGTGACATATGTCGACACACTAGTAGTATCTACCTCCTGACCTCCATACTGATGTGAAGGTTCACCTGCATCATGAACAAGCTCCGGAGGAACCTGAGGAGCTATGAAGAAATCATGGGAAATGAAATCGTCCCATGAAATACCCTGCAATCCAAGCTGATGTACAACCACGATCTTGATGAGTGCATAGTGATAAATATTGTTGTACTACTGCTCGGGAGTTTTCCTCTGCACAAGAGTGGTAATTCTTTCGATGTTCCGGCACATGAAATAATGGATGTTCATCATCCTCACTCTGGTGAAATGCATCAATAACCTGATATGGTAGGCATAGAGGCGTGAAAAATCACCCTCACAACTGAAATATATGATAATGAGTTTCATCAGAGGCGCATAGGATTCCTTTAGGAACCAGAATGGGAACACTCTGCTGAGCTGTCTCACAAAGCTGGGCCTAATATGTGGTTCATAATGCACTCTGTCCACCTGTTGTCTTTTGTTCCACCGTTCACCCACATTCGGTATTCTGGTTGCTTGAGAGATAGTTTCTGGTGTCAAAGTGAAATTTACACCAGCAAGAGTTACCTGACCATCATGTAAATGCAATACAAACAAATGAGCCAACTCCTGATGATAAAAAATTCTAGCAATCATTTCAAAAAACTGAAAACAAGACTATTCTCGAAAACATGCCATGGCAACTGGACAAGCCTGCAATTCAGTCAATGAGGTGGGCTCCTCTCTCACATGTCTGCCACCTTTACGAGGCCTTCTAGGTGCATGTAGCTCAGTGGTGGAATCACTATCTTGGTCATATGATGTATCAGTGTCTGTCTCCATGGTATTCAAGGTTGATGCAAGGTGTATGTTGGCTTGTATGAGATGAAAATGAGAATCTGGGTGTTTTTGTTTTAATTTCCAAATATATGGTAGTGTGGGAGGGACTGTGGGGAAATAGGGCAGTGGGGACAATGAAGTTTAATCAAGTGATATTTTCCTTTAGAAAATCTGACAAATGTAGGGACAATGGACAACCACTTGATTTTTAAGGATAAATTTGGGATTTGGGGAAATTTTTACAAATGGGATAAGGACAATGGGAATGAGATGGTATGAGTGACTTTAGGGATGTAGGGAATAGGGGATGGACTGTAGTGATAGGATAACAGTGAGGGGTAGGAAAAACAAAGTGAGAAATGAAAAAGTTTGGCACAAAACCAGTTTTAAAACCCCAACTTCAAAACCCTAAGGAAGCAATTTTTCAACAAGATGATAGGGTTTAAGTTTTGAAATTAAAATTCTCATAATCCATGTTCAAAAATTTGTGAATAGCAGTTATAAGTTCACATGAACTTACTTGGACAAAATAGACCGAGTGGTTTGGAATTTTTTGGAGGCAATGACAAAAATTTGGGTGTCAGCTCAATGTGCCGCGACCACTGCCCAGTGCGTCACGCCCCTTCAATGCGCCACGACAGTTCAAAAACACATGGAGAAGAGTGGCCCTATGCGCCGCACTCAGTCTATGTGCTGTGACACTTTCCCAGTGCGCCGCGCCAATCAATTTCACCACAGTTCAGCCTCCAAACCTATTTCTTCACTCCTCCACGATTTTCTTTCGCTCATTGATGTCTTTGGTATGCAAATGGAGTTTTGAATTTGGAAAGATCTTATATATACCAAATATTTTAATTTTTTATTTGAAAAACCCACTTTCTAATGTTCGAAAACTTTAGCACTTTTCAATTGAACTCTGTTTTGCTTGCTTTTTTTATTTTTGGACTGAATGATGAATTTCTTGTCTGTTTTGCAAGGATGAATGGCATGGAACTTTTGGAAAAGGCAACCAGGACTACGAATGGAGCATTATTACAACTGAAGAACTCAAAAATTACATTACATTTGTTACAAAAGGGTAAAATAGACATTTTTTCTTCAAAACAGAGTTTTGAAGAAAAATCATTATCAAGCATTATGATGATGAAATTTTTTGCAGTGAAACCTTGTTTGAAGCTTCCTCATGTGCCTGCTGGTATTATTAGACACTCTGAAGACCAAATTAACGAAACCCTAGACCTAATGAGACTAAAAACCCTAAAATGACTCTTTGCCAACCAAGAGACCAAAAATAACTGTAAATGATTTTAATGAACAAACACAGACCAGCAGGTACATGACATGAGGGATATGAGTGACAACACCCTTCCGTCAGATGATCCATGCTCCTAATGGAATGTAGCTGACTGAACTGAATGAGACACCTAAAATGAAATGCAACAAGAGAAATTTTATCTCTGACGAAGGGATGAAAATACTGACTCTAACACTTAGAAATATTGTTGAAACTATGCACAAAAAACATTAAGAAAGGGAATTATTGAGGGACTATTGGATTTGTGAAGGGATCCATTTGTGCAATGCAGCCTCAATGTGGTCATACTATGAAAGATAACTATCCCTAGCTTAGTGGTTGAAAGGAAACAAGATAAATCCTTATATATGAAGAAGAGTAGCCTTCATGTTCTTTACCTTGAATTGAACCTTGTTGAACCTTTAGTGATACTTCCTCTCAAGGTATTGGATATGGCTTAGGGTTGTCCAGTTGTAATAAAGGATACATTATATATAATATTATGATTGGTTGGAGATTAGCTTTCCCTTATTTAGTTTTTAGCAAGATCGAGTAAAGCATGCCTTTATCAAGCAATAATTTATGGTTGAGAAGATAGGGTAGGTTAACCCCTCAATGTCTTGGACAACTAGGATGGTTGGTTAGTTGTGAAAGACTCAGTGAGTTTTAATAAAGGGGCTTGGTCTACTATAGATAGGCTAGAGAATCTATGAGTTTTTTTTGGTGATCAGAAGGTCCTTTTGATGATGTGGACCTAGATGTAAGAGTAAAAGCCTTGATTGCAAATTGGATACTCAAAGGAAGGATTCTTTTGAGAACATTTGAGTCAAAGTGTTATAGATTTACTTTAAGTACTCTTGATTTGGTAGGGATGAAAAGGTCTAATGGCTTTACATGGGGGTAAACCATGATAGTGGACTTATTTGAATCCTTGAAGAAAGATTTTGTGTGTGGAAATGAGATGAAGGATTTTGGATTCCTTTGTGGTTAGTGAGGACCATTGTCTCTTTATATTTTTTCTGAGTAGTCCATTTTCTTGTCAAAGTTCCTTTCAATCCTTACAATGTGCTCAAAATTCCAACCTATAACCTTGCTTTTCCTTAAAAAAATTGTGATTGATCTCCCTTGTTTCGGGTTGTTTTATAAATTTTGGGATTGGGGGCCTTCAACCCTATCCCATGGTCATATTGGTTGGTAAGGCTGCCATAACCGTGAGCTAGCCATAAGAGGGCTTCATCACAAAGTAATAATCAGATTGGTCCTTACTATTAGGATTGTCTTCAAAGTTCATTGTCTTCAGTGTTTGTAGTGGTTTGGGGAGCTTAAGGTTAGAGACTAGGGAATTTCCTGACATCATAACCAAATCTAAGCAACAGAAGAATCTGGTGACTAGTGCTTAATTAGCAACTTCGCTAAGTGATAGAGATATGCCCATTGGTTGACATCCATTAATAAAATAAGGTGCGTGTTGGTGGTATGAATTCCTTTTTTTTCCCAATGGCACACCGCTCTTATGGGCGAGTTAAAAAAGCCTACAATTAATGGAAATTGAAGTCTAGGATTTGTCAAGTGACAACACCAATGACTTGGAGTTTATCGATTCATCAAGAGATCAAGTGTCAGGACATCAGGTGTGTTGAAATTTAGTAGTCATTGATGTAAACCCAAGCATTATCCAGAATAAATCCCCTCTTTTGATGAAGAAAATGACAAGGATGATCATTTTTTTTCTCTCAATACCATCTTCATTTAATTCTCTTCATCATGTTGATTCCAACAGTAGGTGGCACGCCACATAACTCCTGATGGTTGAGTAAATATATCTAGTCAAAGTTGGAGACCCATTGTGTGGTCATGTGCCCCAAAAGGATATGTTAAACACAACTTGATGATTGGTTAATTAATGGAATTTATTCTCAAGAAAAGTTGAGTAAATTATGTTGGGTTTATCAACCCACCAAAAAAGGCATAAACTAGTCCAAATTGGCTAGATAAGGAGGATTTTGGTTAAGGTTGACTCTCTGTTTTAAGGCCATGTTAGCCCCCCTCTAAAGGCCTCCTCCTTCTCTATATATAGAACTCAGATATCTCCAAAAAGGGTATAAAATCCTTTCACACACATCTATCTATTGTATGATCTTTTGAGGCCCTGCATAGTCATGAAAATATGGAGTATTAGGCTGAATTTTCTGAGATGTTTTGAACTTGAATTATATGCTTTTCATTGGTGTTTCTTTGTTGGTCAAAGGATATTGTTCTGTGGCTTGTTGTGGACTTCTTTAGAACTATTTTGTGGTTTTTTTCTTACTTATCTAAGGCTCGTTCAAGGATTATCCTCGCAGTTATGTGGCTAGGGAAGAGTTGAGGCTCTTCGACCCTATTGAAGAAGGTTCCTTAGGTTGGCACCTATTTTCCTGAGGCTCATCTCGCATCTCCTAAAGCATTTATGTGGATTAGTTCAGACCCTCTGTGGATATTTATTTGTTCATTATAAGGCATTACTATGAGGCTAATCGATTATTTGTGGAAGGGAATTTTTGAGGCTATTAAAACCTATGTGGAAGGACATTTATGAGGCTATTCATGGGCTAATTCAAATATTCTTAGGGCTTGATGTTGCTTTTTTCTGAGGCATCTTTATGTGGAGAATATTCATTGCATCTAAGATCATTTTTTGGTTGATCTACGGATAATTTAAGGCATTGACCTGGGCTACTTTTGAGATCTATATAGCACTATTTGAGAGCCCTAATATTTGTCTCCCTAATTCCCTATCTATGCCATTTCTTCACATCTTTTTCTAAGGTTTATTAATAAGTCTAAGCCCTATATCTGTGACACTTTTTCAATGCTAATATGCACCAGGTTTAAGGTTCATCTTGCCTATTTTCTTGACCCTCCAAGGTAGAACATCTAAGGCTTTATGTGCACTATTTTGGGCCTTTCTAAGGTTGGACCGAGACCATATTCAAAGGAAAGATCATATGGCTAAGAATGAAGTGATTGCAAGGTTTTCCTCCAACCCTACATGAGGAATAATTGTGGTTCTAGATGTTGGACTCTTTCAAAAGCCCGAGGCAACTTCATTTGCAATTTGATGGGCATCCAAGAAGGTCTGGTCAAAAGAAGTCCAAGAGAAATTTAAGGAAACAAAATATTGATAAGACTGATAAGGTGCATCTCCAAAGAAACCTAACAGAAGTCTAAAGGAATCACTGGAAAAAAAATACACACTTCTCATCAACAAGCTTAACTGAGGTATGAAACAATCCTTGTAAATTGTTCGTTTTATGTTTAATTTGTTGTTGAGGCAAGAATTGAATATAAGTGCTAAAGCAATATACAAGAAGTAGTTCTCAAGTTTGAAATTTGATAAATTTTGGCATGCCACTATATATCTGGAGCATACATTAGTAGAAAATGGTTTTTTTGGAAAATAATTGTAATTTTTTCGTTGTCCCTTGTACAAGAGCCCACATTTATTCTTGTATTTTTTATTTTCAAGGTATTTGGGTGGTGCAAGGCGAGGAGTGAAGTCTCCATCAGGTTGGATCCTTAAATACTTAAGGGTGGCAGGGAGAGGCTAGGGAAAGTTAGAGCTTGTAGGGTGTTGGAGCATCCTTTAAGTTGGAGTTGATAAAACTAGGGTTTTGGAGTGTCCTTCCAGTTGGAGCTAGTAAAACCAAGGTGTTGGAGCATCCTTTAAGGAGTTGGAGATTCCTGATAAATAGAATTATATTCTATAGTAATAGGAAGTTGGATGTTCCCTTTTAGATAGAGCTAATAAATAGTGTACTCATAAATTATATTAGAAAATAAATTGGTGGTTTTTTCCCAAAAGTGTTTCCACCTAAAATTTCCTGTGCACTGCTCTTGTGATGTGATGCTAGTTTATGTTGTGATATTATAACATTTAATGCTCTGAAAGTTAAAGAATTAACTAATTGAAGTGAAATATTGATTCACCCCCCTCTCAGTATTTCCAACAAATGGTATTAGAATGGGTTCCTTCACAAACAGTCTAACCACTAGAAGGAATATTATGGATTGCACCAAAAATGGAATCCCAATGTTTGATGGTGATATGAAATTAAAAATTGAAGGTTTCTTGAAAAAGTTTCCAAGCTAGTTTATAAATTGTGGGCAATGGATCAAAATGTTAAAAGTACATAAACGTATTAAAATTAGTTAAGTTTTATAGATTTAAACAGAGGAAAATAGACAACATGCAACATCACAAAACAATAATTTGATGACAAAGTTCACCCCTCCTAGGTTACATCTCCGGTTCTAGCTTCCAATGTTGTCCCTTTAAATTATATGCTCAAAATTTCAATTAAATCAACATACAATACTCAAATCACAAAAATAATGTTGCCATTGTGTCCAGAACACCCAAAAACCCTTATGTAGGCTCCTCTTGGGCTCAAAAAGGCTGAAAAATGGCCAAGTTAGGTCTCTTTGTTCATTTCTCCTCTATTTGTAATGCAAAATGACATCTTTGTCAAAACTGGAAACAAACTCACATTTGGTGTAACCGCTAAGAGATAAATTGGCATGGTTTTAGTGATAATTCTGCCATTGATTGTGAAAAATTTCAGAGTGTTAGTTATCCCCCCACATCTTATTCCTCCGCCCTCCGGTCAGTGACATGGTGGTCAATATGGCCAAGGATGTGAGCCAGAGGCCACACTATCGTCGGCTTCATGATTTTGGTCATATGGAATGTTGATATGGTCACAGGTTGAGCATGGGCAAGGTGCCACGTGCCCTGGCCCTCCTGTTTTCTACTAACAATTTCTTTGTGTTGATTTGGACCAGGGGATGGGGACAAATCCCCACCCACTCTGCCTTCCGTCATGGTCACATATAACACCATATAACCTGGGTTCAGGGCAGGTCAGGTGAGCTTTCCTAAATTGGACATTTTTCAGCCTTATTGAGCCCAAGAAGAGCCTACACAGTGGTTTTTGGGTGTTCTGAACACAATGGCATCATTATTTTGTGATTTGAGAATTGCATGCTAATGTAATTGACATTTTGAGCATATAATTTAAAGGGCAAACATTGGAAGCTAGACCTATATATCTAACCCAAGATGGGTGAACTCCGACATCAAATTGTTGTTTTCTGATGTTGCATGTTGTTTATTTTTCTCTGTTTAAATCTACAAAACTTAACTAAGTTTAATAAGTTTATTTGATTTTGAAATTTTGATCCATTGCATACAAGACATAAACTAGCTTGCAAAATTTTTCAAGAAACCTTCAATTTTTAATTTCAGATCAATTTGGTATCAGAGCATGGTTGGTTTGAAGGTGTTGATGCCTCAAAAATTGCTGCAACGAAATTGGGGAAAACCACCCAGTCGGGGACTTAAAAACTGTCCCTTATCCAATTGAGATAGTGGCTCCGACTGGATTTATGGGACCAGTTTCCCAATGAAATATAATTGAATGGATGGGTGGTATTTTAAAAAGATGATCTTTAAGTGAATGTAAATGAAGATTTACCAAACATTTAGAGAAGTGATAAAAAATTTAGGATAATTGATTTGATTAAATAGTTAATCAAATCAATTTATTAAGTATATATCGCATCTATTATTGCATGTATTGTATATGTATAAAAATGGCAATCAAACATGTTCAAAAGTGAATTCATGCTAGATTGTGTTAAAAAGATACATACAACAAAACATTATAAGGAAATTTAAATATTTCTCATTTGAAACAGAACATTAGCATAAAGATAAAAGTACCATATATATATATATATATATATATATATATATATATATATATGCTAACTCTTCTCATTTGAAGAACAGTCTCTGGTTCAACCTTTTCTATTAAGAAAAACTTTAAGAGTACAAAAGTGCAACTTCTGTAAAGTGTTCTTTTCAAAAATTTAGGAACCTTTCTTTAAAGACATGAAAGGGTTATATAATAAAATAAAAAGTACAAAAATAGCAAATACATAAAGTTGAGGAGGTTTAAACAAATCTCCTTAAATTAAGTGAAATAAAAACATAAACAGATTTTGATGGTGATTTGAATATGGGAAAACTTGTTATTGCTATGCAAGCTCCCTCATTAATATTAAAAATGTTTTTAAGGATTGTCTCATCTTAACCATTTATAAAGGGGTTTATGTGTGTAGTTTCATATGTATTTGATGATAAAATTATGAGTTTATTAATAATTAAAAACTAATATACAACAAATGAAATGCATAAACATAACTCACAACAATCACATAACATAATGGATGATGATGGAGTTCACCCCTCCTAGGCTACATATTCATGGACCTGCTTTAACTGGCTAGGCCCTCTTGGGATTATGAGTAAAATGTATGATTACAGGCACCAATATTTCTCCAATTTTTTTTCTAATGGTTCCATTGGCTTCATAACACTCAAATACCCCAAAAATGACTATCCAATCTCTGAATTTGGTTCACAGATCCTCTAGGCTTGACCTCCAACCCAATGGCCATGGGCTTGTTTAATCTCCAAAGTGAAAAAATCATCTTCAGATGTGCTCCAACACCTATTTAAACTATACCAATGTGTTAAGAGCATCAAATACATCAAAAATTGACTATCAATTCACCCCATTTGGCCTTCAGCTGATCTGGGCATGACCTTCCCTCCTGGTGGCCCTCGGCTTCAAAATTCTTCAAGTGACCAAAAACACCTGTACATTTGTTTCATTGCCTATGAAAGTTGTTTCAATGGATTCATAGCCTACCAATATACTAGGAATGACTATTCCTAGACTCAAATTGGTTGAATATTGCTTAAGATATGATCCATTAAATTTTTCCCTAAATTCTGCCTCTAAATCTGGAAAACTTCCAGTTAGATCCACCAAATCTGGAAGTGGCGCTAAATTTTGGGAATCCGTCGAAATTCCGCCAACTACTAACAGAATATTAATTAATGATAAACTCTAGATTAACAGTGCTAAGTGTGCACTAAGTGCGTTTATGGTTGAGCGTCAGAGTGTGGTCAGGTGGTAGGGTCTCATGAGGAGGAAGGTTATGCCCACGAGGCTGACCCCCTCTTCTCCTCCATCCAACACTGAATAAACCTTCAAGTAAACATGATTCAACATTCCTTTCAAGGCATATGGCAGTAGTGCAATGGTTATCGGTGGTAGTGGTATGGGGGAGGTCATGGGGTCGAACCCCGACCTCGCCCCTCCATGTATGTTTTTCACCAACGTTTAAAACTATGCATTCTTTGATATATGCATTAACCATTACATATGCCTCCAAATTAAACCATAGTTGTAATGTTTAGAATAATGCCACACTTTTGGGTTTTTAATTTAAATGTGGAATTTAAAACGTGATAAAGTTTGAAATTAATATATATATATATATATATATATATATATCCTTAATATATTAAAAATAATTTCTCTCACAAAAATCATTATGAATCCAAATTTAACTTTGGAGGACATTGGACGATTTTTACCTTCACAAACCAAACTAGCAAATCCCGTAGTGACACTTGTCACAGTCCCATTAAACAGAAATTAAAGAAGATTCTCTGCATGCTCACTGGATTTCCATGTCATCAGCTGTACCTGTTCTGCAATATTTTTTTTTTAAATTTGCTTGTTCTGAATGACGATCAATACACCATAACTTCCTCATTCCAACTCGGTTTTCGACGAAACGAGTTGCGTTGGATTCCATGCAACGGGACAGTCGTTTTCATTCTTGTTTGGTTAATTCTTAGCACTTTCATTTTTGAGCTAATTTTTTTCCCTGATCCAGATTCTGATAAGATAGGATGACTCGCTTTAGGATTGCATTGTTGTCTCTTTTGTCATTCGTTCTTTGAGTTGAAGGATATAGATCATAGGGTGAACCTCCGGAGGTTGGCCTGGACTGACATGCAGTTGTCCTATGTATATCGCATCTGATAGTGGAGGCATCATGTAAGAGGATGTGTTAGTTAGACAACATAACATTATCCATTGGCTATGTGCCTTAACCAAGTGCTTCCAATACTTGTCCCAATCCAGCTTATCCAATTTTTTGATGCTTTCTTCCTTCATCTTGGAAATTTCCTAGGACTGTCTAATCAAATCTTTTACAACATGTAGAGAAACGGGGGGGTATTTATCAATAATATTAACAACAATGAGGTTTTGGCTGACTGTTTCAACAATGTTGTTGGCAACATCCCTAGCTCTACAAATTTCCCTTTCAGCTTGCTTTAACTGTATGTCCCAATCAGTAAATAAGATTTCTTTTTTAGAATCTTCAATCCTGGGAAGATTGGCTTTTCGGCCTTTAGCAATATCTTGTCAGGTGACATATTAGCATACTTTATCATCAATTTCATCAAAGCTAATCCTTTGGTCAACTACTTGATTCATGAGTGAATCACTATTTTCAAACAGTTCATTTATGCTAGATAGTTTTTGAGATAAAACAACTTGTTACTTAGCTAACAAAGTATTTAGTTCTAAAGATTCCTTTTTAAATTCATCCACTTTAGGATTATCTTTCAACTTTTCAACAGTGAATTGCAGTTGGTGTATCTGAGAATCTTTAGCACCAACATTAGATTGGTGTTGTAGCTTTAGTTGATTTAAGCTCTATTGGAGTTGTGACACTTGTGGTTGTAATTGTTGATTAATGTTTTGCTTCTTTGCTAGCAATTCTTGTTCCAATTCAATGATTATTTCATCCTCCTCTTTGACTAATTGTTGAACTTCAATGGATTTTTCAATGGTGGTAGATGCATATGCACCCGCAAACGAAGTTAACCGTGTTAGATCTTGAGATGGATCTACTTGTGGGTCCTTCCAAACTACTTCTATAGAGATATCCCCAGGAACGAGAGCCTGTGATTATTCTGTTCTTCTCCTCTTCCTCTGTCTATTCATGACAACCTTATGTATTGGGGTGTAAAATATATCCAAAGGAGGTATTTCCTCTATTTTCAACACAATTTCTGATGTTGGGTAGGCTGGGATAAATTCGACTTCTTCTGTACTAATAGATTTTTCAGTTGACCAATAGTAAAACGTGTTCTGACTTTTACCATGAGGTATTTCCACTTTTTGTTGATGATCAATGATCACCACTTCTTGGTCTCCTTTAGTATATTGATCAAAATATTTCCAGACTTCATCTAAGTCACTTTAAAATAGTGGATCTTTGATCTGAGTTCTAGTAGACTTATCTTCTTTTGTTCCACTAAGGACTTCAGTATCCTAGGGGGGGTTGCTATTTTCTTGTTATTTCTATTGCTTTTGTTCTTTCTTTTTTTGTTCCTTCTATGAGATAGTTTGGGATACCTCCAGAATATTTAGAGGAATCCCTTCCAACCTTCTATTCCTGTATTGCCTAAACTTTTCTAGTTGCTAAGGATTAAGGCGTGATGCTACCAATTTCTCCACTGCTGAATAAGTATCAACTTACACAAACAAAACATCATTTTCATGGGAAAATGGCCTGATTTTCACTTGAGTTGTGAAATTAAATGCAACTTGGTTTGGGTAATATTGCCTGTTAGAAATTTTAAATAATTTCAAACATTGGATTTGATTAATTTCTAACCTGCCATGTGTGAAATTTTCTAATGCATATACACCACAGTAAATAGGAAATGATGACCATGAACCTTTCTTTGCTTCTTTCAAAAATTTGGTCAATCTATGACCCACTTTCTGATAAGAAATTTCTCTTGCGAGAAGTTTATCTGGAATATATAATGGTAGGACATGTGGTCAGGATAAGCTTCCAAAAACTCTAACATAATTGAATAACCCTTACCTAAACCATTTTCCAATGGATGTGAAGTCTTCTTGAGCTTATTTGGACAATCTAGGGTCCTTTTCATCAAACACAACTTGAAACAGTGGGAGCATAACTTCGTGGAATATTTTTAGAAATCAGTTCATATTTTGATTCCCATAGAATACTATGATAAATATGAATGGCAGTGTTGTCTTTGATAGTACATTTCTAACCCATGGTTGGAAAATCTAATGTAAAACACATTGCATCCATAATGTAGGCACTCATATATAATGGGGGAAGGATCGTAGATGAAACATCATGATTTTTTTTATATTCAAGAATTTGGGTAGCAATATTATTTGAAAAAATGGTTCCCCAGTCCATGATATAGGAGTTTGTGACAACATTCATAAGGGGAACCCATTCAACGAAGAATTTAGTGGTATTGGGTTGTCCAAAAAGTCTAGACATCATAGTGGAAATATAACAGTAGGGACCAGCAAGCGAAGTAGTGGAATACATACGCTTATCATCATGTTTATGCTTGTTAGGGTTACTTATCCATTTCTTTATGGGATCTGACTGCAAATTATTTTCCTTTTCGAATTTCGCTAGGAAGTCTTTATCATACACCTTCTCAGGGTTTGGAATGTGGTACATTTTATTCAAATCTCCAGCTCTGAATGACCCTATAATTGTACCTTTGCTTGTTAGGAAAGTTCTATCTTCGATGTTTAGGTTTTCAATAATCCATTTCACCATATTTGTGTATGGTAGAATTTTTGGGCATGTAGTAATTCGGTGCAGAAAATAATTAGCGACGTCGCCTATAGTAGCTTCTGAGGTATCAGAAGTGTATGTAATATATTTTATTTAAACTCTGAAGGGTTTCTCGTCTTCAAATAATGTGTACATTGCTTCTCAAGAAGTAGAACCACTTTCTGATGCACATTAGCATTTGTGAATAGGGGTGGCATTTTTGTTACTTCACTATAATAAGGTGAAAGATTAGGGGGAGCCATGGGTTTTTTGGACTTCTTTGTAGCCTTAAAAATTTCAGAGGAACTATGTTTGTTTGGACTTTCCTGCAAAATAATAAGAGCAACAAGTAAAAATGGGCAATCTTGTCACAATATCAGAGGAGTGTAACAATAATGGAAATAATGACATATAAAACTCGGCACGCGGATAATATAAAACTTTTAATTCTTTTGTGGTCAAATCATATTTGGAGGCTCGAGTTGTTAAACCGTTAATTTATGGAATTAATAGAAATCATGGGTTCACGTGCCTGAATAGACATTTAAGCATTTAAATTAGATATTGTCGCATCGCGAATTCATTTGTGTGTGAACTTCTTAAAACACCAAGTACTTATGTCTTTCTAATTGTGATCAATTATTTTTCACGCTATAGCTTATTTTTAAGTCCAAAGATCAATTTTTTTAAGGCTTCAAACATTAGCGGGGGAAAAGCAAAGTGCAAATTTTGCGATGTGATATCGCAATCACAATTTCGGTGAAACTGGATGGAGGAAGGAAGTGGTCATTAGCAAAATTGTGATGTGATGGGATGTATCACATCGTGGAAATGAAAAGGAGGGTGGATTTAATGATGGTAGGATGGAAATGAGATTTGCAATTGGTGACGTGGCAACATCGAGTCCCACGGTTTGCTTTTCATGAAACATGATTCGATCAGAAGCCCTTTTCATTTATTAAATATTTTTTTTGATATCACATCGCAAATCATTTGGAGTGGCTTTAGATGTCATATGTTATCTTCATGATTTTGCAGTTGCAATTTGCAAGTATATTTCTTTTGAATTTTCCGCCTAAGTTCCCTTTAGACAAAAAGGTGTACCTTAGCTTTTCTAACTCCTATTTCTATTTCAATCAATCACTTAAGGGTCTTATTTGTTCTAGTCTAAATTTTTAAAAGAGTCCCCATTATTTTCTAAGGCAACTATTCCTAAAATAATGAGGGTTGTTGAATAGCACAACAATTGGCGATTCACTGGAAGAACCAGTTATCTTTGAAAAGTGAAATTCCTGATATTTTAAATAAGTAAAAATAGTTGAGGAAATGAAAATTATCTTCAAAATATTTGGATAAATAAAATTACTTTGAATTATAAAAAATCATCTTATTGCGACTCTTTTAAAACCTTTCATAGCTAAAAACCTTCATTTCTCTAAATCAATCATTAAATAGCTTAAAAGATCAAGTAGGTGGCTTTTTGCAACTTCGCCTTTTGATATACTCATTTTGTCATAGGTAGAGCCATTGTTGTCAGCATGTTTTTATAGCCTTGACAGGGTTACCTTTTAACCATCAATGATTGAGTATCCCATCCATCTATCATTACAATTTTTGGAGATAAATTCTCAATTATATAATATGTTTTTTCTTGTTCTTAAAAAGCCAATATCCTGGCTTGGTGACTAGATAGTGACAATGCCATTCACTAGTTGTAATTGTACTGAATAAGTTGGCTCATGATGAGACCCCTTGTCTTATGGCTACTTAATAATCATAAGCCATTACCCTGGTTTGATATGCAGTAGTGGTAATGTCAGACTATTATTTTCCTATGATCATGGTAAGCAGCCTCGTGATGAGACCTCTTATCTTTTTAAGCCTTTTATAGTTTTGAATTACACTCTAGAAAAAGCATAATTAATGGATGGGGAGAATCATTGACTCCTTAAGAGTTTTGGATGAAAATTTTGAGTTTAATATGTTTAGTAACAAATAGTATTTACTTTGTAAAAGTGAACTTTTTCTTACTGATATTAGGGTAAAAATACAATATGAAGTTTGAGGTTTACAAGAATTTACAATTTCAATGGAAAAATATTTCAGAGTTATATAGTATTTATCCATTTTTTCTAGTTTGTAATCATTTCTTTAAGAAAATTTATTCTCCAAAATGAAAAGTCACAATATGATTCAGAGGTTTTACGAAAATATAAAAGTATGTACTTAAAAATTATTCTTTAATTAACCTAAAAATATGAATATAAGTATGATACATTTAGAAGAAATGTTCTTCTAAGAAAAGAATTTTTTCAAAATCAACCCGTTGATAGGAAGAAAATCTTTTCTCCCTTGAATATCTTGCAACATGAAGGTTGATGGGCCAATTTATTATGTAATTTGAAATGGTCCAAGAAACATTCTTTGGAATTTGGCATGCTTACCTTTTTCCTCATGTGCCTTGTCCCACTTAAAAATGAGGTCTCCAACTTGAAAGATTTTGGGGTAACATAATTTGCATCAAAATAATTTTTAGCGATATGTTGATGTTGAGAGTGTGTTAATTTGGCATTTTTCTTTTCTTCTTCTAATTTAAGGATTTCAAACATTCTTAACTGTAAGGAAGAGGAAGGTACTTCATCAATAAATTGAACTAGGGCTAGTGAGGGAAGTGCTAAATTTTATGGAATTGCAACTTCTTTCCCATAGTTTAGATTGAATGGAGAAGTGCTTATAGAGGCCTTTTGAGTAATTCGATCTGCCTAGAGAGAAAATGTTAAAGAATTATGCCAATTATTTTGGCTCTGATCAATATTTATTTTTATGATTCAAAACTCTTTGAGTTGCATGAGTACACAAAGAACATGAAGGCGAGAATAGTTATCTTCAACCTCAAAGGGAACAAAGATATCTGGCGAGAAGACGTGAAACGGGTCAGAGACATCATGACATAAGAGTTGAGTTGGCATGAATTCAAGAGACTTTTCAAGAATAAATACTTGTCATAGAGGTACTACGATAGTAAGGCTAACATGTTTTATGAGCTAAAGATGGGATCGATGGCAAATGAGGAGTATACAACCAATTTCCTCGATTTATTGAGGTATGTGTTGTATCTTAAGGATGAAAATAAAAATTTCAAATATTTGGTAGTGGATTACCATGAGAACTTAGAGATCATATTGAGTATGATGAGCCTCGGTCGCTTGAGGAAGTTATTGGGAAATTGAAACACTATTATGAGTAGTCAAATCGTAAGACAAAATCACAACAAGGTTGGAAATGGAAAGATAAATCCAAAGGTAAATGGCAGCCGAAAAGAACAAGACCTCAAAATGTAGAAGAGAAAGAAAACGTTGCACCTTAAAATAAGTTCAATGTAGTTAGATGGGGACATGGGTCACAGTCTGGAGGGAAGCAGAATAGAGGTGACAATATAAGACGATTGCAGTGTTGGAAATGGGGTAAAGAGAATCTTAAGAGGGATTTTCCATAGAATTAGGGTGGTAGGCCTCATATTTACAGTGCACAGGAAGCGTGGACTGTTGGGGATGTTAGGCATAACATTCCTTGTATATATGCAGCTTTGGATAATAGGCAGGCATATCACCAGGCATATATCATTGAGATGGATGGTAATATTTTTTATCAAGTTATTTCTATTTTGATTTACCCTGGATCTAATTATATTTATGTTAACCATGAATTAGTGGATAAGTGTGGTTTGAATAAGGAAGTGTATGTTGATTCTTGGTTAGTGTAGTTGGCTACAGGTACAAAGAAGGGAGTTCATCATTGGGTAAGAGCTTGTGAGTTTGAGTTGAATGGTAATCCTACATCAACACATTTGAATGTATTGTTGTTGGGATCATATAGTATGCTTTTGGATATGGATAGCCTATAATTTCACATGACTAAGGTGGAATGTTATGATAAGGATATTGAGTGTTTGGATGACAATGGAGAACATAGGATATTGCATGGTAAGAAGAAGCAACATTATTTATAATGGTCACAACAATGTAATAAAAGAACATTTGCATAAAAGGGTGTGTGTTATTTGTACTGCATATTTCTAGTGATAAAGGTAAGGAGGATGAGGATGTAAAGATCTTAAGAAAGTAACCAATTTTGTAGTAGTTTCAATATGTTTTTCCAGCAGAGATTTTAGGGTTTCCACCTCATAGGGAAGTGGAATTTTCCATTGAGTTGGTACCAGGGGTAGAACCAGCTTCGAAGGCACTGGATAGGATGAGCACTCCAGAGTTAGTGGAGTTAAAGTTTTAGTTGAAGGAAATTCTTGACAAGGGATACATTAGGCCAATTGTATCACCATGGGGTACACCAATTTTGTTTTTAAATAATAAGGATGGTACTCTCAAGCTATGCATTGATTGCAAGAATTTGAACAAGGTAACCATCAAGAACAAGTATCTGTTGCCGAGGATTGATGACTTGCTTGATTAATTGAAGGGTGAAACAATGTTCTTGAAGATTGACCTGCGATCAAGATACCATTAGGTATGCATTAAGGAAGAGGACATTTACAAGAAAAATTTCCAGACCAGGTATGGGCATTATGAGTATTTTGTAGTTACATTTGGTTTGAATAATGCTCCAACTACTTTTATGTGCTTTATGTTATGCCCTTATTTGGACAAGTTTGTTATTGTATTCATTGATGACATCTTGATATATTATAAGAATAAGAAAGAGCATGCCAAACACTTAGCAACAATATTGAGATTGTTGAGAGAGAATCAATGGTATGATAAGCTCAGTAAATGCAGTTTCTTTCAGATAGAGGTACATTACTTGTGACATGTTGTTTACAAGGAAGGCATAACAGTGGATCCAGAAAAGATAAGGGCTATCATGGAATGAGAAAATCCTATAAATGTGGAGGAGGTAATATCATATAACATTTTATTATAGGAGGTTCATTAAGATTTTCTCTCAGATTGCATATACTATTATGTCACTACAGAGGCAAGGTAAGAAATTTGAATGGACAGAGGAATCTGCAGCCAGTTTTGAAAAATTGAAGGATTTGTTGATAAATTCTCTAGTGTTAAAGATTGCAGATCTGGACAAAGAGTTTATGGCATGTACAGATGCTTGCAAGAGAGGACTTGGTGGAGTTCTTATGTGGGAAGGATAGGTAGTGTGCGAAGAGTCATGAAACTGAATGAACATGAGCATAATTATCTGACACATGATCTTGAGTTGACAACAATCATCCATGCATTGAAAATGTGGACACACTATCTTCTTGGCAGGAGGTTTGTATTGATGAGTTATCACAGTGGGTTCAGGTATCTATTTGACCAACTGAATCTGAATGCCAGGTAAGGTAGATGGTTGGCCACAATTAGTGAGTTTTACTTTGAGATCAAGTACATCAAGGGTAAAGCACATAGGGTTGCAGATGCTCTTAGTAGGAGGCTTAGGGTGAATCATATAGCATGTATGAATTCTTATGGGAAAAACTTACAGGTATCAAGTCTTACAAGCAGGACACCATGATGACAGGTACATGGATCTTATGCATAGGTTACGACAAGGTATATGTGATAAGGATGTGGAATATCATCTTACAAAAAATGGTTTGATCATATTTAGGGACATGATATATGTTTCGAATGACAATGAGATTAAGAAGACTATCTTCTGAGAGTTTCATGAAAAATCATATTCAAGTCATCTAGGATACCAGAAGACATTGACAACAGTAAAGAGGTTTTATCATTGTCAAAATCTGAAGAAGGAAGTGGCAGAGTTTGTGGCTAGGTGCTTAGATTTCCAACATGTAAAATAAAAATGTAAGCATCCAGGTGGATTTCTAAATTTTATTCCAATTCCATGGTGGAAGTGGGAGGTCATTTCCATGGACTTCATCACAGGTTTTCCGAGGAAATATAGACAGTATGATTCCATCATGGTTGTGGTGGGCAAGTTGACAAATGTAGTGCACTTCATTCCAGTGAAGTATACGTATTCATCTAGCGATGTGGCACAGGTATTCATCAGAGATGTGGTGAGGTTGCATGTTGTTCCAAATAAAATTGTGTCACATAGGGATGCTAAGTTCACTTCCAAGTTTTGGAAGGATTTGTTTGCAATTTTAAGGATAGAATTGTCTTTCAACACAACTTATCATCCACAAACAAATGGAAAGACAGAGAGGGTCAAAAATATATTGGAGGACATGTTGAGGATGTATGTGATGCATCAACAGAGGATATGGGAGGAGTAACTTTCATTGGTTGAGTTTTATTACAACAATGGTTACCATGAGTCACTAAGGATGAGTCTGTTTAAGGAACTCTATGAGTGGAGTATTAATACTCCCATCAATTGGAGTGATCTAGTGAACAGGGTGTTGATAGGACCAGATATGTTGGAAGAGATGGAACAAAAAAATCATGTAATAAAAAATAATATGAAGGCATCACAGGACAGGAAAAAAAATGTATGCCGATCAGAACAAGGTGTCTAAAGAGTTTCAGGTTGGGGAACATGTGTATTTGTTCATCAAGCCCAAGAAGAGCTCCTTGAGGATTGGATCATGTGCGAGGCTGGAACCTCGGTTTTGTGGACCTTTCCATATTCTTGAAAGGATTGTACCAGTAGCGTATCGACTTAAAATTCCTCCGACAATGAAAGTCCATGATGTTTTCCATGTGTCATTGCTTAAGAAATATGTTAAATATGTTGATCATGTGATTTAATAGTCTATATTTCAGGTGGAACCAAAAGGATAATTCCAGCTGGAACCACACTCTATTTTGCAGAGAAAGATGCTCATGCTCTGGAACCGAGCCATCTAGCAGGTTAAAGTGCAGTGGAAGCACTTTGGGCCCGATGAATTTACATGGGAGATGGAAGTTCAGATGCAGGATATGTATCCTTCTCTATTAATTGGTTGAGAAAATTTTTTTGGTATATGTACATATATATATGGATGTAAATACTTCCATGAGTTGTGTTATAAAGCTCCAATAAGAGATATGGATGCCATGTCATTATGGTTGTAATTTTTCTATGTTGTCATGTTGGTTTGCTTCTCAGTAGGTTGATCATTGTAAATACTGCAACAAGCTAAGTTATAAAGCTCCATGGGAAGTATGTTTTTCTTTCAGTTGTCTTTTTGGTTGTAGTTGTCATTGAACACTGAGGACGATGTTACCCCAAGGGGAAGGATTCTGTAACAACCCTAGTCAAAATTTCATGTAAATAAAGTTAATAAAGAAAAAATAATAACCATGGTCACAGAGACACTTATTCCAAGTTGAATCTTGGGCAAAACATCCTAGTGTGGGTGTTCATTTGGTTTATTATGGCTAAGGAAAATTGGCATAGAAAATGGAAATGATTTTGAAAGGCATGAGGCACTAATTAGCATTTTATTTATGAAAATAATGGAAATTAGGAGAAAAGGAAGGTGAAAGGTCACAAGTTGCATGTGAGGAGAAATTTGAAAGAAAATAATGGAAAATGAAGAATTAGAGGCCTCATCAATAAAAATGCTTCCAAGGATCAGTTGGTACCTTTTGTCAGTTCATTTTTGTAGCTCTCTCTTTATTCTCTCCATCACACTCTTGGACACTTAGAGCATTCTTGGAGCACTATAACATTGGATCAACGAAAGAAAAGGAAGGATAAAGAAGGTAGAGGGAAGAAAATATCAAGCAAGGATGAGAAAGATCAAGCAACTACAACAAGATTACTTGCAGGTATTGATTTGCATGTGTGATTTCCTTGCTAAATTTGGCACGCATGGTACATGCATGTATGTATTTGGTTCTCTTAATGTCATTGGTATGGGATTTGCTAGGTGTGACAATGTTCTTCATCCTTTCCTTTACATTTATGGATAGCCACGGTGTGATGGGTTCTCTTGTATTTGGTTGAGATTAATTTTTGAATAGTTTCGAAACTTAGTGAGTTGGTCTCTAAAAGAAAAAAAATATATTTCCTAGGAATCCCCGGATAGGAGGAGGTGGGATTGCAATAAAGCCAGATTTTGAGTGTCTTGGTAAGCCTGGGAATCCTTGAATGGTGAATGATGGGATACACAATAAATCCTAGAGGTGTGTGCCCTCGATCAGGCCTTAGAATCCTCGATCAATGAATGGAGGGATATACGATAAAGCTTGTAAGGTCGAATCTTGTGAATGTTGGGATATACATTAAAGCCTGGAGACTAGGAGGCAGGAAAATTCCTCATGGTGTAGGTGGAGAAATTTGGTGGAATCCGTGCTTGTTTAGGGCCTAGTGATCCAGTGGGTATTGTGGTAAAGACGAAGGAAACCTAGTTTGGTTTTGTTTTGAGTCCCGCATTCATGCTTGGAATATGTTACGGGGGTGATTGGCTAAAAGAAAGATTTGGTTTAGCCAATCTATGGTCGGGTTTCATGGAAGTCCCATACCTAGTTGGATTTTGCATTCATTAGTAAGATATTCTTCTCCTTGGTATTTTATGTGTAAATTTATTTGTTCATTTATGGTTTTCATAGTTGTTATATCCTTTTTATTAATGTTTGTTATATGTTGGCTATGAGTATGTTTTATGGAAGTCTTGATGCATGGATCTCATCATGTTTTGATTAAAAAATTAATGTGAAATGAATTTATGTCCTAATAGATGATAATGTAGCTATTTAGATAAGGCAACAATGATTCCTTACAAATATCGGATAAGTATGAGACCCCTATGCTCAGATATGTTATTATGACCTGTAGATTACATATTTGTGACATGTTTGACGAAATGTATGTCATGGATAGTAGGGGTTAGATTAAGCACCTGTATAAATGTTTGCAACAGTAGTCTTGTTTAAATTTTATTTATCATTTTTGGGAGTTTCATGAAGTTTTAGGTAGTGGTCTGAGACCTAGCCTTGAAAAAATGGCTCAAAATTTGGGGTTGTCGGCACAGAACTGCCTGGAAAATTCCATAGTCAATGGCATGCCTTGTTGTGGGTACAACTGGAAGGCCTTAGTCACATGCATGGCTTGTCATGGGGTAGGCTAAGGGTCCAAATTTCAAGTTAACTCAGGGGTTGGTCAACTGAAAGGGTTGGTTGGCTCATAAAAGTTCTGTGGCATGTGTGGAAGGTTAGTTTGGTTTCATTATGTCTGTTCCAATTCATTAATTGTACATGGGGAGTTGAATCACATCATACTAGCCTCTGGTCACATGTTTACCCCAGTGGATCGATCATATTGAGTAAATGTAGGAGGAGGTTGTTACACATTTCTCTTGATATTTGTGGAAGGAAATATGAGCTTCCATATTCTTTAGGAGCAAGAATTACATGAGGAAATAGGAGAAGTAGGAGGCATAGCTTGGATAAGTATTTTCTAGAGTAGACTCGGAATAAGATTAGTATTGGAGTGTATATTGAGCTTCAAGGATTGAAGTTATCATTGTAATAGATTATTTTTCTCATTTCATATAATATAAACAGAGGAGGGGTTTTCCCTTGTTGATTTCCCTAGTAAAAATTGTGTTCTTGTGATTGAATGCTTGCATGTGTTTCTTTTATTAGTTTTCCTTCTGTAGAATTTAGTAGAAGAAATTTGTGTCTATTTATTTTAGTGTGATTTCATTAGAAACTAAAAAATTTCGATTTATTTCTACATGGTATCAAAGAAATTGAAAACTACATAGAAACTAGGTTCATGATCAACTCCTAGAAAAGTTTTGAATATCATATTTGCAGTGTAGGAATTCGAGTGCAGGAACAATAACTTTCAATGGATTGAGGCTTGAGTATGCATTAACGGGAACTTCAAATTTCTGTTCTTGGAAATACAAAATGGAAGTTGTGTTGGATGAAAATGGAGTATTGGAGTACACACAAAGTGATACTCCAAGACCATAAGCATAAAATGCACAACAACTGACTCAATGGAAGAAAGATATTGTAAAATCCAAGAGGATTATCCTGGAGGGAGTCAGGGACCATGTGGTTTTCAATTTTCATGGCAAGGAGACTAGTTATGCAATGTGGAAAACCCTCGCATATATGTTCCAAAGAAGCAGTGATGCCAAGAAATTGGCATTGAAAGATAAACAAGGGACATTTAAATGAGTAAAAAGGAAATTATTGTTCAATACCTATCCAAAATCACTCAAGTGAGAGATGAACTTGGAGGAGTTGGGGAAAATGTGCCATCATCTGAACTTGTGAGCTTAGCACTCCTTGGTCTTCCAAAGTCCTGGCGTAGCTATCAAGATTCTGTTAATGAAAGAGATAAGCTCCCAGATTGGGAGAGACTTTGGTTTGACTTGGTGCAAGAGGAGATTAGAAGAAACATTAGAAATGGTAACTAATCTAGAACTGATTAGGAAGAAAACTTTCCCTTAGTTGGAAAGAGGAAGAAATCAAAATGAAAGAAGGCCCAAGTCAAGGCAAAATCCAACTGGAACCGTGGCAAGAAGAAATACCTCAATAAAATTACATGTTTCACTACCATTAGTATAGACACTATGCAACCAAGTGTCCACACAAGAGATCGAGTAAGAATCCTACAGGAGGAGCAGGATGAGATTTTCTCACATCACAATTTGAGTTGGATTTCATGATCATTGCTTGCATTGAAAGTACTATATGAGGTAGTGTATGGTACTTATACTCTGGTGCTTCATTTCATATGACAAGAAATAAGGAGTTATTCAACAACTTAGAGGAGAAGGGCCTACAACTAGACATAGAGCTTGGAGATGATGGGAGGTATAGTACCAAAGGGATTGAAACTGTCACCTTTAAGATGGAGTCAAGCTCCCATCTTCACCTAAAGAATGTAATGTAATTTCATGGCCTGAAGAAAAAATTGATTTCGTAGTTGTACTTGAAGACAAAGGATATGATGCTATGTTTATTAGAGGAAATTCCTATATGAAGCATGTTGCTTCTGGACAGGCTAAAATAATCAATGTTAATATTAAAAATATATACAAGCTAGAGGTGGATGCATGCACTTCATTGAGTAGAAAGGAATAACATGTTTAGGTCCAAGATGTTGGACAACTCTGACATATGCGCATGGGACACCTACACCAAGGAGTTTTGAAAATAATGCAACATATCACCACTGGACTTCCAAATTTCACTCTTGATCAACATGATTTTTGCAAGGGATGCACTCTTGTAAAATATGTTAAATCCTCCTTCCATGGATGAGATAGCAGAGTTGGAGCCATCTTGGAGCGAGTTCACTAAGATGTGTGTGGACCATTCTCAACAGTCTCAATTAAAAAACACAGGTATTATGTGATATTCATAGATGAATTTTCCCACAAATATTGGATCTATTTCATGAATCATAGATATGAGGTTTATTCAAATTTTGTTGAATTTAAGGCCTTAGTTGAAAATGATACCGAAATGAAAATTAAATCCCTGAGAAGTGATAATGGAGGAGAGCATGTGTCTAATTCCTTAAAATAATTATGGGCCAAGGAGGGTATTAGAAGGGAGTTGATTACACCCCACAACCCACAAGAAAATGGGGTTATATAGATGAAAAATAGAAGTATTGTAGGAGCTAATAGAGCAATGTTGCATGAGCAGGAATTGTCATTGTCCCTATGGGCAAAATCTTGAAATACAATTATTTATTTGCAGAACATGAGCCCTCAAAAATTCTTGGAATGATAACAACTGAAGAAGCTTTCTCTGGGAGGAAGCTAGATGTCTCCCACTTTCACACTTTTGGATCCATAGTCTATTTTCATGTCTCCAAAGATAGCAGGAAAAAGTTGGAGCCCACTATAGAGAGGGGTATGTTTGTAGGATACACAAAGACACCTCATATTTACCGGGTGTACATTTCCTCACTCAAGATGATTTTGATGAGGAGAAAGCCATGAGGAGCTCACTAAAGCGAGATCTGAGCATACCATTAGAGGAGGAGCTTCTAGCTCCAAAGGAGGATCCTCAGTTAGATCCATAGGATATTATGGAGCAACCACATGTGGAGGAGTAGAGAGCAAACCGAGTGGAGGAACCCACTCACATAGAGCCTTCCAGAGAGGGGAGGGAGAGGGCCAGGATGGTTGACAAGTTGGTGCAGGAAGCTAAGGAGTAGGTTCGAGCTCCTATCTCCTTGTAAAAAAAGAGGATATCACTTGCAAGATATACAAGATATATGGCACTCATGACATAATTCATTGATTTTGAGCCTTCTTCATTTGATGAGGTAGTTTCCTAATAGGTGTGGGTAGATATTGTGGTGTAGGAGTATGACTCCATCATAAAGAACAATATTTGGGAGGTGGTGCCCAGACCTTAGAACTAGTCAGTTCTTGGTTCCATTTTGTAGTACATTCTGACAGAGGAGCAAGATGCATACATCTTGACAAAGGATTTTCAAGATGCAAGTTTGAGTTCCATAGGTGCATGATTGGGGTTGTTCAGAATCCTTTTCTGGCTAAGAGGGACTATTAAATTGTAGCAAGAAAATACTTCATTTGACTTGTGTCTTATTCAAATGGAGAAATGTGAATTTCCACTTCAGCAAGATGAGTTGACACGTAGTTAGCAAGAGTGACGTGGCCAAGTCACTCAGTTGAGTCAGTCAATTCAAGTTTGTGGGAAAAATGTAGATTTGTGCACAAGTTGATGGCTAAAATCTAGCGATCTAGTGGAGTTATATTTAGTGAAACTCAGTTATCTAAGCTCTAGTCTAGAATAGAGTCAGTATGAGTTTCGTTGAGTCATTGTAACTGTTGTTAACTCACTGATCTCTCAATTAACTATTCAATTTACTAAAAATAACCCTAGTCATGCACGCAATTCAAATTACCTAGTGAAGTTGGAGAGAAAGGAATAATTGTAATCATTATTGTATACTAGTGAGTGTACATAGTTTTCATGTAGCAAGTGATCCATTTCTCCTGGGATTTTCACGAGGAAATAGGAGTTTCCCTATTCTTTAGGAGCAGGAATTGCACAAGGAAATAGGAGGAAGCAAGAGGCCTAGCTTGGCCAAGTACTTTCTAGAGCAGACTCGAGATGAAATCAATATTGCAGTGCAGATTGAGCTTCAAGGATTGAAGTTGTCATTGTAATAGGTCATTTTTCTCATATGATATAATACAAATAGAGGAGGGTTTTTCCTCAGTTCGGTTCCCTAGTAAAAATTGTGTTCTTATGATTAAAGGCTTACATGTGTTTCTATTATTCCTTCAGCAGAATTTAATAAAATAAATTTGTGTCTACTGATTTCAGTGTGATTTCATTAGAAATTACAAATCTCAAGTTATTTCTACAACAAGTTTTTGGCAAATGAAAATGCTTCAAAATATATTCCAAATTGATTTTTTGTTACAATTTCGTAGCCTCCATTTTTGTTGAATTTTAGGTATATTAAATATTTAGATTTGGCTTATTTAATGCCTTGATTATTCTCCATGATATTAGCTTTCCAACGAGCCATCCCCAACCTCATTTAATCGAGTAAAACTCCAGATAAAATTTTCCAAAGTGTGAATATTAAAACTATCAAAATACTAGAAAATGCATAGTTTAAGAAAAAATCTAAAAAATTTCGTTAATATTATAATTAATTTTTTTATTTTCAAATATTTAATAAAATTAGAATAAAACTTAAACAATTTAATATATAAAATTAATTAAATAAAATACAAAATAAATAAAATTATAGTTAATAAACAAGCAGCCCAAAGGGATGTAAGTTACGTGGAGTATAAACTTAAGGGAGGTATAATTTATGAGGCAAGGGATGCATGGGACTGCAGTTTTATTAAAGGGCATGGGACGAGGCCTATGTGGGAGTAGGACCTTCCCTATGTTAGTTCTTTCCACTTTGCCCATTAATAAAATCTTTCTACTTTAGCCATCACTAAAACTTTCTAGTGCTTACATTAAGCCCATCTCACTTAAGATGATGTCATCTAAGAGATTAACTCGAAATAAATAAAATGTATCAAAATAAAATGTCTGGGCTGGAAAAAAGCGGGATGAGGTAAGCATGATATAATAAATATTTATTTTTTAATTGTATTTTAAATGTTTTATATATTATACATATATTTACAATGAAATTTTTAATATGTAGTTTTATTATATGGTTATATACCATTTTTGAATCTGATGTGTTTTTGGGTAGTTAAATGAAAATTAAATAATTAACAATTAATCAGAATTTAATTAAATCATAAAAATGATATTCACAAATTAATTAAATAAATTACAATTAATATAAATTAATTGAATATTAATAATTACATATTAATTAATCTAATTAGTTAAAAATAATTAAACAAATTATTTAAATAAATTTATTTACATTTTTTAAAATAAAATATATATTGTATATATTTAAGTGGAGGACGAGAAAATAATTCAAATTTGAAAAAAATGTTATTTTCAAACCGTAAGTTCAAACTCAACAAAATTAAAGTCATTGGGAAGCTGGCGAGAAATCACACACAATGGAGCAATGAAAAATGAAAACAGAGAAAAATGTAAATCTCCCAAAATTAACAAAATCAAAGCATAAAAAGAGTGACATGACCAAAATTTACATAGAGGGCCCCATATCTTTTGTAAAAAAAAAAAATTATGAGGGGGTTGAGGTCTCAACAAGTTCCTACTCACCATCACTCACATCATAGAGATTTGCAGTAATTCCTCTTATTTAGGTTACTTCTCTAACTCACATCGTAATATATATGGCTCTAAACAACTTAATAATTTCATTAAACACATCTCTTCAATTGTCCTCAACCCTAGATTAGTATTCCTTTATATGCCATGTTGTTTCTTTTAAAATTCCCCTTTTCACAATTTTTCCTAGTAATTCTTCTAATGGCAATGTGTTCACCCCTCTATAGTGAAACCATAGAATTCTATTATTGAAAGAGTTATCACCCTTATGTAGGTATGAAAACCCAATTTGTTGTCAAAATCATGCAATCCACCCATAGGGCTGCAATTTGAATCATAATACATGATATATAATTGGAGAAGCACACACATAACATACCAAGAGGATACTAGTTTATTTAAATTAAACTTTAATACTTCTAAACATTACACACTATTACACATACATTAATGGTATTTACATTATTGTTAAAAAATATGGGCAAATGCCTTTTTCCAAAATATTATAGATACTCAATTATCTCAATTTCAACTAAATTACATTGGACTTACAACTTTTTGCTACAATAATAGTAGTGAGTCATTCTTTGTATTCAATGACAACTTCTTCATATCCTCTTATTCATTATTGTTACAAAATATGGGCAAATGATTTTTCCAAAATATGAAAAGTACCTCCTGGTATTAAATTATGTCAACTAGATTACAATGAACTAATATCAACTAGAATACAATGGACATACAAGAGTTTTTATTTCTTCCTTTTGTTTACGTTTTTTTATACTACAATATCATTAACCATTCTTTGTCCTCAACAACAAATTATTCTTATCCCCTTATCTCCTTTTATTTATTTTTTCAATTTGCTTCTCTCTTTTCTATTCCTTTATGATAAAATGAATAAGTCCATGCCCCTAAAGTGTTAGTTATTACTCCACTCTCATGCTTCTCTTAGTAATTCTTGATGACCCCCACCAACCATCATAAATAATTCCATATTCATCAATTTATAAGCTTGAAACTTCTTTGTCACATATCAACATTTAACTGAGCACTATAATATGGAGTAGTGTCATTGATTTGTGCCCTTCTCACCCAATTTCCCACTGTCAATTTTATTTTCTAATGTGCATTATTTTTTTGCGATGAGATTTTGCATTCATATTGTGACACATTTGTGTCATATATATATGAAACTTAAATAAAATAAAATAAGAATCATTATTTTTTCTTGTATTCTATTTGCATCAAGTTTTCATTAATGTGTGTTATAATTATGTTGTCAATGTGTTACTATAATCTAACATGCATCATGTGAGTGGTTGTGCATAGAGTTAGCATCTTCTCTATAAATATATAGTGTCATGATAGTATTATAACACTATGTTTGATTAAAAAAACCATGATATGAAATTGTTGTCATATTTGCACAATTATAATGTCATTCATCCAAGGAGTTCCAATTTACTTTTAATAATAATGTAGTTCTAAAAATCTTATCTAAGGAATCATAAGGTCACTATAAATGAAATGATATAACTCAACATGTATAATAATAAGGTAACTATGAAAGAAATGATATAGAATAATTTTTTTTGAACAATGTATTTATTTATTTATGCAAGCATAGATCCTCCTTGAAACCCATATCTTATTTTTAAAGTTCAAGCTAATACACTACATTGACATGATATGGAAAGGATGGTGAGACGGTATTTAGTGGTCAATATACATTTGATAACTATTTGATAACTATCCATACATAAGCATATATCCAACATCATATGTTCCATAAAATGCTTGAAAACAAAAGGTAATGAGGGCATGACTTAAAGTGAGTCAAAGGAGGCTCATTCTATTCCATTGGTACCCCAAACTGAAACTAGGATTATTTCCCTAAACCATATTTAGTGGAATATATCTTGGATTCATTCTTAATATATTAGTTATGTAAAGTGATTCTCAAGGAAAACCCATTATTCAATCTATTACTAAGTACATGATATTGTTATACACCACCTAACCTAGATTTACATTAAAGAGTTCCTCCCTATCAACTTGTTTTATTTTGGTGGGATTGATAAGACCTTACAAGAACTTGATAAGCCATATTCAATTACATATATATGAACATGATCTAGATGGATCTAGACACACTTAGAATTTGATAGTGGCTATGGATAAGCTCAAAAATAAAAGTTCCTAGATTTTTCCCAAACTAGGACCAAATTGTATTTCTCGTCGTCATGATTCCAATGATGTGAACAACACTCAAATCTAAGTTCGTATGGTCAAGTTATGGCTGCTCAAATTTTTGGTCAAACTTGGCCAAGTGGCAGGATTAAGAAGGCAACGAATTGACAGGAACCCGACGCACAGAATCTGGCCACCAGAAATCAATGAATTTTTTGAATGGTTAATTTCTAAGTGACCCTTATTTTCGAAAAATTTAAAAATGTCTAATTTTGTTACGAAAAACAAAACAAAAAATATAAAATAGGGGTGGAAGGTTGCCACCCCCGCCGAAGGTTAATATATTGTGATATATTATAAAACCCAAAAAAAGGGTCGGTGGCTCACCACCTCTGCTGAACCCCATCATATATTCATATCAAATAAAATATGTCGGGTGGGTCGCCTTCCAACGGACCTGACTCCTGCCACATATCGCATCATAGCTACCAATGCGAGATCTACAGGGCTCGAACCCATCCGACCCACGTGGGTTGGCCCTTGATAGGTGGTCCCAAATATATAATAAAATACAACATAAACTAACCATCTGTTAATTTAAATGTCGGGTAAAACAATAATGTGCCATGATGGTAGTTGGAGGGGTTGGAACCCCCAACAACCTTGCCTCTATTTTATCCAACTACCAATAGGCCAACGACCTTTGGTTGCCAAGTCTGCCCACTAAATTAATTAATAAACTCTCAAATCATTCAACGAGAAGCGAAGCAGAGGCGGAGGTGAACCACAAAACCTTGTTGAGAAGAGGGTGCGGAACCCTGAACGTGTAGAATAAAAAGATGCCCGAAAGATTTCATTAGAGTGCTAGAGGTTCTATTATCAAAATTGGGAAATTTTAGAGTCAATTTTACATATTTTCACACTAGGAATTCAGTGGTGAAGTCCGTTTCTCCAGGTGAGCTCTCCATTTTTAGGCATTCCATCAAAGTGGAGGTATATGATGTATTTATGTCATGTATTTATATGATTTTCTAAGATGATGTTTTTGTTTTTGAGATCCCTAATTACAGGTTGTTGAGGGATACTTGTTTGCCACATCATGTGAGATTTTATTAGCTTGTCATGCTAAAGGATGGCCCATTTGAGTTAGAGTCCCTGTAGGGAGAGCATCTCGTGGAGAGTCACACCACTCTAGTTGAGGGTGTTTATCCTTGTAATGACAAAGAATATGCCATGTACACCATCTTCTTTTGCAACATTTAATGAAACGTCCTCACCACTCTTGACACCAAGCCCAAAGACGTAACCCACACTGGGTGAAATCCATTATCAATGTTTTTTTCTTCTCAATTTGATGGTTCTCATTATGTTTCATCTTCTTTATAGTATGCACATATGGTTTTTTTATGCTCTTTCACATGAAATTTTGCTAACATCATAGAAGTAAAAGATATTGGTTAATTATGATAGCTTAAAGAATTGGTAGATCAAGTTTGGTATCAAAGAGGTCTTCTCGCTGATGTTAATTTCAAATGTGAATACTTGAACATGAAACAAGAAGGGAAATGGAGAAAAAAAAATATCTCTATGAGGACCTCCTCAGGTTGGCACACATGGTGGACATGGTATATGCAGATTATGAGGAGAAGATGGTAATAGAGGAAAAGGAGAAAGAAAGAGAAGAGGATGATGCTCCATCTCCATCTTCCAGTGAACATTCTTCTTCTTCATTGTCTTTTCATCACTTAGATGAGGAGATCAATAAGAGCCTTCAAGCAGAGAATTTTGAATTGAGGATACTTCTACGAGAAGAAAAAGAGGACAAGTAGAGACCGCAAATTCAACTACGAGCCACGAAAGAGACCTTGGAAGAGTTAAAGCGCAATGAAGGCTTAGCAAAGCCATCTTCACCTGTTTCAGATTGACAACTGAGGTAAACATTGTTTATCATTTTCCAGTTTCATTTTCACATGACACTATTTTTGTTGGAAACATGGAGGTACCCATTACAGGAACTGGCATGGGACTCCTTACCAATATGGGGTATAAATTAGGAGAACTTGGTGTTAATGGCCAAGGGATGACTTAGCCATTGGAGGTTGTACAAAGACCTCAATTTGCAGGTTTGTGGTACACTGAAGGAGAGTGCTCAAAGGTATCAGAAGCTTCCAATACATTTTCGAAGCCATAAGAGAAAAAGGATGATTGGAATACATCACAGTCCTCCCATGACAGTGCACATTGCATAGGAAGAGCTGAGGCAAGCTCTCATTGCCATAATTTCACCAGAGAAAATCAGGGGAGGTATAAATAGTCTCAGTATTCTAAAGTTCATTTTTGATTGCAAACATGTTAATGATGAACATAAATCATTTTCCAGTTTCATTTTCACATGACACTATTTTTGTTGGAAACATGGAGGTACCCATTACAAGAACTGGCATGGGACTCCTTACCAAGATGGGGTATAAAGTAGGAGCACTTGGTGTTAATGGCCAAGGGATGACTCAGCCATTGGATATTGTACAAAGACCTTGATTTTTAGGTTTTTCATACACTGACGGAGAGTGCTCAAAGGTATCAGAAGCTTCCAAGACATTTTCGAAGCCATAAGAGAAAAATGACAATTGGAATACATCACAATCCTCCCATGACAATGCACATTACATAGGAAGAGCTAATGCAATCTCTCATCACCATAACTGCACTAAAGACAATCAAGAGAGGTATAAACAATCTCAATACTCTAAAGTTCATTTTGATTACAAACATGTTAATGATGAACATAAATCATTTTCGAGTTTCATTTTCACATGACACTATTTCTGTTGGAAACATGGAGGTACCTATTACAATAACTGGCATGGGACTCCTTACCAAGATGGGGTATAAAGTAGGAGGACTTGGTGTTAATGGACAAGGGATGACTCAACCATTTGAGGTTGTATAAAGACCTCGATTTGCAGGTTTGTGGCACATTGAAGGAGAGTTCTCAAAGGTATCAGAAGCTTCCAAGACATTTTCGAAGCCATAAGAGAAAAAGGATGAATTGAATAATCCTTCCATGACAGTGCACATTGCATAGGAAGAGCTAAGGTAAGCTCTCATTGCCATAATTGCACCAAACGAAGTCAAGAGAGGTATAAACAGTCTTAGTATTCTAAAGTTCATTTTGATTACAAACATGTTAATGGTGAACAAAAATCATGGTATAGAAAACTATGTCGTTTTTGTGGTTTGCATTACCACGTGGTTTCCATGTGTTGGAAGAGAATGACAGTAAGAAAGAGGATGAGGCGTGAAGGGCCTTCTCCACATCAGGAACTTAGGAAGCATATCTAGAGGAAGAAGATTTTTTTCAACCATTGCAATAAAGGTGGACATCAAATATCAACATGTTGGAGGCTCCATACATAACAACATCTTAAGGACAAAGCGCCCATGCAAAAACCAATGGGTGAAGATTTTAAACAGAAAAATCCACCACATTCCTGGCGGTTCACTTTTTTTAGTAAGAGATGGTTTTACTAGATATGGTAGGTTATCATGGATGCATTTTTAAATCATGTGTTGCGATATAAATTGTAAAAGTGATGACGTGTTTTCCATCGCTTATTAAAGAAACGATGATGTTTTGGCTTTTGATTGATAACCGGGGTATTAATTTCTATTTTTATGTAAACTTTACCACAGAGTGTGTGTGTGTTATAAAATATTGGCAAGTATGGGGATGTTTGGGTCATGATTGGTCATGTAATTGAGCATGTAGTTTGCAAATATTGTACTATAGTTTTGCAGAGGACGCAGGTGTTAACTCATCACTTATGGATCCGAAGAACAAGGGTGAACGAGAAGGAAGGGTGACCCATTAGGAAACTTGTGGTGTAAACTGTTAGGGTCCTATAATAATAGGGTTCGTAAAATTTTGAATTGACTTTGATAGTCTTGTAAATATGTACATACCTTGCTTTCTGAAAGTTGTTTTCCCATATTTTGAAAAAAAATAAAAAATAAAAAATATAAAAGAGGGTAAAAAGTCCTAAAAGAAAAATCAAAGGACTTAGAAAAATATAGACCCCAAAAGAAAAGAGATGAATAAGACCTGAAAGTGAGCAAGTCCAAATGCCACTACTTTTTACTTTTTCTGCAAAATAATGATTATGGGTAGAGTGTCAATAAATGCCACAATCCATGATCAGTTAAATAGTTAAATCTTAACTTGTCATGTTTTCAATTTCATGTTTTAGATAGTGAATAAAGATTTGTCAGACAGTTTAAACCTGACAAATCAGTAGATAGGTAGAGAATAATGAGGATCTCAACAGTTTAATCTGATCCCTCGAATGAAAGAAGGTATATTTAGATAGTTTATGCTTTAAAATAATAAATGTTTTAAGGTTGCAAGCCTAAATGCACCTGCAAAATGAAGAAAAAATGTTAGAATAAGGTTGGGTAGGTAGAAAGCAGTGGAGAAAGCATGTAATAAATGATCATCGGGAAAAACATCACTAATTTCCCCTCCCCTATAAGTATTCAGTATTCTAAGCTATCATTCGAACAGGCTTAGAGCATTTCTCTGACTTTTGTTGGGACCGGACCCAAGGCTCGATGACTGGTTACTTGAAAATATTGAGTTCTTAAGTTAAATCCACATTTATCATTATTCATCCTTCATTCATACATTAAAACCCCTTTTCCTAAGTAAAGACACATTCTTACTTAGTGAAGCATAAAATCCCATATAATTAACTTTATCCTTTCAGAAGCATTCATATAACCCCCAAAATAACATTTATCCTAAGTATTGGTGAAATTATATAAAGACAAGAAATGCTTTACTTTTACACTTTACTTAGTGATTTTATGTATTTTGTTTTACATTACACTACCTCTTCATATTAACTTTTAACATATTCTATTAAATCCCTAAAAAATACCATATCCTACTTATTAATTCCCTATATTTAAATATCCCCAAAAACCCACTATTACTATGTTTTACACCAAAGTTTATTACCCATGTTCTAAATAAAAAACCCCAATTAAAATCCCTTTGGTCTAAAACTATCGGTAAGTAAATATCCCGCCGCTATGGTCTTTAAACCATTCAGAAAGGTTTAAAACTATATAATAAACTAAAATATTGCGCCTTTTTTATTTTTATTCAGACATATTATAAATGTTTTGATTAAAACATATCAACCCCGCCCCGATATATGATTGAAACCTTTTCCCTCAGATATAATTCATAAAGGTTAATTATATTTTTTAAACCGCCCGCATGCATATGAAGCCTGGTCCCACCATTTACTTTAGCCGCAGCTTTCCAATCAATCCTAACCCTTCGCATCTGATCTTCAGATCTGACGGATGATACTCAATATTGTGTTGAAAAACTAATCAATCACCCAAACTCCAAATGCACGCGAAATAGGTTGTTTTGCGATTTCACCTCCCCTCCATGTGGCTGATATTCATTCGATTGCATGCATTTTTCTCCAAACAACTTACCACCATAACCCCACGCGATAACCACTGCCCGATTTTTCCATTTAAATCCAAAACCGCCCTTCCCGCTGATGTGACAATTATTCAATGCCAAAGTAATACAACCCAAATGTATATAAAACCTTTGAAAATGCATTTCATTCCTTATCTTCTGCGCATTAACCTTAACCCTGCACGAGCCTCCCTGACTGTAAAAACACTATTTGTCTAGCATTTATGTGCTCGAAAAGCCTCCCGACAACCTTTGAAGACTGTTGAGGAGTTGTACATTGCTCCAAAAAATTCACAAAAGTTTCCAACTTGTTCTAAAAACCTCTATACTTCTTTCATAAGCCTATTTGGAAGGAAAAGCCGAAAAAAGAGACTAGAATTTGCCTGTTTTTTCCATTAAGCCTCTATTACCCATTTCAATAGACGTTTTAGCCCAAATTATTCATTGAAAAAGGCTCAAGAAACCCCTATTTCTTGTTCTCTAAATCAGTGAAGGTTTGTAAATAATTTTAAGATTGAAATTGAAAGAAAAAATCCAAGGAAAGAACCATATTCTACTAATTTTCATCCAAGAACCTATGTTAAAGTAAAAAATACTTCTGTAAACCATTTAATCTTGCAGAAGTAGCCCAAAAATGCCTAAAAAACAAAGTTAAACCTCCACAGACGGATCTCATTCCACAGGTCTTTCAAAAGCCTTCAACCACCTCCTTGCAGAACTCTGTTTCATTAACAATTTTTTTTATTTTTGCAGGTTATTATCAGAATATGAAATTGGGCCAACAATTTCAATACTAGTTGATAAGATTGTTTGCTCCAAATTCTCAGATTTTAATTCAAAAGCTTCATTCAACAAACAGTTTGTATACAAAGAAAGCATAAAATCAAGTCAGAGAGAGATCATAATGATGAAATTTGCACAGTGAGTGATAAAAGTGAAATAAGAATTCACAGGGAAAGTGAAAACATAATAGTTAAAGAGTATCAGTGGTTAAAGTGTATCATATAAAAGTCAGAGTGAGGGTTAAAACAAAGTTACAAAGTAGTCAAAGGTAAAACAGTAAAAGTAAATACAGAGGCAGTAATAGTTAATAGAGATGAAAATACTTTTACCAACAACAATGAAGTTTATCCAAAGTGAAAGTAAAAACAGTTAAAAGAACAAAAAAGTTAAAAGATGAAAACAGAGTAAGAAGGGACATTTTTGCAGAAATTTCCTGTTTAAGTCATTGTTTTGCAGAAACTATTGTGACCAATCCAAGATGAATTTTTCAAATAAAAAAGAGGTTTATGTTCCTAAGATGTCCAACTACAAAAACCTCTCTCACTTTTCTAATAGCCATTATGGGTTTGGAAATATTAAACAATATTTAAAAACACTTTTTACAGAAAATTCTTGTAAATTCATCATGTTGCAGAGACTATTTTTGCCAATCAGAGATACATATTACAAAAATAAAGGAGATTTGTGTTCCTAAGAAAACTATCTACAAAAACCTATCTCACTTTTTACACAGGTATTACATAATGAGAGATACATGCGCATCTTTATAGCCTATTTTTTAGACTCTGCAAAACTTTGTTTTATACATCTTTTGCAGAGCCTATTATGAACATATGGAGAAGAATTTTAGGGAACTGAGAGAGGTTTATCTAAAAAACATATTTATCTACAATAATGTCTTTCACTTTTTGTAAATATATTTCATATTGAGAAATACAAAGGTATCATTGGACCCCAAGTTTGCAGAATTGTTGGAGCAGAATGCACAAAGAAAGGAGACATTTAGTGACTTGGATGCCTCATCATCAACTAAGAGTTGAGATAAAATTCAAATTCTCCTCTTTGTCATCACCTATCCATAAAAAATAGTGCCAAATAGATGCATTAGTTTGGAGTGTCCTTTACTTAAGTTCTATTTATGTAAAACAAATGGAGATATTTGTAAACCAATCTTGATATTTTTTCAAGCAGAGAAAATTTTAAGAACCCCCCTAAATTTATATATATAATAAATGGGTGAATCACCATGATAAATAGGAAAAATGGAAGGTGATTTTATTAATAATATAATATGTATATATAATTTTGTGGCGAATCTCTCATGAGATTATATTATCTTGTAAAATCATGGCGAATCACCAATACAAATGGAAAATCATTACTACAAGATGGTGAATCGTTGTCTAGTGGAGTTTGGGGTGTTGGTTCCAATGAAGATATGGTAGTTGAACTAGGAGTAGAAGGAAGAGAACCACTGAGACCAAGCATGGCACATGGTGACACTACCTGCGCGTTCACGACTCCTTCACACCTTTGCTTCTTTGGTTTTGGTTCAAGTGCACATGTGATGATGAATCCTCGTTGAGCTTGTGGTTATCTTTTCGAGCATATTACAGGTCTTCTTGAAATTTTAACAACTATTCCTCAATAACCTTGAAGTGCTCAGAACCTCTCTTGACTTTTAGCTGAGTCAAATTAGGCTACAACAGTGTCCATGATAAGTAAGGAAATTTACTCAACTATACTAGTGAAAATCCATACCTTCAGGGTTGGGAGGCCAACCTTCAAACATGTGATCATAACATATGGGCGAAGGACCACATGGCTGGCTCAGGTGGCGGAGATAATGGCACATCGAGCTATCTGGTGGCTGATAGGGTCTGCTGGCTGTCAGCTGAGGACCATCTAGGAGAAAAATTTTCTCCTAGTCATACTGCCCACAGGTGGTGGATAACAATTCCTTAGGAGGCCCATTTTAGACCTCAAAATTTCTCTAATGTTTGTATGTGGTGCCGCAATATCTTGTAGTTCACATTTTGGATGATGATTGTTGTTCTTAAGTGAATGAACATCATCCCTCTCCTTAAGAGTTTTATATGGGGCATTAATTGACCTTGTTGGTGATGATGTCATAAGTCCCTATGCCCTTAGCAACATTGTACTTCCTTGAACAGGGTTTTTTTTCATTTTGGAAGGATATAACAAGGGCAAATCATTTGAGTGTGTCTTTTCCCCTAATTCAACTTCTCTTGTACTTTGGTTTTTTGTCTTGGGCTTACCATCTATATCACCTAATATGTCTTTCTTGTAACTAGCCCAAACATCATTCCAATTCCTTATGCCTTCATTATGTCGCGCATTATTACCGTCAGGTTCAAGAGATTGATCTATTTTAGTTTTCTCAGGAGGGTATATCCATGACAAGTCAATTGGATGTGCCTTCACCCATGCTTCAAATTGTTTTGTTTTTTTCTAGGTTTTTGCGACATTCTTCATTTTTCTGCCAAAAGTCTAAGTACTCCTTCCCAAAAACTGATTTTGTTGGATCCATTTTCCAATAACCCCGCCAAGTTGGCAAGAGCGCCATCTCTGATACCATTGCAATATCCTAGGATAATTTTGGGCTAGTGTTTCTTAGATAACTAGGGTTTCCAACAAGATTCCTTTTCTTATTCAAACAGTGGAATAAACAGTTCATTCACAACAACAATATTCATGCATAAGTAAAAAATATCTTAAATCCACAATCAATAGTATTGACCATCCAATAACAATATAAACAATTTTCCACAAAGTACAATACTGTATCAATGATTTTTACAAAGAGTTCCAGTGTTCAACCAAATTTTAGCTTAATTATACCAATTGTAATAACCCTAGCCTCCTATAACAGTGACCTGGACATATCCTGAGTTGTTCCACATACTGGAAGAAAATTGCAATGAGTTCGGTTGTTTTTCTGTTGATACTTGTGGCCAGATATGTCACATTTAAACCAGTTCATAATGATCAGTTTCTCCTGCAGCTATTTAAATGTACCTTATACTAATCTGTAGCCCTAAAAGAATTGAAATCCTGGTTTATTATGTCCAGAAGGGCCCAATCCTGTGACAATTCCTTTTTAGTGTAAACACAACCCTAAGAGGGCCGAAAAACCTCATAACATTATCCAGATCAGTGTTGCTTCCTAATCCTACTCTTCGCTTTCACAGAAATTCTATTTGCGACCCTGTGGCTTAGCCCTGCAGTTGTGGCTACGATTCTATGGCCTCTCAAAAACCCAATTGTGTGTCTGTTGTTTGCTTGTTAATCCACTTCAGGCATGCTGCAGAATACATTATTCTTGAAATGGCTGGGTAAAGAAGTCACAAGAAATTGCCTCCTTTCCAAACCAAAAAAAATATGTTTCAAATCCATTTTTGTGTCAGAACAGAGTAAAATCTTCAATTCTTAAGCTAAACCAAACTGCTCCAATGACCTGTGCCAGAACAAGAAGAAGGGTGACTAGGTAAGATGGGGTCACCTCCACTGAAACTAGTCAAAGAAGAGAAAGGGGTCTTAAAACCCTCAGAACCTCAGGCTCAAAGAGAAAAAAATACAAATAAATCTAATTCAATGATGATCAAAATGATTGTACTCTTGTATTTATATATTTTCTTGTGAGGGTTTTCCCTCCTTAGTTAATTGAGAAGGGATCATGGCAACCCCAACTTTGGGCTTTTTGCCCCAGCTGCCCCAAAACTTACCCCATGCTGCCAAAACACTATGTAATTGGGGTTTTCCCCTTTATCAAAGACTATGGCCTACAAGGATTGATAGGCTACTTTGTTCCCTGAGCAATTAATCCATAGGGGACATTAAAAACACTCCAAGGTCATCATGTCTTGTCTTGGACACTCGTATTTCCATGTCCCATGTCATTGTTTCAGCTGAATTAGGCAGCCAATAATGAGCATTCTCTCGGTTACACCACCCTTATTATAGCACTAAGACCCCATTCTATATATTTCCTTTATGAATTTCTTGAAAGTTGAAACTAATGTCCTAATAAGTGCTAATTGTGGTTTTGATTTTCTAGTACTAAATCATAGACTATCACAAAAGTTTAAGATGTGCAAGAGGGCTAGGCTTCAAGATCTTTCTGCAACCTACAAACTCTTACAAGTTGTGTGATACTTTGTGCTGCAATATTATATTCAAGCTTTTCAAGTTGAAAATGAAATTAGAAAACAAATTTCTAAGCAATCTGGATTACATAGATCAGAAAATTAGATAAATTTAAGGATTCCTTCATTTAATGATAGTATTATCTTTCTTGTAATTGAAAGAGAAGAAAATATAGACTCTCCGACAGCGAGAGCATCATCCTTTACTAGAGGAATTAGTTAATTAATATGTCTATACTAATTGTCAATATAATCTCATATAAGGATAAACATACAAAAATGTATCTATCGGAATTCTAAAATTTAAATAAGGTTATCACCTCTAGAGTCATTGTTCAACTGCCCAGATATCTGCACCTGTCCTCCCTGAATAGAAAATAATCGAGGCTTCACCTTGTTAGAAATCCTATATTCGTGAATGAATGGGTTCACAAGTGAAGTTCCAGCATTTCCCCGTTCTTGGTATGTCTCCTGATTTATTGCTTCATTGACATCTCTCTCTAGTAGTTTTTCCCATAGTGCCGGCTGATAATTCTCTGTTGATTCATTTATGTTTCCCCACATATCTTAAATTGCAATAAATTAGGCCAATTAGTAAAAACAATTACCACCTATAACTTCTAAGAAATAAGAATAATCTTGCCATTGCCACTCTATTCCAATCCTGAATTTCTCACTGATCGCCAAACATAATAAAATAAATTTGTTTTTTCTTCTCATGCACTTCGAAATTTTCATTTCTTTATCTACTCAACTGAACTAAAATTTATAGGCCTTGCATATGTACCAAAATAGTGATGATCCTTAATTAAAAAATAGAACTGCTACTGGAAAAGAATAATATGAAAATGTGACGAGGAAAGATGTCATTCCAACTATTCATGTTATCAAGGATATCGCATGGTAAGCCTACCTAGAGAACCTTGTTTTTGTTAATATGTGGAAAAAGTTGATAAATGATCATTCTGTAAAAGAACAATCTTTTATTTTCTACTTTGTTGTAAGATCAAACAGAAGCAGAAAAATATGGAAAACCTTTCTCAAACAACTGTTTGGGTAGAATGGAGGAAATCCAGTCACAACAGCCACTAAATGAAACTCGACAGGGTGCGGAACAACTTAATTGATACTATTGCAAGGATTCAGTTTCCCCACGACCTAAACAATAGATACTGTGTCCAACAATAAACATTTGGTCCAATTCATAGATAGCGCTAGACCTGAAAGAGTTAGATAGGACCTATCTTTTCAATACTATTCTACTTATGGCGTTGCACTTTGACAATCCTAAGAATCCATGTTGGATCAGACCACATTATCAATCTCCTAATTATGGATCTTGCAAACTTTTGGCAATAACATCAGGTGTTCCCAGAGTACCTGTATTGCCCAGCAACCTTTTGTCCAATATCTGAATAATCTGTGTTAAAAGTATGGCTTTAATTTTAAGTAAATTTATATATTGATACTTTTGCAATCTACAATGACATCACATGTCTAGATCAGAACCATAATATCATAGACGAAGGCCCAACCAAGATAATGAACACAATAACCAAAAGGGATATATCATATTTTTAATTGGCTTTGGATGGTGAGGAACTACATTTTTTATTTCCCACCAGATGATTGTAATGTTAAACAAGTATCTAATATTTTTCATCCAAGAGTTCTAGATTATTAGTATAAAATGAGCCAAAGTTAATTCTAAAAATATTATCAGAAGATAAAATCCCAAAGTGTGACAATTCATTACCATCAGTAGCGTACTTAAAAGGATTCTCAGTATTCTAAGGATCATGCTTGCTGACATCCCAGTGCCAAGAATTATCCACTGTTACTGTTGTTGCAGGATGAACTGCTAAATATGTGTCACTGACAACTTCTTTAAGCTGATGCCTTTTATCCACTACTGATTGTTCCAGAATTTGCCCATTGCTTTTGTGTTTTAATTCTTCTAACAGAGCCTGTGATTCTACATTGTCAATACCTTGAAAGTTCAAGTCAGAATCTCTTACATCTGGTAGTAGAAATTCTGAGGCTAAAGGCTTGTGCTCAACCGTGTTCTGAAGGGATGTTTCAGGAAACTATTCCAGTGACATTACAGTAGCTTTCGTATTTCTGTCAATGTCCTCATCTATCATTATAATATTCGTTTGTGCAGATTTGTTTTTTCTGATCTCTGTATCCAAAAACCTTATTTCATGTTCACTTATACCTGGGTTTGTAATGCCATTATTTTGTACCCACTGTAGTTCCCCTACCTTTGTAAATCTTGTTGTCGGGCTATCTGCAAAACTCTGCTCTTGATCAAAAATAAATAGTTCCATTGAAGATTGCAAATCTAAATTCTGATATGAGGTTTTTTCAAGGCCTTTAGAACTTGGGCCTTTTCTTTCCGTTTCAAGTTCCCCGTCTTTATGAATTTTGGAAACTTCAATGATAGGAGGAGGAATGTCGGAATCTTCAAGTCTCACATGTTCTACACTGCTCTTTTCTTGAGAAGTGATCATGCATTTTGTCACTTCAGGATGAAAATTATCTACAAAAATTGACTTGATTAAGGCTATAGAAGATGGGTGTTCAAGCATCTTTCCTGTTTCTGGTCCATATGCCAAATATTGAGGGTCTTCTTTCTAACTGAGAATAGATCCTGGAGAATTTTCTGCATGGGACTACCCTTCACCACAAACAGAAGGGTGTGCCACATCATGTATCATATCTTGTTCGAAAATAGTAACATTTTGTTTTGTATTGCCAGAAACTTGATGACCTATTTGAAATATTTTGTCTACACATCAAGGTAATAAATTATATAGATTTCTCAAAAATAAGTCAAAACCTTTCCAATTTACTCTGATATTCTTCACCTCAACCAGCTATTTGAAATATTAGATGACAAGCTACTAATAATACTTTAACTTAAATCATTATTACTATTGAAAACTCAAAATTGTAATTGGGAATATACTCATATCTAGGTCAGTGGCATGCCAATTAGGAAGCAACAATTTCATTTATCGGATTGGTATCATAGTAAAATCATTTCATTTGTCTAGCTACTTTTATTCGATGGCATTGATTTACTCAACTTCCTTTTAGGTGTAAGAATAAATAAGGGTTTCTTGTACATGATAGGCAAGGCTCAATCTAATAATAAGTAGAAATATGGAGTTTATCTTAGAATAGTTTTAACTTTTCAATTATGCAAGTGAAATAGTTTTGATTGATTTGGAAGTACAGACTACCATTATATGGAAAAAATTGTTATCATAATATAATTTTTGCAACAATGTAATATAAGATGGATTTTCCAAAAAATAGTAATAATAATAATAGAAAATGAAGAAATCCAAAGCCTGAAATAGAGGCTTGGATTTTATGATTTCAGCTCCATTCCTAGCACAATATGGATATTTCCAGCACGAGTATGTATTTAAAATTATTATTTACTTATGGCAACAGTTATTGCTTGCAGTTTTATGACATGTAATCAAGGGCCAACCTCTTGGGTCAGATACTAACAATTTCAGGGAACTGATGGCCCTAAAGATTACTCTCCAAATTGCTAGAGAAAAGGAATTACAAATACGCATATTTATGGTGATTCTTATCAATAAACTGGATGAGAGGTATGTTCTCAATGAAAAAATATAGTTTTTTGCCACCTTTTCAAGACATCAAAAAATCTTCCAGCATATTCGCTCATCCCTCTTTCCCCCATGTTTACAGGGAGTAGAACCATGAAGCAGACAGACTAACGAAAGTTGAAGTGGAAATGGACATAGGATCTTGAATGTTTTTTTAAAAGACTCCAGAAGGCTCCATAGAATATTTTCACACACGCGGCTTCAAATATAATTAGAGACTAACTATGGATGTTTTCTCTTTTTTGCACAGGAAACCCTATAGTTATGAATTCCTATCAGCACTATTCTAACAATATTTGTTTTTATAAAAACAGTATATGATATGATATTGCAAGATCTTGGGCTGATATGATTTCTACAGGATGAACTCATCTCAGATATAGATGTTTTCTATCTTCTTAACATTTTTTATACTTGTTGATATTCTCTTTTGCAAAACAGTTTGATCCCCTTGTTCTTTTATGAGGGAAATTTTGGGGCACAAGCCACAAGAATGCCACAAGCATATGCAGTTGTAATTTTGTATATACAATAAAATCACTTGCTTTTTTCTTTGGAAAAAGAAAAAAAAAATCATGAAGATCCAACTAAGATCAAGGAATTGTTTTGTAAGTACCTCCAGACCATGTCATGGAGATATTTAGAAAGCAGAAACCTTTTGTAGTTCTCTGGTGGAGGATATTGGCATCATAAACATATCTTTGCTCTTCTTCACAAAACAGGATAACACATCCTGTTAATAGGGGAAAAAACTTCAGTGTTCCTTGGCTTCGACAAGTGCCCAAGGAAAAATCTGTGAAATCTTGGAAGTCAAATTATAGTTATTTTGCAAGTACTAGAAGACAAGATATCATTACATTACTTTGCTGGCCAGAATAGAGTTCATGAACGAACCAAGAAATCTAGAGTGACCATTTGAAGGATTATACCATAATCTCCTTATAGAGTTCTATGATGAGTTAGTTGGGAAAGTTACGTCTTTATCCCTTTTATCAAAGAAAATCTCAATCAATGGATGGTCAGATTTATTATGCATTAACTGGGAATTATTTCATGCTCATAATTGTAATTTGTATATACTAGAGAATTGATGGGTTTAAATAGCAATGGAATTCTCCAGTGATAGTAGGCAAGCTCTGCATGAAGGTTTGGATATATAAGTTACAATCTGGAAGTAGCAAATTGGAAAGTATTATATATGCAAGCAAAGAGAGACTAATGAAAACAATGTAAACAAATAAACAAAAACACTCTACTAGTGCAAATCCCAAATCTACTAACGGTTTTTCTGGTATGATATATGCAAGCAGAGAGAAGCCTATGAAGACAAAGTAAACAATTAAATTATAAGGTCTGAATACTGAGAATCCCAAATGTAATAACGGGTTTTCTAGTTAGTAGACACTATATTTTTCTTAGCTAAAGGAACTTTGATCTTTGACTCATCTGAATTTTCTCCCTTTGAAGATGTTTGTTCCAAAATTGATGCAATAACTACTTCCATCGAACTAATTCCCAAGTCATTCTCCTGTGTGACATGTATTGGAATTGTAGCTTGCATTCTGAAAGTTCTTGGTTGTTCAGTATAACTTGTATCATGTGCTTTCACAACTGATTTTTTTACTTCGTCCAAAATACTTTGCCATTCGTCATCAATTCCAATGTGTTGTTTAACCCTGTCATTCATGATTTGGAAGCCAAGTCCATCAACATTATTACTAGATTCTGGATGGACTTGAACAATAGATGGACTAGAGTCCTCTGGAACATGCATAAATTTACCTGTCTGGTTATTCTGACTTTTCAGTTCAGGATAATATTACATTGTATGAGAGTCTTTAACTGGAAATTCTTGAGGCACAATGTCTCCAATGATAATGTGGTTGTTGTCTATATCCGGCACCTCCTTGAGAAATATGTTTGACTTCTATTCAAAACTGAACCAATCGTGTCCTTCAAAATTATCTGAATGATGTGGTTGTTGTCTATATCTGGCACCTCCTTGAGAAATATGTTTGACTTCTATTCAAAACTGAACCAATCGTGTCCTTCAAAATTATCTGAATGATTTACAGTGCCAGATAAATTCAATCCATGTACCTCATCACCCTCTTCAAAGCTGAACCAATCATGTCCTTTAAAATCATCTGAAGGTTTTGTAGTGCCAGATAAATTCAATCCATGTCCCTCATCACCTAAAACTGATTTAGTAGCCTCCTTAGGATTTTGATCAATTTTACCTAAATTGCTTTCTTTTGCTTTAAGAATATTTAAAATCGCATCAGGAGCAGTAGCCCCCTGTTTTGGACCAGCTTTCCCAAGATCAACTTCTCTTGATTTTATATTAAGATTGCTTATTTGAAATTCGGATGTTGGTGCTGAAGTTTGTGTTTGAAGCGAAATAATATTTTGTTCAGCAGGCGTACACTTCTAGTGATCTATAGATAAAATTGGGTAAGCTCAGAATGATTCTGCTCAGACTTTAAAAGCTGTAGACACCATATAGATGCATGTATATAGTGATTATATTTGCATTAAAGACTACAAGAGCATCACTTGCAACCCACTTGGGCTTAATGCATTCAAACAAACTTAAGAACTAAACATCAAATTGATCTTTCCTAGTAATTTAATCTATCCCGATATGTATACCTAAAAAAATTGTTGAATAAAACATTCTAATACAGGATTTCGAGCTAGAAAAACTCTTAACCTGTTGCCTTATGTTCATCATCTGTCGACTCTTCATCTGATGAACCTCCTTGAGTTTCTATTTCCCCTGAATCGATCAGTATAAAACCCTCTATTTTTCTACAATGCTTCCTATGGTTCCTCCGGTGCTTAGCATTTGGATGTGGATTAGCATAATTCCACCCACACCAGTGGCAAACCCATGCACCATGAGACTCGTTTGCATGATGGTTCTTGGTCCCTGAAAAATAATAGTCAGTACACCCTCCAGAAATGTATCATTTGCAACCCAAGGGCCAACACCACTGCCCAAACTCCTCCTTGCAACGTGGGTTTAGCTCCATGGCACCGGGGAAATGGGCTATCTTAGACCTTGGAACTCTAAATCCAGCTAGCGTGTTCCATCTCCCAGAACCAGTTTCCCTCGTCAATGAGTGCAGCAGCCAGCTGTAGCCTGTCATCGGTCAATGCATCCAGATCTTGTAAGTTTCCACCTCTATCGATCTCCACCTCCATCAATCTGGTAGGTTTGCACATCCAACATTCAACTTCCACACCCCTTTCAAGTCCCAACCACCTCTCCGACCTAGTAAAGTCTGACAAACCCGTGAAAAAATGGGGCGAATCACTCCAACCCCTCCCTCCAACCCAGTAAATCCAGGCGAATTCCATTGAAATCTGCTCCAAACAAAGAAAATCAGGAGCAAATTCCATTTTTCTAGTTTTATGGGCGTTTATTTTGGTGGGCTAATATTAAATAATTAATTATTTTTAAAATAATTATTGGACTAACTTTATAAAACTATAGAAAATGAGTTTTATATAAAAAATTTGCCCTATTAAAATTTAAAATCCCTTAAAATTCGCCTTTGGCTAAAATTCGCCCCTAAAATTTTCCCTGTTTTCAAGATATTCTAGTTTAGAATTTGTATAAATACTTCACTCTTTGAAGTATTTTGGGGGAATAAAATTGTTGGATTTACTATAGACATTTTTTTTGAACATTTGAGGCTATTGTGTGTTTGAATTTGAAGTAGAAGACTGGACAAGCTGACTGGCATCATAATTCAGGATCCTTGTGATAAGCTGATGAGTGAAGTACTTCCTACTTGTCACTGTTTCTTTTTCTAAGTTTCATGCATTCATTTTATGTTTGTTCTGTCTAAATGTGTAACAAGGAGTATTACTACAGGATTAGTCAAGTGCTCCCTATCTTTAACTAGTTTCCATTTTAATGTTTTCTTCTGATTTCTAGTGCAAGGAACCCTTAATTTCTCCTTCTCCCATTTGACCTCTGTCTTCTACTTCCATTTTCTGGATCAAAGGATCCTTAAGTGCCCTTTATCCCAATCATACCACCTCACAAAAAACCACTTTCCCAAATCTCTGAGGGTTATCTATCTTGCCCTGAATATAATTGTACCTTTTTGGCCTTGATTTCTAGTGCTGCTAGCTTGATTTAGACCCCATAGCCCAATGGACAAGTAGATTTCTCTCTATCTTAGCTCCAAGTGATTTTTTCCCACCAAACCCTTTAAACCAAAACCAAAATGTACTTTCATAACTAGCCTAATATTATAAATAAAAACAAAGTTAAACTTTAAAGAGAGAGCCCTCTCTAAACCCTAGGAAGGCTAGATCCTAGTGTTTGAAGTAGGTTTGTCGTTACCTCGGTGAGTTCTCTCTTGAACCTGGAGAAATTATTGAGTGATAACATAATGGCGACTCCACTGGGGAATACTAACATTTTCTTCAGAAATATTTTACAGGTTCAGATCTGATCTATGATGGTGAACAGTGATCATACACACAAAGGTTAAAAATCATCCACCTGGCGACTCCAAATCAATTTCACAATCAAGACTCCACTGGAGGAATGAAGCTGAAAAACCAATATGGAAAGATCAGGCTTTCAACTTGGATCTAAATCCAAATCATTATGTTCTTCTCATTAAGAAAGTTTTTCAATATATATTGTATTTTATAGAAGGATCTAACTTGGTTGTATAGATACAATGGCCCTTCTTTATGGCTAATTTTCAAGATGAAACAAGAATAAAAAGCAGGTATGCTCCCATGAACAGAGATCACATACCTATATTTCCACAAACTACCAGAGGTAAATTGGGAAAAAAATCTTCCTATGTTTCAAGATGAGAATATTGATGATCCTTTGTTACATCTCATTAAATTTCATATACACTCATGGATATTGAAGGGTGATTGGCGTGAGGATTGCCTCATGAAGCTATTTATGGCAACCTTAGAAGGACAAGCAAGGGAATGGTATGAAGCTCTCAAACCTGCTAGTTTATTTTCTTTAAAGGATTTTCACAAGGTAATTTATGAGCATTACAAAAAAGATTTTCCATCTTTATCATTAGCTGAAAACTGTTGTGATCAAGCTGAAGATCTCATACATGAGCTTAAAAATATTGATGAAGATTTTGGAAATTGGCATCCTGAAGATTTATTAGAAGAAGTCCATAACTTTCATTCTCAAGTTAAGTGTCATGATAATCAAGAGGAGTTAATCAAAGATGAAATAGATCATGAGATAAATCAAGAGCCACAAAGCCCCTTTGTAGTAACAAATGATGTTTCATATAATGTTTTGAATGAAGTTAAAGAAAATGTTCAATCTCGTGATCAGTTTTTACATAAGAGAGAAAACAATTGTTATTCAAAGCTAAAAATTCAAATATTCCCACCCCCCCCCTCACCGAAGAAGAGATAAATTTGCTTCTAAACATGCAACTATCCTCAAAATATTTACATAATGAAGAAATTGTTTCTAGTTATTCTAATGTTGATGTATGTACTAAAGTTTTTATCCATGAAAAGACAGAAGAACAGGTTGATGCTCATGTTGTTCTACCTTTCCACAAAGGCCTATTGCCTGATAATACTCCTATTGAGAAAAATGATGACTTTCAAATAGAATGCAACCAATCTAATCAAGATATATTGGGATTACTGGAAAAGAAATCTGCTAATCTAATGTGTATAATTGATGACATTCCTTGTTCTGAAGATTTTCCTAAGTATGATCAGTATGATGATAATTATTTTCTCCAAATTCAAGCTAACTTCATAGAGAAATCACTAGCTAGTTTGTGGGATGATGAAGTTCAGTTTCAATAGCTCAAATACAGTGATCAGACAATACACATCAAATATGGGAGTGAAGAAGAAAGTTCAGAAATTTTGAAAGAAATTTCTATACCATTATGCTCTAAATAATTTCAGTTTTTAAAAGATGAACAACCCCTAGAAATCTATGAAGTTCCATTAAAACCCATATATAAATGGCAACAAGCTTTCAAAGTTTTTCATGATCCAATAATAGATATGTTGGATAAAGAATGCATTTAAAGCATTTCTCCATTAACTAACCATGAGTTTCAGAATCAAGATGATAAAGGTTTCTGCAGTCAAACATTACAATCAGTAGGAATATCATCACAAAACTTATCTGAAAGTTTGCAGGGAGATAAATATGAAAATGAAAATTTAGTCTCATGGCATGGAGGTCATCCAGAAAAAATGTACAGTTGTTTAGATCAGTTAAAAATTGGTGTATATACCTTGGAAGATCCTTTTGAAAAGTTTCTAGAGTCAACAAAGGAAATCAAGTATTTCCTTATCATCTCATTTGTTGACAAGTTTCTAATAGGTTGCAGAATTATAGTTTTGACAACCAACAAGCACATGCAACAAAATCTATCAAAATACATAATGCTTGAATGGTTGCATTGGCTATTTCATTTTACCTAACCAATAGTTGGACAGCTAATTAGAGTAAGTAGGTAGGATTTCAGCTTATTTCAGTTTTCAGTTTTTAGATAGTTTTGAAATAATTCATTAAGATTTAAAGCCAAGGAGAAGGTCCTAAAGATATTTAAGATCTATCAATTTGGTTTGAGAATTGCAGTATGTTCTTTTAGTTTTAGATTAGATTTCAGTTTGCAGAAAAATGTGTAAATTCAGTTCAAGAGTTTCGGTCACAGAGATTTTATAACAAAGAAAATGCATGTTTGGGATTGGCTCAAAGGATCAGGCTACTAGTCTTAGAGTTCTTGACATCTCACAAGAAGATGCCATCCCCATGTGAATTCGTTGTTAGGGTCCTATAATAATAGGGTACGTAAAATTTTGAATTGACTTTGATAGTATTGTAAATATGTACATACCTTGCTTTTTGCAAGTTGTTTTCCCATATTTAAAAAAAAAATAAAAAATATAAAATATAAAAGAGGGTAAAAAGTCCTAAAGGAAAAATCAAAGGACTTATAAAAATATAGACCCCCAAAGAAAAGAGATAAATAAGACCTAAAAGTGAGCAAGTCCAAATGTCACTAATTTTTACTTTTTCTGCAAAATAATGATTATGGGCAGAGTGTCAATAAATGCCATAATCCATTATCAGTTAAACAATTAAATCTTAACTTGTCATGTTTTCAATTTAATGTTTTAGATAGTGAATAAAGATTTGTCAGACAGTTTAAACCTAACAAATCAATAAATAAGTAGAGAATAATGAGGAGCTCAACAGTTTAATTTGAGCCATCGGATGAAATAAGGTAGATTTAGATAGTTTATGCTCTAAAATAATAAATTTTTTAAGGTTGCAAGCCTAAATGCACCTGCAAAATGAAGAAAAAAAGTTAGAATAAGACTGGGTAGGTAGAAAGCAGTGGAGAAAGCATGTAATAAATGATCATCGGGAAAAACATCACTAATTTCCCCTCCCCTATAAGTATTCAGTATTCTAAGCTATCAGTCGAACAGGCTAAAAGCATTTCTCTGACTTTTGTTGGGACTGGACCCAAGGCTTAATGACTGGTTAGTTGAAAATATTGAGTTCTTAAGTTAAATCCACATTTATCATTATCCATACTTCATTCATACATTAAAACCCCTTTTCCTAAGTAAAGACACATTCTTACTTAGTGAAGCATAAAATCCCATATAATTAACTTTATCCTTCCATAAACATTCATAAAACCCCCAAAATTACATTCATCCTAAGTATTGGTAAAATTATATAAAGACAAACAATGATTTACTTTTACACTTTACTTAGTGATTTTATGTATTTTTTTTACATTACACTACCTATTCATATTAACTTTTAACATATTCTATTAAATCCCTAAAAAATACCCTATCCTACTTATTAATTCCCTATATTTAAATATCCCCAAAAACCCACTATTACTATGTTTTAGACCAAAGTTTATTACCCATGTGCTAAATCAAAAACCCCAATTAAAATCCCTTTGGTGTAAAACTATCGGTAAGTAAATATCCAACCCCTATGGTCTTTAAACCATTCAGAAAGGTTTAAAACTATATAATAAACTAAAATACTGCGCCCTTTGTATTTTTATTCAGACATATTATAAATGTTTTGATTAAAACATATCAACCTGTTGTGGTAAAACACAACCCCTCCATTTTTGACTTGTTTACCTCAAATAATGGGGACCCCTTCTATAAAAATTTTGACTAAGTGCCTTTTAAGATTTTTATTAAGTTAATTACCTCATGATTTTATTAATTTTTCATCTTCTTTAGATTTTTGTTTTGATTGCTTGGTTGAAATCTATTTTTTATAAGCTTTTCATTGATGCTTGTTTCACCTCATTTGGTCAACTGGTTTGTAAATGGTACTCCTTTGAAGTCTAATCAATTATGTCACCTGGGTTAAAAATGCGTAAAATGTACAATATTCTATTTTTGTAATTAAATTAGTTCAATAATACATTTAGTTTAAATATTAACCCCTAGTTAGTTATTACTAATATTTTTTCATTTTTTTTACTTATACAGCCAAATCACTAAGCATCGGGATTTTAGAAATGTACTCCAATTTTCAAAAAAATTAATAATCTCAAAAATTCAAAATGACAAAGTGGTTGTAGTTTAAATAAGCAAATCAACCCTTTAGATAAATTCATAATTTAATTAAACATCATTAAAATAAAACCAAAATAAAAAATTGATATTTAATATTAAATCTTAAATTAATTAAATTAATTATTATATAAATTATGATTAATTAAATTAAATTAAAATTTGATATAAAAATTAAAAAAATAATACATCGCATCAGGATTTTTTTCATCGCATCGAGATTATTCATGGGATGCATTTCAAAGAACCCCAATAACCCTCTCTCCCCGATATGCCGATTGCGATAAATGGTCGTAAGTTACTTGTTTTGTTTTAAGTTTGAAGCATCACTCAAACTCATACGTTAGTGTTAGTTTAATGTAATGGGAGTATTAGTTTTAAGTTAGTGTTAGTGGTAGGTTAGTTTTAAGTTAGTATTAGGGTAGTGTTAGTTTAATATTATTAGTGTTAGTTTAGTTTTAATTTAATAATAGATTTAGTATTTAATATTTAAATAATTAATTTTAAATTAGTTAAATTAAGTAATATGTAGAATCTAATTAATTTAATTAAATCATAACTAATTATTAATTAGATTAATTTGTTTAGTTAATTATATTAGTTAGTTAGATTAATATTAATTTAAATAATTAGTTTAGTTTATAATTAACAATTAAATTATGATTAATTATTAGATAATTAGAGTCTAATTTAGGATTAGATTTTTAATTAAAATTCTGTTTTTTTTTAGCCCAACAATAAAATTTTCAGATTTATATCAGATTTGACTTATCAACTTTGGAGGCTCATAGACTGAGTTTTACTCGGCCAAATGAGGCCCAGGACGGCTCATTGGAAAGAGAAAATCAAGGAGAACATTTCTGAGGAGGTTTCAATAATAGATTTGGTCATTTATTGGATAAAAAATCAAGCAGAAAATCAAGCTCCGAATTTCCAAAACAAAATCAATTTTCTGAGTTTTATTTTCTTCATTTTCATTTTCCCAAAACCTCTTCTAATTGCAGATTCGCTCATCAATGATATCCTTGGCCAATTAAACCATTCCAGGCATCAATAAAGAGCTTATACTTTATTCTTAATTATTAATTCAAATAGAATTTGATTGGATTTGTTTTAATGCCAAAAAGATATTTTGATTTTATTGTTGCATCTTAATTCATTTTGATTTCTTTTTGCAAGAAAAATAGTAGAAAGGATATGGAGAAAAATATCTCAATCAATGAGAAGACTTCAGCAATTAAATATTGGAATTTTTGAGCAATTAAAATTGGATTAGACATGTTTTTCTTCAACAAACTCTCCTCTCAAAATTCTTTTGGAAATATTATAAATGACAGATGGAAGAATGTGAATAGGGGGGCTCTCCTCTGCAATTCTAGACTTCTAAAAGCATTTCTGTAATAGGAATTTAGAGTTGTAGATGGAGAGGAGAGAAAATTTCAGATCTGAACATTATTGAGGGTTTTTCTTTATATCTTGAATTATGTATGATGGGCAGAGTTTGCATTTCTATAGCTCTAGTTTTGAAAGCAGAAATTCAAGTAATGTAAAGGACTATTAGAGACCAGGATCAAAGAAGCAGATTCAACTAACTGGTATTTTTGGCATTTCTGTATCAAATACCAATTTCATTTTTATGTTAATAAAATGATTGTTTTATTTTATTCATGTTTATGCATTTCTATTGATATGGATAATTTTTCCCAATATTGTTATGTATCTCTGCTCTTATGAATTAAACTCTGATTTCTGAGTAACTATTTACTTAGAAATCTGTCTTATAAAACTGATTTATTAAATAGTAATGTGTTGCGAATTTCTTCCGCATATTATTCTTTAATTATTGGCTTGACTGATTTTACAATCAATATCATTTTTGTGAATTTCTTCCGGAGTGTTGTTGATTTATTATTTCAGTTAAATTGTCTCAATAGGATGTGTTTCGGTATTCACAAATGTCATCTAATTGAATTTCTTTGTTAGCTTGATATTAATTAAAAGCCAAACATATTTAAATTCTCATTATTTAATTATCTTGCCCTTAGTTGGGTTAGATTTATATCTACTTAATTAAGATATGATTAGATTAGTTTCTTTTGCTTGCATTATAGAATAAGTTTGCATTTAGATTAAGTTGTACATTCTTTTAAGTCCTCTTCTTGAAGAAGCAAAATCTTAGTTGTGGTTTAGCTGAACCCAAATCAGCTTAAGGGTCATTCTCTTGCCCAATCAGCAAGAAGAATTGATCTGATATCCCTGTCTATTGGTAATTAAAGATACATCGTAAACCAATAGCAATAGGGAAAATGTAATTGGACCTAGTTAAACCAATCAGAGCCACTATCATAAACGGAAAATGAGTTGTATTAAGGTCCGAACCGAGTGGTTATCCCCTAATATTGTCGCAACGATTTTCGAGGCTTCAACATTTTTGGCGCTAGAAGGAGGGCCTAAAACTTGTTGTCTATTGGAGTCTTTTCAATTTTAAAATTTTATTTAAATCACGATGGCTCCTCTTAAACTTCCAATTTGGAGTTGTATACATGGACGTGCATCTTCCAATACTCCACCCGAAGTGGTAAGACTCTTGTCTCAGGTAATATTTAATGGTAAGAAAAATTCTTCTGCTTTTAATCATGTCTTTCAATTTATTCAAAATGTTTCAAATTATGATTTTCAGGGAATTGATGAAGGAATTTTATGCAGAATTTTTACTCTCACATTTGCGGCAAAAGCTAGAAACTGGTGCAGAACTCTTCCAGTTTCCTCAATTCACAGCTGGGATCAATTTGTTATAATTTTCATTTGTAAATTTGACAGATACGATTATGAACAGGTATGCGATGAAATTGAATATATGCGAAGATTTGAAAATGAATCTGTTAGATATTTTAATATTCGATTTCATTTGAATTGTTTAAGATTTAAAGTTGAAGATAAACCTACGGAAGAAGAATCACTAGATTGGTTTGAATATATTTGCTATCTTCCTCTCATTCCCAATTCATATGAAATTAGTTCAAGTTTTGTTTTACCCCCTTCCAACATAAATGAGAATTCCAATGTGAATGTGAAAATAAATTATGATGAAGTGGTCTCACAAAGCTTGGAAAATATTTCTATCCAAATACAAGAAGACAATAATAAAAATTTTGGAGAAAGAGATGCTTTGAAATCTGAAAATTACTATGCATTAAATTCAGAAAATCAGATCGCAAATCAATACGTGCAAGTAGCAATCAAAGTGAATAATAAAATGCAAACTGCTGTACAAATTTCTGAATTTTTTCATGATGAACAAATGCCGAAAACAGAGCAGCAAAGCAGCCTTCTTTAAGAAAGCACGAGTAGATAAAGAAATGATCTAGAATCTGAAATTTATAGTGAACAGAATGCACAAGATTTCTCAAATAGAGAACATTTTGAATTCATTATTTTTTATTCTCATTTTTCCCTTTATCCTAATATTTTTAATGTTAGTAATTTCTCCCCTCTTAGTATTAATGATATTTCAGAAAATATAGATGCTGATCTAAATGAATTGCCAATTAGTTTTTATCAGGATAGAAAATTAATTAATGATCATTCTTCTGGCATTAATGAACATGAGCTAAATATTACTTCTTGTCTCAATTCATTGAATAAAATGGAAGGGAATTCTAATGAAAGCCTTGAGATTATTTATGATAACTACTTTGACATTGAGGATATTGATGTGTCTTCTTTACAATTGAATCCTCATGATCAAAGTCTAATCACATGTGAAAATGAAGAAAAATCTAATTTAGAAATTGTTCAAAATAGTTCTCATTTTCAAACAAATAATCATACTTATGATTTCAGCATTCAAAAAACCATTCCAATCTATGATTTATATGATGATCAAGATCGTATTCCTATTCAGAGTCGTACCCTTCTCTCTAATTCAAAAATGGGTATCAACAATCATTCTAATTACATTATTCTACCAAATTCTTGTGAAGATAAAATTGCTTTAAATCAGTCCCAATTGTGTTGTAACAATAATTGTAACACTAGTGTAAATTATGATTCAATTTTGTTATTATTTCAACATTTATTTTCAACTTCAGATTTATTTTTTGTTTTTAGTGTTAAAATTTTAGATACTTTATGCTGGCATATTGAGCAGCTTAATATTAAACACTTAATTGATGCATTGTCTCAATGGATAAATGAAGATTCAAATTATAATAGTGAACATCAAGAATTATTAAACTTTCAATTTCAATTAATGTTCATTCCTTATCAATTACTTCATTCTTCTCAAAAGCAGTACCAACAAGCGAGTGTATTTTCACAATATGACCAACAATCTAATTCAATTAATACTATTATGTTGGATTTATCGTACTCCCGTCCATTTTTCATTAATCAATTTGAAAGATATTTGAAAATCTTTCCTTCACGGAAGATCGTTAATAATTTAGCACTTAATCATAACACTAACAAAATCACACCGGCCATTGTTGCTGAAAGATCATTTTTACAACCTGGCCTACCATTTTCTCTTTTAAACATTTCCCACTCAATAATGGAAATCCATCCAGATTTCTATGATCCAATTGAAATTCAGTTGGAAAGGGCATTTCAAGAGAAGGTAATGGTGAATAAGCTACTAACAATAAAGATACATTCTGCTTTAAGATTTAGTTTTTGTAGTTAAATTATATTTACATTTTTACTAATGTTTGACATGTACATACATGCAAGAATTAAAATGCTTACATGGCTTCATTGGAAGTATGACTTACCTAGTCATGTTTCCTTCATTAAATTAGAAATAGGAATATATTAAAATTTTCCTTTCCCTTTGCATTTATTTCATTATTTCAGATTTTCAATAAAAAAAGTAATGAATCCAATTTCTTTTTGGCATCCATTTCAATAATAGAGAAGCAGCCTAGATCATTCAAAAATCTCTTGAATTATTTTATCATACTTATTTTTCAAGCCTTCAACTTATTTGTTTTTTCAAAATTCATAACATTGATCATACATGAAGAAATTTCAAGAATTTTTTATCACTTGACAATTTTTTTATTCACAAGTAATTCTAAGAACTCATTTTTACTACTCTAGTCTTCCGATGTAATTTTGGAAAGGATGCAATCATTACTTAGCATTTTATATTAAAATAAGAAAATAATGTTGAACTTATAGAAAAATTGGGAGAACTTGAAACTTCAAAAAAGGTAAACTTTACCATAAATTTTCTTCCAAGTATGCATTTACAAGTTCATTTTCATCAATTAATAGTTTCTCTTTTTCTTAGTTTATTTTTTATTCTTGTTGTATTTTATTTGCAGGTTTTCATTTGTTTTCAAAACTTGAAGTAAGCAGCAAACCCATTTCAAATCTGCAACAGATTCAGGGAAATTTTGTTTTATGATTCATTAGAATTTGAGCGTTCTTTAACTTTACTTTCATTCATTAGAAAACCCAATTGAAATCTAAAACAATATCGCAAGATTCATGTCTGAAAATGTTTCTGATGCAATTAAACGCAAAATCGCATATCGCATTGGGATGAATTCAAAAGTTTGTTTTTCATCGCAAAAGTTTCGATGCGATAGATCAGATCGCAAAAGCGCATTAAACATAAGGTTAATCCTTCCATTTAAAAAGTTCTGATGCGATAGATCGGATCGCAAAAGCGCATTAAACATAAGGTTAATCATTTTATTTAAAAAGTTCCGATGCGATGAATCCAATTGGAAAACGCAAATCGAGGAAATTACATTCTAATATATTCACTTGAAAAAACTCTGATGCGATAAAGTTCAAATCGTAATTGCAAATTATTAAATTCATATCACAATTAGTCAAGGGTTAACTTTGAAAGACCTCTGATGCGATAAGTCCAATCGCAAATCGCAAATCGGGAGGAAAACTGAATACATCCTTGTGCGCTCATTTTTAAAATTGCGATGCGATAACTCATCGCCAATTTCTCATCGCTATCTCTTTTTACTAATCATCGATTGCCCATATCCATCGCATTGCCGATATCGCAATCACTTCATCGCATTTTTATTCATGGTCATGTCACTATTCCGAATCTGAGATGCACAATGTGCAATATGCAAAGTACAAATCCTGAGATGTGGTGTGCGATGTGTAATATACGACATGATTGTCCCTGATCCTAAATATAACATTTCTTCAATGGTATGATCACTCCATCTCATTGCATATATTCTTTTCGCATGATCTAATATCGGCAATTTGCTACTGCAACTCCCGATGCAATAAACTTCAACGCATGCAATACAAATCATTCGATAAAGCATTGGGTTAATTTAAAGAAATCTTAGATAACCGCTATGATACTAAAACAATTGATGACAAATTTGCAACATATTCAAATCATTTTGATTTCTCATATCTTTCAGTTTTTAAATAATTCCATAATTAAATATGAAATTCAAGACCTCTCTATTTTAAATTTCATTATCATAAATTTGGTCTTAACTCTGGACAATTTATAAAAATCATGGAATTTGTATAAAACTTATAATATTTTGAAAACATTCATCACTGCAAATTATCAATCTCATTTTTGATGCATTTGCTTTATTTTCAATTCCCTTGAACACAAAGCATTCTGTTTTTTACATTTTACTGCTTGCTTTAGTTTAAATAAAATAAATAATGATTTTGGGCTATAGGAATTTGATTAGTTTGACTTCTTCATGTTTTTAATATTAACTAAAAGAAGACATCAGCTAGTATTGGAGAAATTGATACTTTCAGATAAGATCAAATGTAATTATCCAATGGTAAGATTCATGTGCCCACTTTCATTAAATTCCATTTCATTATTTTAGTTTCAATTTTGTTTTTAAATTATGTTGATATTTAAATATGTTTTTCAGCTCTGTATAAAAGCTTTCAATAATTTGCCAAATCATATTTTGGAAGCCCTATGCTTTTTTCTTGGTTTTATTTCAAGAAGCAGCGATAGTCTTCATTGAAACAGCTCAACTAGGAAGTTTCTGAATCTTTAATCTATTTCTTTAAAGCATTCATTTAAAAAAAAAATGATTAAGATAATGCTTTGAAACAAGAAGATTGACATCAGACAGAAATTTTTCATTGTGGCTGAATTTTATCATCATTGCTATCTAAAGCCTAAAAAATTTACAACCCTGTAAGGTATAATTTATCTTAATCTCGACATCAGCAGGAATAATTACATGATTATTTTCTTTTACTTCATGTTGTTGAGACATTGGTATAAACATTCTTGTTAGAGTTTGTATTTCAAAAACTTGGATTTTCCTTTCCACTTTTAAAATTTTTTCATTTTTATTTTTGTTTGCTAATTTCTTTTATCACTTTAGCTTAAGAATTATTTTCCTTTAGTTTTCAGTTTTGATTTTGGTGACTTTGCCATGATTTATATGGAAGACCTTCTTGTTACCTAACAATGGTTGACATATATAGAAAAAAATTGTTAATAGTCTCCTATTAGCTTTTTCTTAAATATCTTAGCAAAATTTATTTTTCTTATTATAAAGGTAGACATATTTATGGAAGATATTACCAAAACAAAAACAAAAAAATTGACGAAGTATCATGAAATCTGAGAAATTTATTTTTCATCAAAATTGTAATTATTTTTGAGATTTCAATATTTTATTAAGATCTTTCAAAATTCTATTATTAGTCAAGAAAAATTATTTTTAACCAAGTAAAGACACTTTACAGCAAAACACTTTTAACTCTGAAATTGTCATTCTGAACTCTCAAGGAGTCAATGATTCTCCCTGTTCAAAAGAGTTTTATTTTTCTAGAGTGTAATCCAAAAATGTATTTAAACTTAAAAGATAAGAGGTCTCATTACGAGCCTACTTACTATGATCATAGGGGAAAATAGACTAACTTTACCAACACTGCTAAACAAACCAGGGTAATGGCTTATGATTGAAAACAATTATAAGACAAGGGGTCTCATCACGAGCCAGCTTGTTCAGTCCAATCATAATTAGTGAATGGCATTGTCAACTATCTGGCTACCAAACCAGGTGGCTTTTAAGAACTCAAAAAGTAAAAAAATAAAAAATAAACATGTATAAATGGATTTATCTCTAGGTCAATAATTCTTAAATAGATAGGGTTCTGAACCATTCATGATTAAAAGGTAACCTTGTCAAGACTATAGATGTTTGCTGGTAGCAGTGGCTCTACCTGTAACAAATGAGTACATTTTAAAAGCTAAGCTGTAAAATGACCCTTACTTTATCTCTACAACTAATTAAGGACTGATATAGAGTTATGAAATATTTTAATTTATGATGAATTTTAAGAAAATTACAGAGAGATGATTATTGCTTTTATTCAGACTAATGAACCTAGTCAAGCATTCCAAAAATAATTTTATCTTCTTTAATTATTTTTAATTTTATTTTAGGAAAATTTCATTCATATCAAACAGAGATAACTGGTTCTTCTTCCGTGTGTCGCCATTGTTGTGGTAAAACAAAAACCCCCATTTTTGACTTGTTTACTTCAAATAATGGGGACCCTTTCTATAAAAATTTTGACTAAGTGCCTTTTAAGATTTTTATTAAGTTAATTACCTCATGATTTTATTATTTTTTCATCTTCTTTAGATTTTTATTTTGATTGCTTGGTTGAAGTCGATTTTTTATAAGCTTTTCATTTATGCTTGTTTCACCTCATTTGGTCAACTGGTTTGTAAATGGTACTCCTTTGAAGTCTAATCAATTATGTCGTCTGCGTTAAAAATGCGTAAAATGTATAATATTCCATTTTTGTAATTAAATTAGTTCAATAATGCATTTAGTTTAAATATTAACCCCTAGTTAGTTATTACTAATATTTTTTCATTTTTTTTACTTATACAGCCAAATCACTAAGCATCGAGATTTTAGAAATGTACTCCAATTTTCAAATAAATTACTAATCTCAAAAATTCAAAATGACAAAGTGGCTGTAGTTTAAATAGGCAAATCATCCCTTTAGATAAATTCATAATTTAATTTAAACATCATTAAAATAAAACCAAAATAAAAAATTGATATTTAATAGTAAATCTTAAATTAATTAAATTAATTATTATATAAATTATGATTAATTAAATTAAATTAAAACTTGATATAAAAAAATAATACATCGTATCGGGATTATTCATGGGATGCATTTCAAAGAACCCCGATAACCCTCTCTCCTCGATATGTCGATTGCGATAAAGGGTCGTAAGTTACTTGTTTTGTTTTTAAGTTTGAAACATCACTCAAACTCATACGTTAGTGTTAGTTTAATATAATGGGAGTATTAGTTTTAAGTTAGTGTTAGTGGTAGGTTAGTTTTAAGTTAGTTTTAGGGTAGTGTTAGTTTAGTATTAATTAGTGTTAGTTTAGTTTTAATTTAATAATAGATTTAGTATTTAATATTTAAATAACTAATTTTAAATTAGTTAAATTAATTAGTATGTAGAATTTAATTAATTTAATTAAATCATAATTAATTATTAATTAGATTAATTTGTTTAGTTAATTATATTAGTTAGATAGATTAATATTAATTTAAATAATTAGTTTATTGCGCCGAGAGGCGCATCTACAGCCCAGTATGACCCCGATGTCAGGTGGGTCACGTCCTCATACAAAATGTCGGTTTAAGTTTTAAATTTATAAAAAAAAAAAAAAAAAAAACAACAACTATTCACATTGTGCTAGAACATATATCAATTTCTAATACAATTATGTATTATTTATATAACTTGAATGGATAGTAAATTATATACGTGAATTTGAATGGATCATAAATTTACCTTTATTCCATAAACCTTTTTATATTTAAAAAAACTTTAAAAAGAGGTTTTATTTAGATGAAGCCTATGGGAGGAATACCATGGGACAAATTAATATTGATACCATGGGCCAGATACCATGGGCCAAATACCATGGATAAATAAATAAATATAAAATAGGTATAAACAAGTATGATAAATAAATAAATAAATATAAAATAGATATAAAGAGGTATGGTAAATAAATAAATATAAAAGAGGCATAAAGAAGTAAGGTAAATAAATAACAATATATCAAATAGGATTATAAATAGAAATCTAATTATATAACAAGCCTATGGGCCAGATACCATAGTAAAGAAAAGGGGTATGGTATGTAAATAAAACCTCTTTTCATATTTACTCCATAATCTCCTTTATATTTACAAATATTTATGTTAATTAGTTTACATAACTAAGAAGAAATAGAGAGAGACAGTGATAAGGGAGAGATGGAGAGAGAGTGTGTATGTTTAGGGGTGAGATAAAGAGACAAAGTAAAATGTATGGAAAGAAGGGGGGAGAGAAGAAGTGAGAAGGAGAGAGGGAGGGATATAGTAATGTAGTTGGAGAGAGAGAGGGGTGGAAAGAGAGAGAGAAAGAAAGGGATCGGGGAAGAGAGAGGATTAGAGAGAGAGAGAGAGAGAGGTGGGAGAGAAAGGGGGAGAGAGGAATGATGAGAGAGAGGTAGAGAGTGATGGGGGAAGAGAGAGTATTGGAGAGAGAGAGAGAGAGAGAGAGGGATTTAGGGGAGAGAGAGAGAGAGAGGAAGGACGAGAAAGAGGACTTGAGAGAGAGGAGGAGAGAGGGATCGATAAGAGAGATGGAGTTAGAGGGAGAGAGATGTAGGAAATAAGAAATATAGAGAGTGAGAAGTGGAGAGAGAGAAGGAGTGACAAGGGAGAGACAGAGAGAGAGTGTGTATGTTTGGGGCTGAGATAAAGAGACAAATAAGGAGAGATGGAGATAAGGGGGGAGAAGGAGATATAAGGAGAGAGGGTGGGATATAGTAACATAGTTGGTGGGTGAAGAGAGAGATAGAGGGAGAGAGAGATGGGAGAGAAAGGGAAAGAGAGGAAGGAAGAGAGAGGATGTGAGAGAGTGGAGAGAGGGAGGGAAAGATAGATGGACTTGGAGAGGGAGGGGGAGAGAGGTAAGAACAAAGAAATAGAGAGTGAAAGGTGGAGAGAGAGAGAGAGTGAGTGAGTGATAAGGAAGATGGAGAGAGAGGGAGAGAGGGGGAAGATAGAGATATAGATGGAAGGTGAAGAGAGGGAAGAAGAGAGAGTTGGGGAGAGGAAGGGATTGACAAAGATATATATATATATATATATATATATATATATATATATATATATGGATGGCGAGAGTGTGTGTGTGTTTATGGGGGTGAGATAGAGAGACAGAAAATAAGAGATGGAGGGGGATATAGATATGGATGGAGGTTGGAGAGAGGGAAGAATATTTCTCACACTAGATGGATTGATATAAGTGGAGATGGTGATTTATAATCCCGTTTGATTATTTGCACTATATGCATCGATTTTAGTGTAGATATTTATTTCTAATGATATTTGATTACTTGCACTAGATGCATTGATTTCAGTGTAGGTGGTGATTTCTAATACAATTTGATTTCTTGCACTGAATTTGTTGATTTCAATTTAGATTTCGATTTATAATTATATTTGATTACTTGCACTAAATGAATTGGTTTCAATGTAGATGATTTCTAATCTTATTTGATTTTTTGCACTAAATGCATTGATTTCAGTGTAGATGGCGATTTCTAATCCTATTTGATTTATTTGAGTAAATGCATTGATTTTAGTGTAGATGTTGGTTTCTAGAGAGAGAGAGAGAGAGAGATAAGGAAGATGGAGAGAGAGGGAGAGAGGACAAAAGGAGGAAAGAGAGATATTAATGGGGGAGAGGGAGAGAAGGGGAAGATAGATATATAGATGGAAGGTGAAGAGAGGGAAGAAGAGAGAGATGGGGAGAGGGGGTGATTGAAAAAGAGATTGATATATATGGAGTACGAGAGCACGTGTGTTTAGGGGGGTGAGATAGAGAGACAAAAAAGAATAGATGGAGGGGGATATAGATATGGATGGAGGGTGGAGAGAGGGAGGAAGATTTCTCGCACTAGATGGATTGATATAAGTGGAGATGGTGATTTCTAATCCTATTTGATTATTTGCACTAGATGCCTCGATTTTAGTGTAGATATTTATTTCTAATGATATTTGATTACTTGCACTAGATGCATTGATTTCAGTGTAGGTGGTGATTTCTAATACAATTTGATTGCTTTCACTGAATGTGTTGATTTCAATTTAGATGTCAATTTATAATTATATTTGATTACGTGCACTAGATGACTTAATTTCAATGTATATGATTTCTAATCCTATTTGATTGTTTGCACTAAATGCATTGATTTCAGTGTAGATGGCGATTTCTAATCCTATTTGATTTCTTTGAGTAAATGCATTGATTTCAGTGTAGATGTTGGTTCCTAGAGAGAGAGAGAGTGAGTGATAAGGAATATGGAGAGAGAGAGAGAGAGAGGAAAAAAGGAGGAAAGAGAGATATTAGTGGGGGAGAGGGAGAGAAGGGGAAGAGAGGGAAGAAGAGAGAGATGGGGAGAGAGAGTGATTGACAAAGAGAATGATATATATGGAGTGCGAGAGCGTGTGTGTTTAGGGGGGTGAGATAGAGACAAAAAAAAAGAGATGGAAGGGGATATAGATATGGATGGAGGGTGGAGAGAGGGAAGAATATTTCTTGCACTAGATGGATTGATTTAAGTGGAGATGGTGATTTATAATCCTATTTGATTATTTGCACTAGTTGCAACGATTTTAGTGTAGATGTTTATTTCTAATTATATATGATTACTTGCACTAGATTCATTGATTTCAGTGTAGGTGATGATTCCTAATACTATTTGATTGCTTGCACTGGATGTGTTGATTTCAATTTAGACGTCGATTTATAATTATATTTGATTGCTTGCACTAGATGCATTGATTTCAATGTAGATTATTCCTATTACTATTTGATTGTTTGCACTAAATGCATTGATTTCAGTGTAGATGGCGATTTCTAATCCTATTTGATTGCTTTGAGTAAATGCATTGATTTCAGTGTAGATGTTGGTTTCTAATCTTATTTGATTGATTGCATTAGGTGCATTGATTTCAATGTAGAAGTTATTTTCTTATCTTATTTGATTGCTTGCATTAAATGCATTGATTTCAATGTATATGTTGATTTATGATTTGATGTAATTGGATATATGATGGTACATTAATATTAAAGTGATTGGATTAACAATATGCATTAAGAAAATAGTTTGAGATTGATTGTAACATGAGTACGTTCTTATTATTCACATTTTCTATCTTTCAACACTATTATTGTCACTTTGCATTTAAAAAAATATTTCATCATTTTTCATCATTATAGTTATTATCAATAATTATCATCTCAACGAACTGAGGTAACTAAGAAAATTTAAAATTAAAATGACCAAGTTAATCTCAGAAATATTTAGCATATTTAAAATGATTATATTAATATTTGATATATTTACATATTACTGATAAAATTAATCATATCTTTGATATATTTTCCTTGGCAGCACACTACTGAAACCAATCTAGATCCATCTTACATCTCAAAAATATACAAAAATTTTAATAATCTGAAAAATGTGACGTTGATGCCTTCGACTGGAACCAGCCTAGATCCATCTAACTCTGGATCTATCATGCGCAGAGAGGGATCAAATCTCTTGAGGTGCAAACATTTCCTCAAGTTTTGCACTCAAAAAATAGGTTTTCACCTCGAGAGATTTGATCCCTCTCGGCGCATGATAGATCCAGAGTTAGATGGATCTAGGCTGGTTTTATGATTAACAATTAAATTAGGATTAATTATTAGATAATTAAAGTCTAATTTAGGATTAGATTTTTAATTAAAATTTTGATTTTTTTTAGCTCAACAACAGAATTCCCAGATTTATATCAGATTTGACTTATCAACTTTGGAGGCTCATAGATTGAGTTTTACTTGGCCAAATGAGGCCTAGGATGGCTTGTTGAAAAGAGAAAATCAAGGAGAACATTTCTGAGGAGGTTTCACTAACAGATTTGGTCATTTATTGGGTCAAAAATCAGGCAGAAAATCAAGCTCCAAATTTCCAAAGCAAAATCAATTTTCTGAGTTTTATTTTCTTCATTTTCATTTTCTCAAAGCCTCTTCTAATTGCAGATTCGCTCATCAATGATATCCTTAGCTAATTAAACCATTCCAGGCATCAATAGAGAGCTTATAATTTATTTTTAATTATTAATTCAAATAGAATTTGATTGGATTTGTTTTAATACAAAAAATGATATTTTGATTTTATTGTTGCATCTTAATTCATTTTGATTTCTTTTTGCAGGAAAAACAGTAGAAATGATATGGAGAAAAATGTTTCAATCAATGAGAAGACTCCAACAATTAAAGATTGGAATTTTTGAGCAATTAAAATTGGATTGGGTAGATTTTTCTGGAAATATTATAAACGACAGATGGCAGAATGTGAACAGGGGGGCTCTCCTCTGCAATTCTAGACTTCTAAAAGCATTTTTGTAATAGGAATTTAGAGTTGTAGATAGGGAGGAGAGAAAATTTCAGATCTGAACATTATTGACGGTTTTTCTTTATATCTTGAATTATGTACGATGGACAGAGTTTGCATTTTTGTAGCTCTAGTTTTGAAAGCAGAAATTCAAGTAATGTAAAGCACTATTAGAGACCAGGATTAAAAAAGCGGATTTAATTAACTGGTATTTTTGACATTTCTGTATCAAATACTAGTTTCATTTTTATGTTAATAAAATGGTTGTTTCATTTTATTCATGTTTATGCATTTCTATTGATATGGATAATTTGTCCCAAATTGTTATGTATCTCTACTCTTATGAATTAAACTTTGATTTCTGAGTAACTATTTGCTCAAAAATATGTCTTATAAAAATGATTTATTAAATAGTAATGTGTTGTGAATTTCTTCCACATATTATTGTTTAATTATTGGCTTGACTGATTTGACAATCAATATCATTTTTGTGAATTTCTTCCGCAGTGTTGTTGATTTATTATTTCAGTTAAATGGTCTCAATAGGAGGTGTTTCGGTATTCACAAATGTTAGCTAATTGAATTTCTTCGTTAGGTTGATATTAATTAAAAGCCAGACATATTTAAATTCTCATTATTTAATTATCTTGCTCTTAGTTGGGTTAGATTTATATCTACTTAATTAAGATAGGATTTAGATTAGTTTCTTTTTCTTGCATTATAGAATAAGTTTGCATTTAGATTAAGTTCTACATTCTTTTAAGTCCTCTTCTCGAAGAGGAAAAATCTTAGTTGTGGTTTAGCTGAACCTAAATCAGCTTAAGGGTCATTCTCTTGCCCGATCAGCAAGAAGAATTGATCTGATATCCATGTCTATTGGTAGTTAAAGATACATCGTAAACCAATAGCGATAGGGAAAAGGTAACTGGACCTAGTTAAACCAGTCGGAGCCACTATCATAAACGGAAAAGGAGTTGTATTAAGGTCCGGACCGGGTGGTTATCCCCCATTGTTGTCGCAACGATTTTCGAGGCTTCAACACAACCCCACCCCGATATATGATTAAAACCTTTACCCTCAGATATGTTTAATAAAGGTTAATTATATGTTTTAAACCACCCGCATGCATATGAAGTCCGGTCCCACCATTTACTTTAGCCGTAGCTCTCCAATCAATCCTAACCCTTCGCATCCGATCTTCAGATCTGACAGATGATACTCAATATCGCATTGACAAACTGATCGATCACCCAAACTCCAAATGCACGCGAAATAGGTTGTTTTGTGATTTCACCTCCCCTCCATGTGGCTACTATTCATTCGATCGCATGCGTTTTGCTCCAAAGAACTTACCACCATAACCCAACACGATAACCACTACCCGGTTTTTCCATTTAAATCCAAAACTGCCCTTCCCGCTGATGTGAAAATTATTCAATGTTGAAGTAATACAACCCAAATGTATATAAAACCTTTGAAAATACATTTCATTCCTTATCTTCTGTGCATTAACCTTAACCCTACACGAGCCTCCGTGACTATAAAAACACTATTTGTCCGCCATTTCTGCGCCCGAAAAGCCTCCCGACAACCTTTGAAGACTGTTGAGGAGCTGTACATTGCTCCAAACAATTCATAGAAGTTTCCAACTTGTTCTAAAAACCTCTATACTTCTTTCATAAGCCTATTTGGAAGGGAAAGCCCAAAAAAGAGACTATAATTTGCCTGTTTTTTCCATTAAGCCTTTGTTACCTATTTCAAAAGATTTTTTAGCCCAAATTATTCATTGAAAAAGGCTCAAGAAACCCCTATTTCTTGTTCTCTAAATCAGTGAAGGTCTGTAAATCATTTGAAGATTGAAATTGAAAGAAAAAATCCAAGGGAAGAACCATATTCTATTTATTTTCATCCAAGAACCTCTGTTAAAGTAAAAAATACTTCTGTAAACCATTTAATCTTGCAGAAGTAGCCCAAAAATGCCTAAAAAATAGGGTTAAACCTCCAAAGATGGATCTCATTCCACAGGTCTTTCAAAAGCCTTCAATCACCTCCTTGAAAACCTCTGTTTAATTAACAAATTGTTTGATTTTTGCAGGTTATTATCATAATAAGAAATTGGGCCAACAGTTTCAATACTAGTTGATAAAATTGTTTGCTCCAAATTCTCATATTTTAATTCAAAAGCTTCATTCAACAAATAATTTGTATACAAAGAAAGAATAAAATTAAGTCAGAGAGATATTAGAATGATGAAATTTTCACAGTGAGGGGTAAAAGTGAAATAAGAATTCACAAGGACATTGAAAACAAAACAGTTAAATAGTATCAGATAAAAGTCAGAGTGTTAAAACAAAGTTACAGAGTAGTTAAAGGTAAAATAGTAAAAGTAAATACAGAGGCAGTAATAGTTAATAGAAATGAAAATAATTTTATCACAAACAATGAATTTTATCCAAAGTGAAAGTAAAAATAGTTAAAAGAACAAAAAAATTAAAAGATGAAAATAGAGCAAGAAGGGACATTTTTGCAGAAATTTCCTGTTTAAGTCATTGTTTTGCAGAAACTATTGTGACTAATCCAAGATTAATTTTGAAAAACTAAAGGAGGTTTATGTTCCTAAGATGTCCAACTAAAAAACCCTCTCTCACTTTTCTAATAGCCATTATGGGTTTGGAAATATTAAACAATATTTGAAAACGCTTTTTACAGAAAATTCATGTTAAGTCATCATGTTGCAGAGACGATTTTGGCCAATCAGAAATACATCTTACAAAACTGAAGGAGGTTTTTATTCCTAAGAAACCCATATACAAAAACCTATCTCATGTTTTACACAGGTATTACAAAATGAGAGATACGTTCGCATCTTGACAGCCTATTTTTCAGACTCTGCAAAACTCTGTTTTACACATCTTTTTGCAGAGGCTATTGTGATTAGTTGGAGCAGAATTTTAAGGAACTGAAAGAGATTTATCTCAAAAACATATTTATATATAATAACCTCTTTCACTTTTTACAATTATATTTCGGATTGAGAAATACAAAGGTATCATTGGACCCCAAGTTTGCAGAATTGCTGGAGCAGAAGGCACAAAGAAAGGAGACAATTAGTGACTTGGATGCCTCATCATCAACTCAGAGTTGAGATAAAATTCGAATTCTCCTCTTTTTCATCACCTATCCATAAAAAATAGTGCCAAATATATGCTTTAGTTTTGAGTGTCCTTTACTTAAGTTCTATTTATGTAAAACAGTTGGAGATATTTGTAAACCAATCTTGATATTTTTTCAAGATATTCTATTTTAAAATTTGTATAAATACTTTTCCCTTTGAAGTATTTTGGGGGAATAAAATTGCTGGATTTACTATAGACATTTTTTTTGAACATTGGAGGCTATTGTGTGTTTGAATTTGAAGTAGCAGACTGGACAAGATGACTGGCATCATAATTCAGGATCCTTGCGATAAGCTGATGAGTGAAGTACTTTATACTTGTCACTGTTTCTTTTTCTAAGTTTCATGCATTCATTTTATGTTTGTTCTGTCTGAATGTGTAACTAGGAGTATTACTACAGGATTAGTCAAGTGCTCCCTGTCTTTAACTAGTTGCCATTTTAATGTTTTCTTCTGATTTCCAGTGCAAGGAACCCTTAATTGCTCCTTCTACCATTTGACCTCTGCCTTCTACTTCCATTTTCCAAATCAAAGGATCCTTAAGTGCCCTTTATCTCGATCATAACACCTCACAAAAAACCACTTTCCCAAATCTCTGAGGGTTATCTATCTTGCCCTGAATATATTTGTACCTTTTTGGCCTTGATTTATAGTGCTGCTAGCTTAATTTAGACCCCATATCCCAATGGACAAGTAGATTTCTCTCCATCTTACCTCCAAGTGATTTTTTCCCACCAAACCCTTTAAACCAAAACCAAATTGTACTTTCATAACTAGCCTAATATTATAAATCAAAACAAAGTTAAACTTTAAAGAGAGAGCCCTCTCTGAACCCTAGAAAGGCTAGATCCTAGAGTTTGAAGTAGGTTTGTGGTTACCTCGGTGAGTTCTCTCTTAAACCTGGAGAAATTACTGAGTGATAACATAGACAATGTAACAAAACAATTATATATTATGTTCATGGTTTTGGAGGACCAAAATTTCCTTAGTGGGGAGGAATGATCCAGGTGGCTCTAGACACGCTCATAATTCAACAGTGGCTATGGATAAGCTCAAAAATAAAAGTTCTCAGATTTCACCCAAACTAGGACCAAATCATAGTGCTCGTTGTCCGGATTCCAATGGTACGAACAACACTCAAATCTGAGTTTGTATGATCAAGTCATAGTTAGTCAAAGTTTTGGTCAAACTTGGCCAAGTGACAGGCTTAATGAGGCAACGAATTGACATGAACCTGATGCATGGAATTTGTCCAGCAAAAATCAATGAATTTGTCAAATGGTTAATTTTCCAAGTCAAAATGTCCAATTTTGTTGCAAAAAATAAATAAATTATAAAATAGGGTGGCAGGCTACCACCCCCGCCACCCTCACCGAAGGTTAATATATTGTGATATATTATAAAACCCAAAAAATGGTCAGCAGTTCACCATCCTTGTCGAACCCCACCATGTATTCATATCAAATAAAATGTTTCGGGAGGGTCGTCTGCTGACGAACTAAACCCTTGCCACATGACGCATCATAGTTACCAATGCAGGACTGAAGGGGCTTGAACTTGCGCAACCCACGTGGGTCGGCCCTCGCTGGGCAGTCCCAAATATATAATAAAATACAATGGAAACCAACCATATGTTAATTTAAATGTCGGGTAAAACAATAATGCGCCAAGATAGGGGTCGGTGGGGTTGGAACCCTCGACCACGTCGCCTATATTTTATCTGACTACCAACAGGCCATTGACCTTGGGTTGGTAAATATACCCACTAAATTACTTAAAAACCTCTTCAATCATTCGACGAGTAGCGAAGTATAGGAAAAGGTGAATAATGGAACCTTGTCTAGGAGCATGTGGAACCTTGAACATAGAGAATCAAAAGATGCCTGAAATATTCCCTTATAGTGCTAGAGGTGCCCGTGTCAGAATTGGGCAAGTTTATAGTCTATTTTGCACATTTTCACACTAGGAATTCATTGGTGACATTCGTTTCTCCATCTGAGCTCTCCATTTTCATGCTATCCATGAAAGTGGAGGTATATGATGTAGTTATGTCATGTATTTATTTGATTTGTTGAGATGATGTTTTTATTGTTGAGATCCCTAATTACTATTATGTTAAGGGATACTTGTTTGTCAAATCATGTGATATTTTATTATCTTATCATGCCAAAAGAGGGCCCATTTGAGTGAGAGTTACTGTAGGGATAATGTCTCATGGAGAGAGATGCCACTGTGGTTGAGGGTGTTTATCCTTGTAATGATAAAAGATATTCCATGTACATCATATTCTTTAGCAACATTTAATGAAGTGGCCTCCCCACTCTTGACATTAGGCCCAGAGATGTAACCCACACTAGGTGAAGTCTGTTATCAATGTGTTTTTGTTCTCGATTTGATGATTGTCGTTATGTTTCATCTTCTTTACAATATGCACATATGGTTGTCTTATGCTCTTTCACATGCAATTCTGCTAGCATCACAAAAGTAAAATATCTTGGTTAATTACGGTAAATCAAAGAATTCATATCAAAACATGAACTGCATTTGTTATTGTGTTCACCTTTCATTCATTCAGCATCACCTCTAGATTCTTCATCAACCTTGTCATCATCATCCCCTCTACCCTTTTTGTCTTCTCCACCATTATTCTTATCTCAACCACCTTCATTTTTATCCCCACCACCACCACTTATTTTTTTCTTCTCCCCACTTTTTTCTTGCTACCATCCATTTTGTCTCCTTCCTAATTGTCTATATCATTATTTATGTATAATGATATCCATATAATTCATTGTCTCTCTATGGAGATATAATAAATCTTATTTTTTATTATAAGTAATGAATAAATCGATTGAATGTAAGGATTAGAGTGAATTATGTGCGTATATATACACACACAAATCACTTAATCCTTACATTCAATCCATTCATTCATTAATTATAATAAAAATTAGGATTTATTATATCTCCTTAGAGCGTCATTTCCATGAGAAAATTCTTTTATATTCCATATGAGGAATATATATATACATGTTTTCGATCCTCGAGGGATTATTTAGCTTAAACAACAAGGCTTGAAGCTATTACAACAAATTTCGGCATGTCACTTGTAAGAATTAAATTTGAGTGGGGAGGATATGTATGTGTGTGTGTGTGTCTTGTACCTTGTGTGTTATTCAACACTAGCTTTATGGTTGTAAAGCAAATCCCTTGGACTCCCATTAGGAATATACACATACTAATCTAGGTTTGAACCCTTATTACATCAACAACACCATTGTCAGTACTTGTGCATGAACTACTCCAATATATCCACCTCTACTTTGAAACCATTGTCATTGGAAGCATCACTTGTATCTCTAGTCCAATGCTTCTCGATGGTCACTAATGGAAAATCACCTAATGTGGCCTTGTAAGCTCTACCATTCCAATAAAATTTTCTTGACTCTATGGCTATAAATAGAATGTCTAAATAGTTATACTATATTAACATCATAATCCCTAATCAAACTTTTTATAGCTACTAGTCTATGTGCAATAGACAAACAATACAATGATTTAAGAAGTGGCTATATCAAAGAATCAAAGAAAATAATCCAAATACAACCATAAGCCTACAATAAAGGCATTTCCAAATCGAGTTATAAGATACTAGATTGTGAAAAAATTAGGCTTCAAAACATAATTGACGGTTCTTCAATTTTACATGTCACAAGGTTATATGGAATTCATATTACAATTTTGAATGACATCATTAAGCTTGACCATAGTATTCTTACTAAGGGAATTATGTATTAATACTATGTTCACTACACTGAATTTGTTAATGTGAATTATTTTGAGTACTGTTAGAGGTCAAACTCATATTGAACTTGTTGTTGTGACCCAATGAATAAATTAATCCTAAATTTGATTCTTATGGAAACATTCAAACTCACAAACATCAATTAGGCATGTGAGTATTTGTGGGAAATAAAATAACCATAAGTAACTTACAAGTTAGTCACTTCCTAGCAAGGATAAATTATGGGTGGGTGGAAAAAATCATGAGTATCATGTATATGTACCAAAAATGAGAATAAAAACCCTAATTTTGAATCATTTATGTTTTTAATATTTTTCAAACTCTAAGTTCAATGCTTGCAATTTAGCCTTTCAAAGTTGTTTTTCAAGACAAGTTTTTCAACATTGGTTTCATTGTACCACATAAATGTTATTAGCATTGGCATGTATTGCATTTGACTATATATTATTGTCAAATTATTGAATATTCATGAGAGTTTCTTCTCATCAAAAGAATTCCAAATGTCTTTATAGAGAGAATATCATTCATTTCCTCTAAAATGTCTCATCACAACTACAAACACGATTAGTGTTAAGAATATTATACATATTACAAGCTAACAATCATCTTCAAGAGATAATTATTTTAAGGTTATGCTTTATTTATGAGGGTTCTGGTAGCATGAATTATCCTTTTATCCCCTTCTTAAACAAGCACAAAATAAGTTTCATCCCTCCTCTCTCTTCACACCAACATCCCCTGTCTCTCTTTCTATCTCAAACTCTACCCATATATCCCTCCATTTTCTCTCCCTCTCTCCCCCCCCTCAATTTATCTCTATCCCCCTCCCTCTTTTCTTCTCTCTCTCTCTCTCTCTCTCTCTCTCTCTCTCTCTCCCCCCCCCCCTCTCTATCTCTTTATCTCACCCCCCAAGTCTTTATCACTCTCTCTGTATCTATCTATCTTTATCTTCCTCTCTCTTCCTCAAACTCTCCATCCCTCTCTCCCCAACCCCCCGCTCTCTCTCCATTTCTCTCTCCTTCCTCCATCCCTCAAACTAATTATTTAATCATATCGTAGAGTTGTAGGGCCAATTCAAATATTAAGGTAGATATTTAAGGAGCACCAGTGTAAATCTATACATGTATCCATATTTGTGATAATGAGAATTAGTAGACCTATTGATCTTTCTTGTTTTTTCTTTTTTTCTTTTTATATTTTGTTTAGGAGCATCTCGCAACATTTTAAGATGTAAATTTCATCCTTTTTATAATATGTATCATTGCAAACCATTTTGAATAATTCTATAGGGTATAATATATTAATGAACTGGGTTCATTACGCCCTCAACTATGCCATTTGTAATAATAATACATTTAGAAGCTTTGAGAGAGATTATTGAGCAAGAAGAAGGATAAGAGAATACAAAATAGGACATAATCCAAGAGCTCATGAAAATGGAAAGGAGAAGCAAAAGGATAGTTATGAATAAAGAATTAGAAGCATTGAGGAGAAGAATCATAGGGTTGGAGAACATATAATGAGACTTACAATTCAAATAGAGTGGCTTAGAACCAGAGGAGAGATGAGGGTGAAGTTCAAGATGGAGATGTCATCAATTAAAAATGTATCACTTCATAAACCCAAGGAATTAAAAAAAATAAACTCTATCTTCAAAAGGTATAATTTCATTGATGAATTGGAAAATAATACAAACAATAATCCTTTTGCATGAAGATCCAAATCAATAGATCTCTTGGCCTTTCAAGTTGAATCAATATTTTATGTATTGGATACTCTTTTGGGAAAAGGCCAATAAAATTGGATATTAATGCATACGTCTTCAAATTTAAAATATCTTTAGTAATAAGCATTAGGGATTAAGACTTTGTAGGGTATATCATCTATATAAGTAGGCATTGGGAGAATAAACATAAGGCATTGAAGACATAACATGAGCATACAATCTAAAAGCTACAAACATTGGTTTCTTACTCCAATTCACATTAAATTTATATACAACGTATACGGAAGGCTAAAAACACTTTTCTCATTAGAGTGGCCAATAGTAAACACTATATACATGCACAAAATTGCAACATATATATAAGGGTGTACTTATGCACAAATGCTAAAGAAGATTAATGTGCAGATGAATTTTACCATGTACATCAAACTTAAAATCATTTGAAATTATTTTTTTCTTGTAGGGTTGTCATATTGTTGTTGAGGATAAATATTAGCATGTAGGGTTCTTATATTGTTGTTGAAGATAAATACTAATATCCAATAATAATAAGCATGTATCTTTTATCATCTAGAAAGGTGACGTATGCCTTAGAAACTTGTACAAATGAGATATATCACCTAATTTCAATAAATTAAAATAAAATAAAGTTGAAATAATAATAATAATAGTAATTTATATTATTATTATCTAATTTTAAGGTCACTGCCAAACCATACACCAAATTAGTATATGAAACGATTTGTTTTCATATACTTGGATTTGTTTTAATGCCAAAAATGATATTTTGATTTTATTGTTGCATCTTAATTCATTTTGATTTCTTTTTGCAGAAAAAACAGTAGAAATGATATGGAGAAAAGGGTCTCAATCAATGAGAAGACTCCAACAATTAAAGATTGGAATTTTTGAGCAATTAAAATTGGATTGGGTAGATTTTTTTTCAACAAACTCTCCTCTCAAAATTCTTTTGGAAATATTATAAATGGAAAATGGCAGAATGTGAACAGGGGGGCTCTCCTCTGCAATTCTAGACTTCTAAAAGCATTTTTGTAATAAGAATTTAGAGTTGTAGATAGGGAGGAGAGAAAATTCAGATCTGAACATTATTAAGGGTTTTTCTTTATATCTTGAATTATGTACGATGGGCAGAGTTTGCATTTTTGTAGCTCTAGTTTTGAAAGCAGAAATTCAAGTAATGTAAAGCACTATTAGAGACCAGGATCAGAGAAGCGGATTCAATTAACTAGTATTTTTGGCATTTCTGTATCAAATACCGGTTTCATTTTTATGTTAATAAAATGGTTGTTTCATTTTATTCATGTTTATGCATTTCTATTGATATGGATAATTTGTCCCAAGTTGTTATGTATCTCTGCTCTTATGAATTAAACTTTGATTTCTGAGTAACTATTTACTCATAAATCTGTCTTATAAAACTGATTTATTAAATAGTAATGTGTTGCAAATTTATTCCACATATTATTGTTTAATTATTGGCTTGACTGATTTGACAATCAATATCATTTTTGTGAATTTCTTCCGGAGTGTTGTTGATTTATTATTTCAGTTAAATGGTCTCAATAGGAGGTGTTTCGGTATTCACAAATGTCAGCTAATTGAATTTATTTGTTAGCTTGATATTAATTAAAAGCCAGACATATTTGAATTCTCATTATTTAATTATCTTGCTCTTAGTTGGGTTAGATTTATATCTACTTAATTAAGATAGGATTTAGATTAGTTTTTTTTGCTTGCATTATAGAATAAGTTTGCATTTAGATTAAGTTCTACATTCTTTTAAGTCCTCTTCTCGAAGAGGCAAAATCTTAGTTGTGATTTAGCTGAACCCAAATCAGCTTAAGGGTCATTCTCTTGCCCGATCAGCAAGAAGAATTGATCTGATATCCATGTCTATTGGTAGTTAAAGATACATTGTAAACCAATAGCAATAGGGAAAATGCAACTGGACCTAGTTAAACCAGTCGAAGCCACTATCATAAATGGAAAAGGAGTTGTATTAAGGTCCGGACCGGGTGGTTATCCCTCAATGTCGTCACAACGATTTTCGAGGCTTCAACACAACCCCGCCCCAATATATGATTAAAACCTTTGCCCTCAGATATATTTCATAAAGGTTAATTATATGTTTTAATCCGCCCGCATGCATATGAAGTCCGGTCCCACCATTTACTTTAGCGATAGCTCTCCAATCAATCCTAACCCTTCGCATCTGATCTTCAGATCTGACAGATGATACTCAATATCGCATTGACAAACTAATCGATCACCCAAACTCTAAATGCACGCGAAATAGGTTTTTCTGTGATTTCACCTCCCCTCCATGTGGCTACTATTCATTCGATCGCATGCGTTTTGCTCCAAATAACTTACCACCATAACCCCATGCAATAACCACTTCCTGGTTTTTCCATTTAAATCCAAAACCGCCCTTCCCGCTGATGTGAAAATTATTCAATGTTGAAGTAATACAACCCAAATGTATATAAAACCTTTGAAAATACATTTCATTCCTTATCTTCTGTGCATTAACCTTAACCCTACACGAGCCTCTGTGACTATAAAAACACTATTTTTCCACCATTTCTGCGCCCGAAAAGCCTCCCGGCAACCTTTGAAGACTGTTGAGGAGATGTACATTGCTCCAAAAAATTCATAGAAGTTTCCAACTTGTTCTAAAAACCTCTATACTTCTTTCATAAGCATATTTGGAAGGAAAAGCCCAAAAAAGAGACTATAATTTTCCCGTTTTTTCCATTAAGCCTTTGTTACCTATTTCAAAATATTTTTTAGCCCAAATTATTCATTAAAAAAGGCTCAAGAAACCCCTATTTCTTGTTCTCTAAATCAGTGAAGGTCTGTAAATCATTTGAAGATTGAAATTGAAAGAAAAAATCCAAGGGAAGAACCATATTCTATTGATTTTCATCCAAGAACCTCTGTTAAAGTAAAAAATACTTCTATAAACCATTTAATCTTGCAGAAGTAGCCCAAAAATGCCTAAAAAACAGAGTTAAACCTCCATAGACGGATATCATTCCACAGGTCTTTCAAAAGCCTTCAATCACCTCCTTGAAAACCTTTGTTTCATTAACAAATTGTTTGATTTTTGCAGGTTATTATCATAATAGGAAATTGGGCCAATAGTTTCAATACTAGTTGATAAAATTGTTTGCTCCAAATTCTCAGATTTTAATTCAAAAGCTTCATTCAACAAACAGTTTGTATACAAAGAAAGAATAAAATTAAGTCAGAGAGATATTAGAATGATGAAATTTTCACAGTGAGTGGTAAAAGTGAAATAAGAATTCACAGGGACATTGAAAACATAACAGTTAAAGAGTATCAGTGGTTAAAGTGTATCAGATAAAAGTCAAAGTTTTAAAACAAAGTTACAGAGTAGTCAAAGGTAAAACAGTAAAAGTAAATACAGAGGCAGTAAAAGTGAATAGAGATGAAAATAATTTTATCAAAAACAATGAATTTTATCCAAAGTGAAATTAAAAACAGTTAAAAGAACAAAAAAATTAAAAGATGAAAACAGAGCAAGAAGGGACATTTTTGCAGAAATTTCCTGTTTAAGTCATTTTTTTGCAAAACCTATTGTGACTAATCCAAGATTAATTTTGCAAAACCAAAGGAGGTTTATGTTCCTAAGATGTCCAAATACAAAAACCTCTCTCACTTTTCTAATAGCCATTATGGGTTTGGAAATATTAAACAATATTTGAAAACACTTTTTATAGAAAATTCATGTTAAGTCATCATGTTGCAGAGATGATTTTGGCGAATCAGAAATACATCTTACAAAACTGAAGGAGGTTTTTGTTCCTAAGAAACCCATATACAAAAACCTATCTCACATTTTACACAGGTATTACAAAATGAGAGATACGTGCGCATCTTTACAGTCTATTTTTCAGACTCTGCAAAACTTTGTTTTACACATCTTTTTGCAGAGGCTATTATGATCAGCTGGAGTGGAATTTTAAGGAACTGAGAGAGATTTATCTCAAAAAAATATTTATATATAATAACCTCTTTCACTTTTTACAAATATATTTCGGATTGAGAAATACAAAGGTATCATTGGACCCCAAGTTTGCAGAATTGCTGGAGCAGAATGCACAAAGAAAAGAGATAGTTAGTGACTTGGATGCCTCATCATCAACTAAGAGTTGAGATCAAATTCGAATTCTCCTCTTTTTCATCACCTGTCCATAAAAAATAGTGCCAAATATATGCTTTAGTTTTGAGTGTTGGAGATATTTTGTAAACCAATCTTGATATTTTTTCAAGATATCCAAGTCTCCAAGTAAGTGTTAGAGATATTTTGGAGATACTTGGAGGCCTCATCATCAAAACAATTGGAGATATTTGTAAACCAATCTTGATATTTTTTCAAGATATTCTAGTTTAAAATTTGTATAAATACTTTTCCCTTTGAAGTATTTTGGGGGAATAAAATTGCTAGATTTACTATAGACATTTTTGTTGAACATTGGAGGCTATTGTGTGTTTGAATTTGAAGTAGCAGACTGGACAAGCTGACTGGAATCATAATTCAGGATCCCTGCAATAAGCTAATGAGTGAAGTACTTTCTACTTGTCACTGTTTCCTTTTCTAAGTTTCATGCATTCATTTTATGTTTGTTCTGTCTGAATGTGTAACTAGGAGTATTACTATAGGATTAGTCAAGTGCTCCCTGTCTTTAACTAGTTGCCATTTTAATGTTTTCTTCTGATTTCTAGTGCAAGGAACCCTTAATTTCTCCTTCTACCATTTGACCTCTGCCTTCTACTTCCATTTTCCAGATCAAAGGATCCTTAAGTGCCCTTTATCTCGATCATAACACTTCACAAAAAAACCACTTTCCCAAATCTCTGAGGGTTATCTATCTTGCCCTGAATATATTTTTACCTTTTTGGCCTTGATTTCTAGTGCTGCTAGCTTAATTTAGACCCCATATCCCAATGGACAAGTAGATTTCTCTCCAGCTTACCTCCAAGTGATTTTTTCCCACCAAACCCTTTAAACCAAAACCAAATTGTACTTTCATAACTAGCCTAATATTATAGATCAAAACAAAGTTAAACTTTAAAGAGAGAGCCCTCTCTGAACCCTAGAAAGGCTAGATCCTAGAGTTTGAAGTAGGTTTGTGGTTACCTCAGTGAGTTCTCTCTTAAACCTGGAGAAATTACTGAATGATAACATAGACAATGTAACAAAACAATTATAGATTATGTTCATGGTTTTGGAGGACCAAAATTTCCTTAGTGGGGAGGAATGATCCAGGTGGCTCTAGACACGCTCAAAATTCAACAGTGGCTATGGATAAGCTCAAAAATAAAAGTTCTCAGATTTCACCCAAACTAGTACCAAATCATAGTGCTCGTCGTCCGGATTCCAATGGTGTGAACAACACTCAAATCTGAGTTTGTATAATCAAGTTATAATTAGTCAAAGTTTTGGTCAAACTTGGCCAAGTGACAGGCTTAATGAGGCAACGAATTGACAGGAACCTGATGCATGGAATTTGTCCACCAGAAATCAATGAATTTGTCAAATGGTTAATTTTCCCAGTCAAAATGTCCAATTTTGTTACAAAAAATAAATAAATTATAAAATAGGGTGGCAGGCTGCCACCCCCGCCACCCTCATCGAAGGTTAATATATTGTGATATATTATAAAACCCAAAAAATGGTCAGCAGTTCACCATCCCCGTTTAACCCCACCATGTATTCATATCAAATAAAATGTTTCGGGAGGGTCGTCTATTGACGAACTCAACCCTTGCCACATGACACATCATAGTTACCAATGCAGGATTGAAGGGGCTTGAACTTGCGAAACCCACATGGGTCGGCCCTCGCCAGACAGTCCCAAATATATAATAAAATACAATGGAAACCAACCATATGTTAATTTAAATGTCAGGTAAAACAATAATGCGCCAAGATAGGGGTCGGTGGGGTTGGAACACTCGACCACGTCGCCTATATTTTATCTGACTACCAACAAGCCATTGACCTTGGGTTGGTAAATCTACCCAATAAATTACTTAAAAACATCTTAAATCATTCGACGAGTAGCAAAGTATAGGCAAAGGTGAATAATGGAACCTTGTCTAGGAGCATGTGGAACCTTGAACACAGAGAATCAAAAGATGCCTGAAATATTCCCTTATAGTGCTAGAGGTGCTCGTGTCAGAATTGGGCAAGTTTATAGTCTATTTTGCACATTTTCACACTAGGAATTCATTGGTGACATTTGTTTCTCCATTTGAGCTCTCCATTTTCATGCTATCCATGAAAGTGGAGGTATATGATGTAGTTATGTCATGTATTTATTTGATTTGTTGAGATGATGTTTTTATTGTTGAGATCCCTAATTACTATTATGTTAAGGGATACTTGTTTGTCAAATCATGTGATATTTTATTATCTTATCATGCCAAAAGAGGGCCCATTTGAGTGAGAGTCACTGTAGGGATAATGTCTCATGGAGAGAGATGCCACTGTGGTTGAGGGTGTTTATCCTTGTAATGATAAAATATATTCCATGTACATCATATTCTTTAGCAACATTTAATGAAGTGGCCTCCCCACTCTTGAAATTAGGCCCAGAGATGTAACCCACACTAGGTGAACTCTGTTATTAATGTGTTTTTGTTCTCGATTTGATGATTGTCGTTATGTTTCATCTTCTTTACAATATGCACATATGGTTTTTTTATGCTCTTTCACATGCAATTCTGCTAGCATCACAAAAGTAAAATATCTTGGTTAATTACGATAAATCAAAGAATTCATATCAGACAATGAACTACATTTGTTATTGTGTTCACCTTTCATTCATTCACCATCACCTCTAGATTCTTCATCAACCTTGTCATCATCATCCCCTCTGCCCTTTTTGTCTTCTCCACCATTATTATTATCTCAACCACCTTCATTTTTATCCCCACCACCACCACTTATTTTTTTCTTCTCCCCAATTTTTTCTTGCTACCATCCATTTTGTCTCCTTCCTAATTGTCTATATCATTATTTATGTATAATGATATCCATATAATTCATTGTCTCTCTATGGAGATATAATAAATCTTATTTTTTATTATAAGTAATGAATAAATCGATTGAATGTAAGGATTAGAGTGAATTATGTGCGTATATATACACACACAAATCACTTAATCCTTACATTCAATCCATTCATTCATTAATTATAATAAAAATTAGGATTTATTATATCTCCTTAGAGCGTCATTTCCATGAGAAAATTCTTTTATATTCCATATGAGGAATATATATATACATGTTTTCGATCCTCGAGGGATTATTTAGCTTAAACAACAAGGCTTGAAGCTATTACAACAAATTTCGGCATGTCACTTGTAAGAATTAAATTTGAGTGGGGAGGATATGTATGTGTGTGTGTGTGTCTTGTACCTTGTGTGTTATTCAACACTAGCTTTATGGTTGTAAAGCAAATCCCTTGGACTCCCATTAGGAATATACACATACTAATCTAGGTTTGAACCCTTATTACATCAACAACACCATTGTCAGTACTTGTGCATGAACTACTCCAATATATCCACCTCTACTTTGAAACCATTGTCATTGGAAGCATCACTTGTATCTCTAGTCCAATGCTTCTCGATGGTCACTAATGGAAAATCACCTAATGTGGCCTTGTAAGCTCTACCATTCCAATAAAATTTTCTTGACTCTATGGCTATAAATAGAATGTCTAAATAGTTATACTATATTAACATCATAATCCCTAATCAAACTTTTTATAGCTACTAGTTTATGTGCAATAGACAAACAATACAATGATTTAAGAAGTGGCTATATCAAAGAATCAAAGAAAATAATCCAAATACAACCATAAGCCTACAATAAAGGCATTTCAAAATCGAGTTATAAGATACTAGATTGTGAAAAAATTAGGCTTCAAAACATAATTGATGGTTCTTGAATTTTACATGTCACAAGGTTATATGGAATTCATATTACAATTTTGAATGACATCATTAAGCTTGACCATAGTATTCTTACTAAGGGAATTATGTATTGATACTATGTTCACTGCACTGAATGTGTTAATGTGAATTATTTTGAGTATTGTTAGAGGTCAAACTCATATTGAACTTGTTGTTGTGACCCAATGAATAAATTAATCCTAAATTTGATTCTTATGGAAACATTCAAACTCACAAACATCAATTAGGCATGTGAGTATTTGTGGGAAATAAAACTAACCATAAGTAACTTACAAGTTAGTCACTTCCTAGCAAGGATAATTTATGGGTGGGTGGAAAAAATCATGAGTATCATGTATATGTACCGAAAATGAGAATAAAAACCCTAATTTTGAATCATTTATGTTTTTAATATTTTTCAAACTTTAAGTTCAATGCTTGCAATTTAGCCTTTCAAAGTTCTTTTTCAAGACAATTTTTTCAACATTGGTTTCATTGTACCACATAAATGTTATTAGCATTGGCATGTATTGCATTTGACTATATATTATTGTCAAATTATTGAATATTCATGAGAGTTTCTTCTCATCAAAAGAATTCCAAATGTCTTTATAGAGAGAATATCATTCATTTCCTCTAAAATGTCTCGTCACAACTACAAACAAGATTAGTGTTAAGAATATTATACATATTACAAGCTAACAATCATCTTCAAGAGATAATTATTTTAAGGTTATGCTTTATTTATGAGGGTTTTGGTAGCATGAATTATCCTTTTATCCCCTTCTTAAACAAGCACAAAATAAGTTTCATCCTTCCTCTCTCTTCGCACCAACATCCTCTGTCTCTCTTTCTATCTCCAACTCTACCCATATATCCCTCCAGTTTCTCTCCGTCTCTCTCCCCCCTCAATCTATCTCTATCCCCCTCCCTCTTTTCCTCTCTCTCTCTCTCTCTCTCTCTCCAATTCTATCTCTATCTCCATCCCTTTCTCCTTCTTTGTCTCTCTATCTCACCTCTCCAATCTCTCTCTCTCTCTCTCTCCCCGCCCCACCACCCCCCCTTCTATCTCTTTATCTCACCCCCCAAGTCTTTATCACTTTCTCTGTATCTATCTATCTTTATCTCCCTCTCTCTTCCTCAAACTCTCCATCCCTCTCTCCCCTACCCCCTGATCTCTCTCCATTTCTCTCTCCTTCCTCCGTCCCTCAAGCTAATTATTTAATCGTATCGTAGAGTTGTAGGGCCAATTCAAATTTTAAGGTAGATATTTAAGGAGCACCAGTGTAAATCTATACATGTATCCATATTTGTGATAATGAGAATTAGTAGACCCATTTATCTTTCTTGTTTTTTCTTTTTTTCTTTTTATATTTTGTTTAGGAGCATCTCTCAACATTTTAAGATGTAAATTTCATCCTTTTTATAATATGTATCATTGCAAACCATTGTGAATAATTCTATAGGGTATAATATATTAATGAACTGGGTTCATTATGCCCTCAACTATGCCATTTGTAATAATAATACATTTAGAAGCTTTGAGAGAGATTGTTGAGCAAGAAGAAGGATAAGAGAATAAAAAATAGGACATAACCCAAGAGCTCATGAAAATGGAAAGGAGAAGCAAAAGGATAGTTATGAACAAAGAATTAGAAGCATTGAGGAGAAGAATCATAGGGTTGGAGAACATATAATGAGACTTACAATTCAAATAGAGTGGCTTAGAACCAAAGGAGAGATGAGGGTGAAGTTCAAGATTGAGATGTCATCAATTAAAAATGTATCACTTCAGAAACCCAAGGAATTAAAAAAAATAAACTCTATCTTCAAAAGGTATAATTTCATTGATGAATTGGAAAATAATGCAAACAATAATCCTTTTGCATGAAGATCCAAATCAATAGATCTCTTGGCCTTTCAAGTTGAATCAATATTTTATGTATTGGATACTCTTTTGGGCAAAGGCCAATAAAATTGGATATTAATGCATAAGTCTTCAAATTTAAAATATCTTTAGTAATAAGCATTAGGGATTAAGACTTTGTAGGGTATATCATCTATAAAAGTAGGCATTGGGAGAATAAACATAAGCCATTGAAGACATAACATGAGCATACAATCTAAAATCTACAAACATTGATTTCTTACTCCAATTCACATTAAATTTATATACAACGTATAGGGAAGGCTAAAAACACTTTTCTCATTAGAGTGGCCAATAGTAAATACTTTATACATGCACAAAATTGCAACATATATATAAGGGTGTACTTATGCACAAATGCTAAAGAAGATTAATGTGCAGATGAATTTTACCATGTACATCAAACTTAAAATCATTTGATTTTTTTTTTTTTTCTTGTAGGGTTCTCATATTGTTGTTGAGGATAAATACTAGCATGTAGGGTTCTTATATTGTTGTTGAAGATAAATACTAATATCCAATAATAATAAGCATGTATCTTTTATCATCTAGAAAGGTGACGTATACCTTAGAAACTTGTACAAATGAGATATATCACCTAATTCCAATAAATTAAAATAAAATAAAGTTGAAATAATAATAATAGTATTTTATATTATTATTATGTAATTTTAAGGTCACTGCCAAACCATACACCAAATTAGTATATGAAACTATTTGTTTTTTGGACCAAAAAACCCACTTTTATATAATGATTTGATCATTAAAATAAAAGAATATACACATACTCTCTAAAATAAAATAAAATAAATATAAACATATATGTTAATAATATTATTAATAAAAAATAAAATAATAAATTTAAACTTCAACTTCTTTATATCCCTTAAAAAAAATTATTTCATTATTATTTCATTTCATGACAATAAAGTATTTTAGTATGGATTGTTCAGAAAAATATTTCATCACTTCTAAGCTTTATAGATAGGTGACAAACATTTGGTGTTAAATTGAAATAAAGTTGAAAAATTAATAATAATAATAGTAGAAAAGTCAACTTATTTGATAATAATAACCATAAAAACATTTAAAAATTCATTAATAAATAAATTATTAATAATAAAGGATACACCTTGATCTAGGTTGGTAGAAGAAACTTCATTGATATAATATCAATACATTAACCAACTATTGAATATAAGATCATGGTATTGACTTTCGAGCATGAACCTATTTACAAGGTGGTGGTTGGTACGTTGGTGGCTAAGCTGCAACAATGACATTTGACATCCTTATGAAGGAGCACGCTTGCTTAGTCTTGAACTTTGTTAATTTCACATTGTTATTTTATTATTTAAATCTAATAAAAAAATGATAAATTTATATTTTTTACCAACTATTTAATTTTTAAGTATATAAATCAAATGTAATAGGAGTCTTTGGTCTACAAAATAATTGAATAGATTTGGTCTATAAAATAATTGGAGTATACTACTGTGACTAAATACTTAATACTTAAGAACAAGACAAATAGTTAATTTATAGAAAGAAAAAAAACATTTTAAAATTAATTGTAATAAAAGTGACAGAGATTTTATATTTTGGTCAAATAAGTAGGTAATAAAAAATGTTATTCTACACAATAATGATAAAAGTATTAGTATAAGTTGGAGTTGTTAGTTTTATTGTTGGCCACTGGATGTCAATGGATATAAATTTTGGTGTTTTGTTATTTAGTTTTCATGTTTACTTTGTCCTATTTGATTAGAGACTTATACTTTCGGGTTAATTTTTTGAAAGACATATGTTATCAATATAAAATTTATTTTTATTAATAGAAATATTTTACATTAGATTTAAAAAAATAATTAAAAATAATTATTATTTTTAAATTTAAATTTAAATTCGTGATATTATTAAAAAAAAGAAAAGAGGAAAAAAAGATAATGCAAGAGGGTTATTTATTTACAAGATCAAAAGTGTTTATTTATTTTGATTAATATAAAAAAGAGAAAATCAACATTGCTAAAATAAGAACAAAATTCATGAAATTCATAGTTGAATAAGGGATTGGACAATTCCTAAAATGTCATGGGTAAAAAAAGAGAATTGAAGATATGAAACATTGTCTCATAATATTCCAAAAATACCCATATTAAATCATATTTTCAAAATATTTGTTTAAACACCAATTATCGTAATAGTAGTGAAAACTAGGGTGATTTAGAAACTTTTCTCCTAGGGCATTTTGAACACACCAAATAATTCCTTATTTTTCTTAAAGTCTCATAGACCAAATTTAGTCTAAATGGATGTTAATCAGTGTGATCATCATTATCATCATAATTCCTTCTATACCAATCATCAATGTTATTAGTCCCTACCAAGGCAAGACTCTAGTAATTCATTTGCTAGTTGATCACTATTAGTTTAGCGTTGACAAATACAACTTATAATGTTTAACTTTGAAAATTAAACATTAATTTTACAATATTATTAAAAAAAATATTTTTTTGTCTGTGGGGTCTTGGTTAAACAGTGATGAGGTGGGCTGTTATGGCATCATCACAGGTTCAATTCCCTTCCCCGATCGGGGTGATGTATCTAGACATGTTATTGATGAAAAATGTAAAATGATGTAGTCCTACCAAACTTACAAAAAAAATATATATATATATATTTTTCAAACATTTGACTGGATCATAACTGAAAAGTCTTATTGCAATCTTCTCAATATTTTATGTCATAATTTATTGATTTGATTGTAATATTTGTACATATTTATGAGGTAATTTTTTATTCTTGAACTTTGAAAAAAAACAAATAACATATCCCAATATTTATATAAATCCAAATATCTCAACAAAAAATTAATTTATCAACTTCACATGTCAATTTATTAATTTCTTTAAAAACAAAATTATATTATTCCATAGGTGTATTAACCTCCAACATTAACCCATATAAATTTAAAAAAAATATTCAAATATTGACCAATATGAATTAAAAGGAATTATTCAAATTTTCCCAGCACATAATTTCTAATTCCCATAACTTAAATATCAGAGATACTTTCAACATTATCATTTATAATACCTTTTATCTTTTATATATCTTTTTTCTTTTAACTAATTTAGTTTTTCAAATAAAAGCATAAACATCCACCCACCCACCCATGTTACTGACATCACTTGAAATGTTATTAAAACTAATTTCATTAACATCTTCCTTTTCTATTACAAATATAATATAAATAAAATTCTATTGAATTAATTCAATAGACTGCATTATATTATAATATGAATAAAGTTCTATTATGATTCAATGTCCTGCCTTATATTATAATATAATATAAATATTCTATTATAATTTATTTTCTTCTAGTATAAAGTAAATTCCGTTGACGGACGAGATTTAAATACTCTGAGCCAACGATTGTAATAATCCGGAAGAAGAACAGAGCTTCAGAGCTTAATGATCATGGCCGGATCAGGTACTCTTGACAATGGAAGCGGGCATGGGCACGGGCATGGGGATGGGGAGCCTTTGTATTTGTTTAGATCCAAGCTTCCAGATATTGAGATCTCCAGCCATCTTCCTCTGCACGATTATTGTTTCGAGAGATTGGGGGAATTTGCAGAGAGGCCATGCATTGTACAGGGATCGAATGGGAAGGTTTACTCTTATGGAGAAGTCGATTTGATTTCTCGCAGGGTCGGCTCTGGTTTGGCCAAGCTCGGCATCGGGCATGGTGAAGTCGTTATGCTTTTGCTGCCCAATTGCCCAGAGTTCGCTTTCGTTTTCTTGGGTTCGTCTCGAATTGGCGCCATTGCCACGGCTGCAAATCCTTTCTATAAGCCGGGCGAGATTGCGAAGCAGGCAATGGCCTCCAGGGCTCGGGTGATCGTCACTCAGGCCTGCTATGTCGAGAAATTGTGCGATCTCAACAGGGAAAATGGTTCGGTTCTGGTTATTACAATTGACACAGGGGCTCCAGAGGGGTGCCTCCATTTCTCGGTTCTGGCAGAGGCGGACGAGAATGAGATACCCCTTGTCGAGATTCGACCTCATGACCTGGTCTCTCTGCCCTTTTCCTCTGGCACGACTGGGCTTCCCAAGGGCGTCATGCTCACTCACAGGACGCTCATTTCTTCCGTTGCGCAGCACGTGGACGGTGAGAATCCCAATCTCTACCTGCATTCCGAGGATGTGGTTCTGTGCGTGCCGCCCCTGTTTCATATTTATGGTAACACTCTGCTGCTCGGTTCTATCAGAGTGGGCGCGGCTGTCTTGATTATGCAGAGATTCGAAATCCGAGAGATGCTGGAGCTGATACAGAAATTCAAGGTCACTGTGGCTCCGTTCGTGCCTCCAATTGTTCTGGCCATCGCCAGGAATCCAATAGTGGAAAAATATGATATTTCGTCTATCAGAATGGTCATGTCAGGCGCGGCGCCTCTGGGGAAGGAGCTCGCAGACGCATTTAGGGCTAGGATTCCCAACGCTACTTTGGCCGAGGTGAGACCAATTTTTACTTCAATTCCAGATTTTACTGCCTTAAATTGATATAAAAGATAAGTTTTGAATTCTTTTATTGGTCATTCCCTCCAATTATTGATTTGCTGCTGGAATGATACCCAATAATAATATTTACATTTTGTTTTGAGAATATCATTTTTTTTTTTCATGTCACAGAGGCACAAGGCAAGATGTAAATACAGATATAAATATATACAGCAAGTCAATGGTGATTATTATATTTTGGGCTATAGGATAATAAATGTGGTTGGGCAGTATAGATTTAAATGAATTTAAATTTTAAGGGTGGACAAATATGCCTTAGTCTAACTAGATTGTTTTTTTCTCTGAAAATCATGAAAATTCTTATAAGATTTTAAGAAAATCTCGCAGGGATTTTTGTAAATCCAAGTTATAGCTATCAAATTTCAATATTTTGGGTGCTGTAGAGATTTTTGATGGTGCTGAATCCATTTCCACCATCAAAAACATGATTCAAACAATGTTGATGCAAGATTTCTTAATTTTTTTTTTGCTCAGATTCCAGCCAATTTTGGCTGTGGGGAATTCCTCCTCCATAAATTAGTTATGAAAATAATGGAAATTCTGGTAAGATTATGATAAAATCTGAACTTCAAGATTTTGGGTACCCAGAAATTTTTGATAGTACTGAATCCATTTCCACCATAAAAAAAACCATTCAAATACTATATCATTCTCATTTTTGAAAGCTTTTTACCCTGAATCCCAAAAAAAACTACCCTCCAAACTCTTCAATTTAGAAATCCAAAATATTTCCAATTTATTCAGTTTTGGAAATGTGAATCTGCCTGACATCTATGGATTTCAACACACTGAAATGCTGGTACATTTCATCAAATTGACAAATCATATAATTTTTTTGGGTACTTTTGTACAACTGTGCAGGGTTATGGCATGACAGAGGCTGGACCAGTTGCCCTGTCTCTCGGTTTGGCAAAAGTGCCCTCCACAGTAAAGCCTGGCTCCAGCGGAACCGTGGTTAGAAATGCGGAAGTGAAGATAGTCGAACCCGAGACCGGAGTCTCCCTGTCATATAACCAGGCGGGAGAGATCTGTATCCGCGGCCCTCAAATTATGAAAGGTGGGTATAACAGCATCATTAATGAAAAGTAGAAGCTGATTTTCACAAATTTGGTGATTTGATAAGGTAGGTATGGAATTTGATGGGTAAATAGGATGGAATTTGATGGAATTTAAAGAGTAAATGAGATAATTAGTTGGTTAAATATAAATGGAATGTGATGTTGTCAGAGAAAGTTATGAGCATATGTTAATATTGGTTTTTTGGTATTGACTTTTCAACGATAAGATTGTTGGAAGGTTGGACCAGCGTATCATTAATTTGAATAAGAAAAAGACTAAAATGCAAAAGACCAAAGAACTCATAATCTCATAAACTATTTTTAGTCTCGTAAACATTAAAATTTCATTTTATTTACAATTAAAAAATAAATATTAAATTTGAATTTATTTTTAGCTTCTGCTATGAATATTTTGTGTAGAAAATTTTTCAAATCAATCACATCTATTCTTGGTAAATTCGAGACTTCTAACCCAGCCAACATAATTCATCTTCATAAATATTTTCCTAAAAATAAACCACGTTGATTTGGTTCAAAAAGTCAAATTCCTCTTTCTATTCTTCAAATTTTAAATTCCTATTCCTACCTACTTGCAGGGTATCTCAATGATCTAGAAGCGACTGAGATGACTATTGATAAAGATGGGTGGTTGCGTACCGGAGACGTTGGTTACATTGACGATGATGAGGAACTTTTCTTAGTGGACCGCGTCAAGGAACTGATCAAATACAAAGGGTTCCAGGTTCGATTCTTTTGTTAAATATTTTTTATTTATGGCGTGTTTAAATAGTTGACTAGGAATGTTTTGATTTTTCTTTTTATAATGGTTAAAGTCATCTGAAAATGCATGTGTTTGATGTGTTGTATTTTTTTTACTTTGTTGATAGATTTTGGAATATTTTAAAGATAGATTTTGGAATATTTTAAAAATATAATGTGTGAGTTAAATTAAATGTTTATTAGTTACATTTAATTATTTATTTATTATATAGTTATTTAAATTTATATATATATTTTTATAGATATAATTAATAATTGATTGAAGTAATTGGTAATTAGATAAAATTTTAGAGGCTTTAAGTTGAGGGTGATATGGGTTTGATGGTTAAGACCATGTTTTTCTTTTTAAAAAGTTATAGGCTTTAATTTAATGGAAGTAGAGTGTACATCTTTGTAAACTTTAGTGGTCAAAAGGTGAGAGTGGTATGGGTCTAATGGTTAAGAACATCTTTTTCTATTTAAAAGGTCATAGGCTCCAATTTAGTGGAGGTAGAGTGTACATCTTTGTAAATTTTAGTAGCCAAAAAGTTACATGGAAGTCGGTTCACTCTTTCATTAACAAAACATCTAATTCACCAATTTGATTGGTGTCCAAATTTTACTATAAATTTAAAATTAAATTATTATTATTATTATTAATATCAACCATTTATCTTAAGTATTCAAATTATTTACAAAATAATAATTATTTTTTAAATTAAAAAAAAAAATTGGATCCTTCACACACCGAAGATATTGTTTATAATATGTTCTAAACCTGGTTTAAAAGTGACAACTTCTCATTACATTTATTTATTTATTTATTTTTTAACTTAGAAGTGAAATTCTATTCTTACAAATTCTCATTAACTTAGAAAAATTGAAAATTATAAAGTAACTTATATTGGTTTTTTTATATTTTTATCATTAATATTCAATTTATAAAAATATAAATTCATATCTTTTATTTTTTCATTAGTATTAAATTTTTTAATATAATAAATATTACAAAATTTTAAATATTAATCCCATATTTACCTAATTTTATCAGTTTACTAAGGTAAACATGAGACAAGAGTTATTATGACATGACCCAACCTCTTAGCTCTAGTTAAGGAAGTGGGGTCTACAACTGACCACTCACTGATAATTCACAACATTCCTCAGGACTACAGGGACACTCAGGGGCCAAAGAACCACCCCAGGTGACCAAACCCTGAGTTGGGGCTCCTTATCACACAACTTAACCCCCAGCCGCATGCATGACAAGGATTCCATGCAGATGAAGGCTTCCAACTGCACTCACAAGCCCGCTTGAGTACAACTGTGACCCAAATTAACTAGTTTTGAGGGTGCGATCTCGAGATATGAGCCACAATTCCAGGGCAACCTCCAAACCCATTGCCTAGAACTTCCTGAAGCTTTTCAAAATCATTAATGACAGGAAAACAAGACTAAACATAAAAACTTGAATGCATAACTTGACCTAGACTACCTATAACATAACAAACATTTCGTCAAATACATGGAAAACATGTAAGCTACAGATCATGCATGCATATCTGATCATAGAAGTCTAAGATTCATTTGAGAATCACCGAGAAGGCCCTATGCCCTCTCCACATAGTTGAAACAACACTTATTGTTCCATACATTCATAAACCGATCAATAGCTAAACACTTCATGACAAGAGCCATAGAAGATACACATCATATAAACATCATATAACCGAAAAATAACCATCATGTAAACCATGGAAACTCAACCATAATATCGCCAACATAATTGCTACAAATATACACGAATCACAATAAAAGAATAATTCTCATTAACATATGAAAATACTAACCAAGTTAGGGACTTCCACATACCACCCGACCATAGATTGGGCCGAACCAAATCTCTCTTTCAGTCAATCACCTCTGTGCAATATTTCAAGAATGCATGCGGGATCTCATGGAATAAATAAAAAAAACCAAACCAAGGCTTCCAAAGGCCAAACCAACTCAACCCTCAACTAGTGATTCCACCTCATAGTCGAACATCAGTAACACCAACCAAATCGATCTCTACCCAAGCTGCCTAGAGCTCCATGAACTAGTAACTCAACCCACAACCTTTCAAGGCTACAAAGTGTTTTTCCAACCTGACTCTAGGGACTAGTAATTCAACCCACAAAGGGCTTCAGAGCATTTGTCCCAACCTAGGCTTCAAAACTAGTATTTCAATCCAAGTTGTTTTGGGGCTTCCAGAGTGTTTGTTCCAACCCACAACCATGAGGAATTATGAGCACCAACCAGAGAACAATCATGTGGAAAAACCCATAACACCATGGCTATCTAGGAAATGACAAGACAAGGATAAAACCCTTTTCAATCCAAGAAATCGTCCATGACAATGACAACACATAACTAGAAAACCGCATGCATCTACCATGCATCCATAAGTCAACAAGGAAATCACACATGCAACCTGTTACCTACAAAGAAATCTAGCTGTAGTTGTTGATCCACCTACTCCCTTATGCTTTCCTACTTTCCATTTCCTTCTTTCTCCAAACTAAGTGAATATTAGAGTGCTTCAAGATCTCTCTAAGTGTGCAAGCGTATGAGAGAATGAGAGAATAGAAGAGAGATCCAAGATAAAACTGACAAAATGTTAAACTAACAAATGCTAAATCAACAAAAGCTGCGAATTGATCCTCATAAGCCTTTTATCATTGAGGCCTCTATTTTCTTCATTTTCCTTCATTTTTCCTTCAATTTCCTCCTCATGCAAATTCATGACCTTAAGTTTCCCTTTTCTCCTATTTTCCTTTATTTCATAAATAAAATGTCAATTATTGTCACTTTGCTTTGTCAATGCCTTTGCCAATTTTCATAGCCATTAATTAAGCACGTGTGATCCCCATCACTATGTTTTTCTCAACATTTAGCTTGGAATACATGCCCCGTGACCTTGGTTTTATTTTATTTACATAGGAAATCAATCAGGGGTTGTTACAAACCCCTCATCCTTGGGGGAACAACGTCTTCGATATTCAATGCCATTTCTAAACCAAAAAAACACATGTTACCCATGGAGCTTTATAACACAACTCGATGCAACATTTACATCATATCATACTACTGATACCATGACCATCATACCATGAACACCATACCACTTATTGGAGCTTTATAACACAACTCGATGTGATATTTACATACATATGCATATAGAAACATAACCAAAACATATATCAAAATATATTCGCTCAAACAATGAATAGAGAAGGATAAAAACCCACGTATGATCATCCATTTCCCATGTAGCTTCACTGGGCCCAAAGTGCTTCCACTGCACTTTAACTTACTCGATTGCGCTTGATTTCGGAGCATGAGCATCTTTCGTTGCCAAAAGCACTGAGGTTCTGGTTGGAATTCTCCTTCTGGTTCCACTTGCAATACAAATCATTCAATCGCATGATCAACATCCTTAACATTTCTTCGAAGCAATGACACATGGAAAACATCATGAAATTTCATTGTTGAAGGCAGCGTAAGTCGATAGGCCTCTGGTCTAATCCTCTCAATGATCTCGAAAGGCCCGCAATACCGAGGTGCCAGCTTGGCACATGATCCAATCCTCAAGGAGCTCTTCTTTGCTTGATACACAAGTACATATGCTCCCCAACCTGAAACTCGTTAAATACCTAGTGTTGATCCACATAACCTTTCTGTTTATCCTGTGCTACCTTTAGATTCTTCTTGATAACCTACATTTCTTGTTCCATATCTGCCAACATATTCGGTCCAATCAATACCTTGTTTACTGGGTCATTCCAAATGATGAGAATATTACAACTCTGCCCATAAATGCCTCAGATGGACTCATCTTCAAAGATTCCTGAAACCCATTGTTATAAGGAAACTCAACTAGTGGAAGATACTCTTCCCACTTCCTCTGCTGACGCATAACATACATTTTCAACATGTACTCAAGAATCTTGTTGACCCTCTCTGTTTGTCCATCTGTATGCGGATGATAAGTTATACTGAAAGCCAACTCTGTCCCCAAACCTACAAACAACTCTTTCCAAAACCTATAAGTGAACTTGGCATCCCTCACTGACACAATCTTCCTAAGAATACCATGTAACCTCTATCTCTTTGATGAAGACTTGGGCTACCTCACTAGCTAAATTCGTTGACTTCACTGGAATGAAGTGAGCTACCTTAGTCAATGTGTCAACCACAACCATAATAGAATCATGCTATCTATATGTCCTCATCAAACCTGTAATGAAGTCCATTAAAATGACCTTCCATTTCCACTTTGGAATCGGAATTGGCTGGAATAAACCACCTGAATGTTTGCACTCTTCTTTTACCTATTGACAATCCAAGCATCTCGCAAAAAACTCAACCACCTCTTTCTTCAAATTCGGCTAATGGTAGAACTTCTTAACCGTTGTCAATGTCTTCTGATATCCTAGGTGACCTGAATACAACTTAACATGAAAATCTCGCAAGATAAGCTTCTTGAGCTCACTGTTGTCTGACACATATATCTTGTCCCTAAATCTGACTAAGTCATTTTCCATGAGATGATAATCCACATCCTGTTCACCTGTACCATGTTGTTGTAACCCGTGCTTAAGTTGTTAGTACTTGTCATCCTGTTGTCATGCCTGCAAGATCTGTTCTTGCAAGTTTGTCCCATATGAACTCATCGTTGCAATATGATTTACTTGCACTCTTCTGCTAAGAGAATCTGCAACCCTATTCTTTTTACCCTTAATGTACTTGATCTTGAAGTTAAACTCATTGAGCGTAGCTAACCACGTAGTTTGCTTGGCATTCAGATTAGGTTGGTCAAACAAGTATCTTAATCGACTATGATCACTCACAAAACAAACCTCCTACCAAGAAGATAGTTCCTCCACATCTTCAATGCATGAATGATCGCTTGACCAGGAGTTCATAAATTTTGCTCAAAATTCAAACTTACAAGATTGGGTTGAAATAAGGATGGTTGTGTAGATTTCGTCTTCCTGATTCCGGCGCCGTGAACGGCTTGAAAAACCAATGTCGTATGAGGGAGGTATCGCGTTCTGATCAAATTGCCAAACAGGTAAATTTTGCAACAGTTTTACAAGGGTTGATTGGGATGCCCAGTCAGCAAGGTGGAGGTACAGTCAGCAAAAAAGTAATATTCTCAGAATATTCCTTTTCACTGGGCCAATCATGGGATGACAAGTGTCGTTGTTTTATTTTTTGAATGAGTTTGGTACATTATTAGAGGGCTAATCACAGGGTGCCACGTGGCCAGCCCTGAGGCTGCCACATGTCCCTGTATTGGAGTGTTAAAATTTTGGGAGTTCGTAGGAATCGACTACGGGACCTCCCGCCTGGCACACACACCATTTACCACTACTCCACACTATGTTACTTAACCAACATAGTTCATGAATTATATTTATGGTTGATTGGAAAATGAATTGGGGGTTGGAACCACTGGTGGTCCCAACCTGCGAGCGGTTCCACAAGCCATGTCACATTGCAAACAACAAATATCACCAAACTCCGCAGTTAGCGCAAACCACCAACCCATAGTCTCCGCCAACAAGTTGTAGCAGTTGTGTCACATGGTAACTTTTATTGTTAAGTCTCCGCGCGGTTTCGGCAATGGTCTCCGCAAACTCCGATAGCAACCAGGGTAACCTTATCACCACAGTTAATGCCGTGGGTTTTGCTAACCTCCGACGGTTAGTCCCACGGTTTTGGGGTTGGCATGTGGCCACCCCAACCGCTAAGATTAAATGCTGCGGTTATTTCGGCGGATTTTTGGAGTGCGCCTAATTTTGGGCGGAATCCACTATTTTAACTCCAGTTAAGTGGAGTTTTCCACTTTTAGTGGAGTTTTTCTAGGTGTAGCTGGGAAAAAGAGTACGAGACTCAATTTTCGCCCATTCTGAGTGAATGAAGAGTCATTTTTTACTAATTGGAGCATTCTGGAGCCCTTGGTGCAGAGAAAACAACCATTAGGGCACTGCAACTACATGTATTTGCAAAATTTTGAGCATAATAAAAGATGGACATGCCATTGGGAGTTGGACCAACAGATGTAGCCCAGGATGGGTGAACTGCTTCATCATGCCTGCTGTATAAATTTCATGTGGTGACTTATTTCTCTGTTTTACACTATTGTTCAGTGTTATTTAAGCTTGTTTTATGCTTCTAATTCACCTAAAATCATCTCTAATTCATGGACAAACACCTCAATCCTTAAGCAAACTAATGAACTGATTATGCACATGTTCTATAACTGAAAAGAAACTTAGCACAACAAAACTAATACAGTCATTTCATATCATATTGGTATCAGAGCTAGAGTTTATTCTCTGGTGTTGTTTAGTGCAAATAATTGTTTAACTGTTTGAAAGTTTTAGATGCTTACAAGGCTCAAGCTCAAAAGAGGAGAAAGCAAATTGGTGGAAGCAGAAGGGTCTCTAAAAGACCCAAAGCAAAGGAGAGCAATATTGCCACAATATCCACCACCTAGTTCACCTCCTAAAGAAGCAGAAGCTACATTAAGCATGCCTCAAGAGGAAGGAGAAATCCATGAAGAAGTTGATCCCAAGGAGGAAGAAACAGTGTTCAGGAAAGCATTTCTTGACATGACTGAGATGGTTAGAATCCTTTATCAAGAAAGGAATGAGAGACTAGAAGGAGAAGGATCTAAACTTCACAAGGAAGGACAAGGATCTTCAAGAGGTCATAATGATGAAGATAAGTCAAAGAAGGGAAATGGAGGTAATGGAGAGCCATCATCCTCACCCTCATCATCATCATCCTCTACTTCTTCTTTAGTACGTCAGCCACACAAGTCAAAGAACATTGGTAAACGTCATTTTTTAAAACTTGATGTTAAGTTTTAATTACCAATGTTTAATGATGAAGTCAATGCATAAAAGCTTGATATTTGGATTAGGCAATTGGAGGTCTATTTGAGAATCCAAAACCTTCAAGATGATGATACCAAAATTCAATTAGCTTCATTGAGAATGGAAGGTGCAACACTTGTTTGGTGGGAAGCCACGAAAAAGGAGGAAATCAAGAAACATGGTAAGATTATTCGATCATGGTCAGATTTCATTACTGCTATAAAACAATAGTTTTATCCATGAGCTCATATGTAGAAAGCCATAATGAACTGACAAAACTTTAGGCAATTAAAGGGACAAAATGTGCAAGAATACACCCAAGAATTTAGGAGAAGAGCTCTCTTGTTAGGGGTAGATTTGCAGAGCCAAGATACTTTGCTCAAGTATATAGGAGGCTTACATAGCTACCTAAAACATACTATTTTCATGTTTAACCCCACCAGTCTAGATGAAGTATGTGTTCAGGCCACACATCTAGAAGCTAAAGGGAAGAACATTTCTGAAGAGGGTAGAAATAAACCTTTTAAGGGTAAAAACAAAGAGAAGACTTCAAAAGGTAAAAGCAAAAAGAATGCATCTGTTAATAAAGAGGGAGAAAAAGTGGTTTGTCAACATTGTTCAAAAGAAGGCCACGATTAAACTCATTGTTGGAAATTACATCTTGAAATGAGGCCAAAGAAACCCAATAACAAAGGGAAACAGAAAAATGCTGCTACAACTCAACATGATTTAGGAGATGATTCAGGTGATGAATCTAAGATTACAGCCATGAGATTGAAGAAAATGAAGGGAAAAGAAATTGAAACTAAACTCAGTACTAGTACAACACACTGTCACATACATACTCCAAATGAAGAATAAATAATTGAACTGTTTCATGTGAGGGTCATATCCAAACATACTAAGATTGACACATTGTTTGACAGTGGGTCACAAGCAAACTTAATCTCTGAATACTTGGTCAAGAAACTTAACCTTGAGACCATACCACATCCAAAACCATGTCCATTGGGTTGGATTTGTAAGGATGCAAATTTACAGGTTTCAAAGACATGCATATTGCGGTTTGCAATCACTGCAAATTTTGTTGACACAGTGGAATTAGATGTGGTTCCGCTTGACATAACAGGTATTGTGTTGGGGAGTCCTTAATTATATGACATGAAAGCGATCTTCTATCGCCTGAGAACAAGTATCATTTATTCAAAGATGGCAAGAAGTTCATTGTAAGAGCATATTGCAAGAACACAACCATTGCTATGGTAAATGTTGGACATGCAAAGAGGCTAGTCAATTCAAGTAAGAATTTTCTTCTTCTTATGATTAAGCCTAAAGCTGATGTTAATCATGAATCATTTGAGGGATGTGATCCTAAGTTGAAATCAAATTTATATGATGTAATTAATGCACATCATGAGACGTTTCAGGAGCCAACAAGATTCCCTCCAAAAAGGGAGATTCAACATGAGATTCAGTTGCAACAAGATTGTCCTCTTCCAAATATCGGTATGTATCACATGTCGATAATGGAGAATGCTGAAATAAAGAGGCAAATCAAAGAGATGTTGGACAAAGGAATCATAAGGCCAAGCACTTTGCCATGCGGTTCATCCATAGTCTTGATACCAAAGAAAGATGGGACTTGGTGCATGTGTGTAGATTTTTGAGCTTTGAAAAAGATTACTATAAAGAATCGTTACCCACTCCCAAGAATAGATGATTTGCTTGATCAACTGAAAGAAACAAAGTTTTTCACTAAGTTTGATTTACGAAGTGGATATCATCAAGTAAGAATTGCAGAAAGTGATATATGGAAAACTACATTCAAAACCAAACAAGGACTGTTTGAGTGGCTAGTTATGCCATTTGGTTTTTGTAATGCACTGGTATTTTTCATGTGTGTTATGGATAGTGTTTTGCGTCCATTCCTTGATGACTTTGTGATTGTGTATTTAGATGACATATTGATTTTCAACAAAACAAGAGAAGATAATGTCTTGCATGTGAATAGAGTGCTTGATATTTTGAAGAAAGATAAATTGTTTCTTAAGATGTCAAAGTGTGAGTTTGGAAAGAATTCTTTGGTCTATTTGAGACATATTGTGGGAGGAGGAGAGTTGAGAATTGATCCTTCTAAAGTGGAAGCCATTGTGAATTGGCCCACACCCAAAACAGTAACCGAGGTAAGAAGTTTCTTAGGTGTAGCTCAGTATTGGAGAAAGTTTATTGCTAAATTTTCTTCCATCACAGCTCCTATGCATGCAGTGACAAGTGTGAAGAAAGGCTTCCAATGGGGAGGCAAACAACAACAAGCTTTTGAAGCTTTAAAAGACAAGATCAGTTCAGCTCCAATCCTTGCATTACTAAATTTGAGATAGCCATTCGAGATTCAAATCGATGCTAGTGATTATGCCATTGGTGCAGTTCTTTTGTAGCATGGTAAGCATATCACTTTTCGTTTTGAAACATTTAATGGTGCTGTGACTAATTATCCTACATACGACAAAGAACTATATGCATTGGTACAAAGTTTCAAGTGGAAACACTACTTGATGGGTAAAGAGACTATTATACATACCAATCACCAACCATTACAGTACTTGCAGTCACAAACAAAATTGTAGCAATCAAGACATTTCAGGTGGATGGGATTTTTTCAACCGTTTCACTTGGTTATAAGGTAAAAGAAAGGTATTTTCAATAAAGTTGCAGATATGCTTTCATTACCAATCATTAGTGCATCTACTTTACTAAAAAATGATTCTGTTGTACATGAGAGTTACATAGAACAATATGCACATGATGTTGATTTTCAAGATGTGTATGCTAGTTTGGGTGAAGGGAATCAAGTTGAAGAAAAAGATTATCACATGCATAAAAATTTGTTGTTTCATTTGGGCAAGCTTTGTATTCCACAAGGAGAGAGGCTAAGTGTCATGAGAGGATCTCGTTCATCTCTTATTGTTGGACACTTTGGGGTAAGCAAAACAATGGCGCATCTACAGAGGTATTGCTCTTAGCCTTGCATGATAGATAGTGTGTTACGTTTTATAAGAGCTTGTTCTATGTGTGCAACAAGTAAGCCTAGTAATAGGAATCTTGGATTGTACACGCCACTACCTGTACCATCAAGGCCATGGGAGAGTGTCTCCATGGACTTTGTTGGAGGTCTACCTATGTCAAGAAAACAACATGATTATCTTTATGTAGTTGTGGATATATTCAGTAAAATGTGTATACTTATGCCATGTAAGAAAACCATTATTGCTGAACAAACTCCTGAAATTTACTATCAACATGTTTGGGTTCATTTTTGGATTTCCAATTTCTATTGTTAGTGACAGGGATTCCAGGTTCATTGGGAATTTTTGGTCAAATCTATGGAAGATGATGGACACAAAGTTGAAAAAGAGTACCACTTTTCATCCACAAACAAATGGACAAACCGAGGTGGTGAACATAACCGTTGTGCATCTATTGAGAGGATATTGCAGCAAACATCCTAAGTTGTGGGATGAACAACTACATAATATTCAACACTCTTACAACCGGGCAAAGCACTCTTCAACACAAACATCACCTTTTGAAGTATGCTTTGGGTATTTGCCAAAATCGCCATTAGACTTCATCTTTGGGAAGGATGTTGCAATTGATGGGCATAGTGATATTGACAAGGCTCGAAAGTTCATTGAGCAAATTCAGATTATACATCAACAAGTTCAAGAACAACTTGAGAAAAGTCAAAGAAAATACAAAGAGAGGCATGACAAACATCGAGTTGATCACAAGTTTCAAGAGGGAGATGAGGTATGGTTGCACATTAATAAAGAAAGGATGCAAGGGGAAGGTAAAAAGCTCAAACCCATTCGATATGGTCCATTCAAGATCATAAAGCAAGTTCGTAATAATGCATTTCAACTTTACTTGCCTTCTTATATGCAAATGTATTCAGTTGTTAATGTTGAAAACTTACATTTGTATGAGCTACCTTTGATCAATGATCAAGGAAGTGATGTTCAACTACCTTCTATTGAAGATTTCTCGCCAGAATTTCTAGATGAGCTCAAAGAAGATACAATTCTTGACAGGAGAACAAGATCATCCAAGAGGGGAAGTGTTTACTACCTTCGAGTTGGGCTCAAAGGCACTAAACCAAGAAAGACAAAGTGGATGGAGGTTGGAAAGATGAGGGAGTTATACCCTCATCTACTGAACGGGTAATCAAGTCTTTTGGAGTCCAAAAGATTCCCAATGGGGAGGAGTGATCAGAAGTTCATAAATTTTTCTCAAAATTCAAATTTACGGGATCGGTTTGAAACTAGGAAGGCTGCATAGATCTCGTCTTCCTGATTTTGGCGCCGTGAACGGGTCGAAAAACCGATGTCGTATGGGGGAGATATCGTGTTCTGATCGAATTTCCAAACAGGTAAATTTTGCAACAGTTTGACCAGGGTTGACCGGGATGCCCAGTCAGCAAAAAAAGAATATTCTCGAAATATTCCTATTCACCGAGCCAATCATGGGATGAAAAGTGTCATTGTTCTATTTTTTGAATGAGTTTGGTACGTTATTGGAGGGCCAATCACAGGGTGCCACGTGGCCAGCCTTGAGGCTGCCACGTGTCGTATTGGAGTGTTAAATTTTGGGAGTTTGCAGGAATTGACCGCGAGACCTCTCGCTTGGCATGCGCACCATTTACCACTATTCCACGCTGTGTTACTTAACCAACACAGTTCACGAATTATATTTATATTTGATTGAAAAATGAATTGGGGGTCGGAACTGCTGGCGGTCCCAACCCGCCAGCGGTTCCACAAGCCATGTCACATGGCAACCAACAAATATCACGAAACTCCGCGGTTAGCGCAAACTGCCAACTCGCAATCTCCGCCAACACCTTGCAGTAGTTGTGTCACATGGTAACTTTTATTGTTAAGTCTCTGCGCGGTTTCGACAACGATCTCCGCAAACTCCGACAGCAACCACGGTAACGTTATCGCCACTTTTAATGCCATGGGTTCCGCTAACCTCCGACGGTCAGTTCTGCGGTTTGGAGTTGGCATGTGGCCACCCCAACCGGTAAGATTAAATGCTGTGGTTATTTCGGCGGATTTTTGGAGCGCACCTAATTTTTGGCAGAATCCACTATTTTAACTCCAGTTAAGTGGAGTTCTCCACTTTTAGTGGAGTTTTTCTAGGTGTAACCGGGCAAAAGAGTAGGAGACTCAATTTTCGCCCATTCTGAGTGAATGAGGAGTCATTTTTGACTAATTGGAGCATTATGGAGCCATTGGTGCAGAGAAAACAACCATTAGAGCACTGTAACTACATGTATTTGCAAAATTTTGAGCATAATAAAAGATGGACATGCCATTGGGCGCTGGACCAACAGATGTAGCTCAGGAGGGGTGAAATGCTTTACCATGCTTGCTGTGTAAACTTCATGTGGTGAATTATTTCTCTATTTTACACTGTTGTTCAATGTTATTTAAGCTTGTTTTATGCTTCTAATTCACCTAAAATCATCTCTAATTCATGGACAGACACCTCAATCCTTAAGCAAACTAATGAAATGATTATGCACATGTTTTATAATTGAAAAGACAATTAGCACAAAAAAACTAATACAGTCATTTCAATTCATCACTACTAACTTAATATCATGTGTCACATAGTTATTCTCGTGCTCATTCAGTTTCCTTAACTTAGCATACCACCTATCCTTCCTGCATCATGACTCCACCAAATCCTCTCTTACAAGCATCTATACATACCACAAACTCTTTGTTTGGATCTGCAATATTCAGAACTGAAGCATTTGCAAGTAATTGCTTCAACTGCTTCAACTTCTCAAAACTAGATGCGCATTCCTTTATCCATTCAAATTTCTTTCCTTTTCTCTACAAAGATGTAATAGGATAGGAAATTTGTGAGAAATTTTTGATGAACCGCCTGTAATAACCTACTAACTCCATGAGTTATATGACCTCATACACATTCATAGGAGTTTCCCACTGCATGATAACTCTGATATTTTATGGGTCTACTACTATACCTTCCTTGGAAACCACATGCCCCAAGTAATGAACTATTGTCTGAAAGAAAATGCACTTATTTAATCTTGGCATACAACTGATGATCTCTTAACAATCTCAATATTGATGTTAAGTGTCTGGCATGCTCTAACCCTCATTCTTAGAATGTATCAATATATCATCAATGAATGCTATCACAAAATTTTCGAGATAAGGACACAACACACTATTTATCAAACACATGAAGGTAGTTGGAACATTAGTCAACCCAAAAGAAACCACAACAAACTCATAATGTCCATACTTGGTCTAGAAAGCATTCCTTTAGATTTTCTATTCTATGATGCGTACCCGATGATATCTTATCTCAAATCGATCTTTGAGAACATTGTTTCTCCGTTCAACTGATCAAACAAGTCATCAATCCACGACAAAGGATACATGTTCTTAATCGTCACCTTGTTCAACTGCTTGTAATCAATACACAACCTGAGAGTGCCATCCTTCTTCACAAACAACACTGGTGCACCCCAAGGTGACACACTTGGCCTAATGTATCCCTTGTGAATCATTTCCTTAAGCTGCAACTTCAATTCCACCAACTTTGGAGTGTTCATCCTGTAAGGTGCCTTCGATGCTGGTGTTGCTCCCAACATCAACTTAATAGAAAAGTCCACTTCCCTATAAGGCAGTAACTTTAAAATCTTTGTTGGAAATACATCCTGAAAATGTTGCAAAATAAGATACCTCTTCAAGAATTCTGCATCCTCAACATCCTTCCCTTTGTCACTAGAAATATGAACTACAAATAATACACATATTTTCCTGCTACTGCGCTTTTCCTGCATAGTTGTGGCCATTTTCACTAATGTAGGATTATTATTACTTTGTAAAATTCTCTTCTCTCCGTCATCATCGAAGCACTCAATAGCCTTATCATAACAATCCACCTTAGCCTAGTTAATGTATAACCAATCCATACCCAACGACATACTGTATGATCCCAATAGAAGCACATTTCGCTGTGTTGATGTAGACATATCGTTCAACCAAATGCACAAGATCTTACCCAATGTTGAGCTCTTTTCTTAGTACCTGTAGCCAATTGCACCAACAAAGACTCTGCATGCTCTTCTTTATTCAAGTAACACTTATCCACCAGGTTAGGACTGATATAACTATAGTTAGATCAAGGGTTAATTAAAATAGAAACAACTTGATCACAAAGCTTACATTTTATCTCGATAATAGATGCCTGATGATCATCCTGCCTACTATCCAATGTTGCATAAATCTAAGGAATACTTTGTCCAACATGCCCAACTATATGTGCCTCCTGAGCACTGTAAATCTGCGGTATGCCACCCTAATGTTGTGGACAATCTTTCTTGCGATGATCCTTGCCACAAGTCTAACACTGCAAAGGCTTCTTTCCATCACACTTGTTCTTCTCAAAACAAAATCTCTGTCCTCTGTCAACTGCATTAAATTTCTTGTACGACACTGCATTCTCCTTTTCATCTGTATCTTGAGGTTTTCCTCTCTTCTTAGCCCACCTTCCTTTATTATTCTCATTACCTTTCCAATCATGCTTAGAATCATTCTTACGCTTCGATTGCTCATAGCAGTGCTTCAACTACTTGATGGCTTCCTCCAAAGATCTAGGTTCATCAAACTCAATCCTATCTTTGAATGATAACGGCAACCCACTGATGAATCTCTAAATATTTTCTTTCTTCTCATTAAGATAAGGCACACTGTAAATTTTTGTAGATGTTCTATGCTTGGAGCAACTTTTCTTACAGCAATCACACAAATAGTTAAGTAAAATGCTTATAGAACATATAAGTGGATCTTATAGAAGACAAACCAGAAACAGAAAAAAATGTGGTGGTGCATTACGACGGTCAACTTGATGCTTCAACTAGCAAAGTCTCCTTGGTCAACCAACCCAGAATGTGTCACAACAGTCCTCCAATCAGCAACCGAGTCAACCCAAGTCAACTCCAAAAAAGTCAACGTTGTCCAAAAAAGTCAACGTAGGGCAGCAAGCTAAAAGTCAAAGCAGCAGCAGTTTGGTCAACCCTTTGACCTCGATTTCTATGCCAAACAGTACGGCCTTCCAAAATCGAACTTCCCAACAATTTTCAGCCCTTTCGGACCATGCGTTGACCAAAGTCAACGCTGGTCAAACTTCCAGCAAAACCCTAGCTGCAGAAATTTGTCCTTCAGCTCAGCCGTACAGATTCGTCCTCCTTCTTCTTCACACGTGTGGGCTGAACTTGTCCTCCAAGGAGCTCGTACTAAATCAGATGAGAGAAGAAGATGTGTGTTGAGTTGTGGTGAAATGCTCTCCAACTTTGCCTATATTTATATCCATCATTGGGGTGTGTGACACATCTGCTGGGGGTGTGAAACCTTAAGGCCGACCTGCACATATAATTTATTATGAATAATAAATTCAAAATAAATGTTCTGCTCATCGGATTAAGACATATTATATATGGATTTTACACCCCTCCGAAAGAGGAATCCAACAAAAATATTAGCCTCTTAATCTGAGCATCATAACATGGAGTTTGGACCTAGTTGTCCAAATTTAAAACTCCCTCTCAACTAGGGAGAACTCCATCCATCGGTGCAATCAAACATCGTGCGTCATCCCGCCGTAACTTGCTTTGCTGGCCTCTTTATTTCAGAACAGAAGTGGGTCAGTCACAAAGACATCATCCCCCAACTGACATAATCAGTCCAGAGGTTCAAAACCTCTATCAAACTCATGAAGAGTATCCAACCAACCCAAAGTTGGTTCATCTGACCCGAAGTCAGGCAGAGGTCCCAAACCTCACTAAACTTGATCCCAGATCAAGTGGTTGGACCGTGCCATCCTAGATAGAGAGTACGGCAATCTCTGATGCGTCCATTAGTCTTTGCTAATAGTCTCTAGCTTTTCCCACCTCATTGGCCAAATGAGAGGTACTTCCCATGAGCCCTGAACTCAATGGGTAGGATGCATACGAGGCACAGATAAATGAGAGGCGAACCAGCTCAATAATCACAAGGGTGGGGCAGAAGCATTATGAGTGCTTATAGCTCCGAGAAGCTATCCCCAAATCCCCCCAGAGCTCCCAGAGCTCATCGTCCAACAGGACCCACATCATAGGGTCGTTCCACGACACCAAGACTCTCACGGAAGGTTAGGAACTTGACCTTCCCCAGGGGCTTAGTGAAAATATCCGCGACCTGCTCATCAGTTCCTATATGATCGAGCCTTACGGCGCCTCGCTGTACCATATCCCGGATAAAGTGGTACCTGATATCAATATGCTTGGATCGGTCGTGGAACACATGATTCTCAGTCATACGAATCCCACTCTGGTTATCACAGAGTATCACAGTGGTATCTAGCACATGTCCAAACAACTCACTAAAGAGCTTTCGCAACCAAACTGCTTCACAACAGGCCATACTTGCAGCAATGTATTCGGCCTCAGCGGTGCTCAAAGCCACCGACTTCTGCTTTCTGCTCATCCATGAGATCGAAGCAGAACCAAGATTGAAGCAGCATCCCGATGTGCTCTTACGATCCACCACACTGCCAGCCCAATCGGCATCAGTATATCCACGGAGTGTCACACTCCCGGCAGTGTATCTCAGCCCATGGTTTATCGTGCCCCGAAGATATCTCGGAAGATTCTTGGCACCAACCCAGTGAAAGTGATGAGGCTCAACCATCTGTTGACTCAAAGTGTTCACTGCAAAACATATATCTGGTCGGGTGTTCACTAAGAACATCAAAGCTCCTATGAGTTGACGATACTCAGTAGGATTGGCCAAGATAGGCCTAGCAGCGCTGCCACTCAACTTCTTAAAGTTGAGTTCCATCGGTGTCGACACGGACTTACAGTCCACCATCCCAAATCTTTCCAGAAGCTTCACAATGTATTTTCCTTGAGAAAGGAAAATCTCTCCAGGTCTCTGCCAGACCTCCAGGCCTAGGAAGTAGTGCATCGGTCCTAGGTCCTTCATCTCGAACTCAGCAGCGAGCTCCCTCTTACATTGATGAATGAGAGGGTCAGCACCTGTCAGGAAGAGGTCGTCCACATACAGCACTAGAATGAGAGGCTTCCCCTGCACAACCTTGAAGTAAAGGTTCGGATTAGCATTACTTCGAGTGAAGCCCAACTTCATCAAGTAACTATCCATCCTCTCGTACCAAGCTCTGGGTGCTTGCTTTAACCCATAGAGGGCTTTCTTCAACCTGCAGACATGAGTGTCTCTATCCTGAACTTCAAATCCCAGAGGTTGTTCTACATACACCTCTTCTTTTATTGCACCATGCAGAAAAGCGGTCTTGACATCCATCTGATGAAGACTCCATCCTTGCGTAGCAGCAAGGGCTATGATTGATCGAATGGTGGTATATCGTGCCATAGGTGCAAATATGTCATCATAGTCTATTCCTTCCTTTTGAGAGAAGCCACGGGCAACAAATCTTGCCTTGAACTTTTCAGCACTCCCATCAGATCCATGTTTGATCTTGTAGAGCCATTTTGCGGTGACAACAGATTTTGTCCTTCGGTCTCGGGACCACATCCCAGACATCATTCTTCATTATGGACTCATATTCTTCGTGCATAGCATTCTTCCAAACTTGATGCTTTACGGCTTCCTCAAAAGATCCAGGTTTAGATTGTACAATAGTACTCATGGCAGCTAGATACCCTTGGTACCTACATGGCTTCTTGCTTTCCCGGAATGTCCCCCTTGGGGCAGCATGACCCTCAGCATCTTCGAGGGTGTCCCTGAGCCATGATGGTCTCTTTCCCAGTGAAGGAGATGGATCAATAGGGTCCATTGGTCCTTCAATATCAGGCATTGTCTCATCCCGCGGTTCTTCTTGATTTCCAGGCCTTTCTTCATGATTTTCTTCAGATCTTGGAAGATCTACTACTTTCTTCAGGGAAGCATCTTCGTCAAAAGTGACATCATGGCTTATCTCTACTTCCCTTTGACCAGGTACATATACTCTATAGGCCTTATAAGTCTCACTGTAGCCCACAATCATTCCTTTCTTCCCAGAAGCATCCAGCTTACTTCTCTTTTCTTTCGGCACATGAAAATAGACAGGACATCCAAAAATTCTAAAATGTGAGACATCAGGTTTCTTACCAGAGAAAACCTCTTCGGGAGTTTTGGAGTCCAGAGCGGAATGAGAGCATCGGTTTTGAATGTACACAGCAGTATTTGCAGCTTCTCCCCACAAAAACTTTGGTAGACCCTGGTCACATAGAATGGCACGGTCAGCTTCCACAATAGTCCTATTCTTGCGTTCAACAACACCATTCTGCTCAGGAGTATATGCAGTAGTAGTCTCCCTCTTAATGCCAGCTTCTCTGCAATAGTCTTTGAACTCATTTGACTCATATTCAGTGCCATTGTCGGTCCTCAAAATCTTGATCTTCTTTCCGGTCATATTTTCCACCAAGGCTTTGAAGGTACGGAACCACATGAAAACCTCATCCTTCTTCTTCAAGAAGTATATCCAGGTTTTGCGAGAGAAGTCATCAGTGAATGTCATGTAGTAAGAACATCCTCCCAGGGATGTCACAGGCAACATACCAGATAGATCAGAATGGACTAGTTGCAAAATATCAGATGTCTTTGTGACACTTGAAGGGAAAGGTCCCCTTGTATGCTTTCCTTCGGCACAACCCTTACATACACCTTCATGATTATTTCCAAAGTCAGGCATCCCTGTCACCACCTTCCTTGCTTCGGGAAGGGCCTTGTAATGAAGGTGTCCAAACCTCCGGTGCCATAGTTCAGTTTATCGGATAGTATCACATGTCATAGCTCCCAGCGGACTCCCTCCAACCTGGTAGAGTGTGCCAACTCTAAAACCAATCGAGATAGCTTCCTTGAAGCTCTTCTTCCACATGAGCACCTTTCCATCAGAGAATGTTACATTGAACCCTTTGTTTTCCATGGCTGATACAGACACAAGGTTCTTCTTCAATTTTGGTACATAGAGTACATCTTGCAAATGTAGGACTTGTCCTTGAGACAAGTGGAGGGTCACAGTCCCTGTCCCTTTCACGGGGTATGTAGCATTATCTCCAAGGATAATTTCTAGATTAGTATCCCTCTCAACCATGTCAGAGAGTGCTTCCTTGAATCCAGTGATGTGTCTTGAGGCACCACTATCTATCAGCGAGACATCCATAGTGTCGGGCGGAGATGTAGCAGAGAGAGCAGATACAAGAATATACTCATTTCTTTTATCAACAGCATTAGACTCCTCATACCTGGTGTTCCTAGACCTTTTTGAAGGTTGATTGTTTCCACCAAAGTGAGCCTTCCTCTTTCCTTTGGATTTGTCGTTTCTTCGATTCCCATTCCTTCGATTGTTGTTGTTATCATCACTATTGGGAGAATCCTTCTTGAAGGGGCATTCTCTAGCATAGTGACTAGGCCTATGGCAAGTGAAACACTTACCCTTCTTTTCTTGAGTCCTTGTTCTTCCTTTGTCCTTAGAACCACCAGAGTTCTTCTTTCGAGAATGAGCACCATAGGCAGCATTTCTGTCATTATCGAATTCCTTCATCCTGGTTTCTTCTTGCATACATCTAGACAGAAGCTCATCAAAGTTAGGAATGGTATTATTATTGAGAATGGTAGTTGTGAATAGTTGCCATTCATATGGGAGTCCTCCAAGTGCGGTGAGAACCATCTCACGATCAGCTATTGTCTCCCCAATAGCCAGCAAATTGTTCCTTGTTTCGGTCAATTTCAGAAAGTAAGTTTGAACAGACTCATCCCGGCCCTTCTTCATATTCTTCAACATTCTTGAGGAATAGCACTTGGTTCACATTGTTTACTTTGAACATAAGGATCAATTTGTCATACATCTCCTTGGATGTGCCTAGTTCAGATATATAGGCAACCAGACTCTTATGTATGGATTCCCTGATCATCAGCTTTGCTTTGATCTCTCCCTTTTTATATTTGTTTCTAACAGCAGCGGTAGCATTGGATGGAGGTTCTTGAATCTTACCCAGCACATGATCCAAGAGATCATGGTCTTCCAATTTGAGATCTAATATCATCTTCCAGGCATGGAAGTCATCCCTTCCAGTCAGCTTGTCATTCTCCTTGAATTCAAAACTTGTGGAACCCATTTCTTCCGATGGTGATTGCTAAAGATAGGGCTTGTCTTCACCTCAGCTCTGATTCCATGTAAATTTTTGTAGATGTTCTATGCTTGAAGCAACTTTACTTTTCTTACAGCAATCACACAAATAGTTAAGTAAAATGCTGATAGAACATATAAGTGGATCTTATAGAAGACAAACCAGAAACAGAAAAATGTGGTGGTGCGTTACGGCAGTCAACAGGATGCTTCAAGCAGCGAAGTCTCCTTGGTCAGCCAACCCAGAATGTGTCACAACAGTCCTCCAATCAGCAACCGAGTCAACCCAAGTCAACTCCAAAAAAAGTCAATGCTGTCTAGAAAAGTCAACGCAGGGCAGCAAGCTAAAAATCAACGCAGCAACATTTTGGTCAACTCTTTGACCTCGATTTCTGTGCCAAACAGTACGGCCTTCCAAAATCGAACTTCCCAACAATTTTCAACCCTTTCGGACCATGCGTTGACCAAAGTCAACGCTGGTCAAACTTCCAGCAAAACCCTAGTTGCAAAAATTCGTCCTTCAGCTCAGCCTTACAGATTCGTCCTCCTTCTTCTTCACACGTGTGGGCTGAACTCATCCTCCAAGGAGCTCGTACTAAATCAGATGAGAGAAGAAGATGTGTGTTGAGTTGTGGTGAAATGCTCTCCAACTTTGCCTGTATTTATATCCATCATTGGGGTGTGTGACACATCTGCTGGGGGTGTGAAACCTTAAGGCCGACTTGCACATATAATTTATTATAAATAATAAATTCAAAATAAATGTTCTGCTCATCGGATTAAGATATATTTTATATGGATTTTACACCTCTCCGAAAGAGGAATCCAATAAAAACACTAGCCACTTAATCTGAGCATCACAACATGGAGTTTGGACCTAGTTGTCCAAATTTAACACACACATCTCAACAACTCCAAGAATCTGCTAATATACACCTCATCGATCATAGATCCCATCTTCAACTCATAGAGCTCCTTTTCCCTGTCATCATAGTATCTTTGAAATAGATACTTCTTAATGAAAAATCTCTTGAATTCACTCCAAGTCAAATCCTCTTCCCAAATTCCTTTAACATTCTTCACGTCTTCCCACAAAATGTATGTTTTTCCTTTATGACTAAAAGTAGCTATCCCGAATTTCATATTTTCTGAATAATCATGCAACCTGAAAAACTTATTCATCCCAAGAAACCAAGCTTTTGCATCTTGTGACTTCTTCATCTCTCCATCAAATGTAGGAGGCTTTTCTTTCTTGAACTCCTTTGGAAAGTAATGCTTCTCACTCCTCCTATACAGATGGTGATGGTGATGACGATGGTGTCTCTCTGAACTAGAACTAGAATAGAATCCACGGTCATTACACCTCCCATCAGGGGTATCCAAGAACCTACCATCCATGACTGTGTCATCCCTGTCAAACTTGTATCCTGATTGAGACCTGCTACCATATGCCCCATTAGTTCTTTCCTCCTGTCCATGGCTGATCCTAAGTGGTCCCTATCTCTGCAAATATGATAGGCTCTGAAGGATGTCTGCATTAACCTTTGCTTGCTTTTCGTGTGTCTTGGAAAGTATTTCCCATGGCTGAATAATCACGTCATTATCTTCCTTACAAGTTACGATCTTTGCTTTCAAACTTCTCAATGTATATGTTATGTCAGGGGAGTACTCAACACCATGTTGTTCATATGATATGTAGGGAGAATCACGTGAATTGTAGTCCACCATTTTGCTTGTCATCTTGACCTTGTACTTCTTGCAAACATACCATGTCATATAAACCAAATATAAACATGATCAACATACCTCAACGTGGTTCATGGGAGACTATCTCGTCTTCACACTCAAATTGGATTAGCACAACATAAATATATATAATTATATCAACATATCAATACATCAACATCGTCAACCTCTACTTGACAACACAACTGCAGCAATGACCATCACAACACATGCATAATGAACGCATCGACATTGACATGCATACATGAAAAACACATTATGCCCATCCAGTGCAAGTGCTCAAACCTGGAATCTCTGATACCAATATGAAACCACCCCTCCCATATTTACCCAATTTCACCTGCCTTACTATGACATGACTTGACCTCCTAGCTCCAGTTAAGGAAGTGGGGCCTATAATTGACCACTGATTGACAACTCACAACATTCCTTAGGGCTACAGGGACTCTCAGGGGCTAAAGAACCACCTCAGGTGAACACACCCTGATTTGGGGCTCCTTATCAGACAACTTAAACCCCAACCATATGCATGACAAGGCCTTCATGTGGTTGAAGGCCTCCAATCGTACTCATAAGACAACCTGAGTCTAGCGGTGACACAAATTTTCCAATTCAAAGGCCGCAGTACCGAGATCCGAGCCACAATCCCAGGTCAAACTCCAGACCACTACCCATAACTTTCTGGAACTTCGCATAATCATTAATGATATGGAAACAAGGCTAAACATACAAATTTGAAGGCAAAAATTGACCTAAACTGCATAGAACATATCAAATATTTCGTTAAACACATGGCAAAAATCTAAGCTACAGGTCATGAATGCATATCTGCTCATAAAAGTCTGAGATTCATATGAGAATCACCGAGAAGGCCCTATGCCCCCTCCACATAGTTGCAACAACACTTATTAGTCCATACATTCATCAACTGATCAATAGCTAAACACTTCATGACAAGAGCCATATAAGATATACATCATATAAACAACATATAATCGGAAATTAACCAACATGTAAGCCATGGAAACTCAGCCATAATATCGCCAACATAGTCACTACAAATATACATGAATCACATTAGAAGAATAACTCTCATTAACATATTAAAATACCAACCAAGTCAAGGACTTCCACGTACCACTCGACCATAGAGTGGGCTAAACCAAATATCTCTTTCATCCAATCACCCCTGCGCCATATTCCAAGCATGAATGTGGTATCTCATAGAATAAACCAAACAAAACCAAACCACAGCTTCCAAAGGCCAAACCACCTCAACCCTCAACTAATGATTCCACCTTACGTCCAGACATCACTAACACCAACCAAATCGGTCTCTACTCAAGCTTTCCATGGCTCAAGGAACTAGCAACTCAATCCACAACCTTTCAGGGCTCCATAGCATTTGTCCAACCCGACTCTAGGGACTAGTAACTCAACCCACCAAGGGCTCCAGAGCGTTTGTCCCAACCTAGGCTCTAGGACTAGTAACTAAACCCAAGTTGTTCCAAGGCTTCCAGAGCGCTTGTTCCAACCCACAACCATAAGGAATTATGAGCATCAACCAGAGAAAAATCAAGTGGAAAAACCTACAACACCATGGCTATCCAGGAAATGACAAGGAAAGGATAAAACCCCTTTCAATCCAGGAAATTGTCCATGCCAATGACAACACATATCCAAAAACCACATCCATAAGTTAGCAAAGAAATCACACATGCAACTTGTTGCCTACAAAACAATCGAGCTATAGTTGTTGATCCACCCGTTCCCTTGCGCTTTTCTTCTTTCAGTTTCCTTCCTTCTCTAAGCCAAGTGAATACTAGAGTGCTCCAAGCATGCTCCAAGAATTTTGCAAGATATCTCTAAGTGAGCAAAGGTGATGAGGAGATCATGTCCATTGTTCAAAAATACTAAAAAATGAAAGTGCTCAAAAGTGTTTGCAACCTGAGCGACCGGAAAGGTCTCGTCGCTGCGATTTTGGCGTCGTGAACGGTTTGCAAAACAAGGTTGTATGCAGAAGTTATGAAGGTTTGAAAGACGCAATAAACTCCAAAAAAATGGCTTTGGCCCATTTTGACTTTGTATAAAAAAATTAAAAATATATATATATATTTTTTACTAAAGTTTTTGGGCCTATCAGCGAGCGCCACATGGCCTGCCTGGAGGCTGCCACGTGGCCCCAGGGTAGAGGTCAAACAACATTGTAATTTTTTTTGGGAGTTCAGAGATTTGAACGCGGGACCTCCCGCCCGCTAGTGCAGTGCCCGACCACTATGCTCACGGGTTGTTACTTAACCCATATGGCCGTGGCGTTAATTTAAACTTTAATGAAGTTTGCATTGGCGGCAAAGGGGGCCAGCCCCCACTTCACAGCTCCACTCCATATGTCCGACGCTAATAACCTTGGCCTCCATGATAACTGCACATCCAACGTTAAACTGCCGGTGGGATTCCAGGATGTTTCACATGGCGGGTATAAAAGTTATTGCGATGGTTATGATAAAGGGTTAACTAAGCGGTTTAAGTCCCAATGGTTTCGGAGCGGAGTTGGCATGTGGCCACTTCGGCATTCACAATAAATGCTATACCTAAATGTCCGCCAATTATGGAGCACGTCCCCCAGATTTAGCGGTCAGTGCTAAACTTTCGGACTTAACTGGAGTTCCTCCACATTTAGTGGATTTTTTTAAGGGATATTGGGGAGTTTCTTGTTTTGGCCATAAATCCTTGGATATTCGACCAATTTTGATGGATGAATAGTCAATTTTGGGTATTCTTGACATTCTGAACACATTGGCAGAGGTTTTAGAGCCATCAGAGGTCATATTGTGCAGGTTTAGCTTCAGGAGAGGTCAAGGAGCCACTAGGGCCACTAGGGCGTTTTCAGTGTTTTGAGCATCCATTCTATGTTTTCTACATATGAATAGTCATTCCTGACTAATTCAAGCATTCTGAAGCTATTTTTACAAAGAGCACAACCATTTGAGGCTTTTATTCACATGTACTTACCATTTTTGAGCACTAAGATATGAGGGACATGCCATTGGGAGCTGGACCACAGATGTAGCCCAGGAGGGGTGAACTGCTTCATCAAATTTACTGAGTATTGTTACATGCGATGTTTATTTCTCTATTATTTACTGTTGTATAGTGTTATACAAGAAATTTACATGCTTTATCCTCACACATAAATCTGTTTAACTAATTTAAAACCATTTGTTTCACCTGCAAACTTCAGTAAACCTTATGCACACAATTTAATTACTGTTTGGATACTTAGCACAACAAAACTAATACATTCCATTCAGATCAAAGGGTATGAGAGAATGAGAGAATAGAAGAGAGGTCCAAGCCAAAACTAACAAAAGCTAAACCAACAAAAGTTGTGAATTGATTCACAAAATCGTTTTTATCATTGAGGCCTCTATTTTCTTCATTTTCCTTCAATTTCCTCCTCATGCAAATCAGTGACATTTCATCTCCCTTTTCTCCTTTTTCCTTTATTTCATAAATAAAATTTCAATTATTGCCACTTTTCCTTTGCCCATTTCCATAACCATTAATTAATCACAAGTGATCCCTATCACTATTATTTTCTCAACATTCAACTTGGAATACATGTCCCATGAATTTGATTTGATTTGATTTACATAGGAAATCAACTAGAATTTGTTAAAAAAAATTAATTAAATTTTCCATAACATATAATAATGTATAAATTTTGTAATAATTTTAAAATATATTTATTTAAAATTATATAATTTATATAATAATATATAATAATGTATTTATTATATCTAATATAATATATATTAGTTATTATATAATAATATATTATAATGTCAATGGTCAAAATGGTTCATGTTAGTATGTCTCCTCGTGGGTTGGAAGGCGAGGCTCAAGGAGTCGTCATAATAGTGGTCGGGGTTCGCAGAGGTTAATGGGTACGAGTGATTCCCCTCGAGTTAGGATTTGGGGCAGTCGAGCAAAGTCGAGGAGCTCCTCTCCTCAACTGGAAGGAGGGTCGTCGAGTGGGCCCAATTCTCTTGAAATGTTAATGGTTGCAAATTAAATGCTTAAGGGGAATTTTGAACAATTTGTTTGTAGCCGACAAGATGGTTGAGGAGAAATTATGAAATGAAATGAAATTTTAATGTCCACGAGACTAAAAGTAGTCTAAAATTATGATTCAATAGTAATTGTTTGATAAAATGTTGGGCATCACGCAAGAGCAAAGACATATCTTAGAAAAGATTTAGTGTCATGAAGCCAAACCAAACCATATAGAGGGTCATGTCCATTGTGATTTTCGACCCTCCCCCTCTCCTAGTGCTGATCTAAGTCATCTTGCTTTGGTGGTTATAAGTGACTAGTTATGCGGGTAGTAGTCTTGTTTATTTTAGGATCATACTGGCAGATTTGGCTTCAAAATATTTGGAAATATTGTTATGGTATCTATGTATATGAGTCGCTTCACGCAAGCCAAAAAAATCCGAAAGGAAAGAGGCTAGTAGGGACCTAGAGAGGCATGATGTAAAATTTAACTTTTTAAGTTAATATAAACTTTCAATTCACAAAAAGAAAAATGTGTTTATTTATTGATACATTCTATTTGTTTATGCTTTGTTTAGTTATTTTATTTTGTAATTGTTTTTAGTTTTTTTAAATAGTTGATTTGAAAAATACACATTTCTATTTTACATTTAATTATTTTACTTTCTAATTATATTTATATTAATTATTTACATTTTTATGTTTCATTTAACTATTTTGTTCCACAATTGTTATTATCGGTTCAAAGTGATTTTAAAATTCAAAACAAGGTAACTACATTTTAATAAGCTTCGAACAAATCAGATTTGAGAGTCATACTTTATTTTTACTATTGTTTTATATTTAGTTTCCTAATTATTAATCATTTTTTATATTTTATTTAGCTATTTTGTTTAGTAATTGTTATTATTCGTTTAAAATGATTTCAAAACTCATAACAAAATATTGCTCTGCCACACCTTTCCATCTCTATAGTGTTGGTTCATGCATCTTGGTCACTGCAACTTTATGCCTATTGCTTCCCAATGGCTAGATCGAGGGCTCCCCGCATTTGCCCGCAGCCTCAGTGCCTGAATTTTTGCCTTTAACTCTTTGGTGGTAAATTGGCCAAGATACTCAAAGGCAAAGCCCTCAAGATTTGTCCAAAAAATAGAGGAGATCCCAAAGCTAGATGTTTGTGCAACTCAATCTAGATCCACCACTTTGTAATTTGCAGAAAGGGGTTTGGTTGGCCAATTCATGGGGATTTGGCCTCCCCCCTAATCAATTAGGCTATGGGTTGAAAAAAACTAAAAGCCTATGTTGAAGGGCTCAATATCTATGACCTTTTGTGGTAAAGAATTCTTTTCTTTTCATTAAGAGAATTTTGAGGTTTAAAATGGGCCTCCTAAGGAAAATAATAAAATAGTAGCTAAAATAATAAAATAAGAGATGGATTTTAAAAAATATATAAAAGAAATTGATTTTTATTATTATTGTAATTTGGGATTATCTCCTTATAGACTTACTCAAAAATTAAGTGTAGACACCCATTGGATGTGGAATTAAATTCCACATCCAACAAGTGCCCACTTTGCATGCTTATGAGTAGACCCACATCGAAAAAAAATGAAAAAAACATGTTTAAACACATTTTTTTCATGTTTTTCATTATTTGGGTCTACTTAGAAGTATGCAGAGTGGATAGTCATTGGATGTGGAATTTAATTTCACATCTAATAGGTGCCTACACTAGAAATTTGAGTAAACCTATAAGGAGATAAGTAAAAAATGCAATTAAAAATAGTTTTCTTCTTTTCCCTCCTAAATATTTACTCCCGGGGATGACATCATCATTTTATATCCTATTGGTTCTTTAAAGTTAATTTTGCTAGTACATTTTTTTTAGGCCCATTTTTTATCTCAAAATTTCCCTAATGCTCTTTTAGCTTAAATAGGATCGAGATCTGATCTTCTGAAGTAACCCATATTTCATGGGAGCGAAAGGGTTATAACTGGATAAATGGAGCCCATATTTTAAACATGATAGTGATGCCTCGTTAGTGGTTCCTTTTGGTTGAAGCTCCCATTCTTACCATTGTACTATTGGAATGACATGAAATTTAGGAATATCAGAAACACACTTTAAAAATATATCGATCAACATGAACCTCATTAGGGGATTTTCCCGTGTGCTTGGATTTGTGTAGATGTCAATATAGACAAGGGACTTCCAACTACTATTTATCTGAATTTACATAACTAGTCCTATATATAGGAATTGGATTATGATCATCTCCCCTTCAAATTCAATGTCTACCACGAATATGGCCACTTTGCAAGGAGTTGCAAAATGAGGCAAGAGGAACAATAACAAAAAAAAAGGCAGTGAAGTAAATCAATTGCAACAACATAAGGGAAGGAGAGGTCTAGAAAAACAACAAGGTAATCCTTTGAGGTAGCCATATCAATCTGGAAACAATGGGAAAGGCCCATCTTCGCACAATAATCCCTCTTCTAGGGGAGGAGAAGGCACAAGTAAGGGGCTCTCAAGGAATGAAAACAACTTTGGATCCCTTAAATTCGCAACAAAAGAAGGAGAAATATTGGAAACTAATGAGCATGCACTAAAATATGGATTTGAGCATGTCCTAGAAATCAATATGAAATTATGTCACCCTTAGAGAAATATCCAAAGATTCACTTTGAGGATTCCCAGTCGGAAGAAGAGTTTCTCTCCCCTAAAAGTGATAAATTAGGTTCGTTCATCCTAAGATTTGCAGGCTCAAAGGCTGAAAAAGAGAAGGATATGGAAAGGATCCATCGAAAGGATGGTAGGCACCCAAATAAGGAAGTAAAACATGAAAAAATAGAAAAGGACAAGGAGATGGGAACACAAGCGATGTTGGATCTTAAATTAAAACTTATAAGACATACCAGAAAAGGAGGTAATTCAGGCACCCATCAAGGGGTCATCGTCTCAACAAGTAAATAATGTGGGTCCTCTCTTGGAACTGTAGGGGATTAGGTCAACCAAAATAATGGAGGAAGTGAAGTCATTATTCCAGAGGGAGAGACCCTCAATTCTCCCGCTCTAGGAGAAAAAAATGGAGGATCAAGACAACCTCTACAATTAATTTAAAATATGGAAGGGAAGTGGGATCCTCTTAGTGAGTGCTCATGGTGCATCCAGTGGGATCTATATTCCATGGTCCCAATCCTTGATTATATTGCTAGATTTCAGTTCATCACCCCACTGGCTGGCCACTCGTTTTCTTCACATCCTGTCAAACCAGGTATGTGTGGTAGTCAATATTTATATGCCTATTCAATACAATGAAAATATAGCTTGCTAGAATTCCTTGACATCTTTGGGAGAATAATTCCAAGACTCAAACAATGTACAGTGTGGAGACTTTAAAATTACCCTCCATCAGTTGGAGAGAAAAGGTGGATTATAAGTTCGAGATCAATTTTAGGAGAACTTATAGGACATCATCCAAAACTTCAGCCTGTTGGAAATCAAACCTATTGCCAATAAATTCACTTGGAGTAATAAAATATCTATCCCAAGACACAAAACTACCAGATTAGATTGGTTTATAATCTCAATCTCCTTCCTCTCTCAATTGTTTTTGGTCAACTCTAGAATTCTTGCTTAGAATGGCTTGGATCATAGGCCAATCACACTGGACATCACAGAGGAGGCGGAATTTGTCCCCTTTCCCTTATGCTACAACTGAATTTAGGTAAGAACACTAAGCTTCAAGGGGGTAGTAAAGAGTACAAGGAAAGGTTGTGTGACCAACAACCCATTCACAATTTTGGGAATTGAAGATCAAGCACCTAAAGCAAGCCATCAAACAGTGGGAAAATAATAAACAATCAGAAAGAAAAGGAAAGCTACAAGATTATGAAAAAAATTGGAAAACATCTAGCAGAACTTAGAAAATGGCCCAATATCCATTAAGTTTTTTAAAGGAGAAATAACAAAGATCTCAACTTATCTCCAAGCCCGCAAAGAAGAGGAAGAGGTTTTACATTTGAAATCTCGGAGACATGAATACCAAATTCTTCCACAAATAAGAAAAATCCAAATTTGAAAGAACAATAACAAGGAAATATTTTCTAGAGGAGCTAAGATATTCAAATTCTCTCAATGAATGGAAGAAGTGATCCTCCATTTCAACGATTTGTACAATGAAAGGGACCTATGCTGTCTTGTTGTAGAATGCTCAATGCTTCCCACATTCTAGAACTTATTTCAGTGCAAGAAAATGAAACCTTGACAAAAGCACCATCAGAAGATGAAATCTGCTTGGTTGTTTCCTACTTCAACCGTAACAAATCCCTAGGCATGGATGGTTTCTCCACACATTTCTATTAGCGGTTTTCAGAGACCATAAAATATGATTTTTGCATAATGGTGGGGTACACATTCAATAACAATTATATGGGAGGGGGAATTAATTCCTCTTTTCTAGCTCTTATCCCAAAAGAGTCAAATTCATCTTTGTTCTCAATATTCCAAATGATCTCATTATGTAATGTCGCACACAAGACTATCTCAAATATTTTAGCTGTGAGGCTCAAATTAAATTTTCTAAGAATCATTTCTGAAAACTAAGTAGGCTTTTCCCATCAGAGTCAAATCTTTGAAAACATAATTTTGTTGCAAGAATCCATTAACTCCAGCGAGCACTGAGAGGATAAAGGAATGATTATTAAACTAGATATGTTGAACGCCATTGACTGGGTAAGTCACAACTTCCTTCTCAAAGTTATGGGAAAATTTGGATTTACTCCATAGTTTATAATTTGGTTAACAATATGTATAAAATTTCCTTGGATTACTCCTATAGTCAATGGAAGGGTTGTTAGGTTTTTTCGAGCCTTTGGAGAGCTTTGTCAATGCTTCCCACTTTCTTCTTTTCTACATATTTTCATGGCATATTCTCTAAGTCAAAGGATATAATTTGAGAGAATAAATGGAACCCTCCCAAGAATTCGATTTGCCAGGGATATCAAAATAATTAACCATTCACAATTTTTGAATGACACATTCCAAGTGGAAGCATTTAGAGCACCCATCTCATTTTCCTAATTAGTCACATTTTTTGAATCCCTAAAAACATTCAGTGAAGTAATCCTGATTTTCTTTGCACATGTTAAAGTTCCCCATATTGCCGTTAGTTTAGCCTTTGTGTTTGTGCTAACTCTCCCATTCCAACCTATCTTATAGAAGTGGTTCATCTCTCTGAAGATAATGCCCCCACATCCACAATTGTTTGATTGAGAAGCCCCATCGAAATAACCTATAGGAAAATCCATAAGGTGAAGTGGTGGCTAGATATTTTTGTTAGGGTGGACATTAATCATTGGACCCATCTCTTTAAAATTTCCTATAACCTGAATGATAATTTTTAAAATTCCAGGAGGAATATCTTCAAATATAACAGAGTTCCTTTTTCTCTAGATTCCCCACATGATATGCAAAGGAAGGGAGACATAGTCAGGATATGAATCCTTCTGATGCTTGATATTGTCTTGAAGATCATTTATATTCCAATATGAATTGATGTTCAATGTATTTAGAACATTCTTCCATACCCTAGCGGAAAATAAAACATTGTATAAACAAATGGGTGACAATTTTTTATCTTAGCCTTGAACATTGGGCATCTTCCACGTCCCTGATAGCCTCCTTTTCCTAGATTATCCCATGTCAAACCCTTTTTGTTTAAGCACATCCATCTAAGAACTTTTAACTTTAAGGAAAGTATTATACCATCATAAACGATTTGTGACCACCGGGGAATTAGTGATATGCATATAGGCCTCCTTTATTGTTACCTTCTCGTTCTTTGAATTTCCATTCCAGTATAAGAAATATGCATCCTGTTTCAACCTTACCCCTTCATGATATAGGTCCAAAATATAAGAATTCCATATAACTTCCCATTCCCCTTCCAATCCAAAATCCCTGTGAGATAACCAAATCGTACCTCATTTGGGAGGATCTACAACTTTCTGAATTTGATTCAAATGGAATATCCCCTTATGGTGAAGGATATAGAACAACTATTGTGGGAGACATGAGCTACCAATGGATCCAACAAAATCATCCTTATCATTCCTTACCATAGTACCATCTCCAATTTCCACTGTAATTTTCCAACTAACCAATGTTCTATCTTCAACAATGAACACCAAATGAAGGAGATCTTAGTGCGTGTTGAAATGTTTGAACTAATCCAAACATGTACATGGGTGTCCAAAATATATTTATCCTTTATCACATCCTTCCATAGACATTCTTCACCACTTTTCGACCATCAAGTTTTGATATCAAGAGCCCATCCAAACCACTGAAGGTTCTTAAGTCCCCATCCTCCTATCTTTTTAGGCCTAGTCGTATCCTCAAGTTTTTCCAAATGTATATTTCCTCTTGTCAACACTACTAGCCCAGATGAAATTTGCTATCAAGGAATCAATTTTCTTTAGAATATATTTTGGCACCAAGGTTATGTGCATCTAATACACGTGAATATTTTGCAAAACAATTTTGACGAGGATGAGTCTCCATCCCCTAGATAGCCATTTTTTAGTCCATAAATTTAGCTTCCTTTCAAATTTCCCTATCAGCCACCACCAATCTTGTAAAACATACTTATTGGTTTAAGGAAGAACCCCGAGTATGTAAAACCTTGTGTTAAATGCTTAACATGAACAATAAACAATTCAAAAATATATAATAAAACTCCATCATCCACTTAATAATGAATGAAAACAAACTTTTCTTTACTCATATGTAAGCCTGTAACACCGCTGAAAGTAAAGGAAATTTTGCAATAATTTCTCCACTCCATAAGGGCATCATTGACAAATAGAATAACATCATCTACAAAAAGTAAATGCGTGATAGTTAAATTCCCGGAGACCCTAATGCTTGCAATATAACCCCTCATCCTTTCCAAATGTATAAGTTTTCTTAATCCTTTTATCAAAATGATAAATAGCCAAGGAGAAAAGGAAAAACCCTGTCTCAAGCCTCTGGTAGGCTTGAAGAGCTAGGAAAGGACCCCATTTATCAAGACTGCAAATTGGATCGATGCTACACATGCCATAATCCATTGGACCACATCATAGGAAAGGCCAGTCTTATGGAGTTCCATACGCGTGAAACCCCAACCAACACAACCATAAGCTTTCATTGAGATATAATTTCATGATGAGAGCACTTTGATGCCTCTTTTTTTATCGATTGTAAACACTCTTGGGCCACCGTGATGGCATCATGGATTTTCTTTAATTTAAAAAACCCAATTTGTTATCTAGATATAGAGGATGATATGTTTTCTCTCAGCTTCGAAGCTATAATCTTAGAGATCAATTTGTACACCAAATTACATAAAGAAATGGGTGTAAAGTCTTTTAAAGAGAGTGGCTTAAAGGAATTTGGAATGAGGTCTATAAAAGTAGAGTTCCATGCTCAAGAGACCTTTGTGTTGCATGTAGACTCTTCAACCAACTCCCTAAGGTCTTCTGCCATTAGATCAAAAAATGTAGAAAAATATCCATTGTCCAATAATCTAGTCTTGGACTTTTGTGTCTAGGAAAATTCCTTAAGACCTTCTCTACTTCATAAATTGTAACTATCCTCCCAATATAATCAACCTCATTAGGCGTGAGAAAAACTAGATATGTATCTAAAACCTTTAACCGATTATCAATGTACACACTATTCCTGACAACATATATACCCTGAAAATATCTTATTTCCTCTGATTCTATATCCTTCCAAGAGGAAATTCTATTACCTTCTCATCTTGTAATTCCCATATAGAGTTTTCCCATTTACATTGAGTGGAAAAATGATAAAAAAACTTGGCATTGTTATCTCTAGCCTTTATTCATCTCGCTTGGCTCTTCAAGCACCATTCTTCCTCATGTAGCCCCAACATATATATTTTCATGTCCTCCGGTTTTAGTAATTACTTTTTGGTCTCTTTCGAAAAGTAATTTGGATGAGTTGGGTTGTCTAGGGCTTCCATTTTCAAATCAATTTCCTTCAACTAATGTTGGTTCTGCTTCTTTTTTTGTCTCTCCCAACCTTTAATTGTATTTTTCAGCTCCCGAAGATTGTAAACCGTATGGTCCATATGATAATCAAACTCAATCACTTGCTAACTCATCCAATTCTTACAAACCAAAGAAAAAAGCTCCTCCTCCACCAACGGGGCATGGTTAAACTTAAACGAAATGTTTTAATATCAAATATCATATTTCCATTGAATAAATTTTTTTTGGTGGTCTAATAAGCCAGAAGAGTGAACCCAATATCAAATATTTCCCAAAATGTCCAACATGCCTTCCTTAATTAAAAATGGTCCAACCTTTTTGCAATTCCATCTCTCCCATTCCTCCCAATATTATAGGCAGGCTAGGCCATATAAGGGGCTATATCCTTCAAGCGGTGATGAGCAAAGAGATCATTGAAAAATATATCAGAGGATCCATCCTACTCGAACTCCCCAAATTTCATTATCTGACAAGGAGAGATTTAAGTCACCAACAAATATAAGTGAAATAACTCTTAGAATGCCACATTCAGCTAACATATTTCAGAAAACATGTCTTGAGTGAAAGGGTCCATAACAATTTAGAATTTGGATCCTGGTGGATAAAACTCTAAAAAAACCAATAATGAAGATCCCCACCTATGACTTGTATGCATTGAGTTGTGCCACCCTGAAGTCCCACATGGTGGCCAAGCCTCCAGAAAGGCCATAAGATTCGATCAAACTTAAATTCCATCCAACACACACATTGAGTAGTTATGGCCTAGATTTTTCAACTTAAGCCATAATTTCTTGCAGAAGAATCACATATGGGCATTGAGAATGAATTAGGTGTCCGAGGGAATATTTTTTAGAGGTTCCTCGTAGACCTCTAACATTGATGGACATCAAAATCATGGGGGCGCAGTGGAGGAGGGGATATCTCTAAAATCCATGGAAATTTCATTGTCTACAGGTATTAGAAGAGGAGAAAACTCTGAGGAGGTGTTCATCTTAACCCGATCAGGATCATCATCCCATCTTCTCCTAGCTAATCTTTTGTTTTTCTTGATAGTAACATTTCTAGTAGATTCTGAAGGATGTATAGGAGGAGAGAAGGTGGTAGAGGAGATAGGTAAAGGCTCCAACATGGATGTATAATCCAAGCCATAAAATGGGGATTACCTTTTGCATTCGTCCGAGAAGGCATAGTAGGAGGATAAGCGCCATGAGGCTCTTCAAAAGACCCAAATTGAATGTGAAAAGGTTGTGAACCCAAAAAATCTACTATAACTAGTGTTGAATTATTAACATTAGGTTTAGAAGAGGGGAAATGGAAGTGATCTCCATAATCATCAAGGTCCTAATTACCAAGAAATTTTGGAGGGCATGAAATCAGCAATGGAAAATATTTAAAAATAAGCGAGCTTCTCACACCCCTTGTCTTAATAGAAGGATTTTGATAGATCAGAGATGTCTCACCCCCAATAGAACAATTTGTGCAGAGTGGATCAATGAATCTTCACTAAAAAAATCCTTAGAAGGTCCAACCATTTTTGGCAATGGTGAAAAAGAAAACGATGGAGAAGCTATACCTGAAGTGTTGTGAACTGAAGTGGAAGGTGAATCATTACCATCTTGATAGCTACAAGAAGATTTTATCTTGGACATCTCTGATGGAACCAATTGGTTCGAAATAAAGTTTTTGGGCTGATGACATCGGTGGATTAGATGCCTTGTCTAGTAACATCCTAAGCAACAAAAGGGAATTCACTAGTATTCAATTCTCTATCTGTGGGTATTTTCCTCCCATCTTAGGTCAATTTCTTCCTTTAAACCCCCTGTGAAATCAACTTCAACGATTAGTTAGGCCACCTATTTGTCTGCAAAAGATAAACTTTAGTCATTTTAATAGATGAACCTCCCAATATTGTTTCCAATCAGCACAAGTGCTTTCTGGGTCATAATTCAATGGGAAATCCCAATAGGTTGACCCAAACTGCCTTTCTCCTTGGTTTTCCCACCAACAAGTTGAAACCAACATGCCAACGTCTTAAAAATAAAACTCTCTTGCCATCGTATCCATTCCTGTATCATTACCTTGTCAATATCCTCACGATAAAGGAAATGCACACATAACCAATTACTGAGGAGAAGACTAACCTTCGAATTGTAATCAAGAAGTAGTTTCTGTAGGTTTTAACCTTGTACAAAATTAGCTGCAAACAAATTCTTAAAAACAAAAAATAAAAAATGGTGAGAACATAAACAAAAAACACATATAGACAGAGATTTTCCCTCGGGTCCCAAAACTGGGACTACTAGATTATTTTTTCATTATATTCCTTTTAATGTTACAATGCATATATGTACATGTCGAAACATTTATAAACCCCAATCCATTAATTCTTGATTAGAACATAATTGTATCTACAAAATACCATGGACAAGAAATCATCATGCCCAAAACCATGTGCAAAACCCATGCACAAAATTATAGGTAGGTTCGCCCACCTAATATAGGGTCCCAAAAAAAAATCCTGGGGCACTTCCTCGGACCCCGTGATGGCGGGTAAAACCCACAGTCCCTATTTTCTCAAAATTTCATCCTTAATCAGTGTATAAAATGCATTCACATTTTATGCCCCAACCAAATCCACCATTTGGACAAACTCACACTGTTCTAATTACTTGAACTGGCAATTTAACTAAATAAATCTGGGATCTTTAATATCTCAAATCTCTGAGATTTGAGATATTAATTTCAATTTCCTCTTAAGTAGGTACAGACCACACATTTCAATAGTCCAGTCTCTGTTCTCCTATGCGGAAGAAGACCTTATTATGATTCCTCACAATGCATGGATATGCCTTTGCATTAAATCCAGCCACGCCTTACCATATTAAACCTCAATCAATGGTTTAAAGCCTTACTAAACCCACATGTATGGTTGCGCTCATACCTTCGGTTCAAACCTTACTCAACCCTCGGCGTACACATATATTAAACCATATTCAACACATCACATATTTCATATTGCGCCAACTTCGCATACCCAATCTTATATGTGCACCATAATATCTCAATGTATAATACCGCCTCCATTCAATTAATTGGAGCTTTAAAATGAAATACCAAACGCTAAAACATAATTCGGCTTTCGTTCATATATTAGGAACTGTATATAAGAACCACGACTTGGAATTTTAATCACGGGCCCACAATACACACATTACCCTTGCGGTATTACCCAGGCAACTTAATTGCGTGAGCACCGTCAATTTATCGCTCCACAGATCAAATGGATCGGAAGGACATCGCGTTTTTTTAAAGGCTGAGGTTTAATACTTATATTTTACACAATGTAAGTGGTATTACAAACCCACTCAATTCCATGTGTCAACCGCCAGAGTAGATCGCATTTTTTTTGAACGGTTTCTCTTACCACCTTCCAATAACGCGAGACCGCCGGTTTTGTTCCCCCGAAACCACCATTACTGTTTACTTCAAGTTCCGCTTTCACTCACAGTTCCATTCTTTCAACCGCTCGTTACATTTCGACTGCTATGTGCTCCTAACTCTGTTTCTTTCGATTCACATCCCCGAACAGAGCCGTCGCGTTCTTCTATCTGCCTTCAATGACTTCGAAGGATTAAACCATCTACTCCTGCTTCTTCATGAGGAATAACCACATAAATATTAATTCTTAATACAGAGGGGCATAACTCTTAACACCGGTTATATTAATAGCAGCTGAATTCCCTTCTCACAAGACTTAGGGCAGAATTCAGATGTACTCGGAATACAACCATTGCACAGAAATACAACGCCTTGCATACTCAACGATTCATGTAATATGTATTCAGCAAGATCAATATCGACTGTGCAATTCGAACACACCAGTCCTTGGCTTATTCAATTTTTTTCACAAAGGAAAAATTCGTAATTTTATTAATGAAAACAAAATTACATGTTACATGGTCTGGTAATTGTCAAAGAGAAGCTGATAAGTTGCATCAAATAACCTATTATACAAGGGGAGAAATCAAACTTTTCTCCCTTTTTTCTTTTCGACCTTGCGCCATGGGCCTTGTGTTGGCAAGGTGGAAATAATGGCGAGCTGATTTTCTGCTATGATTGCTCTATTATCTTTGTCCGAGTCTGATGTATCTGAGTTGTGATGTCTTTTGTTCCCTCCACTTTCTGGTGCCCCATAGTCCATTGTCGGTTGATCTGTGGTGGTAGGTTCAGTAGGCTCCTGCATCTCTTTCTCTTGTGTCTCCAATTCAGTTGTTGTCTGGTTGTTTTCAGTTGGGATGGCTGCATCCTCTTCTTCTGTCATGTCTTGTTTTGGATCTTCTGATGGAAATCGCCAGCCTTTGGTTGCCTTTCTCGTCCTTTTCTTTTTCCCGTTGTCACTTTTAGCTTCTGGGCATGTGTTTTGCAGGTGCCCGGTGTTCCTACATATTCTGCATCTGAATGTAGTGTTTTCATAGTCGAGGTGCTACTTCCATTTTTGCTGTTTGTGATTCAGTTGAATGCTTTCTGGAATCCCTTTGATGAGGTCCACCTCTACACAAATGCGTGCAAAGGTGAAAATCCTTTCCTCCAAGTGATTGGTGTCAGTTTTTATGTATCTGCCAATGATGTTTCCAATGCCTGCAAGAACAACTTCATTCCAGAAATGAAGTGGGAGGTTGTGTAGCCGAACCCAGACCGGCATGCAGGTGACCTCCATAGTATTTGCATCAAATTCTGGAAACCATGGTGTGGTGAATAGTCCGGTGGATGCCCAGAACCACGGTCCAACCTTAAGAATGATGTCTCTGTCCTTCGAGGATAGGAATTTTACAATGAAAAATCCCTTTGAACAGAGATGTATTTCACAGTCCACAGTCCAGTTGGTGAAAATCCAATGAAACAACTCCATTGGTTTTGGCCAGAAAGAGTTGAATCTGTAGATAAGTGCTTGAGATTCATAGATGGATCTGTGCTCTTCTATCTCTGGAATATCTATTTGCAATTCTGGCACATGATTTAGCTGTTCTACAATGTATGGTTTGGGAACATTCACTGTTGGCACTGTTGGAGTAGCAGTTTTGTTTTTCCCTTGTAGAATATTTCTGTAGGATGGACCATTTGGGTAGTCATTCTTGGATGTACTAGGTCCCTGGTGCCCTTGAGAACGGATCTGCCCAGCCGCTCCACCCCTCAATCTCAGATTTAGATAGATGGTGGAAGTAGGGCATATGGAGTATTTGGACAATGAGCAAGAATATTGTAAGGAACACCCACAATAGATAAGGGACTGTAAATGGATTGGAAAACCAGAGGCCCTCTCAATGGAATTCTTCAGGTCTGTAACCCCATCAATATTCTGTATCCAAATTAATAAACAGTTCCCCGCAGGTGTTTTTATGAAAATTTGAAATTTTTTTGAGCTTACCCGATTCTCCATTGCATTGATGTCGCCCTCTAGTTGTTGTAGTTCTGTCTGCAGAGGTAGAGGGAAGTGTTGAAAGGTATCTGGTTCCCAGTCATGAAATCCAACAGATTTAGAAGCCCGTCCAGAGCATACCAATGGAATGCCCGGAGCATTGGGCCAACAACCTCCAGAAAGCCGTAGAATGGGCGTCGAGTAGATAACCCCGTCCAGTCTGTTAACTGTTGACAATAGATATCTACCTCCGCCACTAGGCCGCTGAGTACGAGCACTGGTGCGGTTACCACGCACCGAAAGGGGACGCAAAAGAGGTGCCATCGGCAGCAGCCAAGGTCGTCAGTCCAAGCAGACGAGAGGGTCTCGAGGGGCAGCCACCACGGGATGTGAAGAGCCCCAAATCCGAGTCTTCTTCCCCACAGAGCCAAAGCCGATGAGGTGGAGTGCGCAGGTCCGTCTCCTAGCTGTGACGCCGCCATGAGAGGCAGTAGAGGAACGATAACAGAACCCAACTCGGAAAACCCTAATCCTGCCACAAGCCACCATCACTCCAAAATCCCAAAATCCACTTCATTGGCTTATTCAATTACATACACGTTCGTAACACTTATCCCAGAGTCCTGCTTATACATAACTCACAGAGATTCAAGCACAGTAATTCCATTATTCTATCAGAAGCGTACAGGAATACCATTACCCCAAATTCAGTATCCTATTCATACAGCTAATTACAGAGTATTTTACCAGACTGTCTTCTACGCAGTTGTCTATGGAGTGTAAAGCCATTCATACAATAGCCACGGGGATTTAAGGCATTCTTCACACAGAAATAATTAACGAACGCACATGAAATGCTAAAGCAATTCTTTCATAATATGTCAATGAACTTACTTACAGACTTCCTGTCTCGGCTAGGTCTTCAACTCTACGGCCTTCTTTCCCTATGTAGCTCTATGCAGTTCTCTATGCAGGTCTTTATGCAGGTATTTGCAGGTCTCCCTATTATGCCTGTTAGGCTTATTTTTATACAAAAACCACTAAATCGACTCAACTCCTCTAATGCTCAAAAACTATTCAAATTTCTAATTTTTAGACTAACCCTCTGACAGACAGAAACAGACTGTCTCTTCCTATGCCCACTAACCATCCGGGCAGTTACATTTTCCTCCACAATTAACTAAAAATAACTCAACTATGATTAATTACATAGGGAAACAAAAACATGAGACCCCCTTATGTTTATTTATGTACAAGGATTGTCTTGAGCCTAATGCCCCTGCATCACCTCGTGTAGGGCAGCTACCGCCCCCTACAAACCACTCGACAAGGGTGATTGCGACCCCCCTGTGACCCCCCTGCTGCACTCAGCGCAACGAAGGGGGGGCTTCTGTCCCCCCTCTCACCCCCCACTTCTCGTGTGTGGCTAGTATTGGAAAGAATATAACAAACACCCAACAGTTTCTACTTTTGTGTGACCTGGGCCTCTATTTGTCTCAAATCACATGGCCCAAACTCCCATCACCCCACCATATCCCTTTTTCTTAGGCTAGACACTTTCTCAAACATAATATTGTTTTCAAAAACTATCTCCTCAATATCCTGCAACACGTTCAGAGCCTTCAAATTCTAATTTTGAACCTTTTGAGTAGTTGTTTGTGGTGGTCATTGAACAAAAAAGTTATTGGTTAGAGAGGATGCACAATAGAACGTAAAATATGAGAAATCAGATGAACCAGTGAGACTTTCCAAGGAGCAAAAGAACTTCAGTCAGAAGAGAAGGGTAGTCGTATATCTCACAAGTTTTGATTCAAGCCTAATCATAGTCGTCTAGACTAATTACTGTGTAATCACAATCCAAATGGATGAAAATAAAACTATCGATCTCTAAGCCACCCTAAAAAGACCCCAATTGTGGCAGGAAAGAAAGTCCAAAAGGCCTATATAAACCAAAAAGCCCCATATAGAAAACTCCTCAGAAAAACATTGAAAAGAAAATAAAACCCAACATCTTCTTCTGCACCCCAACAATGTATAAAAAGTTACCGAAAGAATTGTTTTAGTCCATTAGAAACCGGGGCTCCATTGTTGCTACTCAAAAGGACCCAGTGAGATGTTTTCGATCCATTAGAAACATGTGCTCCTATTCTGCTACTCCATTTCTCAAACGCTCCATTGCTCCAAACTCCATTTCTCAAGTGCTCCTTTTTCCATATCCTCCACAACGATGTTAAATTTTCCTGCTTCGAGTTAAGCCTGAGTTGAGAAAGGAAGCCATGACTTATGTGAGGAAAGTGCAATATACCTTATAAAATAGTATAAATGGGACATGAAACTTAATTCCAATGAATTAAAATAAAATAAATTTGAAATTTATATTATGAATATGATCATAATTGTCATTTAATTTTTAGGCCACTGCGAAGCCGAACACCAATTTATTTATTTTTAAACGATGGTGAATCAATAACTCATTGGAGTAATCTAGGCAAGGCCCAATATCAAACCTAATGGTGCCACTATAACACCAAGAGTATATCCAATAGCTCATAAGCAAGATATTCTAGAAACTTATGACTTAGCAAGAGTTGAGAGTTCACAGGAGTGAGGGAGACTACTCCTTGAGATTTATATCACAATGGGCCAAAGATGTCCTCCATTGATATTTGAAACCAAGTGGAGGGGATAACATCCCATTGTACCAACCACATTGTCGCCCCACAAAGAGACCAAGCTAAACACTGAATTGGTGTATGAAACCCTTTTGTTTACAAGACAAAAGACCAATTTCCATATAACAATTTGACCATTAAATTATACAAAAATATACATACTCCATTTGAAATTAAAATTATTAAAAAAATATTCATAATAATAATTAAAAAATTAACATTATTATTAATAAAAAAATAAAATAATATAATTTACAGTTCAATTTCTTTATTTCACTAAATAAATCCAACATTTAATTAAATATAATAAAACTTTTTATATTAGTTTATAAATCCAATATTAAATCTGATAAATCTTATAAACCGCACATTTAAATGTGATAAATCACATAAAGCCAAATGCATGATGTTCAAAACTTCTCCCAACCTGAAAAAATAATTTGTACCATCATACAATCTAAAGTAGACTACGTGCACACTAAACTCAACATCCATGTAGGTGTGGAAAGGGACATAAATTTATTCACAACATGAGATGAAAATGAGTTCATCCAAATCAATAAATGAAAAGGGATCACAAAAGTCCACACCTCATAGATAGACATAGCTAGTTTCTCTCACTTTTAATACATGCGAGCCTTATTTCACAAAATTAAAGTATTCTAGTATGGATTGATCACTAAGCAAAGGTTTCAGCATTGTTAAGTTCTATAAATAGGTGAATTTTGTTGTTAAATTAAAAAAAAAATGGAAAAAATAATTTAATAATAACAATATAAAATAAAAAAACTAATAAATATATTATTAATATTAATAATAAAGAATCAACCTCGATTTAAGTTGATAGATATAATATCAATAAATTAACCTAACTATTGAATATACTATAGTGGTTAATACGATGGTGGCTAAGCTGCATTCTCATGCATGAGGAGCATGTTTGTTGAGTGGTGGCTAAGCTGCATTCTCATGCATGAGGAGCATGCTTGTTGGGTCTTGAATTTGGTTCATTTTTATGAAAATTGAAACAAGTTGTTGCTAGACCACATTGTTATTTTCTTATTCGAATAAATGTAACATCTTAAATAAGATATTTCTTCTCTCTTCTTTCATTTCTCTTAGAGTTTTTATTTGATTAATCATTAAAGAGTTAAGGATAAATTCTTATATCACATTTCCTTGCCATTGTTCTATAAGATAATCGATTGATAGTAAAATTATAACTTAAAAAAAAAAAAACAAAAAAAAACAAAATGAAAAAACTAAAAAAAATTAACATTAACTCAAATAAAAATGCCACAAAGATAAGTTTGGCTAGGAATAAATAATATTCTAAATAATAATACAAATATAATTATATCTAAATTAAATTTGTGGTATCTTTAAAGATGATGATTTAATTGTTGGAGAAATCACAGCGGAATTCATTTTTATTTAGAACAGAAAATCTCAACAATCTCCACCTTGACAACAATTAGCTTGATGCCCTGTTCTTTATTATTTTATCTTTTCTGCAAGCCAAGAGAAGCCAAACACCAACGCAGCTTCTCCAACAAAACTGGTTTCGTGAACATGTCTGCACAGTTTTCCTTTGTATGCACCTTTTCAAGAGAGACTCCCCTTTCAATAATAACCTGTCTTACAAAATGGTACTTAATTGGAATATGCTTTGACTTACTATGATAGGCTGGATTCTTAGCCAAATGTATTGCACTTTGACTATCACAAAGTAACCTGATGTTGTCCTACAACCTACCAAATTCACCAAGCAAACCTTTCAACCAAACCGCCTCTTTGCAAGCATGCGAAGCAGCAATGTATTCTGCTTCAGTAGTGGATAAAGCAACAATATTCTATAGCTTTGACATCCAGCTAATAGCTCCACCTGCAAGAGTAAAGACGTACCCTGAAGTTGACCTTCTCTTATCCAAATCACCTGCAAAATCAGAATCAACATATCCGCAAACAAATTCACTACTCTTATTGTAAGTGATACAATAACTACTTGTGCGTCTCAAATACCGAAGCACCCATTTCACTGCTGACCAGTGTTCTTTACCCGGATTTGCCATGTACCTGCTGACAACCCCAACTGCATGTGAAATATCTGGTCGAGTACAAACCATCGCATACATCAAACATCCTACTACATTAGCATATGGAATTCGAGATATATAATCCTTTTCTTCATCTGTATTAGGACATAAACCCGAAGAAAGCTTGAAATGGGAAGCGAAAGGGACTGACACAGGCTTCACATTATTCATACCAAACCTCAAAAGTATCTTCTCAATATACTTTTGTTGTGATAGCCACAGCTTACCATTGCTCCTGTCTCTGAAAATCTCCATGCCCAAAATCTGTCTTGCTGCTCCTAGATCTTTCATATCGAATGTCCTTGCCATTTGAGTCTTCAACCTGTTGATTTCATCAATGCTTTTGCTTGCTAAAAGCATATCGTCAACATACAACACTAAGATAATGAACATGCCATTTTTCAATTGCTTGAAATACACACAATGATCATATTCACTTCTAACATATTTCCGACTCAACATGAAAGAATCAAACTTCTTATACCACTGCCGAGGCGACTGCTTCAGGCCATATAATGACTTCTTGAGCCTGCAGACAAATTTCTTATTGCGATGCTGAACAAACCCTTTCGGTTGTTCCATATAAATTTCCTCATCTAGATCTCCATGTAGAAAAGCAGTTTTAACATCTAGTTGCTGTAACTCTAAATCAAACAAAGCAACTAAAGCTAACACAATTCGAATTGAAACTATTTTAACAACTGGTGAAAAAATCTCATGAAAGTCTATGCCTACTTTCTGAGAAAACCCTTTTGCGACCAGTCTCGCTTTGTACCTGTCCTCCGTATCATTCACACCCCGTTTCAGCTTGTAAACCCATTTACACCCCACAGTTTTCCTGTCTTTCGGAAGCTCAACCAGATCCCATGTGCCATTCTTACTCAAGGCCATCATTTCTTCATTCATGGCTGCTTTCCACTTGTCACTATTCTAACCTTCTATTGCTTCCTGATAGCACAGAGGTTCATTGTCATTAGCAGTAAATGCAACTGAAGTAACATAATCATCATACCTTCTCGGTGGCCGTTTGATTGTTGTCGACCTCCTTAAGGATGTTTCTGGTGCTTCCTCGATTGGCTGACTACCACCTATAGGAACTTCTTGCCGATCAGTATCTGAGACCTGTTCATGATCTAAACCTGAACCCTGTTCATGTTCTGATTCTGAAACCTGTTCATGACTAGTATCTGAACTATGGTCATCATGACTATCATTAGAAGTGTTGTCAAACTGAATGTGCTGAAAATCAAATACATCATCCTGTTTCAATTTACTGTCTACATCTAACTGTACAAGAGAGGATTCATCAAACTTTACATCTCTGTTGATGATGATTTTGCGGGTAGTAGGATCCCACAATCTATATCCCTTTGTTCCAACACCATACCCAACAAAGATATACCTTTTAGACTTTGGATCTAACTTAGTTCGCCGATGTTTAGGCACTAGAGCATATGCATCACAACCAAACACTCTGAGTTTAGAATAATCACAAGGGTGTCCTTTCCATACCTCTTGCGGAATCTTGCAGTCTATGGCTGTCGATGGAGATCGGTTTATCACATAACAAGTTGTTGCCACCGCTTCCGTCCACAACTCCTTCTGCAACCCGGCGTTACTCAGCATACTCCTTGCTCTCTCTAGAAGAGTCCTGTTCATGCGTTCAGCAACTCCATTTTGCTGAGGAGTATAAACCGTGGTCTTATGTCTCTCGATTCCTGCATCCTTGCAATAGCTGTCAAACTCCTTGGAAGTAAACTCACCACCATTGTCAGTTCTTAAACACTTTATTGTTCTACCAGTGCTGTTTTCTACCAATGCTCTAAACTGTTTGAAAACTGAAAAAACATCAGACTTCCTTTTCAACATGTAGACCCACACCTTCCTAGAAAAGTTATCAATAAATGATACAAAATACGACGAACCACCATATGACGCTGTAGGAGCTGGACCCCAAACATCTGAATGAATATAATCAAGTATCCCTTTACTAGTATGTTTGCCTGTTTTAAATTTTTGTTTACTTTATTTTCCAAACAAGCAATGTTTACAGAAATCTAACTTTCCAGACCTTAGATTAGGAAGTAACTTGCGATCAGCCAAAATTTTCAACCCTCTTTCACTCATATGCCCTAATCTTTGATGCCATAAGTGAATGGAACTACTGTCATGTTCAGACACCGTAGACACATGAACTGACCCTGTTCTTCCTTCTAACTGAAACAGATTTCCTACTTTCTTAGCTTTCATTACTAGTAAAATACCTTTATAGATTCTCATAACTCCACCTTGAATTACAGTTTTATATCCATTCGTGTCAAGTGCTCCCAGTGAAATTAGATTTTTTCTTAAGTCTGGAACATGTCTCACATCTGTTAATATTCTAGTTGTGCCATCAAACATTTGCAGTTGTATACTTCCTATCCCAACAATATTAGATGTGACATCATTACCCATGTACATGACTCCATCATTAACTGATCTATACGTCTTAAACCATTCTCTATGAATACACATGTGGTTTGATGCACCGAAATCTAACAACCAATGTTGATCATGATTTGACAAATTAACTGATAACACTTCGTCGCTCACACCTGAACCAGATGCCGAACCTGTATCTGTCATGTTTGCTTCCTTCTTCTCTGTCGATGAAGCTTCTTTAGAAGATTGTTTTCGCTTCCAGCAATCCTTCTTCAAATGCCCCGATTTGCCACAAAACCAGCACTTTACTTTACTCTTCTTCCCTTTCGACTTTGAACGCGAATCGCTGTGCTTACCAGAGCGTCTTTCTCTAGAACGACCTCTAGCCATCATTGCCTCTGATGTAGAGGTGTCAGCATTCGACCGCTTCCTGGTCTCCTCGGACAACAAAGCTCCAACCACATCGTCAAACTCAAGGATGTCTGCAGTACTAAAGCTTATGGAAGTAACAAAGCGATCCCACGATTCGGGCAATGAACACAATAGAGTTATTGCCTTATCCTCTGAATCAAATTTTACATCTAGACTTTGTAATTGTACCAATAGAGTATTGAAAACATTCAGATGGTCAGTAATCGAGGTACCTTCCTTCATCCGCAAACTGTATAGCTGCCGCTTCAGGAGAATCCGATTTGTCAAGGACTTCGTCATGTAGAGCTTCTCGAGCTTTATCCACAAGCCTGCGGCGGTCTTCTCTGACACAATGTTGAACAGAATGTCATCTGCCAGACATAACTGAATTGCGCTCAGAGCTCTGTCATCCAACTCATCCCATTCATCCTCCGTCATGGAAGAAGGCCTTTTGCTCCTCCCCAACAGCGCTTTCGCCACGCCTTGTTGTACCAGGAGATCATGCATCTTTACCTTCCAGATCTCGAAGTTGTTCTTGCCATTGAACTTCTCAATTTCAAACCGGGAATTTTGAGTTTTCGCCATCTTGTTTCAGCAAAAAAACACAGTAATCTCCAGAACCAATTTTCAAATAAAGAATGCCCTTTTAATTAAAAAATGCCTCACTTCCTTATTGTACAATTGCCTTTGCTGTTTTTAAAAAAAATTCTGCAATTATTTGGATGAAATTATGCCCTTCATTTGGCATTGAAAGGCCTTTCTCTTAAAATCGATTTATATTTGACCTTTTACAAAACTCCATTTCAAAATACCATATAAAAATGGAAATTTAATAGCATCGATCTACCTTTTATAAAATCGACATATTCAAAACAATTTTTTTTAAAAATGCCACCCTTCTTCCAATATAGTCGATTTAAAAGTCCACCACTCAAATCAATATATTGTAACATCGATTTTACATATCGATGTGAATTTAAAAAAAAAAAAAAACTTAATAAAGTGCTTATGTGAAATCGAGTTATCACACATGTCGAAGATAATCGATTTGTGTTTGTTTTTAACACATTGCAATTAAAAAATCGCTTTGAATGGCAATTAAAAAAAAAACATTATAAAATTGATTTTAATTGAACCTTAATGATCTCACCCGCTCCAACTCATTCTGATACAGCTGATCACCGTGAATGCCACGCTCCAACGCATAAACAGCCAACGCACAACCAGTCTACGCCAGAGTTGGGCCCGTCACTCCTCCGCCTCATTCATTGATTCGTTCATGAGGCTGGGGCTCCTTGACTCCACGCTTGTGTTCACGCTTATTCAACGCACCGTCACAATTCCACGCAGACCTCGCACCAGCAACGATTGTTTTTGAATCCGCCTACAGCGAATGTGAACAGCGTGGCCACTTTGTTTTTGAATCTGCCTCTATCCTCTGCGCTTCACGCTGCCAGTCAACACGCAGGTTGAACAACAGTGCGCACCAGCAGCTCCAGCTCCAACATCGATTTTTTAATAACTCCACGCAGCCTTCCTTCACTGCGCGCTCCTCCAACACCCTCTGATACCAATTGTTGGAGAAATCACAGCGGAATTCATTAAACAATTAACACACAGCAGATTTAATCAAGCACATAAAGACACAGGCATTAACGTGGTTCACCCAAACCTCCTGGGCTACGTCCACACAACAGGCATCGGCAGTCTTTATTAATCAAAACAGGAGATTACATAATTCACACACCCACACACACTCTCCAAAACAAACGTATGGATACCTGTTATATAGCAGGAGAATCTAATAGCCTCATAAATCCTCTCAACTCAAATTTAGGATGCATTAACTCCCTCCCAACAAACTGGAGCTAATCTAGGAACTAATTCCTAATTTTTGTCACCTACTGAGATTTTTCCTATTTTATTTAGAACAGAAAATCTCAACATTAATCTTATTTATAATATTATTTATTTATTTAGTTTAAAGAAAATCAATATGACTTAGAAAAGAGGAAAATTTCAAGAATTTCATAATGAAACATGTATTAGTCAATTCCTAAAATGTCACACTTCAAAAAATAGGGTTAAAAAATAAAAAGGCATTCTCTTAAAATGTCTCATGTATACTCAAATATATATTTTCAAAGTATTATTTAAACACAGATTATCATAGCTTTTAAGTAATCAATAATATGGTGATTTAGAAACACCTCTCTTAAAGTACTTTGAATACACCGAGTAATTCTTTATTTTTATTAAAATATTATAAACTAAATTTGAATTGAGTAAGTGTTAATCATTGTGATCATTATTATGATGAATCTTTAGTTAAACTGAGAGAGGAGTGTGTTGGGGGGGGGGGAAGGGGGTTGGTGAACCAGTTTAGTACATTTATGAACTTTTAAAACTTTTTCTTTAAACTTATTTACACTTCCATTTCATAAGAAACTTGATATATAATTAAACAACAATTTGAATATGTGAGCATCAAGTATTATGCAGATTAAATACAATACATCAACACATAATCATCATGCACATAGACAACAGATATAAGTGGAAACCCATAAGGGAGAAAACCACATCTTATTATTGTTGTGATGCAAAGGAAAGCTCCAAATCCCTTTCATCACTGATTTTCTGTAGCTCCAACCTACAGGAGGCTGCTACCTCAAATTCTGCTAGCTACAACTTGCAAGGAAGCTCCAATTCCCATCTATTTTTTGTAGGCTACAATCCACAGGAGGCTCCTACCTCAACTAGCTACAACTGGACATCTCTCAAGCTACAACTTGATATGGAAGAACCAAATCCCTCACACTAAAATAAAATCATATGCTGATTTACCTGGATATCAACTCTGTTTTTCTCCTTCTTCATTGTTGCCCTTCCAGCCTTCAAATCTACTTCATATCAGCTCTGGATGTGCACAACTTCTCTATCTGCTCTCTCTCATTCTTCCATTCTCTAACCCCCTTTATACACATTACAATAAAATCATTTATAGAGATAAATTCATGGCTGTTTGCATTCTACATGGGAATATGAAGTGAACAGGCACGACTCTTTGCCTTCCACCCACTCATTTCCTCATTCAGCATATTCAGGATGTTACAACAATATATACACTTGTTTCAGTATTAAATTGGAGTTTTGATTTGCCTTGGAGACTTTCCTTTGCATCACAAACAAGATAAAATAATTAATGAATTTACAATTACAGTTACAACAATATTTCAATTCAACCCTTTCAGCTTCTTGCTTTTCTGTTCATTTTGTCTTCTCTGCCTTCTGTTATATTTCCAATTGTGTTGCAGCATTACTGTCTTAGCCCGATTTGACCCATGCCTTTATGTTTTACGCCGCCTCTCCTATTGCATATCTTACCCACAAAGTTCTATGCTCTTCTCTCTGTGTTGGGTCACTTATACCCGAGTACTTTCTCTTGCGTTCAGCCTTTCCTTTTAACTCACAGCCGCAACCACATAACACTGTTCTGCACGAGCGTTGGGTCCTTTTTCCATGTGTTCAGGCCTTTTCTTTGTAACCCGAGTCAACCTCCGTTTCCAACGATTTCTTCATAAAAACAACGCAAACACATTAAACCTTGGACATTGATTATATTACAATTAAAATTTGAAAAGCCTCGCATCTGCTCCTCTTTATCGCACTTTGGAACTTTAAGAATTTCGTAATATTTGCGATTTCGCGATTTCACAACCCGTGGCGAAAACCTTATCACACGTCGCACCCTAAAACATATAACATGCGAAGTCTTAAAATATAAACATAAGAATCAGCGATTGCGATGTGCAGTATGCGGGCCAGGTCCATGTCATCTTCACGTCATCGTGCCACGTCACCTTTCCATGTCACTGCCACGTCACTGCCACGTCATTTTGCCACGTCATCACCCGCAATTTGCATTTTGCATTTTTTGTGTTTCTGTTGTTTTGTGATACTCCTTCCGCCCCGATTTGCGAAATGCAATCACATCGCATCACAAACCAAATTACTTACTGTGCAAGACTTTAACGATAACATCAAAACTTGCCGATGTGCGAAATACCGTAGGATTGCTACTTAATCTCCACTGTTGATCAAAGCCCAAATCTAACGGTCCTCATGGCTCCTTAGCTGATCTACTTCGCATCGCAACTTAATTCATTTTCTTTGTGATCACATATTCCGCTTCTTATCGCATCGCAACTAAAACAATTAATCTTGCGAACTCTTAACATATAAATATAGAACTTGCCGATAGCGATGTGTGCTATGCGATAAAGGGTTTAGGCCCGACTCTTCTCGACTCGTCCACGACTTTTCTTCATTGTTGTACGCATTTATTACTTTACTTAGGCACGTTCACGACTCTGCCCACTCATGCACGACTTGACCCAACACGTTCAAAACTCGACGCAAACCTTGCTGCCTTTGCTGCGTTTTCTTTTTGACTGCCTTTGCTCTTTTGTTGCTCCTTTGCCTTATGTAATAACGCTAAAGCTTCTCCATGCCTCTTTGCTACTTCTCTCTGCTTTAGGTTACACTTCTAATGCTACTCCTTTGCCTCTTCGTTGCACATTGCTGCTCCTTGCCTCCTTTTGGCATTCTCACTCCATCATTACCTGATCTGCTCCTTTGCCTTATTGCTGCTGCTTCTCTGCTCCTTTTCCTGAATGATAATTCTAGTCTTGATCCATTCTTCTCCTTTGCTATCAATGAAAATATTTTCAACACATTATCATCATAATTCCTTCTATAGCAATTGTCAATGTCATTATGTATAACTTTCACATGATGCATATCATATGTTTTATTGTATTGGAATTAGTATAGATCCATCTTAATCATGGGTCTAGCAAGAGCTGGGAGGGATTAAATATTTTGAGGTGCAAATCTTTTTTGGAATACAAATCCTTAAAAATATTTTCAACTGGAGATATTGGGACCCTCTTGCCCCTTGATATATATATATATATATATATATATGTTCATTCATTGAAAATCCCCTTGGGCACATGGATTGTGTAAACCGCACAACTTAAGCTTTCACGGTTAGATTTCATACAAAATTGACCCAAAAATATACATAAAAAAGAGGCCAAAATGTAGAATAGTAAGACTACTTGAAATGTTTTAACCATAAGATTTTTTTTTTTTTCAATTACTTTATGTAATATATACATACATATTTTTGTGCAACCATATCCCCACACACAATACCTTTGATGAATTTATATTCTTTTTTTTGAACTATCATATTTATTCAAATAGAAACATAAACAAAAATGGTCTCGGGGGAAGCTCAATTGGTTAATTAGAAGTTTGTGAAATCTTGGAAATAAGGAAACCTAGGTTCTAGGTTCAAATCCCCCTATAGCAAGTCTGATTTACCCCAAGGAGGACAAGGCATAAACCCCCATAAATTTACTAATAGTTACTAATATCACTTAAATGTTATTAAAACTAATTTCATTACAAAAATACTAACTTTATTTTCAATCATAAATATAATATAAAACAATTTAACCAAAAAAAACTATAACATAAATGAAATTCTATTATAATTCAATTATAAATTTAATATCCCTGATCATGTAAATATTTGTCATTTACTTTTACCATGCAAGACTTGGTAATTCTAGACTAGCTGAGAGTCTAGAAAAAAAAACTTTAGAAATTAAATTTGATTTTATTTGGTTTATATATATATATATATATAGACACACACACACACACACACACACACATATATATATACACTAAGTCATGGAATGACAAGAGAAGACCCAAAAAGAAAATATTTAATTTCCAAGTAATTGAGACAATTATTTCCTCCTCCCTTAGAGATTAAAACATCTCAGCTTTAGGAAAAGAAGCCAAGAGTGACAAGAGAGAAAAGACAGACCGGATACAACAACAATGAAAGAGGATAACCTTGCACAAGACACTGTCAAGGTGAGAAATGTTAGCAGATGCACTGTTGAAGGGCATTCTTGAGCTAGACAGGAGCTAGTGGAAGCCCTGAAATAAAATTTCTGAATTGGACTGGAGGTCTTGAGGTTCTAGAAATTTTTTCTGTCAGTCGTCTCTCTTGGAAATTAAGGAGGCTCGGTGGGAAGTCTGGACATAATTTCCAAAACTCATAGGTTGGGTGGAGGGGTCTTCCTCCCATATCATTTTTTTGTTTTGGTGAAATAATGCAGATAATTGTATTTAAACAAATTCTGTTCAGACTTCGTTACAATCCAATGAATGTTATAAGAAAGGATTTTTGTGTGGAATGTGTATGGGTAACAGAAAACTAAAGAGTTTCTGTAAAGTTCCTTTCTTCCTTTTCTAACCTTAAAATTTTAGGACCATTTATTATTCGTAATTGAAAGAAGGTAATAACCAGAACTATAATTAAAAAAGGGGGTGTACTTTTTGAACTCAATTGTCTTCCAAAAATACTTTTTTAGTTGGAATATGAAAGAAAGGTTGAAATAGTATAAGGAAAAGAAAATTAGTATCTTAAACTGGAATAACAAAAAACTAGTAACACAGTGCATAAGATTAGGGAACCTGACCAAGAAGTTACATATCCTTTGGGACGTTAATAAATAACAATAGTGAAGGGAACTAGTTAACACACCATGAGAAAATCGGGGTTCATTTTATGGGTAGTCCAGAACCCTATAGGATGAAAGAATTGAATTCATACCACATGGGCGGGAAGTAGGTCCCAAGAACTATGGGGTCATGCTTCTTTATTGGGCATGGTAAGCATTGAACAAGAAATTATAACCTTGTGTTTTGCTAAAATGCAATGATAATTAATCTATAGATAACAAGGTCGAGAGATATAATTCATAAGCTGCTATATGCACAAAATTAATGTATGTAAATAGACATGAAAAGAGGAAATTGTAGAACTAGCAAGATAAATAAACATACTTTAGCCAAAATTTGTTTGCTCGAAAACCTAGAATATATGTATAAGCAATAGTCACATAAAATTGGTAGCAACATGTTGCGAGGTCCTTCTTAATGAAATACATGACCAAGTATATACATAGGAAAAAAAATAATAATACTGGCCATTTTACAAAATTGCTCCCAACCCTTCAATGGGCAATGTGTAGTATTCCATGACCAAACAAGGTTCTAGATTAACATTTATGTTAATTGTAGGGCATGATGGCCATCCCATTCTTAGAATAATAACCATAATAACAATTTAAATTTGAAACCTTTGACCCTAACGGAACTAAGCAGTTCTTGATATAGAATTTCTAATCTAAAATAATACTTGGAAACCCATGAGAATCAACCAGAAGGTCTAAAATAATAACGAGAACTCCGCAAAAATAGGAGAAGGTGATAGAAAAACCTCTAAGAACGAGACACAATAAGTTCAAATGTGTGTAAAGGGAGGAAACCCTAATGAGCAGTAATGAAAAAGGGTTCCAACCCACATAGGCCAAAACTTGAATAAACATACCTTAAATTACAAAGAGAAGAACATAAAACAAGAAGTATAGGAATAGAGTCAGCGTAGAGATCTGAATATCTGTAAGGGAATGCAGATTGTGTTGATGTTGACCCACTGGAGATAGAACATCATTATCCATAACCATTAATTCAACCCTTGGTTGTTTTTTTCTTAAAAGGAAGAAGTGGTCGGTAACAAGAAGGAATCCCCTACCTATGTGATGGTCATTGCTTCATCATCCATACCAACAGGAGGGGAAGTAGAACACCATTGAAACCTATAGGAAATATAAAAAAATCGAGAAATTGATAAGCAGTTTCAACCCTGAAATAAATAAAGAAGGAAAACACAAGGGAATTTTTGAAATAAGATATACTTGAAAGTGAGAGTGGAAGAAAGGTAGCTCCAAACCCTAGCCAGGATGAGTTCAATTGTAGAGCTGAATACCCCTCGACAACAAATAGACAAATGATTGGATGAACAATGTGTTATTTTTTCATAGGGCTATATTGTTATTTTCTTTGATAATTGCATTTCATCATTAACACATTAAGTTCACCCCATAGCATCATAACATTTTTTAGATTTACATCATTATTCATCAGCATATGAAACTATGTAGAAAAAAATAACATCATCATTAATGTAGTGGGACATAAAGGAATACTACAAGAGAAACATGCACACGTAGAGGCAACAGGATTGGTAGGAGACCAGGGAAAAAACCACCATGGGGAAAACCCTTGCAAATTCTTCTTCTTAGATTGTCATCAAATGTTTCAGAAAAAGAGAGTACAATGATCCATATCTTCATCTATTCAACTAACCAGCAAAACAACTACAACATCCATGAAATGAACCCAATAATGTATACACTTTGAAATCTGATTATGAAGCCTGAAATGAACTGTCACTGACTGATGTCAACTTCCGAAATATGTGGTAATTGAGTGGAATCTTCGGAATACTGAAGCTTCACCTTTTAGTCCTTGCTCACATGCTGGAGGAGTCATCCGTGTGACTATAGGGTCCTAGACGCTCCTTTAAGCTAGGCAAGCGTGCGATTGGGGGTCAAAAATTTACTGCATAAACCCTAATCTCCTAGTCGCATGGAGGATGTGTTGTCTATGCGACTGGGATGCTCCAGTCACACTAAGGAAGAGCTATGTGTGCGACTGGGTGTTCTTCTCACACTTATGAGCCTAGAAGTGTGCAACTGGGGTCTAATTTGACTGCAGAAACTGTAATCTCTTGGCTGCATGCACAAAGGGGGATTTGTGCAGATGGAAGGCTCCAGTTGCACCCATGAACCGTGGAGGGAGCGACCAGGGTCAAAATCTTCTAGTTTTGTGCCTGCCACTGGGGCCCAAAACCCTAAATAAGAGATGTGAGCATCAGACCTTGCAATTGCACCCCAGAGCGAACCTGTTCTTCCCAAGGATAATTTTAAGGATGGAAAATTATCTTGAAGTTTAAAAAATTGGCGAATCTCACTAGTCCCTAATATGCAAACTATAAAATGTTTATTGATGTATTTGTAAAATTATTCAAATTTATAATGATATTATATATATTTAATATATAATGTTGGTGATTTTTAAGGTAAAATAATTTTATATTGTAAAATTTGGGCGAATCATTTTTATAAAAAAATGGAAATTGGTGAATCTTTTTTTTTGTAAAAACTATGGAAAATTAGCCCTCCTGCGAATATTAGCCCCTAAAATTTTCCATGATTCTTCCCCAGCTGATCCTTAGACCCATGTGAGCCAAAACCCAAGAGAGAAGAGTGTCTCATCATTATATCTAAATGAGGTAGAGGTCACTTTTATTTATATCCTTCCAATGGGTCCACTTTTCTTTAGGGTTGAAATTATCAAATAACACGTGTATAGGGATGACCTAATCCAATGTACATGAGTGGGTTCATAAATTCAAAAACCAACTTTTTCTTGACCAAATGAGGTGATATTTAGGTCGAGTTTGGTCCTCTCGAAATGAGGAATTCAATGGAATCATCATATTTGTCATCTGAGTTGTCCAAGGTGGAATTTGATCGCAGTTGCATATTTTTAACACTCCCTCTCAACTATGGATAATTCCACCTGCTAATATCTATCGGTTGATCATCACATCATCCTATCATGATGTTGTCATGTCGTTCCCATCTCAAGTATCTCATCATCTCAAATCATCAATTTTCATCTTGATCCATCTCTTGCTTATTCCTTATTATCTCTTGATTGTCCCTACTCATATGTTGAATATTCTCGAATCTAGAAGAAGAATTTTTCATAGGAGGGGAATCTAAGCTACCACCCTCTTTTCATCAGACTACGACCTGAAAAAATCAATGGAGAGTCAATCATAATCATGAGGGAGCGCATCTCAACCTAGAATCACATTGGGGAGCTACTACTCAACCCGAAATCTCAGGGCGGAGCTACAACTACGACCCCATATCGAGTAATAGGATATCAAACACATGGGGGAGCATGTCTCAACCCTGTTATCACATCGGGGAGCTCATTCTCAACCCATATCACATAGGGTTATCTCAACCCAATCCTATTGCCTATTGATCTTCCCATCGATGACTCTAAGCAGTCATGGCGTAGAACACCTGCATCATAATCCAGCTTGGATGAGATACTAAACTTACCAAGAGGTAAGGATCAAATGCCTCCAAGGCTCCTCAACCAATTGGCCAGATGGGGAGGGACAATCCCAACAACCCCTGTTTGTAGGTATGATGCCAACTGGGGTATACTTTGCAACGACCAAAGGTGGGGGAGATACCCGAATTATTAAAACGAACAAGGATCACACACATCCCATAGGTGACAGATAGGGTAACATCATCTACGACGCTATTATCAAGAGTTCCCTCAACCCCAGGAGCCCTTCATCTCAATTCCAAACCCTGGGAGCTCAAACAGGGAGGATGAGTTGGTTCAGTGTCCTTGATCAATGATGCTCCCTATAAATCATCAACATATCATCGTGCTTGAATCATCATGTATCAATAACAATTTTCCCCTATTCATATAGGACATCGAATCAAATATCATGTCAGAACATACATAAACATATAAATCACAAAAGGATACCATATTGATCCTCCCTCTCAAGGAGGTTCCAACCATAAGGCTAAGCTTGTCTCGTACAACTGCACTATCTCAATGTATGGGAGTATCTTCGTCCCAACTATATATATATATATATATATATATATATATATGGGATTCTCTGCCAATCAGATCCCACTCTTTGTCATCACAATGTGTCCATGTCACATCAAGATCATGCTCAGACAACTCTCTAAGGAGCTTCTTCATCTTGCTTCACAACTAGCGATGCTAGTAACATCCTACTCCACCTCGGTCGTTTTATGGACCTCTCATCCAAGATACCATGGAATATCTCATACTAAACCATCATCCAAGTATGCTGATCAATAATAATCTCAAATATCAACAATACTTTCATGTAGTCACATATTATATAAATAATATCTTAGATCAATAATTGATCATCTTATGCATACATCTCGAAGGATGCTCGGTAGCAACTCAATGCACATCAAGTATATATATATATATATATATATATATATATATATATATACTCTTTGTCATCACAATGTGTCCATGTCACATCAAGATCATGCTCAGACAACTCTCTAAGGAGCTTCTTCATCTTGCTTCACAGCTAGCGATGCTAGCAACATCCTACTCCACCTCGGTCGTTTTATGGACCTCTCATCCAAGATACCATGGAAGATCTCATACTAAACCATCATCCAAGTATGCTGATCAATAATAATCTCAAATATCAACAATACTTTCATGTAGTCACATATTATATAAATAATATCTTAGATCAATAATTGATCATCTTATGCATACATCTCGAAGGATGCTCGGTAGCAACTCAATGCACATCAAGTATCTATATATATATATGTTCAAAGAAGAACATCAATGCTTCAATAAATGGTCGGATTCCATTTCAAGTTCAACAACATATTGAATTTCAAATCAAAGTGTCCAAGGATTTTCATTTCCACTTTCCAATACTTCTTCAATAGCTTCGAAATATAGAATATATTTTCTCAACTTTCAGAATTTGATTCATCATGCCATGATTCATCATTTCGAGCTTCAGAGGCCATCTCCCTCTTACTTGGATCACCATTGGCTCATTTGGTTCTATATCAAAGTCCTCAGTATCTCAGTGTCAATTCTTTAGATCAGGAGACATGTAGTGCTCTCATCAAGTCATGATTTCATCTATTATTATGCCAACAGGTTCTCATTTACCACACAATATCTATCCAAAACTTCATCAAGTCATTCCCATGATCATAATACAATTCATTTCTGTCACTAGATGTAGAAGCATATACCAAGGATAAGTCATGCAGATTCCATACAACTATCAATACTTCAACCACTGTGCTAGGAACAAGGAGGCTAATACAAAAAAAAAAATCGAATACCCATATAAGTCATTGAAGTTCACTATGCTTATATATCATTATCTTCAGTGACAGTCATTAGTCGTTAAATAAAATCATTAGTCATCAAGTCAAATCCAAATTTGCTATCGACGAGAGATCTATAGTCCAAAACATATCTCAATCATCAAGTCAAAGTTCCAATTCATTGTCAAACATCATGTCAAAACTCCAAACACTGTTCATCATTATGAATCAGCCAAATCATGTGAAAATCTTGTAGCAAAAAACTTCAAACATAATGACATATCTATATGTATGTCCCGGTCACCTACAAACACAAGTTCAGTCTTCGTGTTCATATTATAGAAAACACTCAAACTTTCCCGTTCACTGATCTTTCTATTTTCTGCTCCTCATATGTAGGACTGACATCCTTCAAGTGAACATCTGATTTCATGCACAAAAATTCAGTTTTGTGTCCTGTAGGCATAGTCGCACCCTTGGACCTACCTCAGTGCAGCTGGGAGACTGCATTCATACTCTCTAGTTGTTATGTGAGTGACTGTGGCTTCCAACTGCCAAACCCTAGCTCATAATTGACTCAATGCCTTGGTCTCACCCTTGAGCTTGCATCTGTGTGACTACGAGGCTATAGTCACACCCATAGGATTTGTTCCATGTGATTGAGGCTTAGAGCAAGGGAAAATTCTCTTTCCTCAATTTAGACCTTTGTTGCATATCATCAATGTCAGATACTTGTCTATTCATTCCCATAAATCATATTTCAACAATACATAATATACATATAATGCAAATGACATTAGGAGAAGGGATCTTATGGAGAGTTTCTCCCTTTGAATGGGAATCCACTTTAGTCATCTTTGTTTATTCCATCAGCCTATCTATAATGTTGTCATAAATCAAAAAATCTGTTAAATCATAGAGTTAAACATATACCCATCATGGTCATAACATGCTCACATCAACTACTTCACCATTATATCATTACATAACTCTTCCATCAAGGGTTAGAGTCAAAGAGCTAAAGGAAGTAGACTACATGCATTACTTCTATGTCACATAACTAAATCGTTCAAGTCATCTAACAGGTATGCCATCATACTTCAAAGATCATGAATCACAATATCACTTCTATCAAGTCAATCCATCAAGTTAGGGAATTTAGTTTTACCATATGCCTTAGTTACAAATCACATAAAAAACATAGCCATGGTTAATAAGATATCTAGAATATCAATCTCATAGTTCTACCATGCTTATCATGATCAATAGGAGCAAGTTAGATCATTCAATAAAACTTTACTAAAAAAATACGAGTGTCAACCTTTTCTCCATACTTTCGTCAAAATAATCACAAGAATGATCAATACCATTGTATATCGAAATCAATGAGGTAACCTTCTATATGAGATCCATCATTTCTTATGCATGTTAAGTGTCAAGAGTATCATTAACTATAATCAAGGTGCTAGTCTTCTTCATAGGACCAAAACAATAGATGTTATCCAAACATCAAGTTATACCACTACCCTCATAGAATAAAAAAGTTCATTATGTGAGATACTTGATCATCATCAGGTGCACCGTTTCATCATAAGAATCATATATCTAAATTACTTTCATATGAATGCATGGACCATTGAGAAGGGGACATTCTCAACATACCTTAAGGCTAACGTTTCCATTCAATATTACAACTGAAACATAAAATTGAAACACTATACCATGAATTCAAATACCTATGCACCTTCTCATAGGCAGCTTGTAGTGCTTGTCACATTTTCATCAGGTGCCTCTTTACCTTTTTCCAGATCTACCTGTTCTTTCCTGCATCTCAAATGATCCTCAAGAAGGATCCACTTATCACATCTCATAAAGGAGGTTAGAAACATCCAAATACTCAAATATAAATGCAGGAATTTTAAGCAATGATCAAAACAATAATCATAACAATGAGATCCATAATTCTAAGCAAGAGTAAAGACACAAAGAAACATCATAAGTCAAAAACTACTTATCTTCACTGAGAGGTGATTGTATCCCTCTTGAACTAGCCTTCAAGAGCCATCTCTATCTATAGTCCACATAAAAATGTGTCTTCAATCACCAGACATGCCTACTAGAGGTTATCCCATCCAGGGCTTCATCAAATCTGTCCCAAGTGCTTGAGCATCTTCACATAGGCCATGATGCAGTTTTATATATCAAATATCAAGTCTTTGCCATAAATCGGGGTTTCTCTAAAATCCTAACCATCAAACCCTAATGCACAACTTTCCTAGGGTTTCCTTCATACCCTAGAATTGTTTTAGGTCTCCACCATCCTCTTCTTATTTCCATCAAAAGTGTCTCTATGTGGTTGATCTCCATGACTTTTCTTCAGCCAAGCTCTGAAACCATGTTAATTTTCATAGGGATATATATTTTTTTTCTTTGATAATTGCATTTCATCATTAACACATTAAGTTCACTGCATAACATCGTAACATTGTTCAAATTTACATCATTATTCATCAACATATGAAACTATGTAGAAAGAACAATAACATCATCATTAATGCAGCGAAACATAAAGGAACAATAGAAGAGAAGCATGCACACATAGAGACACCAGGATTGGTCGGAGACTAGGGAAAAACTCACTATGGGGAAAACCCTTGAAAATTATTCTTCTTAGATTGTCATCAAATGATTCAACAAAAGATAGTACAATGATCCATATTTTCATCTATGCAATTAACCAGCAAAACAACTACACCGTCCGTGAAATGAACCCAACAATGTATACACTATAAAATCTAATTTTGAAGCTTGAAATGAACTGTCACTGACTGAAGTCAATTTCCGAACCATGAGATCACTAAGAAGAATCTTCAGAATACTGAAATTTCACCTTTTAGTCCTCGGTATCATGCAAGAGGAGTCATCTGTGCGACTATAGGTTCCCAATCACTTCCTTAAGCTAGGAAAGCGTGCAGCTAGGGGTCAAAACTGGACTGCAGAAACCATTATCTCTCGGTCGCATGGAGGACGTGTTGTGCGTGCGACTGGGATGATTCGGTCGCACTGAGGAATAGCTATGTGTGCAACTAGGTGTTTTGGTCGCACAAAGGAAGAGCTATGCACGCGACTAGATATTTTAGTCGCACTGATGAGCATGGAAGCATGCAACTGGGGTCTGATCTTACTGCGAAAACCCTAACCTCCTAGTCGCATGCACAAAGGGGGATTGTATGACTGGAAGGCTTCAGTCGCACTCATGAGCCATGCAGGGAGAAATCACGATCGAAATATTCTAGTTTTGTGCCTGCGATTAGGGCCCAATACCCTAAATCAGAGATGCGAGCCTCAGACCCTGCAATTGCACCCCAGAGCGAACCTATTCTTCCATGAACGAGCCTCAGACCTATGCGAGCCAAAACCATTAGAGAATAGTGTCTCATCATTACATCTAAATGAAGTAGAGGTCACTTGTATTTATATCCTTCCAATGGGTCCACTTCACTTTAGGAAAGATATTATCAAATAACACATGTGTATAGGGTCGACTTAATCCAATATACATGAGTGGGTTCATAAATTCAAAAACCAACTTTTGCTTGTCCAAATGAGGTGATATTTAGGTCAATTTTGGTCCTATCGAAAAGAGGAATTCAATGCAATCATCATCTCTGTCATCTGAGCTATCTAAGGTGGAATTTGACCATTGTTTCATATTTTTAACATAGTGTGACATAAGTGAGTTAGTTACCCTAAACCACCTAACTGGGTTTGGGGCCATCAAATCAAGCGGTGGAGTATCAATCGATGGATCCATAACCAAGTGTTCATTGAAATTAGTGAGCATTTAATGTTGGCTAGTACTATGTACTATAGACACGTCGAGAGGCTTCTAACCCTTCTTCTGATTAATATCAACAAAGTTCTATAGTTTAAATTGACACTAAGATCTAGGGGTTTGAAATGAGAACAAACACCCTTGCTACCAAGGTGGAAAACATATAATATTAACATTTACGAAAATAAAATATTTGAAATAAACAACTCAACATACTAATAACCTACAAATTTATGAGCGTGGGTGATTGGGTGGAGTATTATAGTTCATTTAAATGTCAATGACAATGTTGAACCAAGTTGGTAGGATTATGCACCAAGGGGTATCTGAATAAATTTTTTTATACGATGAGTTACTTGGTAGTTTTTTTTGGAATTTGCCTTCAAGGTGTGGAGCATGTTTTACATGTTACAATAAAGTTATATTATAATTCAACTATAACATAAATACAATTATATTATAATTCAATATCCTATCTTATAATTAATATCATATTTTATAAATTTATAGTTTTTTTTAAATAAATAAAATTAAAATAATAATAAAAAATTAATTTTCTTTTTTATATTTAAAAAATTAATAGAAAATTATATTATCCTCACCCCTAATCAAATTTACCCCTTTTTTTCTTATTACCTACAACCAACCATTTAAAAATTTATTACATGTAAACTTATTCATATAATTCATATACTCATTTATATTTGAATTTCTAAACTTTACTAAATTATAAACTAGCACACTTATTATAAACTAGCATACTTATTCATATACTCATCTATCTATAAATTTCTAAACTTTACTCAATTATAAACTAGCATACCCCGAAGCGTTGAATAGTTTCATTATAAAAATTGGAGGATTTGTTTCTTGAAAAAAAATGAATCTTCAAAATGCCTTTTTAGTGAGTGTAAATGTGAATGCACTTGAAATAGAATGATACAAAGTTCTTGAGTTAACCATCTTTGGGATTCCCATTCTTCGTTAAGCTAACCACAATTAGTGTTTCTAATGGAGCTCTCAAAAGCAATAAATGGTGACATATGAAAATGGTTCCAATAAAGAAAAGAGAGTCTTCGAATGATTATTGGGGTACATTGGGTTACTAGAGAAATGAATCATCATTATGTATCATGATATATAAACACTAATCTCAAAAGTACAGAGGCACATGAGTGATATACAACCAATGCAAGCATCACCTACAATCAGAGGCCCATCAAAAGTTATTGGAAACAATAGAACATTTTCACTTAACATATTAAAGTATAAATATAAATGAGTCTCAACAACCAAGGATATCGACATGCTAAGAATTTGATAATAGACATGTTATAGTTCATATTAAAATTTTCATAATAAATAGTAATATACAATTCATTGTAAAAAAAATTGAATGCTTTTTGAATGGACGTTTGATGAAGCCTATTTAATGTGAAAATTTCAAACTGAAATACTACTGCAGTGATAGATTTATTTCACCTACTTATTTGTGATAAGTTGTTTATAGATTTTCTACCAGTAAATTCTGAAATAAACACAACTGCAATATTCAGTTAACCATAAGCGGAAAATAGAACATAACACATATAACACAATAGAAACAATCACATGTACATAGTTATTTTTGGACAATTGTCCCCGGAAAAACTCAATGCAGGAAAACGGGTGCAACAGATGAGGGTCTGTATTATTCTTCAACAAGGAAAATCTTTTACAATAAATAGATGAGCAGACTTTCGAATACACCTGAGATAAATTACCCGAATCCTCTGGGAGAATTTATAACACCCAAAAGACACCCTATCTCCCTCTGCGTCACTTTGTGTGACCTTCTATGTAGTCCCCGTGTTAGACTAGGTCACTCTGTGTGGGGACTCAGTGCTTTTGCTCAACTTTGACCTCTATGACCCCCTGCATCCTCTTCTTCTTGCCTTTCTCTGCCTCTGCTGACTTCTCTCGACTTCTTCTGCCTCTGCAACTCTCCCTCTGAAATCGAATTCTATTCCTTCAGAATCGATTTCCTTCGGGCACTGAGTGTGTGCCCGACTTATTTTCCAAATGACCCTCAAGCCTTCTCTTATAATCTTCTCGCTGATGAATCAATGGCTCAGATTAGATCTCTAATCAATGGCTAAGATTAAAACATGACTTGATCTTCGTTTTCTAGAAGATTCTCACTATGTTTTATTAATACCCTTTACCACATTAAAATAATTAATTATTTTAATAAAACATGAACTGAGTGAAATTTCCACAAACAGTTTCTGGGTTCTTTGGAATACTGATGTCCAAGCCTTCTCATAAAATATGAGACTTGGAACACTTTCCAATGCTACAAAAATCAACACTCCCTCTTAGCGATGAAAGTGTTCAAGCAAAATACCAACTGCATCTGCTCTAACATGAAGCATCTACTGTGCTGCTGATATCTCAGCTGCTGCCCCTCACCTGTTGCACTGCTGCCATCTTTACTGCTGCCCATGACACCATATTTTTCACTGCCTCATCCGTACTGAAGCTCCCTCTGAATTTCGAGCCCATCCATTCCTCTACTGGAATGGTTTCTTGACCATCCCCATATTTTCTTTGAAGTAAGTGAACTTAATATTACCCAGAGATTTCATGAGGATATCTGCCCCCTGTTCCCCTATAGGAATGTACTTCAATTGTACAGATCCCCGTTGGACATAGTCTCTGATGAAGTGGCACCTGATGTTAATGTGTTTCGACTGATCATTAAACACATGATTTTCAAAGAGCTTGATGCAACTCTGATTATCACACAAAATTCTGGTCGGTTCCATCCTCTTCTTGAGTAAGTTCATGAGCAATTTACAAAGCCATATGGCCTCAAACGAAGTTGTGCTAGCTACCATATATTTAGCCTCAATTGAACTCAGAGCCACAAATTTTTGTTTCCCACTGCACTAGGAAGTCATTCCTGATCCGACACTAAAATAATACCCAATGGTACTTTTCCAATCTACTAGACTTCCATCCTAGTCTGTGTCAGTGAACCCACTCAACTGGATTTCATTGCCCTTTGTGTACCTCAATCCAAGATCGACTGTCCCCTTCAAGTATCTGAGAACATGTTTGGCCGCTGCCTAGTGAGGCCTCCTTGGTTCTACCATGAACTAATTGAGGGTATTCACGACATAATAGAAGTTTGGTCTAGTGTTGACCAAGTACATCAATGATCCTATGAGCTACCTATACAAGGTATGATCAACCTCATCATCCTCGGATGTGTCAATATTCTTCCAGTTTGTGATCATTGGTGTAGCCATGGGTCTACAGTCCTCCATTTGAAATCTCTTCAGAATATCTGTAGTATATCTTCCTTTCCCAAGGAAGATTTCTCCCTTCTGCTGCCAAACTTCCAAACCCAAAAAATAAGGCATCCGCCCTAGATCCTTCATGTCGAATTCTATAGCCATATTTTCCTTGCAGTCTTTGATGAGCCTAGATGATCCAGTCAGAAACAGATCATCTACATATAATACCAGTATTAGAGGCTCATCCCCTAATCTTAGATAGTATAGGTTGGGATCTGCGTCACTCTTGACAAATCCCATATTCTGCAGGTAGTTTTCAATTCGCCCATACCACACTCTAGGTGCTTGATTCAGTCTGTACAAGGCTTTCTTAAGCCTGCATAAATGAGTATTATGCTCATGTGTCTCAAAGCCCTCTGGTTTTTCTATGTACACTTCCTCTTCTATCACCCCATTCAAGAACACAATCTTGATATCCATCTGATGAAGTTCCCATCCCATCTGCGCTACAAGAGAGATGATGGATCTAATTGAAGTATAATGAGCTATCGGGCGAAGGTTTCTTCAGAATCAATCCCTTCCTTCTGTGCATACCACTTAGCCACGAACCTGGCTTTGAATTTCTCTATGCTGCCATTTGCAACATATTTAAACTTGTAGATCCATCTCGAACCTACAACCGACCTGTTCGGATATCTAGGAACTGTCATGATGGAGTTGTACTCCTCCACTATATAATCTACCCACACCTGACGCTGATTTGCCTCCTGAAAACTAGAGGGTTCTCCAACCTCTGCTACCAATGCCTGGTACCTGTATGGCTACCTGCGTTCCCTCTTCTCATTTCTAGGAGCTCCAACAAACTCCTCTGCATCCCTCAGAATCTGTTTTAGCTCTTTGCTCGTCCTTCCACTAGTGGTGGGTGGATTCACTTGCTCTCCTTCTTGCACTTCCTCGAAAAAACTTTCCTTAGGATCCTTGTGCCTTGGAAAGGCACTAGAGCCATCATTCGCAGGTTATTGTGGCTGGACCAACAGATCCTCCTTAGACTGCATAGTTGAAGACATTTCTCGGGATGTCCTGAAGGCTCTCTCCCCCATGAACTTCACGTCCCATCTTACTACTATCTTCCTACTCTCGAGAATATAGATGCGATAAGTTTTTGCATTCTTGCTATATCCCACAAGGTACCCTTTTTCAGTAGTCTGATCCAACTTCTTCCTCTTCTCATCAGGTACATGGCAATACGCTATACTACCAGTGAACACACTCTTAGGAGTAACCTTACCCAATGCGTTATGAGGCACCTTGTTTTGCACATACATGGTTGTATTACAAGCTTCAACCCATAGAAATTTGGGGATGGCTTGATCATACAACATTGCCCTTGCAGCTTCCACAATATTCTTGTTCTTCCTCTCTGCGACCCCATTTTGCTCTGGATTATATGGAGCAGTCCATTCTCTCTTAACGCCTTCCTTTGCGCAGAACATTGTGAAGTCCTTGTCAATGTACTCTCCACCATTATTTGATCACAATGTCTTGATCCACTTTCCTGTTAGATTCTCCACTATAGCCTTAAATTCTTTGAATCACTCAAAGACCTCATCTTTGGTCTTCAGAAAGTAGATCCATGTCTTTCTGGAATGGTCAACGATAAAGGTGACAAAGTACTTTGTACCGCTGAGAGAATTCGTGGACATTGTTCTGTAGATGTCTAAATGTATCAATCCCAACACATTCTTGGCCCTATTGCTGTTTTTTGGATATGCTGCCTTAGCATACTTCCCTAATACACACCCTCTGTAGACATTGTCTCGTTTGGTGCTAATTTCTGGAGCTCCTGTGACAGTGTTCTTGAGGATTGTCAAGGCTCCATGATGTAGATGCACCATTATTCTATGCCATAATTGATTCAAATATCTTTCATCAGTACTGCCTTTCAGTGCCATTGGGGACTTGAGTTGTAACTTGTACAGTTTATGGCTCTTGACTCCAATTTGTGCCTTCCTTTTCCAACTTGGGTGTTTGACGTAAAATTTGTTGCCAATAAAGTATACATCGTAACCCTTGTTCTGAAGTTGAGACACTGAGAGTAAATTCATCTCCAATCCTAGTACATGCAGTACATTGGTAGCTCGAAGCTTGTTTCCAACTTTTGTTTGAAATATTATGGTGCCTCTTCCAACAGGGGTACATTTTGCCTTGTTTCCCATAGTGATTTGAAAATTCATCTGCTCCTCCTGGTAGCTTGAGAAACATTCTTGAACTCCCATCGTGTGAGCAGATGCTCCACTGTCAATATACCAGATCTCTAGAGAGGCCATGCTTGACACAAGAAAATTCCTCTTCTAATCTGGATGCCAGATCTGAAACGTCATGATCCCTCTGTTCCTCCATGCGTTCTAGAGAACTACGTGAACTCTTCCAAGCTAATGCTGCATTACTGTTGGATCTCCGTTCCAATTCAGAACCTCCTCGTCTGTTATTCGTCTTTCACTTTGATACCATGTGAAATTTTCAAACTGAAATACTTCTGCAGTGATAGATTTATTTCGCCTACTTATTGGTGATAATTTATTTACAGATTTTCTACCAATAAATTCTGGAATAAACACAACTGCAGTGTTCACTTAACCATAAGCAGAAAATAGAACAGAAACATATGTCACAATATAAACAATCACATGTACACAATTATTTTTGGACATTTGTCCCCGGAAAAACCCGATGCGTGAAAATCGGTGCAACAGATGAGGGTTTGTATTATGCTTCAACAAGGACAATCTTTTACAATAAATAGACGAGCAAACTTTCGAATACACCTGGGATAAATTCCCCGAATCCTCTGGGAGAATTTCTAACACTCGGAAGACACCCTATCTCCCTTTACGTCACTTTGCATGATCTTCTGCGTAGTCCCTGCGCTGGACTGCGTCACTTTGCATGGGGACTCAGTGTTGCTACTCAATGCTGACCTCTGTGACCCCCTTTGTCCTCTTCTTCTTGCCTTTCTCTGCCTCTGCTTACTTCCCCTTCCTTCTTTTGCCTCCACAAATCTGCCTCTGTAACTCTCCCTCTGAAATCAAATTCTATTCCTTCAAAATCGGTTTCCTTCAGGCACTGAGTGTGTACCCGGCTTGCTTTCGAAACGACCCTCAAGCCTTCTATTATAATCTTCTCGTTGATGAATCAACGCCCCAGATTAGATCTCTAATCAATGGCTAAGATTAAAACATGACTTGATCTTCGTTTTTTAGAAGATTCTCACTCTGTTTTATTAATACCCTTTAATTATTTAAATTCCCGAAGTTTTGACTTAGGGACCACATTAAAATAATTAATTATTTTAATAAAACATGAACCGAGAAGAATTTCCACAAACGGTTTCTGGATTCTTCGGAATACTGATGTCCAAGCCTCCTCACAAAATATGAGACTTGGAACACTTTCCAATGCTACAAAAATCAACATTTAATATCAACACCAATGATGATGGGCATACGATAAGGCCAAAATATAAAACTCGAAGCAATGATTCTTACCCACATATGCTCTTGCCATTTTCTAAAAAAACCTATGATAATCCCATTTTCTTTGGGAATTTGTACAAAGGCTTTCATTTCAATTTTTCATTGTTGGATCTGTAAAATAGTCAAACATAATATATATAGATTCATTTCCAAGAATGAAAATACAAACTGACATATTGTGAAGATATTGTGAAGGTGTATTCTTCTAACATTTGTCGTTCATGAGAAAATGAGATTAGTGGATAGTGCTACAGGAAAATTTTTCAATCTCCTCAATTATAAAATCTAGAATATCAAGAATAGCTTCCTCCACCTTGTAAACAACCTTAATTCAAGCATTTATTTTTTTACAAGACTATTTTACACCTTTGATGTAATTCAAGGGCATTCCATACATTAATCAATGTTTTCTCATGAATTTTATTAAATATATTATCACACCATAACAATCCATATCAATAATATGGATCAATATATACTTACAAGACATGTTAGGATAAATGAATTCCCTTATTATCACCTGTTTTCTGGAATATATGTTAAATATTGTAGCACAAATTATAGAGAATGTCTAGATTGGTCATTAATCATGAACATTGAAATCTTCCACCTCATGAACTAGACATCACTCAGAGCATCAACTATTTCCTTGTTAAAGGCAACATTCAAGTCCCACAATAAAATAAATCTAGGAAATGGCTAAATTTATCCCTCCAAGTGCCTTACCCTAATCACCTTCTGGGTTATAATACTAGATAAAACTATGCACTGGAATCTAAGATGGAAAAATTGTAGTTATTACAATGTATCCATATACTCGAAGACACTAAGACATGAATCCATACTATATGTTCATGATGGTTGCAACAAGGTAGTTTTTAACTATGCATATATTATGTCTTTGTCTGTTTACCCAGTGTTTGGATATATAAATATATATATATATGATTGCATCTATCTTTCTATATGTTTCTATCTCTCTACCTATCAGTCTATCTTTAAGGGACGCCCATTATGCATATGGAATATCAACACACCATTGATCTCTTAGAAGGGCAAGAGAATTTTCTCCATAGTCAATAATATATTCATCAATAGGGGCCTCTTCCTCTTCATGCTCCTTAGATTCTTCGGCCTCTCTGTAGAAGAATAAATCAACTTGCAACATGCCAAGTTACAAATACAATGTACAATTGGATTCTAAATTGAATTAACAGAACAAGTGATAAAATCCATATGCACAAATTATTTAATAAAAAAATTGAAATTATAACCACAAAATATGCAAGCACTTAAAATGTGTCCCATTTATGAGCAAGAAGGATGGTTCCTCGCATCTGCAGAACCATTCTAGCAAGCACCTAAAATAGGCATCCAATGGTATGTTCCCCCTTTTTGTTGGTAGGTATCCCAATTCTGCATATTTCATTAGTAAATTTGTGGCACATAAAGAAATCGTTGGAATATTACCTAGGGCTTCTTCTCTTATGGGATACAACAAACATCCAAAGATGGTCCATTATTAGAAAAGGTGTGGAACAAAACTAAGTGTTATTCTTGAATCTTGAAAAAGATCAGGAAGCTTGCCTGGAACAAAAAAATCTAGAAAAATATATAAAATATATACAAATATCCCTCCCCAGACACATGATATTAAACCCATAGTAAGCAAGGCAAGAAAAAAACTTGACAGATCTTTCCTAGTTCATAGACCAAATAATCTTTGTTGGTGTTCCTGGAATTGGTCTAGGTACCTTCTTCCGGGAATTTCTATAGTGGAAAGTGGCAATGCTAGTGATAACATTATTAGGAAAATGAGTAGTTACAACCATGTAATAGTCTTGAGATGGTTGATCTGCAGTGACCAGAGCAGAGTAGGTTTGTTAGACATGAATTTTAACATAATCATAGACATTTTGAACAATGTGATATCCTTCCACCTCCATAAGCTTCAATTTATGACTCTCAATTATAAAGTTCAAAGAGGATGACAATCCCACATTTTAAATCCAGATGCGGTAGGTTTTTCATTCAAATAAATAGATGGTTTATTTTAGTTGTATAAGTAAACAAAATGAACGAGAAAGAGATGCCATCAGATAAAATCAAAACAAATTGAATTTTGGGGATCATTGAGTACCTAGATGCATCAACCAAAAGTATATTAGTCTGCCTTGCTATAGAGAATTTCAATATACCTTAATCCACTATGATTGTACACCACTTTCTGGCCCATAACCATTAACGAGAACAACTTCAAGTTTGCCAAGCAATCTTCCCATGTCAAGTGTTCTCCTAAGGATTTGCCCAAAGCTAGAAAATGGTCAAAGATTGATGCAGTATAAGAGAAAATTCTGATGGACATAGTGAAGTTGAACAATCTAAATCTCTTTAAACTCAAAAGATGTATTTGTTTCTGGGACAAATTAACAACTTGTTTTGTGATTGGTCTTGTTCCAATCACCTATGAGGATAGTCATATCAACACTAGGAACCATTAGAGAACTCTTGAGGTCTAAAATGGGCCTCCTAAGAAAAAAGTACAACCAAAATAAAATTTATAAAAACCAATAGGATTCAAGATGATGATGCCAACCATGGGGGATGATTCACCATTTTTGGGTTAAAAAGGTAAAAGATTAAAAAATAATATAATAATAAAACTACTTTTTCAACTTATCTCCCTAAGGTTTTGCTCAAATTTCAAGAGGGAGTACTCTTTGGATGGAAAATTTAATTTCTCATCCAAGTAGCACCCATGTTACATACTTTCGATGGACCCTGCTACACAAAAAATGAGAAATACATGAAAAAATGTAATTGTAGTCACGTTTTTCATGTATTTCTCATTTTTCATATAGCAAGGTCCACCGAAAGTATGCAACATGTGTACTCTTTGGATGAAGAATCAATTTTTTCATCCAGTGAGTGTTACCGCTTGAAATTTGATTAAACCCAGAAGGAGATAAGTTGAAAATACGAGTTGAAAAAATAGTTTTTTCTTTTTTCCCTCTAAAATTTGATGATTTTTTTTTCCTGGTGGTTCATGTTCCTATGTGCCCGCACACATGTACTAGCTACATCCACGGTCTTAAGAATATTAGTAAATCCTCTCGAAGGGATCTAATGTCGGCCTAACACTAAGGCCTAACCCCGTAGGCGTCTAGGAGATTTGATCCTATGACCTCTCAATCTAGCTGTACTTTTAGCAGGGACTCAACCAATTGAGCTAACCCTTGGGGCTTTCTAAAATTTGATGATGTAATCTAATCTTATTTTATTATTTCCACTATTATTTTATAATATCTGTAGGAGGCCCATTTTAGACCTCAAAATTCCCCTAATGCAAGGAATGGAATATGAATGAGGGGCTTGCTGGCAATAGTTAGCCCAAATCCCCTAGCTACTTTGTGCATATACATTGATGGAAAGTAGTAGCAGCTTCCTATCTATGCCTTCACCTGGACCTTGTATGTAAAGTATTGTCCTGGTGGTATTGGGAAGTTTGTTCCCAAAACTCTCTCTTGCTACAAATTCCTCTTTTGTTCGGTCCCACTCCTGTACTAGGATCCTGTAGAAATTTGAATAACTGATATTTTATCCACCGAGATTCTCCTGATCACACACTATTTTAACTTCATGCACAATGCATAATCTCTTCTACCATTGATCATTAATTGCGGAAATAAAAATAATCGCATGTGCACATTAAAACCATAAACAATCACACATATGAACACATCATTTTATGGGAAAGCTTAAAGCTGAAAAACCCCAACTATCTGTATATTATATGTCATAGAGATCATGTAACAATCATCATACAAACCTCCTCACAAGCTCTCAGTACAATCTCCAATTGCTACACACTAATCAAGCTAGATCTAGCAAAACACATGCTCCAATCTATGGCACGTTAGTACGCACTCTATTGTGCAATCAATGCCCAAAGAAGAATGGCTCATAAATAACTTCGAACCACAGCATGCTGGCAATCCTCGACTTGTCTCAAATCCTTTGGTTATTTATAAATCATGTAACGATATGATCTGGCCAGTAGTCTGCCTTCTTTCACCTATCTCTTCATTGGTATCCCACTTCTTGTCCATGCTGAGTTAACTGATGTATTCTTTAGTTGATTAATGAGTTTATAATTAGTGGATTAATTAATAATTAATTCACACCACTCTCACTAATTGTATCAATCAGTTAAACTAGATACAAATAGATCAACTATGTTTAGATTAGTTAAGCTGAACACAACTCCATTAACTTCCTCAATCAACTCCACCAAACTCTGTCACGCTGGGTTCTAAGCTGATATCCAACACCTGACTAAGCTCCATTTAACCCTCAGAATAGCACTAATTCATACAACACAAACTCCCTATACCCATTTGCTTTGCTGCTACAGAAGTGCTCGAAGAGAATAAGATAATGTTTATAGTCCAAATATTATTAAGAGCTAATAATATTCGACATATCTATTTTTAGACTGGCAATCTAAAAATAGATTCCGCCCAATATGTCTAAAAATAGAAGTCCATCTATTTTTCCAACTTGACCAACCATCCACAAATAACATCCTGCAACTCATAGAATATAATTGACATGTCTAAAAATAGACATAGTCTAAAAATAGACTTTGCACCAAAAATAGCCTGCAGGCCCACTTAGTGAAGGCGACTTCTTTCCACTAAGCTCATCATCTTGTTGCAATCTTAATAGATCCCACTCCTGTAGCAAAATCTGTTAAGTATCTCAATGCATTTGAAATCACCAAAGAACCCGTGAATTTAATCATCCAATACTTCGTAACTGCTACTCTCGGTGCATGGCCTCAGCCGCTGATGCTGAAGAGGGGAGTGACCCGATGAATATTAGTTTCATCCAGGAATTCCAGTGGAAGCCCTCAATATTTTAAGCAAAATAAGATTTAGTAACCTTCAGGATCAGGAATAGAGGATAAAACAATATTAAATTTCATGAAACCCGAATAGGGTAAAATGCTCACAAAATAGAGAAAGAAATAACACAGAAAATCACCCTATTGTGGCTAGAAGAGAAACCTCGAGTAGAAGAATATCATAAATGAGTAAGCCTGCATAGGAACTTCTAATGAATTTGGAGCACAAAATGTATGATTATTACCTGTAGGTGTATGAATCCTCTGATTAATTAGAAGCCTGGGAAAAAATAAATAAGGAAACCATCTTCTACAACTAAAACCAAAAAACAAAAATGGGAAAATGCTAAAGTATAATTTTGAAGTCTCTGGAGTATTCAAACATATAATTCCTCAAACAAAGAATTTATAGGATACAATATAAATCCGACATTGAATAACTGGTCGTCTAAGTCTTTTGAAAACCTACAATCACCTGAATATTTATTAAGCAAGATGTCTACGGGATGAATGCTTAATGCCAAAATAAAATGGGAAACCAGAAATCTAAAGGCCCTACTTTAATAAACCCTAAAAAATGCAATAAACCCTCAACAATGTAGGAACAAGGAGACTAAGAGAGCATTACAAGGATACTTGTCAAAAGACATGGAAAAAAATGTGTTGTGCAAGGTTCAAAGGCTAAAGTCACACCAAAGAGGCTGAGTTATAGAGCAAACCCTGAACCATAGCTAATGCTCTGTGAATCGACGCCTTTGATGCATGGAAAATGAGAGACTGCAAGGAAGCGACTATAGGAAACTTCTGGGCACTTGTATTGCCACCCAAAAACCCTAACTCACTTTCTAACACTTGTTGATACGTTGAACGAGGTCTACCACAATCGAAAACTAACATTGGACAACATGCATAGAGCAATAGTGACTAATGTGCAAGTGGATGAATTGACAGATATGTGGCAAACTCCCAATGACTATGGACAGACGGTGAAAACTTGAAGGGAATCGCTCCCTTAAAAAAGCGTTCGGCATAATTAGTGATATATGATAGAATCAAATCATTCTAATGAATCATCCATTTCCATAATCAATTAAATAGAATTTGTAACTTTTTATTAGCGAAAAATAGATACATATAATAATTTTGTGATTATCATTATCATCGTAATTCCTTCCATACTCATCATCAATATTATTATGTATATTTTTCACATTATGCACAACATATGTTTCATTGTGTTGGAATCACAACATCAATATTATTAGTCCCTGCCTCGCTAGGGACTATAGCATTTGCCTCATGGTAAAAGTGTGTTGACTTTGCATCATTTTGTCGTGTTTTGCAATTTTAACCAAAGTTTCAAGAAAATGGTTAATATTTCTCTTTTCTCGTAACAAAAGTTTTAGGAAAATGCTTAATATTTCTATTTTCCCGTAAATTCAAAAATAGTTTACTAATTTTTTGGAAATATTTTTTCTAATTTTTTATTGGATGAGCAATCTATGATGGGACATAATACCTTTGGTGGAGAGAGTTTATTTTTGGTATTTGTTAGTGTCTGATAATTCATTAAAAAAAAAAAAAAAACTAATTTTCTGAGTGGCCATTCTGTTAGTGAGTGCTTTGAAATGAACACTGATAGTTACATTGTTATGGTACTGCTATACCCAAATATACCAAAATTGACACAATTGCAGGTCCTTTACTTAGGTGAGGAGGGGGGAGGAGGGGAGGGGGGATAAAAAAATCTTCAATTAATATGTCCTTGTGCAAAGATGACTATTACTTTTACAAATTTCCACATCATATATCTTATTATTGAAACTACAACTTTAACTTTTTATTAAATTCATGAAATTAATCATATTTTTACTAGTGAAATTTGTTGCTACTTTGAGTGCCATTAATAGCCATGGTAATACAATGTAAAAGGTGTTGAACCAAAACATTTAACAATTACAGTGTGTGGAGCTTTGCTTGTGTGGATCTTTTCACACAGTGAAAGCTCTACACAAGCAAAGCTCCACACAAGTCTAGTAAATGTTTTGAAGGTTTGTTTCTTAGCATGGGGCTGGAGAGCTAAGGAAGAGATGGCTATTACTTTTACAAATTTCCACATTGGTAATGGCATTAATGAAACTATAGCTTTAACATTTTATTAAATTCATGAAATTATATTTTTACTAGTTAACTTAGTCGACTATTACTTTTACAAATTTCCACACTGGTAATGACATTATTGAAACTATAGCTTTAACATTTTATTAACTTCGTGAAATTATATTTTTATCAGTTAACCTAGATGATTATTACTTTTACAAATTTCCACATTGGTAATGGCATTATTGAAACTATAGATTTAACATTTTATTAAATTCGTGAAATTATATTTTTACCAATTAAGTACTTATTTCAAAGCATGTAAAATTAAGCATTTAGGAACACATGGTATTTTTTTATTTTTTATTTTTAAATGAAGATATGTAAACTAATGTTTTTAAACAATGTGGATAGCTTTGCATGTAAAGTAGTGTGCAAAGATTTTCATGTAAAGCAGTGTGTGAATCTTTGCATGTAAAGCAATGTGCATAGCTTTGCTTGTGCGGAGCTTTCTGCACATTGAATGCTCCGCACAAGTTTAGTAAATATTTTTAAGGTTTATTTCTTGGCGTGGGATGGGGAGCTAAGCAAGAGACGACTATTACTTTTACAAATTTCCACAGTGGTAATGGCATTATTGAAACTATAGCTTTAATGTTTTATGGAATTCATGAAATTAATCATACTTTTACCAAGTTAATCATTTATTTCAAAGCATGTTTATTTGAATTCGTAGTTGATGTTATTATACCTATTTTACTATTAAGTAAGATTTTTTTATTAAAGCTCTGCACAAGCAAAGTTTTGCACAAGTCTAGTAAATCCTTTTAAGGTTTATTTCTTAGCATGGACTAGGGAGCGAAGTAAGAGAGAACTATTACTTTTACAAATTTCTACACTGGTAATGGCATTATTGAAACTATAGCTTTAACGTTTGATTAAATTCATGGAATTATATTTTTACTAGTTAATCATTTATTTCAAATTATGTAAAATTTAGCATTTAGGAACACATGGCGTTGATTTTTTCTTTTATTTGAAAGGAAGGAATGTAAAATAAATATTTTAAACACTACGTGGGGCTTTGCATGTAAAGCAGTGTGTGGAGCTTTGCTTGTGCCAAGATTTCCACGCAATGAAAGGTCCACACAAGTCTAGTAAATATTTTTAAGGTTTATTTCTTAGTGTGGGCTAGGGAGCTAAGTTAGAGATGACTATTACTTTTACAAATTTCCATACTAGTAATGAAATTATTGAAACTATAGCTTTAGTGTTTTATTAAATTTATGAAATTAATCATATTTTTACCAGTTAATTATTTATTTCAAAGCATGTAAAATTAAGCATTTAGGAACATGTGACATTGATTTTTTCTTTTTAATACCTACAGTTTAAATTTTTTAAACAATGTGTAGAGATTTCCACATAGTGAAATATCTACACAAGTCTAGTAAATATTTTTAAAATTTATTTATTAGTGTGGGCTCCCTAGTTAATCATTTATTTCAAAGCTTTCAAGCACAAAGGTGAGCACCTTGGGCATGCCTGCACGAAGGCGTTGTGCCTAGGCACTTATAGGCGAGGTTGCATGCATGAGTCAATGAAATGTGGGTGAGTTGGAGTAGCAAGTGACATGAAAAAAAGATATGCGACAAGGGCGAATCGTCCATAGGGCGCTGGCGATACACACACGAAGGGTGCGGGCTGGGTGAGATGTGTGACAGGCATGAACTGAGCCACATGAGTGGAGGCCAGGCATGACATGCAGAGAAATAAAAAGGCATGGGCTGGGTGATATTCACAATAGCAGTCTCCCAGGAAAGGTGTGCAATAGGTGGAACGAGTGTGGGTGAGTTTGGTGAAGCAAGCGACGAGGTAGTGTACAATACATGGTGACATGGGCGCCCATGCCTTGGGTAAACCCTCACGATGGCACGCTTCTTAGGTGCCTGATGGGGCGTTGTGTTTTGGGCATGCCAAGGCATTCGAACGAAGGGGTGTGCCTGCACGACACACTGTGGGTTGACCGTACTTATGAAGGGGCGCCCACCCAAAAAATTTAACAGACAATGACACATATAAGTAAAGGATTTTGAGGACATCGAGTTGGCACCATAGCCAAACAGGTCCCCATGATGATCCTTGGCGACTTATATACCATGCTCTCCTAAGTCCTGCGATGCAACGAGTGTGGAGCATAGGCATGACATGTTGGACATATGGGTCAGGTGTTTGGTGGATTGGTTGGATGAAGTGGATCCGTGTGCGTCACATAGAGTGCACGATAGAAAGGCGAGCACCTTGGGCATGCCCACATGAAGACAAGGTCCCCATGTGCCCATAAGTAGATTTCATGAACGAGTCAATAAGAAGAAATCGAGTTGAAGCACCCAGAAACAAGACAACATGATGGGCGTCATGCGCGAGTCGGGCGAAGGGCATCGACTATATGCACACAATGGGCATGGGCGGGGCGAGGTGTGTGATGGGCATGGTAGGGATACATGAGCGATATTAAGAACTATGTGTGTAACAATCAAGGGTGAGTTCAGTGAAGCATGAGATAGGGTGACATGTGATGCACGATGTCGTGAGCGCGCAAGCACTCAATGAGGCGTTGTGTGCTGGTTATGAGGCATGAAAACTTAAATATTTGTTAACACCTGGTGTTTAAAGTTTTTAAACAGTGTGAAAAACTTTCCATGTAAAGAAATGTGCAGAGCTTTGCTTTTGTGAATCTTTCCGTACAGTGAAATCTCCACTCAAACAACGAACCACACTAGTCTAACTATAGCTTTAACGCTTTATTAAATTCATGAAATTATTCATATTTTTACCAATTATCGTTTATTTCAAAGCATATAAAATTATGCATTTAGGAACACGTGGCATCGATTCATTTCTTTTCTTTCTAAGGAAGGAAGGTAAACTTAAACATTTGTTTAATTTTTTTAAACAATGTGTGGAGCTTTGCTTGTGCAGAGCTTTCCACATAGTGAAAGCTATGCACAAGTCTAGTAAATGTTTTTAAGGTATATTTCTTAGCATGGGTTGAGGACCTAAGTAAGATACGACTAAATTACTTTTACAAATTTCCACATTCGTAATTGCATTATTGAAACTATAGCTTTAACGTTTTATTAAATTCATGAAATTATATTTTTACCAGTTAATCAATTATTTCAAAGTTGGTAAAATTAAATATTTAGGAACATGTGACGTTGATTTTTTTATTTTTTTATTTTGAAAGGAAGGTATGTAAACTAAAGTTTCTAAACAATGTGCGAATCTTTGCATGTAAAGCAGTGTGTGGAAGGCATGTAAACTTAAACATTCGTTAACACCTAGTGTTTAAAGTTTTAAACAATGTGCAGAGCTTTGCATGTAAAACATCGTGTTGAGCTTTGCATGTGCGGAGCTTTTTGTTTAGTGAGGTTTATTTCTTAGTGTGGGCTAGGGAGCTAAGTAAGATACCATATTACTTTTACAAATTTACAGAGTGGTAATGGCATTATTGAAACTATAGCTTTAACGTTTTATTAAATTCTTGAAATTAATCATATTTTTACTAGTTAATAGTTTATTTCAAAGCATGTAAAATTAAGCATTTAGGAACACATGGTGTTGATTTTTTTCTTTTTGTTTGAAAGGAATGCATGGAAACTTAGAAATTTGTTAACACCTGGTGTTTAATATTTTGAAATAGTAAGCTAAGCTTTCCACATAGTGAAAGCTCCGCAAAGTCTACTAAATATTTTAAGGTTTATTTCTTGGCATGGGCTCCCCAATTAATCATTTATTTCAAATATTTCTAGCACAAAAGTAAGCACCATGGGTGCGCCCACACGAAGGCATGACACCTAGGTACTTATAGGCAGGGTTGCTTGCACGAGTCAATGACATGTGGGTGAGTTGGAGTAGCAGGTGGCACAACAACATGACGGGCGCCAAGGGCGAGTCAGGCAGAGGGCGCTAACAATACATGAAAAAAGGGTGTAGTTCAGGCGATATGTGCGACGGGCATGAACTAGAACACATGAGTGGTGGTCGGGCATGACGTTTAGAGAAAGAAAAAGGTGCGGGTCGTTGGAAACTGCAACTATATTTGGTCTTTAGAATGATCTAATTGTAATCATGACATTGTATAATTTGTATAAAGAAAGAAAGAAAAACAAAGAAAATAAATTTTATTTTATGTAAAGCATGGGTTTCATTCTGAACTCTAGGTCAAAAGTATGTTCTTCATTCCTGTAGATCTTTCTAGGACAAAGAAGAATTTATGTCATGTATTATAGTCTCATTTAGACTCATTGTAACAAAGAAAAATATTTATTTTGTCAAGAAAAAACCATGTATTTCTCCAATACCATGTAGGCCTAAGGGAGGGCTATTTGGTCCTTTAAAGAGGCTATAAATACAAGGATCTCGACCTGATTTTAGACACTCATCCAATACAAGTTCGATCTGCAGTAGCAAAGGAGAAAAAGAGCTAGAAGGACGAAGAAAGGAAGGAAGAATCAAATTTTCATGGGTTAACATCTCTCTCTCTCTCTCTCTCTCTCTCCACATGTGCAAAGTTAGTGTTTCTGTGAAGCTGTAGTTGTGGGAGGTCAAAATTGCAGGGCCAAAATTATGGGATGAAGTTGCAGTGGGTCAAAGTTTGGAAGTTTCCTTGAAGAGGACTTTGCTGTGGGGCTAACTTTGTGCTTGGGAAAATTTTAGGCTTTGGTCTTTTGGGTCTTGGAAGTCTCTTTGTGAACAAATTCTATAAGAAGAGAAGCATTTTTCTGGGTTTTCCCCTTTGATGGGTTTTTCCCTGGCTTGGAACTTATAACTTGTGTACTTTGTCTTGTTGTGATCTTCATTGTTTTGGTAATTGCTTGATGATAAAGAACTAAAGGAATAATAAAAGGTCAACTAACATCACAAGTAATTATCAAGAAAAGGAATATATATATAATCTTTATGTCTCCTGATTTTCCAACTAGTATCAGAGCTAAGGTGCAAGAAAGAGAGAAAACATCACATATTAGTTAACATTATGGAAAGGGTTATAAGGAAGGGTTACAAGTTTCTTGGGAATCTTGCTACATCTATAAATACTTGCATATTCAAGATCATCTCCAAGCTAGCAAAGGAAGTAATAGATGTAAGTTTTTCTTCTCTTTATTTGGCACTTTCAAGGATGAGAAATTCTGGGTTATTAACAATGGTGCTTACAAACATATGACAGGAGAATGCAGTCAACTTCAGAATTTGTCAAAAGCAACCTCCTCTCATTCAAAATAACTTGGAGATAATAAGAGATATCAGTGAAATGGATTGGATCTACTCCATTGGAGCTCAAGTCTGGTGGAAGTATTCACCTCAACAATATTCTATATGTTCCAGGTTTGAAGAAAAAAATACTTTATATTTATTGTTTAGAGGATAAGGGTGATAGAATTTATTTTGTTGATGGAAAGGTTTTGGTTTTGGGTAAGGGCTCTAGTATTGATGATGCTTGGGTGATTTGGATTCGTGAGGGGGCATTATATAGAATTTTTATGCCTCTATATCAATCACTAGTCCACTTGGATGTGAGTCCTTCCAAACTATGGCATAGAAGGTATGAATACCTTCGTTATAATATTTTTCCATCTCTAAGTCAAATGGTTAATGGCATCCTTGAATCAGAGGAAGAACATGAAGGGACTTGTGAGGTATGTGCTCTAGGAAATAGCATAAATAAGACATTTACAAGAGTTCATACCAGATCTAAGGACGTTTTAGATCTCATACACTAGATGTATGTGGACCAATGTAAATAAAGTATCTTGGCGGGCATCAATATTATGTGACCTTCATTGATGATTTATCAAAGAAAACTCGGTTATACCTCCTTAAGAACAAAGATGAGGTGTTCAAGAAGTTTGAGAAATTGAAGAATGAAGTGGAGAATCTAACCAAGGGAAGGATCAGGACTTTGAGGTTCTAAAATGGTGGAGAATTAACCTCCAAAGAACTAATAGCTTTTTGCAAGGGAACATAGATTAATAGGGAGCTCATTGCTCCTTATAATCCTAAACAAAATGGTGTGGCCAAAAGGAAAAACAAGACTATTGAAGAATGTGTCAGGGCCATGCTACATGATAAAGATATCCCCTAATTCCTATGAGGAGAAGTATGTGTGACAATTGTGTACTTTCAAAACCGAATTCCTTGCAAGATTCTTAACAACATGACTTTGGAAGAAGAATTTACATGAAATAAGCCAAAAGTGATACTCTTCGAATATTTGGATGTATTGTGTATATACATGTACCCAAGGAAAAGAGAAAGAAATTTGATCCTACCAGTCTAAAGGGAACCTTTGTTGGGTATAGCGCTTCATCTAAGGTGTACAAAATATATATTAAGGGATAACTGAATTGAAGTAAGTAGGGATGTCAGCTTTGATGAAAGTATAACTTACATGAAATCAAAATATGTTCTATTCAATTCTAATGAAGAATAGATACCTATATTTGAGGATATATCAAGGGACAATGATGGTCATGATCAGACATCTACTCAAGAAGATGTTGAAGGTCCACGTGAGCTTGTGCGACAAGTAGTTGCTCCAGAAAATCAAGAGAGGCTTTCTTGGTTGAGAGCTACTCTACAAGAAGTAGAAGGACACACAACTAAGGGTGCCTTTAGAGAAATAAAAAGACTGAAGAGGTATTTTGGGTATGTTGCATATATGGAAAAGCTCATTGAAGCGGAACCATCCCCCTATGAATATAAAACTAATTATAAAGAGTGGAAAAATGCAATGCAGGAGGAATACCAATCAATCATGAAGAATGATGTCTGGGAGATTGTCCCTAGGCCAAGTGACAGATATATAGTCACTTAAAAATGGATTTACAAAATAAAGCACACTATGGATGGGAGCATTGATAAATACAAAGCAAGGTTTGTAGCGTGAGGCTTCTCACAGAAATAAGGTATTGATTACAAAGAAACCTTTGCTCCTACAACTAGATATACAATAATAAGATCACTTGTTTCTCTGGGTGCTACGATGGGATGGAACAACCATCAAATGGATGTTAAGACAACTTTTCTAAATAAGACTATTAATGAAGAGGTTTACATTGACAAACCTCCAGGATTTGAAATAAATTAGAGGGAGATTCATGTCTACAGGTTCACGAAGGATCTATTTGGATTAAAGCATGCACCTAGAGCTTGGTATGCAAGAATGGATGCATACCTATTAAGACTTGTTTTTACCAAGATTTCTGCATATCCTAACGTATACATTAAGGTGGTCCAGGGTGAACCAGTCATCATACTCTTTCATGTTGATGATATACTAGTCACAAGTGTAGAGCATAAGATTCAGGAATGAAATAAGAAGTTAGTAGTATAGTTTGATATGAATGATCTTGGACTTATGCATTACTACTTGGGACTAGAAGTTTGGTAGAAGCCAGGTGAGATATATCTTGGTCAAGATAAATATGTGATCAAGGTTCTTCAGAAATTTGGCATGATGGACAACAAGTCTATGATGATGCCTATGATTACCAATCTAAAAAAGTTGAGGAGTTTAGATTCTAGTCTGGTGGATCCTACTTACTATAGAGAGTTGATTGGGTCCTTGAAGTATCGGGTAAATACAATACTTGACATGTGTTTTGCAGTAAATGTCCTCAGTCAGTTTTAGATGGAACCAAAACATGATCATTGGATTGCAGCAAAGCATATCCTAAGATATTTGTATGGAACCATACATAACTTCATCCGGTATACTGGTAATGAAATTCATCTCATGGGATATACAGATTCAGATTGGGGTTATAGTGAGACATATGGAAGAAGCACAACAGGTGTATTCTTCAGCCTAGAGTCTTCCATGGCCTCATGGATTAGAAGAAAGAAGGATACAATTTCTTTAAATAATGTTAAATCTTAGTATGTTGCTACCAGTGAAGTATGTCGAGAAGTTTTTTGGCTCGAGAAGTTATTATCAGATTTGTTTGAATGACTGCTTATCCCTACATGTATACATTGTGGCAATGAAAGTTGTATAACATTGATAGAAGACCCGGTGTTTCATCCTAGGATGAAGCATATAAATAATAAGTACCACTACATCATAAACCTGGTACAATATGCAGTCGTGGAGCTCCACTATATACCTACTGATGAAAATGTAGCAGCTGCTTTGACTAAAGCATTACCAAAAAAGAAGCTTGAGTATCTAAGAGACAAGCTTGCGTTGGTAGACATCTCTTCCCTGATTGAGAGGGAGTGATGTTGGATAGTTCTTGTCTTTATGGGTCATGCGCTAGACCAAGAATAACAATTGTAAGTCTTAGTGAAGGCCATAAAGAAAGAATGGTGTCCATAGAATTGGATAAGCATTTGAGATTGAGACTTCTTATGGATTGTGGAATCCAGAAAAAGAAGTTATTGATTGATACTCTTTAAGGATGAGGTAGGGAATCCAAGGTAAGAGTAGTCAAGAAAGACATCTATTCTTTGAGGATTCAAGATTGGAAATCCAAGATAAGAATAGTCTTAAAAGGACATACTCGGTGAACATATGAATGGGGTATGTGCCTTATAGGTGGCAGCTCATGTAAAGCCTCCCAACATAATTCTCTCGAATAAAGTTGAGATTGTCTAGTTAAGATCTTCAAGGACAATGCTGGTAATGCTATAGATGCTTGATGAGATGGCTTATCAATCTAGCTCTTCTTATGAGAATGCTTCAAGATTGTGATTCCCTGTACCATGTAATGGGATTAGGAATACCTCTCTAGTTAAGAGGGAGCATTGGAAATTGTAACTAGATTCGGTCTTCATAATGACCTAATTGTAAAATCATGACATTGTATACTTTGTATAAAGAAAGAAAAAAAATTATGTAAAGCATGGGTTTCATGCTCAAGTCTAGGTCAAAAGAATGTTTTTCATGCTTCTAGGTCTTTCTAGGAAAAAGAAGAATTTATTTCATGTATTATAGTCATATTTGGACTCATTGCAACAAAGGAAAATATTTATTTTGTTGGAAAAAACCATGTATTTATCCAATACCAAGTCGGCCCAAGATACAGACGATTCAACCTAAGGGAAGGCTATTTTACCCCTCAAACATGTTATAAATACAAGGAGCTCGACATAATGTTAGACACTCATCCATGACAAGTTCGATATGCAATAGCGAAGGAGAAGAAGAGCTAGAAGGACGAAGAAAGGAAGGAAGAATCAAAGTTTCTTGTGTTAAAATCCCTCTCTCTCTCCACACGTGCAAAGTTAGGGTATCTATTAAGCTACAGTTGCAGGAGGTCAAAATTGCAGGGCCAAAATTATGAGAAGAAGTTGCAGGGATGATATTCTAGGACGAAGTTGTAGTAGGTCGAAGTTTGAAAGTTGCCTTGAAGAAGACTTTGTTGGGTGGCTGAATTGGTGCTTGCGATAATTTTGGGCTTTGGTATTTTGGGTCTTGGTAGTCTTTTTGTGAACGGATTCTATAAGAAGAGAAGCAATTTTCTTGGTTTTCCCCTTGGAGGGGTTTTGCCCAAGCTTGGAGCCTATATCTTGTGTACTTTGTGTTATTTTGATCTTCATTGCTTTGGTAATTACTTGATGAACAAGAACTAAAGGAATAATAAAAGGTCAACTAACATCAAACTTTAATTATTAGGCAAAGGAAAATCTGTATAATCTCTAAGTTTCCTGATTTTCCAACATGGGCGGGGTGAGACGTGCGATGATAGTCAACTAGGCAAGACATGCGGTGGCGGAATGAGCATGAGCGAGTTCGGTAGAGCAAGTAACGAGGTAGCGCGTGATACATGGTGACATGGGTGCCCATGCCTTGAGCGGACCTGCATGATGGCCGGGTGGCTAGGTTCCCGAAGGGGTGTTGCGTGTCGGGCACCCTAGGGCGCCCGAACAAAGGTGTGTGCTTCCCTGACACACGGTGGGTCAACCCAACTTATGAAGGGGTATCCACCAAACAAATGAATGGAAAAAGATGCATATAGGTAAAATATTTTCAGGACCTCGAGTTGTCACCATGGCCAAACATGCGCCTGTGACGATCCTTGGCGACTTACAGACTGTGCATGCCCAATTCATGCGATGTGATGGGTGTGGAGCACAAGCATGACATATTGGATGCATGGGTTGGGTGTTTGGAAGATTTTTTGGATGAAGTGGACCCATGGACATCACGTACAGTTCACAATAGAAAGGTAAGTGACTTCGATGTGCCCACACAAAGGTGAGGTGCCAAGGAACGCATAGGTGTGTTGCGTGCATGAGTCAACAAGAAGCGGGCGAGTTGAAGTGTCAAGTGACACAACCACATGATGGGTGCCATAACTGAGTCAGACGGAGGGCACTGGCGATTTGCACACGAGTCGAGCGAAATGTGCGACGGACATGATTAGGCTACATGAGCAGCAGTCGACACGACGTGTGGAATAAGAAAGGGTGAGTTCGGTGAAGCATGCTATAGGGTGATATGTGATACACGGCAACATGGGCCCACGTACTCGACAGGGCGTTGTTTTCCAGACATGAGACATGTAAACTTAAACATTTGTTAGCATATGGTGTTTAAAGTTTTTAAACATTGTGCAAAGCTTTTCATGTAAAGTAGTGTGCAAAGCTCTTCAAACAGTGAAAGCTCCACAAAAGTGTAGTAAATATTTTTCAAGCTAAGCTCTGCACAAGTCTATTAAATGTTTTTTAAGGTTTATTTCTTAGCTTGGATTGGGCAACTAAGTAAGATATGACTATTACTTTTAAAAATGTCCACACTAGTAATGTAATTATTAAAACTATAGCTTTAATTTTTTATTGAATTCATGAAATTAATCATATTTTTATTATGAGTGAATCATTTATTTCAAAGGATATAAAATTAAGCATTTAGGAACAACTAGAGTTGATTTATTATTTTTTTTGAAAGGAAGGTATATAAATGTTGTTTTACCTATTTTTACTATTAAGTGATATTTTTTATTAAAGCTCAGCACAAGTCTAGTAAATATTTTAAGGTTTATTTCTTAGCATGGGCTATGGAGCTAAGTAAGAGACAACTATTACTTTTACAAATTTCCACACTCCTAATGACATTATTGAAACTGTAGATTTAACATTTTATTAAATTCATGAACTTTATATTTTTACCAGTTAATCATTTATTTCAAAGTATGTAAAATGTGTAGTTGATTTTTTTCTTTTTTTTGAAAGGAAGGCATGTAAACTAAAATTACAGTTTGCTGAGCTTTGCATGTAAAGTAGTGTGTGGAGCTTTTCTTTTGTGGAGCTTTACCCGGTGTGAAAGCTCTGCACAAAGTGTCTAGTAAATATTTTTAAGGTTTATTTTTAAGTAAGAGACTACTATTATTTTCCAAATTTTCACATTGGTAATGACATTGTTCAAACTATACCTTTAAAGTTTTATTAAATTCATGAAATTAATGATATTTTTACCATTTAATCATTTCTTTCAAAGCATGTTTATTTGGATTGGTAGTTGATGTTGTTTTACTTATTTTTACTATTAAGTAAGATTTTTTATCACAAGCAATACTTAGGTTTATTTCTTAGCACATGCTTTACAAATTTCCACACTGACAACCCTCTTGGAGCCACCAGAACATTTCAAAAATCTGGAAGGCGGTCTTAGCCTCTCTCCTGCACATTCGTAATGGTTTGACTTGGAGAATTAGATTAGGCAATTTGGCATGCATTGGAATTGATCCCTGGTCAGGGAGTGGGAATGCTCACACCCTCCCCCGAGAGATCATTAACCACCTATCTGAGCGAGGTATCCAATTCATAGCACAAATTGTTGATCCATTGTCCACGACTCTCTATCTACAGGGTTGGAAATCAGCTAATCTACTTGGCCTCCCTGCCCCGATGTACCAATCATGGAAGTCCTACACATCAGCTCTATTTGAAGGACACATCCGTATTGGCATAGCGGACGATGAATTAATCTGGGCACCCTCTAAATCTGGGCTCTACTCTCCCAAAGATGGCTATATACATATATAATCGGATCACTCCCCTCAGATGCATACATGGTGGTGGAGGAGTATTTGGAAACTCAAGGCACCAACGCGCACCAGGCTCTTCATGTGGTGCATCCTTACAAACATTGCACCCACCATGGAAAACCTGCACAAAAGGACCATTCATGGCCCCTCCTAGTGTTCATTCTGTTGGATGGACTCTGAATCTATTGATCACCTCTTTCTCAGCTGTCACACCTCTCAGGCATTATGGACTCCTATTCTATCTGAATTGGGCATCGACTCTCAGTGGATGGGTCAGAATATTGCGGAAGCATGGAAAAGCTAGTGGCAAATAGTTTCTCCGCAAAAGGCTATGAATCTTCCCCTCATTTCAGGATTGGCCTCCCAATTGGCACTCAATTACAACCTGCATCTTATCTACCTACAACAACATCCCCGATGAAGACACCCTGCGCCCTCCTAGAACCATCACACCCGAAGTCAATAACTTTGATCTCCCCTGGGCTTTCTTCGACGGATTAGCCCAACCCTAGGGATGTGATGGTGGTACCCTTCTTCATATCACCCCTTGGCAATATTTCAAAATTAAGATGGGACTAGGACTTGGCACGAACAACTTTGCAGAACTCATCACTCTTCGTCATCTCCTTCAGTTTACATTAGAGCATGATGTTCATCACTTACAAGTTTTTGGCGATTCTAAAATCATCATCAATTGGTTCAATAAATCTGCTACATGCCACGTGCACACACTTCGAAATATTTTGGAGGATCTTTGGCATCTGAAAGCTCTATATTTATCCATCTCCCGGTCTCACATTTACAGAGAGTGCAACAACATTTCTGATGGTCTATCCAAGGCGGCAGCAGTCTAGCATAGGGGGCTATGGCACATAGAAGAACAGAAGGACTTACAACACTACAGCTATTACCATCGACCCTTCAACGACCAACCAAACATATGACGAGAATATCAACTCAAATTTATTATTGTATTTATTGTATATATTTTGACCGCCATACATGTACACCCCTAGGGAATTTTTGACAAAATAACATGATATGACTATTATGATTTTTCCTTGGAAAAAAACAAATAAAATTCATTGTAATTTAATTATAACACAAATAAAATTCTATCATAATTCAATATCGTAGCTTATATCACAACATAAGTAAAGTTCTATTATAGTTCAATATCATGCCTTATATTATAGCATACAAAAAGTTCTATTATAATTCAATATCTTATTTTATAATTTTTTTTTAATTATTAAAAAAATCTTGCATTAAGTTTTATTATAATTTAATATTTTATTCTCTACATTTATATATATAATGAATTTATAAATTTATGGCTAGAAAACACTTCTCATATATGAAGGGAAAACCAAATCATATTAATAAACCGTTCATTTCTATAATAAAAAAATATATAAACAAAATTTCTGATTTTTAATGGAGCAAAATTTATTAATAAATAAACAAATAAATAGCATTTATGACTTTGGTTCAAGTGAAAAATTATTAATATGTAATATATATGTGATAAACAAACAACCCATTTCCATAATAAAAAGAACTATGAATTCATTTTTAGTCACCTAAAACCAACCACTTCAATTTCTACAACCACACCATGTTCGAATGTGGTCACTCATAAATAGAGTTTGGTGAACAGTATTTGGTGACCTATAAACACTAATATTAAAAAATTAAGGAAATGATCGCGTTGACTGATCAAACGTGCAAGCAAGTGGAGCCGGGCGGCCCGGGCCCACAGTGTCGTGACACGCTCCGTGCAAGTTGCCGGCAGCATTTCTGACACAAAACTCCCCATCACATTTTTGGCGCCGGATAGTAACTCGCTGGTATTTCCAACGGTCAACCTTGTGACGTTCCGGCAATCGAAATAAAATGCAATAACTCACCCAATGCCCTCGAACACGACCTGCAACAGTCTCACTCTCAGTCTCTCCCCTATGTTCCGCTTTGTCTCTGGCATTGCAATAAGGTCGCCACAATTCTTAAGCCTCCCGGACAAGCTGTGGTCGCAACCCAACGATTCTGATTATCAGGAAGAAAAAGAACAGAGCTTCAGAGCTTAATTATCTGGAAGAATAAGAACAGAGCTTTAGAGCTTAATTATCTGGAAGAAAAAGGGAAGAAAAAGAACAGAGCTTCAGAGCTTAATTATCTGGAAGTAAAAGAACAGAGCTTTAGAGCTTAATTATCTGGAAGAAAAAAGGAAGAAAAAGAAGAGAGCTTCAGAGCTTAATTATCATGGCGGGATTGGGTACTTTGGACAATGGAAGTGGGCACGGGCACGGGCACGGGGAGGGGGAGCCTTTGTATTTATATAGATCCAAGCTTCCCGATATTGAGATCTCCAGCCATCTTTCTCTGCACGATTATTGCTTCGAGAAATTGGGGGAATTCGCAGAGAGGCCATGCATTGTGCAGGGATCTAATGGGAAGGTTTATTCCTATGGAGAAGTCGATTTGATTTCTCGCAGGGTCGGCTCTGGTTTGGCCAAGCTCGGCATTGGGCATGGAGATGTCGTTATGCTTTTGCTGCCCAATTGCCCAGAGTTCGCTTTCGCTTTCTTGGGTTCGTCTCGAATTGGCGCCATTGCGACGACTGCAAATCCTTTCTATACGCCAGGTGAGATTGCGAAACAGGCAATGGCGTCCCAGGCTCGGGTGATCGTCACTCAGGCCTCCTATGTCGAGAAATTGTGCGATCTCGAGAGGGAAAATGGTTCGGTTCTGGTTATTACAATTGACTCAGGGGCTCCCGAGGGGTGCCTGCATTTCTCGGTTCTGGCAGAGGCCGACGAGAATGAGATACCCGCTGTAGAGATTCGAACTGACGACGTGGTGGCTCTGCCCTATTCCTCTGGCACCACAGGGCTTCCCAAGGGCGTCATGCTCACGCACGGGGCGCTCGTTTCTAGCGTTGCGCAGCAGGTGGACGGCGAGAATCCTAACCTGTATCTGCATTTCGAGGACGTGGTTCTGTGCGTGCTGCCACTGTTTCATATTTATTCTCTCAATTCTGTTCTGCTATGTTCGCTCAGAGTGGGCGCGGCTGTCTTGATTATGCCCAGATTCGAGATCCATGCGCTGCTGGAATTGGTACAGAAATTCAAGGTCACTGTGGCTCCCTTCGTGCCTCCGATTGTTCTGGCCATCGCCAAGAATCCAATAGTGGAAAAATATGATATGTCGTCTATCAGAATGGTCATGTCAGGCGCTGCGCCTCTCGGGAAGGAGCTGGAAGACGCCCTGAGGGCTAGGATTCCCAATGCA